>JAQQTO010000056.1:52502500-54902500 GCA_029884595.1 Ormosia semicastrata
TTTAAGCTTGAACTAACAATATGTCAAAAAATTAGATAAAATCCCTAATTATAGGATTTAGGATTTTTCAAGAAACTCATGTGAAAAAATAAAGTTTGACTTCCCTATTACCATTTACCATAACTCAAACTCCTAAACTCTTAGATTTCTACCTAAAGCTCCAAAATATACTCACCCACAATTTTTGAAATAGCAAAGCTTGAGAAGTTTTGAGATTTGTCCCAAAAGAAATAAGAAGAAAAGAGTAAAAGCTCATCTTAAACCCTTAGTGAAAGTGAATGCAAGATTTGGTGACAAAGATGGAGAAAAGCTGAGAAGTGGGTATGGCTCCAAATAGGGGCTTTGGCTTGAAAAAGAAGAGATGAAGAGTAGGTTTGGAATGGCAAAAAAGGTATTTTAGTCCCGTATCTTTATTTCTTTTTTCAAATTGTTTGCACATCAATTTTTTTAGTTATTAATTTGGTCTCTTATCTTGCAAATCATTTACAATGTGATCTTTTTGTTAGGGTTCTGTCACCTACCTAATGGAAATGATGATGTGTCACTAACAATGATAATGTGACTATGATGTGGCTATGACGTGGTGATGATGTGACTATCATCAATCAGTAACAGGTCATCACTTCTGTTAGAGGGTAACGAAACCCTAACAGAAGAAGTACACTAAAAATAATTTATAAGATAAGGGACCAAATTGACAAAAAAAATGATATGAGACCAAATTGAAAAAAGAAATAAAAAAAAAGATAAATTACTTATTTTGCTGATTGGAATTATACATTTTTTTTTACAAGATTAGAATTATACATTTTGAGAATTGATTAATTTATAAATAAAATTCTTTGTTTTGAAAGTTATAAATGAAGAATGATTTGATTTTCAATCCTTTTAGATTAAAGTTGTGTGCTTTTTGAAGTTCACACAAATTTTATTGGATTCAAGTGAGTTTATTTGATTTTTTCTATAATTATTCGAATTAACGATTCTTCCTTTATTGGTTTACCCATCTTATCTATTTTAAGTATGTGTAACAAAGTACAATTCTTAAAACAAAATAAATATATTCATTTTTTAGTTGTTCCAAATATGAAAATTGATTTACAAATCAATTAAAACCTTATTATAATGAATTTAAATATTTGAAATTAAAATCACTAAATCAAATGATTTCAAATCAATTACATACTTTAATGATTCCATACACGATGAAATAACGTACCATATATGCTTGTGGTACTGTTCCTGCTATATATGACATTTGGATTTATTTTTTTCACCTCATTAACATTTCATCATCCTGTTATACTTGACACCATGAATTTTTTTCTCTCACACACCACTCTAACCCTGCACAAACAAAGTCCTCCAACATAGATTGTTTCAAATCTCACCACGAACGTTCTATATCGACCCAAGAACCTAGCAGAAACAACAACCCAAACACCTGGATCGCACCAGGAGAGCACTAGACGAAACCTGCACCTCCACTGCCAGACGCGACCCCCTCGCTTGAGACTCATCCTCACCATGCGTTCCATCGGAGCCATCGTCAGAACCAACAGAGCCACATCAGCAAACAAAACCCAACCCACTGCAACAACCATCAACCCCAGGAATTCCCATCGGCTATACATTCCCCATCATCAACAACCACCATGAATTTTTCCAGTGCAGGCTCCACCATCTTATCCTTCAGGATGGCTCTGTCGCACCTTTTCACGGGGTTGGGTTCAAGGTCGACCTCGCTGGAACTATCCATGGTGAGAGGGTTGTCGTGGAGGACGGAGAGAGGGATGCCAATACGAACAGTGCAATGGAGTCGGTGTTGAGACCCAGGACCTTGCCACTTTCACAAATTAGGAAGTGAGGGAGTACAATCCTGTTGAGATAACAGTGGAATATGACTTGACTTGATTGTGTCGAGTCTAATAGGGTAATGAAATGTTAATGAGGTGAAAAAAATAATCTTATCTCCTATGTTTGAATGTTTTTTTATTAATGGAACGGAACGAAATATCTAGAGATGAAGCTGAAAGGAAAGGAATGGAATGAAACATAGTTTTCATTCTCTTTGTTTAAAAGTTTCATTAATGAAATAGAACGGAACTTCATTACCCATGTATTTTTCCCATTTCACCTCAAGTTCAGAAGGAACAAAAGTTGGACATTTGAAAAAAAGAAAAAGAAAAATAGTTCTTCATGTGATCTGTTCTCTTCTTATATATTTTAAAATTTTTAAACAAGTGAAGTTATTTTTGTTTCCCTCATTTTTTTTTCTGTTCTTTTCATTACTTATCATCTAAAAATAATATTAATATCATATTATAACAGAAGAACAGTACCAGAATCACTTATACTACTTTATTTAAGTTTTCTCCTTTATCATTAGAGATTAAGAAGTTTCTTGCTCTCTTTTAGATTGCATTCATGTACTTCTTAAAGCTAATAGTTACACGAGAAGTTCTTCCGTAGTTTAGGAGGTAGAATTTCTTCCACCAAAAGTATCTATCTCAACCATTAGTCTCAAGGATGACAAGGAAAGAGAAAAGAGTGAATGAAAAATAAACGGTCAAGATTTATCTTAAAATAAGAAAAAAAATCTTATTCTAAGAATATGTTAGAATTTTTCTAATTGCACTCATGTCACACATCAATTTATCATTTACTTGGTATCTTTAAGATAAGAGCTATATTAGTCACACAGAACTAGTTCTTACAGGAATTGCACATGCTATTATACTGGAAAAGCATAACCCACGTATCACACCATTCACTTTTCTCTTTCCTCTTTTGGAATTTAACATGTCACATGTGTGATACTTTTGCATTAAACCTTTATGTATAAAAAAGTATATTTCTAAAGATAATTATTATCTAATATTAAGGTTACCACCATATATTGACATATTTACAAATTTTGTTAACCTATGCTAACAAGCCATGTGTTGAAAAAGGATTTACTACATAAGTTTGCTAATTAAGTAACTTTAAAATAATTATATTCTAATATTAAATTAAATTTTTTTATTGGACCTATAGGAGGTCCCACCTAGAATGGAGCCTAGGGGTGCCTCATTGAGACCTGAGGGGAGAGGGAAGGGGAGAGAGTTGAAGAAAGGAGGGAAAATGAGTGAAAGTATATAGGCTGTGGACCATAGGGGTATCAAAATGGGTTAGTCTCGATGAATTGGTCCGAATAGCTCGACAAAATAGATGGACTAGGCAAAAAAATTTGGTAGAAAAATGAATTTTGGCCTGAATGGGCTGGCCGAATATGGCCCAACCCGACATGAGCCAGCTTGTAATGGGTTAGGCCGGCCCGTTGGCCCGAAAAGTTTTTTTCTTGCTTTCTTTATTTTTTTGTTATAATTGTAAAAGAGAATTAAAAAAAACACTAACACAGCCCAACTCAAGTAAAATAAAAAATAAAAAAATTGTACATCAGTACAATAACACACTGCACAGCAACACAACATTACATTACTAACGTAACTATGTAACGTAACTAACGTAAATATTACCCTTTAGTTACACTTTACCCACTATACCAATTAGCAATTACCACTTAGTCACTTACCTGCTTTTTCAAATTTCCAAGTCAAAGTCTCAATGAATAGAGGAAGGTTGTGATAGTGATCAAAGTGGTTCTACCACTTGAGTAAATAAGGCACATAACACAAAACTGATAAGTGGTCACCAACTGCATTAATATGTTCAAATGCAAGTGATGTTACGTCTCTTTCAGTTTTCTCTCCAAATTCAAATACCATCTCAACTAGTCAAACGAAGAATTCAAATCATGTTGCTGACGTCAATATGATTTTGAGTGGTTAAATTTTCTATATTGACTTATGTTATGCCCTATATTTAAGTTGGAACATTAATAAAATTCTTGAAACTGCAACCTTGCCAAACCAGCTCCACCGTAGGCTTCAGCTTCAAAGCACAATACTAACTTCACATTATTAGTTCCAAATACTTAGACTCTCAGAGAGATAGAAACTCCTCTCATCAATCTCTTATCACTCACCACTCTCACTTTGTCACTCACACAAAATGCACTCACCAATCTCTCATCGCTCACCACGCAGAGCTGCTGGCAGTTGAGTATAGCACCACGGTTGATGAGCAGCGACCCAAGACGATGAGCAGCGTCGCTGGCGAGGCACCGACCACATTCCTGTGTGTACGACTTCGACCATGTTCCAGGCTTCCGGCAAGCAGCGCCACCGATGAGGTACTGACCACGTTCTTGTGTGTATGACATCGACCACATTCTAGGTTCAAGCGAGGCAGTGGCCACATTCCACGTTCCAGCCTTCTAGGTTCTGTGTTGATCTATTTTAGGCTTTTAGCTACTTACCCAAAAAATCAACATTTCTCAGTTATTTCTTTTTGGGGTTTTTTTTTACAATTTAAAAATAAAAACTATAAAAGCCAAGAAGTTAAACTATACTTTTTTTTATATGTTGCAGTCTCCAGTCTGGGAATATGAGTAATCCTAATGTTAATGTTGAAGATGATTGCAAAATTTTGGAACAACAGAATTCAAAAACATCTATAAAAATTGAAGAGGGCTTTGAACCACAACTGAAAAAGGCTAAAACTCAAATCTCAAATGCTTGGAAATACTTTGAGAAAATTGGTTTCACCACATATGGAAAAGAAAAGTGTAAATGTAAGGGTTGTGGTAAGGAGTATATTTGTTCAAGTAAAGGGGGTACCTCTCACCTAAATCGTCACATTTCCAAGTGTGTAAAGATTCCTAGATTTGATGATGTGGGGAATATGATGCTTGATTATACCGCTAACATGAGGTCTAGAAAGCTTGACCAAAAGGTTGTTCGTGAATTGACAACTCAAATGATTATATTGCATGATCTTCCATTTGTTAGCCAAGTGGCCTCAAACTCAAGAGGGGGGTGAATTGAGTTTATGAAATATTTTCACAAATCTTTCGTAAAACGTTTGTTTATTAATTTTCGCTGAAGCTATTGGATAATTGAAGTGAATAAATAAATGAGATTGAATACTTCACTCATAAATTAAACAAGCCAAGATGAATAACATTCAAGCAAGCATATAAAATAAATGCACAAATGTAAAGAGATAGGGTTAAGAGAATCAAACACAAGGATTTATCCTGGTTCAGCCACCCCTTGTGACCTACGTCCAGTCCTCAAGCGAACCACTCGAGATTTTTCACTAAACTTCAAACTTGAATGGGTGCTTGAAAACCTTTACAGATTGGAGCACTCAACAACACATTGGGATACCTCACCCTTGTGCTTTGAGCCTCAAAACAGGGATGCCTCACCCTATACAACCTTTGAGGGATACCCCACCCTCTTTACACCTTTGAAGGATACCTCACATTCTTCTCAACAAGGGATACCTCACCCTTTTTCACTAGAGGGATACCTCACTCTCTTTACACAATAAGCAAAGTGCTTGAATGATAGAAACTCTCTCAAAGAGTAAATTAATACAAATTGAAGCTCTAACAATGCCCCTTTTGAATATCTCAAGTTTTCTCACAAAAACAGGGCAAAAACGTTTTCAGGATTGATTCTCGTATATAAATGTTAGATTGATGTTCTAAATTGAAGTTCAACCCTTAATGAAGATCCAAAGCAAGTATTTATAAGTTATATAAAGAAAAGAGCCGTTGGGGGTGATAAAGCCAAGCATTTAATGCAGTTAAAATAGCCGTTGGACTCTGTCAGGATGCGTGTAATCGATTACACAACAAATGTAATCGATTACATTGTTGTTCCAACGTGTTCTTGGCTTTCTAGACTCTGTGTAATCGATTACATTATTGGTGTAATCAATTACATGACTTTTGACTTGCTTGTAATCGATTACAATATCCATGTAATCGATTACATGACTTCTGACTTGCTGTGTAATCGATTACAATATCCATGTAATCGATTACATGACTTTTTGAATGTGTTCTTGCCTTTCTGGGCTTATTGTAATCGATTACATTATTTGTGTAATCGATTACATGGCCTCTGACTTGCTTGTAATTGATTACATTGATCATGTAATCGATTACAAGGCCCCTGTTTGTTGTTTAATCGATTACAAACATCATGTAATCGATTACATTGGCCTTTGAGCACATTTTTCAAGTCCAATAAAGCTTGTAAGCCATTTCTAACACCTCAAGACATTTGATTAAACATAAAACCTTTCATGAGTGTTAAATCTAAGATTGAAAATAATGTTTCTTTGAAAAACATGTGTAGCTTTGAATTTTCACACTTATTTTGGAAATGATATTTGAAAAACCATTTGAGAATCATTGAGATACTTAAAAGACATTTTACATTGATATTCTAATACCTATATCTAATATACCTCTTTTGATCTTTGTCTTTATCTTTTGATCTTGGTCTTATCTTTTGATCTTGATCTTCATCTTTAGCTTTGTTATCATCAAAAACCCATTTGACATGCTTCAAGACATAAGCATTCACATCATTTCAATGTGTTGAGTGGGTTGGATTTAGAGCATTATGTCAATATCTTCCTTGTGATGAGAACACTGTTATTTCTAGAGATACTATCAATGCTGATGTGATAAAGATTTATTTGCTTGAAAAAGAGAAATTGAAAAATCAATTGGCTAGAATTAATGGTAGAGTGTGTTTGACATCTGATTGTTGGACTTCTTGCATTACTCGTGGTTATATCACTCTAACTGTTCATTTTATTGATGAAAATTGGAAGTTCAATAGTAATTGTTGAATTTTTGTCATTTGGAACCTCCACATACTGGTCATGAACTATCAAGAAAAGTGCTTGAGTTTTTGAAAGAATGAGGAATAGAAAAAAATGTTTTTTCAATTACTCTAAATAATGCTTCCTCCAATGAAAGTATACAAAATATCTTGAAAAGTCAACTTTGCTTGTCAAATAATTTGTTATGTAATGGAGACTTTTTTTCATATTAGATGTTGTACATATATCTTGAACCTCATAGTTCAAGAAGGCTTAAAGATGACAAGCAATGCATTGCACAAAATTAGGGAGAGCGTGAAATATGTGAAGGGTTTGGAATCAAGGATGAAACTATTTCTTCAATATGTTAAAGAAGTTGGTGACATTGATAGTAGTGTTGGCTTGCGTTTGGATGTGTCCACTACATGGAAATCCACTTACTTGATGCTTGAGAGTGCAATCAAGTATAGAAGTGCATTTATAAGCTTGGGTTGGAATGATGTGAATTATAAGCATTGTCCATCAAATGAAGATTGGGAAAGAGGAAAGAAGATGTGTGAATGTTTGGAGCCTTTTTATGAAATTACCAATATGGTTTTTGGTTCCACATATCCTACGTGCAATCTATATTTCATGCAAATATGGAAGATAGAGGTTCTATTGAAAAATAATGTGTTGAATGAAGATCATGTGATAAAAGATATGGCTTCACAGATGATGATTAAGTTTGACAAGTATTGGAATGAGTATAGCACAGTTCTTGCTTTTGGTTGTGTTCTTGACCCTAGGATGAAGTTTCAATTTTTGAGATATGCTTACTCTAGACTTTATTCTAATAAGTTCATAGTTGATGAGAAGTTGAACAATGTGAAGAAAGTTTTGTATGCACTTTTTAATTATTATGTCAACAAAAGTGCACTACCTTCTTCTATAATGGATGCAAGTACTTCAACTTCAGCGTATGAAAGGAGGGTAAAAACAAGTTTGCTAACCGACTATGATGTATATTTTAGTTTAATTATTCCTTTAAATTATTCGAATATTTATTTAATTCTACTTAAATATTTTTTTATTTGTTTGAAATGTGATTGGACTTTGAGCAAGAAGAGAACAAAGAATCATTATTAGTTGGGAAATCTGAACTTGATCTCTATTTAGAAAAGGCAAAGCTTGTGGGTCACAAGGATTTAGATGTTTTGGAATATTGGAGAGATTGTAGTCTTAGATTTGGAGACCTAGGAAGGATGGCTAGTGATATATTGAGCATTCCAATCACCACGGTGGCATCCGAGTCAATTTTTAGTATTGGTGGTCGTATCTTGAATAAGTATAGAAGTTGTATGCTTTCAAAAAATTTGGAAGCTTTCATTTGCACTCGCAATTGGTTACTTGAGTTTTTACTAAATGGTAAAAAATTTTACAAGCTCTCATCTAACACCTTTGCCCTTAGTTGCTTATTATTTATCATTGATTATCTTTAAATTATTTTTTTTAATATGTAGATGGATCAAGTTCATTTGGAGATGTGCATCAAGAGGCAACCAAAGTTAATGAAAATGACAAAGGCTTAAATGTCATTATTTCGGATGAGTAGATTGAAGATTCAAATCTCTTTTATGATGAGCTCTTATATTTTTTGTGATGGGCTCCTATATTCTTTTATGATATGATGAGCTCCACTTTTTTTTTTATGATGGACTCCTATGTTCTTTTGTGATATGATGAGCTCCTCTTTTTTTGGTGATGAGCTCTTAGCCTCTTATATTTTTTGTGATTTGACAAACTCTTGTATTTTTTGGGATAGTGATACTTTCATGACCTTACAAGTTGCAACTTGTAAGTTGTAAATGTATCAAACTATCAAATGTTAATATGCTATATATAAAGATGTAGGTTATTGTAAATGTAACTTGTGAATGTAGGACAAGAATGTGGTAGGATGCTTTGTGCATGACAATATATTATATAAGGATAATGCTTCTAATATTGATATATTGTGACTGTGCTGTAATATTTAATTGGCACGCTTCCTTTAACAAGTGGCTTGTGAGGTGTAATAGATTCTTTTACCTTAGTTTTGCTCTTTGTTTTTTCCATATAATTGTGACTTACATGCTGAGGATGATTATAATTAACCTAATCAATTGCTTGCTTTTCAGGAGTTGATTACTGCTCTTCTTGGGTGCTCATTTGAGGTAACTGCTAGAATTATATACAATTGTTAGCAAAAAATAATTTCTTTTAGTTTTTTTTTCATGCTCCATTTGGTTTGTAATAATAATACTTTGGTATTTTAATAGGTTCACAGTTCAGGCCTTATAGAAGATCATTCAAGTGGAGCTATTGAAGTGGATTTTGCAAATGAATATCTTGGTCGTGGTGCTCTTCGTAGTGGTTGTGTACAGGTACAAATTGTTTAAATTTTCATCTATATCCTTTTATGCTTGAATTTTTGGCAATTATGATAGCTTTTGTGAACCTCAGTTCCTAATGTGTTTTATAAGTATATGCATGTAGTCTAGTGTACATTTTGTATTTGCACTTTTCATCCTTTTGTAGATTCTGTAGGTTGAGATCTTGTTTCGTCATGTGAACTTTGGGCTTACTGATTTTAATAAATTTGCTTGTAATCATCTAATATATGAGGAAATCCACTTTATGGTTAGCCCATGGGCTGGCCCGCTTAGCCCATGGCCCCCATAGGGATGGGTTGGGTTAAAAATTCACTAGCCTACAACTAAATTGGGTTGGCCCAGCCCGGCCCGAATTGACAGCCCTAGGGACCATGACCCTCTATCATACTCCTTGTAACATACATGATAAAATTATTGAGGCAATGCCTCATTCACAATATCAAAATATTTACTATCCAACTTTAATGTACATACAAAATATCATATAATTATCTTAGAATTACATAGTAACTAATAAAGTGACATGAGGTGATGTGAGTATTTTTTGATTTCTCAGAATATTTCCTTACTTGATAGGTAAGATATTAATCTTTCGAGATACAGTTAAGGTGATGTGAGTATAAATATGTGTAAGTATTACTCCAAAGGAAAATAATTATTGCACAACAATTTTTATACCATTTCATAGATTACTCGATCATTAATTAATTTATATTCCAAGTTAACCAATAATTAAATCATCATTAACTAATATAATTTTTTTGTATAGAACATTATATTATGAGGGAGGATACAGGTGTAAGTCTTTCTCTCCACACCTATCTTTTCTCAGTTCTACTTTCATCTAATGGTTGTTTTTAATGAAATAATTTCAGCCATTAGATGAAAGTAGAACTAACGATTGGAAATGGGTGTAAGAGAAAAAAGACTTACACTGGTGTAAGCTGATCCCTCATCTTATATTATTATTATCTTTACAATCGTGCATTGCAGGGGTTAATATAAAAGATTATGTAATAAAAAATATACAAATAAAAATTAAAAAATAATAGATTTACAAATTATACCATTATTCAAAGAGAAGTAATTTAGATCTCATATACATGTTTTAATCAAAGATGGGTTTCTTTCTATTAAATTAAAATGATAGAAAGAATTAAAAATTAAATTTTTGGTTAGTACAATTAAGTTTAATATCATGATTATTTTAATTATTCACAACTCAATCAAATAGAAGAAAAAGAGGTAGGACATATATACAAGAGCTTAATTTTGTTACATTGTCATTATAAAATAATTTTACATTTACATTCAATATTGACTTATTATTTAATGAGTTTGAGTATGTTAATAATAGAATATGTTTTATACTTACAATGGGATGAATCATAAATTTTTTTGTGTATTAGACCCATTGTTCTAAAAAAGTATTAATACCATATAAGTGTTAAATAAAAGTCATATTACAAGGTATAATTTTCAAATAATTCATTATAAATTCACAAAAGATATATGTTTTCTTTAAGCATACTCTAACCTAGAGCTTAGCGTAAAAAAAAAAAAAACCTAGTGCTCATTATAAAAAAACTAATGAATATAAGATTTCATGTGAATGACATATGCTGATTATACATATTAAATTCAATGCATACACCCATTAAAATACAAATCAAATAAACAAATAAGGAAATGGACATAATTAGCATTTCTATTTTTTTAGCGTAATAATTAGCATTTCTTGTTATCATTTTGGTGTATATATATAGTCCATTACTAAATTGGTGAATTTTCACTTTTTAATTGTTCTGCCTGTATTGTTATTACTACTATATATTTAAGTATAATATTGTGAAAGAATTTGAAAATACTTAACACTAATTATGAAAGAATTTAACCAAATATAATAAATATTGAATTAATAAAATTGAAATAATGAATATGGAGTAATGAATATTGATAAAAACCATAAATCCTAAACTTTTACCCATAAATATAAAATTAATAAAAGATTAAAATTTGAATTTGTTTATTTAAATAACAAAACAAGATACATGTTACTTAATTAATTTATCATTTGTCATAATTTTGTTAAAGTATATCTTTATATATAAATGTTGGCCTAGAGTTACCTTAGGGTTTCTCTTTTCCTCCTAAATTAAAGAAGCTTTTATCATTTTATTTGTTACAGCAATTTCTATCTCTATGACATTTAATATTTTTCTTTTTATAATACTATATTTTATTCTCAAAACCCATCCATTCAATACTGTATTTTATTTCCAAAACCCATTATTTCGTTTTCTATTCCCATGTTTCGTTTTCTGTGCTTTGTTTTACTGCTTCCTCTTCTCTCACCCAAAATTATTTCATCAGAATTTCATTTTATTTCAAATTTCAAATTCAAAGTTTTCTCTAATCTCAGAACGATTGCAGCAGTGAAGAAGTGCGATGGCTCGCGGCTCTAATGGCGTCCGACAGCGAGGCATCTCTAATGGTGGTCGACGGCAAGGTGTCTGTTTCCCTCTAAATTATTATTTTTTTCTGTTCAGTTGAATTGCATGTTACTCATTTACCTGTCTAATCCCTGATTTTATTCATTCTTTGGTTTCCTATCAGGTTTGTTTGTTCTCCATTGGGGTTATTCTTTTGGCTTTCTTCATTATTTTACTCATATTGCATACATTTTTGGGGTATTCCTTTTCATGGGTTATTGAACCGAATTCTAAATTATTGAACTGAATTATTTCGTCGAATTTTGCTGTTACTCATCCTATTACATTTTAATCCTATGCTCAATTTTTTGTTCTTCCAAATTTTAAATTTTGGTTGGACTTATTCAACAAATTATTGTCTCAATTTTATTTATTTATTAATTTTTGCATTGCTGTCATAGGAGCCACTAGTAAGCCAGCAACGAGGAAGGTTTTTCCAGCATTATTTGCTTTGTTCTACAGTGGCTTTATTCATGACGTTGAACAGCTTTTGTCGGATTTTTTGTTTTTTGTTTTCACTTAAGATATAAGAGTTCTCCTCCATGCATTTCAAAAACCTCTTAATTCATATGTTGAGTTGTTGAGCTGGGTTCACTTTATTTTGCTCAGTAGCTTTGAAATAGGAGAAGATGAGAGAACTTAAGGGTTTAATTAATCATTCAATATTTTTATTTATTATACTTATATTGTGTAATTTAATTGTATTAAAGTACTTAAAAGTTGAAACTTGGAGTATCATTTAGTAATATTATTATTGATAATTTTATTTTTTACTTGGTTCAGTTTTTATTTATTATTATGATATCTATTAATTTAAGATCTTTTTTGTTTTTATTTTTTGGGGGTCGATTTTCTATATACTTGATAACAGTGAAAAATTAAGAGATTAATTCTTATTATAATATTATATATTATATATAAATGTCATTAATAAACTTTTCACTATTCAATATAGATAGAATATTGACATTAAGAGTCATATTGATATATTTAAAAATAAGGGTGAAAAAAAGTAAGAGATGGATCTTTTATATAATAATTTACACAAATGTCATCTATAATTTTCTCATCTAACACTATGTTTGGATGATATGTAATGAGAGGAATGGAAAGAGAATGGGAGAATGGAAATAATTTTTCTTATTTGGGAGTTTTAAAACGCAGCGAACGAACGAAACACATGTAATCATTTCCTCTTCCTTCAAATCTTTAACTTTTGTTCCCCCCAAAATTGAGGGGGAATGGAGGGAACATATGAATAATTCCGTTTCGTTCCGTTCCATTAATGAAACTTCCAAACAAAAAGAATGAAAATTATGTTCCATTCCTTTCCTTTCCATTCCATTCTTACATATTCCGTTCCGTTCCATAATGAAAAAACATTCAAACATAGGGTAAGAGTAAAATGACTAATACTATAAAAAATAATTGTATTTTGACATTAAGGATAAGTATTTTATAATCATAAAAAAGGATGAAAATGCAAAGACCTTTAGATTATATTAATATTTACATTACTGGAGTAAAAGTTTTAAGTAAATAAATAATAAAATTAATTAATTTTTAATTTATGAACTATGTTTTTTCTACTACTTCAGAAAAATAACTATATTTTTACTACGAAATTGATTTTTAACTATATCTTTAATAACTTTATAGATAAAAATTCTACTAATTGATATCTACATTACGGGGATGAAAACTTTATATGAATATATAATAAAGTTAATTAAAATATAATTTAATAAATATATTTACACTACAAAATAGTTTTCAACTATATCTTCAATGGTTTTATAAAATATGAATTTTATTAATTAATATCTATATAATGGGAGTTAAAATTTTACATAAATATATCATAGAATTAATTAAAATCTAATTAATTATTTATATTTTCACTAAAAATAATTTTTCAAATTTATCTTCAATAAATTTATAAAAAAAGATTCTACTAATCACTTCATATATTGCACATGTACAAATGTTAGAGAAAAAGAGAGTACCAAAATTTTTTATTACTGTATTTATAATGATTATATGATATATTTATATATATATATATTAAATAAATATCATTACGATTAATTTACAAATTTTTACTAATAAACAGTGAATAATTTAATTAAAATCTTTATCATCATAAATAATATACAATATATATATATATATACCGTACAATACACGGATGAAAATACTAATATATCATAAAATAAAGCTGTGACTTAACATAATTTTACAAATCAAAATTGACCCTTTTTATATATAATATAATATTATATTAATTGATATTGATTATATAATTGATTCCAAATAAAACGGTCGTTGCCAAATGCCACATAATGGTCCACAGTCCACACTAGACACTATAAAACATCAACGCACTCTTCATCAAAGCCGTTCCCGTTCTTCTTCTCCTTCAAAATTCCCGAACCGGCAAATTCGCTCTCTCTCTCTCTCTGCAATGGACGAGCAAGGCAGCAGCAAGCACAACCAACACCAACACCAACACCAGGGTGGCAGCATTAACATTAACAATGGGTACGTGGACACGACGAGGGCGGAGAGAGCGGTGTGGCTGATGAAGTGCCCGGCGTTGGTGTCTCGCTCACTCCGCGCCCCATCCTCAGACCCCTCCCGCCCCGTCGCCAAAGTTGTCGTTTCCATCGACCCTCTCAACTCCAACGACGACGATTCTCCTCCCCAGGTTTGCGTTTCTTACCACCCCATTCTGTCGTTTCGTCCACCTCCATCCCCTGCTCTGCTCTCTCCATGCTTTCCTTTTAATATCCACTTTTCTCTCTCTTTCCTTTTGCATTTCATCATTTCTAGGGCTTCCTGATCTCTTTTTTTTTTTAGTTTTCTTTCACTTTTTTTTTCCTGGTTGTTCTAGCATTTGATTAAGTTTCTTATTTATTTATTTATATTTTGGTATAATCAATTGCTCGCCCAATTTTGAGTTGGGTGGTGGTTAGGTAAAGTCTTCCCCAAAGTGATGACTCCAGGATTCAAACCAGTGTCATTATAGTTAAGGTCAATAGAGTTGTGTTGTAGATAATTCAAAAGGCAATTAAAACAATAAATGTGTGGATATTATAAAATTGAGTCTATTGTAACACAAAACAAAAGACAGGTCAGTTTGAACACAAGACAAAAGACAGTTTAGTTTGCCAAGAACCCGAGTTCATAGTTACACAACTATTCAATAAAATGTTGTAATTTGTTGATTTTAATTGATTGTAGATAGCTTTCTGCTTTATATTTACGACACACCATGTCTGATTGTTTGATTTCTTTACAAGTTTATATGTTTTTCTTCATTTCTTTACAAGTTTATATGTTTTTCTTCGTCGTGGACAATGATGTTTTGGTGGGTGTAAATTTTTATGCTCTGTTTAGTTGCTTGGAAGAGTTATAAGAGCCAGGAAGTCTATAATTGTGGGCACAAATTAATGAATTATAGTCCAAAGGTTCCATTTAAATTTTCAACTGTTGGGATAAGGGGTGGTGGCTTTTTCGATGTCAAAACAAACATTCAACTTTTATGGTTTGTCTACTTTCCCTTTGCTACTCAAGGGAGGATTCTAGAACAAGAATACTTCGAATAGTTCTAAATTTCCCAATCTTTGCATTATAGGGTTATTTAGGAGAATTATAGCTGATAAGATCGAGGAAGCTAATTTGTTGGTGAGTACAGGGTGATGATGAATTTTTCCTTCCTGTTAATAACATCTTACTGACAAACACAATCCTTTTTCGTGAAGACAACAAAAAGAAAAAGAAGAAATAAGAAAAACATACTATATAAAATATAAATCAATTTGAGTGGCTTGGATCTTTGTCCGCATGAGTTGGCTTAATTGCTTTATCATAATCACAATCCATTACTGCCAAAATGGATTCAAATGAGTTCATGAAAAGAGCTCGTGTGATGATGGGATTTAAAGGCAGTGTAATCAACGGCGCCAAAAGGTGCGCCTAAGGCGCTTTAAAGTGAGGTGCCATTAGGGGTCAGTGCCTCTTTCTGGTTGAGGCGTTACCCTTTAGTGCACTGCATGCTTTAGCTGTGCCTCTCTGGTTCACGGAAGGCACACATTTAGCACCTCATTGATAACAGTTAAAAAACTCAATAAGCCCAGCTATCTATCTTGCTAACTGTGGTGCTAAACAGGTAAAATAGTCAGAAAGTAGAAAAGATAACTAGTTGTCGGTCTCCGGGACTGGGTTTTGAAAATTGAAAATTTTAATTTTTTATTTCTTCCTTTGAAAGTTATGCTTGATTAGTTAATTTATATTGCAAATTAATACAAAACAGTCAAATATTTATTGTTTTCTTATTTCTAATGTTATTGCCATTCTTCAGTGAGGTGTGCGTTTTTCTGCACCTCTCACCTCAAGGCGTTAAAACCCACTAGCGCCTTAAGGGCGCCTTTCGCCTTTGACAACTTGTTTATAGGCAATGAATCTAATTTAATACATTATTACTGATAATTTAAGTGGAGCAAAGAATTTCCAACAAATTGATAATTTTCAAAAATCTTTTGCCATTCTTTTACTATAATAATAATGAAAGTCACGAGTGTTGATCAATAAATTCATTGCTCAGAAAGCTGTTAATTGTTCATTAGTGTATAGTTTTTTTTTTTGGTATTCAAATAAGTTGGTGATTTAACTCAAATTAATTTCTCACAAAGCTGTTAATTGTTAATTGTCATATATTTTATCTTATTGACGCTTTTGCTTAATAAGTTGGCAGTGCAATATTATTGACACTTTGTTCCATTGATTTTTTTCTTTTTCTTTCTTGGTTGTTCTCTGTTTTGTTCATTTGTTTAGGAGGATTCCTTATCCTCTTCTGTCTTTGAAATTTTTTATCTTCATCTTACTAAATTTATTCTTTTATAAAATAAATTTATATTTTAATTATTGAGATTAACTGGTTGGAGCTAAAATCAGTCACAGTCGATAGCCTTGTTATCTTTGGGTCCTTTTTTCAACAAATACTAGTTATTGAGCAGTTGTGCAGTAAAGGAATCAGACCCTGTCAACTTTTGTTTAATCCCATGAAAAATACTAAAGCTCTGATAAATTGAGTAGGTGGAAAGTGAAGTTGGAAGGTGAATGAAAATCGCTGTGCACTTGCTTGTTTTAACAAAAATATAAGAAGGTGGAAAATAAAATGTAATTCATTTTCACTATGGTGATAACTTTGGCTGAAAATCATTTTCATTACGTCTTCTATTTTCCATATTCCCACTTTCGTCGCACTCAACGAAGCAAACCCTGCATGTTACCATTTTTCTGCTTCACTTCTTGAATTGCTTCAAAATTTGCTTTGTCTTTTAATTTATTAAAGGGATATATTGTGTATCATATAACAAAAATTATTTTGATTTGTAATTATGAATGACACTTTTTCTTGTATTGTTTTTCCCTTTAAATTGATTGTTTAGTTAAAATGCTCAGTTTACTATGGAGTTGGCTGGAACTGAAGCTGGACATATACCCAGATGTTATGCTATGGATATGTCTAAAGACTTCATTCCCATGTCTGTGTTTTCAGACACACCACAAGGTAAATATTAATCTTTCAGTGACAATGTGTATTGAAAGTTGTTTGACTTGGTTGGAACTTACCTTTGGTGGTTAATTAGGCTGTTAATTTATATCTTGGTTTGACATGATGTTGCTGAGATTATTTGAACATTCTGAGCTGTATATTACTTTCATATTTTAACCTGGTAATTTTTATGTCCCTGTATTTTGCACTTATTCTGCTCTCATCAAATGATCTCCAATTTCAAGAAACTGTATAGTGAAATAAAGGTGTTCATTTTTTAAACATTGTAGGTTGAAATAAATGGATTCCATGTAATAATCTATGAAAATAGAGAGGTTGAAGGCACCAAACATATTGAGAACTCATACAAATTTAAGACATTGCAATGTAGATTAATTTATTGATCAGACAACGGGAGGACTAATAGTCCTCCTAACTAAGTCCTTAGAATTTGGTAGCTTTACCTTACACTATCACATTTTGGGTATGTCTACATGCTGCTTTGGACTTTGATGCTACACATTTGGTTTTATACTAGCACAGTTTTGGCTGATTTACTTATTTTTGTTCAAGATGGACAATCCTTTAGTGTCTTTTCAGGCGTTGATGCAGAGGATATCTTTCTTCAACTTCTGCAATTCCTTTTAGTTTCTTTCCAAATGGTGTAGTTTATGTTATCAGCCAAAGAAAAATAATAAAAGGAGAGGGAATTTCACAGTCAAGAAAATTTTCCTTCAATTTAGATTTATGCCGTCTTTTAGTTTTCATTCTAGCATAGTAAATTTCAAGAATCATTTGCAGTTAAATGAAGAAGATTTAGAATTCAATGTTTACTTGTCTTACATTCAAGGTTTGGGATTTTGTCAATAATGCCCTTTGGTTGAAAGATCTGAGTTAATTCTCTTTAAGCTATGAGCTGTGTTTTCTGGACTAGAGTTGGATTCTTACAACGTGCATTTGAATATGCTAATTGCTAAAAGATAAAATCAAATTAGATACTTGTAAAATTTATAGATCCTATCAAAAGTCTAATCAGGAATTTGAGTTTTATAGAATATAGTTCAAATATAATGATTGTTGATTTTCTTCTCTAATTTGTTTAAAAAACTGTCATTTACATTATTCTACTTTTCTTAGTTATTTTAAGAATGAATTTAATTAAAACGAATTCCTTTCGTGGTTTGATCAGAAATAGTTGATGCATGTTTCCAACTATATTTGCCTTCTTTTATTTTCATAATTAATATTGTCCCATGTACCACCCTAATATTTAGCATTAGTAATCAAGTAGGAGACAGAGTCAACTTGGAGTACCAACAATTATTTTTTAGGTAACTGTTGAAATAATTGGTTATAAATTGGGTGACTGTTGAAGTGCATATTTTTTGTAGCATTTTATATTGCCAATCTGATAGACCTCTTCCAGTTATGTGGGTGTATGAAAGAAGAAAGAAGGGGAACAGTAGGGGAATGTTACAAGCTGGGAATAATAGGCCACAACAGCAGTTAGTTGAAGGGAGTCATGCCAAGGGGGTCCAATGATGAGAGAGGGAACAGGTGTAACAAACCAGCCAGCTGGCACAATTTGCTTGGGGAAAATGAATATTCTGGAATCACACCAGAATGAAGGAGGGAAGGAGGTATAAGGGGGAAAAACGTGACTGAGGAGGCAGAGAAGAACTTGGAAGTATAGGGGACTGGGTTTGGGTTTGGGAGAGAAAGCTAGAGCACTGCACATCTGCAGCTCTCTGGCATTTATCTTTTTTTTTTCTATTTTCTTTTTTCTGCAATTTTCATTGCTGTTCTGTTTCTGTACAGAGGACTACCTCTGAGTGTAAGGAGCTAGTCTCCAATTTCTATATAGTAAATTCCAAGTTCCTATCACAATCCTTTCAAGTTTTGATACATTTTAGGTAGCTCTAACTTGTGTTTTTAACTTGAGCAAGTGATGTTTGAATAGACACTGTAGCATTGAAAACTTTAATGAAAGGATGAAATCATCGTTTCAGATTTGGCAATGGGTCTTGTATCAGATTTTGGAAGGACTTGTGGGTTGTGGGTCATTTTTTTTCCTATATTTCCTATCCCATCCTTTATCATTGATCCTCCTGGCATAACCATCCCATTTGCAGCTGCTATATTTTGAAGAATTCTTCTATTTTTTGGAATTTCTGTTCTTTCTGAAACCTTAATCACAAAGAAGGTTTGGCAGTGGAGTCTCTTCTTTGTTTGCTTGACTTTATTTGTCCCTTTTCTTCAGTGGATTGTTGGATTTGGACTATTGAATTCTTTGAAGTGTTTTCTTAGAAATCTTGTTTTTAGTTTCTTATTCATCTCCAGACAGGGACAGCTTCTTCCTGCTAAGCCCCCCATTCCGTCTAAGGCTCCCTCCAAGGTGAAATCCTTCATTTGACAGAAGTACTTAGGGTAATAGTTTAACATGAATGATTTGTGGCTGATTTGCAGACATGTTGCTCTTTCTCCTAACATTTCTGTTATGTGTTTCTCTGGTTCTGTGATTAGCAGGTAGCAGCCATTACTGTCCAGCTGCTGGATATTTGTGGTTTAGAGTGTAGACTCTTTGGGTTTTTGTGGTGAATCATAAATGTTATATTTATCCAGAGAGTTTGATGCACTTACTCATATGTCAATTCAGAGGTTCTGGAAGTAACAAAGTGGGAAAGCCTCTTTTAAGGCATGCAATTTATGATGTTATCTGATGCTTTTGGTTGGAGACTAAACATCGGAATTTTCAAGGATAGTTTTTTGCAATTGCCTCTTTTAGGGATCAAGTGGTCTTTATCTTCTTTGTGATGCTTAGCAATTGGTTATTTCTGGGGGTTTCTTGGATATGCAGAGGGACTGGCGAGTTTTGTTTAATTGGTGTGCTGTCCTTGTTTGTTTTGATTTGTCCGTTTCTTGGTTTCTATGATATCTTATCTTCTGCTCTTATGCTTCATTTTTTCTCTTTAATAATATTTGGTCTTTTATTTTAAAAAAAATTGTTGGAGATTATAATAATAAGGATATAGCTTGTTACAATAGCCCTGGCAGTATTTGGCTTGTTGCTCGAGGTGTCATAAATCTCCTTTATCAAAGCTAATTTAGCAAAATTTAAATCATGCAGTTGAAATTTCTGTCATATTGTAGGAAAGATCTCTGTGGAGGGAAAAATACTGAACAAGTTTGACATGAGGCCCCATAATCAAAATATTGAACTCTATGGGAAACTCTGTCGTGAAAGGACAAGCAAATATATGGTCAAAAATAGACAAATACAGGTTTTCCTATGGCTCCCGTAACATTGATCCAATGATTTCGGCAACCATTTCCTTTACCTTTAACTTCTCCTGAATTCTATTTTCAGGTTATTGACAATGATAGTGGGGCTCATATGAGGCCAATGCCTGGGATGATCAGTTTTATGGCTCCTGGACCCAGTGTAAATGGCTTATTCTTTTTCCTGTTACCAATTTCAGTCCGCAATGATTGCATGCCAAGAGGAACTTCCCTCCTTTTGGCATCATGCGCTGCTCTTCATCATTTTATAACCTTTTGATCAAATCTTTTTTATTTTTGGTTACTAGTGAGATAAAGGGACAGAGCTTAGGTTCCCCATATAAAATACCGAACCTATAAATTAGCAGTCTATAGCTGTGAGAGGTACAGGGAAATGAAGAGGTGGAGTCGAGGACTTTATATCACTAGGCTTATGAAGTTCAATGTATGTATTTTTTTTTATTGATTTATACTTCAGATGTAACAGAAGTTTCTGTGTTGGATTAGGATAAGAAGAAAGCTCCAGCCAGAGGAACAGATATGAAGAGAACAAGAAGGAACCGTGGAGAGATGGAAGAGATTGTGTTTAAGCTCTTTGAACGTCAGCCAAATTGGAGTTTAAAAAACCTCATACAAGAAACCGACCAACCTGAAGTATGTACTTTGAGTAACATCTATCTCTTAATATCCAGCTTTAGTTTATGGGACATTACTTTTCTGATATTTTGCGGAGCAGTCATACTTTACTACTCTTAGACACAAACTTTAAGCTCTACATATGAAACAAATTCCAACTTTGAAGAGTTTGTTGCTTGTAATATATATGCATTTATGGTAGATGCTCAGGCCCACCTGATAGATTCATATGTAATTGAACTAAAATATACTAGATAGATTAACTTCAAATAAGTTGTACAAATAATCGTAAGAATCGCGATTCGATTCTTACGACATATCATATTCAAAAGAATCGTTTTCGTCTCCGAATCGCCCGCAGACGTATCGGTTTTTGGAGATTTATATTTCATATATGTTGTTGGTAGAAAGTAGAAGAGGAAAAATGATGTGGCTATCGCACATGGAGAAGTTGCGTAACGCCCAACGCGAAGCGATGCGAAGGGGCCGGTGACCAATGTGTGTCTGTGTGTCGAAAATCTATTTTTGAGGGGCCTGCTTGGAGGAAATCTTTCCCTCCCATCAATCCCAAACAAGTTAAATAAACAATAACCTAATATTATAATCTTACTCCCACATTTTGAATATTGGTTTATATTTCAATTTATTTAGTTATGTAAAGTTATTTGACTTCAAAATACTAATATTTAAATGTTTTTAATATTTCTTTATGTGAAAATATATTTTATATTATTTTTAATTATTGGTCATGAATCACGATTCACATGGTTATTGAAAATAGGTCTTCCGATTCACGATTCGAATCCCGATTTGACAACCATGGTACATATCATATTCAAAGAATTTTTTGGAGATTTATATTTCATATATGTTGTTGGTAGAAAGTGAGGAAAAATGATGATGGCTATCTGTGTGTGTGTCTGTGTGTATCCATTCCTGTTTGAAACATTAGTTATTTATATAATCTTACTCCGTTTAATAGGTAAGTCTCTCACAAGCACACCACATGGTTATGAAACACATATCTCTCCACCTGACATTTATTTGGTTTTAAGTTATACTTATTTCGTTTTAGTAGTGCCTGCTTTAACTAAAGTGTTGGATCTACACCTTGTTTTCTGCAGCAATTTCTGAAAGATATACTTAAAGATCTTTGTGTCTACAATAACAAAGGAGCTAATCAAGGCACGTATGAGCTGAAGCCCGAATACAGAAAGTCTAGCGATTAAGCAACCTCCAAATAGGTTTATTGATGCTGAACAATTTGTCAACTCCCTTCACCTAATATCTAGGTTACTGATTCAAGTATTTTTTCGTTTAGTTCAAGTTGCAAAATGGAGCAGTATGCGTCCTCTTGGTCCATTATTTTTTTATATCATCCGCCTCTTTTCAATGACTAGCATGAGGTTTGAGTGAATCATTACCCCTGCGCATATTCATCTTTCTCTTTGTCTTCCTTGTTCACATGGTTTTGCTGATATTGCTACATCATTATTTACTTCTTTATGAATTCAGTTTTATAGTATGTGTTAGAATATCAAGAAAAGATCTCACAATATCTTTTATTGTATCACATTAAATCAATATCAACCTCATTATTTTGGGTATCTATTCTTTTTTTTTCCTCATTCCTTACATAAAATCCTCTAATTCAACATGGTATCAGAGTGGTACCATCTTCCGTGACCATTCTGATCATGATTTTGTTGAGGTTCATGACCTTTCTATCTATATTGTTTTGGACCTCATCAGTTCGCATCTTATCACACTGCAACTACCATTGTCTCTGACAAGTGTCGTTCGGCTAGCCACCGAAGTCGCACAACAAATTGTTAGTCATGGCATCCATCACCCAAGAGGGGAGATGGTGAATTAAGTGATTACAAATTTTTAAAACACCTTTGAGAAATTATATATTTTGATATTTTCAATCAACACATGCAGTGAAATAAGTTTAATAAAGGTACAACTATTAGAGATTTCTCAAATACCCTTTGGGCTATAGGATAAATCAAGCAAATAAGTTAGATATCAAATTCAATTCACGCATATATAATTAAGGCACAAATGTAAAGGAGATAGAGTTGATAGAAGCAAATGCAATATTTATCCTGGTTCAGTCATCAACTACTTGTGGCCTACGTCCAGTCCTCAAGTAAACTATCTAAGATTTTTCACTAAATCTTCAAGTTTGAACAAATGCTTGAAAACCTTTACAACACAGAGCACTCAACACACCTATGGTATGTCTCACCCTTTGTGCTTGAGCCTCAAAACAGGGATATCTCACCATTTACAACTTTTGTGAGATACCTCACCTTTTTCTCTAGAGGGATACCTCACCCTCTTTACAAAAAATCAAAGTGTTTAAGAAAGATAAACTCTCAAAAGAGTGGATATTATAAATTAAAACTCAATGGTTATATGTATATTCACACTTTAGCTCCTAAACAGAGATTTTATGGAAATGACAGTTGAAGCTCATATTGATGCTCAACAATGATTTCCAAATTGATCTCTAACTTTTCTTTGATGTCCAAACACTTGTATTTATACCCCAATGCATTTTAGAGTCGTTGGTGATGGTTGGGAAGCATTAAATGCCAATTATAGTCGTTGGAAATATGTTTTTGGTTTCCGATTATTGGTTTTTCATAATCGATTATTTGGTTTCCAATAACCGGTTATTGAATTTCGATAATCGGTTATTGCTTAACCAGGAACTTTTAAAACAGGCTAATAACTGGTTATGGAAATCTCATAACCAGTTATGGTCTTTTAAAAATAGAAGCTTACGCTTCTGACTTAGTGAATAACCGGTTATGGATATTCCATAATTGGTTATTGCACACTGTTTTTGACCAAATGAATTTTGAAAGACCATAACTTCTTTGATACTTATTCGTTTAAAACAAATGACCACTCATTGGAAAGATTATTGAGTCTACTTTCATATGAAATAAGTTTCAGATCAAGACTCAAAATATTTTGAAAGATATAATCAAAAGAGTAACCAAACGTCAGTTTTTCAAAGCACAAACTTGACTATTATTCATAGTTTTGAACTACCACCATAACTAGCTTTTCAAAACATGTTTGTTAGGTATTTTTGCATGTAAGAATCATTTTTAAAGATGTTAAAACTTATTTGAGCTAAGTATGATTCTCATTTACCTTTACAAAAGATCTAAGTCCTATAAGCTATTCTTGAAAATCTTAGACTTGATCTTGCCATTATCAATTATAGTCCTTAGGTTTCTTGATGTAATCCAAGTTTCCAAAAATTTATTCTCTTCAAATCTTGCAAATACTTAGAACATCTTATCATTTTCATTCTTCTTGAGTTGAGTATAGTTGTGATTTTTTGTTTTCTTGTTGCAATGCTCGCTCTTGGTACTTGAACTATCTTACAAAGTATTGCTCACTTAAACAAACATAGTTAGTCCCAATTCATAATTTAGTATCTTTATATGCATGATTCATAAATATATAACTCTAGTTAGTCTAACATGCATATAAGACTTTCATAGACACATCCAAATAAGATATTTATTAATTATTAATAATATGCCCTATGTAGGATGCAAAAAAGAACATTTTGCACATTTTCATTTAAATAGAGTCAAATCTAATATTAATTCATTATAACTCATATAAAACATTATTGGATATATTATATAAAGAATGCTACACCTATTACATTGTATGATTATTAAGTGAAATATAACTAGATAAAGTACATAATCATGCATGATCCACTATAATCTATTAAGTACATCTATGTAACATGATCAATATTTTTTTGTAATGCATTTGTCATCTATTAAGTACATCTATGAAGCATAATCATCATTCTTTTTGTCTTGTATTTTTCATCATCAAAACTTAACATATTAAACCATTGGAGCAAAGACAATTCTACACAAATGAAGTCCAAACATGCCTCCACACGCTGTGTTTCTGTACCCACGCCCATGCACCTCCACTCTAGCCGTGTGTGAGGGAGCGTTAGTTGTCCTTTCCTGCCACTGCTTGTCTTGTTGGACTCATCTTGATCTCCTCTACTCTAATCCGACCTCATTCGCTCCAATTGTGTACTAGATTGTTGCGTACCTTTGCTCGAAGGGGTTCCAATGTATTTTGGTTTCAGTTTTTGGCTTCTTTTTGGTCGCTAATTCATTAGCCCTATCCAATGAGCCTTTTTGGCCATCGTTAGCCCTTATCTATTCGAATCCCGCAACTACAGTGTGTTAAGCCACCCACGTCCGCAATTTGTCATTTTTGAATGCATTTTTAGGTCAATGTGATTTTATGGTTTCTTCTAATTTTTGGGATCTTTGTCTACTATGTCCATGCTAACCACACAATCTTCAGACAGGCCCAGCCCCCATCACCTCTGTTTGCAACCTCTACATGGTTGTTTGGCATCTTTGGGCTCGTTCTCTCATTTTTGATTCTTAGTTCGTTGTTTTTCAGTTGGTGTGATAGCTGTTTATTGCCATTCTTTGTGGTGGTTATCTTTAGTTTTGGCTACTGTTTGACTCTTTCTCAATGCTAGCATAATATTGAGGGGAAGAATGAGAATAAATCTATCTTAACTTATACTTCAATGTTGGTGTTTGTCATGTTACTTTTTTCCACTAATGAATCATACAAGTGGTGACTTCTCCTCCTACCAACGATCGTTCCGATAGTGATTTCTTTTCCACAAATGAATTATGCTAGTAGTGACTTTTCTTCCCATCGACAATCATTTTGTTAATGACTTATGTTGGTTATGACTCACACTAGCCTCCACTTTGTCCTAGATACACTAGCCCACTTTGTCTTAAATGCACTGACCTGCTTTGTCCTAGATGCACTGGTCCGGTTTTGTCTCAGATGCACTAAACTCGACTTGCCTCGTCTTTACCCCAAAAGCACTGGCCCCATCTCCATTCCAGATTTAGTCGCTTGCCACTGTCACACTATTTAGCGCATTATATTTTTAGTTTATTTTCTTTTAGGTCTGTTTGGTATGAAAGATAAGATAAGACCTGATAGTATAAGACCTAATACGTAAGAGTTGAGGATATCAGGATGTTAAGAATTATAATGAAAAAATCTTTATAGAAGTTTATATATCAAAATTCAATCAGGTCTAATATCACCATTCAAGACTTGATTAAGTTATTCATTATTTTAATGTGTAAGAGGGGTTTGATGGATAAATTTATACAATACAATGTTTACACCAAACAACTGATAAAGTCATAATGTATTGTATTAATTTATCATATCAAGTCTAATACGATATGCCAAACGAGCCTTTAGTGTGTAATTGTAACAAATTTAAAGTTCAGAGTAGTAGAATATCAAGAAAAGATCTCACAATATCTTTATTGTATTACATTATCGTCATATCAAATCAAAATTAATCTCTCCTTATTTTGAGTCTCTTTTCTCTCTTTCTCTTTCCTTATCTTAAACCCTCCAATTCAATAGTATGTACCAATGTAACCTTAACTTTCCGCTCTATTGAAAATCAAATGCTTTTCACGAGCTTGGATCCCCCTCCTTTTTTTTTTTCCTTTCTCGTAGTTGAAAAACAGAACTAGAACCACTTTGGAACCAGTTAGCAAGTGATAGCAAGATTATTAACAAAATTATAATGTGAATTCCTGGCTGAACATCATAGACATAATTATATTATTTTGTGAACTTAAATACCATTAAACGACTTTTTCTGATTTGGAAAATATAACTACAATTTCACTTTGGCAAAGAAATTTTAATTTTATGATGGGCTTTCTTTGATCTTCGTATGACTATACAAAACTTATTGGTAAATATACCAGTAAATGGCAAACAAAGTTATACAAACATAAATGTATAATTTATAAAGAAAATTATGCCGTGAATTTAGTTTAGCCCTTATAAATATAAATGCGTGTGTTAAATTAATTTGTAAGTCCTTGTATTATTTAAAAAATTTTAAATAGGTTTATATAATTTGAAAATTATAATTGGGTCTCTAGAGTTTTAAAAACTTTTTCAATGGCGTTTTTGAATTCAGTCTATTGGTAGGTCCTACAAGTATTCAATTGATTTTTTTTGTTTTACACTATTGAGACTCATTTATATATCTTAAAATATAGAGACCTATTTAAAAATTAACAAAAAAACAAAGGCCCTTATAGGTTAATTTAAACCTTTAAAAAGTAAATTACACATTACTCTTTTAAGATTTTCTTACATGACACTAAACCCAGTTTTTATTTAAAATTTGTACTCCACCCATTTAACCAAATAGACTAATTATATTATGAAAATGTTAATATTTTAATTTTTTAAAAATATTTAATACAAATATAAAAAAATTTAATATAAATTTGACCATATAAATAACTGCACTTAATAGTTTGCAAGAAGAAAGAAAAAAAAGAAGAAGAAGAAAGCCTCCTGTAAAAATAAGAAAAATTCACACAAAAGAAAATAGTGCTGAATTGTGTGTCTTAAACGATCAGACTCTTTATATAATAGGGCGAATATTAAATACAAAGATATACAATCCTAATCAAATACAAGAATAAATCCTACCATATATATATATATATATATATATATTCTAACACTCCTCTTCAAGTTAGAACGTGTATATCGTATGTGTCAAACTTGTTATATATATAGACAACCTGACCTCTAAGAGCCTTAGTGAAAATGTCTGCAAACTGATCATTCAAATTCACAAATGTAGTAACAATCTCTTCAGACTGAATTTTCTCCCTAGTAAAGTAGCAATCAATCTCAATGTGCTTAATTTTTTCATAAAAGATAAGATTTGAGGATATATGTAGTGCAGTCTGATTGTCACATATGAGTTTCATTAGTTGTGATTCATAAATTTTCAACTCTTTAGGTAACTACCTCAACCAAATGGGTTCACAAGTGGTAGTAGCCATTGCTTGATACTCAACTTCTGCACTTGACCTAACGATTAAAGTTTGCTTATTGCTTTTCCAAGATATCAGATTTCCTCCAAAAAGAACGCAGTAACTTGAAGTAGAGCGTCAATCTGAGGGAGAGCCTATCCAATCAGCATCTGTATAATCAAAAATTTCCATATAACCTTTATCTTTATATAGTAAGCCTCTTCCTAGTGCTCCTTTAATGTATTTGAGTATTTGAACAGTAACATTCCAGTGAGAGTCACATGAAGAGTCAAGGAATTGACTTACCACGCTCACAATAAAAGAGATATCAGGCCTTGTTGCTATGAGATAATTTAATTTTTCAACAAACCTTCTGTAACGCCTAGGATCAACTATTGGCTCCTCTTCTCTGGCTAGAAGCTTGACATTTGGATCCATGAGTGTATTAATGGGTTTGTACCATAGCATGTTAATTTCTTCCAATATATCCAAGGTATTTTTCCTTTGAGAGATAAAAATGCCATGTCTAGAATGTGTCACCTTAATACCAAGGAAATAACAGAGCTTACCAAGGTCCTTAGTCTGAAAAAGCTTGAACAAGTGTTGTTTCAATTGTTCGATGCCAATTCGGTCATTTCTAGTAATGACAATGTTATCCATGTAAACCACAAGCTAGATGCATTGATTAGAAGATTGATGATGACAGAAAATAGAATGATTGACTTCATTGTGAATTATGCTAAAGGCTTGAACAACTGCGCTGAATTTGCCAAACCAAGTCCGGGGGGATTGTTTGAGGTCATACAATGATTTACGGAGTTTGCGCACCAAACTAGACTCCCTTTGAGCAGCAAAGCCAGATGGTTGCTCCATGTAGACTTCCTCCTATAAATCACCATGTAGAAAGTCATTCTTTATGTCCAGTTGATAAAGGGGCCAATATCAGACAGTAACCATGGCAAGGAAAATTCGAACAAAGGCAATCTTAGCAATTGGAAAAAAGGTGTCACTATAATCAAAACCTAACATTTAAATGTAACCTTTGGTGACTAAGCGAGCCTTCAATTGGTCAGTGGATCCGTATGAACCAACTTTAATGATAAACACCCACCTACAGTCAACAACAAATTTTCTTACTAGTTTAGGAACTAGATCCCACATGCCATTAGAGTGTAAGGTAGATATCTCATCTATCATCTACTGGCACCAACTTGGATGAGAAAGTGCTTCACTTGTAATTTTAGGAATGGAAATAGAAGACAGACTCGAAAACAAAGTTTTAATGTTGTGAAGAAAGGTGGTCATAACTAAGGAAAGCATAAAGTGAATGAGGGTTACTAGCAGACCGTTTACCTTTTGAAGAACAATAGGTGAATTGTCTGATGCAGGAACCAAGGCAAAAAGGAATGACAAGTGACGGGGGTGAGTCATTTGGAACTTCTTTTGGAACATGGCTAGCACTAGTAGGCTGTCGTAGTTGACGCTGAAAAGTAATGAGTGAACGAGAAAGACCACGGGCAGGAATTGGTGCAGTCACAGAAGTAGGACTATTGTTGGAATCAGTAGGAGGACTATAGAGAGGAACATGAAGGATGGTGTTTACTTGAGAAGCATATGCAGAAACAACATTGATATAGAGAGGACTGTAGTGAAGAAGAAAAGCATTGCTAACTGAAAAATATGATATCAAAAGACACAACATAGCGACCTAAATAAGGAGAATGACAACTATATCCTTTCTAAAGGTGAGAGTGTTTGAGGAAAAGAAACTTGAAGGCTTTTGTAGTGAGCTTGTCTTTACTTAGAGTAACATTGTGAACAAAACTGGTACAACCAAACACATGAGGAGATACAGGATAAACATGTGTATTAGAAAATAATATAGTGTGAGGAGCTTGATCATTTAGTACAGAGGAAGACATGTGGTTTATCAAGTAATAGGATGTAAGAACAACATCCCCCTAAAAAACAAATCAAAACATTCATATATAAAAATAAAAAGTCTTGGTTGTTTTAATTAAATGTTGATTTTTGCGCTCAGTTACTCCATTCTATTGTGGAGTATGAGGACAACTTATTTGATGGAAGATACCTTATTTAGCCAAGAATTTCTTAAAATCAAAAGACAGATATTTGCGTACATTGTCACTACATTGAATATGGTTAGTTTTCCCAAACTGAGTACAAATTTCAGCACAAAACATTTGAAATATTGAAAATAATTCAGAATAATTTTTCATTAAAAAGACTTAAGTGTAACGAGAATAATCATCAATAAAGGTTACATAGTATTAAAATCCTAAACTAGAACTGACACGACTAGGATCCTATATATCTGAATGAATAAAGGAGAACGATGAATCAATTCTTTTATTGAAATGACCAGGAAAGGAAGCACGTGTGTGCTTTTCCTTTTGACAAGATTCACAATCTAAAGACTGTAAATTAGATAAATGATGAACCATCTTCTAGAGTTTGGAGATATTTGGATGTCCAACACAACTGTGAATAAGGTCAGGAGGATCTGTCATGGTACATGCCACTGGAGAACTACGCATAACAAGATGGTAAAGTCCTTGTAACTCATGACCGACTCCAATCGTCCTCCCAATACCTTGATCTTGCACAAAAACAAAGTTTTTAGTGAAGGTAATAGAACAGTTAAAAGATTGGACAAACTTACTAACAAATATCAAATAGAAAGGACAGTCAGGCACATAAAGAACAGATGTTAATGATAGAAAGGGACATGGCTGAGCTTGGCCAATACCGTTGACAACAACTTTGGTTCCATTAGCAAGATTAATAGGGGTAATTTGTTAGAATAGGTAAAAGAGGCAAGATCTTTATTACCACAAAGGTGATCAAAAGCACCAGAGTCAAATTATCCATGACCTAAGAGATGATTGAGATAAACAGGCAATGAGATTAATATTTTGTTCAATTGAAATATCTGAGGATGCCTTAAAGGGAAGGAAGGCCATATAATTTGTAGTAGGAATGACCACACCAGAGGTGGATAATGTTGACTCAGTCAGAGCAAAATTAGCGGATGTTGGTTTACCATATTTCACCCAATAGCGCTCCTCTAAATATCCCAATTTGTTACAAAAAGAATAATATGGTCTGTTACTACCACAACAACCACTACCACTACTAGAATTATTAACTTGAGAGACAAGAGCAGAAGACTCTAGTACTAGCATGGTTAGGGAAGTAGGTGCTAGTGGTGTCATATTGGAGATATTCAACAGTCATTGAAAGGTTTGAGACAATGTGGGATTATCAACACTAGTTAGCATTTGTTGGTGTACATACTCCAATTCTTGTGGAAGAGTAGAGAGGATAAAGACCATAAAGAACCGTTCTTGTTGCTTCTTATGCTCAAACTGATCCTTAGTGTGAGGCATCGTGGTAGCAAATTCTTGCATCAAAGAGCGCACTTTGCCAAGGAAAGATTCCATACGAGTATCATGTTGTTTGTGCAAGCTCATCATACTAGAGATGACAGATCCACTATCTCTGGATCAATGGACTTCCAGACAACATTAAGGAGTTGTGCATCAATTTTCTTCCATTCAGAGAGATAAGTTTTTGGGTCATCTTCAAGTTTCATGGTAAGATACTCTGACTGCCCCTGTCCTGCAAACCAAATCTTTACGAAAGTTGCCCAAGACTTATAAGTGCTCGAACTGGTCAATTTATTAGTTGTAATTGATGGGACACTGATGTTGGTTAACACAACAAGACTTTTGGTAGCCGAATAAGATGAAGTAGAGTTAGAGCTTCCTGAAATGCTAGAAATATTGTCCCCCATTGTGAGAAAACAAAGATACCCAAAAAAGTAAAAGGAACACCTGGAATAGGTTCAAAAAGGATTTGGCATGTTTGAAATCAACAACACATAGAAAGGACAATAGAAAAATGCTAAAAAATCCAAGGACCGAGGCAGCCACGATCTGAAACACCCTTAAAATGGACAAGGTAGGAATTGAAAAGGTTTGAGATGTCTTCTATAGGAGATTTTGTCTATATCTATGGAAGAACGACGCCGGAAAAAGGTCTCTCTCACGTGCCAACGAGTGGGTTTAGGTGCAACGTACTTGTGATGTCGCGTGGTGGCACGTGAAGCTTTAGATAATGGTGCAATTTTGGGATATGGCTGGACATGAGGTTACACTTTTGATTCTAGAGGTTTCGCACCTATATTTGAAGGTCTGACGATCGTTGGAAAGTGATTGGCGACGTGAATTGTGTTGGAAAGAGTTACAACGGTGAAGGCTCGCTGGAATTGAGTAGCGGTGAGGAAGGAGAAGGCCAAAATTGAAGGTTGGATTAGGATTTAGACAGAGACGATTGAAACTCGCTTTGATACCAACTTAAAATAGAGGGAATATTGCTAAATTGTGTGTCTTAACTGACCACATTCTAACATCTTTAATTTTTTTTGTTAATCATCTTTCTCTTGCAATAGGTCATTCAAGAGGGTCATTTGTTTGTTATTTTGTGATGTTAATTCTCAATTATTTTTAATCTATATATCTATATTATCTAATAAAATGGAGCAAGGTTGAAACACTACAAGTTAAAAGCAAAAGAAAAATTGTGTAAGTGTGTTGTGTAGGTGTGTAGTTAATATGCATTGCTTTCCTTCTCCTATGTTTTTAGTAGGCATCTTACTTAATTGGTCAATTTCTAACTAGCCATGAGTTTATGTTTTCACTAGAGTTTCTCACAGCATATTTTGACTTGGTTTCGTATGCAATTATTATAACAAATAAAGTGGCACCCCAAGGGTTGAGTTACTATACCTATAAGAATTTAATCATATATTTATGTACTATCGCTTTGTAAATGGGTTTAGGTTCAATGTCTCCTATCTCTTGCTCCATGTTTAGTTGCATCTTTTATAAACTCACCGTTAAAACCCCATCTTGTTATTTAAATACAACTTTTCAATGAGTCCCTATATATATATATAAATAAGGCAAAATGATACAGGAGACAACAATGAGCTAATCTCACTGTATGTTTGTGGTTGCAACTAGAAATTCTTCAAATACTAATTTTCCTATAAGTGTTGCATTATTGTATATATATTACTAATATTAGTGAGCAAGTATGCCTTGTAGAGCATGTTTGGGAAAGATGGATTCTTTCCCAAACAACTATTTTTAGAGGATTAAGTTGTTTTGTGAAATAATTATTATGTTTGGGTAAAAGATTATTTTTTAAAAAAGTTTTTACACGAAAGTCAATGTAAAAAAAAAACTTTTTTCAGCTAATAATCATAAGCTAAAAATTGAAATTTATGATTTTAGTTTATAAATTATTTCTTATACTTTGATATGTAAATACTATTTGTCTTTAATCAAATAATTTTTTAATTATTTTATACCCATTTTAGTAATTTAATGTATAAAAGCGATTCTTTTTTATATCAATCATATTATAAAATATTTTACGCCTAATACATATAAATATGAATAAATTATAATCGATTATAACAAGATAATTTATAATTTTTAGCTTTCTCAAACAAGCCCGTAGTCTCATTAATGCGGAAAAAAAGAAAAGATTATTATGTTTATATGATATATAGGGCATGTTAATGTCTTACTGATGGATAATAGAATTAAAAATTCATAGTTACAAAAAAAATAAATTAAAAATTCATATATTCTTTATGCAAATTGGTCATGTATCCATCGATTTGTGTTCTCTCTTTTTGAGAGAATTAATGATTTATTCTAAAAATGTTATGAATTACTAAGGAAAACATGAAGTTTGTTTGTAACAAGGAATATGATAATTGATGGGATAAAAAAAGAAATTATTTAAAATATATTGTTAATTATAGTTAGTTATAAAGTTAGAAGGAATATTTTGTCAATGGAATTAGAATAAATTAAAAGTTAGTCAATTTAATCAAATAGGATAGAGTGTAGATTTTAATCAGAAGTTGAGTGTAATGTCATGTGAAAAAACTTCAAGGGGGTGGATTTTTTTTTTATCTTTTTACTTTTTAGAGTATCCCCACACACTTTTAAGTGTGAGACTCATTCATTCATATACGAATCGATATATTTTAGTCTTCTCAACGAATTGTGTCTTTAAAACTTAGACCTTTATCCTTTCCTATAAAAATAATTTAGTTACCAATGCACCCATCCCAATCCCTTGTAAGTAGTGGTGAAGTTTAATTTAATCTATAATATATATGATGTTATATTATGCTTAAATTTCTTATTTCCTTAATGACTTTATTTTGTATATTGCTTTTTATTGACTCAAATAATAATGTCAATGTAGAGATCATCAATTGCTAGAAAAAAACAATGTACGCATGTTAACTTCATTAAACATTCAAATATTCATGCATTAAATAGATATTTGTGACACAAACTTTTGTCTATTTAGAAAAATAAATAACTTGAAGAAATCAAAAAGAGAAACACTGACACACATTGGCCTACTGCCTAGCGTTACCAAATCCATAATTGAACCAAGTCCAACCTTGATCATTTCAGATAACAAATTAAACCAAATCCATAAAACCAAATTTGGTTTGGTAAGGAAACCCACAAAATAAAAGAAAAGAAAATTCCAAACCATAAATAATAGTAATAAATAGAGCTGTCAAAATGCATGTTGAATTAAAAAAATTTAAGTTCAAACTTAATTTAACGATATTTTGATTGGCCTGAATTTTAATTATTTATTTAATATAATAATATATACCTAAAATAAAATTATAATTTTTTCTTTGAAAATTAAATCCTAATTAAAAATTGATTTAGTTATCTAAGTTATTTATCATTGACATAAAATTAAGTAATCTAAATTTCTTATTTTTCATTGATTTAATTTTTAAAGATTAAATTTATTTTTTTAAAATAAAATAATCATTGGACTAGTAGCACGATGTGCTCAACCCGCAACCTACAATGAGTTGGATTGAGATAATAAAATGCTAACTTAAAACATATTTGACCTGAACTGAAATGGCCCGACTTGATGATTAACCTATTTTGCTAGCTCTAATAAACTCATAGCATTGTTGTTAACATTGTTGTTAAAAGTTGTAGGTTTCATCTTTGCTAGTAGTTCTTTCATTCAGGTTATTTGTAAGTATTTAGGCCAATGAAGGTATTGAACAATATCGATAAAATGGTTTTGGATTCAGATCCTACTAGTAGCGCCTTTTATTTTTAGGTTATTTATATACTTTAACATGTGACACATATATCCTTATATTGAGATAGTTTCTCATTCTTTTAAACTTATGTTTTTTTAATAAAAACATAAGAAAATTACATTAAACTCTCTTGAAATTAATGTTAATTATACTAATACCCTCATGATTTGATTAATTACACTTTGGACTTCTTAATTTATTCACCATCACCGTTATCTCCTGTACATAATGGCCCCATTAAAAAAAGTAACGACACATGACAAACACGACTTTTAAAATTTCTCTTGATTTCTTAAATTAAAAACATGAGGGAAATGACTATGTGCCCTTTTCTCCTCCACTGCATTGGTGGCTTTACATTGGGTTGTCCCTTCCTGCTCCCCATGGCTCCTTAAGTGTGGCTTTCGCCATCAAATTCCAACAACAGCCAAATCACTTCCAAACCATTGCTAGTCCATGGTTTGTAGGGATGTCCGCTGAATGAGTTAGGTGGATTCAGTAACATTTTTAGACTCAACTCGCTCACTATAGTAGTGAGTTAGGTTGAATTGGGTCAAAGAGAATTTTTTGCTCAACCCGACCCAACTCGACACGTTCAAGAGTGGGTTGGGTTAAGTCGAACACATAGGTTTGACATGTTTTTTTTAAATAAAAATTCTTAAAAAAAGGCCAAAATACAAAATCTAATAATTTAACATCATAAGTCTCAATCTCAAACATAATAAGTCTCAATTTAACAAATTAATATCATAAATCTCAATCTCAACATAATAGGTCTCAATCTAACAAATTAACACCATAAGTCTCAACTGACTTTATTCAAACATAATAGATCTCAATATCAAATAAACTAAACATCATAAGTCAATAAGTGCATAACAAATTGACAACTAACAAGTCTAACTAAGTTTAGAATAAATAAAACAAAACTAATCATAACTCAAACAAAAAATTAGTCTAACAAATCAAAGTTTATGTCATCACACATGTCATATGTATTGACATAACCATTGACTTCACTTTCTATTTTTTTCATATACTCTTTATCATCTAAACGATCAATTAGTTTTTCAACACAACTATCATTTTGATCAGTTAAGAGCCTTATGAACTTATTTTCTTTGTTCACTTTGAGAGTGACATTACAATGCCTACACTTAAACTTGATTAGAATAACAGAAAAATTAGGAGAAAACATCTTAAAATGCCACTATAGGTGTTTAGTTGTAGTTTAAATGAATTTTTACTAAAAAAAAAGCTTAGGTGGGTTGGGTTTGTGTGGGATGGACATGTTCCAACTCGCTATCCGACCAACACACTGTGGGTTGAAGTAATTTTCAATCCAACTTAACCCGCGAACCTAACCCAACTCGTATTTTATAAGTTGAATTATATCTAAGACGACCCACTGAACACCCCTAATATTCTCTGTCTTTTACAAAAACACTCCAAGGTCCTCTACCACACTCATACATAGCACATGCATCCCACAAACTCATCCATAACTTCAACTGCAAACTCAACTCATCCAAGGTTCTCATTAGCCACCGCCGCCCTCACCATGCTGAGAGGCCCTTGCCCTCACCACCAACCTCTGCCGAAACCAAATGCCACCGCCATCAGCCATGATCGTCGAGCCACAAAGCCGTAAACCATAGCCCCACAAACACCTAAATGAAATAACCCTCTACGCTATCACCAAAGTTGAATCACATCAGCCATCGTGAGCCACTGTAAGCCACCACCAGTAATGCTAGAGGCGTGACCCACTTGTGTACTACCATTAATGGGGGAAATAGCCACCGAATGCCACATACCTTACACATCTCAGCTCCCATAGCAAATAGAACACCCCTGTAACCCCAATCATCCTCAAAACAATAGATGTGGAAGCCACCGTCAAAACCCACAAAATCGAACCACCAAAGAGCATGGAAACATCCATCAAGCCTTGCCTGGGCCACCGTGCCTTCTTTCTCTATGTTAACCATACATTGATTGTATCCTAAACCCAGAGCTCTACCCATTCACCCTTAATAACCTCAACCTCTGCAATAGTCCCACCATGAGCCACTATAGCAGAGATCTTGGTACTGTTCCTTTGTCCTTACCCATCATTTCTTAAACCTCTGTTGGATGACTTAGTCGCACCAACCATTACAAGCCACCGCAAGCTACCACTACCAGCACCCACCACCTTGCAACACAACTTGTTGATCGAAGTGGGAGTCACATATGGGCTTTTTGACCAAATTGTCCTTAGTGGCAAAACTATTTATCAAATTACCATACTTTTCAAACTATTTATCAGAATAACACACTTTCGGCCACGTTGGAATTTTTTTATTATTTTACATTCTATGTAGATAACGCCAAAGGAGATGACACTACTAAAAGGAAAACGCCAACATACTTGGTGCAACACACGTGGTAACGCCACATGTGATGGCATTATGGCGTTACCACATGGATAATGCCACCCATATTAGCATTTACCACATGTGTTGCGCCAAGCGTGTTGGCGTTTTTCTATTGGACACCTTATTTAAGCAACTTTCCTCTCCTTTCTCCGGCCATTTTCTTTATTTATCAAATTTCCACCTTCTCTCTAGATTTTTTCTCTCACTAAACTCTCTCCAAAACCCTCCTTTGGTTGTAGCTTGTGGGTAAAACATTTGGATCATCATATATGTAAGTATTTTTATTCATAATTAGATTATTTTTGTTGTTATTGTTATTGTTGAATATTTTTAAAACATTTGGATTATCATATATGTAAGTATTGTTATATCTGTCTCTTAGACTGACAATGCAGAGAACGTCTATGCTTCGACTAAGAACCCTAATTTGGGATTTAGTATGACTAGCCTTTTACATTCCATGAAGGAGATCATATCTTCAGTGAAAAAGCATGATCACAATACATTGGAGTAACTTCGTCTAGTTCCTCCTACATATGACATTCCAAGACCACTTGAGCAGTCCGATGAACAGAGGACGCACCGTAGAAGAAGGACAGGGTTAGCGAGTACTTAGTCACAACTTCGACATTCAGAGGCCTCTGATTTTTCAGGTGTGCCAAGGACTCAACCCCAACTGCTACTACTGCTACTTACCCACCATCTCAACCACCACCTCTATCTTTCCCACCATATCCAGGTTATCTACCACCTACAGGTTACCCACCATCTACAGGATACTCACCACCTACTTACACTTACTCACCATATCCTTTGACCTTTACCCTTACACTATCATTTTCATACTCACCATATATGGGTTAGCCACCATATCTTCACCTATCACACCCAGAACCTTTTTTTGATCACCCTTACAGACCACCACATTATGACCCTGACCCTTCTCATTGATATGGTCATTACACTTAGATTAATTTATTTACCTTTTATTACATTTGCTTAATCTAGGATGACTGTATGTATATGTACAAATGTTTCTGTTATGTATCTTATAGGTGCTCTATTGATTTGGAAATCAAAATATATATGGATATGTTTCATTATACAAGATGAAGTACTTTTGAGAACGTTCAATTTTTAGGGAATATTCTGTCAAATTTTTCATAAAATCGGAATGTTTGAACTATTAACGTTAATTGATTTTTATAGGCTTGCTAGGCTAGTATTCTAGCCCATGATCCGGTCGTGACCCTGGTTTTGAGTGGTCACAAATTCATCATACATTATTGTGACACACTTATATTGTTTTACACTTTTTTTTAACTTAATCGTAGGTCACAAGTAAATTATAAAACAACTTTGTTTATCGTATTCCAACAAAGCAGTTGAATTCCATTAATCATATTATAATAAACTAAACAATTGCATCATAGTTGTGAGACAGTTGATCACACAATGAATCATTCTCAATCCCATTTATATGCTAAACAACCTATAGCAAATAAAACAAAGAAAACAAAAAAAAAAAAACAAAATCCCACTCACTAGTTTTCATTTTTTCAGTTCTTCCTCATACAACACAATTCTATTCCTAAGCTCACTAATTTCTTCCTCATTCATGTCAACCCTTTCATCCACTATTCCAGTTTTATCATCCATCTATTGAAAAAAGTCACGGGTCTGTTGTTTATCTCTTCATAAAGGACATGTAAGAAATCGACGATCATAGCTCCTTGTTTTTTTCGTAGTATAAATCAAAGTCTATTATTTGCATCCACATTTCTCAGAAGAAATTTGTGCACCTCCTCTGCTCTCCATCACGGATGAATCACTGATGCTAGATCTTATTTTTAACGTATGCACAAAATCTTGTCTTATCTTCTAGCAAATCCTAAAACCTGTAAGAAATTGTGAAGGAAGCAAATTAAGGGTTTTTGGGTGGGGATACAACTTTTTTCCAATGTGTGCAAGGAATGATGCTACACCAATTCCTCCCTTCTGTCCAGCTGCGCCACCATAGAATCAGGATCTGCCTAGTTGCACTGCTTCTTCCCTTTTTGTCCAGCGCCACTTTTTCCTACAAGCTATAGCCAAAGGAGGGTTTGGGAGAGAGTTTAGAGAGAAAAAAAAGTTTAGAGAGAAGGTAAAAATTTGAGAAATGAAGAAAGTGGTCGGAGGAAAGAGAGGAGAGTTCCTTAAATAAGATATCCAATAAGAAAACGCTAACACGTTTGGCGTAATACACGTGGTAACGCCATCACGTGTGGTGTTACCACATGGATAACACCATAACGTGTGGCGTTACCACATGGATAACGCCAACTTGGATTATGCCACACGTGATGGCGTTACCACGTGTGTTGCACCAAGCATGTTGACGTTTTACTTTTGGTAGCACCATCTCCTTTAGCGCTATTTACGTAAAACGTAAAATAATAACAAATTCTAGCGTGATAAAAAATGTAACATTTTAATAAATAGTTTAAAAAGTATAATAATTTGATAAATAATTTTATCATTAAAAATAATTTGGTAAAAAATCCGTCACACATGAGGCCTGGCTTGAGTCCCAAATTCAAAAGCTAGCAAAGAGAAAAGGAGAGAATGAGGGGGAGGGGGATCCAACGGAGCTTGGGAATAAAGGGGTGATTTGATTAAGGGTAATAAAGACATTTTATAAGAAAAACTAACAGTTCCTAACCACGTCTAAATTAAGGGTGCGAGTGTAATTATTTAATCAAGGAGGACCTCAGTACAACTAACGATAACCTCAAGGAAGATAAGTATAATTGTTTCTAAAAATATTGTTATCATCCCAATTCTAACTCGACATTGATATATATGCACACCAAAAGTTTCGCACCAATGTTACAATAATTCATGATGTATAAATTTTGCGTTAACGTGTACTGTTTTTAACATGATAATATCCTGGTATCATACGGATATCACGAGGTTGTATTCAAATATTATCCGACGGATAATAATTGAGGTCCATTAAAAATACGTCTATTGTATAGATGTATGAGAGAAATATTAAATTATATTATATGTAATTATAATATTATTTTAAAATATAAAACAAATTTGTGAATAAATTTTTAAAAAATTAAATGTATAAAAATTAGACGTATAATTCTCACTAATCAAACAATGAGTACATTTGGATATGGTTTGAAAAATAATTTTAAGATAATATAAAATATTTATTTTTGCAGAAATTTTTATGACATGCATAAGTTATTTTGTGTTTGGCAATGTTCTTAGAACTTGATCGTTCCTTGAATTGTTTTTTTCGAGAAGGTTAAGGGTTTGAGATCAGACCAAAATTTGTAGACATACTTGTATATTCTATAAATATATGATATCATATAACAAATATAACATATTTAATCATCAAATTGCCCTATAATTATAATTGCTCCATAAATCGCACAACATAAAGTCATCAAATTACAAAAAATTCAGAGAAAGGGCAGTGCTCAATGCTTTGTGCTTATTGTTCAATGCCTCAAGGCCCATTAAAAAAGAGTGATGCTCTACAACCAGAAAAGTCACCCGACTTTTGCAACCCGACTTATTTGGCATCTCACGTGCATTTTACGGTAAGTCAGCCAGAGTCGTTATTTTTCATTTTTTTTGGTTTGCCTCTCTCCCTTCCTCCCTCGTCGCTCTCTCTGTCCATCTGTCTGTCTCTCAATGGCAAGACACTCTCACTCTAACGCGCACACACACTATGGATAAGTAGCAAATTTGGAGACAACTGCTCAACGTCTATTGTCGTCCATTGTTGTTCATTGACCAGGGATAATCGTTTAGCCTAGTGGTCGAGTCTCTTCCAGCCGCACCTTCATATTCAGCAAGAGCGTTTCTTCGTGGCCTGGGACCATTGATCCTCGTCAATCTCTGTTGATCTCCAGTGTCAATCCTTGGGATCGTCCGATCTCCTCATTTGGTTTTTGGACTGATTCTGATCCACCATCTCCTCAACCAACTCCATTCGTATCACCTCAGCCAGGAGTAACTCAGTTTTTTTCTTTTGTTCTTTGTGTAAACTTTCAGTTTGGGAAATAGATGATATGATATTGATCTTTACTGTAAACTATGGTCAGATTATGTAGTTTTTGTTATGATAGTTGTTGTGATGATGTTAGATAGTTGTTCCTCTTTCATAATATCAATCTTGTACACTTGCTTTGATTGGACAAAACTTGTTCGATGAAATTCCTGAATGAGTGCGAAGAATCAAATTTTGATGCTATCTAGCTGAGTTTCTTCTTTTGGACTTTGTTGTATGGTATTCAGTTGTTATATATTGTTTGCCATTCAGTGAGAAGAATCAAATTTTGCTATTTCTCAACTATTATATTCTTCTTAACCCATGCTAATATTATCAACTGTTGAATAAACATGAAATAATATTTTTGCTCGCCAAAAAAGCATTTGATTAATTGTTACCCTAAAATCTTAAAAATAGGGAGAATAATTTTCAACAATTGTTTTATGAATTGAGTACAAGCAAAAGAACTTATGAATCAAGTGTTTTATAGTTGTATAGAACTTGATATATCATGAATACATTTATGACTTTAGAGGCCGCAAATTTTTAAAATAATTTTATGCTACCTTTTAATGACAATGTAAGAAACACAGAGAGGGGGCAAAAGAACAAAAATAAATAATACAAGTAGACAGTACTTATCATAGTTACTTGTATTGGATTAGTGTACTATATGGGACAGGAGTGGTACCTATAATACTGCACCAATCAAATGCAAGTGTATTATAGGCATTACTTGTGCAGGAAAATCCTTTAAACAAATGATTAACTTGGTTGAAGATGGCCATTTTTTTTACTTTCAAGCTGATAAACTAATGAACAAGACTATTACCTAGTTAAAAAAAAAAAAGAGGAAACCCATTTACCCATTGAAGACATTACCTGTTTCTTGATTTTGACCCTGTTCTTTTGTGGTATATGTTTTTTCTTTTACCCTGTTCTTTCATATCCAACTCGTCATTGTTTTTTTCCATTACTGGCAAGTTACATGTTTATGAAATTTTATATCATAAAGTGGATTTATACAAAGGAAAGGAAAGCTACTTACACAACTAAAAGATATAGAAAAATACAGTTCTTCGACCAGCTCTTTGATTTGATAAATAATCAATCATTCAATAGTCAACACAAATATTTATATATGTTTTGTATGACTATTAATTCTATTATTATCCTTATTCAAATTATTGACTTAATACATTTTCAATCATTCAACAGTTGACACAAGCAGTAATGTTTATTTTGTGTCATTTTTTAGTTGTGCAACAAGCAAATGAGAGTATTATATTTTTCAAACCAAAATATAGTAAAATCAAGGAAAATTTTCACGTTCAACTTCATAAATATAGTCATCCTTAGTTTGTGTTTCCTTAATTACTCTGGTCAAAAACTTTCTCAGACAACTTTTTTTCTTCCCCCTGCTTTGTGATTAATCTTCTCTATTATTAGTAAATATTTATAGTTTTCAAAATTAAAAAAAATAAAGCTATTACACCAGCAAAACAAGACATATGTGATTGTACTATTGTTGTGCTAGCCATGCTTGTAGCTGGAATTCCAAACATTGCTATTTGTGGTTGGAATTAACACATTGCTGCAAACACTCTTTGGAACTCGATTTCCTGCAGTAATTGGAGGGTCTTATACCTTTGTTCCAACGACAATCTCAATCATTCTTGCTGGTCGATTTTGACTGCATGCCAATATGCTTATGAGGACTTAACTTGAATTTTTTATGCCAAATTTCAGCATGTTCTCATCGTTGTGAGGACTTATATAGTTGTTTGTTCTACCAAATTTCAAGTTGGTCTGATTATTTTGGAATGCAGATATCATCCAAGATGGGCATAGAGAGAAGATGCAAAAAAATAACATTGTCAAAATCAAATAACCAAATGTACAGGAACACATCATAAGAAGGCAACCAAATACTAAACAAATGGAAAGAATGCACAAAGGATTCAACTATGAGGAGATTACAATCATGTGAAGAAGCTAGACATGTGCAGAAAGGATTCCCTATCTTATTCTGATTAGTCCCAACTCTAGCCAACATTTCAGCAAGTCACCAAATCAAGCCGAAGTTGTTCCTAACTGTAGAACAAATCAAGATACAACTATTTATGTAAAGAAACAAATATCATATTGGTTGATTCTGTTTATGCTAAGTTCCTTGCTGTATGAAGGGGTGGGAATATATTAGAGTGAGAGTTTGTACTAAATGGTGGTTTTGAACTTGTAATATTCCTACTCTAGAAAAGTTAAGTAAAGATGAGCCTTCTACTATTTATTCTTATGAATTTATGAAAAACAAATTGGAGATCTTTCAACTATTTTCTTTATCATGCTCATGTTCATCATTCTTATCTTCTATGACTTCATCAGAAGGCTTGTTGTTGTTGACATGAAAAGAAGATCCCTCCAAAGCAAATTCTGCTTCCATTCTATCAAATTTAACACAAAATAACAAGTTAGAAAACAGAATAACTCATCACAAGCAGCAACATATAGCAATTGAAAATTAGTAAACTAGATAGAATTAAAATGAGACCATAATTGCCCAACATTCTTTCTTGTTAACAATACTATTGAGTTCCTAAATCGAAAACTAAAATGAATTTAAAAAAAAAATCATTCAGGTCTTAATGAAAAATTCTAAAACAAAGACACCCATGATAGAAAAGCCACAAGCCTGAACCAATCTCAGAATCAAAATCATTCCCTGGTACCTCATTCTCTGAACTTAGAAACAAACCAAAAGGAAGAAAGCAAAATTTAGAATTATTTCAAACAGGATATTAGAACATATTTTCAAACCATATAATGAAAAATGCAAAGAATATGGCTCAGATGCAGGCTACAAGAAATGTATGAGCAAACCTGCTTTGTTGGCAGTGGCAGCGGTGGAGGAAGGTCGTTGGCAAGGTTGCAGTCGTGGCAAAGGATGGTGATGCTCCTGCTGGGTGCTCTGTGACGTTGGTTTCACGTGGAGGAGATGGGGGTTTGTCTTGGGTTGGTGGCTGACTGATGACGATTGGTAAATGTATGAGCGAACCTGTTTTGTTGGCAGCGGCAACGGTGGAGGAAGGTTGTTGGCACGACTGGGCTAGTAGCAGAGGGTGGCGATGCTCCTGCTGGGTACTCTGTGACGCTAGTTTCACGTGGAGGAGATGGGGGCACGGCTGAGCTGTGGCAGAGGGTGGCGATGCTCCTGCTAGGAGCTCTGTGACGGTGGTTTCACATAGAGGAGATGAGGGTTTTGCCTTGGGTTGGCACGACGATTGGTTTAACGATGGAAAGAAGAGAGAAATGAAAAGGAAAAAAAGGGGGGGGGGGGGGGGGTTAAACGCACCCACGTGGGATGCCAGATAAGTTGGGTTCGAAAAATTCGGGTGATTTTTCTGGTCATATAGCATTTTCCAATAAGAAATCACCAGAAGGCAGAGGCCCAAAACAAAGAGGAAAGGACAACTTAAAATTTGTTTTCACTTTACAACTTCACAACTCAACCAAGATCAAACCACAACTGAGAATGGACGAAAATTCAAAGGGGGATCTTGAAGAAAGATTAAAAAATAAAATAAAAATAAAAAGAGAAGGAGTGGTCGGTCTTGGTACTCATTGAGAATGGACGAAAACGAACAATTGTGGCGCGGTGGTGATGGACGAATAATAGCGCAATGATGGCCGAACAACATTGGCAGAGAAGGACCAACAACAATGGCAAAGATGAGCAATAGCGGACGACCAGTGATGGAGCTGAAATGGACGATTGGTGATGGAGGCTGAGCAATGGTAAGGGCGGCTGAGATAAGCAGAGGATGTGCAATGCAATGGGGGCTGCGATTTTGTGAATGAGCAAAGGCCGAAAGGAGAAGGGCACCATCGCACCAGTCAAATTGGTGTCGTTTTGATGTTGTGGCAGACATCCCAAGGTTGGATTCAAATATTTTCCCACTAACCAAGTGTATTTTTTCTGATGAAACAACTTATTTAATTTAAGATTATTTCTTATATTTCGGATTAAAAGTATATAAAGTAATTTAATACATAAAAATAATTTTTTTATAAAAATTGATATTTTTTAAAAATCTTATCCAAACAGTTAAGTATATCTGAGAACTAATTTTTTAATAATTTTTTTTATAAATTAAGTAAAAACAAACACATTTAATATACGTTGTTAATTCAAATTTTGTATGTGGTTAATCGTAGTGATAGTTAGCGCTTATTTCTTTCATTTTCACGCCTTCTGATTCCCTCCTTGCGTCCCTTTCGCTCCTATTCTCCGACAGCTTCAGAAAATCTCGTACTTCGTTTGCTCCTTGTAACCTCCAAAACGTACCCCATCTGCAGTTTTCCTAATTGCTTGAGATTTTTTCATTTTTTTTTATAAATAATTTTTTTATTTGAATCGGTTTTTTTCTTCTGGGTGATTCCTGCCCCCCCCCCCCCCCCCCCCTTTTTTATTGAATTGGTTTTTCTTTTTCTGTTTGAGCCTTGATGTTTGTGTGTTTTTTTGTCTAAACGCATGATATCTAGAAGCCGCATTGTACCCTGGATTAATATCTAATTTTTTTCATTCAAAGACTAATTCGACATATTTCTTAAGAGGAAGAAGTTTGAACCACTTGAATCAACCAACCGTTGGTTGATGTTTGTGTGTGTGTGTTTTCTATTTTTTATTTTATTTTTTTAAATTTTTATCTGTTTCTCATTAATGAGCAATTCCTTAAAATGGGTTTTAGTTAATCTGCTTATTTCTCTCTCTTCTCTCTCTCTCTCTCTCTTTCTCTCTCTTGTACATTTTCTTGTTCTGGGTTGTAGTGAGGGGCTGAATCCAGAAAACTGATTCCAATTCAGAGTTGATTGAACCTCAAGTGTTGTGAATCAATGCACTTTGGAAAGTGGGAATGCTTAATTTGCTTTGGCCCTGTTGTAATTTGTTAATTTTGGAGGCTAGCCTTTTGGCTTTGAATCAATTGCTTGGTATGGGGAAGTTGGGGGATAATTGAAGTCCAAATTTAAAGGATTAAAAAAATTATCAATATTGCTTACTTCAACAGATGGGTATGTGGGCGTTTAATGGGATTGTGTGCCTAAATCTTTGGTTTTCTCTGCTAGAAGAGTTTCAGAAATTTAGTCTGATTTTGAATGTTTTAGACCTTGTAGTCTAAGATTTCATTTGATTTGTTTTCGTCAGAATTATGAGAATTAAACTCAGTGAATACTCCACAGTTTCTGTTTCTGAGTTTTCTTTCTTAAAATAGTGCGAATGTTTCAGCTCCTTAATTTGATTTGGCGCATCCAACAGCATCTATGCTTCCCTGAAAGTTTTCTTCTATGTGAATGAATGCTGGCCCTTGTAGTCATTGAAATGTGTGATTAAAAACTGTTTCTTTCTTTGCTTAAGACGCTGCCCAGTGTTGTTTAGTGACTTTCATTAGAGTGTGTTGTGACATTGATAGGATTTAAATCATTCTTGAGATTGACGTTTTAAGCAGATGCACGGATATTGAAATTTTATTTGCAATGAACCTTAATCCAAGCTGATATCAGGTAGTGAAATTTTGTTTGCACTGGTGTTGATGCTAAAACCGCAATCCAACTTGTTCTGTAAACACAAAAGCATCCTTCTTGCTGATGAATGCACTAAATCTTGGCTTATGTTTTCGACATTGAAATTTTATTATGACCAATTTTTTTACCTCTAATTGCATAAAGTATTTTTATTTATACTTTCCCTTCTTTTTGCAGGTATTCTTAATTTGAAGAAAAAGAATGGACTTCTTTACCAGAGACATAAACGAGGACTCTATGCTTAAATGTCCGTTCTCGAGGACCATCAATGAGCCTACTAACTTCTCATTCTCTTCATCTTTGGTGTTACCAATGCCTGTAAGTTTTCCTCTTTAGTTGACGTAATTCTCATTTTGTCATTTACATTATATATGAGTTTTGCTGTCATTTTGCATGTTTTTTGAGAATGATGCCTATATCTTCGTATTTCTTAGATATATCTACCTAGTCCGGCCAAAAAGATGTGTATTTGTTAATTAGAGCAGCTGTTTCATGAAACAAACTTTGCAGTTTTCCGAGCCCCGTGTTTCCAATTGTTTATAATATGTCATCTGTATTAAGTGATGCAATGCTGCAATCAGACCGTTTACCTATCCTGTTATTAGACTTGGTATAAATTGAGGATTTACAAAATATCTGTCCTTCTCTTACACGGGTGCATGGGGCTAAAAGCCCCATTTGTGAAGATGGTCCCAATTTTGAATTGGCATTTAGGCTTTTCCATGGGAGTGATGGTGTAGTCCCCCTATCTGAAAAATCTTTTCGGCATTCAGAGAAAGTACATTCTGAGCATCATCCCACATCGCAGTTCAATCCTTTAGCTGCAAAGGCAGCAACTATTAGTCTTTCATCATTTGGATTTGGTGGACCTTTCAGTTTTGATTCATTTTCTGACAAGTGGAACATCCAGAAAGAAATTCCAAATCATCAAAGAAAGAACCTACTTCACACGTATAGTACATTCAATCTGCTGTACTAGCCCCTTTTTCAACTCATTTTCCATAGGAAGATTCTCAGGTGAAGAATTTAAATTTAAATTATAAATAAGGCCTACTAACTTGAAATAAAAACTGCTTGGAATCTTCTCAATAATAATAAATAACTTGATTTTCATTTTTGTTGTTTTTTATTAAGAAAGTTTTGGTGTAATTGAAGAAAATCACTGAGATATTGGCTTTAAGACATTTTAAAATAGTCAACTATCTAAAAGTAAAGCTTTTCAATCATGATTTGGATTACTTTTTCAGCTTCCCTGATGTATGTTTAAATGATATTCAGGATAGTTCAAAGCATGAGGCAGCAAGCAATGAGTGGTTGCAAACTGGGAAGTTTCCTATTGCAAAGTCATATAGGGCAGTTAGTAATGTCCTTCCTCTTGTTGCAAAGGCTCTCCAGCCTCCTCCAGGCATGAAACTCAAAGTGCCCACGAGCTGTGGTTGCAGCTCGGGCAGCTCTAGCACGGACTGCATTTGCAAAGACCCTCCGCCCTCAGATCCTACCCACTAAAGTCCTTGTGATCGGAATGTCGGGTATGGCGGCTAATGTACCCTTGGGTATATGGAGAGAACATACTAAGAAATTTTTGCCTTCATGGTTTGCTGCTGTCCATGCAGCTGTTCCATTACTAGCAATGCTAAGGAAGTTTGTCTTAATGCCTAAAACAGCTATGGCGTTTACTATTGCTGCATCAGTATTAGGCCAAGTAATTGGCTCTAGAGCTGAGCGGTACAGGCTGAAGGCAGTTGCTGCAAGAAAACTGTCTATAACAGAAACCTCTGAAGTTGGTTCAGCCAAGTTACAACTGGTTAAAACAAAAAACAGGCATTGCAGTGATACTAAGGACTGGAATGCAGCTTCACTGCAGCTGACAGGGCCTTCATCTACAGATGTATTTTGCTGATGATTAATTTGATGTGTTCTGCAGTGTAATTCTCTGTTTGATGAGTTTGTAATTTTTAATTCCCATCTTGTTTCCTGTTCACTCTGAAAGCCTCAGTTGGCAAATGAGGAAATAAAAGAATGAATTTGTTCTTTGATTAAGAATTTCTGCTTTTCTTTTTGCTTTTTATTCCCTATTTTAATGTAAAACTAGTGACTTTTTTATTAAACTGTCCTTGATAGCAAAACTATTTATCAAAATGTCATTTTTTTAAAAAATTATTTACTAAACTGTCATCTTTTTGAAATTATATACCAAACTGTTATTTTTTTTGCTAACGTGGTATTTTTTATTATTTTCTGTTCCATGTGAAAAACGCTAAAGAGAGTGCCACGTGGAAACGCTATGTATGATGACATTTTCCTCGTGGATGTGCCATTTTGGATGATGCTTATTACTAAACACATCAAAACATTTGGCGTTTTGAGCTTCTTTGGTAAAAAAACCAAAGATTTAATGATGTAACTGATGATCACATATTTTATATACTAATAAATCCTCATTTTTAGTAATTTATACTTTTCATGTACTTAATTGATTGAGCTTGGTTATATTCTGTAAGTTTAAACTCAAATTGGACTTAATTGATTTTTTTCAGCATGATTTACGTCTTATACTATTTCTGTATTTCGGTCATATCTTGAGTTCTAGATGTATAATAATTATGTATTTTACCTTATTGGAAAGATAAGAGAGAGCTTTACAACTTTCATGAGAGCTCTAGGTCAAAGTCGGACATCTAATGGAACTAATTGGGCTTGGAAGTCACAACACGAGTTTTGTGATTGAAATCTGAATAGTGTACAGTAATCAGAGCATAACTTGGGCTATAAGAACTTAATTGGGCTAAAATTTTGGCATCTACAAGTTAAGATCCATATCTATAACTTTTATAAAGAACACAAGACTCAATTCGGACTGCTTGGAGGTCATATTAGGCTTACAAGTCAGAACAGAGGAGCTGTAGCTAGGTCTGGGTAGTATGCAGTAATCAGACCATATCTTGAGTTGTAGGAACACTTTTGGGCTGAAACCAATGGCATTTGAAAGCTAAAATCCAGGCCTACAACTTTCTTGAAGACCAATTGGTGAGGAAATGACGAATGCAATGAGTTCAACACTAAATGATTTCAGAGATAAAGAATCTCAATAATTTTTCACTCATCAAAAGTCATTTGGCATTTTTCACTCATTCATCCACTCATCCACTCACTCATTAATCAGCCCCCTTGTCATTTTGTATCCCTAATCCTCTATAAAAGGTACTATTAGTTGCTCATTTAGGAGTCTTGGTCTTAGAGGTTAAGATCATGTTATTGTGTTGTTTGTTTATCTTGTTGTAGTTTTCTTTTGTTCTAAATTAAAATTTTCTTCTTCTTCTTCTTCTTCTTTAGATTCATTTCTTTCTTGTGCTTAAATGATATATTTTCAAGTGGTCATTATACGTGTTTGTTTATCTTGTTATAGTTTTCTTTTGTTCTAAATTGAAATTATCTTCTAACTAAGTTTCATTTACTAAGTTTCATTTTACTTAGGAGAAATGGTGAAGCTCTTGGAAATGAAATAATATTAGATTCATTTCTTTCTTGTGCTTAAATGATATATTTTCAAGTGGTCATTATACGTGTTGTATTTTGTTTCCAATCAATTTAAAAACCCTCTTTGTAAAGTGGAAATCTTGATTTGTTGTAGACAAGATATTGACACAATGAATGTTTGAGCCCATTTATAAGTGGTTGTGTTAATAGATTATTAAAGGAATCATAATATAATTACGTATATAATTTTTAATGAACTTTGAATGTTTTATTTTTCGATTAGAACCTCCATTATGTGTAGATTCTAATTGAGTTATAAAAAGAATTAATCTTATCATTAATTTATTTACCAAGAGTGGATCTCCTAACCCAAGCAAGTTTTTTTTTATTTGTAAGTTTTATCACTTTTATTGTTGTGACAAAATATTTACTTTACGTCAAAAAAAATTTCTTCATCAATTCCCTGTGGATCGACCTCGGACTCCCGAAAATTTATTATTTGAAACAACCTGCACTTAGGTTTGTAACTTTTAATTTGCATCAAGTTTTTGGCGCTATTGCTGGGGACTTGATTTGAAGAATAAATTTATTGTGTAAATATTTTGTATATATATATTTATATATTTTTTTTTTCTGTGGATCATGTGTGTGTATATATATATATATATATATATATATATATATATATATATATTCTACTCTTTTAATTTTTTTCTTTGTACATACTAATGTACTAACTTTTTAAGAGAAACTCTCTTTTCTCCCTTTCTCCCTCTATAATCTTTAATCATGAATGAAATAATTTTTCTTCTTCTCTTCTCTCTCACAAAAAAATAAAAGCGGCTTGCTGGTTCTCTGGTTTTTACTTTATGTTCTAATAATATCTCAATCTTAACTCTTCTCTTCTCCCTTCTTCGCCGGCTCTGGTGTGGCTCTGCCTCTATCTGATTTTCATATTTTAAATTTACTTTCTACATTTTATTTTTTACACTTTATTTTCTGTACTTTTCATTCTGTACTTTATTTTCTGCACTTTATTTCTGTATTTTACTTTCTGTATTTTATTTTAAATTTCTAACTTACTAACCTACTAACCTTTTAAATTTCTTACTTACTAACTTACTAACTGTCTAACTCTCTTACTAACTTTCTAACTTTTTAATTTACCTACTTCTAACATTTTAATTTACTTGTTTCTAACTTTTTAATTTATCAGCTTACTAACTTTTTAATTTATAGCTTATTAACATATTTGGTGGTTAGTTTATATCACACCCTTATTAATATTTATTTGGTGACTGGTTAATATCACACCCTTGTTAATATTTATTAACTACGTGTTAATATATATTTGGTGGTTAGTTTATACCACATCCTTATCAATATTTAATGGCAGGTTTACCGTCTACTTGTTTATATATATATATATATTACCATGGGAAGTTTACTGCCTATTTGTTAATATTATTATTATTATTATTTTATCATGGTAGATTTACTGCCTACTTGTTAATATTTTTTTTTATGGAAGGTTGAGTTCTGTATATATTTTTATTTTATTCTTCCTATTTCTTCTTCTCTTTTGTCATGTGTATTTAGATTCGTGTGTTTCTAGGGTGAAGATGTAACTTGATTCAATCGACATGTATTAAGATTGAAATTTTAATTAATCTTTTTTATTCAATTTGAGTACTTATTATGGTTCTTAATGCTTTTATGAATTGACCACTCATAAATTGATCTATTGAGATGTGTATAGAATCGGGAGCTTTGCATATGACTTAGACCATAAATAATAAGTGTTATGATTTATAATCATCTAGGAATGGAGGTTATAGGTTGTGTGGGAGAATTGTGGTATTTTTCATGAGAATCCATAGAGTAAAAGGTCATGCCTTTAAGAGTTAATGTTTAGACCAAGGAATTGAGTTTTAATTAATTATTGGATTCTCCCCATCAATTGAATGATTATAAATTAATTAGAATGAAGGTCCCAAAACTACTCTATTATCTATGATAAATTATTGAATCAAGTGAAGTCAGATCCCTAGTGTTTTAATTTCATGTGTTTACATCCTTAATGTGTTTTGCATTCATGTGTTTTGTTCACTAATTTCCTTCTTAATTTCATGCGTTTTAGTGTGTTTTCCTTCTTAATCGTCAACTTTATTACTTTGACAATTCAGTGCACTTGTCTATTTTCTCAACAAGTTTTTGCAAACCTAAGTTGATACGGTGAATTTTGTTGCTTCAAGAATTCAACATCACAATAAAAGATAAGAAAGAAGCCAAAAATGTTGTTGCAGATCATTTGTCCATACTTACAACAGGCTCACATTTTGATATCACACCTATCAATGATTATTTTCTCGATGAATTTTTATTTCTATCAATTTCATACCGTAGTTTGCTAATATTGTCAATTTTCTTGTAAACGCGATGTCGTTCTTTGGAGATGGTTTCTGTAAACAGAGAAGATAAAATATTCTTCATTAAGAATGGACTGAGTAAGAAATCATTAGATGATATCTTATTGACTCTTGAGACGTATTCTTGTAGAGTTGTGCATCGTGAACTTATTAATTTGTGGAATCTATTTAGGGATGAGTAAAAGCGTTACAGTCTTGGAAATTTGATTCAAAAAGACACTGTTTGCCAATTTATAAGAAAATTGGATGGGAAACTTATTCTCAACTCATAGAAGGTGTTTAAGCCATTACTGGACGTAAAACTAAAGGAAGATGTGAGCCACAATCACAATGTATATATTATCTTGTACATCTTAAAAAAAAAAAAAAAAAAGAAAAGAAAAAAAAAAAAAAAGAAAAAAAAAGAAAAAAAAAGAGCCGAAACTTCGGTTGTACTTGGTCTTTAATTAAATTAAGAGCCCCTGCTAATGGCAGACCCATCATTGACTCGGGTGGACCTTCGCACGCTGGTCCGTAAATAAGGTTCGTATGCCATGCTCTATAAAGAGCCGCGCAAGCATTCTCAAGTTTTAACCGTAAGCTCTGCTTGCTGATGGACAAATAGAAGTGTCTCGTGCTTGCATTCTCTCGAGATAATGCCTCTGAGTTGGATCCTGTGATTTAATGCCATGGGCTCTCCAGTGACCTCTCACTGGCTGTGGTCGTTGGTGGTAGCTGTCAGATTTACGCACTTTAATTAGTTGTGTCGTAACTCAATCCAAAATATCCCACAAACGGGAGGGAGAAAAATTCCTAGATTGGCTGAGCTGTCTTGGTATTACTGCTCTCATGACAAGTAGTATAAAGATATGCCATTAAACCTGTACATAAAGGTATGTCATCATTTGCTATTATTATTTTATTTTTATATGATTTTGTTACATTTTAATTTTGGACAAACGATCCTTTGGGCAGGGTCCTTTAGAGGTTTCTAGACTTCTTTACCCTGATAATTTTCTTGAAGTCTAAAAATTAAAAAAATAAAAAATAAAAAATAAAAAAAATAAAAAAAAAAGTTTCTTAAATTCAAACTTTTCTGACAACAGCCAACCTACCCATATAGGTACTATCATTATTTTTTCCATTCTCTTTCCTATTTAAACACTCTATTTTCTTCACTTTCCTCCAATTCATAATCATTCAAAGGGAGTGTGAGTGTAGAAATGAAGGGAGCTTCTTCTTCGGTTTGTAGATTTACTAGTATCTGTGTATTTTGTGGGACAAGTTATAGGAAGGGTTTAGAGTTTGTAAACACAGCAGACACTGTTAGTAAAACACTTGCTGCAAGAAACAGTCATGTAGTATATGGAGGAGGTAGCATTGGGTTAATGGAGGCTGTATCACTTTCTGCACATATAAGAGGTGGTCAAGTTTTAGGTGTCATTCCTGAACCTTTAACTCAAAGGAACATCATTGGAAAGACAATTAGGTTGGAACTTCAAGTATCATCTATGCATAGACAAATGAAGGCAATGTTTAAAAACTCTGATGCATTCATTGCCTTACTGGGTGATTTTGGTACTTTAGAAGAAGTTTTTTAAATTATCTCTTGGGCCCAACTGAACATCCACTATAAACCATAGGTTTGTTGAATGTTAATAATTTTTTTGATAATTTATTATCTTTTGTTGACTGTGGAACAGAACTTTATCACACATTCGGCAAGATAACTCCTTATATCTGCTTCAACTGTTAATGAATTAATTGATAAATTATAAACTTTTGTTTATGAACCTAAACCAGTAATAGCTCAGATAGATTGGTCAGAAGGCAGCAATGAGGGAGGTAGCAAGGAACATGGGTGTGATTTGGCACTTCATCTTTCACTTTCCTTTACCTTTGTTTTTATTCATCGTACTTTGTTTCTGTTTAAATTTGTGTGAGGTTTCTCTTTTCAGTAATTGCAACAATAGGTACTATATTTTATCCTTTACCTATCTATGTTTTGACATTGAGGACAATGTTGTGATCTGGTTGGGGGAAGGATAGTTGTGTGAAAAAACAACAAAAAACCAAAAAAAAAAAAACAAAAAAAAAGAAGTGTGTTTATTAATATATTTGTTGTGTTTATATGTTTGTCAATAATTTACTAACAGCAAAACTAATTAAGGATGGTAGAGTAAGGAGTAAATTTTTTACTCTTGAGACGCATCAAAATTGGTGGCAAAGTAAGGAGTAATTAGGTAGATAATTAGTTGTGTGGAAGTAGCGATTTAAATTCAGGGAACATATCATGATTGAGTAAATTGTATTCTTTCTTAAAAATCACTTGCTTGGTTATGGATGTTGAATTGGTGGACTGAGAATGATAGAATTATGCCTTGTGAGATTTTGAGCCTATTATGAATGGATTGAACATTTATATCATTCTCTTCTTTCTTGTGTGAATTTCACTCATGGAATTGTTACTCTAGAAGTTGCTTTGATTCTTTTTGAAACTACATTTTCACATGTATACATAAACATGATTGCGTCATTTTTCTTGAAATAGTTACTTTAACTAAATAGCCAAGAATGACTGGCACATAAATAGGCAGCCTTGCTCAGCAGCATATTGTCTTAATATGATATCAAGTTCTCTTATGACTTCTTAGAAATTCTCTGATTCTTAATATGATATCAAGCACTCTTATGGCTTCTTGGAAATTCTTTGATTCCTGCCAATGTAAGGCATTAAAAATGACCTATTTTCCCTTACTTAACCCCTTTGAGCTTATTTGATCATTCTTTGTTTCAGGCTCATTATGTACCTTAAATGAAAAATCATGTTCTTACCCAGCCTTAGGAAATAAGAGAACATTAGCTTTGTCATTAGATGAGTTCTTGAACAAGTGTGGGTATGTGTATGCAGAATGGTTAAAAAAATTGTTTAAATGTATATATTATGTTCATCTTGTAAAAAAAACAAAAAAATGTGTAAAGAAGGGCCAACAAGGCAATAAAGGAAAGAAAAAAAATATGTAAAGAGAATTTGTATTAGGTGGAGTTGGGATGAACTTGCATGCTTGTTAATTGAACTCAGCTCTCACGCTCTTTTATTCTCTTTGGTATTTAACATGTCATATCCATATTACCTCCTCCTTTACCTTGACCCTATTACAACCTTGAATAAAGTCCTTATGATTTGTGTGTGCATGTGTTTTGAGTAGTGAAGAAGTAGAAGATAAGTAAGCTTATGGTAGTACAATTTTCATGGGTTGAATTGAGTGAAATACCTACTTTTTAAACACTTGAGGGATTGAGAATAAATCTTGTGAAGATCTATCATTCTTGACTTATGCTTTTCAATTAAAATTTCCTTGCTTGTTAAATTGAGATGTGAAGAAATGTTACCTCATAAATGTTTTGATCTCTTGAATGATTGGTTGTCCTTCATTCTTAAATATTATTAGAAATTGAGTCGTTTAGAATTTTTAGCTTTTGAGTTTGTATTATTTTTTTTTCCTAGTTTTGGTCTTATGTGTTTTGCCAAGAAGTGCAAAAAGCTAAGTGTGAGAGAATTTAATGATCATATATTTTATACATTAATAAACCTTCATTTTTAGTCATTTACACTCTCCATATACTTAATTGATTGAGCTTGATTATGTTCTGTAAGTTTGAACTCAAATTGGACTTAATTGATTTTTTTAGCATGATTTACGTCTTACACTATTTCTGTATTTTGCCCATATCTTGAGTTCTAGATGTATAACAATTATGTATTTTATCTTGTTGGAAAGATAAGAGAGAGCTCTACAACTTTCATGAGAGCTCTAGGTCAAAGTTGGACATCTAGTGGAACTAATTGGGCTTAGAAGTCAGAACACGAGTTTTGTGATTGGAATCTGAATAGTATACAGTAATCAGAGCATAACTTGGGCTGTAATAACTTAATTGGGCTGAAATTTTGATATCTATAAGTTAAGATCCATATCTATAACTTTCATGAGAAACAAGACTCAATTCATACTGCTTAGAGGTCATATTGGACTTACAAGTCAGAACAGATGAGCTGTAGTTGGGCTTGAGTAATGTGCAGTAATCAAACCATATCTTGAGTTGTAGGAATGCTTTTGGGCTGAAACTAATGGCATTTGAAAGCATCCAAGCCTACAACTTTCATGAAGACCACTTGGTGAGGAAATGACGAATGCAATGTGTTCAACACTAAATGATTTCAGAGACAAAGAATCTCAATAATTTTTCACTCATCAAAAGTCATTTGACATTTTTCACTCATTCACCCACTCATCCACTCACTCATTAATCAGTCCCTTTGTCATTTTATATCCCTAATCCTCTATAAAAGGCACCATTTGCTCATTTTGGAGTCTTGGTCTTAGAGGCCAAGATTATGTTATTGTGTTGTTTGTTTATATTGTTGTAGTTTTCTTTTGTTCTAAATTGAAATTATGTTCTTCTCCTTCTTCTTTTCTCTTCCTTTCTTTTTGTTTATGAGTAACTAAGTTTCATTTTACTTAGGTGAAAGGGTGAATCTCTTGGTAATGAAATAAGGTTAGATTCATTTCTTTCTTATGCTTAAATGATATATTTTCAAGTGGTCATTATACGTGTTGTATTTTGTTTCTAATCAATTGAGAAACTCTCCTTATAAAGTGGAGATCTTGATTTGTTGTATTGACACAATGAATGCTTGAGCCCATTTATAAGTGGTGGTGTTAATAGATTATTAAAGGAATCATAATATAATTACATATATAATTTTTAATAAATTTTGAATATTTTATTTTCTGATTAGAACTTCCATTATGTGTGGATTCTAATTGAGTTATAAAAAGAATTAATCTTGTTCTTAATTTATTTACTAATAGTAGATCTCTTAACCCAAGTAAGTTTTTTTTGTGACTAAGTTTTATCACTTTTATTATTGTGACAAAATATTTACTTTACGTCAAAGAATTTTTCTTCATCAATTCCCTGTGGATCGACCTTGGACTCCCGAGAATTTATTACTTAAAATAACCTGCACTTGAGTTTACAACCTTTATTTTACATCAGTAACAACACTTAGAAAAATAAAATACTAGGAAATAAAATTAATTAATCTAATCAATTTTGAATTTAGCATTTCAAAACTTGAATTCCTATGACCATAAATTCTGAAAATAAACCTAATCAATTCCTGCTACTCTAGGTTCCATGCACTTATGGAAATGTGCATATGGGGATTATGCACCCCCCTTCCACGAGTATTGGTTGAGGGTGCTCGAGCCATTTACTTCTCACTTATTCCCCTTATGTCTAATTATACCTAGTTAAATCTAATCAATTCCTTCCATTTTGAATTCAACATTTCAAAATTTGAATTCCTATGACCACAAATTCCAAATATAGATCTAATCAATTCGTGCTACTCTAGGTTCCATGCACTTATGGAAATGTGCATATGGGGATTATGCAGCCCCCCTTCCACGAGTATTGGTTGGGGGGGTGCTCGAGCCATTTACTTCTCACTATTCCCCTTATGTCTAATTATACCTAGTTAAATCTAATCAATTCCTTCCATTTTGAATTTAGCATTTCAAAATTTGAATTCTTATGACCATAAATTCTGAAAATAAAATATATTTAATTCATTTTTGTTAATTTAGCTTAATTAATTTTATTTCCCACCATTTTAATTTTTAAGTGTTGTTACATTAGCAAAAGAAGCTCAAAACGCCAAATGTGTTGGCGTGTTTAAGTAAAAAATGTCATCCAACATGACACATCTATGTGAAAAATGCCATCTTACATGGCGTTTCCACGTGGAATGCACCAAAGATAGTGGTACATCCACATGGAAAATGCCAAGCTGGTTGGCATTTTTCATGTGGATGCGTCACATTCTTTGGCGTTTTTCACGTGGAATAGAAAATAATAAAAAATGTCACGCTAGTCAAAAGAGTGACAATTTAGTATATAGTTTCAAAAGAATGTAATTTAGTAAATAGTTTAAAAAAGTGACATTTTGATAAATAATTTTGCCATCAAGGACAGTTTAGTAAAAGAGCCTAAAATTAGTATAATAATGTATGTGTTTATATGCATTTTTCATTAAACAAAAAATTTATTGTTTCAACGTTCATATAATTATGCTTTGCCAATAGAGAAGGTGTAACACCCTAGAAAAATATGATAGACTTGTATATGATTATGGAGGTAGCCTAATACCTGTTTATCATGCCTGTTAAGTTTGGTGACTTTCTGAGCACGTTTAGTCATATTGCTATAACACTATATGTGAAATATAACTGTTAATAGCTCTAGAAGTGTCTTAAACTGCTTAGTTAGTGGAAATAAATGTGGAGAGTTTGTTTCCAGGTCACAAATATGTGAACTGTACTACAGTTAAAATTTGAGGTTAATCAGAGTTAGTTTGACATTTTTAAGCATGCTGATTATGTGTTTTAATGCCGATTGGACTAGCAGCTAATATGGAAAAATAATGGAAATGGTGAAAAAGAATTTTTGATGAATCTTAGGATTTATTTTGAATATGTTAGAAGCTAGGAAACTGGATTTAGTAAAATTTGAGTGTTCTTAGCATATCGGGGTTTTAGTACCTATCTTATGAAAAACCAAAATTTACTTCTCTTATAAGTGGCTCATGGTTGAGAGTGAGAAAGGAAGAAAATAGAAAAGAGAAGAGAAAAGAAAGAGGGGAACCATGGAGGAGAAAGAAGAGGAAGAAAGGGAAAAAGGAATGGAGAGCTTGGATCTTCCATGACCTATCGTTGGCTTCTTCTTCATCTTCAAGACCTTGAGGCAGGGGTTTTTGAGCTTGAAACTTCATCCTTTTCTCATTTTCCATGTTAGGCTTGTCTGAGGTTTAATATGCCAAAAAGAGTTCTTGAAGTGTTTTGAGTGAATTTCTTACTTGGATAAGTTTTAAATGTAGTTTATGACTTGTGGAAATAGGTTTGCCCCAATAATTTAATCTGTTAAGTTTTGATGATGACAAATACAAGACAAAAAGAATGATGCTTATGCTTTATAGTTGTGCTTAATAAATGACAAATGCATCACAAAAGAATGTTGACCATGTTACATAAATGTGTTTAATGAGATATATGTAACATTCATCATATAATATATCCAATAATATTTTATATGAGTTATAAATGAATTAATATTGGATATGTCTATGAAAGTCTTGTATGCATGTTAGACTAACTAGAGTTATACATTTATGAATCATGCATATGAAGATATTGAGTTATGAATTTGGACTAACTATGTTTAGTTAAGTGAGTAATACCTTGTAGGATAGTCCAAGTACCAAGAGTAAGCATTGCAACAAGAAAGCAAAAGATCACAACTATGCTTAACTCAAGGAGAATGAAAATGAAAAGATGTTCCAGGCATTTGCAAGTTTTGAAGAGAAGATTTTCTTTGGAAGCTTGGATTACATCAAGAAGTGATGGTGGTAAAAGATCTAGTCCAACATCTTCAAGTTTAGCTTATAGGACTTAGATCTTGTGTAAAGGTAAAAAGGAATCACACTAAGCTCAAACAAGTTTTAAACATATTTATAAGTGTTTCTAAAATGTTTAAATGCCTAACAAACTATTTTTGGAAAGCTAGTATTGGTGGTATTTCAAATTTATGAAAAATAGTCAAGTTTGTGTTTTGTAAAATTGACATATACTTACTCTTTTGATCATAACTTTCAAAATACTTTGAGTTTTACTTTGAAACTTATCTCATTTGAAAATAGACTCAAATATCTTTCCAATGACTAGTCATTTGCTTTAAATGGATAAGAAACGAAAAAGTTATGACCAATTAAAGTTTGAGTTTTGAAAATATGACCTTTGGTTACTATTTTGATCATATCTTTCAAAATACTTTGAGTTTTGTTCTGAAACTTCTTTCATATGAAAATAGACTCAAAGAGCTTTCCAATGAGTGGTCATTTGCTTTAATTGGATAAGAAATGAAGAAGTTATGACCTTTTAAAGTCAGTTTCGAAAATCAGAAATGGTGTAATCGATTACACAAGTCATGTAATCGATTACAACGTTGACAGAGCCGTGTAATCGATTACACAGAGTATGTAATCGATTACAAAGTGCCCAAAAAGCTTGTAATCGATTACATGAAGCTTGTAATCGATTACAAAGTGCCCAGAAAGCTTGTAATCGATTACATGAAGCTTGTAATCGATTACAAAGTGCCCAGGAACATTTCTAACGGCTATAAACGGCTAGTTTTCATAGAAAATCATTTCTAAACAACTCCAATGGCTCTAAAACTCATTGGGCTATAAATAAAAGTGTTTGGGCATCAAAAACAAGTTGGAGAACATTCTGAAAATTACCCTTGAACATTGAAAACGAAATTCATCATCTTTTTCTCCAAATCTTTGTTTTGAGCTAAGTGTGTAAATCCTTGATACCCATAGAGCTTCAACTTGTATTATCCACTCTTGAGAGAGTTTTCTATCATCTATACTTTGTTCTTCAAGTTGTATATCTACTCTTCAAGAGAGTTTATATTCTTTCTATTCACCTTGAAATCATTGTAAGAGGGTGAGGTATCCTCAAAAGAGAAAAGGGTGAGGTATCCCTTGTAGTGAGACTCAAACACAAAGGGTGAGGTATCCCAAAGGTGTTGTGAGTGTTCTTCATTGTAAAGGTCATCAAGCACCTGTGAAGCTTGAAGAATTGGAGGCTCTAGCACAAGGGTGAGGTATCCCAAGGTGTGAGGAGTGCTCTTGTATGTACAAAGGTTTTTCTAGCACCCGTAAAGTCTAGGAGATAGTGAAGAAAATCTCAAGTTAAGCTGAGAGGACTGGATGTAGGCCACAAGTGGTTGGTGGTGAACCAGGATAAATTCTTGAGTTTGATTCTCTCTTCCCTACACTCTTTAAATTCAGTATTTGGTAGAATATATTTATCTATTGCATATCTTGATGTTTTGATTGTTACAACTTGATATCTAGCTTATTCACTTAGTTCATCATATATCCCAAGTTGTATTTGAGTAATCCTCAATAGTTGTACATTTATTAGACTTATTCCGCTGCATTTATTAATTGAGTTATTCAAAATGCATAATTTGTCAAAGTTGCATTAAAACTAGGCATCACCCAATTCACCCCCCCTCTTGGGTAATGGTTGCCATGGCTAACATGACTTGTTTGTAACACCCTAGTTAATCATGATAGATTTGTAAATGGTTACGGAGGTAGTCTAATACTAGTTTGTTATGCCTGTAAAATTTTGTGACCGTCTGAGCATATTTAGTCACTTTGTTGTAGCACTATATGTGGAATATAACTGTTTTTAGCCCTGGTTTTGACTTAATCTGCTTAGTTAATGGAAATGGGTGTGAAGAACTTGTTTCCAGGTCACAAATGTGTGAAAGTAGATGTGGTTAAGTTTGAAGTTTATCAGAGTTAGTTTGACATTTTTAAGCATACTAGTTGTGTGTTTTAGTGTCAAAATGACCCCCAGTAGATATGAAAATTTTTAAAAATGGTGAAACAAGATTTTTAATGAATCTTAGGATTTATTTTAAGCTTATTGGAAGTTAGGAATCTTGGTTTGGTGAAATCCAAGCATTCTTAGAAGATTGAGGTTTATCTGTGTAGTCATTTAAATGGTTGCACGACTATTAGAGGTTGCCTTAGCCTTTTTAAGTCACCAAAATGAGACTTTTCTCTCATTTCTCACATCTCTCTCACAGCTGCAACAGGAAGGCACCAAGGGAAAACCAATAAAAGAGTCATAGGAGGTCCATCTTCAAGCAAAGAGGAGGAAGAACTTAGTGGTGGAGAGGAGCTACTTTTAGACTTCATTTCTGGCCATTGAGGTAGAGGGAAACTTAGGTTGAATAGCTTGTATTCATTTATTTCATTTTTGGTTCTTGAGGGACTTGATGAAGAAATGGTGGTTTGAGAGTGATTTTGTGATTCTTGAGTTAAATCTTGATGTGGATAGATTGGTTGAGTTAGAAATTGATTATGTGTGTGAGCGCTTAGGCACTGAAGGGCTGGGCGTTCAAGCGCCCACTGCCCAAGAAGAGTTTGTGTTGTGCGTTGTGTAACATCCTTTTCAACATGGTAGACTTGTAAATAGTTACAGAGGTAGCTTAATACTTACTTAATATGCCTGTTTGATTTTGTGATAATCTGAGTTACTTTTGACATTTTGCTACAAGCCGAAAGGTGAAAAATAACTTAAAATGACTTAGATATTAGTTTAAATGTCTTAGCTAATGAAAATAAATGTGGATATCTTATTTCTAAGTCACAAATATGTATTCGGTGATGTGGATAAAGTTTGAGAATAATCAGAGTCCATTTGATATTTTTAGGCATACTGGTTGTGTTTTAATGCCGGATTGACTAGTCACCAATATGAAAAATTATGATACTGGTGAAATGACTTTTATAATGAATCTTAATATTTATTTTAAAGTTGTTGGAACTTGAAAAACTTGATTTAGCTGAAGTTAAGTATTTTTAGCAGATCGGGAAGTACCAATGTTATAATACTTGGCCTTTAGCTATCCACGGTTTTCAGCCTTTGTGTTGACTTTTCTTTCATGATATTTGTTGTTATTTCCTTGTTTTCTCATTTCTTCTTCACGGCTGGAAATAGAAGTAAAAACAACAAGAGAGAAAGGAGAAAAAGAGGAAGAACAAGAGAAAAAGAAGAGGATATTGAAGGGAAAATCCAAGGCTAGTGATTGAGGATCAATCTACAGCATCAAGGCAACATTAAGGAGCTTGAAGGTAGGGGCTCTTGAGCTTAAAACTTCATCTTCCTCATTTTTCATGTTTAGCTTATTTGAGGGTTCAAAAATGAGATCTTGAGGTATTTTAAGTGATTTTCTTACTTGGATAAGTTTTAAATGGCGTTTATAACTTGTTCATGTCAAAAGTTTGGATTAGAAACTGAAAATTATTCATTTGGACCATTAAAGCTTGAAGTGTTGATTTTAGGGGTTTAGATGAGGGATTTAATGTTTTGATCCATTATTGATGAAATTAATTTGTGTTTTAAGTTTCTTTCATATTTGTGAACTTGTTTGGGACTTGAAATCACTTAGAGATTGGATTGGAGTGGCCAAAATCTAAGAATTTGGCCAATGGAACAGTGCCATGATTCTGTAATTTTTATTGCAGTGTCTGGTCGAGAAACACGGCCCGTGTTCGAAAACATGGGGGGAGGGGGGCGTGTCCCTTTCTGCTTGTTCTAATTCGTGAAACAAGCAAAACACGGGGGGGGGGGGAGGAGGGGGCGTGTGATCAGACATGGCCCATGTTTGGGGCTTGAATATTCAAAAATATCATTTTTGATGTTTTCAAGTTCTTGGCTAGATAAGATCATTTGTGCAAGTCTTTTACAGTGTATTATGGCACTTTTTAGGATATTTCTTAGAGAGAATTATTAACTTACATATATGAAAAGTTTGAGAAATCTTAGACATTCAAATGTGATAGAATGCCTAGGTTAGTGTTTAGAACTTTGTTCAACATGAGGTTGATTTCTAAGTCACTTGAGAGTGATTTTGGGATGTTCTAGATACTGTTTAGCTAGAAATATGAATCAGACTACCTTTGTTGCATAAATGAGTCTAAGATTCTTATGTTCTAGTGTTTGATATGTGGCTTGAATATTTGGTTTTCAACCTGGTATTTGCTTGTTTTCTTATGTATTATGACTTTAGATGGTGTGCACAGCCATATGACCTGAGAATAAGGTGTTGGATCCGAATTCTCCTTGCATGTTTGCTTGTATGGTTAGGGTTACTGATGTATGGAGTTGTAACGGTACTCTTACTTTTGTGAGGAACACTAGTCCAAACATCACTAAGTAGTGTCAGGGCTTGGATGCCCCTATCCTACTTAGCATATACAAGGAATGCAGTTCCTGTGGAAATAAGTAAATAGCTTGTATTTTCAACTTTAAAATCTGTATTGACATTGTATATCCATAATATGTGGACTTTGTTTGAGCATAGTCATACTTCATAACATAAAGCATTGGATGTTGACACTTGTATAGGCATTTGTCATGGCTTAATTGATTGATTATTTGGTTGCTCGTTCGATATTATCTTAGGATTGTATGGGTGATTCTTCGTTATTATTGATTGTTGGATATTCTTTTACATCAAATGTTTTTTTTTGGAGTTCAGTTGTATTATGTATTATAAATGATTAATTGTTAGTCTTGGTATGCTTATACTGAGGAATTGTGATTTCTCACCCCTGTGTGTTCCATGTAAATCCAGGTAAAGTCCCTAAAAAGGGTAAGGGTAAGGGTAAGGGTAAGGAAAAGAAGATACATTAAGCTTACTTTAATGTTTTGTTTCTTTGTGGACCAGTTTGAAGATGTGTATATTTTTCGTTGTACAAAAAGGCTTATGTATACTTTATGGAGTGTTAGCTAGTGAAAGTTGTATATATGACTTTTTGATCATTCGTGACTATCTATAATGATTGTGTAAGTTATTATGGGTTTTTATTTTTTGTATTTTTTTGAAGTGACATGTCTAATGCGATTTATTTTAGAATATTCCGTTTATTTTATGATAATTCGTCTTAGGGTGTTACATGTTGTGCGCTTGAACGCATAGGCTTGGAGTGCTTGAGCGCTCATAGTTGAACAGAATAGAGCCTTTATTTGATAGAAATGAAGGGGATCACTTGTGTGATACTTTCTTTTATGCTTCTTAATGAGTAGTGAGACTCTTTTAGGAGTATTTGATGAAGTGTGAGTGTGAAATGAGTTTGAGATGCATATAAATCAATTGTGATGCTAATTATTATAGGTAATTAGTTATTGTTTTGTATGAAATGTTTATGAAACATACTGAGGTGTGTAATATCCTTTTTATGTTGTTGAATCATATTGAGGTAAGTAATATCCTCTCTATGTTGTGATTAATAAGGTGAGTAATATCCTTATTATATTGTTCAATAAGGAGGTGAGTATTATCCTCTTTAAATTGACTATACAGTGAGGTAAGTAATTCCTCTTTGTATTTAGGTAAGTAATTCCTCAGCATGATTGTTGGATAGTGGAGGTGAGTAATATCCTCTTTATCAATTGTTGAATAGTGAGGTGGGTAATATCCTCTGTTTTTTTTGATGGGTAGTGTTGGTGAGTCATATCTTCACTATGCCTGATAAATCATGACATATCATAACATATCCTAGAGTAGTTGAGGTGGGTAATATCCTCAATAGGTCTGAGGGCTCATGACATCTTGTAACTGTATTCATTTTTAGGACTTGCATAGATATACACATTAGACATAATTAAGCATAGCATGATAATTGTATGAGTGGTTACTACCATGACATAATAACATGACATTGCAATTGTATGAGTAATTATGTATTTCTGTGATTGAAGTGTTAACTTTATAGTTGAATAATATGTATGATTATATAAAGTGCTGGTATTGGAATACTTCTACCGAGATATGTTTTTCTCATCCCGATTGTGTTGCCATGTAAATTCAGGTACAAGTTTTTCGAAAGGGAAGATGAAGATGTATGAGGACTAACATAGTATAGATGCTGTTTTGGACTGAGCTTATTTATGTTTTATATTCTTAGTTGTTTTGAGTTATGTATAGCAGTATGCCCTTTTGAGGCTGTGATGTATATATATAACTTTTGTTTTCGTGGCTTTTCATACTTATTCATTGTGTATGAATTATATGGGTTTAGTTTGTTGTATATTAGAAGTAGCATAGTCAATATTGATTATTCTTTTATATGACGATATATCGGGATAGTAAATATTGAGATGTTACATTATGGTATTAGAGTAGTTTATCTTGTTGAGCTAGGATATGAACTGACTATACTTATACATATGTAGTGATGGTTATGCATTTCTTATTTTTTACATGTGATTGCTTGAGTGAAAATTACACAATTTACCATTGACATGTCTACTTTAGCTACTATTGTACGGTTACATGACATTGAGCCTAGCTAACTCAATATAGATTGTTCTATGTTTATAAGAAATTATGGCAGCACGAGGACAATCGCGAGGGAGCAAGAACTGGAATCTTGAGAGTGAAGGCACAGAGATGGCCGCAACTATGATGGCAATGGCCAATGCCATGAGGTATCAAACAGAGCAAGCAGCAGTAACTGCTAGAGTGCTAGAAAGTTTGGTACCTCAGCAACAAGTACCACCACTGGTACCACCATCAACACCGGAGGTACCATTCGAGAAAAATCAGAATTTTCTCGATGTTTTGGAGTTTAGAAAGATGAATCCTCCGATGTTCAGAGGCAACTACAATACAGTTAAAGCGGAAGAGTGGTTGACCGAGTTAGAGAAGATCTATGAGGTCATGGTTTGCTCTAAAGAGCAAAGAGTTTCCTTTGCTTCCTTCATATTGGGAGGGGAAGCAGAACAATGGTGGCGAAGCACTAGGAAGCTGCTAGAGATAGTAGGGACTTTGATCACATAGGGAGTGTTCAAGGATATCTTTTTGGAGAAATACTTTCTAAAGAGCTTGTAAGATGATAAAGAAATAGAATTTCTTAGTCTGCATCAAGGTGATATGACAGTTGGGGCAGTATGAGGCAATATTTCTTAAGTTGTCCAAGTTTTCTTCTCAATTTAGGCTTAATCCAAATGAGAACTGGAAAAGTGTTAGGTTTGAGTCTGGGTTGAGAGGGAATGTAAGAAGGTTAGTGAGACCTTTAGAAATCAGAGATTTTCCATCCTTGGTGAACAAGTGCAGAATTGTGGAGTCTGATAATCTCTAACTTCAGGCAGAGCAAAATTTGCAAAGCCTTCAGAAGAAGAAGAATGTGGATGGTGGATATGGGAAATGTAGTCCTAAATCCAGTCACCCACAAAAGAAAGGCCAGTATGTTTAGAGGGATGATTGACAAGAGAAGTGTACCAAGTGTGGCAGGTACCACGGAGACAAAGTTTGTACAGCTGACCAAATCAAATGTTTTCAGTATGGCAAGTTGGGACATTATGCCAAGAATTATCGTCAAAAGAAAGAAGACAGGACAGATGCTAAACTTACTGCTTGGGGAAGAGTCTACATTTTGGAAGGCGAGGAGGCATCACCATCTCTTGGTTTAGGAAAAGGTGAGTACATGGTTGTACATGTTTGGTAACTTTGTTTTCTTAAAATTTGGTTGTATATATGGTTGTATGTCAGTTGTTAGGACTTTTACATAAGGTAAACCAAATTTTGGAGACAAAATTATAAAAAGGACCGGAGAATGTAACACCTTAGTTAATCATGATAGACTTGTAAATGGTTACAGAGGTAGCCTAATACTAGTTTGCCATGTCTGTAAAATTTTGTGACTGTCTGAGTATATTTAGTCACTTTGTTGTAGCACTATATGTGGAATATAGATGTTTTTAGCCTTCATTTTGACTTAAACTGCTTAGTTAATGGAAATAGGTGTGGAGAACTTGTTTCTAGGTCACAAATGTGTAGAAGTAGACGTGGTTAAAGTTTGAGGTTTATCAGAGTTAGTTTAGAATTTTTAAACATACTAGTTGTGTGTTTTAGTGCCGGATTGAACCCCAGCAGATATGAAAAATTTTAGAAATGGTGAAACAAGATTTTTAATGAATCTTAGGATTTATTTTATACTTGTTGGAAGTTAGGAATCTTAGTTTGGTGAAATCTAAGCATTCTTAGCAGATCGGGGTTTATCTGTGTAGTCACTTAAGTGACTAAATGGTTGCACGACTATTAGAAGCTGCCTTAGCCTTTTTAAGTCACCAAAATGAGACTTTTCTCTCATTTCTCACATCTCTCTCATGGCTGCAATACGAAGGCACCAAGGGAGAACCAACAAAGGAGCCATAGGAGGTCCATCTTCAAGCAAAGAGGAGGAAGAGCTTAGTGGTGGAGAGGAGCTTCTTTTAGACTTCATTTTTGGCCATTGAGGTAAGAGGAAACTTAGTTTGAATAGCTTATATTCATTTCTTTCATTTTTGGTTCTTGAGGGACTTGATGAAGAAATGGAGGTTTGAGAGTGATTTTGTGATTCTTGAGTTGAATCTTGATGTGGGTAGATTGATTGAGTTAGAAATTGATTCTGTGTGTGAGCGCTTAGGCACTGAAAGGCTGGGTGTTCAAGCACCCAGTGCCCAGGCCGAGTTTGTGTTACACATTGCGCACTTGAACGCACAGGCTTGGAGCACCTGAGCGCCCATTGCTGGACAGAACAAAGCCTTTATTAGATGGAAATGAAGGGGATCACTTGTGTGATACTTTCTTTTATGCTTCTTAATGAGTAGTGAGACTCTTTTAGGAGTATTTGATGAAGTGTGAGTGTGAAATGAGTTTGAGATGCATATAAATCAATGGTGATGCTAATTATTATAGGTAATTAGTGATTATTTTGCATGAGATGTTTGTGAAACATATTGAGGTGTGTAATATCTTTTTTATGTTGCTGAATCATATTGAGGTAAGTAATATCCTCTCTATATTGTGAGTAATAAGGTAAGTAATATCCTTATTATGTTGTTCAGTAACGAGCTGAGTATTATCCTCTTTAAATTGACTATACAGTGAAGTAAGTAATTCCTCTTTGTGTTTAGGCAAGTAATTCCTCAGCATGATTGTTGGATAGTGGAGGTGAGTAATATCGTCTCTATCAATTGTTGAATAGTGAGGTGGGTAATATCCTCTGTTTGTTTTGATAGGTAGTGTTGGTGAGTCATATCCTCACTATGCTTGATAAATCATGACATATTATAACATATCTTAGAGTAGTTGAGGTGGGTAAAATCCTCAATACGTCTGAGGGCTCATGATATCTTGTAACTGTATTCATTTTTAGGATTTGCGTAGACATACATATTAGATATAATTAAGCATAGCATGACAATTGTATGAGTGGTTGCTACTGTGACATAATAACATGACATTGCAGTTGTATGAGCAATTGTGTACTTTTGTGATTGAAGTGTTAACTTTATGGTTGAATAATCTGTATGATTATATAAAGTGCTGGTATTAGAATACTTTTACTAAGATATGTTTTTCTCACCTCGATTGTGTTGCTATGTAAATCCAGGTACAAGTTCTTTGAAAGGGAAGAAGAAGATGTATGAGAACTTACATAGTATAGATGTTGTTTTGGAATACTTAGTTGTTTTGAGTTATGTATAACAGTATGCCCTTTTGAGGCTGTGATATATATATAACTTTTGTTTTCGTGGCTCTCTATACTTATTCATTATGTATGAATTATATGAGTTTAGTTTGTTGTATGTTACAAGTAGCATGATTGATATTGATTATTCTTTTATATGATGATATATCTAGATAGTAAATATTGAGATATTACATTGTTCATGGTAAGAGTTTGGATTAGAAACTAAAAATTCTCCATTTGGTACTTTAAAGCTTAAAGTGAGGGTTTTAGGGGTTTTGATGAGTGAGTTATTGTTTTGATCCATTTTTGATGAACTCATTTAGTGTTTTATGTTTCCTTCATGTTTATGAACTTTTTTGGGACTTGAAATCACCTAGAGATTGGATTGAAGTGGTCAAAATCCAAGAATTTGATAGAATAGTAACGCGAGGATTCTGTAAAATTTTGCAAAATCTAAGATTTTGATGATGTGCTGCAGCATATCCCCATTGTGAGCCGCGACACCCTTGTTTCTATTTTCAATTTCCAGGCATCCAAGAGAGAGGTGCCATGGCACCAAAGAATTTATGGCACAACACAAGCTATTATGCCACAACACAAAATAAGTGGAGCCATGACACTTCCCCTAAAATTGGCCCAAACTTGCTTTTCTTGCATGTTTTTGCTAGGAAACCCTTGATGCTTTGGCATGCAAGTGATGTGCGTCCAGTAGTTAGAACCACGGCTAGGGCGCTGTGGCATGGAAGTGTGATGCCACGGCGTGAGAGGGGGCAGAGGCCAGGGCGCCGCAGCGTGGCCGTGGTGTGCCGCGACATGAGCTCCAATTTTGGACAGATTTGTTATGTGATGTAGTGGAGCTTATGGAAGGCATAGTTTCTTCTCTTATGCTTCTTAATGAGTGATGAGACTTTAGTATAAGTATTTATTGAAGAATGAATAATTTGAATCAAAATGATTTGTAATGCTAATTATGAGAATTTAATTAGTCATGATTGTATACAAAATTATATGTTTTGCCTTAATTAAAAGATGTGAGCCCCGTACATATGAGTGATCTATATTAGGTAACGTGGATTGTATTCTTCCTATTATAGTGATATTAAGGATGGATTTCCTTATGATTTTGAGGATGAATTTCCTTGTTAATTATCAATAACTGTGTAGTTGATGGAATTCACTACCCAGGAAGGATGAATTTCCTTTATGATAATGATAACTGTGTAGTTGATAGACTTCACTACTCGGAGTGATGATTACTGGATTGATTTCCAGTACTTGTTCAAGGTGCTGGATGTGATTTCCATTACTTTGTTCAGGACTTATGCATAACATGACATTGCCATGGACTGGGTAACATAACAATATTCATTTCATGCTTAGGATATTGCATAGGCATAAACACTAGACATAATTTGACATAGCATGACAATTGTATGGGCGGTTTGTATCATGACATGAACTCATGACATTACAATTATATGGGCAATTACATATCTTTGAGATGGAGATGTTGTGTTTGTATTGTAACACCCTAGATAAATATGATAGACCTGTATATGGTTACAGAGGTAGCCTAACACTAGTTCTCTTTCATAGCTGTAAGTTTGAGTTAAGGGAAAACCTTGTTCTTAAACTCATTTTCCTATTCTCTTGATCTTGTCTATGAGTTTTGGCTTGATGTGGTGAGTTAGGTTTTGAGTTGTTTTTGGTGTTTTTAGCCTGAATCTTGATGAAGAACTTGAGGATGACTTGTTTATGATTTGTTGGGTGTATGGAAATGAATTTTCAGCCCTTGTATATCTTTAATTCCATTTGAGTGGAGATTTGAGGTTTTAGGTTTTGTATTGGAAGATTATCCATGATTTATGGTTTTGAGTGATATTGAAGTGAAATTAAGAGTTGCTATATGTAGATGAACCTTGTGAAAGGTTAGAAATCACTTGGATGTGAAGTTTGAGTGATTGGAGGAAGGGTAAGTTCCGATGGAACAGTACCCAGATCTGGAGAATTTGGTACAGTATGTCTGGTTGAGAGACACGGCTTGTGTCTGAAGACACAAGGGGGAGGGGGCGTGTCATAAGACATGGCACGTGTTTGAGGCCAAAATCTTCAAAAATGTCATTTTTGATGTTTTCAAGTCTTTGGCTAGATGAGATCATTAGTATATGTTTCTTAAAGTGTATTGAGACTCTAATTAGAGTATTTAATGAAGTGGATATATGGTGAATGTAAATCATTTTGTATGTTAATTATTGTGATATTTAACATCATTGTATTTGATATTTTTAGTTAGGAATGTAAATCAATTGACATGCTAGTTATTGTAGTAATTGGCATTATTGTTGTTCTATAACTATGTTGATGAGGTTGAGTCCTCGTTGTAGATGATCTAATGTGATTTTGAATGAGTAAGTAATCAATCATTCCCATCACAGAGATCATTGTTGTCATCAAATATGATTTTGAATGAGTAGGTAACCAATCCTTCCTGTCATAATGATCATTGTTGAAGACCATGTTGATGAGGATGGTTCAATTCCCTCACTACCCGGGATGAAGACTGCTAGAACTGGGTTCCTGTGCTTGTTCAAAGCTTATGCAATTGAGTTCCTTTGTTTTGTTCGAGACTCATGCATAACATAACATTGCCGTGGACTTGGTATCATAACAATATTCATTTCATGCTTAGGATATTGCATAGGCATAAACACTTGACATAATTTGGCATAACATAGAGATTGTATGGGCGGTTACTATCATGACATAAAACCATGACATTGCAATTGTATGGTTGGTTACGTATTTTTGAGATGGAGATGTTGTTTGCTTCTATGATTAAAGTGTTATTTTTTATAATTGAGTATATTATCTGAATATATATGTATATATACTGGTTTTGGGATACTTCTACTAAGATAAGTTATTTCTCACCCCGATTGTGTTGCCATGTAAATCCAGGTACAAGTGCTTCGAAAAGGAAGAAGAAGATGTATGAGGACTACCATAGTATAGATGCTATTTTGGACTGAACTTATATATATATATATATATATATATATATATATATATATATATATATATATATATATATATATATTAGATTTGCTTAGTTTGTTTTGAGTTATGTATAACAGTATGCCTTTTTGATACTGTGATGTATATATATAACTATTGGTACGTGGCTCTCCATAATTATTTGTATAAATGTTATGAGTTTTGTTGTTGTATGCTAGAAGTAGCATGGTCAGCATTTGTTATTCTTTTATATGATGATATATGTGGATAGCAAATATTGGGATGTTATATTTTAGTATTAGAGCAGTTCATCCTGTTGAGCTGGGGTATGGACTAACTATGCTTATGCATGCGTAGTGAATAGTATGTATTTCTTATCTTTTACATGTGATTGTTTGTGTGGAATTGCATGATTTGCCTTTGTTTTGTCTATTTTAGCTACTATTACACGGTTACATGATATTGAGATTAGCTACCTCAATATGTATTATTTTATGTTTACAGAAAACTATGGCAACACGAGGGTAACCGCGTGGGAGTAGGAACCGAAACATTGAGAATAAGGGTCCGGGTATGGTCGAGGCTATGATGGCAATGGCCGAAGCGATGTATGAGTAGACAACTGCAAATGAGGGAGCAAGCAGCTGCAACTGCAACTGCTAGGGTGATTGAGAGGCTAGAGGCCAATCAAACACAACCTACACCACCTCTGGTACCACCACAAAGGCGTGAGGTATAGAGGGAGAGAAACCAGGACTTTCATGACCTTTCTGAGTTTTGGAAGGTAAGCCCACCATCGGTCAGAGGAGATTATGACTAGGTAAGGGATAAGGAGTGGATAACTGAGTTAGAAAAGATTTTTACAGCTATAAGATGTTCAGAGGAGCAAAATACATGTTTTGCAGCATATATGCTGAAAAGGGAAGCTGAGCACTAGTGGAATGGTGCAAAGGGACTGATGGAGGTAGCTGGGACCCAGGTTTCTTGGGAGGTATTCAAGGTTGTTCTTTTGAAAAAATACTTTCCAAAAATTATGCAAGAAGAGAAAGAAGTAGAGTTTCTACAGCTGCATCAAGGGAACATGATGGTTGGACAGTATGTAGCGAGATTCGAGGAGTTGTCTAAGTTTTCTTCTTCACTTCGGTACAATCCAAATGATAGTTGGAAATATGTGAAGTTTGAAATTGGATTGAGAGAGAGCATAAGGAGGTTAGTGAAACCTTTTGAAATCAGGGATTACCCTTCCTTGGTTAACAAATGTATTACCAAGTGGCTCCAGTATTCAAGATGAGGGTGAATTGAGTATAGAAAATTTTTCACAAATGCTTTTAAAAACAAAATATGTTGAAGCTATTTAATAAAGATGTGAATACAAAGAGAGGATAAAAAGCCTTAGGAACAAAAAATAAACAGTTGAGCAATAATAAATAAATTATAATAAATAAAGAGATTAAGATTAGAAGAGTAGGAATAGTATTTATCTTGATTCGACCACCAAACCACTTGTGGCCTACGTCCAATTCTCGAAAGATTATCCAATATTTTTCACGATGAATATAAGCTTAAACAAGTGCTTACTACTGTTACAAACTAGAGCACTTTTCACACACAGAAAAAATCTACCCTTGTGCTAAAGTCTCAACTTTTAGGGATACCTCACCCTTATACAAATCTTGAGGGATGCCTCACCCTTGTTACAAAGAAGCATAAAATAGATGAAGAGAAACTCTCTCAAAGAGTAAATATCACAAATTGAAGCGCTAGGAAGCTATTTAAGGATATCTCAAAGTTTTGGCGAAAAAACACAGAAAATATGAAAAAATTGTAAATCACATTTTAAAGCAAGCAAAGAATAATTCAGATAGTTGGGCAATGTTTAGAGGTGACCTACAGTCACTATTTATAGAGTCTTTAGAAGAAAATAGCCGTTCGAAGAATTAACTCTCGTAATTAATATGAATATGGCCATTTCTTTCTAAATCTGTAACCCATGTTTATTTGAATAACTCTTATGTTATTTGAATAACACGTTTTCAATAACCAATTCTGATATGGGTTATTTGAATAACATGAGGTTTATTCGAATAATGCTGCTTTAAAACATTTTCTAAAAATCAGGTCTATTCGAATAACTTTGGGGTTATTTGAATAGCAGAGGTGCAATTTGAATAGCACTTATGAAAACAGAGGCGCATAACAAGATTTTGAAAATGCTATTCAAATAACTCTTGTATTATTTGAATAACTCAGTTGAAAGACAGTTTTTCTAGGCTTGGTTTATTCGAATAAAGAGACCTTTATTCGAATAACCCTGTTAAAAGAGCATTTGAAAATACTTTTAGAAAATTGCCTAGATGATTTTTCAAAACACCAAAACCTTTTAATTTTCAAGATCATTTTCAGTTTTGAGATTTTAGTTTAAAACCATTTTTATCTTATCTTGTGAAAACAATGAGATATCCAAAAAGTCTCCATACAAAAAGACTCTAAGTCCTAAAACTAATCTTGAAGTTCTTGGACTTGGTCTTCTCATCATCTTCATGTTTGTTATCATCAAAACTAGTCTTCACTATAGCATAGCCAATCACATTCTGTAGGGTTTTTGAACCCTTGAGTTTTAGACCACATCATGAGCATTGATCACAAGAGTCCTACAAGCGGAAGAGTACATAAAATATATCAGAATGGAGTGTTCCACAGCATAGAGACTAGAAAGACAGAGGAAAACGAGATTAGAGGGTTGGTCATGACTAGCTGTGTGCTAAATGTGGTAGACACCATGGAGATAAAGCTTGTGTAGCTGATCAGGTAACCTGTTACAAGTGTGGCCAGCTGGGCCTTTTGCAATGAATTGTCCTCTAAGAAAGGAGGCGAAGTCATAGGGTAGACTAGGAAGAGTCTACATGTTGGATGCTAATGAGGCAACACAGGCTCTGGGTTCAGGTAAAGGTGAGTACATGGTTGTACTTGTGGAGTAACTTTGTTTTCTTGAGGTTTGGTTGCACTCGTTGTTGTATGTGAGTTGTTTGGAGTTCTTACATTAGGCAAACCAAATTTTGGAGACAAAATTTTAAAAAAGAGGGAAAAAATGTAACACCCTAGATAAACATGATAGACCTGTATATGGTTACGGAGGTAGCCTAACACAAGTTTGTCATGCTTATGAATTTTTGTGATCACTTGAGCACGTTTAGTCACTTTGCTGTACTTCTATATGTGAAATATATCTGCTTTTAGCCCCGATTTTGACTTAAACTGCTTATTTAATGGAAATAAGTGTGGATAACTTGTTTCTAGATCACAAATGTGTGGAAGTAGATGTGGTTAAAGTTTGAGATTTATCGGAGTTAGTTTGACATTTTTAGGCATACTAGTTATGTGTTTTAATGCCGGATTGACCCCCAACAGATATGAAAAATTACGAAAATGGTGAAACAAGATTTTTAGTGAATCTTAGGATTTATTTTAAGCTTGTTGGATGTTAGGAAACATGGTTTGATGAAATCCAAGCGTTCTTAACTGATTGGGTGAATAGTGGTCACTTAAGTGACCAACATAAGGGCACGACCCTTTGTTTCTATTGCTTGGCTTATTTAAGCCCTAAATGAGAAATGAGAGATCTCTCTCATTTTTCTCTCTTCTCTTTCACGACTGCAAGCAGGAAAAAGAAAGGAGAAAAGAAAACAAAGAGCTAAAGGAGAAGGATCATCCACCAAGCAAGGGAGAGAACTTAGTTTTGTAAAGGAACAACTGACTGACTTTAATTTCTGAAGTTTGAGGTAGGGGAAAACCTTGTTATTAAACTCATTTTCCTATTCTTTTTATATTGTTCATGAGTTTTGGCTTGATGTGGTGAGTTAGGTTTTAAGTAGTTTTTGGTATTTTTGGCTTGAATCTTGTTGGAGAACTTGAGGATGACTTGTTTATAATTTGTTGGGTGTATGGAAATGGATTTCCAACTCTTGTATACCTTTAATTCCATTTGAGTGGAGATTTGGGGTCTTAGGTTTTGTATTGGAAGATTATCCATCATTTATGGTTTTGAGTGAAATTAAAGTGAAATTAAGAGTTGCTATGTGTAGATGAACCTTGTGGAAGGTTGGAAATAACTTGGATGTGAAGTTTGAGTAATTAGAGGAGGGGTAAGTTCTAATGGAACAGTACCTAGATCTACAGAATTTGTTGCAATATATCTGGTTGAGAGGCACGGCCCGTGTTTGAAGATACCCGGGGAGGTGTCATAAGACATGGCCCGTGTCTGAGGCCAGAATCTTCAAAATTATCATTTTTTATGTTTTTAAGTTCTTGGCTAGATGAAATCATTAGTATATGTTTCCTAAGAGTATCTAACGAAGTGGATATGTGGTGAATGTAAATCAATTAGTAAGTTAATTATTATGGTATTTAACATCATTGTATTTGATGTTTTTAGTTAGGAATGTAAATCAATTGACATGCTAGTTATTGTAGTAATTGTCATTATTATTGTTCCATTACTATGTTGATGAGGTTGAATCCACATTGTAGATGATCTAATGTGATTTTGAATGAGTAGGTAATCAATCCTTCCCATCACAGAGATCATTGTTGTGATCAAATATAATTTTGAATGAGTAGGTAACCAATCCTTCCTATCATAGTGATCATTGTTGAAGACCGCGTTGATGAGGATGGTTCAATTCCTTCGTTACCCAAGATGAAGACTGCTTAAACTGGGTTCCAGTGCTTGTTCAAAGCTTATGAAACCAGGTTCTTTTGTTTTGTTTGAGGCTCATGCATAACATGACATTGCCATGGAGTTGATATCTTAACATTATTCATTTCATGCTTAGGATATTGTATAGGCATAAATATTAGACATAATTTGGCATAGCATGACGATTGTATGGGTAGTTGCTATGATGACATAAAACCATGACATTGCAATTGTATGAGTGATTGCATATCTCTGAGATGGAGATGTTGTTTGCTTCTGTGATTGTAGTGTTATTTTTGATAATTGAGTATATTATTTGAATGTATATGTATATATACTGGGTTTGGAATACTCCTACTAAGATATGTTATTTCTCATCCTGATTATGTTGCCATGTAAATCCAGGTACAAGTTCTTTGAAAGGGAAGAAGAAGATGTATAAGGACTAGCATAATATAGATGCTGTTTTGGACTGAACTTATATTTATATTTTATATTTGCTTAGTTTGTTTTGAGTTATGTATAACAATATGCCCTTTTGAGGCTGTGATATATATATATATATATAACTGTTGGTACATGGCTCTCTATAATTATTTGTATAAATGTTATGAGTTTTGTTGTTGTATGTTAGAAGTAGCATGGTCAGTATTTGTTATTCTTTATATGACGATATATCTAGATAGGAAATATTGGGATGTTATATGTATCTCTGAGATGGAGATGTTGTTGTTGTGTCTCTGTGATGGAGACGATGCTTTGGTGTCTCTGAGATGGAGATCATCTTTTCATGAGTGTGGTGATCACTTTGAAACTATTTGTGTTAAATGAGTTTTTGTATAAACTTATAAAATGAGAATCTATTTCGAGAACAGAAAGGACATGGTTTTGGTTTTTGCCACCTTTCTAGTTTATATAAGCATGTGACTTACTTTTATAAATGTGTTTTTCCTTGAAATGACTGGAATGATTGTGATGACATGGATTATGGATTAAACTACTTAGAATGTGTGATTCTCGCCCCTTGTGTGTGTTTCCATGATGATTCCAGGGAGGAAGTCTAATGAAAAGTGAAAACATGCAGGAGCTTGGAGCGCTTAGCTTAGTGTAGCTGAGTAGTTTCTTTTGAAACGATATACGTTTTGTATTTATGAAAAATACAGATGTTGTGTAATATATATATATATATATATATTCATTTGTGGCTCATATTTTCTATATAATGATAATATGTTATATTAAAAAATTACATAGTTGTAATAAGTAGCATGCTTGAATCTAATCACTGTAATATACTTTGGTTATATTATGGTTATTAAATTCAGGATGTTACAGAAAGAACGTGAATATAAAAGACTTTAGCCCTGTAAGATTCTCTTATTATTAATACTTAAATGGAAAATTTTACTGGCTTGAGCTGAGAAAATAACTGGTCAGGTAGAAAATATTTAGGTACACTAAGAGTACTACTCCCAACGGTTAATATTTTATCAAAATATTTTTTTTAATATTTTAAGTTAAATTTAACAACATGGATGGTTAAACTATTAATATATTATGTATTCAGGGAGTTGAGTACTTTTAGAGTATCACTTAGCCTTGAAACATAAAGCAAATGAGTTGAAAGAGTTGACGTAAAGAGGAGCTCGTCATACTTTGAGGGGAATATTTTCTCTTTAATTTGTTGTAAGTGAAATAAAAATCCAAGGTATAGAAGCCTTATGATTATTCTTGATTGGTGTTTTTCTATACTTGTATTTTGGAGGAGATATAATAATATATGTGGATAATAAATAATCCAAAATTCATTTCTTTCTCTCCATCATTGTTCAGCTCATTATACAACAAAGTTTATGATCCTTGTTCGAATTTAAAGAGTTTCAAAAATGAGTTAGAGAAAAAAATAATATTAGACTTAAGAGTTTTCTAATTCCATTTATTCAAACAAGAAAGCCAACTTGAAAATATATATAACAATGGAAGAGGTGTGAGTTCTAACCAGGGTCAAACTAGAGTTTGTTATACATTTAAATTTAACAAACAAATAATAATATGTAGAATATATATATATATATATATATATATATATATATATATATATATATATATATATATATATATATATATATATATATATATATATATATATATATATATATATATATATATATATATATATATATATATAGTAGTAAAACTCCCTTGAGGAGTAATTAATGTTATCATATATTAATTAATTTTTGACATTGTTAAGGTATCATCACATGCATTATTATGAGACTAACCTTCAAACTAGAGATGGTGGTTAGGTGAAGTATTCCCAAAGTGATGTTTTACATTAATTTTATTTTGGAGGCAATATGATATATGTGTGTCATAAATATTCAAATTCCATCTCTTTCTCTTCTTTAGCAGTTTCGGTCTACCTCGTTATACAATTTAGACTATCATACTTGCAAGTTTAAAGAATTTCAATTGCGGGATGGAGGAGAGAATGATCATAAAATTGAGTGCTTTCAAATTTCGTTTATTCAACCAAGAAATTCATTTGAAAATATCTATGAAAATGAGAGAGGTTTGAGCTCTAACCAAGGACAAACTGAAATTTATTATAGTTTTAAATTTAATAAATATTTAATAATATTTAGAATATATATATATATATATATATATATAAGACATATCTAGTGAGATGAGTTTTTATTGTGAGAGGGTGAGAGGAGTAAATCTTGACCATACAACTATACATGGATGGTCAAGATTAAAAGTTACTTAAAGGTCATGTGACCACTTAAAAAAGTCACATACATTTATGTTTTAATCTTGATCATTCATGTAAGACCCAATGGTCAAGATTCACTTCTCTCACCTCTTACAATAAACACTCATCTCACCAAATACGCTTCCTATATATATAAAAGTTAAAGTCCCTTGAGGAGTAATTAATGATATCAACTATTAAATACTTTTTTGTCTTTGATTAAGGTATCCTTATAAAGCATTGAGACTCACCTTTTGATCAAGGGTGGTGGTTAGATAATGCATTCCCCAAAGTGATGCTTTACTTTACTTGTATTTTGGAAGAGATAATGATATATGTGTTGTAACACCTATGGAAGCATGATAGACTTGTATATAGTTACGGAGGTAGCGTAATACCTGATTATCATGCCTGTAAATTTTTGTGACTGTCTAAGCGCGTTTAGTTACTTTGTTGTAACTTTATGTGTGAAATATAGCTGTTTTCAGCCCTAGTTTTGACTTAAATTGCTTACTTAATGGGAAATAAGTGTGGAGAACTTGTTTCTAGGCCACACATATGTGAAAGTAGATGTGGTTAAATTTTGAGATTTATCAGAGTTAGTTTGACATTTTTAAGTATACTAGTTATGTGTTTTAGTGCCGAATTGACCCCCAACAGATATGGGAAAATGTGAAAATGGTGAAACGAGATTTTTAATGAATCTTAGGATTTATTTTAAATCTTGTTGGAAGTTGGAAAATTTGGTTTGGTGATAACTAAATGTTCTTAACCATTTGAGTAAATAGTAGTCACTTAAGTGACCAAATGTGAAGGGCACGACCCTTGTTTATGTTTCTTGGCCTATTTAAGGCTAAAATGAGAAGTTGTTCTCATTTTCACATCCTTGTCTCACGGCTGCCATAGGAAAATTAAAGGAGAAGGGAAATCACGGTGCTATGAGAGAAGGATCAATAACCAAGCAAGTGAGAGAGCTTAGCTTTGTAGAGGAACAATTAACCGACTTCATTTCTGGGAATTGAGGTAGGGGGAAACATTTTTCTTAACTTATTTTCCTATTCTCTTCATGTTGTTCATGAGTTTTGGCTTGATGTGGTGAGTTATGTTTTGAGTTGTTTTGGTGTTTTTGGCTTGAATCTTGTAGAACTTGAAGATGACTTGTTTATGAGTTGTTGGGTGTATGAAAATAGATTTCCATCCCTTATATACCTTTAACTCCTTTTGAGTGAAGATTTGGGGTTTTAGGTTTTGTGTTGGATGATTATCCATGATTAATGGTTTTGAGTGAAATCAAAGTGAAATTGATAGTTTCTATGTGTAGATGAACCTCGTGGAAGGTTGGAAACCACTTGGATGTGAAGTTTGAGTGATTGAAAGAGGAGGAAGTTCCAATGGAACAGTACTCGAACCTGCAAATTTGGTTGCAGAGTATTTTTGGTTGAGAAACAAGGCCTGTGTCTGAAGACACGGGAAGGGAGGGCGTGTCACTCTCTGCTAGTTGAAATTCATGAATAGTACTTACAGAGCAAACCATGGGGGGGCCGTGTAATGAGACATGGCTCGTGTTTGAGGCCAGAATCTTCAAAAATGTCATTTTTGATGTTTTCAAGTTCTTGGCTGGATGAAATCATTAGTATATGTTTCCTAAAGTGTATTGAAACTCTAATAGGAGTATCTAATAAAGTGGATATGTGGTGAATGTAAATCAATTAGTATGTTAATTATTGTGGTATTTAACATCATTGTATTTTATGTTTGTAGTTAGGAACGTAAATCAATTAACATGCTAGTTATTGTAGTAATTGGCATTATTGTTGTTCTATAGCTATGTTGATGAGGTTGAGTCCTTATTGTAGGTGATCTAATGTGATTTTGAATTAGAATGTAATCAATCCTTCCTATCATAATGGTCATTGTTGTGATCAATTATGATTTTGATTGAGTAGGTAACTAATCCTTCCTATCGTAATGATCATTGTTGAAGACTGTGTTGATTAGGATGGCTCAATTCCTTCACTACCCGGAATGAAGACTATTGGAACTGGATTCCAGTGCTTGTTCACAGCTTATGGAACCAGGTTCCTTTGTTTTGTTTGAGACTCATGCATGACATGATATTGCCATGGATTTGGTATCATAACATTATTAATTTCATGCTTAGGATATGAGATAGGCATAAACACTCGACATAATTTGGCATAGTATGACGATTGTATGGGCAGTTACTATCATGACATATTCATGTATTGCAGTTGTATGGGAAATTACGTATCACTGAGATGGAGATGTAATTTTGTTTTATGATTGAAGTGTTATTTTTGAGAATTTTGTTTATTATTTGAATGTATATGTATATATACTGATTTTGGAATACTTCTACTAAGATATGTTATTTCTCACCCCGATTATGTTGTCATGTAAATCCAAGTGCTAGTTCTTCAAAAGGGAAGGAGAAGATGAACGAAGATTAGTATAGTTATATGCTTTTTGATGATAAAGCTTGTATAATATGCTAGTTTTTGTTGTTGTAAAATTTTATGTATTACAACGTGCCTCGGATATATATATATATATATATAACTTTTGTTATCGTGGCTCCCCATATTTACTCGTTATGTATGAATGATATGAGTTAGTGGTTGGATGTTAGAAGTGGCATGATCAATATTAATTATTCTTTTATATGACAATATATCTGGATAGTAAATATTGAGATGTTACATATATGTTGTAAATTATCAAATTCCATCTATTTCTCTTCTTTAACACTCTTGATCATACTTGCACGTGTTTAAAGAACTTAAAATCTGGGATTGAGAAAAGAATAGGATAAAGTTGAGCACTTTCTAATTTATTTTATTCAACCAAGAAAGCCACTTGAAATTGTATATGATAATGAGAGAAGTTTGAGTTGTAACCATGGTCAAATCAAAATTTGTTATATATTTAAATTTAATAAATATTTAATAATATTTAGACTATATATATATATATATATATATATATATATATATATATATATATATATATAGAGGATCAACTTACACTAGTGTAAGTTTTTTTTCTCTTACACTCATTTTCAACCGTTAGTTCTATTTTCATCTAATGGTTACCTTTAATGAAATAATCTCAACCATTAGATGAAAGTAGAACTAACGGTTGAAAATGAGTATAAGAGAAAAAAGATTTACACTGGTGTAAGCTGATCCCTCCTCATATATATATATATATACATAATCAAAATTCCCTTTAGGAATAAATAATGATACCAACTATTAATTACTATTTGTCTTTGATCAAGGTATCCTTACAAAGCATTGCTGTGAGACTCACGTTTGGATCAAGGGTGGTGGTTTGGCAAAACATTCCCCAACGCGATGATTTACTTTACTAGTATTTTGGGGGATATATAATGTATGTGTGTCATAAATAATCAAATTCCATCTCTTTCTCTTTATCAATAGTCTTAGTCAAGCTCACTATATAATTAAGCTTATCATCCTTGCTTTAATTTAAAGAATTTCAAATACGGGTTAGAGGGAATGATATGATAAAGTTGAGCACTTTCTAATTTCATTTATTCAGCAAAAAAAGCCTACTTGAAAACTTATATGTTAATGGGAGATGTGTGAGTTCTATCCATGGTCAAACTAAAATTTGTTATACATTTATATTTAATAAATACATAATAATATAATATGTAGAATATATATATATATAAGTAAAATTCCCTTGAGGAGTAATTAATGATAGTAACTATTAATTACTTTTGTCATAGGTCAAGATATCTTTACAAGTATTTTTGTGAGACTAGCGTTCAGATCCATGGTGGTAGTTAGGTAAAGCATTCCCCCAAGTGATGTTTTAATTTACTTATCTTTTGGAGGAGATATAATATAAATGTGCCATAAATTATCAATTTCCATCTGTTTCTCTACATCAACTGTCTCGGTCCAGCTTGTTATACAATAATGCCTATCATCCTTGCTCGAGTTCAAAGAATTTCAATTGTGGGATGGAGGAAAAAATGATAAAATTGAGCGCTTTTTGATTACATTTATTTAACCAAGAAAGCCACTTGAAAATATATATATGATAATGGGATAGATTTGAGTTGTAAGCATTATCAAACTGGAATTTGTTATATGTTTAAATTTAATAAATATTTAATAATATGTTGAATATAACACCTTAACACAAATTATAGTAAAATAAACAGAATATTCTAAAATAAATCACATTAGATATTTCACTTCTAGAAATGCAAAAAATAAAATTCCATAACAACTTACACAGTCATTATAGAGAGCCACAAATGATTAAAAAGTTATGTATACAACTATCATTGGCTAACACGCCATACAGTGTACATAAGCTTTCTATAACCAGAAATATACACACAACCATACCGGTCAACAAAGAAACAAAACACTAATCTAAGTCTTTTGCTTCTTCTTTTCCTTGCCCTAATCCTTTTTTGGAACTTTACTTGGATTTACATGGAACATACAGGGGTGAGAAATTACAATTTCTCAGTATAAGCATACCAATACTAGCAGTTAATCATTTACTATAAACAATTCAACTGAATACCATAAATGCATTCTAAGTAAAAGAATAACTGGAAAGCAATAATATCAAAGAATTACCATACAATCCTAAGGTATTATCGAACAAGCAACCAAATAAAGTCCATGACAATTGCCTATACAAGTGTCAACCATGCAACGACTTATGTTATGAAGTATGGTTATGCTCAAACAAAGTCTATGTGTTATAGATGTGCAATGCCAATGCAGATTTTTAAGTTGAAAACACAAGTTATTTACTTATTTTCCCCCAGGAACTGCGTTCCTTGTATATACTAAGTAGGATAGACATCCCGCCCTGACACTACTTGGTGATGTGTGGACTGGTTTCCCTTACAAAAGTAAGAGTAACAACACTAACTCCATACACCGGTAACCCTGACTATACAAGCAAACCTGCAAGGAGAATTCAGATACAACACCTTATTTTCAGGTCATATGGTTGTGCACACCATCTAAGGTTACAATACATAGGAAAGCAAGCAAATACCAGGTTTGAAAACCAAATATCCGAGCCACATATCAAACATTAGAACAAAAGAATCTTAGCCACACTTGTCCAACAAAGGTAGTTAAATTCATATATCTAGTTAAAAAGTATTTAGAACATCCCAAAATTACTCACAAGTAACTTAGAAATCAACCTCATGTTGAACAAAGTTCTAAACACTAACCTAGGCATTCCATCACACTTGAATGTCTAAGATTTTCCCAAAATTTTCATATACACAAATTGATAATTCTCTCCAAGAAATATCTCAAAAAGTGCCTCAATACACTCTAAAAGACTTGCACAAATGATTACATCTACCCAAGAACTTGAAAACATCAAAAATTGACATTTTTTAAGATCTATCCTCAAACACAGGCCATGTCTGATTACAGGGCCCCCCAGTGTTTTTGGACACGGGCTGTGTTTGATTACACACTCCCCCCGTGTCTTGCTCTGTGAGCACTGTTCACGAATTCAACTGGCAGAGAGGGACACAGTACCCCCCACATGTCTTCAGACACGGGTGATGTTTCTCAACCAGAAACTCTGCAGCTCATTTTGCAGTGTCATGGCACTGTTCCATTGGTCAAATTCTTGGATTTTGGCCACTCCAAACTAATCTTTAGGTGATTTCAAGTCCCAAACAAGTTCACAAACATGAAGAAAACCTAAAACACCAATTGATTTAATAAAAAATGGATCAAAAACCTAAATCACTCATCCAAACCCCTAAAATCAATACTTAGAGCATTTTAGGTCTAAAATGAGGATTTCTAGTTTCTAATCCAAACTCTTAGCCTGAACAAGTCTCAAACCCCATTTAACACTTATCCAAGCAAGAAAATCACTTAACACATCACTAGAACTCAATTTGACATATTAAACCTCAAACAAGTTTAATAATAGAAATGAGTAGAAATGAAAGTTTAAGCTAAAGAACCCCTACCATGAGTAGCAAAGATGGTGATGATGATGATGATCACAAATCCTCAAGTTTGCCTTTCCCCTTTGATCTCCTCTTTTTCCTTTCCTCTTCTTTATCTTGTTTTCCCTCTTTTTCTCCTTTCTCTTTTGCTGCTTTTGCTTCTATTTTCCCTAGCCATGAAGAGAAAAGAATAAAGTGAGAAATAAGAGACAAAGAGCCAAGTAAAAAGGCTGAAACTATGGATAGCTAAAGACCAAGCATTATAACACTGATATTTCTTGATCTGCTAAAAACACTCAACTTTAGCTAAATCAAGTTTTCTAAGTTCCAACAACTTTAAAATAAATACTAAGATTCATTTAAAAAGTCATTTCACTAGTATTATAATTTTTCATATTTGTGACTAGTCAATCCGGTATTAAAACATATAACCATTATGCCTAAAAATACCAAATAGACTCTGATTATTCCCAAACTTTAACCACATCACAAAATACATATTTGTGATTAGAAATAAATTATCCACATTTATTTCCATTAGCTAAGCCATTTAAGCTAATATATGGGCTATTTTAAGCTACTTTTCACTTTTTGGCTTGCAGCAAAGTGCTTAAACTAACTCAGATTGTCACGAAATTAAACATGCATGTTAAGCAAGTATTAAGCTATATCTGTAACTATTTACAAGTCTAACATGTTGAAGAGGATGTTACATTTCTCCCACCTTTTTAAAATTTTGTTCCTAAAATTGCTTACCTTATATAAACAACTATGGGTAGTCCTGCTGCATATGGGATTCCAACTCCCAAGTCACCTCTTCAAAACTAATGTCATCTCAAAGAACCTTCACTAGAGAAATCCGCTTACCTCTAAGCTCTTTTACCCCTCTGTCCACAATCCTCATCAGTCATATAACATAAGACAAATCCTCTTTTAACTGCATAAATTCATTTCTTATGATATGTGAAGGATCTGGATTGTACTTCTGAAGCTATGACATATGGAATACATCATGAATGTTTGACAAACTGGGTGGAAGTTCAATTTGGTAGGCTACAGGTCCAATTCTTTTTAAGATTTGATTGGGACCAATGAAACGAGGATTCAATACTCTACCAATCCCTGTTGTCGGAGTGATTCTCAAGAATACGTGATCTCCCTCACTGAACTCTACAGTTATTCTCCTCTTATTAGCATAGCTTTTCTGCCTATTCTGAGCTATAAACAATCTATCTCGGATCATTTTGATCTGATCTGTGATCTGCTGTACCAACTCAGGACCTAAAATGGTTTTTTCTCCAACCTCATACCAATATAAAGGTGACCTATACTTTTTACCATAAAGTGCTTCGTACGGTGCCATACCTATGCTAGTATGAAAACTATTATTGTAAGCAAACTTCACTAAGGGTAAGAACTTATCCCAACTCCCTTTGTGCTCTAGCACATATGCTCTTAGCATATCCTCAAGGGTTTCAATAGTCCTTTTCGATTGACCGTCAGTCTGTGGATGGTATGCTATACTCAAACTAAGCTTTATTTTGAAAGCTTTTTGTAGGGCTCCCCAAAATCTAGATGTAAATTTAGGGTCTCTATCAGAAACTATACTAAGAGGTACACTGTGCATCCTGACTATCTCCTAAAGGTATAACTGGGCTAGTCTATCCATGGAGTAGTTAGCTCTAATAAGTATAAAGTGGGCAGACTTGGTTAGTCTATCCACTACAACCCATATTACATCAAATCCTAATTGAGTTTTAGGAAAACCCATCACAAAATCCATTGTGATGCAATCCTATTTCCACTCAGGGATTCCCAAAGAATGAAGAGGTCCAAAGGGCCTCTGGTATTCTATCTTGACTTTCTGACAAGTTAAACACCTAGACACAAACTCAGCTATGTACCTCTTCATACCAGACTACCAAAACAACTTCCTCAAGTCTTGATACATCTTAGTGGCCCTGGGATGGATAATGTCTTGACTATAGTAAGCTTCTTCAAGGATATTATCTTTGATTTTAGATTCATAAGGAATACAAAGTCTACTTTTAAACTTGATCATCCCTTCATCCGATATATCAAACTCACTAGGATTACCTAAAAAGATTTGCTCACTCACATCTCTAAGAATCTTATCTTCCTTCTGAGCTTCCAAGATCCGAGTCCTAAAGTCACTCATTATGTCCACTTGAATCACACTAAGACTATGTGGTAACACAGCTATTGAAAGAATCATATCTCTAAAACTCTTAAGAAGTTCAATATCTTGGATCATCATATGGGACACATGTAGGGGTTTCCTACTCAATGCATCAGCCACCATATTGGCTTTACCCGGATGGTACTTTAATTCAAAGTTGTAGTCATTCAAAAACTCCATCCATCTTCATTACCTCATGTTCAGCTCTTTTTGATCAAATAAGTACTTCAAACTCTTATGATCACTGAACACTTTAAACTGAACTCCATACAAGTAATGTCTCCAAATCTTTAAGGTAAATACTACTGCGGCTATTTCTAGATCATGAGTAGGGTAGTTCTCTTCATGAGGTTTCAACTACCTTGATGCATAGGCAACAACTCTCCTATGTTGCATCAAAACACAACCCAAACCCATCTTCGAAGCATCACAATACACCTCAAAGTTTTCCAGAGGATCCAGAATCATTAACACCAGTGTAGTGGTCAACCTCATTTAAGCTCTTGGAAACTATCCTTGCAAGCTTGAGTCTAATCGAAAGAACTACCTTTCCTAGTTAATCTAGTCAAAGGTAGAGCTAACTGAGAAAACCCCTTTGTGAACCTTCTATAGTACATTGCTAAGCCTATAAAGCTTCTGATCTCAATCACAGTGGTGGGTCTCTCCCACCGCAACACTGCATCGACCTTACTTGGGTCAATAGAAATCTCGCCCTGAGATATCACATGTCCCAAAACTTTACTTGTGAAAGCCAGAACTCACACTTAAATAGCTTGGCAAACAACTTATTCTCCTTAAGAGTCTATAACATTATCCTTAAATGTTGTTCATGCTCCTCCATCATCTTAGAATAGATTGAAATATCATTGTTAAACACCACAATAAACTGATCGAGGTAGGGTCTAAAAATCTGGTTTATGTAATCCATAAACACTATTGATGCATTCGTCAGCCCAAAGGACATCACGAGGTACTCATAATGGCCATACCTAGTTCTAAAAGCTATCTTAGGGATATCCTTTTCCCTAACCCTTATCTAATAATATCCAGACCTAAGATCAATCTTTGAGAAAATCACAGCTCTTCTCAACTGATCTATTAGATCGTTTATCCTAGGCAACAAATATTTATTTTTAATGGTTACCTTGTTCAACTATCTGTAATCCACACAGAGCCTCATGGTACCATCTTTTTTCTTCACTAATAGCACATGTGCTCCCCACGGAGAAATACTTGGCCTAATGAATTGTTTATCTAATAAATCCTCGATTTTCTTTTTGAATTCTGCTAACTCTAGTGGCGTCATTCGATAAGGTGCTATAGAGATAGGTCTTATCCCAGGAATTAGGTCTATAGAAAACTATATTTCTCGCTCGGGTGGCAGTTCCACTATATCACTAGGAAGGACTTCAGGATATTCACTCACCACAAGTATCTCACCTAGGCTTTGCTCAACCTCAGTGCTTAGTGAAAACAAGAGTACATATCCTTGAGATCCCTCCTCTAAACAGAGATTAACCTAATTTGCATTAAGATATATAGACTCAGATGGAATGACTTTAGTAGGTATATCTGACAAGAAAACTAGGGATTTTTCTGAACAGTTCAAAGCTACACAGTTGGTGGACAACCAATCCATGCCAAGAATGACATCAATATCTATAAGAGGCAAACAAATAAGGTTTACACTGAAAAATCCTACCTTATGCCTTTATACAACATCAAGACACACTCTAGATGTTGCAACTGGTTTACCAGTAGGTGTAGATACAAATAACTCATATGAAAGTTCAGACACAGGTAAATCCATCTCATTCACACAATCATTCGAAACAAAGGAGTGGGATGCTCCTGAATCATACAATACAGTTAAAAGGTGATTATGAATAATGCATTTACCTTCAATAAGGTTGGAAGACTGAGTCACCTCCACACCACCTAGAGTGTAAACTCTCCCTCAGGCTTGTGGCTTTTGAGTAGGCACAGTTTCCTTATTTGATGGACACTTAGTCACAAAATGACCAATTTGTCCACACACAAAGCATACCAGGCAGCGCCGATCTCCATGTTATTTTCCACACTTGGAACACTTTGGTCCTAAAAACTCATTTTGAACCTACTTACCCATACCCTGAGTAAAGCTAGATTTAGAAGATCCTTTCTTGAACTTATCATCACCTCTCTTCCTTTTCTGAAGATCCTGTAACTTAGGCTCCAAAGAAAGATTCTTAAATTGCTTTTCAACTATTTGACACTTATTAACCAGACTTTCAAAGTCCCGAATTTCAAACGGCTAAATGACATTCTGAATGTCAATCCTCAATCAATCCTTAAATTTAACACATTTCCAAGATTCATTTGGGTTAAATCTAATACAAGAAGAGAATTTAGACATTTCAATGAATTTGACCACGTACTGGCCAATTGATATATCCCTCTGTTCCAGCTTTAGAAATTCCATTTCTTTAGCATTCTGAAGAGTCTGTGGAAAGAAATTTCTCAAAAATGAGCTTCTAAAGATCCCCCACGTCACAAGAGTCCTTGATGCCTCATGAGCCCTCTTAGTATCCACCCACCTCTCCTCTGCCTCACCTTCCAACATATAAGAGGTAAAAAACACCTTCTGCTCGTCTGAGCAAGCCATAATAGTAAAGATCTTCTCCATTTCCTTGAGCTAACCCTTAACTCTGACCGGGTCATACTCTCTAATAAAGGAAGACAGATTTGACCTCCTAAATTCTGAGAGGACTTGGAAGGTCTGGTTTCTCCCAACTACCTCTTGGTATAGTTTCCCCTGATAGTATGCTGGAGGTGTAGGTGGTACAAGTTATAGAGTTCCCAACCTCTCAAGCACTCTAACAGTTACTTCTGCCTGCTTTCTCAATGCATTGGCAGTTATAGCTGCCTACTTTGTTTGCTGGGTCATGGCATTGACCATTGCCATCATGGCGGCTGCCACATTAGTGCCTCTATTTCAAGAGTTCCTATTACTGCTTCCACGCTGCCTCCCTTACCCTCTTGCTGCTATAGTTTCCTGTAAACACAGAACAATACATATTGAGATAGCTAATCTCAATATCATGTAACGTGCCACAGTAGCTAAAACAGTCAAAATAAGGCAGTCATACTATTCAACCACATATCTCACATAAGAGATAAAAGAAATGCACAACACAAGAAGGAACTCCTAAACACGCCTAAGCATAATCAGTCTACACCCCGGCTCAACAAAATGAACTGCTCTGATACCATAATGTAACACCCTAATACTAATTATAATAAAATAAATGAAATATTCCAAAATAAATTGTATTAGATATGTCACTTCAAGAAATGCGAAAAATAAAATTTGATAACAACTTACACAGTCATTATAGAGAGCCACAAATGATTAAAAAGTTATATATACAACTATCACTGGCTAACACGCCATATAGTATACATAAGCTTTCTATAAGATAAAATATACACATAACTATACTGGTTAACAAAGAAACAAAACATTAATCTAAGTCTTTTGCTTCTTCTTTTCCTTACCCTAATCCTTTTTAGGGACTTTACCTGGATTTACATGGAACATACAAGGGTGAGAAATTACAATTTCTCGGTATAAGGATAACAATACCAGCAGTTAATCATTTAATAAAAATAATTCAACTGAATACCATAAATACATTCTGAGTAAAACAATAATCAATAAGCAATAATATCAAATAATTGCCCTTATAATCCTAAGGTATTATCGAACAAGCAACTAAACAATTAATTGATTAAGCCATGACGATTGCCTATACAAGTGTCAACCATGCAATGACTTATGTTATGGAGTATGATTATGATCAAACAAAGTCTACGTGTTATGGATATGCAATGCCAATGCAGATTTTTACGTTGAAAACACAAGCTATTTATTTATTTTTCCCCAGGAACTGCGTTCCTTGTATATACTAAGTAGGATAAGCATCCCGCCCTAACACTACTTGGTGATGTGTGGACTAGTTTCTCTTACAAAAGTAAGAATAATGATACCAACTCCATACACTGGTAACCTTAACCATACAAGTAAACCCTCAAGGAGAATTCAGATACAACACCTCATTCTCAGGTCATATGATTGTGCACACTATCTAAGGTTACAATACATAGGAAAACAAGTAAATACTAAGTTTGAAAACCAAATATTCGAGCCACATATCAAACACTAGAACATAAGAATCTTAGCCTCACTTATCCAACAAAGGTAGCTAAATTCATATATCCAGTTAAGCAGTATTTAGAACATCCCAAAATCACTCACAAATGACTTAGAAATCAATCTCATGTTGAACAAAGTTCTAAACACTAACCTAGGCATTCCACCACACTTGAATGTCTAAGATTTTCCCAAATTTTTTATATATGCAAGTTGATAATTCTCTCTAAGAAATATCTCACAAAGTGCCTCAATACATTCTAAAAGACTTGCACAAATGACTACATCTTGCCAAGAACTTGAAAACATCAAAAATTAACATTTTTGAAGATCTAGCCTCAGACACGAGCCATGTCTGATTACACGGCACCCCGGTGTTTTCGGACATAGGCCATGTCTGATTACACGGCCCCTCGTGTCTTGCTCTGTGAGCATTGTTCACGAATTTCAATTGGAAGAGAGGGACACTACCCCCCCGTGTCTTTAGACACGGGCCGGGTTTCTCAACTAGAAACTCTACAACTCATTCTGTAGTGTCGTGGCACTGTTCTATTGCCAAATTCTTGGATTTTGGTAACTCCAAACCAATCTCTAGGTGATTTCAAGTCCCAAACAAGTTCACAAACATGAAGGAAACTTAAAACACCAATTGATTTAATCAAAAATGGATCAAAACCCTAAATCACTCATCTAAACCCCTAAAATCAACACTTAGAGCATTTTAGGTCTAAAATGAGGATTTCTACTTTCTAATCCAAACTCTTAGCATGAACAAGTCTCAAACCCCATTTAACACTTATCCAAGCAAGAAAATCACTTAACACATCACTAGAACTCAATTTTACACATAAAACCTCAAACAAGTTTAATCATAGCAATGAGCTAAAATGAAAGTTTAAGCTCAAGAACCCCTACCATGAGTAGCAAAGATGGTGATGATGATGAAGATCACAAATCCTCAAGCTTGCCTTTCCCCTTTGATCTCCTCTTTTTCCTTTCCTCTTCTTTTTCTTATTGTCCCTAATTTTCTCCTTTCTCTTTTGCTGCTTTTGCTTCTGTTTTCCCCATCCATGAAGAGAAAAGAATGAAGTGAGAAATAATAGACTAAGAACTAAGTAAAAAGGCTAAAACCGTGGAAAACTAAGGACCAAGCATTATAACATTGATATTTCTCGATCTGCTAAAAACACTCAACTTAGCTAAATCAAGTTTTTCAAGTTCCAACAACTTTAAATAAATACTAAGATTCATTTAAAATGTCATTTCACCAGTATTATAATTTTTCGTATTTGTGACTAGTCAATCCAGTATTAAAACACATAACCAATATGCCGAAAAATACTAAACAGACTCCGATTATTCCTAAACTTTAACCACATCACAGAATACACATTTGTGACTTAGAAATAAATTATCCACATTTATTTCCATTAGCTAAGCTATTTAAGCTAATATCTGAGCTATTTTAAGTTACTTTTCACTTTTCGACTTGCAGCAAAGTGCCTAAACTAACTTAGACTGTCACGAAATTAAACAAGCATGTTAAGCAAGCATTAATCTACCTCTGTAACTATTTACAAGTCTAACATGTTGAAGATGATGTTATATTGAATATATATATATATATATAAATGACTTCTTTAGTTTTAATGACATAATATTTTTAATAGTTTAAGAATTCAAACTTATTCATTAGAGTTATTATCAAGGAACAAGCAGGAATATGAGCTTTTGTGCACAGTGTAACACCTTGAAAAACATGATAGACTTGTAAATAGTTACAATGGTAGCTTAATACCTATTTATCATGCCTATTAAGTTTTGTGACTATCTGAGCACGTTTAGGTACTTGGCTGTAACATTATGTATGAAACATAGCTGTTATTTACTCTGAAAGTGACTTAAACTGCTTAATTAGTGGAAATAAATATGGAGAGTTTGTTTCTAGGTCACAATTGTGTGAACTGTACTACAGTTAAAGTTTGAGGTTAATCACAGTTAGTTTAACTTTTTTAAGCATATTATGTAACATCCCAATATTTACTATCCAAATATATCGTCTTATAAGATAATAATCAATATTGACCATGCTACTTCTAGCATATAACAACAAACTAAACCCATATCGTTCATACATAATGAATAAATATGGAGAGGCATGATAACAAAAGTTATATATATACATTACAGCCTTAAAAGGGCATACTGTTATACATAACTCTAAACAACTAAGCAAATATAAAACATATATATGCTCAGCTCAAAATAACATTTGTACTATGCTAGTCCTCATACATCTTCTTCTTCCTTTTCGAAGAACTCACACTTGGATTTACATGGCAACACAATCAGGGTGATAAAAATATATCTCAGTAGAAGTATTATAATACCAGTAATTTATTTAATCATACAGATTATTCAGCTAACTTTTCAATCACAAAAGTACGTAATTGCCCATACAATTGCTATGCGATGCTTAATTATGTCTAATGTATATGTCTTTGCAAGTCCTAAGAATGAATGTAGTTTTAAGATGTCATGAGCCCTCAGATATATTGAGGATATTACCCACCTCAAATACTCTAGGATATATTATGATATGTAATGGTTTTTTAGGCATAGTGAGGATATGACTCACTAACACTTTCCATCAAAACAAACAGAAGATATTACTCACCTCCACTAGTCAAAAAAAATAAAGAAGATATTACTCACCTCTTTACTCACAATGTAATAAGGATATTACTCACCTTATTACATACAACATAGAGAGGATATTGCGTACCACAATATACTTCAAACAACACAAATGGAATATTATACACGTCAATGTGTTTCACAAACAATAGAGAGGATATTACTCATCAATCTATTCAACAAGTACATAGAGAGGATATTACTCACTAATCTATGCCTCTTAAACAACACAAAGAGGATATTACACACTTCAATGTGTTTCACAAACATCTCATGCAAAACAATCACTAATTACTTTTCATAATTAGCATCACAATTGATTTATATGCATATCAAACTCATTTCACTCACACACTTCATCAAATACTTCTAAAAGAGTCTTACTACTTATTAAGAAGCATAAAAGAAAGCATAACATAAGTGATCCCCTTTAATTTCCCCAAATAAGGGCTCTGCTCTGTTCTGTCCAGTGCTGGGTGCTCAAGCTCTTAACTTCTATGGGCTCAAGCGCACCATGCGCATCACAATTTCTTCCTGGGCATTGGGCACTTGAGCGCCCTGCTCTTCAGCGCTTAAGCGCTGAAGACACAGATTCAGTTTCTGCATAATTTTTCAGAAACGATCACCGTTCCATTAGGAACAAGTGATCTTACAATCACTCAAATTCACTTCCAAGTGATTTTCTAACCTCAAACAAGGTTCAACTTCACAAATCAACTCTTAATCCACTTCAATTTCATTTAATTCAATCACTTTGTGAATTAAAATTCAACATCTAACCTAAACCCCCAAAATGACCAAAAGGGAATTTAGGCATTCAGATGATGAAAAATTCATCCTAACACATCCACAAATCAGTTTCTAACTCAATCATACTAACCACATCAAGATTCAACTCAAGAATTACAAAATCACTCTCAAACTTCCATATCTTCATTAAGTCCCTTAATAACCAAACATGAAAGAAATGAATACAAGAAATTAAACTAAGCTTCCCTCTACCTCAAAGACCAGAAAAGAAGTTTGAAAATAGCTCTTCTCCTCCACTAAACCCTTCCTCCTCTTTGTTGGTTGATTCACCACCTTTGCCTTACTTCTTGCTTTTCCCTTTGATTCTCTCTATTGCAGCCAAGAAGGAGAAAAGAAAATGAAACAAAGTCTCACTTTTGGTCACTTATAAAGGCTAAAACAGCCCCTAACAACCGTGTGGTCACTTAGTAGCTTAAGTGACTACACTACTTTACCCTGATTTGCTAAGAACTCTTGGATTTCACCAAACCAAGATTCCTAACTTCCAGCAAACTTAAAATAAATTCTAAGATTCATTAACAAACTTGTTTCACCATTTTCACATTTTTTCATATTTGCTGGGGGTCAATCTGACACTAAAACACACAATCAATATGCTTAAAAATGCTAAACTAACTCCAAAAATTCTCAAACTTTAAACACATCTACTTCCACATATTTGTCACCTAGAAACAAGTTTTTCACACTTATTTTCACTAACTAAGTAGTTTAAGTCAAAACCAAGGCTAAAAATAACTATATTCCACATATAGTGCTACAACAAAATGACTAAACTTGCTCAAATGGTCACAAAAATTCACACGCATGACAAACTAGTGTTAGGCTACCATCGGAACCATTTACAAGTCTATCATGATTTTCTAGGGTGTTACATTCTCCCCACATTTTTAAAATTTTATCCCCCAAAATTTGGTTTACTTTATGTATAAAGTCCTAACAACTGACATACACCCACAGATACAACCAAATTTTAAGAAAACAAAATTTCTAAACATGTACAACCATGTACTCATCTCTTCCTGAACCAGAAAGTGGTAATGCCTCTATATCTTGCAAATTGAAGACTCTTTCCCATGCGATAAGTCTATCCTCTGTCCTATCTTCTTGCTTCTGCAGACAATTCTTGGCATAGTGGCCTAACTTGCCACATTGAAAACACTTGATCTAGTCAACTGTAAAAACTTTGTCTTCGTGGTACCTACCACACTTGGTACACTTCCCTTGTCAATCCTCCCTTTGAACATTCTGACCTTTCTCTTGTGGTTGACTGGATTTAGGACTACCTTTCCCATATCCACTATGCACATTCTTCTTCTTCTAAAGACTTTGTAAATTCTGTTCTTCCTAAAGTTAGAGATTATACAACTCCGCAATCCTGTAATTATTCACTAAGGATGGAAAATCCCTGATTTCCAAAGGTCTCACAGCCCTTCTTACCTTCTCTCTCGGCCCGAACTCAAACTTGGCACACTTCTAATTCTCATTTGGATTATGCCTAAACCGAGAAGAAAACTTGGACAACTCATGAAATTTAGCCTCATATTGTCCGACCGTCATGTCCTCTTGATGAAGACTCATAAATTCCCTTTCTATATTTTCCTACAAACTTTGTGGAAAGTATTTCTCCAAAATGGTCACCTTGAATACTCCCTATATAATCAAAGTCCCTGCTATTTCCAACAGTCTTCTGGTGCTTCACCACCATTGCTTTGCTTCCCCTCCTAACATAAAAGAAGCAAAGGAAACTCTTTGCTCTTCAAAGAAAATCATGGCCTCATAGATCTTCTCCAATTCGGTCAACCACTCTTCCACTTTTACTAGATCATATTCACCTTTAAACATCGAAGGATTCATCATTTTGAACTACAAAATGTTGAGAAAGTTCTGATTTCTCCCGACTGGTACCTTTTGTGTTGGTGGTGGTACTGGTGGTGGTATTTACTATTGAGGTACCAACCTCTCTAGCACTGTACCAGTCGTCATGCTTGCTCAATCTGATGCCTTATGCATTGGTAATTACCATCATAGCTGCGACTATCTCTGTACCTTCATTACCAGAATCCCTATTTTGGCTCCCACGTGGTCGCCCTCGTGTTGCTGGTCGCCCTCGTGTTGTCGGTCGCCCTCGTGCTGCTATAGTTTTTTTGTAAATATAGAATAATCCATATTGAGTTAGCTAGACTCAATATCATATAACCGTGCAACAGTAGCTACAACAGACATACCAAAACCAAAACATGCAATTCTACTCAGACAATCACATGTAAGAGATAAGTAATGCATAACTATCACTGCATATGCCTAAGCATAGTCAGTCCATACCCTTACTCAACAGGGTGAGCTACTTTGATACCATAATATAACATCCTAATATTTACTATTCAGATATATCGTCATATAAGAGAATAATCAATATTGACTATATTACTTCTAGCATACAACAATAAACTAAACCCATATCGTTCATACGCAATGAATAAATATGGAGAGCCATGATAACAAAAGTTATATATATACATTACAGCCTCAAAAAGACATACTATTATATATAACTCTAAACAACTAAGCAAATATAAAACATATATATGCTCAACTCAAAACAACATCTGTACTATGCTAGTTCTCATACATCTTCTTCTTCCCTTTCGAAGAACTCACACCTGGATTTACTTGGCAACATAATCGGGGTGAAAAAACATATCTCAATAGAAGTATTCCAATACCAATAATTTATTCAATCATATAGATTATTCAATAACTTTTCAATCACAGAAGTACGCAATTGCCCACACAATTGTCACGCGATGCTTAATTATGTCTAATATATATGTCAGTGCAAGTCCTAAGAATGAATGCAGTTTCAAGATGTCATAAGCCTTAAGATATATTAAGGATATTACCCACCTCAAATACTTTAGGATATGTTATGATATGTAATGGTTTATCAGGCAAAGTGAATATATGACTCACTAGCATTATCCATCAAAACAAACAGAGGATATTACTCATCTCCACTGGTCAAATAAAGCAAAAAGGATATTACTCACCTCCTTACTCACAATATAATAAGGATATTACTCACCTTATTTCACACAATATAAAGAGGATATTACACACCCCAATATACTTTAAACAATACAAAGAGGATATTACACACCTCAATGTGTTTCACAAACAATAAAGAGGATATTAATCACCAATCTATTCAACAAGTATATAGAGATGATATTACTCACCAATCTATGCTTCTCAAACAACACAAAAGGATATTACATACCTCAATGTGTTTCACAAATATTTCATGCAAAACAATTACTAATTACCTTCCATAATTAGCATCACAATTGATTTATATGCATATCAAACTCATTTCACTCACACACTTCATCAAATACTCCTAATAGAGTCTCACTACCCATTAAGAAGCATAAAAGAAAGCATCACACAAGTGATCCCCTTTAATTTTCCCAAATAAGGGCTCTGCTCTATTCAGTCTAGCATTGGGCGCTCAGGCACTCAACTTCTGCGCGCTCAAGCGTGCCACGTGCAAGACAAGTTCTTCCTGGGCATTGGGCTCTTGAGCGCCCTGCTCTTGAGCGCTTAAGTGCTAAAGACACAGATTCAATTTTTGCATAATTTTAAAGAAATGATCACTGTTCCATTGGGAACAAGTGATCTTACAATCACTCAAATTCACTTCTAAGTGATTTTCTAACCTCAAACAAGGTTCAACTACACAAATCAACTCTTAATCAACTTCAATTTCATTTAATTCAATCACTTTGTGAATTAAAATTCAACATCTAACCTAAACCCCCAAAAATGACCAAAAGGGAATTTAGGCATTTAGATGATGAAAAATTCATCCTAACACATCCACAAGTCAGTTTCTAACTTAATCATACTAACCACATCAAGATTTAACTCAAGAATCACAAAATCACTCTCAAACTTCCCTATCTTCATTAAGTCGCTTAAGAACCAAACATGAAAAAAATGAATACAAGCAATCAAACTAAGCTTCCCTCTACCTCAAAGACCAGAAAAGAAGTTTGAAAATAGCTCCTCTCCTCCACTAAACTCTTCCTCCTCTTTGTTAGTTGATTCACCACTTTTGCCTTGCTTCTTGCCTTTCCCTTTGATTCTCTCTATTGCATCCAAGAAGGAGAAAAGAAAATGAGACTAAAGTCTCACTTTTGGTCACTTATAAAGGCTAAAACAGCCCTTAACAACCGTGTGGTCACTTAGTAGCTTAAGTGACTGTACTGCTTTTCCCTGATCTGCTAAGAACGCTTGGATTTCACCAAACCAAGATTCCTAACTTCCAACAAACTTAAAATAAATTCTAATGTTCATTAAAAAACCTGTTTCACCATTTTCACATTTTTCTATATCTGCTAGGGGTCAATCCGACACTAAAACACATAACCAGTATGCTTAAAAATGTCAAACTAACTCCAAAAATTCTCAAACTTAAACCACATCTACTTCCACATATTTGTGACCTAGAAATAAGTTTTTCACACTTATTTGCACTAGCTAAGCAGTTTAAGTCAAAATCAGGGCTAAAAATAGCTATATTCCATATATAGTGTTTCAACAAAATGACTAAACGTGCTCAAACGATGACAAAAATTCACAAGCATGAAAAACTAGTGTTAGGATACCATCAGAACCATTTGCAAGTCTATCATGATCTTCTAGGGTGTTACATACTAGTTGTGTGTTTTAATGCAGGTTGGACTAGCAGTTGATATGGAAAAATCTAGAAATGGTGTGACGAGATTTTTAATAAATCTTAAGATTTATTTTAAATTTGTTGGAAGCTAGGAAATTGAATTTGGTGAAATTTGAGTGTTCTTAGTAGATCGAGATTTTAGTGCTTATCTGTGAGAAGCCAAATTTGACTTCTCTTTATAAGCATCACATGACAGAGGAAGGAAAAACAGAAAACTAAAGAAAGAAAAGAGAAATGAGAAAATGAGAAAGAGAACTGAGGAGGAGAAGAAGAGAAAGGGAAGAAGACCAAAGAATTAAGGAAGAAGAATGAAGTGAATGTTGGCTTCATTTTCAAGACCTTGAGGTAAGGGAAAACTTATTTTTGCTCATCTTTCTATTTTCTTCATCTTGTTCATAAGAGTTGGCTTAATGTGAGAAATAGGCTTTGAGTGTGATTTTGGTGTTTTTAGGTTGAATCTTGTTGAAGAACTTGAGGATGACTTGTTTTTGAGTTTTTTGGTGTATGGAAATGGATTTCTAGCCCTTGTATGCCTTAAATTCCATTTGAGTTGATATTTGAGGTTTTAGGTTTTGTATTGAATGATTTTCCATGATTTATGGTTTTGAGTAAAATTGAAGTGGAATAAGAGTTGCAATGTGTAGTTGAACCTTGTGGAAGGTTGGAAATCACTTGGATGTGAAATTTGAGAGATTGAAGGAGGGGTAAGTTCTAATGGAACAGTACTCGGATCTACAGAATTTGTTGCAGTATGTCTGGTTAAGAGACACATCTTGTGTCCGAAGGCATCGGGGGGGAAGGGGGTCGTGTCCCCCTCCATGCTAGTTGTAATTCATAAAACTATGCTAACAGAGCAAGACACAGGGGGGCGTGTCATCAGATATGGTCGTGTCTAAGGCCAGAATCTTCAAAAATGTCATTTTTGATGTTTTTAAGTTCTTGGCTAGATGGGATCATTAGTATATGTTTCCTAAAGTATGTTGAGACTCTAATAGGAATATCTAATGAAGTGGATATGTGATGAATTGAATCAATTGGTATGTTAATTATTGTGGTATTTAACATCATTGTATTTCATATTTGTAGTTAGGAATGTAAATTAATTGACATGCTAGTTATTGTAGTAATTGGCATAATTGTTGTTCCATAGCTATGTTGATGAGGTTGAGTCCTCGTTATTGATGATCAAATTTTTTTTTGAATGAGAAGGTAATTAATCCTTCCTATCACAATGATCATTGTAGATGATCTAATATGATTTTTAATGTGTAAGTAATCAATCCTTCCTATCACATAGATCATTGTCGTGATCAAATATGATTTTGAATTAGTAGGTAACTAATCCTTCCTATCATAGTGATCATTGTTGAAGACCGCATTAATGAGGACGTTCAATTCCCTCACTACCTAGGATGAAGACTGCTGAAACTGGGTTTCCAGTGCTTATTCAAAACTTATGGAACCAGGTTCCTTTGTTTTGTTCGAGACTTATGCATAACAGGACATTGCTATAGACTTGGTATCATAACATTATTCATTTCATGCTTAGGATATTGCATAAGTATAAACACTAGACATAATTTGGCATAGCATTGCAATTGTATGGTTGTTATCATGACATAAACTCATGACATTGCAATTGTATGGGCAATTGCGTATATTTGAGATGGAGATGTTGTGTTTGTATCTTTGAGATGAAGTTGATGTGGAGATGTTGTGTTTGTATCTTTGAGATGGAGATGTTGTGTTTGATATATCTATAAGATGGAGATATTGTTGTGGTGTCTCAGAGATGGAGATGATGTTTTTGTGAGCATGGTGATTGCTTGAAGACTGTTTGTGATAAATGAATTTTTATACATACTTGTAAAATGAGAATCTATTTCAGGAAAAGAAAGGACATGGTTTTGACTTTTGCCACATTTCTAGTTTGTAAAAGTATGAGACTTGAGTTTTAGAAGTATGTTTTTTCCCGAAATGGTTAGAATAATTATGATGACATGTTTTATGGATAAAATTATTAAGAATGTGTGATTCTCACCCCTTGTGTGTGTTTCCATGATGATTCAAGGGAGGAAGTCTAATGGAAAGTGAAGACAAACAAGAGCTTTGAGTGCTTAGCTTAGTGTAGTTGAGTAGTTTCTTTTGAAATGATGTACGTATTGTATTTATGAGAAATACAGATGTTGTGTAACATATATATATATATATTCATCCGAGGCTCATATTTGCTATATAATACTGATATGTTATATTGGAAATTGCATAGCTATAGTAAGTAGCTTACTTGAATTTAATCATTGTAATATACTTTGGTTATATTATGGTTATTAAATTCGGGATGTTATACACACTGTGTGAACAAAAATTATGATTTATCAAGAATGTGGCATTGTGTTACGCATTGTAAATAGATGGTTATATGCCTTGCAAGCCATAATGCATCTATGGCTCTAAATCCAATTACCTCCAAAGTCTTATCGCTCTCACTACTATTAACAATATTTTTTTGCATTGAGGCTCGACGCTAGTTAGGCCAGAAGGCTTTTCTCCAAGGTAACAGTAGAAATTATCAATGATTTAGCTGCAGCTCCTTCTTAGAAGAATCTCACTTTTCATTACAAATCCAAGGATGACAATTTAGGATATTATACACTCAAACTTGGGGATAACTACCAGTTTACATTCAGGCCAAGTATTGTTCCGCCATTTTTGGAAATGCTATACTGTGCAGCTTTACATGGCTAGGACAATCATCCATTCACTATTTTGTCATTTATAATGAAGATCGAGATAGGTGCGAATTATGTTTATGGAAAATTCGGGTAATTGGAGCATGTAGGGGCAATGATTGTCATTCTTAGAACAAGGGATCTTTAAAAGATATGGAACTAGAAGCTTGTAATACTTTGAAGGGATAATTTTCTCTTTAATTTATTGCAACTAAAATAAAAATCCAAGATATATAAGCCTTATGATTATTCTTGATTGGTGTTTTTCTTTACTTGTGTTTTGGAGGAGATATAATAATATATATGGGTTATAAATAATCAAAATCCATCTCTTTCTCTCCATCAGTGTTCAGCTCATTATACAACTAAGTTTATCATCCTTGTTTGAATTTAAAGAGTTTCAAAAATGAGCTAAAGGAAAAAATAATATTAGAGTTAAGAGTTTTCTGATTCTATTTATTTAACCAAGAAAGTCTACTTGGAAGTGTTGGGAATTGCGGATACACCACGCAGTGGAAAAATAGGATTCCCACTAAGGATCTATACGAAAAGCCACAATCTGAGTTTTAAAATATTTACCTCTTGAAGCGTGATCAAAAGGAAGTGATGTGAATCACCAATACCGTAATAGCAATGATATCTCTGCGGTATCCACATGAACAGACTCACGAACATCCAACGTCTACAAAGAGAAGCTTCACGTCTCTCATACAGTGCTAGCTGCGAAGAGAAGAGAAAAAACCTGTCGCTCTCTCACTCACTTTTCTGTAGGTGCGGCTAGGGTTATATAATATGTGTGTCTTAGCAGTCGCTTAGCAGTACTATTTATAATAGTGACTGCCTTAAGTGAGTGTGAGCAGCAACAAGGTAAGCTATGCAACCCGAGACTCATCTGTTATGAGTCTAGCCTATATTTGAATCCAAATCCAACTTAGATTTATTGCTCCAATTTTAGTCTGCTTTATGTGTGTGACCCTGTAGGTTCTCATTACATTGGAAGTAATATTAAATCCCATTTTAATATTAGAAGCAGTGAGCGGTATCTAACAACACATCACTGCTACCCAAGTAATAAGAATGTCAGTGATTTGACATAACATTTTCGTGACCAATGTTTCCATGTCGTTTAGTCCATTTGTCAAGATATCTAGATTGAACACAAGGCATGAAATGCGTCACCCTTGTATAGTCCAATCTTTCATTTCCTGATACTCGAGTAGACTTTGTAATAACAAATGAAATTAATATCTCATATTGACTCATTTGAGTATGACCATGCATTTCGCAGTCTCACTCAATCAGGGGCCTCGAAGATATCGCTCCTGTTATGTAGGAGTGACAAATCCCATCTAGGTCACTCACATCCCTCTGCATGATTCATGGTATGTCCAATAACTAACTTTATAATCACCTTGTTACAAATGACGTTTAATGGCATTAAATCACATAACTCCTCATGTAGGAATTGTACTGATTTCAGGTCAAAGGACCATAGACACCATTGTCACTATGAGAATCGCTTATGACACTCACGTAATGATCCATAAAGCATTCTTATGGCGGGTCAGTCCACTACATCATTCCTCTAATATGTACCCATATGAAGACTTGATATCTCATATCCATGACCCGTGAGATGTGGTCATCAGTCTATGCACATACTAGTCTCAATGCATTATTATTATCCTAATTAACAATAATACTTGACTAGGGACATTTAAGAATAGTGTTATAACCAAAAGGATCTCACGATCAAGTCATTCACTTGATGTCCTATGACATCAAACTTACTATTCTAAGGACTTTATTATGCTTATTAAAAAAGAACACAATAAATGAAATGCCTCATATATTAAAATAGCATAATAAAATGTATGTAAATACAGAAAATGTATCAGCCTCTAGGGCATACACCAACAGGAAGTGGTGTGAGTTTTAACCATGGTCAAACTAGAGTTTGTTATACATTTAAACATAATAATATGTAGAATACACGAGAGTAGTAAAACTCCCTTGAGGAGTAATTAATGTTATCAACTACTAATTACTTTTTGTCATTGATAAGGTATTCGTACAAGCATTACTGTGAGACTAACCTTTAGATTAGGGGAGGTGGTTAGGTGAAATATTCCCAAAGTGATGTTTTACGTTAATTTTATTTTGGAGGAAATATGATATATGTGTGTCATAAATATTCAAATTCTATCTCTTTCTCTTCTTTAGCAGTCTTGGTCTACCTCATTATACAATTTAGACTATCATTGTAATATTCCCATATTTACTATTCAGATATATCATCATATAAAAGAATAATCAATATTGACCATGCTACTTCTAATGTACAATAACAAACTAAACATATATCATTCATGCATAATGAGTAAATATGGAGAGGCACGATAGACAAAGTTATATATATATATACATCACAGCCTCAAGGACATACTGTTATACATAACTCAAAATAACTAAGCAAATATAAAACATATATTTACTCAACTCAAAACAACATCTATACTATGCTAGTCCTCATACATCTTCTTCTTCCCATTCAAAGAACTTATACCTGGATTTATATGGCAACACAATCGAGGTGAGAAAACATATCTCAGTATAAGTATTCCAATACTAGCAATTTATACAATCATACAAATTATTCAACCATAAAGTTAACACCTCAATCATAGAAGTACACAATTACCCATAAAATTGTAATGTATGATTATGTTACGATTAGCAATCGCCCATACAATTGTCATGATATGCTTAATTATGTCTAATGTGTATGTTTATGCAAGTCCTAAGAATGAATGTAGGTTGAAGATGTCATGAGCCCCCAGACATATTAAGGATATCGCCCACCTCAACTACCCTAAGACATGTTATGATTTATCAGGCATAGTGAGGATATGACTCACTAACATTATCGATCAAAACAAATAGAGGATATTACTCACCTCCACTGGTCAAACAAAGCAAAGAGGATATTATTCACCTCCTTACTCAACAATGTAAGAAGGATATTACTCACCTTATTACACACAACATAGAGAGGATATTACTTACCCCAATATTCTTCAAACAACACAAAGAGGATATTACTTACCTTAATGTGCTTCACAAATAATAGGGAGGATATTACTTACCTCACTATTCAACAAACACATAGAGAGGATATTACTCACCTTAATATGAGTCAAACAATATAAAAGGATATTACACACCTCATTATGTTTCTCAAACATCCTATGCAAAACAATCACTAATTATATTCTATAATTAGCATCACAATTGATTTATATGCATCTTAAACTCATTTCACTCACACACTTCATCAAATACTCCTAAAAGTACTTTAATACTCTTAAAAGAGCACACATGAGTAATTCTAACACTTAAGAAATCTTATTTCTTCAATTCATCCCAATATATGTATACATAGATATGCCTAATTATGTCACATAATTAGCACTACGAATCCATTTAATTCAACATATTCATATTTCATTAAATACTCCTATTAGAGTCTTAACACACTTTAGGAAATATATACTAATGATCTCATTTAGTCAAGAACTTGAAAACATCAAAAATAACATTTTTGAAGATTCTGACCTCAGACATAGACCATGTCTAATTACACACCCCCTTGTGTCTTGCTCTGTGAACACTATTTCACGAAAACAACTGGTAGAGAGGGACACGAACCCCCTGTGTCTTAGGACATAGGCTATATTTCTCAACCAGACATATTGCAGCTAATTCTGCAGAACCATGGTATTGTTCCATTGGTTCTTTTCCCTCCTCCAATCACTCAAACTTCACATCTAAGTGATTTTCAATCTTCGACAAGGTTCAACTACACATAGCAACTCTTAATTTCACTTTAATTTCACTTTAATTTCACTTTAATTTCACTCAAAACCATTAATCATGGGTAATCATCCAATACAAAAGCTAAAACCCCAAATATCAACTCAAAAGGGATTTAAGGGATATAAAGGCTGGAAATCCATTTCCATACACCAAACAACTCATAAACAAATCATCCTCAAGTTCTCCAACAAGATTTAAGCCAAAAACAATCAAAACAACTCAAAACCTAAATCACCACATTAGCCAAAACTCATGAACAAGATGCAGAGAAAAGGAAAATGAGTTAAGAAGAAGGTTTCCCCTACCTTAAACTTCAGAAGTTGAAATAACTAAGCAACTTCTCCTTGCTTGATGATTCTCCTCCTTTGCCTTGATTCTTGCGCTCTCCCTTGAGTTTTCCTACTTCAACCATGAAAGAGAAGAGAGAAAATGAGACAAATATCTCATTTTGGGCTTAAATAAGCCAAACAACATAAACAAAGGTTCGTGTCCTCATTTCGGTCACTTAAGTGATGACTATTCACTCGATCAGTTAAGAACGCTTGGATTTCACCAAATCAAGTTTCTTAACTTCCAACAAGCTTAAAATAAATCCTAAGATTCATTAAAAATATTGTTTCACCATTTTCATAATTTTTCATATCTGATGGGAGTCAATTCGGCACTAAAACACACAACCAGTTTGCTTAAAAATGCCAAACTAACTCAGATAAATCTCAAACTTTAACCATATCTACTTTCACACATTTGTGACCTAAAAACAAGTTCTCCATACTTATTTCCATTAGCTAAGCAGTTTGAGTCAAAATCAGGGCTGAAAATAGCTATATTTCACACATAGAGTTATAACAAAGTGACTAAATATGCTCGAATGGTCACTAAATTTTACAAGCATGACAAACTAGTACTAGGCTACTTCTGTAACCATTTACAAGTCTATCATGATTATGTAGGGTGTTACATTATCCCCTCCTTTTTAGAATTTTGTCCCTAAAATTTGGTTTACCTTATGTATAAAGTCCTAACAACTGACATACAACTATAGATACAACCAAATTTTACGAAAACAAAGTTACTAAACATGTATAACCATGTACTCACCTTTTCCCAAACCAGGAGATGGTGATGCTTCCTCGCCTTGCAGATTGTAGACTCTTACCCGACCGATAAGTCTAGCGTTCGTCCTGTCTTTTCCTTTTGAGGATAATTCTTAGCATAGTGTCCCAACTTGCCACACTGAAAACACTTGATCTGGTCAATTGTACAAACTTTGTCCTTGTGATACCTGCCACACTTGGTACACTTCTCTTGTTAGTGATCCCTTTGAACATACAGGCCTTTCTCTTGTGGGTGATTGGATTCAGGACTACCTTTCCCATATCCACCATCCACCTTCTTCTTCTTCTAAAGGCTTTTCAAATTTTGCTCTGCCTAAAGTTGGAGATTATCAAACTCACAATTCTGCACTTGTTCACCAAGGATGGAAAATCCCTGATTTCTAAAAGTTTCACAACCCTTCTTACGTTCCCTCTCAGCCCGGATTCAAACCTGACACACTTCCAATTCTCAGTTGGATTATGCCTAAATTGAGAAGAAAACTTGGACAACTCATGAAATTTTACCTCATATTGTCCAACCGTCATGTCCTCTTGATGAAGACTTAGAAATTCCCTTTCTTTATCATCCTGCAAACTTTGTAGAAAGTATATCTCCAAAAAGGTCTCCTTGAACACTCATCATGTGATCAAAGTCCCTGATGTCTCTAGCAGTCTCCTAATGCTTTGCTACCATTGCTCCGCTTCCCCTCCTAACATGAAGGAAGCAAAGGAAACTCTTTACTTTTTAGAGCAAACCATGACCTCATATATCTTTTTTAACTTGGTTAACCACTCTTCTGTTTTAACCGAATCGTAGTCACCTTTGAACATCAGAGGATTTATCTTTTTGAACTTTGAAATGTTGAGAAAATTTTGATTTCTCCATATCTAACTTGGTTAACCATTGCGCAGCAGAATTTTGATTTTGATTTTTATTTCTTTTGGGGGATTTTTAGCCAATTAAAACCCTAGGCTATAAATAGAGGTTATGAATACATAAAAATAGTTTCGAATTTGGTTTTGGAGGAGGCACATTGGAGGCTTGGCTCTTGATCTTCATCTTTCTTCCCTCTTCTCTCTTGGATTACGGGTTTGGGATGTTTTTAAGTTTGATTTCTTGTTTCTTCTTCTCTATGTTTAAGTAGTTTCTTTTGTTTCTAGGATTGGGCAATGCCCTTTGATACATTGATAATGATTAATTGACGTTGTTTCCCCTTTTATTGATCTTGAATGTTCTTTGATTCAATCCTTATTGCTTTTATTCATGTGAATTTACTGGCCACTTATTTGCATCTCATAGGCATTTAGGGACGTACTGAGAGGTGAACCTAAGTGTTGGAATCATAAGAATTGAACTTAAGGTCTAAATCACAAGAGTAGTTTTAGCCTTTCGAAGATTCAATGAATTACCACAAAGCGTAATGGGTTCAATTTAAATTCAATTACCACGAGAGTAGGAATTGGTTTAATTGGGCACAGATTTTGTATATTGAGAAAGAATATTAACTAATTTAGGGTAATTCACCTTTAATTGAATTTCAGATTTAATAAAAGGGTTGTCAATTAGGATTTATCTTGTATCATTGTGGTATCCCAATCTTGGAAACTTTCTTGAATCTGAATACCATTCTTGATTACTTGCTATTTTTGTTCTGAATTTTGTTTTCTTGATTTTATTTAATTGTTTTGTTACTACGTTCTTCTTAATCAACAATCATATTCTCTTTTGTTTAACTTAATTGAATTAATTAATTAATTGGTATTCATAGACACAGTCCTTGTGGATTCGATCTTTTTATTACTTGACGATGAAACCGTACACTTGCGGATTTCACGCATCATCCTCGCGCTACCATAGTTTCCTGTAAACACAGAACAATTCATATTGAGTTAGTTAGGCTCAATATCATGTAACCGTGCAACAGTAACTAAAGCAGGCATGTCAAAGGCAAAATATGTAATTTCTACTTGAACATTCACATGTAAGAGATAAGAAATGCATCTTCATCACTATACATGTATAAGTATAGTCGGTCTATACCTCGGCTCAACAGGATGAACTGCTCTGATACCATATTGTAATATCCCAATATTTACTATCTAGATATATCATCATGTAAAAGAATAATCAATATTGACCATACTACTTCTAACATATAATAACAAACTAAACCCATATCATTCATACACAATGAGTAAATATGGAGAGTCACGATAACAAAAATTATATATATATAATTACACGGGCCATGTCTAATTACACGCCCCTTGTCTTGCTCTGTGAATACTGTTTCACGAAAACAACTGCCAGAGAGGGACACGACCCCCCATGTCTTCGGACACGGGCTATGTTTCTCAACCCGACATACTGCAACAAATTCTGCAGAACTGTGGTACTGTTCCATTGGTTCTTTTCCCTCCTCTAATCGCTCAAACTTCACTTCTAAGTGATTTCCAACCTTCTGCAAGGTTCAACTACACATAGCAACTTGTGATTTCACTTCAATTTCACTCAAAACCATTAATCATGGGTAATCATCCAATACAAAACATAAAACTACAAATATCAACTCAAAAGGGATTTAAGGGATACAAGGGCTAGAAATCCCTTTCTATACACCCAACAATTCATAAACAAGCCATCCTCAAGTTCTCCAACAAGATTTAAGATAAAAACAATCAAAATAACTCAAAACCTAAATCACCACATCAAGCCAAAACTCATGAACAAGATGCAGAGAAAAGGAAAATGAGTTAAGAAGAAGGTTTCCCCTACCTCAAACTTCAAAAGTTGAAATCACTAAGCAACTCCTCCTTGCTTGATGATTCTCCTCCTTTGCCTTAATTCTTGCTCTTTCCCTTGAACTTTCCTACTTCAACCGTGAAAGAGAAGATGGCTTAAATAAGCCAAACAACAGAAATAAAGGGTCGTGCCTTCATTTTGGTTACTTAAGTGACCACTATTCACCCAATCAGTGAAGAATGCTTGGATTTCACCAAACCAAGTTTCCTAATTTTCAACAAGCTTAATATAAATTTTAAGATTCATTAAAAATCTTATTTCATCATTTCCATAATTTTCCATATCAGATGGGAGTCAATCTGACACTAAAACACATAATCAATATGCTTAAAAATACTAAACTAACTCTGATAAGTCTCAAACTTTAACCACATCTACTTCCACACATTTGTGACCTAAAAACAAGTTCTCCACACTTATTTTCATTAACTAAGCAATTTAAGTCAAAACCAGGGTTAAAAATAACTATATTTCACACATAGAGCTACAACAAAGTGATTAAACGTGCTCGGACAGTCACAAAATTTTACAAGCATGACAAACCAGTACTAGGATCCCTCCATAACCATTTACAAGTCTATTATGATTATCCTGGGTGTTACAATCATACTTGCAGGAGTTTAAAGAATTTCAATTGTAGGATGGAGGAGAAAATGATCATAAAGTTGAGTGCTTTCTAATTTCATTGATTCAACTTCCATTTGAAAATATATATATGAAAATGGGAGAGGTTTGAGTTCTAACCAAGGATAAATTGAAATTTGTTATACTTTTAATTTTTATAAATATTTAATATTTAGAATATTTATGCGAAACATATCTGGTGAGAGGAGTGCTTATTGTAAGAGGTGAGAGTAGTGAATCTTAACCATTAGATCTTATATGAATGTTCAAGATTAGAACATAAATGCATGTGACTTTTGTAAGTGGTCACATGACCTTTAAATAACTTTTAATCTTGATCATCCATATATAGTTTTATGATTAAGATTTACTCCTCCCACCCTCTCATAATAAAAACTTTTCCCACTAGATATGCCCCATATATATATAAATTCCCTTGAGGAGTAATTAATGATATCAACTATTAAATACTTTTTGTCTTTGATTAAGGTATCCTTATAAAGCATTACGACTCACCTTTTGATAAAGGGTGGTGGTTAGATAATGCATTTCCCAAAGTGATGTTTTACATTACTTGTATTTTGGAGGAGATATAATATATGTGTGTCATAAATAATCAAATTCCATCTATTTCTCTTCTTTTGTAGTCTCAGTCTAGCTCTTTACACAATTTAGCCTATTATACTTGCACGTGTTTAAAGAATTTAAAATACGGGATGGAGGAATGAATATGATAAAGTCGAGTGCTTTCTAATTTCATTTATTCAACCAAGAAAGCCACTTGAATTTGTATATTACAATGGGAGAAGTTTGAGTTGTAACCATGGTCAAATTAGAATTTGTTATATTTTTAAATTTAATAAATATTTAATAATATTTAGCCTATATATATATATATATATATATATATATATATATATATATATATATATATATATATATAAAATCAAAATTCCCTTAAGGAATAATTATTGATACCAACTATTAGTTACTGTATGTATTTGATCAAGGTATCCTCACAAAGCATTGTTGTGTGACTCACGTTTGGATCATGGGTGGTGGTTTGCCAAAGCATTCCCCAAAGCGATGTTTTACTTTACTAATATTTTGGGAGAGATATAATATATGTTTGTTATAAAAAATCAAATTTCATCTTTTTCTCTTTATCAACAGTCTTAGTCAAGCTCAATACACAATTAAGCTTATCATCCATGCTTCAATTTAAAGAATTTCAAATGCAGGTTGGAGGAAAAGATATGAAAAAGTTGAGCACTTTCTAATTTCATTTATTCAACAACGAAAACCTACTTGAAAACTTATATGTCAATGAGAGAGGTGTGAGTTATACCTACGGTCAAACTAGAATTTGTTATACATTTATATTTAATAAATACATATGTAGATATATATATATATATATATATATATATATATAAAAGTAAAATTTGTAATACTCTCCTTATGGTGCCACATTTACACACTAAAGCATCTAAGACTTAACCAAATGCGAAAAAGGTTTAATCTTTAAAAAAAAGATAGATTTCAAATTTTCTTTTGCAAAGGCATAAACTTAAGCAAAACATAAACAACATAGGATGTAATTACTGAATAATACACACCAAAAGAATATACACACATAAGTGGCATGGATCATAGTCCACCCAAACTACATAAGGTTTGGACTCAAAAGACATATACAACTGTATGACAAAACATAAACTAGCCCAAGTCTATATGCCTAAAGAGTAGGGTCCCTCACTGGATCCTCCATCGGGTCCTCCTCCTCAGACTCCTCACCAGATAGATCCCTTAGCCGGGGCAAGAGCTCACGGACAGGTGTCCTAGCAGATAACACCATAGAGTCCTGATCCTCCCTCGGGGAGTAATGCAAATCACCCCACAACTCCCTGAGAGGCATAAAGAACTCCAGATGCACCAAGATGTCAAGAGAAAAGAAAGGATCCCAATCGTGGGTCCTACAGACAGATAAGGTCATATCTCTTACATATCTAACTCGTTCAGTATCCCAGTCGATAAGCCAAGCGTCCGTACTTCCATGAAACTGAACACTTACAAAACTAACAAACTCTCTTCTAGCCGCCATCACAAAAAACAAAACAACTGGAAAGCTACAAGCTCCTTCCTCTTCCTTTCAGTCATTATCAAAGGGTACACATAAAACAGAATAATATAACAGAGAGGTGAGATTCCCCACATCAATACCAACACGACAGCATAGAAATAGTAAAGAATAGTAATTGCAGTTATAGCAGCAAGTATCAGATAATTTAGCAGATGCAAAACATCACGATGATATGTAGATAGACTATGCATATGCACGATGGCCCAATTCCTACTCCATGGAGCTAAACACAATTTCAGAGAGAATGATCTAGAAGACATGTCTGTATCTCGTCAGCCTCAAGTCACGTGCTGTAGTTTCTCAATTTACGCAACATGGCTTATACAAGATAGTCTACACCAGATCGTGAATAGAATAATGCCTGGTTGAGATCGTCGGTGCTCACCACGACCCAATGGAGCTACCAACTGGCCACTTATGGGATAACCATGCCCCGATGCCTCCAAGTTCAATAAGTGAACCACACTATTCGCACCCACACTAAAGTGTAATTCAACTCTTAGGCAAAAAGTCTCAACTGACACCGTTGGTATAATGTATAAACAATGACTCAATGTATACACACATAATAATATTATGAATTTCCATAAACATAAGATACTCACGAGCCAAACTAGTCATCAACATCTCCGGGTCCCGTTCGAGAGTCTGATAGCACACTGCTATTATATTTAGTCACAAGATATCTTTATCGTGCAAATTCAAGAATCATCATTTTGAAATCACATGCAACATTATCACAAAATTTTATAACATGTAAAACTTTTCATTCACTTTTAAACTTAATTTTGGAAACTTTCAAGGATTAATATAGAAATTAACTTTAGTTCCAATATTCTTCTAGCTAGGCTCCTCTAGGTAAGACTTTCTAATATTTTTCATGAAGAATATAAAAAGAAAACCACATTGTTTTAATCTCATAAATTCTTTTCCTTTCCCTAATCCCTAAAAGTACCTTAAGTTTTCATTATCTCTCTCTCAAGCTTATTTTTCCATTCAAAGGTTGAAATCTCTCTCTTATGAAGTGACCAAATTCTTGTTTTATCACACCTTCATCACTATAAATCTTTAATCCAAATTTCTTTTTTCACCTAAGCATCTAAGTTCCAAATCAACACAAAATTTTGTCTTGGATACCCTATTTAGGGTCTTTTGGCCGTGAGCCCTAAGGTCCTTGGGCCTCTAGATTTTCATCCTCTTTAACAAGATTCCAAACATACAAAATATTTTAATCACCAAAGTTCCTACTCAACCAAGGTCTTGCATAACATCAATCTATAAAATCACACAAGGCAAGTAAGTACTAAACCACCAAAATCCATATAACTAAGTGAACAACCCTTACATGGGTTCTTCACTTTCAATACAACAATTCGTTTCTCATCACTAGGAAAGGTTGATGAGAGTAATCTCCCTCTTACCTTAGATGATGACTAACCACTTCTTGGGTGCCTTTTTGAATCAAACTTTCTCTTCCAAGAGGCTCTTGAAAACAAAAACAACATATAAAAAGATCAACATCTAAGGCTTGGAAAGAATGACCATGGATCAAAATCATGGTCTTAGAAAGAAGAAAATGAAAAGAATAATGAAGATGGAGGAATTTCACCTTGAAGCTTTCAAGCCCTAACTTGAAGAAGCACCTGAAAATGGATGAACAAGATCAAGATCACAACATCAAAGTGTCTTAGAATGAGGTTTGGATTCAAGAAATGTGGATGGTTGAAATTAAAGAAGATTGAAAAATGGGTTGAGGGGGTGTGGCTGTGAGCTTGGTGGAGAGGAAATGAGAGAAAAAAGTGTGTAGCTTTTTGGATGGTGAGAGATGAATAGAAAATGATAAAAATGAGTTTAATGAAGTTTACTCTAGAAGCCTCTTTGGCTCCCCTTGGCTGTGCACTCCCTTCCTTAGGAGGTTGTCCAAAGCTTCTCCAACAAGCTTCCTTCCTATTGGTCCAAAAAGTCAAAAGGTGATGTCACATGGATGATGTTATCAAGAGAAGCCTCTAGAAAAAGGTGACTAGATATAAACAATCTATTAGATCTTTACTGAAAGTTATTATCCGATGGACAAAAGTTATAGTTAACAAAACTGGTATCTATTATCCAATGGATAATAAAACGTACCCAAATTTTATTTGCAAGATAAAATCTCAGACAATGAAAACTTTGAAAACTGTCTTTGATTTCAAGTTTAATAAGATCTCTCGGCCTCATTTCAACAGTCCAATTTTTTTTGAAAATAATATTAAAATAATCAAAATAAGTCAAATAATTCATAAAAAAATCTACAAAAATTCAAAAAAATATAGATAAACCAAAAATAAAAGGAAACTGGGTGTTACAACTCTCTCCTTCTAAAAAGAATTTCGTCTTCGAAATTCATCATACCTTAGAGCAAATGCGGATATTGTTCTTTCATTTTTTCTTCTAGCTCTCATGTTGCATCTCTAGTCACATCATTCCAGACCACTTTTACCAATGCAACATCCTTGCCTCTGAGTTGCTTCACTCTCCTATCCTCAATCTTAATAGGAAGTGTTTCATAGGTCAAGTTCTCTTTTAGTTGTACTGTATCTGGTCCTATGACATGGGTTGGATTAGGAATATACTTTTGCTATTGTGACACATGGAAGACATTATGAAGGTTAGAAAGAAAAGGTGATAAAGCTATTTGGTAGGCTATCGTACCTATCCGACAAAGAATTCGATATGGTCGATGAATTTAGGAGTAAGTTTTTTGGATTTAATAACCCTTCCGACACCAATCATAGGTGTAACTCTAAAAAACACATGCTCACCTTCCTCAAATTCAAGAGGTCGCCGTCTCTTGTTGGTATAGCTTTTCTATCGGCTCTGAGTTGCCATCATTCTTTCATGAATCATCTTAACTTTTTCAGTTGTTTCTTGCACAAGTTCAGGTCCTACTGCAAAACTTCTGCCATCTTAGTACTAACACAAGGGTGTTCTACACCGTCGTCCATATAACGCCTCATAAGGTGTCATCCCAATGCTTGCGTGGAAACTATTATTATAGGTGAACTTTATCAAAGGTAAGAATTCATCCCAACTCCCAGTTTGTTCCAAGACACAAGCTCTTAATAGATCATCTAATGATTGGATTGTCCATTCTGACTGACCATCTATTTGCGGGTGATATGCAGAACTTAGATGAAGCTTCGTTCCCATGGCTCCTTGCAAACTTTGCTAAAATCTTGATGTAAACCTTGGGTCCTTATCAGAGATAATACTCGAGGGCACACCATGTAGTCTAACAATCTCACCGATATACACTTGAGTCAATCTCTCCATCGAATATCTTATGTTAATTAGCAAGAAGTGCACTGACTTCGTAAGTCGATCAACAATTACCCATATTGAGTCATACCCTTTTCTAGTCTTTGGCAGTCCACTCACAAAATCTATTGTAATGCTACCCTATTTCTATTCTGGAATAGTCAAATGTTACAACATTCCGGAAGGCTTTTGGTGCTCCTCTTTGGCTTTTTGGCAAACTAAACATGACGACACATACTTGGCAACATCTCTCTTCATTCTCTGTCACCAATATAATCGTTTCAGATCCTAGTGCATCTTAGTAGTTCCAGGGTGCATACTCAACTTGCTCTTATGGGCTTCACTAAGAATCATCTTCCTAAGCGCAAAATCACTCGGTACACAAACTCTATCTATAAATCTTAGGATCCCATCTGGTCCTTCCGTGAATTTAGATATAGTACATTACTTTATCAGCTCCTTCTCATTTTATAAGTATGAGTCACTTCCCTACTTCTGTCGAATTTCTTCCATCTATCCACTCGAAATGGTGATCATACTTAAGCACATCCTCCCCGGTGTCAACTCCACAAACAACCGTATATCCCTAAACTGTTCTATTAACTCACTTTCTTTAAGCATAATAGCAGAAACACTAAGCATCTTCTTACTCAAAGCATCTGCTACAACGTTTGCTTTTTCAGGATGATATTGAAGTTAGAAATCATAGTATTTCAAAAACTCTAACCATCGCCTTTGCCTCATATTCAACTTCTTCTGATCAAACAGGTATTTCATACTCCTGTGATCACTGTAGACATTAAATGTTGCTCCATAAAGAAAATTCCTCTAGATCTTCAATGCAAACACAACAGCAGCTAACTCCAAGTTATGTGTACGATAATTCTTCTCATATACTCTCAATTGCCCTGAAGTATACGTTACCACTCTTCTTTTCTGCATAAGGACGCATCCTAAACCCTAATATGAAGCATCACAATACACTTCAAAAGGTTCATTGGGGTCGGGTAGGATTAGTACTGGCGAAGTAGTCAATCGTCTCTTCAACTCTTGAAAATTTTCTTCACATGCATCTGTCCATACGAAAGCTTGATTCTTTCTTGTAATCTGAGTGAGAGGTCCTGCTATCTTGGAGAATCCTTCGATAAATCTTCGATAATAGCCAGCTAATCCCACAAAGCTATGAATTTCTGTTACAGTCTTTGGTCTTTCCCACTGAAGAACTGCCTCCACTTTCAATGGATCTACTGCAATTCTTCTTTTGAAATCACATGACCCAGAAAATGAACCTCTTCCAACTAAAACTCATATTTAGACAGTTTAGCATATAACTTCTTCTCCTTCAGAATCTAAAGAACAACACTGAGATGTTTGACATGTTCTTCCTGACTTTGAGAATAGATCAAAATGTCATCAATAAAGATAACAACAAATCTATCCAGATAAGGACAAAAGATTCAATTCATGTAATTCATGAATACAATAAGAGCATTTGTTACTCCGAATGGCATCATAAGATACTCATAATGCCCACAATGCGTCCAAAAAGTCATCTTAGGAACATCTTCTACTTTCACACGAATCTGGTGATAGCCAGAACGTAGATCAATCTTAGAGAAAATATTGGCTCCATTTAGCTGATCCATCAAATCATCTATCCTCCGAAGTGAATACTTGTTCTTGATTATGATCTTATTTAACTGATGATAGTCTACGCATAACCGAGAAGTTCCATCCTTCTTCTTAACCAACAGCAATGGGGTCCCCCATGGTGAAACACTAGGTCTCACAAACTTCTTCTCCAATAGTTCCTCCAACTGCTTCTTGAGCTCGTCTAACTCTGATGGCGACATCCGATATGGTGCCATGGATATAAGACCAGATCCTGGCACAAGACCGATAGAAAACTCTACCACTCTTTTTGGTGGTAATCCAGGTATATCATTAGAAAAGACTTAAAAAAACTCATTGACCACAGGAATAGCATTCATATTGGTCTCACCCTTGACCTCCAAGGAAGACAAAAGCATGTATCCTTGAGCTCTTTCCCTCAACAAAATTTTAATTTGGTTAGTAGTTACAAATCCATAAATCTCAGAATCAGGAAATACTAAGGTTTTATTGGAACAATCTAACAAGATATAGTTAGAAGATAACCAATCTATTCCTAGAATAACGTCTATGTGAGAAAGAGGCAAATAAATCAAATCGACCGAAAAGATTCGACCTTCCACAAAAACAAGATAATTTAAACAAACTTGAGTAATAACAACAGGTCTAGCAATGGGAGTAGAAATATTCAAATCAAAAAGTAAGGAAGACACAAATAATCCTAATCGGTGCATACAATCATAGGCAATAAAAGAATGAGTTGCCCCTGAGTCATATAATACAGTTAAAAGATTACCTCCTATAATCTCCCATAATCAGATCTTCAGATCGGGAGGCTTCCACTCCACTCATAGTGTAAACCCTTCCTCCTTCCTGAGGTCTTGCAGCACATACATTGTTAACAGAGGGTTTTGCCTTGGGTTTATTGCAATCCTTTGAGATGTGTCTAGGCTTCCCGCATCTGAAACAGATGATCCCCTTGATTGCACACTCCTTCATCAAGTGGTCCTTTCCACACTTTAAGTATTTTGGAGATGATGCCACGGTCTGACCAAACTTGTGGCTACCAGAACCTCCTCCATGCGATTGTTGTTGAGATTGATTCCCCGATGGCCTTGAATATGACTTTTGCTGAAAATGATTGCCACCGCTATTCCTCCCTCTTTAGAACCGAAAGCATCCAAAGTTATGGTTTCTTGTCTCTTGTAATTGATCCAACTCCTCAATCCTACGACGTTTGTCCAAAAGGGCTGGGAACTGATCAATTCCCAAAGGCAACACCGCTTTCGTCAAGTCATGCCTCAATCCTTCTTTGAACTTGTGACACTTCCACTCCTTATCGGGCTGTAGCTGGAAATACCTTGAAAACTTTGACAAGCTTTCAAACCTAGCAGCATACTCACTGACTGACATGCTTCCTTGTTTTAGGCCTAGAAACTTCATTTCTTTCGCGTGCCTCGCACTAGCTGGAAAGTACTTCTCCAAGAACTTGTTCTTGAAGACCTCCCAGGTGATCACTATTTCTTCAGCTCCCATCAGTCGTTAGGCTCCTGCCCACCAGTCTTCAGCATCTTCAACAAGCATAAAGGTTGCATAGGTTACCTTCTGATCATCAGTACTTCCCATTCCTCTGAATATCTTCTTCAACTTTTTGATCCAAATGCATGCTTTCTCTGGATCGAATTCTCCTTTGAATTATGGTGGATTGTTGCGGTGAAACTCCGACAGATTCTAAGTTTCAGCGGTAGCTTCTTGTTGTTGGGTAGCTCTTTGGTTCTGTTGCATTATAACCTCTGCCATCCTCTGCATCACCTTAGCTGCTGCAGCCATACTCTCGCTGTCTCATCCAGAGTCTGTATGTACATCTCCACCACGAGCCATCACGTTCCTTTGAAATCAAACTAAACAATACACAATGAAACTTAGATGAAATCATTTCAAATAATTTTGTCTCCATTCAGAAACTGAATGCAGAGAATCACACAACATAAACAAGACAGGCCTAACCACAAACTCCAAAAGACTCAAACTTGGGCTCTGATACCACCTAATGTAACACCCTCCTTAGGGTGCCATATTTACACATGAAAGAATCTAAGACTTAACTAAACACGAAAAAAGTTTTATCTTTAAAAAAAAGACGAATTTTAAATTTTCTTTCACAAATGCATAAACTTAAGCAAAACATAAACAACACAAGATGTAATTACTAAACAATACACACCAAAAGAATATATACACGTAAGTGGCATGGATCATAGTCCACCCAAAATACACAAGGTTTGGACTCAAAATACATATACAATTATGTGACAAAACATAAAGTAGCCTAAGTCTATATGACTAGGGAGTAGGGTCCCCCACTGAATCCTCTGTTGGATCATCCTCTGGATCCTCCATCGGGTCCTCCTCCTCGGACTCCTCACCAGACAAATCCCTCAGCCGGGGCAAGAACTTGCAGACAGGTGTCCTAGTAGATGACACCATAGAGTCCTGATCCTCCCTCGGGGTGTAATTATAAATCACCCCACAACTCCCCGATAGGTATAAAGAACTCCAGTCGCACTAAGACGTCAAGAGAAAAGAAAGGATCCCCATCGAGGGTCTTACGAATAGATAGGGTTACATCTCCTCCATATCTAAATTGTTCAGTATCCTAGTCGATACGCCAAGCATCCATACCTCAATGGAACTGAACTCTCACAAAACTAACAAACTTTCTTCCAGCCGCCATCACAGAAAACAAAACAATAGGAAAACTGCAAACTCCTTCGTCTTCCTTTCAGTCGTTATCAATGGGTACACATAAAATAGAATAACATAACAAAGATGTGAGATTCCCTACATTAATACTAACATGGCAGCATAAAAATAGTAAAGAATAGTAATTGCAGTTATAGTAGCAAGTATCTAATAATTTAGCAGATGTAAAATATCACGATAATATGTAGACAGACTATGCATATGCACGATGGATCAATTCCTACTCCATGGAGCTAAACACAATTTCAGAGAGAATGATCTAGAAGACATGTTTATATCTCGTCAGCCTCAAGTCAAGTCTTGTAGTTTCTCAATTTGCGTAACATAGCTTATACAAGACATGTCGTCTACACCAGATCGTGAATAGAATAGTGTCTGGTCGAGATCATCGGTGTGTTGCTCAGCCACCACGACCCAGTGGAGCTACCAACTGGCCATTTGTCGAATACCCACGCCCCGACGCCTCCAAGTTCAACAAGTGAACCACACTACTCAATTCGCACCTGCACTAAGGTGTAATTCAACTCTTAGGCAAAAAGCCTCAACTGACACCGCTGGTATAATATATGAACAATGACTCAATGCATACACACAAAATAATATTATAATTTTCCATAAACCTAAGCTACTCACGAGCCAAACTAGTCATCAACATCTCCAGGTCCCGTTCGAGAGCCCGATAGCACACTGCTGTTATATTCGGTCATAAGATATCTTTATCTCACAAATTCAAGAATCATCATTTTGAAATCACATGCAACATTATCACAAAATTTTATAACATGTAAAACTTTTCATTCACTTTTAAACTTAATATTGGAAACTTTCAAGGATTAATATAGAAATTAACTTTAGTTCCAATATTCTTCTAGCTAGGCTCCTCTAGGTAAGACTTTCTAATATTTTTCACGAAGAATATAAAAAGGAAACCACATTGTCTTAATCTCATAAATTCTTTTCCTTTCCCTAATCCCTAAAAGTACCTTAAGTTTTCATTATCTCTCTCTCAAGCTTATTTTTCCACTCAAAGGTTGAAATCTCTCTCTTATGAAGTGACCAAATTCTTGTTTTATCACACCTTCATCACTATAAATCTTTAATCACAATTTTCTTTTTCACCTAAGCATCTAAGTTCCAAATCAACACAAAATTTTGTCTTAGATACCCTATTTAGGGTCTCTTGGCCGTGAGCCCTAAGGTCCTTGGGCCTCTAGATTTTCATCCTCTTTAACAAGATTCTAAGCATACAACATATTTTAATCACCAAAGTTCCTACTCAACCAAGGTCTTGCATAACATTAAGCTATAAAATCACACAAGGCAAATAAGTACTAAACCACCAAAATCCATATAACCAAGTGAACAACCCTCACATGGGTTCTTCACTTTCAATCCAACAATTCATTTCTCACCACCAAGAAAGGTTGATAAGAGTAATCTCCCTCTTACCTTAGATGATGACTAACCACTTCTTGGGTACCTTTTTGAATCAAACTTTCTCTTCCAAGAGGCTCTTGAAAACAAAAACAACATACAAAAAGATCAACATCTAAGGCTTGGAAAGAATGACCATGAATCAAAATCATGGTCTTAGAAAGAAGAAAATGAAAAGAAGAATGAAGATGGAGGAATTTCACCTTGAAGCTTTCAAGCCCTAACTTGAATAAGCACTTAAAAATGGATGAACAAGATCAAGATCACAACATCAAAGTGTCTTAGAATGAGGTTTGGATTCAAGAAATGTGGATGATTAAAATTAAAGAAGATTGAAGAGAGGGTTGAGGGGGTGTGGACGTAAGCTTGGTGGAGAGAAAATGAGAGAAAATGTGTATATTTTTTTGGTTGATGAGAGATGAATGGAAAATGATAAAAATAAGTTTAATGAAGCTTACTTTAGAAGCCTCGTTGGCTCCCCTTGGCCGTGCACTCCCTTCCTTGGGAGGGTGTCCAAAGCTTCTCCAACAAGCTTCCTCAAAGCTTCCTTAGGAAGCTTCCTACCTATTGGTCCAAAAAGTCAAAAGGTGATGTCACATGGATGATGTCATCAAGAGAAGCCTCTAGAAAAAGGTGACTAGATATAAATAATCTACTAGATCTTTACTGAAAGTTATTATCTAATAGACAAAAGTTACAGTTAACAAAACTGATATCTATTATCCAATGGATAATAGAACGTACCCAAATTTTATTTTTCAGATAAAATCTCAGACAATGAAAACTTCAAAAACTGTCTCCAATTTTGAGTTTAGTAAGATCCCCCGGCCCCGTTTGAACAGTCCAAATTTTTTTAAAAATAATATTAAAATAATCAAAATAAGTCAAATAATTCATTAAAAAATTCACAAAAATTCACAAAAATCATAAAAGTTCACAATATCACAGATAAATAAAAAACAAAAGGATATTGGGGCGTTACAAAATTCCCTTGAGGAATATTTAATGATACCAACTATTAATTACTTTTTTTGTCTTTGGTCATGATATCTTTACAAGTATTTTTGTGAGACTAGCGTTCAGATCTGGGGTGGTAGTTAGGTAAAGCATTTCCCAAAGTGATGTTTTAATTTACTTGTCTTTTGGAGGAGATATAATATAAGCGTGTCATAAATTATCAATTTCCATCTGTTTCTCTGCATCAGTTGTCTCGGTCAGACTAGTTATACAATAATGCCTATCATCCTTGCTCGAGTTTAAAGAATTTCAAATGCTGGATGGAGGAAAAAATAATGATAAAGTTGAACATTTTTTAATTTCGTTTATTCAACCAAGAAAGCCACTTCAAAATATATATGACATTGGGAGAGATTTGAGTTATAACCTTGGTCAAACTAGAATTTGTTATACATTTAAGTTATATAAATATAAAATTTACTTAAGATGTATTAATGACACTATTATTTTTAAAATGTCAATGTTAGATTGCCTTTTAGGAATGATTAATAACACTATTTTACTAAACATATAAATATTATTATTAATTTTTTGGCTATTAATGACCATATTATTAAATATATAGTTATATATATATTTTAATAAAATTCCCTTGAGGAGTAATTAATAATGCCAATTATTAATTTCTTTTTATCTTTGATCAAGGTATCCTCACAAGCATTATTGTGAGACTAACCTTTGGATAGTGGTGGTTAAATAAAGCATTCCTAAAGTGATGTTTTGTCTTTAATTGTATTTTGGAGGAGATATAATTTGTGTGTGTCATAAATAATCAAATTTCATCTTTTTCTATTTATCAACAGTCTCGGTTCAGCTCATTATACAATTAAGTTTATCATTCTTGCTTGAGTTTAAATAATTTCAATTGTGGGATGGAGAAAAAAGTAATGATAAAGTTGAGTGCTTTCTAATTTCATTTATTCAAACAAGAAAGCCACATGAAATATATATAAAAATGGGAGAGGCTTGAGTTGTAACCTTGGTCAAACTAGAATTTGTTATATGTTTGGTTTTAATAAATATTTAATAATATGTTGAATATATATATATATATATATATATATATAGCGTATCAAGTGAGAGGAGTGTTTATTGTAATAAATGAGATGAGTGAATATTAACCATTAGATCTTACATGAATGATCAAGATTAGAACATAAATGCAAGTGACTTTTTTAAGTTATCATATAACATTTAAGTAAATTTTAATCTTGACCATCCATGAATTGTTGTATGGTTAAGATTCACTTCTCTCACAATAAATACTCATCTCACTAGATATGTCTCATATATATATATATATATATATATATATATATATATATATATATAATTGACTTCATAAGTATTAACGACACTATACTTTTTAATTTTTAAGAGTTGAAACTCGTACATTAGAGTTATTATCAAGGAAAAAGAGGGAATATGAGCTTTGTGCACATTGTGTGAATGAAAACTAAGATTTATCAAGAATATGACACTATATTATGCATTATAAAAAGATGATTGTATGTCTTGTATGTCACTATGCATCTATGGCTCTAAATCCAATTACCTCCAAAGTTATATCGCTCTTACTACTATTAACAATACTTTTTGCATTAAGGGTCAACGCTAGTGAGACCAAATGACTTTTTTCCAAGGTAACAGTAGAAGTTATCAATGATTTAGCTTCATCTCCTATGGAAATTATCAATGATTTAGCTGCAGCTCCTTCTTAGAAGAATCTCACTCCTCATACTTAGTTAAATCTCACTCTTCATTGGAAATCCAAGAATCACGGTTTGGGATATCATACACTCACTTAGAGAAAGCTACCATTTCACATTCTAGCCAAGTGTTATTTCATTTTTGGCAACACTATACTTTTGTGGCTTTACATGGCCAAGACAATCATCTATTCACTATTTTGACATTTATAATGAAGATCAAGATGCGTGCAAATTATGTTCATGGAAAATACATGTAATTGGTGCATGTAGGGGCAATGATTGTTATCCTTGGAACAAGGGATCTTCGAAAGATATGGAGCTAGGTGCCTGGAATAATTTGAAGGGATAAGTTTCTCTTCAATTTGTTGCAACTGAAATACAAATCCAAGTTATAGAAGCCTTATTATTATTCTTGATTGGTGTTTTTCTTTACTTGTGTTTTGGAGGAGATATAATAATATGTATGGGTCATAAATAATAAAAATCCATCTCTTTCTCTCCATCATAAGTCTCTGTTCAGCTCATTGTACAACTAAGCTTATCATCTTTGTTTGAATTTAATGAGTTTCAAAAATGAGCTAGAGGAAAAAATATTATTAAAGTTAAGAGTTTTCTAATTCCATTTATTCAACCAAGAAAGCCTACTTGAAAACATACATGACAATGGAAGATGTGTGAGTTCTAACCATGGTCAAGATAGAGTTTATTATATGTTTAAATTTAATTAATCAATAATAATATAGAATATATATATATATATATATATATATATATATATATATATATATATATATATATATATATATATATATATAGTAGTAAAATTGCTTGGGAGTAATTAATGGTATCAACTATTAATTACTTTTTGTCTTTGATTAGCTATACTCACAAGCATTATTGTGAGACTAACCTTTAGAGCAGGGGTGGTGGTTAGGCAAAGCATTCCCCAAAGTAATGTTTTACTTTACTTGTATTTTGGAGGAGATATAATATATAAGTGTCATAACTAATCAAATTCAATATCTTTCTCTTGATTAGCAGTCTCGGTCTAGCTCATTATATAATTAAGCCTATCATTCTTGCTCGAGTTTAAAGAATTTTAAATGTGGGATGGAGTAAAAAATAATGATAAAGTTGAGCGCTTTCTTTTTTTTTTTTTAACCAAGAAATCCACTTGAATATATATAACAATGGGAGAGATTTGAATTGTAACCATGTTCAAATTGAAATTTATAATATTATATAGATATATATATATATATATATATATATATATATATATATATATATATATAAAATTTATGAAGATGTACTAATGTCACTATTTTTTAAAAATGTTATTGTTAAGTTGCCTTTAAGGAACCATTAAGAACACTATATTACTAAACATATAAATATTATTATTAAATTTTTGGTTATTAATAACACTATATATAGGCATATCTAGTGGGAGGAGGTTTTATTGTGAAGGTGAGAGGAGTAAATATTGACCATACAACCATACCTAGATGGTCAAGATTAAAAGTTACTTAAAGATTATGTAACTACTTATAAAAGTCACATGGATGAGTAACTTCAACATTAATTAGAAATTGCTTCTCCACTTGGTTGATTAAGGCAACACTTAAGCAATTTCTATGAAAAGCATTGACAACATTAGTATTTCCTGCACTTGACAACTTTAGCATTGTCAACTTGTAGACTTAATGTCCACTTCACACTTTCTTTGCAACCTCAGTACTGTCACGTGTCATGTATTGATATGTGCAATTTTATAGCCTGTGTACTATAATCAATTTTTTATTATGCTCCCAACATATGCCCCCTAAGTATAGTTGTAGAGTGGTTGAGCAAAATGACCAAACTTATGAATTCTTTTCTATAAAAATGTTATGTTCCTTTACTCCTTATCAAGTTCAAAGCACATTCTTTATAAATTCATTCATGTCAAGTGCATGTTTCCACTTTTGCATTTATTTTGAAATCATTGGTTAGTCCAATAGGCGTTCATTCTTTCTTCTACATATAGAACTTCAGAAACTGACTTCTTCATTCTTCACCCAAGATGTCATTTCGTTCACCATTCTTTTCTCTTCAATCTCCCTTCTTATTCTTTCTCAAAATTCCTTCAAAGCATCATTTTTAGATTTTCTGGCACGATACTCTTTTGACTATGCTTATTCATTGGCTAAGGCCAACATCTTCTTTAAAGATTCCTTCCTTATGGCATTAGTCAACCCAAGGTGTAACATCCTCTTCAATATGTTAGACTTATAAATAGTTATAGAGGTAGCTTAATACTTGCTTAATAAGCCTATTTTATTTTGTGACAATCTGAGTTAGTTTAGGCACTTTGCTACAAGTCGAAAGGTGGAAAAATAGCTTAAAATGGCCCAGATATTAGCTTAAATGGCTTAGCTAATGGAAATAAATGTGGATAATTTATTTCTAAGTCACAAATGTGTTTTCTGTGATGTGGTTAAAATTTGAGAATAATCGGAGTCCATTTGGTATTTTTAGACATACTAGTTGTGTATTTTAATGCCGAATTGACTAGTCACAAATATGAAAAATTATGATACTGGTGAAATTTAATGAATCTTAATATTTATTTTAAAGATGTTGAAATTTGGAAAACTTGATTTAGCTAAAGTTGAGTGTTTTTAGCAAATCGGGAAGTACCAGTGTTATAATACTTGGCCCTTAACTCTCCACGGTTTCAACCTATGTGTTGGACTTTTTACTTGGCTCTTAATATCTTATTTTCTCACTTCATTCTTGTCTCTTCATGGTTGGAAAACTGAACAATTAGCAGCAAAAGAGAAAGTAGAAAAAGGGGGAAAACAAGAGGAATAAGAGGAAAAGAAGAAGAGGAGATCAAAGGGGAAAAGAAAACTTGAGGACTTGTGATCATCTGCAGCAGCTTTGTTTCACAAGGTAGGGGTTTTGTGAGCATAGACTTTATTTTTTCTCATTTTTTCATACTTAGGCTATTTGAAACCTAATATGTCAAATTGAGTTCTTGTGATATTTTAAGTAATTTTCTTGCTTGGATAAGTTTTAAATGGTGTTTATGACTTGTTCATGCTAAGAGTTTAGATTAGTAACTGAGAATTCTTCATTTGGACCATTAAAGCTCAAAGTGTTGATTCTAGGGGTTTGGATGAGGGATTTAGTGTTTTGATCCATTATGAATGAAATCATTTAGTGTTTTATGTTTCTTTCATGTTTGTGAATTTGATTGGGACTTGAAATCACCTAGAGATTGGATTGAAATGGCCAAAATCCAAGAACACAACCAATGGAATAGTGTCTGCATAATTTTGTAAACATTCATGGTTTTCTAGTAGGTGCCACGACACTTCTTGGACTGAGGCCGCGACACTCATGTCTCTGTTTCAATTTTCATGGCACTGAGAGAGAGGTGCCGCGACACCAAAGAATTTTGTGTCGTGGCCCAAGCCATTGTGCCAAAGCACAAAATAAGAGGAGTCATGGCACCCCTCCTAAAAATGTCCAAACTTGGTTTTCTTGCATGTTTTGCTAGGAAATGTTTGATGCTTTGGCATGAAGTGATCTAATGGGATACAATTCATATTTAAATAGTGTTGAGACACTAAGGTGTGAACTTCTTGGAGAGAATGGTCACCTAGTATATATATGATAGTTGTAAGGAATCATAGGTGTTCTTTGAGAGAAAGAATGCTTAGGATAGAGTTAAAGAACTCAAGACACCCAAAGTGTGGTGGTGTGTCAACGGACGATATGTTGAGACATCTTAGGCTTCCTTAGTATGATGGAATGCCTACCTATATGCAAAGATTACTCCTTTAGAGTTAAAGTTGAGTTGGAATGCATAGTTAAAGCATGTTTCCTTGATTACCCAGGTTAAGGTTTGTGATTGATTAGAGACCTGTGTTAGTTTCTTTATGGATTAAAGTTGAGCCAAGAATATTAGTTCTCTAGTTATTTCCTTTTCACTAGGTTAAGGTAAACCTTATGATAGAAGTTGGTGAAACCTTGTGTATTCAAGTGTTATGGAATGCTATAAATTAGTATCTAGAACCTTGAGCGACTGGAGGTTGCCTTGAAATCACTTAGGAAGTGATGGTGTAACATACTAGATATGAGGACACTAGTTGTAACACCCTTGTGGGGATGTCACATTTATGATGCAATAAAATAAAATTAAATAAGACTCTTACCCAAGTTATAAAATGTTTGGTACATAAATAATATTAGTGGTAAAATTTTTTCCTTTTATACTTATAACGTTAAATAAAATAACACGAATCACAAAATAAGATAAAACATAATCACACCATAATATACATATGATTCTTGTCTGAAGTATACAATTAATTTACAACTATTAGTATTTAATAAAGCTGTAAAAAGTCAGTATGATACTAAGACATAATGCCTAAGACATGAGCCCTTGTCATAAGACAATTTCCCTAGTTGGGAATGTCTTGACCGATAGAAATTCGACCCAAAAGTATATCGAAGTTCTCTCTAGGAGTATAGTGAAATTCGTCCCACAACTCCATAATAGGTAAAATGATCTCTACGAAAGTAACCGTATAACGTGTAGTAACGAACCCATGTCGAGTCCTACTTACTGATAAAGTCACGTTACCACTGTACTCTATGTGTCCTGTGTCCCAGTGGACATACCAAGCTTCTGCGCTTTCGAGAAACTGAAGTCTAAAGAAACCTAATTGATCTCCTCTTGCCGCCATTGTAGTCTTCGATGATATAAACATAAAGTAGAAACAGACAGAACAATACAATAAAGAGGTGAGACAATCTACACCATTACCCGCATGGCAATAAAGAAAACAATAATACAACAAATATTAAAATAACATATACTAACATATCATGCATAATATATCAAGCAATATATATATTAAAATAACACATGCCATTGTATCATGCATAATATATTAAAGCAATAAATCATACATTTTATCACAGATTATGGTAAGCAGTAAAATGCAGATAATGCATGAACACACACCGACTCGTTCCTACTCCATGGAGCTAAACACGGATATCTGAGAGAATGATCTGAATAGAAACTAATAATACTTTATGGCTGCCCAACCAAACTATTGCACTGTCAAATACCGTGTCTATAGTCCACAGTCCAAACATTATGTAGTAGTACACAGTCCAATATCATGTACCACAGGCATAGTACTTAATAGTCTCCTCAAGATCCCGATTAAGGATAGTGTTTGTCAAGATCATTAGTGTGTTGCCCGTTACCACAGCCTAGAGGTGCTACCACTGTCCACATATGGGATTCTCCGCACACTAATGCCTCCAAGTTCAATAAATGAACCACACTACACCTATCACACCAAATCACAGTGTAATTCGCCTCATCAATCAATCACCAATTATCAACCAAATTGACACAACACTCTAAGCATGGTCTAAATTTACAAAAATACCCTTATTATCCAAATTTTACCATAATTACAAAAAATTCGAAAATGCCCTTAGTCACAAAATACCAAAGTATAGTATGTCCCACTTGACAGTACTACACCACAACATCTTCGGGTCCACCACTTTGGCCCGACAATAAAATTCACAGTATCGTTCAATCGCGTAGGAATTTTATCACATTTTCACAATCTCGTCGTTTTCACAAATGTTTTAAAATTGCGTAAATATATTTAGACATTTTTAAACATCGCAAAATGTTTTTAATTCATTTTCTCAATCGCGTAGGATTTTTAATTCATTTTCTTAACCAAATAACTTAAAATCATCATTCTAAATATGTGTAAACTATATCTAGTACTTTTAAAAATACGTAGAGTATTTTCCTTGTGTTATAAAAATAGTATGAAATCTTTTCATTTTATGCGTCTGATTTTAGTAAATTTCAGCAGCATTTTGCCTATAAAATCAGTATAAGGTATTTTTGACGTTTTTCACTAAGTATAGTTTATTTTATTTTTACCCAATAATTACGCTTTGAAACTTGCTAACGCGCTTCAAAATTTATAAAATGAGCTCTACGTTAGTATTTTTCAAGCGTCTGATTTAGTTCTTACTTAAACCAAATTTTGCTAAGTTAAAATTCTAAAACTGAATTTATTCCTTTTATTTTCTCAATGATTCATTGGAATCGATTTGTTTAGTAAATCCATTACCTAACCTATCTTAGAAAATAAAATGGCATATTGGCCAAAATCAAAAATAAAATGATATTCAATTATACACTAAATGGCATGTTGGCCATAATTAAATCAAAATCATTCTTAAATCCATTATTTCACTTGGATCCTTTAAATCAGTGATTTAGAAAATTGCTGAGAACATTTTGGTTCTCTGTTTTGATGTAAGGTCGTGTGCCTCATCTGTGTTCTTTGGAACACTCATGTAAATCGTTACATGTTATTCACATCCTACTTTAATAATTATACAATTATAGACACATGCAATTATATAATCACATCTAATATACATACAATTTATTTAAAGGCATAAACATGCATAACAAAAATAATAAAAACCATAATCATGCATAGCAAAATAAATCACAAATAGGAAAGCATTTAAACAATCACAAAAATAATAAAAATCATAAACAATCACACAAATTGAATCCTTATGGATTCTTCATACACAATCAAATCCATTTTCCCATCACCACTTAGGGTTGACGAAATTAAATCTCCCTCTTACCTCTTGAAGACAATTAATCGGTTAGTTTCCTTCTTTCTTGAAATTTCGTGCAATCTCCCAAACAAATCCCTAAAATTCTTAAACAATTAGTAAAAACACATACAAGGTACAATATTGAAAAACCATGGAACAATCATGATTAGAAAAATTAGAAATCCAATTTTGAACCATAAAATCAAGACTTATCCTTAGAAAAGTAAGCAAAAGGTGTGATTTTGGACAAGATAGAGTAGTTTTTTTGGAAAAACGTTGTGAATGAAAAGTGTTTAGAATAGGATTTGGGTTCAAGAAAAGTTAAGAGATAAAATTATAGAAGTTGGTTGGTGTATTTGGGATGCTTGGCCGAATTAGAGAGAAAGAAAAGGAAGAGAAAGTGTGCATGGGTTCTTGGTATTTTTAGAGAGAAAATGGAAGCTTGATTTGTGATAAGTGCAAAATAAATATTGAGTGTGTAATTGAGGGGGCTGCTGCCGTGAGTGAGTTTTGGGTGAGGTTGAGTGATTGATTTTGCTAGGTAAATATCCAACTAAATGCACATGGTGGTGCACATGGTTTATGACAATTTGGAGAGTTCAAGAACCTAGTAGAACTTGACCAACAAGCCTCCTTGGCTGCTGAAAACCGTGTGGCTCTTCAAGTTTTTAGGGGCTTAATTGTTTCCAATTTACACCTAATTATATGCTAATTAATTAGGTAATTAGTTAGGTTAAATATCCTAACCAATCTTAATTAATATTCTAATCATATAACTAATTAGTTTAATATATATTAGCATATATTATAACCTTTAATCAATATTAGGATATCTAATTAGTATTTAGATTATAATTAATTAAGAACTAAACTAGTTCACTTAGTTTGCTAATTAGGTAATTAGATTAGTCAAATTAAGCTTAATTAGCTACTAACCAAATTCAAGCCTACTATTTTTTACTTAATTCTAACCATTGATTCATCTTTAATTCCTAGCCATAGATTACATCTAAGGTAGATATTAATTAGTCATAAAACTAGCATTGTAATCTCACCATTGATTAGATCAACGGCTAAGGTTAAAGGCTTCCTAACTAAGTCTTCATCCAACGGTCCAAATGAAAGTCTATGCTCCCTTCGTTGACCCATTCTTATTGGTTTAGAAAGTCAAGCCACTTTCGTTGACTTGCTCTCATTGGCTAGAATTTGTCCAGTCAGCACAATTGACTGCTTTTCCTAAACGCGGGTCCCACGGTACTTTTAAAGATCCGTGATCAAATCAAAGCATATTTTTTTACTATTTTTGAGACAGTAGGTACTGTAATATAAAATAATATTATAATAATATAAAATTATTTTATCGATAGTTAAATCCTAAAAATTATGAGATTAATATATATATTAATCAGAATTAGGTTTAGTAAGATCCCCCAGCTCTAATTAATTAAAATAAGATTTTTTCGGCCAAAAATTTATTATATTCTTGACTCGGAGCAAATCACACGCAATAATCAAATACACTTACGGAACAGTCAAATTTAATTTACTGTTCACAGAATTCACAAAACAGTACATTTCGGGACTATATTGTAATTATCCCAAAAGTTGGGGCGTTACACTAGTGATATGAGTTTTACTACTTATGTGTTAAGTTGGAGTAAAGCCTTGAGTCACTAGTCTTTGCTTTTCACTTGGTTGTGGTAAACTTTGTGATAAGTGTGTATGTTTTGATAGCAAACCTGCATATCTTCTTTTCAAACTTGTCATTTTCTATTTCCTATATAATGTAATCTCAAGTGGTTCACAACCATATGACCTCGGAATGAGGTGTTGTATCTGAATTCTCCTTGCGGGTTTACTTGTATAGTCAGGGTTACCGGTGTATGAAGTTGGTAGCAGTACTCTTACTTTTGTGAGAAAAACTAGCCTACACATCACCAGGTAGTGTCAAGGCGGGATGCCTATCCTACTTAGCATATACAAGGGAACAGGGAGTTCCTGGGAAATAAGTAAGTGGCACGTGTTTTCAAAAACTAAAATCTACACTTGCACTACATTATCACATTATTAGAACTTTGTTTGACCATAATCATACTTCATAACATAAAGCATTGCATGGTTGACAATTGTATGGGCATTTGTCATAGCTTAATCGAATTGATTGTTTAGTTACTCGTTCGATAGTATCTTAGGATTGTATTAGCGATTCTTCGTTATTATTGATTATCAGATATTCTTTTATATCGAATATATTTTTAGTGTTCAGTTGAATTATTGATTATAAATTATTACTGCTGGTCTTGGTATGCTTATACTGAGAAATTATGATTTCTCACCCATGTGTATTCCATGTAAATCCAGGTAAAGTCTTTTAAAAGGATAAGGGCAAGGAAAATAAGAAGCGGAAGGCTTAAATTACTATTTTGTTTCTTTGTGAACCAGTTTGTATATCTGTATATTTTTGGTTATATAAAAAAGTTTGTATACTTTTTGGTATGTTAGCCATTGACAGTTATACATATGACTTTTTGATCATTCGTGGCTCTCTTTAATGACTGTAAGTTATTATGGATTTTTATTTTTCCTGTTTCTAGAAGTGACATGTCTAATGCAATTTATTATGGAATATTCTGTTTATTTTACAATAAATCATATTAGAGCGTTACACAAGGTACTCATTTGGCTATGCTTACAAGGGTTTGGCCATGCTTAAGACGGTATAGTAGCTTGCCAGCCTTTATTAGATAGATTCCTCTATTCAGTGAGGTCTGCGAGCTTCCCTCTAACTCCTTTGATCGACATGGGGTTAATATGCCTAATATCTACAGAAGGAGTGGAGGAAAAGGCTAGGGCCTTAGAACAGAATCATCCCCCAATTAGCGGTCACGCTTACTTCCACCTCATCAATTCCCTTCAAATCAGCTAGGCCAGTGGGAAGGGTTGGAGTCTTAGTAAAGAAACCTTCTTTGCCTTTGTTTCACTGGCTAGGTCAGCCTAGTGGGCTATACAATTCGACCTTTGGAAGTATTCTATTAAAGAACTCCAGATTCTAGCCATAGGAACAAAGTTTTGATTTTTGTAACAGTTTCTTATATTCTCATATTCCTTTGTAATTTGTTGACATATTAATGAAAATTTCTTTTATGCATCTTTTGTGTCAAACAAATTAGACCATGATTTGATCAATAAAGTAATTATTACTTTACTTAATCATTTTGTATTGGCCAAGTTAATGGAAATGATTTAGCCTAAAATAAGCAAGCATTGAATTTTAAGGTCTTAGCCATTTTAGAACTGCAACAAATGGTTGTGTCGACGATTGACAAGATAACCTCAAAACTTAGCCATAAAATGTTATAATGGCCTAAATAAGCAATTAATACTTAAGTATTATCTTTCTTCCAAGAATTAACAAAGAACAAATTGATTAGGTAATGGTCTACTAGCTTGACTGAAGCTGTCTTATTTGTAAAAAATAGTAATAATTCAATACTCAAGAAAATATAAGTTCGCCTATGATTGATTAAGCAACCCATTTAAACTAATGTTTTAAAATTACAAGTGTCACTGTAGCTCTTTTTGATTAGTACCACCAATTCAATTGTTGCGCTAAGAAACATATCCTCTTCCATTGATAAAGAAGTTGGAATTTTTTTGATATTTTAAATTGACCACTATCATTGCGGAAGGTATTTACAACATCATACCTTACTCTTCTTTTCTCATTCTTATTGCCAATCTCTTCTTCTTTCAAAATCCTAACTTTTCAGAATCCCTAACTTCTGAAAACCTTCTTCATTCTCCATGGCTTGTGACCATCGCTTATCTTCTACCGAACCATTTTTCTCACCTTCTTTACGCATACAAAGGAACCAAATTTGTTCTACTTCTGATGCCCAAGGTTCAGTATCAGAACAAGTTAAGAGAATCTTGGAAAACCCAACTCCTAGTGCGATTTAGGCTAAACTTCTTCACTCCCAAGTATTAGTTTTGTAACACCTTGGAAAACATGTTAGGATTATATATGGATACAGAGGTAGCCTAATACCTGCTTAACATATCTGTTAAATTTTGTGACTTTCTGAGCATGTTTAGTCACTTTGTTGTAATAATATTTGTGAGAAATAACTGTTATTAGCCCTGGAAATGGCTTAAACTGCTCAATTTATGGAAATAAATGAGGATACTTTATTTTTGGGTCACAAATGTATGAACTGTGCTACAGTTAAAATTTGAGAATAATCGAAGTTAGTTTGATATTTTTAAGCATACTGAGTGTGTGTTTTAATATCGGATTGACTAGTCACAGATATGAAAAAATGTAATAATGGTGTAACAAAATTTTTAATGAATCTCAGGATTTATTTTAAGTTTGTTAGAAGTTAGGAATTTAGATTTGGTGGAATATGAGTGTTCTTAGCAGATTGGAATTTTTGGTATCCTTTAGTGATTGGCTACAAGAAGCCAATTGTGATTTCTTTTCTTCATTTCTCCCACGACAGAGATAGGATAACAGAAATAGAAAAGAGAAAGGGACAAGGGAAACCATAGGGGAGAAAGAGAAAGGAGGGGGAAAAGCTAGAGGACAAAGAATTAAGCTTGAAGGAGGATCTAAGAGCAAGATCAAGACTTCAAGATATTCATCTCAACTACAAGAGGTAGGGTTTTTGAGCTTGAAACTTCATCTTTTTTTCATTTTTCATGTTTAGCCTATTTGGGGTTTAATATGTCAAATTGAGTTCTTGAAGTGTTTTAAGTGATTTTCTTGTTTGGATAAGTTTTAAATGGTGTTTAAAACTTGTTCATGCTAAGAGATTGGATTAGAAACTGAAAATTCTTCATTTAGACTTTTAAAGTTCAAAGTGTGATTTTTAGGGGCTTCAATGATGGATTTAGTGTTTTAATCCATTTTTGATGAAATCAATTAGTGTTTTAAGTTTCCTTCATATTTATGAACTTGTTTGGGACTTAAAATTACCTAGAAACTAGTTTGAAATGACCAAAATCCATGATTTGTTCCAATGGAACAGTATCACAATTTTGTAGAATTCTACAGAATCTGGGTTCTACTATGAACTCCGCAGCGTGAGTACGACATGCCGAGGAGTGGGGTTGAAATTATTACTAGAGTTGTAGCGTGAAGGACGCCATGTCACGGCGTGAGTGTGATGCTGCACTGGTAATGAAACTCAAGAGCAGGGTGCCGCGACGTGAATGTGTGTGTGCCACAGTATGAGATGCAAGATCTCCAAAAATGTCATTTTTGATGTTTTGAAATTTCCTAAGTGATGGGATCACTTAAATATACTTTTCAAACGTGTTGAAACACCAATGAGGGTATTTCATGAGGAAAATTACCCCCTTGTAAGTGTGAGAACTTGGAAAACCCTTAGGCACCCAAAGAGTGGGGATTTACCTTAGGATGAGATTGAAGAACCTTTAGGCATCCAAAATGTGAAAAATGCCTTATGACAGACTTGTGAGACCCTAGACAACCATAGTGAGATGGAGTGTCAAGGAAGTGTTTAGAACCTTATTCAACATGAGGTTGACTTTGGATTTGCTTGTTAAGTGATGGTGTGAGGTTCTAGATACAAGATCATTAGTGTTTATACACAACTAGGGATAGCTCTTGAAAAGAATAATCACTTACCTTATGTGAAGGACTTTGAGAAGTTAAGATAAGGCGTACAAGAAACAACTAGTTTAGGTTTGTTTGGTATAGTATGCCTATCTATATACATAGTTTACTCTTTTAGGGTTAAAGTCGAGTTTAAGATGCATAGTTAGTGTATATTCTCTTGTTCTTAGAGGTTGAACTTAAGGATATGCTAGAAACATGAGTTAGTTCCTTTATGTGATAGAGTTGAGCCAAGAGTGCATGTTTTCTAGTGATAGTTCTTTCACTTAGTTAAAGTGAATCTTGTGATAGGATTTGTGAAACCTTAAGCATCCTTTGAGAAGTAAAATGCCGAAGGCCAATGCCTATAACCTTGAGCAATAGGAGGTTGCCTTGTGAATCACTTGTGAAGTGATGAAGTGATGTATTAGGAGTTGTAAGCTAAGTGTACTTGGCTTGTTGGTTGTGTTATCATGCATAGGTTGCTTCTTTGTGTGGAAAGTAGAGTCGGAGATGCATGAATGACATTTTACTCCCTTGAGAGACGAGGTTGAGGTATAGGAAGTACTAGAAACGTGACTTTGCTCCTTAAACGGTAAGTGAGCCTGGTTGCGAAGTTTGCTAGTTTTCCTTAGTCACTTAGTTAGAAAGGATCTAGTGATAATTGTTTGTATTTATGAAACACGTTGCGTATCTTATTTTCAAACCTGATATTTGCTTGTTTTCCTTTGTATTGTAACCTCAGATGGTGTGCAAAACCATATGACCTGAGAATGAGGTGTTGGATCCGAATTCTCCTTGTAGGTTTGCTTGTATGGTCAGGGCTTCCGGTGTGTAGAGTTAGTGTCATTACTCTTACTTTTTTTAAGGGAAACTAGTCCATACATCACCAAGTAGTGTTAGGGCAGGATGCCTATCCTACTTTGTATATACAAGGAACGCAGTTCTTGGAGGAAAATAAGTAAATAACTTGTGTTTTCAACTTTAAAACCTGCATTGACATTGCGCATTTATAATACGTGGACTTTGTTTAAGCATAATCATACTTCATAATATAAGGCATTGCATATTGATATTTGTATGAGCATTTGTCATGGCTTAATCGATTAATTATTTGGTTGCTTGTTCGATGATATCTCACAATTGTATGGGCAGTTATTTGATATCATTGATTGTTCGATATTAGCGTGAGATATGATTATAGCATGCCTTGTGAATGTTACATAGGGTGTGTATATATTCTGATAGAGTTTGAGCAGGGGCTCAATTATCTGTTGCAGGCTTGATCTTTTGCACTCAGTTGTTTAATAATTAACTGTTGGTTTTGGAATTGTATATATTGAGAAATTATGATTTCTCACCCCGAGTATGTTTCCATGTAAATCCAGGTACAGGTAAGGGAAGCAAAAGAGGAAGAAGAACTAGCATAGTTTTATTTTGTTTCTTCCAATAAATATGTTATATATTTATTTACTGCTACCTTGAGTTTATAAAAGTTAAGTATTATAGTTGCCTTGAGAGGCTGATGATGTATATATATATGACTTTTTGTTGTCTAGGCTCTCCATATTTACTCATTGTGTATGAATGATATGGGTTTAGTTGGTTGAGTTAAGTTAGAAGTGACATAACTGGTATTGTATGCCTTGTATATAGTATATATATTGGGTTTATGGTACTAGGATGTTACAAGTTCCATATGAATTCACCCCTAAATTCTACTTTCATGGTCCTTCTGGCTCTCTGTTTGACTATCCAAAGGAGAGTTATTACACTTTTAGCAAAAAGTGTTGCCCTTTGTTCACAAAATCTCACATCCCCATGAACCCTTGGATAGAGAGAAGGGTTACTCAAACATTCCAACAAGTCTGTGATGACTAAGTTAGCTAGCTTGATCAGATTTAAGCAGTGAAAATTAAAGATTGGAAAACAAAGGGTATTTACAACATTATTCAAATATCAAGATATGAATTCTAGGATGTTACCACCATGATTGAAGTAATAATAGCTTTTTGCAATCCCACTACCAAGGTTTTATTTTTCACTATAGGTTCATAGGCCTAACTCTATTTGATGTAGAAGCCATTACTAGTCTTTTTCCTGATGCTCTAGAAATTCTCCCTATGTTTAAGCCATCGAATGTATTTGTAGCCCTCAAAGAAGAATTGATGTCTGAAAAGGAAACAACATGTATTCTCGGTGGATCAAACACTTCAGAGATAAAGTGTAACACTCGTGAAAACATGATAGACTTGTATAAAGTTACATAGGTAGCCTAATACCTGATTATCATGTCTGTGAAGTTTTGTGACCTTCTGAGCACGTTTAGTCACTTTGCTACAACTCTATGTGTTAAATATAGCTATTTTCAACCTCATTTTTTACTTAAACTGCTTAGTTGATGAAAATAAGTATGAAGAACTTGTTTCTAGGTCACAAAAATGTGGATGTAGTTGTGGTTAAAGTTTGAGAATTATCGGAGTTAGTTTAGTTTTTTAAGCATACTAGTTGTGTGTTTTGGTGCCGGATTGACCCCCAGGAGATATGAAAAAATGTGAAAATGGTGTAACAAGATTTTTAATGAATCTTAGAATTTGTTTTAAACTTGTTGGAAGTTAGAAAATTTGGTTTGGTGTTAACTAAGCGTTCTTAACTATTGGGGTGAATTTTGGTCACTTAAGTGACCAAAATATCAAGACACGACCCTGTTTCTGTTGCTGGCTTATTTAAGGCCAAAAAGTGGGAGTTTTGTCTCAGTTTTCTTTTCTCTTCTCACGACTACACAGGGAAAACAAAGGAAAAGGAGAATCAAGGTACCAAGGGAGGAGGATCTTTATCAAAACAAGAGAAGGAGCTTCGCTTTGCGAAGGAAAGGTTAACCGATTTCATTTCTGGGAATTGAGGTAGGGGAAATCTATTTCTATTGCTTGTTTTTCATTTTATTTCATTTTTGGTTCTTGAGAGACTTAATGAAGAATTTGAGGTTTGGTGAGTGATTTTATGATTCTTGAGTTGAATCTTAATGTGGTTAGTGTGGTTGAGTTAAAAACTGATTTGTTGATGTGCTAGGATGAAGTTTTCATCATTTGGAGCCTTAAATCCCTGCTAGGTCAGTTTTTGGGGGTTTTAGGTTGGATATTGGATTTTGATTCAAAAAAGTGTTGAATTAAATGAAATTGAAGTGGATTAAAAGTTGCTATGTGTAGTTAAACCTTATTTGAGGTTAGAAAATCACTTGGAAATGGTTTTGAGTGATTGTAAGATCACTTGTTCCCAATGGAACAATGATTATTTCTGTAAAATTATGCAGAAACTGAATATGTGCTTTCAGCACTTAAGCGCCCAGTGCCCAGGAAGAATTTGTGATGCACGTGGCGCGCTTGAGCACACAGAAGCTAAGCGCCCAACGCTGGACAGAACAGAACAGAGCCTTTATTTTTGGAAATGGAAGGGGATCACTTGTGTGATGCTTTCTTTCATGCTTCTTAATGAGTAGTAAGACTTTTTTTGGAGTATTTGATGAAAATGTGTGAGTGAAATGAGTTTGATATATATATATATATATATATATATATATATATATATATATATATATAAATCAATTGTGGTGATCTAATGTGATTTTAAATGAGAAGGTAATTAATGCTTCCTATCACAAAGGTCATTGTTATTGAACACTGTGTAGTTAATGAGACTTCACTACTCGGAGAGGGTGATCATACGTGATTGTAAGTGAAGAGGTAACATACCTTCCCGATCATAGTAATGAGTTGAGGATGGTCTTTCCCTCACACCCTGTGGTTTTGCTAGAACTGGGTTTCCAGTGCTTGTTTAGAGCTTATGGAACCAGGTTCCTTTGTTTTGTTCAAGGCTCATGCATTTCATGACATTACCATAGAACTGGGTTCTTGTAAATGGTTTCATACATTTTGCATTACATGTTTAGGATTATTGCATAGGCACAGGCATTAGTCATAAAATTGGCATAGCATGACAATTGTATGGGCGGTTGCTACCATGACATATTCATGCATTGCAGTTGTATAGGGCAATTGCGTGTCTCTGAGATTGAGATGTTGTTTGCTTTTGTGACTGAAGTGTTTATTTGATAATTGAGTATATTATCTGTTCGTATATGTTTATATACTGGTATTGGAATACTTCTACTGAGATATGTTTTCTCACCTCGATTGTGTTGTCATGTAAATCCAGGTGCTAGTTCCTCAAAAGGGAAGGAGAAGATGAACGAAGATAAGTATAGTTATATACTTGTTGATTAAAAAGTTTGTATAATATGTTAGTTTCGTTGTTGTAAAAGTTATGTATTACAATGTGCCTTGAGGCCAGTGATGTATATATATATCTTTTGGTTATCGTGGCTCTCCATATTTACTCATGGTGTATGAATGATATGGCTTAGTTGTTGATGTATGTTAGAAGTAGCGTAGCTAGTATTGGGTTATTCTTTCATATGACGATATAATTGGATAGCAAATATTGGGTTGTTACATAAAGAAGGGTGTAGATGACAGGAAGTACGTGGCTTTCCTAACTTTATGGCTATGCAAGAACATATTCTGCCCTTCCAGTATGAAGATAGCTCCTGGTGTGATTCTAATGGCTACATTGCTGATGGATCCACAAGTATATAGCCTAGTCATTTATTATTAGCCAAGTTGTATTCAATGTTGAATGAAGTTTGTTTAAACCTTCGTCATGGTAAAAAGCTGAACAATCTCGGTGGTCCTCTCCAGTTGCTACAACTACCGTTGGGTGGCTTATTTGCTGATTTCCTTGAGTCTGAGCTTTCAATAGAGGTCAAAAAATGCTGCTATGGGATTAGGTTAACCCATATGCATTATGTTGGAAGAGATTCAAAGGATGAACAACTGCTTTAGTTCTTCACATTTTTGTTCTCCTTGAATCAATTTGAGAACTTGTGGCTCTTGTATCCCTTTGTTAGAAGCGATTATGGTAGCTAGCTATTTATAAGACCTTTGATTTCTATTAGTGGAAGAGCAAGCGACCAATTGGAGAGTATTTAGGCCCACTTCCTTTGTCTTCATCACTTGTTTGCTAATTATCTTGGATAGATTCAAATGGTTGTTGTCATCCATAATGCACAATTTATATCCAGGCAGTTTGGTTTGATCTAAATTATGCCTGAGAAGTACAAAGGGGCATTTCCCAACACTACCACAAAGGCTACTATAAGAGACTTGAGTTTGGAAATGAAGATTCAGAATGATGATACCATTTTTAGAAAAGATTTTGTCCTAGTCAATTTTGAGCCATATCATTTGGCGTCTTTTGATTTCAAGAGTTCGTGGTTTTTAATTACTGCATCTTAGTTCAATCTCCCTATTAGAGGACTGATTGAGTGTTTTTCTTTTTGTGCAGCTAGATAATCCCTCTCTCAAATCGAATAAATACATTGTCAAGAGGTTGCTGATTTCCAAGCTTACTATCTCACTCGATGAGGTCATCATGACATAGAGGGAATAATACAAAGAGCTACTCCTATGTTCCTTAAGCATAGGAGAAAACATTATGAGAATTGCCCCTAAGGAGATAACACAAAGCCAAGTAGTCAAATGGCTCACTCGACTTGATGTACTTTACCAAATACTCCATTAACTTTTGATCTCTATGTTGATGACATGTTCTTCCCAAATAATGGTCTTCTCCTTTTCTATTACATTTTTGTAGGCATATCTTGCTCTATTTCTAACATGTTGTTTCTTTTAAAAGATAAAATTATAGAAGATATTCCTCGCTAGCCAAGGGCAGAGGATCAACATTAAAGAAGTGGGAGGCCTTTAAAGCCTTTATAAACCGCTATCTCAACTCAACAAACTAGTCGACTATGCCAAACTGCGCTTACTTAGGTAGTTTTTGTTTGGTATGTGCTTTCATTCCGTTAGATGATTTAATGGGTTTTCTTTAAGTGATGCAAGGTAGGCATACTTGTTCTTCATCATCTTCCTCCTCTAATATCTCACCAACAAGAAACACTTCTAGTGATTTATCTTGTTACCTCCTTTGAACATTTTTTATTTTGTCTTTCTATTCTTTACAGGAGAAAACAAACATTTTTCTTTCAAAGAAGATCATATCAAAAAATTCTGTTGAAGCCAGAGTAAGATACATTCTTATATTTAAATTTTTGTCTAATTGTTTTCTTACTCTTAACTCTTCTCAGGGAATGAGAAACCTTGAAGAAGCAGTGAAAGACTTAGTTATCCCTTCAGAAAGTTTTGTTAAAGGTGTTGTCATTGTAAGTCCTCTTTTGCCTCCATATGTAAGGCATTCTTTTCAGTATTGACTCACATCCTTAGATCTAGCTTATTCCTCAAGGGAAAAAAAATCAAAGGGTAGTAGAATTAGAATCTGAAGAAAATGATGACTTGATGGAGCTACCACCTTCAAAACTAACGGCCTAAGGCCAATCATCAAGGCCAGTCATCAGTTGTTGTTTCAAAGCCAACCTTAGTTGCACCCCAAATGCCAACATAAATTGTTCCTCCAAAAGAAGTAGAAGAAGAGAACATGCCTGGGCAGGATGACGCGACAATGGAGGTAGTTGATGTAGAGCCTTGCAAACCTATGATTGCTAAAAGGGAAGATGCTACAGTAAAAAGTGTAAGTTGACCCTACTCATCTAGTTTCTCTAGCCCTACTTAACCAAGAAGAAATAAGAAAAGAGAATGCAGAGAGTAATCTTTCTACTAAAAGCTCACCTGTTGGGCAAGAGTACTCCTTAGATAGTATCCTGGAGAAGGATAAAACCATTGAAGATTTTTTAGAGGAGGTATAGAGCACAACACTTGAAAATTCCCCAAAAGCGAGGTCCCTTGATGATCAAGTGCACCAATTAAGGTTCATTGGAGACATGACCTGCTTATTTTCAAAGCCTTTAGAAACCATTGCTAATGATCCTAATGCAAGAAAAAATTGCTTGGTTGTTTTGACTTTCTCGATAACATTACCGATGATCGACTTCCAAACAAAGTGCGTAAGTCCATGAGGTATCTCAACACTCAATGTTGAGCCATCTTCACCTATTTTGATGCTACCCAAGAGTCCATTGATCGCCTCAACAAGTATCGTGACCAAAGTGACACCTTGAAGAAAGAAATTCATTCTAACCAAGAAACTTTCAAGGCTATTCTCAAAAAGATTGTCGAGCTAAAAGATGAAGAGTCAAGCATTGAAGGAACACTTAGTCAAACTTGACCAAGAGATCATAGAGTTAAAAGCTACCTTACAACAGAAGGAAGAAGAAGTCGAGCAGCTTTGAGGCCTACTATAGTATGAAGAGTCAATTCGCCAAGAGATCAAGGAAAAGGAAAAAGGTTTATCTAGAAGTAGCCTTCTCACTAAAACAATCATTGGACTCCCTTCCCACCCAACATTTTAATATATACAAGGAGCTTAAGGATGCCAACACTGAACAAGATCACCTCAAGTCTACTTGGGAAGCTCTTAGGCATAATTTTTAGAAAGAAAAAATGACATGAAAGTGGTTCACAAGAATAATCATGTTAAGGGGAAAATCTAGGTGATGAACAAATTTATTTTGTTTTCTTTTGGGATGGACATGTTTTTGGACTTTTAAACATTGTTATATTGATATTTTTAATTCATACATTTCTAGCCTATACTATTTTAGATGTTTTCCATTGATAAAATTAGTAGTTCAACTAATTTGCACATCTTATGATTGATAAGCTTTACCAGAATAATAATGTATTACCTTGAATGGTCCTTCTCAATGAGGACTTCAATTCCATAAGATCGGATGCGTTGATTGATAGTTAGAATTACCTTCCAGACTAGGTCGCCCACCATGAAACTTTGACTTTTGATTCTCTTGTTGTAAGCTTGAGCAACCTTGTTCTTATGTTGAATAAGATGATCCAACTCCATCAAACACTCTTCAGGTAGATCATTTAGTTCATCACACATCTTATTCCAATAGTCTTTTGAAGGCAAGTCTACTTGCTTTTGTACCCTTAATGATTGGATGTTTAATTCTACTAGAAGAATGACCTCTTAGTCATAAACTAGTTTATATGGGGTACACATATTGATTCCTTGGTGGATGTTCGAAAAGCCCATAAAACTTAGTCTAGAATCTCATGCCAACTTCTTAGATATTAACCAATGTGTTCTTTAATAGATTGATTACAATCTTGTTCGCAGCCTCTAGCCATTTTCTTGAGTATAGTAAGATGTAGAGGTTAGCATCCTTATTCCTCTTGATTGCATGTACTTCGACACCTTATTTCCTATAAACATCGTGCCTTGGTCAGCTGTGATAGTTTTTGGTATCCCAAAATGACAAAGAATGTTTCTCTCAATGAAGTCGATCACATCATTCTGAGTAACCTCTTTCATAGGTTCAACTTCCACCCACTTAGTGAAATAATCAACTGCTACCAAGAAATACTTATGCCCTTTAGAATGAGGCAGATGTATTTGACCAATGATATCTATAGCCCATCTCCTAAGTGGCCAAGGCTTGATAATTGAGTGCAATCAGTCTGCAGGTAGGTATTGTACTAGACCATGCTTTTGGCATTCTAGACATGTTTTAGCATATTCAACACAATCTTTACACATAGAAGGCCAAAAGTATTCTCATCGGTGAAGTAGCCAATTCACCTTATTCCCTACTTGATGAGCTCCACATATTCTTTCATGGACTTCTGCAATAGCATTGTAAGTTTCTTTCTCACCTAAGCAAGTCAACAAACTACTGTTAACTGACTTACAACACAGGATTTCATCGACAAGCACGAAGTTAAGGGCCCTTAGTCATAACTTTCGTTCAATTTGTGAATCTCATAACTTTTGTTCAATTTGTGAATCTAGATTCTCCAAGTATTTAATCAATGGTAATCTCTAGTCATCTGAACGCACGTCGTTGTCTACCTTGATTAGATTTACTTCCCTATTCTTCAAAAGTGACAAGGAGGTTTCAGCCTCAATCAACTGGGTTAAGGTTATGGTAAACACTTTATACCCAAAAACAATATGTGCTAACTTATTCACAACTTCATTGGAAGTTCTTGCGACATGAAAGAATACAATCTCATCAAATTTGAAGGCTAATTTAGCAGTCGTTTGAAAATATCTAACTAAGTGTCCATTTATGCACTTATACTACCTAGTCATTTGTCTTATAACTAATTGCAAATCACGTAAAACTTCAGCATTCTTGCTTCCCATTTGTAACAAGACTTCGAGGCCAACAATTAAGGCTTTATATTCAACTTCATTATTTGAACACTTAGGATTAATTTGGAACCTGAACTTAATTGGATTCCCTTCAGGTGTTCATATAAAAATACCAATTCCTAAACCTCTTTGATGGCTAGATCCATCAAAATACATTCTTCGCGGTCGTAAACCAACGTAAGGAACCATCTCCTTAGAATGATGGTCAACCACAAAGTCAGCTAGCACTTGTCTTTCATAGATTTTCTGGGCACATATTGTAATGCAAATTCAAATAATGTAATCATCTATTGATAAAAATAATTTTAATATATTAGTTAACACTCATATTTATGAGAATTTTACACTATTTCTATATTTTGGATATAACTTGAGTTATAGACATATAGAAACTATGAATTTTACCTTGTAAGAAAGTTAAGAGAAATCTCTACAACTTTGATTAAAGCTTAAAGTCTGAATTGGATATCTAGTAGGTTAGATTGGGTTACGAATTTAGAACAGAGATGTTGTCATTGGAACCTCGACAATGTGAAAAGATTGGGCCATAATTTGGGTTATAGGTGTCATTTGGAGCTAAAATTGGTGTTATTTGAAAGCTGAGACATAGATATTAAATTCTTATGAAGATCACTAATAAAAAATGTGTTGTTTATGGTGTTTTCACCCTTTGAAGTTGGCTAAAGGATTCAGAGTGTTGATAAGAATGTTTTGAGCATAACTCTCTCATCCTAAGCCTAAAATATACAAATTAGGTGTTCAATTAAAGTTAAGAGGAAGAGTATTAACCCTAAGATGAAGGCAAACTTGGATTTTTAATTTTAGAGATAGTTATTTAAGCAGCAGCAACAGAAACCATGAAATTCAACCCTAATTTTCTCCTAGCTGCTCTTGCTTACACTTTCTCTCTTCATCCTTCTTCTTCTCCCTTCTCTTTAGGTTTCTTTCTATTATGTTTCTCTTCCCTCTCATCCATAGATGAGATGGAAGAACATTTTAATCAATCCTAAGGATTGACAATCTTGATGTTTAATTATGAAATCTTATTTTGATTATTTTACATTTAATTGTAATCAAGTTTCTCTTTTACTTGTTAATCAAGTTCCTTTTTTATTTTGATTAAATTTGAATTGAATTAATTAATTTGATTTGGATGTTGATGTGATAATTGCATAATTACCACATGTTTAATGAGGATTACAAAGACCAAACAATGCATCAAAGGCTTCTTGGATGTTGTTTGTTAAGCTTAGTTGAATTCTGGGTTTTAGATTAATTTAAGATTATATAAGTGCTTAATTCTTTTTACCTTAATTAATTAAATTCTAGATGCTTAACTAGTAAAGGATTCATTGATCATCTTAAGGTTTTTTGATGTGATCTAAGGCTAAGAACTTGGTTAGCAATTGAATAGATTTTTAGTGATCAATAATGGATTTAACTATAGATTAAACACTTTGTACCTATTGTTTGTTTCATCACACCATATGACCAATTAAATTCTAAAAAAATTGAATTAAATTTTAAAAATTGAACTTGTAACAAGAAATAGAAATGAAATATTGTCTATTTATTTAATTTCATTTTCGGGTCAAAACCATTGCCTTTCTCCGCTAATAGTTAGGTTAAGCAATAATAATCTAGGAGCAAGCCTAGCAATTTTATTCATTTTTGAGTAAACTACACTCAACTAGTTTGAAGTTTGAAAAAATGACAGTAAATTTCAAATTTAATCATCGATCCTATCTATTAAATTAGAGTACATTTACTTGAGAATAATTTAATTTTTCATACTTTTCTTCTTCAAAAAATGACATGGATTATTCATAATTTATATTTTTTAAAAATTTCAAATTTAAATTCTTTTTCATTCTTACTATGCATATCATCATTTTAAATTTCAAACATCTTTCCTCTTTTAATATATTTTTTCTAAAATTCTCCTGAAAATCTTTAGAAGATATTGGGTATGCCTTGCTGATTGGCAATTGAATGCTTTGATTGACCATAATCCTAACCTAAACTAGAACTAAACTTCCTACTAATTTCATAAATTCAATCGATAGATAAATTTAAAAATCCCCATGCAACAAACAGAATACTCACTAGTTAATTAGCCTCTCCTCCCCTAGGGTTTGCACAGCCTAGGGGGGTTGCTGCTTTCTCCGATCTGCACGACACTCTTAGGCTTGTGTCCTACTTTTCTTCATCCCCACCTCCACCCCTCTGTATTTGCCACAATGACGCTCTAGTTTTGTTCTCTTTGTTTCTTTTGGTTCGATTTGATTTCTTCATCTGACTTTAATTTTGATTGTTTTAATTTAGGCAAATTGAAGTCTTTATGTCCACAAGGCAAGATTGCTTTCCTGAAGCCCACCTCTCCAGCAACAACATAATACTCCAATAATGCACCTAGACATAGGTACGACTCTCAATGTCTGCATTTAGTTTATACTGAGTTTTGATTGATTCACATTTATATAACTTATTCTGACTAGATTTGACGATTCTTTAAGAAATCCATTATATTGTTAATCCCAATCAACCAAGTCACTAATTTTTTGATATGGTGGTCAAGCCAGTTCAAATTTTACAAGGATGTCTCAACCCAACTTGTTAGTAAAAATGAGACACAAGTAAAACTAGAGATTGCAATTCATTAGGTCTTGATAAAATCTGACTTGCTCCAATAAAAACTTGTTCAATTGGTGACCTAATCTAGATCCAAACCTAGATTCGTATGGGTCGAATTGATCTAGATCCAACCCAAAATAAAAAAAAATTGTCAATCCAATCAAAATCAAAAGAATTACATTGTTATACACTGAGTTTATACTAAGTTTGATCGATTTAATCGATTTAACTCAATTCTAACTAGATTTGACCGATTCTCTAAGAAATCCATTATACTCTTCAACTGAAACACCCAAGTCACCAATTTTAGATTCAGTGGCCTGGCTAGTTCAAATTTTACAAGGATGTCTCAACCTAACTTAGTGGTTATAAATGAGACATAAGCAAAACTAGATATGGCAATTCATTGTGTCTAGATAAGATCAAACTTGCTAAAGCAAAAACTTATAGATTTAGTTATGCAATCTAGATCTAAACAGATATGAGTTCATATGGATCAAATTGATCTAGATCCAAAGCAAGATCCAAGTAATTGTGTTGTTATGCATTGTGCACTACCTCATCCAACATAGAGAGAGTTAGAAAAAAACCACCATTTTATTTATCTACGGAGCTCAATCAAAAAAAGCTATGACTATATTACCGATTTCTGTGATGAGGGCTTAGCTATAATCTTAGTTCCTCAACTCTATCAATCAGAAATGATGCTCTGTTGTCTTCCAACAGTGGCTCCAGGTCAATGGCTAAAGTTGTCACTAGCTTTCCAATTGTGCTCAAGTAAATTTGCTATATTTTGTTCCTTCATTGTTTGCTCAATTTGACTCAGTCATGAAGCTCGCTCTATAATGCAATTGTAAGCCCACTAATATAAACGACGATGCTTTGATTTTGATCTTAATTTAGTGCAAGAGATTGATGTGCCTTAAGCTTTGTTGGATGTTGCCGAGAGATCACCGACATTGAAATGGTAAGTCATGTTAAGAATTGCAAAGCTATCAAGAAGCTCTTGCTACTTCATCTTTGTCTGCTACAACTACTCAATCACCGCCATAAACAGCATAAAAATTCATGCTAGCAGTGTTAAGTGTAACACCCTCCTTAGGGCACCACATTTGGTGTTACTTAATTACCAAATTACCCCTCATTAGAAATCGCGCTTGTAATATAAATACGAGTTATAAAATTTCTTAATGATGATAAGATAAACGTAGCAGAAACTAAAAACATAACAACATTGTCACAAATAATTTACATCATATATACATACAAGCCTTTAGTATTGTCATACTTAAATATTTTACAAACTAGACTTTCAAAACATTTAAACTTTAAACTTTAATTTAAACTATTATATTGCCAAAGTCCTACTAGACAGCAGAACCCTCAGACGGGTCCTCCTCAGATTCCTCAGCATATAGGAATCCATCATGATGTGCAGTCCTATGGACAGGTGTTCGAGCAGACGATACAATACTAATCGCACTGGGAGTACGATAGTAAGCTCTTCAATACTGCCTAATAGATATTGGGAACTCTAGTTGTACAAAAAGATTAATAGAAAAGTAAGGGTGTCCTAAATGTTACCTACTCAATCTAATATTTAGGTCTCCCATATAGTAAATACTCTCTCTCTCTAAATCAACAGTCCACACCTCATCTCCTCAATGAATGTCAGCTTCAAGTAGCCAAGGAAACTAGGCATCTCCATTTCTTCAAAACTCAACGTCCTCAACGGGAATCTGCTCCTCCTTAGCTTCTCGCTCTTCCTCTTACTCGACGTCTTGACAAATATAAATATAATATAGAACATGCATACAAAGAGGTGAGATCACCTACGCCAATACCAGTATGGTAGCAATGAAGATAAACACATACAATATCTCACACAACTATCATACCATAATTACAGTTATACCATCAATATCATTTATCAATAAAATTCATGAAGTAAGTGATATTTACAATCATGCCACTAACAATAATCAAATATCCAATAAATCAATTATCATAAACATAATTACGATAATACCCTCAATAGCTACATGTATGCACACAGACTCAATTTTCTACTCCATGGAGCTACAACTCAGGTCGAAGAGAGTGATCAAAAAGATTTATCGATACCAACATGCCTCGGACCACGTGCTCAATCTTGCACATCTAGCATATACACGACAGTCTTTATCAGATTTTGATTAAGGATAGTATCTCAATTAGGATCATTAGTATGTTGCGTCGGTCTAACCTACGGCACAGAAGAGCTACCAACTGCCCATTATAGGCAACCCGCACCCCAATGCCCCCAAGGTCAACTAGTGACTTACACTACGCATATCGCACCCACTCAAGAGGTGTAATCTCTCCTAGGCAACTAGCCTCATACAGTCCATCGGACCTTTCCAATGCATGTACTATGCACTAATCACATTTTCAATTTATATCACATATTCGGGGTCCATACAATAATTTAATAGTATTATTACTATATTTTAATCGCATAGTCATATTTTCGTATTTTCTCAATCGCGACTCATTCTGTCGCCTTTTCAAATCGCGTAGTCGTTTTCCAATCGCGTAAATATTTTTCATACGTTTTAAATCCAAAATTACTATTTTTCTCATTTAATACTAAAAATTCACTATATTTTCCATATTTGCATAATAGCCCTTCAAAAACATAATAATTACATTTTAGTCCTTTTTCAATTAATATTTCCAAAATGGTCCCTCACAAAATAATATTTACAGAATAGTCCCTCATAAAATCATATTTACTAAATAGCCCTTCATAAAATTTATATTTATAAAATAGTCCTTCTTTTATAAAATATTTACAATATGACCCTCTAAAAATAATATTTGCAATATGAACCCTCTAAAAATAAGTATTTATATAATGGCCCCTTATTTACATAATATTTATAATTTAGTTCCTCTTTTATAAAAATTTGTGATATAACCCCTCTAAAAATCAGTAATTATACTGTTTTCCAAAAATTGTTATTTTTTTTCTTTACTTCACATAAAAATCATTTTACTTTGCTATACTCAAATTTTTCCAAATTCATTTAAATCTTTCAGTTCTCATTTTAATTCATCAGTTTAAGGACTTTGGTCCTCTTTTCCATGGTATGGCCGTGAGCCTCAGTGCTCTTTGGAGCATTCATACAATCGATTCATCATGTTGTTCACATCCTAAATTATACATATATTCTCATGCTTTCATAATTATACATACACACATAATATCAAAGTTTTAAGCATTTTATCACACATGCAAGCATAGAAACAATACCATACACATCACAATCAAAGCATACCAAATAATAAGTGAATAAACCCTTATGGGTTTTTCACTGAACAAAACCATCCCCACACCACCAAAACTTAGTTGGTGAGGTAAAATCTCCCTCTTACCTCTTGAAGACAAGCCTTTCAAGCTCCTCTTCTTCTCCTTGATTTCGTGTGGTTCATAAACAATTCCTAACAATTCTAAAACAATTAGTAAAATCACATACAAAGCTTAATAATGATAAACCATAGAACAAACATGGTTTAGAAAATCACAAACATGAATTTAAACCATAAAAACTAAAGTTTATCTCTTGGGAAGTAAAGTAGAAGTTGGATTTTGAAGCACTTAGAGTGTGATTTTGGGAAAACTTCCTAAATGGAAAGTGTTTAAAATGTTGTCTAGCTTTAGGAAATGATGAGAGTGAAAATTATAGGGGAGTGATGGTGTACTTGGGTGTTGGGGCCGAAACTATGGAGGAAAAATGGAAGGAAATGGATGCTTGGTGTTCTTGGAATTTAGAGAGAAAATGGAGCTAAGTCTTTGGTAAGAGAAAATGAAATTGTGAGAGCGAATGAAGGGAGCTGGTGCTGCCGTGTGAGTATAGGGGAATTAAGTGATATACTTGACTCAAAATATCACCAATTGAGTGCACATGCATGTGCACATGGCTTGGTCATATATTGGTCATGCAATGGTCATCCAAGATGGTTCAAGAACCTTGGAGAAGTCTCCCCAAAGTTGTTGATTGGCCGTGTGGTTCTAGTGGAATTAGGGACCTAATTTGTTTTCAATTAAAGTCTAATTACTTGCTAATTGATTAGTTAATTCATTAGGTTTAGTTTCCTAATCACTTTTAATTAATTATCCAATTACATAACTAATTAGTTTAATATATTTTAGCATATATCACAACCTCTAATTAAAATTAGGATATCTAATTAAAAATTAGATAATAACTAATTAATAATTAAGTTAGTTTACTTAGCTTGTTAATTAGGCCATTAGATTAACCAAATTAGGTTTAATTAATTACTAAACAAAGTCAAGCCACTATTGTTGACTTCATCTTAGCCATTGAAAATCAACTTGGTTTCCTATCCATTGATCTCATCTACAGTGGATATTACTTAGTGATTTTATCAAGATTCGTTTCACACCATTGATCGAATCAACGGTTATGATCAAAAGCATCTAAATCATGTTTTTCATCCAAGGGTCCATATTGAAGTCTATGCTTCTTTGTTTGACTACTTCCTATTGGTTTAAAATAGTCAAGCTACCTATTTTGACTGATTCTTATTGGTTTAGAATTCTGTTTAGTCAGAATCATTGACTACTACACTAAACACGGGTCCCACGAATTTTTTCGGGTCCACGATTATTTTGAAGCTGTTTTTTCTCTTGTCATATAAAATAATATTATAATAATATAAAATTATTTTATTAGTACGCTGGATTAAATTCTAAAAATTAAAAGATTAATATATATATATATATATATATATATATATATATATCAATCAATTGGGTTTAGTAAGATCCCCCAACTTCAATTAATTAAAATAAGATTTTTTCGGTCAAGAAAATTATTATTTTATTGACTCGAGGCAAATCACACAAAATGATAAAAAATGATCTCAGAACAATCAAATTATTTTTATAACACACAGAAAATATAAAACAGTGTAATTCTGTTATTACTATTAACATAATCAGAATTTGGGGTGTTACATTAAACTTCATTGATCTATAGAGAATTGTACCCTAACGAACACAAAAAGATGAAGCTAAGAGTGAGCAAAAGCATAAGCATGAACTAGGAAGAAAATCTTGGGATGTAGGAGTGTTCATTGGGTCGAGTTGACCCGATGAACACAAAAACCAATTCAAACCAATTTTAAAAAAATAGTTTAGTTTAGGTCATCAGATCTAATTGGGTCAAACCTGACCTTGAATGGATAGGTTCACGAGTTCATGCATCCTCAACCTGTAGACTCGATTACCTACTCGTGAATCCAAATGACCATTTGACTATGGATAAAGCATAGTGTTTTAGTGTTAAACACTTAAACAAATGAAGTCTCTCACTCCACTTTCATCCCCAATTCTAGTCCTAGTAGTGCAAAGCCCTATAAAGGTATCACCAAGAATAAGAGAGAGAACAAAAGAGTAGACTCATGAGAGAGAGAGAGAGAGATGCAAAGAGAAAGAAATTGTGATGAATTGATTTCTTACTCAGAGAACTATTACAAATTGCTATTAATAGTAATCTTATTAGTAAATAACTGACTGACTAGTAACTAACCTCTAACTAATCTAACAACTTAACTAATATATAACAAGATCAGTTACATCAACACTAGGATAGTTACAATTAGCTATTCCCTTACATTCCACTCTCAAACTCAAGGTCTAAAAATTCTCAACTTTGAGTTTGTATTTAGACATAGGGAAAATTGTATTTGAAATTGCTTTGGTAAGCAAATCTACTACATGCTCAGTAGAAGGTATATGACAGACTTTGATCTTCTTCTACATTATTTTTTCCCTAACAAAGTAGAGATCAAGCTCAAAATGTTTTGTCCTTGAATGAAGAATACGATTGGTTGTTAGTATGACAGCACCCAGGTTATCACAATGTATTTCTGGAACTTTGACAACTGATACTTTTAATTCACTTAACAGTGACTGCAACCATGTGAGGTCAGCAACTACAGAAACCATGCTCCTATATTCAGCTTATGTATTGGAACTCAGAGCCACACTTCACATTTTGGAGGTCCAAGACACCAAGTTAGATCCAAGGAATACACATTGTCCTATTATTGATCTTCTGTCATCTACATTCATGCCCCAATCTAAATCACAGTATGGTGTGAGATAAAGAGTAGGTGACTTAGTGAGATGAAGACCATAATCTAAAGTCCCATTTAGGTACCTTAGGATTCGCTTTACTACCTTCCAATAGGACTCCTTAAGGTTGTGCATGAATTGACAAACCTTATTAACACTGAAGGCTATTTCTAGTCTTGTCACAGTGGCATATTGTAGGCCACCTACAATACTTCTATACAATCTAGCATCCAATAACTCAACATTGTAATGAGCAGACAACCTTAGTTCTGAAGCCATTGATATCCTCATGGGCTTTGCACTCAACATTTTGGCTTTTGATATCAGGTCTATAATTTACTTGGTTTGAGAGAGGTGAATTCCACCAGTTACAGTATGTCTTGCTTCTATTCCAAGGAAGTAGTGCAACTTGCCAGGATCCTTAAGGGCAAAGGCTGAGTTTAGTTGAGCTATGAGAGCAGAAATTGTAGCAGGGCAACTACTTATAACAAGAATTTCATCAACATATACAAGAACCAAAGTTATGGCTTGAGATGTGAATTGAACAAACAGAGAGGCAACACATTTGGTTAGCTGAAATCCCAGGTAAATGAGTATTGTGGTAGGTTTTTCAAACCAGGCCCTAGGTGCCTGCTTTAGTCCATAGAGGGCCATATGTAATTTATAAACCAAATGACCAGACCCTTGAGTACAGCCTTCAAGTTGCTGCATGTAAACTTTTTCCTTCAACACATCATTTAGGAATGCATTATCCACGTCCAACTGGTGAACTGGCTAGCCTATGTTGAAAGCAATAGTGAGGACCACTCGCACTAACACTGGTTTGACTACTGGACTGAATGTCTCAATAAAATCAAAGTCAACTCTCTAGTGAAATCCTTTTGCCACCAACTGTGCTTTGTACTTCTGAACACTTTTATCAGGGTTTCTTTTAATTTTGAACACCCATTTGCAGCCCATTACAGATCTTCCAAGTGGAAGTTCAACTAGAGACCAAGTGTGATTATGCATTAAAGCTTGATATTCAGCTTGCATAGCTTGATGCCATTCTAGAATGGATAATGCTTCATTGATAGAACTAGGTTCTGTGATTGCAAGAAATACTTTAGTCTTGTGAATACCAACCTTTGCTCTAGTAACCATAGGATGTGTGTTTGCAACAATAGCTTGCTGCTAATGTTGAATAGAATCAATAGTTGGCACAGTAGCATTGTGCTAAATATGATTAGAATGCAACTGAGTGTGAACAGAACTAGTAGCAAGCATAGAAAGAGATGTTGTGCTGCCAAGAGAACTAGATTTATTACCTGTAGTAACTAAAGACCAAGATGGTAGTATATGGGAATTGTTAGTAGACAAAGGCAGATTAGTATTAGCAGGTTGATCAATCAAAATTTAGGCATTCATTATTGTTTTATATTTGGCTTAATTGATGATAATTGTGCCCAATATTATGTTTGAAGATGAGTTTTAGATGATTGGTCTTCATTGAGCTTAATTGTAAAAACTTCATTAATTTTTGGATTTTAACTCATTTTGACCTTTCTGTCTTGTACAGGCCATAACTTGGGCTACGAATATCATATTTGGATGATCTTGGAGTCCCTGAAAGCTGAGATGAAGATCTACAATTTTATGTCTGATGCAATTTTTCTAATTCAGCTAGATTGAAGGCGAAATTGGGCCTCAAAGTTAGGACATTGTTGCTGTCACAAAGCTTGGACCTTTCCTCAATGATTTGGGCCTAACTCTCTCAATTTAAGCCCAATTAAGGCCAATGATATGTCTCTAAAAAGCTGTTTCAGAGGGCTACATTTGGACCAGGGGTAGATTAGGAATTACATAATATTTTTCAGTTACAAATAGGTCAAGGCAGATTTCGAATTTACTTTTTGATTTGATTTTGTTCAGTTTTAACAGATTGGAGCTTTTCTCTTTTCATCTTCTGTATTTTCGTTTTTCTCTCTTCTCTGCATTTTCGTAATGGCCATGGAAGGCTAAAGCTCCAATCAATCCAAGGAATCCAATGATTGTGGTTAGAGTTTTGAGTTCTCTTGTTTAATTGTAAATTCTGTTTGTGTTCTTCCTTCTTCTCCTTCTTCTCCTTCTTCAATTGATTTCTGATTTGGATTTCGAAATTGAAGTTAGAATTAGGGTTGATTAATCTGAATCTAATGGAGAATAGATCATCGATTGATAATCTATGTTAATCCGAATCTGTTCCTAAATTAATTAAGAATTGTGATTGTGATTCTGTTTTAGTTGATGAAATTCTAGATGATTATCTAGTTGAATTCGAATTAATAGAGGTGAATGCAACAGAATTCTATTCTCTCTGAATAATGATTAATTCTGCCACTTGAATTGAAGACCTTGGATTGGTGTTTCCTTAATTGAATTTTCTTAAAATTTGAATTAATTTTCTGTTATTGAAATGAACAAAACCCCCTTACTTATTGATAACTGCTAACATACTTGAGAAATCCGAATTGGTCCTTGGGAGATGACCTAGGTTATACACTATGCTATATTCCATTGTAAATCCTAGTCTATTTTGAGGCGAGTGCGACATCGCCGATCAAAATTTGGCGCGGTTGTCAGGGATCTATTTTCGGTTTCTTAGGTTTATTAGGTGTTCCTAATAGTTGCTAATTTCTTTGCATTCGTGATCAACTTTGCTAGAAGTCATTAAGTGCATTTTGCTGATTTTGCTACCGATTACTGCTCATCGATTCGCTATTGATTCTGGCTGCATAATTCTCGAAGTGCAATTAATTACTCATTGTAGAATTCGGTTCTACTACATAATTCTATTTCTTACGCTTCGTTGTTGTTTTGTTGTTGTTCCATTGTGTTTTTCTATTGGTATAAATCTGCATAACACACCATTGTTCAATTCTGGTATAACACACCAATCTGTTGCATTGCATTTTGCAGTTCCTTGGATTTTCGTGTTACTGTTCCATTGTTTGTTTACTGTTCCATTGGATTTTTGCTACATTTGATGACTCCTGTGAATGTGCATTGCTTCACTTAACACAATTGATACTTCATAACACATTCATCTGCAAAGCCTATTTGCTGCATAATCTGCTGAGCTGCAAAGCCTGTTTGCTGCATAACCTTGCTGCGGTTACTGTTCCATTGGTCCCCTTGCAACACATTCGGCTATTGCATGTCATTTTGCTGCATTTGAGCATCTATATACTTCATTATTGATATTTGAAATTTCTCATCTTCATTCTTGAGTTTCACCTCCACTTTCACTTTTCAGTTTCACTTTGTTCCCAATTTTCTGAATCCAAAAAGGGACTAGCAGATAGGAATTGTACTTGCGATGGAGTCTTGAGCTGTAACTTGGTCCCCAAAGGTAAACCATCATTCTAAGCAAACTGATCCAAGGATCAGTCCTGCATAATTTGGCCAAAATCCATCGTTTGGTAGGGTTTTTGAGCAAATTCAGGTGAGATAATGGCATTTTTGTAATTTTTGGGTGAGTAAACATGCTCAGAATGAGCTGAAAATTGGTGGGTTGAAGGAAAATGATCTTCTCCACAAGGCTCACTGCTTTGCTGTGAGCAACACCCTGGTTTGCCCTAAATCCTTCATTTAGACCACTTTTTCATTTTTTGAAGATTTTTCATTGCATTTTTGAGTTTCATTTTAGTGTAGTTTTAAGTGTGTGGTGGTCTCATATTTTTTAAAAATCATTTGATAGGTCAAATAGGTTTATTTTGGTGCATTTCTAGTGTTGGATACTTCATTTTGCTGTTTTGTTGTTTTCGAGCTTTGTATATTATATGACTAGGTCCAATCCTGGTTTTGTGCATAATTTTGATCCTGAGATAGATAGGACCTTTCATACCTTGCATAGGTTCAATAGATTTGATTCTGCATTTGCTGAGCATATAGGAAGTAGTGATTCTACACATATTTATCAAATTAGTGATTCTGCTTCTGAATTTTCTGATTCTGCACTTTCTCGTCATTGATCCATCTTCCATTCGATTCTACTGAGCATACTGAGATTATGGATAATAGAACCTTGAAGGAGCTAGTCTGCTCCCGATGTTACATATCAATCTTTATGCATTCAGTATCCTGATGTTGATGTTCCATTTGAGCTTAAATCTGGATTGATTCATTTGCTGCCTAAGTTCAATGGTCATGCAGGAGAAGATCCTCATAAGCACCTTAAGGAGTTCCACATTGTGTGTTCTACCATGAAGCCTCAAGGCATCTCAGAAGATCACATCAAACTTAGAGCATTCCCTTTCTCATTACAGGATGCAGCTAAGGACTGGTTGTATTATTTGCATCCAAGATTTGTCACTAGCTGGAATGATCTTAAGAGACTATTTTTGGAGAAATTCTTTCCTGCATCAAGGGCTGCATCAATCCGAAAAGAGATATGTGGCATCAGCAGTTTGATGAGAGAACCATTGTCTGAATACTGGGAAAGATTCAAAAAGATGTGTGCTAGCTGTCCTCACCATCAGATTAATGACCAGTTACTAATCCAGTATTTTTATGAAGGTTTGCTGCCTATGGATAGGAGCATGATTGATGCTGCTAGTGGAGGAGCATTGGTAGATAAGACCGCTATGGCTGCAAGAGAATTGATTGAGAATATGGCCACTAACTCCCAACAGTTTGGCACCAGAAGTAACTCAGTGGTATTGAGTAGAGGTGTCCACGAAATTGAGGCAACTTATGCTGCAAATCATAGAAAATTAGAAAGCAAAATTGATGACCTTGCATCCTTGGTGAGGCAATTGGCTGTGACTCAACAGCAGAAGCCTGTTGCAGTAGCTCCTGCCAGAGTGTGTGGAATCTGCATTTCTGCTGATCATCCAACATATGCCTGCCCTACATTACAAGAGGTTGATACTGATGGTACCTCTAGGCCTATGCAGCAAACATCTACAATAATAGGCCTCAGCAGCAGCAACAACAGAGCTACGATCTATCCTCCAACAGATATAACTCAAGCTGGAGAAATCATCCAAATCTGAGGTGGGGAAATACCTCTACACAGCCTGCCCCTACTCAGTTTAGGCAGCAGCAGCAGCTACCTTTCCAGCCCACTGCAGGACCTAGCAGACCATACCAGCCACCTTTCATGCAGCAGCAAAATTTACAACAGCCAAATAATGCCTCTCCTAAATTCGAGCCAACCTTGGAAGAATTGATGAAACAGATGGCAGTGAACAATTTACAATTCCAGCAGAGGACAGAAGCTACCATTCAGAATTTGGAGAATCAGATTGGGCAACTTGCTAGTTCTATGAATCAATTACAGTCCCAAGATTCTGATAAACTTCCTGCACAAGCTGTGGTAAATCCAAGAAATGTGAGTGTCATCACTCTAAGATCTGGTAAGAATGTTGATGCACCAAACTGTAGGTTGCAACATGAATCAGATAAGGAGAAGCAAGCCTTACCAGAAATTCCATGTAGTAGCAAAAATAAGAAAACAGATTCTGGCCCCATTCCTATAGTTACTGTTGAGCAGTCCATCCCATTGCCATTCCCTCAGAGAGTTGTGCAGCTTAAGAAGACTTTTGAGACTGACACAGATAGGGAGATCCTGGAGACATTTAGGAAGGTTGAGGTGAACATTCCTCTTATTGAAGCAATCAAGCAAATTCCAAGATATGCCAAGTTTCTTAAGGATTTGTGTACTCATAGAAGGAGACTAAAGGGCAATGAGAAGATCAGCATGGGAAGAAATGTGTCTGCACTTATACAGCCTACAATGCCCCAAAAATGCAAGGATCCAGGGATTTTTACTATCCCATGCATCATAGGCAATAGCAAATTTGAAAATGCCATGTTGGATTTAGGTGCTTCAATTAATGTTATGCCTATGTCAGTGTTCAACTCTCTTGCTCTTGGACCCTTGCAGAATACAGGAGTCATCATTCAGTTGGCAAACAGGAGTAATGCATACCCTGCTGGACTCATTGAGGATGTCCTTGTTAGAGTAAATGATTTGATTTTTCCTGCAGACTTCTACATTCTGGATATGGATGGAGAATCTGAATCCAGCACGGCTCCCATCATTCTTGGTAGACCCTTCCTCAAAACTGCCAGAACCAAAATTGATGTCCATGCAGGCACTCTTTCCATGGAGTTTGGATATAATGTGGTTCGATTTAATATCTTGGATGCCATGAAGCACCCCATGGAAGAACATTCAGTTTTCCATATAGATTTGTTGGCTGATATAGTTGATGATGGCTTTTCTGAGCTCTTTGTTGATGATCTTTCATTCTTTTCTGATTTTGTGGATACCTACACATGTGATGCCTGTACTGTTTCAGAAATGTGCAGTGTTTGTACTGAGATTGCATCCTATTTACATGGTGATTTTGATACAGATTGTGTGGAGTCAGAATGCAGTAGTTTGATTACAGCAAGTACCTCTGAATCAGATTTCGTTGGATTGCAGGCTGTCAACACAGTTAATTCCACCAGGATCCTTCCATCTGTAGTGCAACCATCTACACTTGAGCTTAAGCCATTCCTAGAGCACCTTCAATATGCATACTTAGAGGAGGATAAGCAGCTGCCAGTGATCATTTCTACTGCCCTCCATGCTGACCAGGAGGAGAGGCTGCTGCAAATTCTTAGGAAGCATAAGAAAGCTATAGGTTGGACCTTGGCTGACCTTCCTGGCATTAGTCCTTCCATGTGCATGCACAGAATACTACTTGAGGATGGTGCTAAACCAGTGAGACAACCACAGAGGCGACTCAACCCTTTGATCCTGGATGTGGTAAAGAAAGAGGTGACCAAGCTTCTGCAAGCAAGGATCATCTATCCTATCTCAGATAGTACTTGGGTGAGTCCAGTTCAAGTGGTTCCAAAGAAATCAGGAATCACAGTAGTGAAGAATGATCGTGATGAGCTGATTCCTACCAGAGTCCAAAGTAGCTGGAGGGTTTGTATTGATTACAGGCGGCTCAACCAAGCGACAAGAAAGGATCATTTTCCTTTGCCCTTTATCGATTAGATGCTTGAGCGCTTGGCTGGAAAGTCTTTCTACTGCTTTCTTGATGGCTTTTCAGGGTACTTCCAAATCCATATAGCACTAGAGGACCAGGAGAAGACCACCTTCACCTGCTCTTTTGGCACTTTTGCCTACAGGAGGATGCCTTTCGGCCTATGTAATGCCCCTGGAACTTTCCAACGATGCATGGTAAGTATCTTTTCAGACTTTTTAGAGGATTGCATTGAGGTGTTTATGGATGATTTTACTGTTTATGGTTCCTCCTTTGATGCCTGTTTGGACAGTCTGGATAGAGTCTTGCATCGATGCATTGAGACTAACCTTGTTCTTAATTATGAGAAATGTCATTTTATGGTAGAACAGGGCATAGTCTTAGGCCATATCATCTTTCAGAAAGGTATCGAAGTAGATCCTGCTAAAATTGATGTTATTTCCCAGTTGCCTTACCTCTCTTGCGTGTGAGAGGTTCGTTCTTTTCTTGGCCATGCAGGTTTCTACAGGCGGTTCATTCAGGATTTCAGCAAAAAGGCTCTTCCCCTGTCCAACTTATTGTAGAAAGATGTTGCTTTTGAGTTTGATGGCAAGTGCAGAGAGACTTTTGATTGGCTTAAGGGAGTTTTGACCACCACTCCCATCATTCAGCCACCTTTGTGGACGCTTCCTTTTGAACTCATGTATGATGCATCTAACTATGCATTGGGAGCTATCCTTGCATAGAGAGTTGGCAGTTCGCCTCATGTCATTTCATATGCTTCTCAGACTTTAGATGCTGCACAGGCTAACTATACTACCACTGAGAAAGAGTTACTTGCCATTGTATTTGCACTTGATAAGTTTAGATCATATTTGCTTGGCTCTAAAGTGGTTGTTTTTACTGATCATGCAGCATTAAAATTCTTGTTGAAGAAGGCAGAATCGAAGCCAAGATTGATTAGATGGATGCTGCTTCTCCAGGAGTTTGATTTAGAGATTAGAGATAGGAGTGGCGCAGCGAACTTGGTGGCGGATCATTTGAGCAGGATAGAAGGAGTTGTTAACCCTTCTCCTATCAGAGATGACTTCCCAGATGAGCAGCTCATGCAGCTGCATGATACCCCACTTTATCCCTGGTTTGCTGATTTAGTTAATTACTTGGTTGCATATATTTTTCCTCCTCATGCATCTAGATCACAGAAAGCTAAACTTAAGAGTGATGCTAAATATTATGTGTGGGATGATCCATATTTATGGAAATTTTGTAGTGACTAGGTGATTCGCAGATGCATACCTGACTATGAGATCCAATCCGTTCTTCATTTCTGTCATGCCTCTCCAGTTGGAGGTCACTTTGGACCACAGCGGACCGCTAGGAAGGTGTTGGATTCTGGATTCTACTGGCCTACCATTTTCAGAGATGCTTATCAGGCTTTCAGTACTTATGAGCAGTGCCAGAGAGCAGGAGTGGCTATCACTCGCCGACAGGAGATGCCCCAACAGCCCATTCTGTTCTGCGAGGTTTTTGATGTTTGGGGTATCGATTTTATGGGCCTTTTCCCTGTTTCTTTTGGTTTCTCTTATATTGTGCTTACAGTTGATTATGTTTCTAAATGGGTGGAAGCTAAGGCCACCAGGACTAATGATGCTCGGGTTATTGTGGATTTTGTCAGGTCTAACATATTTTGTAGGTTTGGAGTACCCCGAGCTATCATTAGTGACCAAGGGACTCATTTTTGTAACCGAACTTTGGAGGCTTTGTTTCGAAAGTATGGGGTCGTGCATAGAGTGTCTACTGCATATCATCCCCAAACTAATGGGTAGACCGAGATTTTTAACAGAGAGATCAAGCAGATTTTGGAGAAGATGGTGCAGCTAAATAGGAAAGATTGGAGCCACCGGTTAGAAGATGCTCTTTGGGCTCATCGTACCGCTTATAAGACACCTATAGGGATGTCTCCTTTCAGGGTTGTCTTTGGTAAACCATGTCACCTTCTAGTGGAAATAGAGCATCGTGCATACTGGGCAGTGAAGAGTTGTAACTTAGCATTTGACCAAGCCAGTTCAGAGAGGAAGCTTCAATTGCAACAACTGGAAGAGCTCCGCTTGGAGGCTTATGAGAATTCAAGGATCTATAAGGAAAAGACAAAGCATTTCCATGATAAGCTGATTTCTAGGAAGGAGTTCTCCATTGGCCAAAAGGTGCTTTTGTTCAATTCTCGCCTTAAACTCATGCTCGGTAAGCTCCGTTCTAGGTGGGATAGTCCTTTTGTTGTCACTAGCATCTTCCCTTATGGTGCAATGGAGATTTCGAATGAAGCCACCAATAAGAGTTTCAAGGTTAATGGCCACCGTCTTAAGCCCTTTCTTGAGAGCCCTGCAAGCCCAGCACCTGTAGAGGAACTCTCCTTGGCAAAGCCCACCTTTCCCGAAGTGCAAATCTTTCCACCTTGATGAGGGTGTTCTCTTCCCTTACTCTTTTATTTCACTTGTCTACTTATCTTTTGATTTGTTTTACCATTGAGGACAATGTGTGATTTAAGTGTGGGGGAGGGAATTTGGGGGAGGGAATTTTGTTTTTTCTGTTTTGCTATTTTTCTTCTCGTTTTTGTTTTCATTTTTATTTTTTATTTTTTTTTGTTTCTGTTTTTCTTGAATGTCTTTGGATTTTGCTATTTTCTATTTCTTTTTTTTGTTTTCTATTTCTGTTGTCATATAATTCTCTTGTTTCTATTTTATTATTTTTTTCTATTTTCTGTTCTATTTTTTGTTTTTATTTTCATTTTTCATTCTTTGTTTTCATTTTCTTTGTTTCTAATTTTATTTTTGTTTGTTTTAATTGTTTTGATCCATTTTGCATGCCTTTCATCGAATATCTTGGTTTGTACAGGTTGTGAATAATTTTATCATTCTTAGTTAGAGGTTTCTTGACATGATATAAATATTTTTCTTACATTTTTGGTTTAGCAAGCTGGCATTGAGAATTAAAGTGCTGCATCATTTGTGATAGGCTTGTCCTTGGTGAGATTTTGGACCTTATAATGGATGGATTGCATTATGCCATTCTCTTTTCTTTCTTGTGTGATCTCACTGATGATTGTTGGAGCTCTAGAACTTGACTTGATTCTTTTTTAAGCTCCTTGTTCACATGCATGTATTGAGATGATTGAGGCCTTCTTTCTTTATTTAGCTACTTTGGCCAAATAGCCAACCTTGCATCATTTCCCTTTGGTTACCCCCTTGAGCCTAATTGCCTATTCTTTGTTTTAGCTCATTTTATGCCTTTGTGAAAAACCATGATTTTACCTTACCTTAGGGAATGGGAGAGCATTGGTTCATTTCATTTGAGGAGCTCTTTTGCTTGTAGGCAGTTGATAGTTCAAGTGTAGTGGTTATACAAATTGATGTGTAATATGCATGCAAGGTTAAATCATGGTTTATAAAAAAAAACAAAAAACAAAAAAAACAAAAAAATAATAAATAAAAAAAAGAAGAAAAAGAAAAAGAAAAGAAAAGTAAGGATGAAAAAAAAAGGGAGTTTTAAAAAAAATGGTTCTAGAAAGGTTGTGAAAGCAAAAGGAAAGGTGATCAATGTAAGAGAATGTGCATTACTTATCATTTGAGTTCCTCTCATTGCTCTTTTATTCTCTTGGGTGCTTAACTTGCCATATCCATATTGTTCCTTCCCTTACCTTGGCCCCATTACAACCTTGAATAAAGTCCTTTTGATCTCTATTTGCATGTGTTTCAAGTAGTGAAAATTAGAGACTTGTCAAGCTTATGGTAGTACTTGCTTTCATGGGTACCTTGAGTGTAAATACAATCCTAAACACTTGAGAGTAGAGCATGCCTAGTGAGGATCTTATCACTTTTGGTTCATCATTTGATTCGATTTGTCTTCTTGCTTGCTTGAGATGTTGAGAGATATATTCATGTTTGTCTTGACTCCTTGATACTTTGGATGTTTGAATCTTGATCACTACCTTGCATTCTTGCAATTCATTGGAAGGTATGTTGATTTTGTGTGCTTGTGATGAAACCCCTTTTGGTTCAATTTTAAATTTTGCCCAGGAGTCAAGTGTAGGGGAATTTGATCAATCAAATTTCAGGCATTCATTATTGCTTTATATTTGGCCTAATTGATTATAATTGTGCCCAATATTATGTTTGAAGATGAGTTTTAGATGATTGGTCTTCATTGAGCTTAATTGTAAAAACCTCATTAATTTTTAGATTTTAACTCATTTTGACCTTTCTGTCTTGTACAGACCATAACTTGGGCTACGAATATCATATTTGGATGATCTTGGAGTCCCCTGAAAGCTGAGATGAAGATCTTCAATTTTATGTCTGATGCAATTTTTCCAATTCAGCTGGATTCAAGGCGAAATTGGGCCTCAAAGTTAGGACGCTGTTGCTGTCACAAAGCTTGGACCTTTCCTCAATGATTTGGGCCTAACTCTCTCAATTTAAGCCCAATTAAGGCAAATGATATGTCTCTAAAAAGCTGTTTCAGAGGGCTACAGTTTGGGCCAAGGGTAGATTAGGAATTACATAATATTTTTCAGTTACAAATAGGTCAAGGCAGATTTCGAATTTACTTTTTGATTTGATTTTGTTCAGTTTTAACAGATTGGAGCTTCTCTCTTTTCATCTTCTGTATTTTCTTTTTTCTCTCTTCTCTGCATTTTCGTAATGGCCATGGAAGGCATGATTGTGGTTAGAGTTTTAAGTTCTCTTGTTTAATTATAAATTCTGTTTGTGTTCTTCCTTCTTCTCCTTCTTCAATTAATTTCTAATTTGGATTTCGAAATTAAAATTAGAATTAGGGTTGATTAATCTGAATCTAATGGAGAATAGATCATCGATTGATAATCTATGTTAATCCGAATCTGTTCCTAAATTAATTAAGAATTGTGATTGTGATTCTATTTTAGTTGATGAAATTCTAGATGATTATCTAGTTGAATTCGAATTAACAGAGGTGAATGCAACAAAATTCTATTCTCTCTGAACAATGATTAATTCTGCCACTTGAATTGAAGACCTTGGATTGGTGTTTCCTTAATTGAATTTTCTTAAAATTTGAATTCGTTTTCTGTTATTGAAATGAACAAAACCCCCTTACTTATTGATAACTGCTAACATACTTGAGAAATCCGAATTGGTCCTTGGGAGATGACCTAGGTTATACACTATGCTATATTCCATTGTAAATCCTAGTCTATTTTGAGGCGAGTGCGACATCGCCGATCACAGGTAAATAACTCTCATTAATGCTAGTAGGAGACATAAGAGGGATACTTGGAGGAGAAGAAGTAGAAGTGGACAATTGAGAATTAGAATTGGATGAGTGTAGGAAATCTGGATTGACTTTAAAGGGAAAAAGGTTCTCATCAAACACATGTTTGAAAATATATACTCTCCTAGTGGGAGATATGCATTTGTAACCTGTATGAGAAGGTGAATACCCTAAGAAAGCACACTAATGAGACCTGTATTGAATTTTGTGGTTGTTGTAGGGTCTTAGGTAAGGATAACATGCATAACCAAAGACCTAGATAAGCGAGTAATTTAGTTTATGATCAAAGAGAACCTCTAGAGGAGATTTATTACCAAGGATAGGTGTGAGGAGTTTGTTGATGAGATATACAGCAGTGCAAAAAGCATCTGCTCAATACTGATGTGGGAGACCAAAGGATGCCAAAAGAGTTAACCCTATTTCAGTGATGTGTTTGTGTTTGGGTTCAGCTGCCCCATTTTGCTCATGAGTATAAGGTCAGCTAAATCTATGCATAATGCCAAAAGAAGTTAAATGTTTGGAAAATATAGTAAACTCACCCCCATCATTAGTTTGCACTATTTTAATTCTCCTATTAAATTGTAATTCCACCATGGTTTTGAAGGACAAGAAGATAGACAATGCTTGAGATTTATTTTGCAATAAATAAATCTAGGTGAATTTGGTATAGGCATCAAGAAAAGAATATAGTATCTGCAACTATTAAAAGTTTGAACAAGAGATGGCCCCTACACATCACTATATATAAGTTCCAGGGATTGAGTATAAACAGCATCAGAGACAGGAAATGGAAATTTACTAATCTTACCCATACAATAAGGACCAAAAACAAAGGAATAAGTGTTTTTATTACTGTAAAATGGAATGTTACATGATTTTAAAGTAGCATGTGCAACAGTGGTTGAGGCATGTTCTAGCCTAGATTGCCACAAATTGAAGTCAGAAAAATTAGAAGAAATAGAATTACAACTAGAAATAGAACTATTACATGTAGGAACAAAATTACATGAAGATGAGAAAGTAGAACAATGCACAGGCTTTACAGATTTAGAAGAAGGAACAAATCTCAATGACTCAAATGCATAGAGACCATTGCTAAGTTTGTCCTGCAAAAGAATCTCCTTTGTCACTTGAGATTTGACAAGATAAAAATTAGATTGAAACTTAAAGAAGATATTGGTATCCCTAACAAATTGAGAAACACTAATTAGATTTTTGGTAATATGTGGAACATGAAGTAGATTATGTAAAGAAAGAGTAGAATTGGAACTAGCAAGAAAATGAGAGTTTCCAATGTGCTTAATACCTAAACTTGTACCATTACCTATCTGAACATTGTCTTGACCCTTGTAAGGTGCCCTTATGCCAAGATTATGGAGATCTAGAGTCAAGTGATTGGAGGCCTCTGAATCTAGATACCATGCAAAATCAAAACTTGGTTTAGAAAGGCTTGAATAATGTGATGATGATGGAAATTGAGATGAAGACTAAGATGGAAACTGTTAAGCCACATACTGAGAATATTGAGGTGTTGTAGCCATCATGACTTGCATAGAACCATTTGAGGATGAAGCTTGAGATCCATAAGGATTAGGTAATTGCCTATCATATCAATGAAAGCAATACCAACCCAAATGACCATACTTTCCACAAAGTTGACATTTGACATTTGAATGTCTGCCACCACCTCTACCAGATCTGCCACCAAATCTACCTCTGCCGCTATTGTTAACACCTCAACCTTGACCTTGACCACCATAGAATTGAGAGCCTTCACCATAGAATTGAGAGCCTCCACCATAGCTCGAATTTCCACCATCAAACCTTCTGTGTTGTTGAAAACTTTGAGCAATGTTTGCTTGCATCAATAGCTGGTCATTGCCTAAAACTCTTATGTGTTTTTCTAACCTTTCCTCTTGTGCCATTAACAAAGCTTCAATCTCGTGTATTGTATAGGGCTCAGACCTTGACATAACAGAAGTGATAAAATCATCATAATCTTCTGAAAGACCATAAAAAAATGGCTTTTGTATGAGTAGCAGTATCTATAGGAGAGCCCACTACAGCTAAGACATCAACTATTTTCTTGATTTCAAGCAAGTAATAAGCTATGCTACCAAATTTCTTCACACTCCTTAATTGAACCTTCAATTGCTTAACTTTTGCTTTAGATTAAGATGCAAAGAATTGTTCAAGATGATTCTAAACCTGAAAGGAAAACTCAAAGCCAACCATTTGCAGGGTTAAAGGTTATGACATGAAAGCAAGAAGCCAAGATAGCAACAATTGATCTTGTTGCTCCCAATTTAGTTATTCTTCAAAAACGTTATCAATCTCAGCGTCTCTTTCAGAGGCAAATTTATGTGCAATAGCTTGTACTCCTTGTATGAATTTTTGAAGCTTGAAGCCCTTTATTGTTGCCAGAGCTTGTTGCCTCCATGGAAGAAAGTTGTTGTCACCAAGCTTGAAGGACACTAGGTTTGAAAAGGTTTGTAATACAAAGCATGGAGTAGAGCTTTATATCGATTGAACCATGCAATTTTCACTACCCTCCATGTTTGTGACTTGCGCAGCTTCATTCGCCATTGAAGCATCTGAAGCTCTAATACCATAAAGGTATCACCAAGAACGAGAGAGAATGAAAGAGTAGACTCATGAGAGAGAGAGAGAGAGATGCAAAGAGAAAAAAAATTGTGATGAACTGATTTCTTACTCAAAGAATTGTTACAAATTGCTATTAATAGTAATCTCATTAGTTAGTAACTGACTGGCTAGTAACTAACCTCTTAACTAATCTAACAACTTAACTGATCTATAATAGAATCAGTTACATCAACACTAGAATAGCTACAATTGGCTATTCCCTTACACCCTAGACCCTTATTGCACGAAGCCAGTTGGTCATTAGTGAGACTCGTCTATGCTTGTGCCTGTGTCACCATCGTTGGTGCAGCTATGTTGGTCCTCTACCCTCAATGTCCAGTGAATCTGGTTTCAAGTACTTGTTTCAAGTTAATTTCCTTTGCTCAAATATGACCTAAAGCCATACAAAAATCCCCTCTGCCGTGCCACACGCATTTGCATCTATTAGTATGTGACTGCCTTTGCCGCTAGTGTAGTATTGTCCACCACTTGCTAAGGAGCTTTCAGCCAAGCCAAAGAGATATGGTGTCTTTCACTTTATTCTTCACTATCATGGACTAGCTCTAACAATTTCTCATTAGATAGGACTTAAATCTGTAAAATCTTTTTGATTTCTTCATGTGTTTGCATATTAGTCCTTGGTTGGCTTGGTCACACTTTTTTGGATTTTTAGGTTGGTACTGGTTCTACGATGGTTTTGTGATGTATGGTTGCTGCGAAAGGGGTTGAAAAATTGTAGGACCGAATGATTCAATGTGAACAAATCCGAATTTAATTGAGTTGGTCTGGTTTAAATATATATATATATTTGGACATCTTTTCCCTGAACCAACATGACCCGTCAACATCCCTATTAGGATGACCCATGCAGACCCAAAAATCCCATGGATTTTGTATAGCCCGTCCTGATACGGTCCGAAGTCATATTTGTATCAGAAATAGTTTGACCTGTCGCGTCAAATTGGTTTGGATCATATCTGCTGCAGCTCAGTCCCACACTGGCAAAATATATAGCAGAACCATCAATGCTGTATCTATTTTAATTTGAATCCAAACTAGAGAGCAGAGAAAGGAAAACCAGAAGTCGAATTATCCATTATCGGAGCCCAAAGCAAGTCCATCTAATCTCTTCTTTAGTAAATTAGTACCTCCAACTCCACCGGGAATCATAAAAACTTGTAACAATTATCCGAACAGCTAAATGATTGTCGGAATGAGCAATGATGACGATAAGGGATCCAAAATGGCAATAGCCCATCTTTAACTTTTTTCAGAGATTATTTGTGTTTTTCCATCAAATACAACAAATACAAAGCTGCTGCCATATTACAAGCACCTAATACTTAATCAAAAAGACAGGCTTTTTGAGAACCCGTCAAATCGCTCTATCACTGTATTGAGCAATTAACAAAAACTAATATACAGGGAGCGGCAAAATGGATATGTTTGCCGCTGAGCACATCTACTACCTGCCTAAGTCCACTTTCCCTCCCCAAGATTCATCCTCTCTGATGATACTCCCAGTCTGACCACCATTCTGGTCAGAATTGGAATAATGCATTTTGATGGCTGCCACAGGATCTGAGACTCCACCACGTGATCCTCCCACAAGAATCCCCGGTCTCCCAACACCATTCATTCCCATCATTACCCTACCCTGCTGCTGTAAACTTGAGATTGCTTCAAAACCATTTCTTCTCTGCATCTCAGAGAACACATTTTGGCAGTGCTTTACATCTACCATAAATGGCTGCACTTTTGGACCATCCCTGTTTCTAAACATCTGATAATCAATCACACCGTTGTTGCCATTGACTTCTCTAGTTGTAAAAGCAGGTGCACCCTTCAGGTGCTGTTCATTATTCTTGGCCAATGACTGCAATGAATGTTGCTCAGATTTTGCAGAAGATGTAGGATAATTACTAAATGCAGCAGGATATTTTGCAAGCAAGATGGCGGAATCAGGCAGGGATGAGAAACCAGTCGGTATTCTGTTCCCATCCCAATAATCATAACTCATGATGGGAACATTTTCAAGGCCCCGATAATCACTATGATCATTATGATCAAACTTAATTGCCGAATTTCCATCAGTATTATGATGACCAGTAAATTTCAGACTAGAATTGCTGCATAACATGGGATGATGGGTAGCATTTTCTTCACTTCCCTTGGCAGTTAAATTAGGCTTCTGGGTGGATGTAGGATTGGTCAGTATCTTCCCAAACAGTTTCACATCACCATTTCTGGATGTTTTTTCTGAATCTGACGAACACCGCAACTGTGTTTTGTAATCATCATCAGTTTGTTCAATCTTTTGGGACAGAAGTGGCAACTCAGTTGTGGAACTGCTGCAGCTCGTATCCACATTCACTTCTTTATTATTGGGCACTTGCAAAGGATATCCCTGGAGGATGCTAGCAGCCTCAACATGGTCCAATAAATTTCCAGGATTATGAAGCTGATGGTCACCATTGCTAATGGAATTATGGCAGCACATATCTCTACTTCCCTGAAAATCATAAGTAGAAGACAGTCGATCTTGGCTAACTGCTTTGTCACATCGAGCAGCATCAGCATTTTGCAACAATGAATTTGAAGTTGCATGAGGATCCTCAGACAATCCTGAGATATGACGCTTTTCAAGAGACAGTTGGGGCTGATTTTCAGCATCAAAACTCAATCTTGAACAGGGAATCCCCACAGATGATAGTGAAGTATTTACTGTTTCACTTGAATCGTGAATTGAGTTTTTCAATTCAACTACAACACCTGTATCAACTTCATGTTTATCATCTATATCGTTGAGAAATTGAGGTGATGACACTCTTCGCCCTTCCAATTCATTTCCATGACCCTCAGAAGAAACCTCAGCAACAGAATTAGAGTGGCATGGTTCAATTATCTCTGTAGCATATACCAATTCTGAAACTGCACCTCCCACTTCATTTCTTTTATCTTTTCCAACTTCTATGCTATCTGAAATCATTATAGCTTTCTGGCTCCTGACTGAACCAGATGTATCAGAACTGTACAAGACAACCCCACTACCATCAGTACCCAGTTTAGACTTACCCTTAATTACAAATGCATCAGAAACCATATTTACATCTTCATGATCTACTTCTTCCCCGTTAATTTCTTTTGATTCAGTTAAGTCAGTTGACAGGTTCCTGGCTTCCACAAGGTTAGATTCATCACGGTATGTGTTCATGACAGATGAATGCAGGTCCTCATCTGTTTTAGTGCCTGACTTATCAGAGCCAATGACCGAACCTCTCTCAACGATGCATGCATCATCTGTGTCACTCCCACCAACATTTGTATTATCATTCACTGGTGATCCAAAATTTTCAGGTCTGGGGCGCATGAGATCCAACCCAAGGCATTTTCGAGCCTTGCTAAAGAAAACTTTGCATTGATCTTGGGACCTTGTTCCCACACACCGTGCAATCATTGCAAAATCCTTACCAAAAGATGATACAGCCTGAAGCAAGGCTGCCTTCTCCTCATCTGTCCAATCAGTAGGATCCATTTCCCCACAGCTCTCATCTGAACAAGTTCCATCATCAATATTCTGAGTAATATCAGGCGTCTCGGGTTGTTTGCATAGAGGGCTCACTTTCAAGCACTTCCTGTTCCTGTTACCTTCCACAGGATCAACTGAGCTTGTTATGCAGGAACTCATAGCCTCAGATGAAAGAGAACCACAAATACCAGCCAGTACATCAGCTGCAACAGTCACTCTTTCATCTCGAACAATGTCAAAACTGCTTGATCTCTCTGTGATGCTATCCTCACCCCTTGAAGTTTTCATCTTACCATATTCCCTCAAAAGGAAACTTCGTGAACGCATTTTTTGATTACCCGCAATGCCATCCGCCATCACTGAAGCTGCACTCAAAATCTCAAGTGAAGTAGCATTCACTTCACAATTCCATTTTTTACCTGATGCCATCAAGTTAGTTTTGGCAGAAAACGACTTCCCTAGCTTCCCACCATCTTGCCTCTTAATTTTCTCAAAACAATCAGACTTATGATTTTTGTAGTAGAATTCAACACAGTCAGCTGTTGTCTTGTGGTCAAGGAAAGAAGCAATTTTCTGAAAATCTTTACCAAAGGCTGCAAATTTCTCCAGGAAAATCTCTCTCTCTTCTGATGTCCAAGGGTTGATCATAGCCCTTTCTTTCTCAATAGCTAATGGATCTTCAACCAGCCCATTACTAGATATAAACTTTGAAATCATTTTCTCCTTCTGATCCAAAATTAATGCTGGCATTTTCAAGCTGTTTCTGTGAACTTCAACTTGGGACTCTGAAAGCAGTTTGCTTGTAAAGTTAATAATCTCAGATGTTGGAACTAAGCTTAGATGATTTCCTGCTGCAAATATAGTGGGAAAAAAAAGACAAAAGGAAAGTACAAGTTAAAAAAAATTAACAGAACAGAACAAACTATAAAATGTAAATGTCATTAGTCAACATAAACACAAGTAGTTAATGGCAGAATGCAGTGTGGAGCAGCCGCATCCAAAAACACTATAGCAACATAGCAAATCTTGTAGCGGCTGCTACAATGAAGATAGTGGCTATAATAAAAACCTCAAAAAATTTGTAAAACACACATAATTGATAATCCTAATAGTTTTGAAACTTTATTATGAACAATAAACAAAGTTTCAAGACTCAAAACAAAGAGTCAATTGGAAAAAACTTAAATATCAAAAAGAAGTCTAACAAGCATATCCAAATAAAAAGTACAGTACAAAATCAGAGGAGCTACGTGCAAAACAGATGATGGAGAGAAGCTAAACAGAAACCAAGTGCAAAACAGAGGTTGGAGCTGTGCAAAGTACAGAACCAAATCAGAGGAGTTACATGAAAAACAGATGATGGAGCTGTGCTAAACAGAAACCAGAGCGAAACAGAGGAAGAAGCTGCAGTGTGAGTGCAAAACAGAGGCTGGTTAGTGCGAAAATGGTGGATGGGTCATGGGTGAGGCTGGTTGAGTGCAAAAAAGAGATGGGTCATCAATGATGGGAGCAAAATGTTGGCTGCGTTGAAGACATGAAGATAAAAACCCTAAACAGAGGCCTAGAAGTCCTAATTTGGTGCTGCCAAGTCAGTTTAAGTGAGGTTAATTAGAAAAATCCTTCATCCCAAAAAAAAATGTAAAATTAGGAAGACTTAAAGATGAAAACCCTAAACAGAGACCTAGACGTCCTAATTTGGTGCTGCCAGGTCAGTTTAGGTGAGGTTAATTTAGAAAAATCCTTCAGCCCAAAAAAAAAATTTAGGAATTTCCTCCCTCCCCTTACAGCTTTGGCCACAAGGCTGTTATTCAAGACTGTGACGACCTGCAATTGCAACACACCAAGCTGCATTGCTTAAACACTCTTCTCTGGTATGATAGCAGCTCTTTGGCCGCTATTGACTACCTTGCATAAAACATCACCACAACAAACACCATGTAGCAATAAAGAGAACTTGAGTGACAAAAAACCAAAGCACTTAATCTTGAAATTAAGAGAGGTGATTATAAATCTCTAAACTGGAACAGCTGCCCCAAATCAGTAATAATCTTCACCTTTCACATTGATAAATTCAGAGTTTTATGAAACAAACCCCAGTTTGCCATCGAATCTCTCAACCCATTTAAACTGTCATCATGCAATTCAGAACCCTGCCAACTATTTTGATTGTGACACAATTTGGAAATCAAGCCAGAGGCTTGCTAAATAAAACTGAACAGGTATCTTAATCAGTGACAGGTGACAAGAAGCATCTTGGCAAGCACCCATCAACAAAGAAGCCCAATCCTACCAGGTCTTATGAAGTTTTGAAAACCAAATGAAGCCAAGTATGTACCATGCAGGAAGCATTTTGTTGGCACCATGAATAAACACAAGTCATACAATGAAATATCACCATACTGAATTCACATCTGAGCGTCTCATACAAGCCCAAGTCAAACACCCAACAATTAATAACAGTTCGGTACAGTAAACTTTCTAGTCAAAAGTCACATAATGAAATATCACCATACTGAATTCACATCTGTGTATCTCATACAAGCCCAAGTAAACATTAATTAATACCACATAGATACTGAGGTACTGCAAACTTCCTAGTCAACCATCGTAAGGTTGTTAATTCTAACTTAAACAACAACTAGTAGTCAACTTAGCCAGAGCCAGAGACCATCCCATTAACCCCAGTACTTTAGCATCAATCCCGGTTCAAACAATAGATATTGTAAATTTGAAAACATAATAGCAAACCTCATTTATTTATTTTTTAAATAAAAACTAAAGAAATACTATCATAGCTATCTGAATTCCTCTTGATGATGCACGTTTAGATTGATTGGTAGCCACAAAGTCAGTTTGGCTGATAAGAAGAGCCAATAGCCATGACTAATGGACGGAGATCTAACCTAGGTATTAGGTATCCAACCACATACAAATTATGCATAAAACAAAACCAGAAAACAACTAACAGTTCATAGAGGTAGCTACATCAGCTCTACTTTCGATTGAATTCAAGTAGAGGCTCAAACCAACCAAAAATATTGGAACCAAATTAAACCATCAAAATTTAAAGAAGCAACCAAACCAAACCACATAGGACCAAGTTGTGATTTGCTTTGAAAACTCATTTCCTTTATTAAAAGCATCTTGCTAAAACCTCTAACATACACTAATGTAGAAATTCTTTAAAGGTAGTAAAATGTACATTAACAATGTGAGATTTTTTTTCACTATAGCACAAATAAAACTATCATGTCATGCCTTACCCTGCCCTAACATCGCAAGAATATCATGCCCAATATTGGGTTGTTCAACCTCGGGGGTATGCCTTTTATTTACTTCATAAGAGGAGAAAAATTATTAATGGAAAGAAATTGCAATATTAAAGGGTAAACATTCCACCATAAACCAAACAGCCAAAAAAATAAAAAATAAAACATGAGCTCCACCAATCCCTCCGGCATATCTACCAAAGAAACCCCCAGAAAGAATCCATGTACTGAACACAAAAAAGGTATCATAGCAACTCAAGGAACTAATTGTTGACTCTCCAAGAGTTTAGAATCAAAATATTTGAAAAGGATTCTGGAAGATGTTCTCTTAGACTTGGAAAGAGCAACATACATGCATGTTTTATATTAACAAACTTCTTTTTCTACACTAATAAGCCATTGTTTATTTTATTCTTGTTGGTAAAGGAGTAATCGATATAACTCTCTAGAGCTGCTGCCTAATAGACTTAAACCACACAATACTACAAATATCCAGTGTTTGATTCGCATGGTATTAGCTTAAAGATGCACTAATCAAATATGAATTTACAAGCATGCCAATCACTCAACATGGCTGACAAAGTTTGGTAAACTAACAAAGAAATCCATTGGATTGCTTCTCAACACAAGTCCCAGTTTTTTTCTTTTTTTTGTGTTGAGCTCCCAAGGAGATAAGTGTACCAAGCAAGCAGAATGGACTAACACACCCCAGAGGATACAAGGTATTAAAAAATCATCATCAACAACCAAACCTTATCCCACTAAGTGTGATTGGCGAAATGGGTCAAACGACACCATTGGACTCTATGAAAAACCAAATTTTCAAGAATAGATTCTATATCATTCCAAAATCCAACCACCAACAGAGATAGTAAACTATATGTTTTACCCCATTTCTATAAACAAAGTATCCATTGCCATATGAAACCAAAGCAAAGCACAATCTCCTAGCTGACCTAATTATGTGAAGAAAGACACAGCAAAATCACTGTCATATGTTTAGCAGAACAACTGTTAGAAAGAATCATATTCATACCAGGGAAGGGAAAACGAGAAAGAACAGAGGATCGGTTCTTCTGATGACCACTACTGATAGTTCGCACACCTAATTCAAGTATCTTGTGAGATTTTGGGCGGCATTTCCTTGTAGACAGTAAGCGCATATCTTCTTTCCACAGGTGATGCAAGGCTTTAAACTTAAGTGTTATAACTCTCTCCTTAAATCTTGCAAACCGCTTTTTCTCTGCAAATTTATCCAAAATGAATGCACCATTATGAGAGTATGAGCCACTGCTAGCGCCAATATTACCAATCTTACCACATTCCTTCGGCAATAACTTAGCAAATACTTCATATGCTCTGTTTGCAGACTCTTTATTGGAAGAAATAATTGTATTATATAAAATATCCTCACTTATAGAACACAAGCTTGCATCAGAGTTAGCATGCATGCCATCTTTAACCTCCATAGATGTACAACCATCAACACAAGCAGATACACTAACAACTTGCCTAGAAGTACAAGGAACTAAGCATTTCATGGCTGCAGACTGAATACCATCCAAGTCTCCAGCACAAGATTCATTTCTCCCCACATCACATGAAGAAACTGCATTAATCAAGGGTAGAGGCTCTACAAATTTAGACGTTGCTGTTCCAGGACTATCAATATCCTCTTCCTTGTCATTATCATGTATACTATGCAAATTAGTTGAAAGTAGCATCTGCTCCATATTGGGGTCAACAGAAGAAACAATTTGCAATGGCTCTGGACGAGCAACCTTGTCTAAGCCTCCAACATGTTCATCACAAGATTTAGCATTGTAGCATAGCAGCAAGGAGCCAGCAGCTGCTGGACACAGGAATCTACCCCTAGATTCAGATTTTAGTGACTTCATTTCATTTTCAAGTAAATCAATTTCAGTTTCAGTCACCTCCAATACCTTTGAAATGTCAGCTTTCCACATCAGCAACTTATTCATTGCAGAACTAGAATCCACAGAACTCGGATCATCAGATTGTAGCAAATCAATAAGTGAAGAACCCAAACTAGTCAATAAGTCAAGATCCAACTTCTCTAAATTGAAAGAAAACTTCTGCAGAGGATTTTGAGACCCAGGACCGGGTGAACCACTCAAATTACTAATATCATTGTTCACATTTGCAGCTTTTCCATTTCCAAATAATTTATCATCCACACCTGCTACAAGATGAAAGGGTTTTGGTCAACAAGTAATACATAGAAGGGGAAAAAATTTGTATATAATACATGCTGACAGAGGAATAAATTTGCCTCACCAGATATCAGAGTATTATTCACTACAATTCCATAGGATAAAGTAAGATAAACACCCTGATGAGTCAGATGTTACTTCACTACCAGTAGTATAAACTTCTATAAGTTAAGTTGCCTTGTTCTTATACCACTTCTATCAAAGGGTTAAAAGGATTCTAAACAGAAACAGAAAGCCCAACAACATACCTGGTGAGGAACTGCAGGCAACAGAAGATGGAGTTGCAGGAGATGCACAATCTGAAAATCCTGTAACTTTTGGGCTTTTATCTACTAGGCTGGGACTAAGAAAATTACAGGGTTCCATATTACTAGTAGACAAGATGGGGCCATCTTTGTTTGCACTTACATCAGGCCCCTCAATTTTCTTCTTCTCATACTTTGCAAGTCCTTCACCCCAATTTAGCCTAGGCTTCTTCCTCGAATTTGTCTCGTCAGATGGAGCAGAAGATGTCCCACATCCAGCAGTTTCCCCTGAATGTGACTCAATAGCAGTTGCATTTTTGTGTTGCAACTCAGCCTTCCCTTCATAGGAATCTGCCCCTCTGAAGCTCCTTGAGCTACTTGAGTGGCTAAAGCCTGAGCCTCGGGAAGACAAGCTTCCAGAACGGGTCCATTTAAGTGGCTTCCAGACAATCGAACCCAGAGAACTCTCCCTATCACATCTATGGCCTGTACCCAGCCCATTGACACCACCCATCTTATCATGCTGGTCTTTCAAGTGATGCTGCTCCCAAGTGTTTATAAAGTCAGAATGTGGATGAGATGAATATATTAGCATGTCATCAACTGACCTGTGGTCATTATTCACATCCGGTTGCCTCCTGGACAAATTCAGAGAGCCATTAGCAGTTTCCCACGAATTACCTCTCCAATCTCTCTGGCTAAAGGATCCTCTATTCTCCCTACTGCTCCTGCCATATTTTCCATCCCCTCGCGAGACCACGGGCCGACAGCTATCTTCCTCCAGCATCTTGTCACAGGACCGAGAAAGTGCATACCCATGACCAGATTCTTCGGGAAACAGGTGCCAACCACCCTGCTTACCATGACCTTCAGAAAATATTTAAACAAAAAAGGGAAAAAATAGAAAAGAAAAATCAACACAAGCAAAGTATATATTCTCACACCCACAAAAAGCAAAACAAGATCTTGCCAAAGAAGAAAAAAAATTCACCTACTTAAAGTAACATTCCAATAACAAATACAGACCCAAATCTTCAAAAATCACAACCAAAAATAAAAAGCAAAAAGCAAAGTGTGTTTGGATTAGCTTATTTTGAAAAAAAAATTAATCAAACATACTACAAATCATAAACCATTCAATACTAATTTCTTCCAAAATAAAACCGAACAGAAACTCCAGCTCCTAATAATGCATCATGATGTTTAAGAAGCATAAATTTAGAACCAAAATTCTAAGACCAGAACGATTTGAAACTCACCGGCTGGTCTCCGGAAATCAGCCGATCCCCACCGATTGAACTCGCGTGAGCCGTGATGGGACGACGAGTCTCGCCATCGCGCCACGGACCCTAGGTATTCAGACCTCTCGTGCTTCCTCTCCTTGAAGAAGTCCTTCCGATCCCAAGGTATTGGTTCTGGCGGCATCAAAAATTCAACCCAATAGCATGGGGCAGCACCCACTGGGAAAACTGAATTCACCACCACAAACAGCACAGCAATCGAATCAAAATAACACCGAATTCAACAACACCGTGCCAAATCTAGGGTTTCCAAACTCAGTAACCAATCCACAAACAACTCAAAACGACGCCGATTCGCAACTCTTCTCGCCCTCAGATCGATACCGCACGAATCTAGGGCTTTACGAAACGACAAAATCCTCGAAAACAGACGGATAAAACAAAACCTTTGGATTTCACCAAAGCAGAAGAGGAAAGATTCAGAGGCGGCGATTCAGATCGAAGAAGGTAGCAATCAACAGTGTGTGGAAGCCATGGATTTGGATTCTCCAAATCCCTTGGCTGTATTGAAAGCTTGCTCTGTCTAGTATCTAGGGCATGTACCGTAGGTTTCTTCTTTGGCCTTCTGGCTCCGGAAAATTATCTCGGACTTTCTCTGTGTTTCTCGGGAAAGTCAGGGTATCGGCGAGAAAGTGAGGACCGTGAGACGATAAGGAACAAAGAGAACGTTGGGATAGAGAGAAGTAGCGGATTTCAATGATGCTTACAAACTGTTTTTCAAGCTCATTTGAAATCCGATCATAAAAATCCTTATTTTTTTATTTTTGTTTTTATTAACGTGTCTTTTACTTTTGTCGAGTTTATTTCCTATTTCTTTAATCAAACTTTAGTTTTTCATCGAGGGGACTAGATTTACCTTATATTTGGATTTTTTTTATTAAAAAAATAAAATAAAAGAAGTGAAAATGGAATAAAAAGAAAAGAAAAAAATAAAACATAATTTTTATTCTCTTTGTTTGATAGTTTCATTAACGAAATGAAATTACCCATGTGTTTTCCTCATTTCACCTCAATTTTGGGAGGAACAAAAGTTAGGCTTTTTAAGGGGAAGAGGGAAGAAATGATTCCTCATGTGTTCCGTTCCATTCCTATATATTTTAAAACTTCTAAATAAGAGAAGTTATTTCTGTTCTCTTCATTTCCTTTTCGTTCCTCTCATTACCTATCATCCAAATATAGTGTTAAGGATGTAAATCGAAGATGTTTGAACGAGTTTGGTTTGATTTGAACTCAACATGATATTTTGATTGAATTATTTTTTTTAATTCAAATTTGACTTGATCATAATTTAATAATGACTGAAACTAATTTGATATATAGACATAATGTATAAATTTAAACATTATGCGTAATTAGATTAATTAAAATATAAGATTATAAAAGTAGGAAACTAAAGGTAATGTATATTTTATAATATATATTTCAAAAAAAATATAAATATAAATATATTATTATATTATGAAAAAGTTATTAATTTAAGTCAAAAAGTCTTATTATTTATAACTAATTGTAAAAACAAATATAAGTTTTAAAATAATTTGGGATAACATGCTGAGTTAGGATAACTCGAACTATAACCTGAACTCATTCTAATTAATTTTAGGCTAGGTCGGGTTAGTAGGATAGGTTAGGTCTTGAACACCTCTAACCAGATTGGCCTTATCTTTTGTTTGAAATGACAATGGTTGTGTGCCAATTCTGTGTTAGTCGGAGTTTTGAATTTTTTTTTTGTTTTTGACCAATTTCTTACACAATTTTCGGATCAGGGTGGTGGTTAGGTAAAATTATTCTCAAAGTAGTGATTGAAAGAAGAACTCCTAACATTATAGGTAAGATTCATCTGGAGTTACAGTTTATTTTTAGTGTTTGGTACATTTAAATGTTTGTTTATTTGATTTGATTTGACTTGACTTTAATGTATGTTATTAAGGATGAAATTAGGGATGACAAGATGTGTGCTTGCCTTTTCATCATTTGAAAAATTTGTTAAACCAATGCACAAAGAAAAATGCTAATTATACAATACTTATATTCTTACATCTCTCACATTTGTTTATGTGATTGAATCAAAGTGTATGTGTAGAAAATGAGGCAAATCTTGTAACACCCACCGTAGGATATCATATTTAAGATTAATCCTAATAAAACCTACCCAAGTTGTAAAAGAATTAATCTTGTAAAATGTCAATTTTAATATTTCATTTGCAGAATAAAAACAAAAACAATCAAATTAAATAAAACCATAAGTATGACTTGTAACTGAAAATCACACCCATATTATACATAATACTAAAAGCCTTGTTTACAAATATTTACATAATACCCTTACACACCAAAAGATAAAATGTACAACAGACACTCCAAAACATGACTACTAAACTTAAACTCCTAAAGACTGACCTAAGGATTTGGGCTCTCAGAAGGATCCTCCTCCACATCATCACTAAAGAACCCAGGCGGATATAACATTCGCCTCACAGGGGTCATTGCGGAAGATACCATAGAGTCTTCACGCGGTGTATACACAGTGCCACCCTAGAGTTCATGAATCGACATCGTAAATTCTACGCGCACAGACGTGTGTTGCATTAAAATAGGAATCCCATCACGGGTTCCACTTAGACTCAGAGTCAAGTCCCCAGTATATACAAACCATTCATTGTCCAAATCAACCCTCCAAGCATCACTCCCACCATAGAAATTTACTTGGACAAAACCCAAAACTTGGCGCCTCGCTGCCATCTCAATACACAAAAAGTAATATCACTAATAATAAAAAGAGTTATCAGCTCCTCCATCTTCCCGATCTTCATCATATATACACAGTAAAATAGATATAATACAATAAAGAGGTGGGATATCCTACATCAATACCAGTATGGCAATAGAGAAAACGATAACAAATAAACAAAATATAATATCAAGACAATAAATCATTTTATCACATATCAGATAAAATAAATCAGATAAGTATAATTATCATATCAATATGCTGACCACCTATGCATATGCACAACGACCAATTCCTATTCCATGGAGCTAAACACAATTTCGGAGAGAATGATTTAGAAGACATATCTGTCACTCGGCTGTCGTGGCTAAAAGTGCTATAATATATCAATTTATCAACGTGCATATCAAGGCATTGGACAAGACATTCTACACCAGATCGTGATATAGGGCAGTGTCTCGGTCTGGATCGTTGGCGCGTTTGCATCGGTCTGCCTCACGAACAGAAGAGCTACCAACTGTCCATTGTGAGGTACCCGCACCCTGACTCCCCCAAGGTCTATAAGTGACCTATACTTATCTACTCGCACCCGCACATAGGTGTGATCCATCTCCTAGGCATACAGTCTTAACCAAATAAGCTAACACGTTTTTTAATGCATGATGTATGATCCAAACACACATATAATAAGTATTATTAAAATAGTTTATATGCCATCGCCTTCTCTTAGCGGTATCATTATTCATCATAACCGGGCCCACCACAACAGCCCAACAGCAAACTGTTGTTACGTTTAATCACATAGCGATATTATCGCGTTTACACAATTACAGAATATTTTTCTTATATTTTCAAATCGCGTAAATATTTTATCGCATTTTCTTAATCACGTAGCTAAAAATTACTATTTTTAAGTCACGTAAAAGTTTTTATACGTATTTTCAATCGCATTATATATTTCTAACATATTTTAAGCTCAAATTAATGCTTTTCTCATTTATTGTCAAAATTTGACTTTATTTCTAGTATTTTCATAATAATCCCTCTTTAAATAATATTTCCAAGAGATTCTCATTAAAATCAGTATTTTCTACTGTTTCCTAGAAAATTGTATTTCTTTTATTAACTTGGGATATTACAGCTCAAAATTTCTTAACGCGCTTCAAAACCCATAGAGTGAGCTATACGTTAGTAAATTTCAAGTATCAACATTTATTTTACTTTATAACTTAATTATGCCAATTTTAATTCTAAAAGGTAGATTACTTTCATTTTAGGTTTAAAACCTACCAAATTAATTTCTTACCATTTAAACACCTAAGTCTACACTTAGCAAAATAATTTCTTTGGATCTAGGTTATCAAAAGTGGCATGTTGGCCAAATTTTATTTTAGGTTTCCTAAAGCATGTTTAATTATTTTCTATCATTTATTCCTTGTAAAAATACTTAATTTAATTTCTTGTCATAAAATCATTTTATCATTGATTAGGAAAATAATTTGGAGCATTTGGCTCCCTTGGAAGTGTTGAGGCCATGTGCCTCTAGGTTCTTTGGAACCATCATGCAATTTTTTCAACATGTGAATCACATATTAAATTATACAATAATCATCATGCTTTCCAAATCATATATGCAAGCATACTATCCAAGCTATAAGCATATCAAACGCATATGCAAGCATATTTTCAAAGCTATAAACACATCAATCACAAGGAAAGAAAGCTTAAACACTCAAGTGAATAAATCCTTATGGATTTTTCACCACAAACAATCCATTTCCTCACCACCAACACTTGGTTGATGAGGTTAATCTCCCTCTTACCTCAAGGAAGACAACAAACTTCAAGCTCCTTCTCCCTAGATTTTGTGGAACACCAAAATAAAACCCTAAAAATCTTAAACAAATCCTAAAGTCATAAACAAAGCTTAAAAATAAGAAACCATGAATCAATCATGGTTTAGAAATTCAAAAATCCAACTTAGGACCAAAGAATCAAGAAGTTACATTAAGAGTAGGAAATCAAAGCTTGATTTTTGAAGCACCTAGAGAATGATTTAGGCAAAACTCTTAAAAGGAAAAGTGTTTAGAATTGTGTCTTGGTTTAGAAAGTTAGATTGGATGGAATTATTGAAGTGTGGAGGTAGGGTTTTGGGTATGGAGGCCATGAGCTCCAAGGAGAAAAGAGAAGAAATGGAGTTTGAGTGTTCTTTGTGTTCTTGAAGTGAGAGAATGGAGAGAATAGATCTTTGTATCACAAAGTGTAGTAAAATGAAATAGAATAGGCTATTGCTCTATGCATGGCCGTGGGGTTAAGTGTGTAGGAAAGATCAAAGTTTAATCATTGTAATAAAAATATCACATGATGTTCACATGGCCTATGTCACATAATGGTCATCAAATGATCATAAGATGGTTCAAGAATTTGCTAGAAAGGCCAAGTTGACCGTGTGGCTTAATGGAGTAGCTAACTAAGTTTGATTTCAACTAGTTTCTAGTTACACCTTAATTAGGTAGTTAGTTTTACTTGAGCTAACTTAGTTAGGTTATTAGGGTAACTTAGTTTAGTTTATCTAGTTACTTAGTAACTAGTCTAACCATTTTTGTTTACTACTTCTTATTAGTTAAGAAAAAGTCCAACTACTAATGTTAACCAATTCCTATTGGTTCACTTAAAATAAGTCACAAAGATTATTCCAGTCAATTTTCCAACAGATAAAATATGCCGGATCTATTACTCAATGAGCAAAAGCTATTGTTTCCAAAATAGCAGATATTATCTGACAGATAATAAAATGTGAAATATTTTTATTTCACAAATAAATTTTAAAAATTAAAAGATTGGTTAAAGTGTCTCTCGAATTCGAGTTTAGTAAGATCCCTCAGCTCCGAATAAATTAGTAAAGATTTTCCTTAGCCTAAAAATTATTATTTTCTTGACTCAGAGCAAATCTCACACAACGATCAAAAATAGTCTCAGAACAGTCAAAATAATTTTATATCACACAGAAAACTTAAAATAGTACAATTCAGACATTATTGCAAAATAACAAATTTTGGGGTGTTACAGATCTAGTTATAATCACATGATAAAATATTGTATATATGAGGCAATATATGTAAATGTGTGTGCCTAACAATGTTCGTGAACAAATGATTAGGTGAACATGGTTTTTTTTTCTTCATATATGTGTAATCTTCTTGTGTTTGTGAGATTGATTTCAAAAGTTATTTTATCTTATAATTAACAAATGACAATGGTTTCGATGATAACAAATAAGGAGGATATGTGCAAAGATCAAGTCCAAGAACATTTAAGACTAGCATATAGAACTTAAATCTTGTGCATAGGTAAAAAAGAATCACACTAGGCTCATAAACTAACACTTAATGAAAAATTGTGCTTTTAAGTTGCTAAAAAGTATTTTGAAAGCCAAGCAAAATGAGTTCTAAGTGTTTAAAAATGTTTTAGAAAGTTTGGGTGCATATGGCTTTTTATGGCTTAATGTTTTTATAAATTTAGAAGCCAAGCTATAATCGATTATTTGGGCTAGGCTATTTTTCATTTGCACACCAATAATCGATTATAGGTTAATTCATAATCTATTATTAAAAGTCAGTAAGACATGGTTTTGGTTTAAACAAGCAATAATTGATTATTGCATATCAATAATCGATTATTGGGTTATATAACATATTCATACCCAAGTTTTAAAAAGCAATAATCAATTATAGCATTTGTATAATCGATTATTGAAGACCTTTTTAAAAACATAAGTCTTGGTTTTTCACAAATAATTGATTATGGATTTCAAATAATCAATTCTTTGCATTTTTAAAAATAAAAATTAACGGCTAGTTGCTTGCAAGTAATGCTCCCAACCACCCCCACCAGTTCTTTTATTTCATGCGTTTTAAATACAAAGCTTTAGGAACTTAATATAGTTGGAAAACTCTCTGAAAAATCTTTCTTGAGCATTCATTGCAAATTATAATAGGCTTTATTTATTAACCCCTATTTTGAGTTTTAAAGTGTGATTATTTGCTACTCTTTGACTTCAATTTGTATCATCTACTCTTGGGAGAGTTTCTAATTATTCTCTTCATCTTAAATTCATTATAAGATGGTGAGGTATCCCTTGAGATATCAAAAGGGTGAGCTATCCCTTATTGTGAGGCTCAAACATTAAGGATGAGGTATTCTAAGAGTGTTGTGGGTGCTCTTTGATGTAAAGGTGTAACACCCGTGAAAATGTGATAGACTTGTATAAGGTTACAAAGGTAGTCTAATACCTAATTATCATGTTTGAGAAGTTCGGTGACTATTTGAGCACGTTTAGTCACTTTGTTACAACTCTATGTGTTAAATATAGCTGTTTACAGCCTCGTTTTTGACTTAAATTGCTCATTTAATGGAGATAAGTGTGGAGAACTTGTTTCTAGGTCCCAAATGTGTGAAAGTATTTTTGGTTTAAGTTTGAAAATTATCAGAGTTAGTTTGACATTTTTAAGTATACTGGTTGTGTGTTTTAGTGCCGGATTGACCCCAACAGATATGAAAAAATGTGAAAATGATGTAACGAGATTTTTAATGAATCTTAGGATTTATTTTAAATCTATTAGAAGTTGGAAAATTTGGTTTGGTTATAACTAAGCGTTCTCAACTGTTAGGGTGAATTTTGGTCACTTGAGTGACCAAAATTATAGGGCACGACCCTGTTTCTGTGGCTGGCCTATTTAAGGCCAAAAGTGGGAGTTTTGTCTCACTTGTCTTTTCTCTTCTCACGGCTACATAGGGAAAACCAGAGAGAAGGAAGTTCAAGGTATCAAAGGGGGAGGATCTTCATCAAAACAAGAGAATGAGCTTAGCTTTGCGGAGGAAAGGTTAACCGATTTCATTTCTGGGAATTGAGGTAGGGGAAACCTTGTTCTTAAATTCTTTCTTTTCCTATTTTCTCCATCTTGTTCTTAAGTTATGGCTTGATGAGTGATTTTAGGTTTTGAGTTATTTTTTTGTTGTTTTGGTTTGAATCTTGTTATAGAACTTAATAATGGCTTGTTTATGAGTTGTTGGGTAGGTGGAAATGGATTTCCTATCCTTGTATGTCTCAAATTCTTTTTGAATAGAAAATTGGGGTTTTAGGTTTTGAAATGGATGTTTATCCTTGATCTTTGGTTTTGAGTGAAATCAAAGTGGTTTAAGAGTTTTAAGTTGTGATTAATGATTTCCTATGTGTTTGAGAACCTATTGGGGTCTTAGAATCACTGAAAAACTGGATTGGAGTGGTCAAAATCCATGGAGAAAAACTAATGGAATAGTATCATGTACCACAGAGTGCTTTTGGTTAGGCGACACGACCCATGTTCGAGGACACGGGGTAGGCCCTGTCCCTCCTTGCCAGGGGATTTTGTGAACAGTGTTCACAGTGTAGGACATGGGTGGGCCGTGTCATTTGACACAGGCTATGTCTGAGCTAGAATATTTCAAAATGTCATTTTTGATGTTTTTCAAGTTCTTGACTTGATGGGATCATTAGCATATGTTCTCTAAAGAGTGTGAAGACTCTAATATGAGTATTTTATAAAGTGGAAATGAAGTGAATGTAAATCAATTGGTATATTATATATTGTGATATTTAACATCATTGTCATTCATGTTGGTAGTTAGGAATGTAAATCAATTGACATGCTAGTTATTGTAGTAATTGACATTATTGTTGTTCCTTACCTATGTTGATGAGGGTGAGTCCTCATTGTAGATGTCTAATATGATTTTGAATGAGTAGGTAACCAATCCTTTCCATCACAGAAATCATTGTTCTAATCAAATATGAATGTTGTTGAAGACTGTGTAGTTGATGAGACTTCACTACTCGGAAAGGGTGATCATACATGATTGTAAGGGAAGAGGTAACATACCTTCCCGATCATAGTAATGAGTTGAGGATGGTCTTTCCCTCACACCCCGTGGTTTTGCTGGAACTGGGTTTCCAGTGCTTGTTCAGAGCTTATAGAACCGGGTTCCTTTGTTTTGTTCAAGACTCATGCATTTCATGAAATTACCATAGAACTGGGTTCTTATAAATGGTTTCATACATTTTGCATTACATGTTTAGGATTATTACATAGGCATAGGAATTAGTTATAAAATTGGCATAGCATGGCAATTGTATGGACGGTTGCTACCATGACATATTCATGCATTGCTGTTGTATGGGCAATTACGTGTCGCTAAGATGGAGATGTTGTTTGCTTCTGTAAGTGAAGTGTTAGCATGATAATTGAGTATATTATCTATTTGTATATGTTTATATGCTGGTATTGGAATGCTTCTAGTAAGATATGATTTCTCACCTTAATTGTGTTGCCATGTAAATCCAGGTACTAGTTCCTCAAAAGGGAAGGAGAAGATGAATAAAGATTAATATAGTTATATACTTTTTGTTTTAAAAAGCTTGTATAATATACTTGTTTCGTTGTTGTAAAAGTTATGTATTACAATGTGCCTTGAGGCGTTGATGTATATATATATATATATATATATATATATATATATATATATATATATATATATATATATATATATATATATATATATATATATCTTTTGATTATCGTAGCTCTCCATATTTACTCATGGTGTATGAATGATATAGATTAGTTATTGATGTATGTTAGAAGTAGAATGGCCAGTATTGGGTTATTCTTTTATATGACGATATAATTAGATAGCAAATATTGGGATGTTACATTTTGGTATCAGAGCAATTCATTTTGTTGAGCTGGGGTATGGACTGTCTATGCTTAAGCATGCTTCATGTTGGTTATGCATTTCCTGTCTCTTACTTGTGATTGTTTGAGTGGAATTGCATGTTTTACCTTGGAGATGTTTGCTTTAGCTACTGTGACACGGTTACATGATATTGAGCCTAGCTAACTCAATATGGGTTATTCTGTTCTTATAGGAAACTATGGCAGTATGAGGGCGACCGGCAAACCGCGTGGAAGTAGGAACCTGAACCTTGAGAATGAGGGTTCGGGGATGGCCGAGGCCGTGATGGCAATGGCCGAAGCGATGCGTGAGCAGACGATTGTGAATGCTACGACAATGAGGGAGTAGGAAGCTATAATTGCTAGGGTGCTTGAGAGGCTAGAGGCCAATCAAACATAGCCTACACCACCATTGGTAACACCACCTAAGCGTGAGGTATAGGAGGAGAAGAATCAGGATTTTCATGACCTTTATGAGTTTCGAAAGGTGAGTCCACCATCGTTTAGAGGAGATTATGACCCGGAAAGGGCTGAGGAGTGGATAATTGAGTTAGAGAAGATTTTCACACCTATGAGATGTTCAGAGGAGCAGAAGATGTCATTTGCAGTGTATATACTAAAAGGAGAAGTCAAGCACTGGTGGAATAGTGCGAAGAGACTAACGGAGGTAGCCGAGACTCTGGTTTCTTGGAAAGTATTTAAAGTTATCTTTTTGGAGAAATATTTTCCACAACCTGTGCAAGAAGAAAGAGAGGTGGAGTTTCTACAATTACAGCAAGGAAACATGACGATCGGACAATACGTGGCAAATTTTGAGGAGTTGTCTAAGTTTTCTTCTTCACTTTGGTACAATCCTAATGATAGATGGAAGTGTGTGAAGTTTGAAACTCGGCTGTGAGAGAGCATGAGGAGGTTAGTGAAATCTTTTGAGATCAGGGATTACCCATCCTTGGAAATGTAGGGTTGTTGAACCCCTGAATTTTAGACCACAGCATGAACATCGATCACAAGAATCCCACAGGAGGAAAAGTTCAGAAAGTAGATCAGAGGGGAGTGCTCCGTAACATAGAGACCAAAAGGACATAGGAAAGCAAGAACAGAAGGATAGTAGTGAGCAGTTGTGTGCTAGATGTGGTAGGCACCACAGAGGCGAAGCTTGTGTAGCTGATCAGGTAATATGTTATAAGTGTGGCAAGTTGGGCCATTTTGCAAGGAATTATTCTCCAAGAAAGGAGGCAAAGTCAGAGGAAAGACCGGGGAGAGTCTACAATATATAGAATGTGAAGGCTTTACCAGCCTATAGTTCAGGAAAATGTGAGTACATGGTTGTACTAGTTGTGTAATTTTGTTTTCTTAAGGTTTGGTTGTACTCGTTGTTTTGTGTGAGTTGTTGGGCTTCTTACCATAGGTAAACTAAATTTTGGAGACAATATTTTAAAAAGGAGGGGAGTAATGTAACACCTGTGAAAATATGATAGACTTGTATAAGGTTACAGAGGTAGCCTAATACCTGATTATCATGTTTGTGAAGTTTGGTAACCATCTGAGCACGTTTAGTCACTTTGTTGTAGCTCTATGTGTTAAATATAATTGTTTACAACCTCATTTTTTTTTTACTTAAACTACTCAGTTAATGGAGATAAGTGTGGAGAACTTGTTTCTAAGTCCCACATGTGTGGAAGTAGTTTTGGTTAAAGTTTGAGAATTATCGAAGTTAGTTTGGCATTTTTAAACATATTGATTATGTGTTTTAGTGCCAGATTGACCCCTAGCAGATATAAAAAAAATGTGAAAACGATGTAACGAGATTTTTAATGAATCTTAGGATTTATTTTAAATCTATTAGAAGTTGGTAAACTTGTTTGGTTATAACTAAGCGTTCTTAACTGTTAGGGTGAATTTTGGTCACTTGAGTGACCAAAATTATAGGGCACGACCCTGTTTCTGTGGTTGGCCTATTTAAGGCCAAAAGCGGGAGTTTTGTCTCACTTTTCTTTTCTCTTCTCACGGCTACATAGGGAAAACCAGAGAGAAGGAAGTTCAAGGTATCAAAGGGGGAGGATCTTCATCAAAACAAGAGAATGAGCTTAGCTTTGCGGAGGAAAGGTTAACTGATTTCATTTATGGGAACTAAGGTAGGGGTAAACCTTGTTCTTAAACACTTTTTTTCCTATTTTCTCTATCTTGTTCTTGAGTTATGGCTTGATAAGTGATTTTAAGTTGAGTTATTTTTTTGTTGTTGTTTTGACTTGAATCTTATTATAGAACTTGATGATGACTTATTTATAAGTTGTTGGGTGGATAGAAATGGATTTCCTACCCTTGTATGTCTCAAATTCCTTTTGAATAGAAAATAGGGGTTTTAGGTTTTGAAATGGATGTTTATCCTTGATCTTTGGTTTTAAGTGAAATCAAAGTGATTTAAGAGTTTTAAGTTGTGATTAATGGTTTCCTATGTGTTTGAGAACCTATTGGGGTCTTAGAATCACTGAAAAACTAGATTAGAATGGCTAAAATCCAAGGAGAAAACTAATGGAACAGTACCACGTATTGCAGAGTGCTTCTGGTTGGGCGACAAGCCCGTGTCCGAGGACACGGGGTGGGCCGTGTCATTTGACAAAAGCCATGTCTGAGCCAGAATCTTTCAAAACATCATTTTTGATGTTTTTTAAGTTCTTGGTTTGATGGGATCATTGGCATATGTTCCCTAAAGAGTGTAGAGACTCTAATATAAGTATTATATAAAGTGGAAATGGAGTGAATGTAAATCAATTGGTATGTTATATATTGTGATATTTAACATCGTTATCGTTCATGTTGGTAGTTAGGAATGTAAATCAATTGACATGCTAGTTATTGTAGTAATTGGCATTTTTGTTGTTCTTTATCTATGTTGATGAGGGTGAGTCCTCATTGTAGATAGCCTAATGTGATTTTGAATGAATAGATAACAAATCCTTCCTATCATAGAGATCATTGTTCTAATCAAATATGATCGTTGTTGAAGACCGTGTAGTTGATGAGACTTCACTACCCGGAGAGGGTGATCATACATAATTGTAAGTAAAGAGGTAACATACCTTCCTGATCATAGTAATGAGTTGATGATAGTCTTTCCCTCACACCCTATGGTTTTGCTGGAACTGGGTATCAAGTGCTTGTTCAGAGCTTATGGAATCGGGTTCCTTTGTTTTGTTCAAGGCTCATGCATTTCATGACATTACCATAGAACTGGGTTCTTGTAAATGGTTTCATACATTTTGCATTATATGTTTAGGATTATTGCATAGGCATAGACATTAGTCATAAAATTGGCATAGCATGACAATTGTATGAGTGGTTGCTACCATGACATATTCATGCATTGCAGTTGTATGGGCAATTGTGTGTCTCTGAGATAGAGATGTTGTTTGCTTTTGTAAGTCAAGTGTTAGTGTGATAATTGAGTATATTATCTATTTGTATATGTTTATATACTGGTATTGGAATGCTTCTACTGAGATATGATTTCTCACCCCGATTGTGTTGCCATGTAAATGCAGGTGCTAGTTCCTCAAAATGGGAGAAGAAGATGAACGAAGATTAGTATAGTTATATACTTTTTTAAAAAAAAGCTTGTATAATATGCTAGTTTTGTTGTTGTAAAAGTTATGTATTACAATGTGCCTTGAAGGCAGTGATGTATATATATATATCTTTTGGTTATCGTGGCTCTCCATATTTACTCACGGTGTATGAATGATATGGTAGTTGTTTATGTATGTTAGAAGTAGCATGACTAGTATTGGGTTATTCTTTTATATGACGATATAATTGGATAGCAAATATTGGGATATTACAAAAGGTAGCAAGCACCTGTTGAAACTTGAAGATTAGCGAAAAATTATAGTTCACTTGAAAACTAGACATACGTCACAAAGAGTGGCTGAACCAATATAAATTTGGTGTTTGCACTCTCTCTACCTTATTTTTTTTACATTTAAGCATTTTACAGTTTCATACTCTCTTGTTTACCTTGATTCTTGACTAGTATTAGTGTGAGAAGTTCTCTTCCTCATCTTTCTACTCACTTCTGAAAATTGAAAGCTTCAACAAAGATTGATAAAGAAGTGTTTTTGAAAAAGTTTGAGAAAATCTTTTACAAACTCAATTCACCCCCTTATTGAGTTTGAAGCCACTTCATAACAAGTGGTATTTGAGCTCAACTATTGTGTAAGAAGCTTAACAACTTTAAGAGGAGAGATGATTTCTTCAAATCATTTTTCATCGGAGGGTGCTTCCATCAATAAACCTTTATTTTTCAATGATGAATATGCGTATTGGAAGGAATGCATGAAAATTTTATTGAAGCTATTGATTTAGATGTTTAGGATGCTGTAAAAAATGGTCCCTTTGTCCCTACACATCTTATTGATGGTGTAAGGGTTAACAACCAAGAAATGATTAAATCGATGATGATAAAAAGAAACTACAATACAATTTGAGTGCTAAAAACATCAATGCCACAGCCTTGGAGTATGATATTTTTTCGATTCTCAAATTCTAAAACAACCTAAGAGATGTGCAACACTTTACAAGTTACCCATGAGGGTACTAGTGAAGTGAAAAGATAAAAAAATCAACACTCTCACACATGAATATGAGCTCTTTAAAATGAATCAAGGAGAAAACATTCAATAAATGCAAAGAGATTTACTCTTATTATTAACCATCTTGCTGCATTAGGAAAGGCCTTTCCTAATCTATCTTATTAACAAAGTGTTGGGATGTTTGAGTAGGCATTTGCAACCAAAAGTGATGGCTATTACGGAATCAAGGAATCTTGCCACTATGACTCTTGCCATACTATTTGGAAAGCTTTAAGAGCATGAATTGGAATTGAATAGACTCAACCAAAATGAGGAGCTTGACAAGAAGAAGAAACTCCTCCACATTTGATGATGATGATGATAATGATAGAGTTGACTTAGAGAATCTTGAGCTTAATAAGGAGAACCATGGTCTTCTTGTGAAAAAAATTGGGAAGTTCCTCAAGAAGAATGGAAACCAAAGAAGACTTTCTTTTCCACCAAAGAAGACTTATCAAAAAGGGGAAGGAACTTCATCTAGCCTCACATGCTATAAATGTGGCAAATCGGGACACATGAAGATAGAGTGTCTAATCTACTAAAAAAAGTGGAGAAGTTTGAGAAGATGCCTTCAAAAGAAAAGAAAGGAAGAAGAGCTTACATAACATGGGATAATAATGATGTAGACTCAATGGATAGCTTCAATAATGAGGAAGCTCATCTTTGTCTCACAGCTAGAGGAGAAGAGAAAGATGATGATGACATGGAGGTAGTATCCTCTAACATTGACTCTTCCCTTTCCTACAATGAATTACAAGATGCATTTAAAGCATTGTGTAATGAATCCATGGGGTTTGCTAAACTTGTTTTCTCTTTTAAGAAAACTATTTCTTCTCTAGAAAACAAGATTTCTATCTTGAACAAAGAAATTGGGGAACTCAAAATTGAAAATGAAACTCTTAAATTGATTGATGCTAACTCTTCATGCATGACTTGTACTTCACATGAGCTTGCATGTTCATCCTCTTCTTGCTCTTTATGTAAAGCTTTTAAAAAAGAAATTGAGGACTTGAAAAACATCCTTGCAAAATTTACCTTTAAAAGTGACAATTTAAACATTTTACTTGGAAACAAATATGTGTCTTTGAGAAGGTCGATTTAGAGTATAATCTCAAAAACCAACAAAACCTTTATAAGAACTTCTTTGTTCCATTAAGCACATCAAGTAGTCCTTTTATAACATATTTTTATTGTGGCAAGAAAGGACAAAGTGTATTCACATGTAATGCTAGGAAGAACATCAATGTAGGCTCAAAGATGGTTTGGGTTCCCAAGGGCACCATGCCCAAAACTAACAAATAAGTACCCAAGAAAATTTTGGTACCTAAGGTTAACAATTAAATATGTGTTGTACGTGTACTAGAAAGCCAAGAGCTCACATTGATAGCTTAATAATGGTTGCTCCGAGCACATGACCAGAGATGCCTCTAAGTTCTCTTTCCTAGTCCCAAAGAAGCATGTACATGTAACCTATAGAGACAACAACAAAGAAAAGATTCTTAGTGTTGAAAAAGTTGGTAAGACCCTTTCTTCCTCTACTAATAATATGTTGTTTGTTGATGGACTCAAACATAATTTGTTTTGCATTAGTCAACTTTATGATAAAGGAAATAGAGTCATATTTGATTCAAATCGTTGCATAGTTGAAGGAGTAGATGACAAGCATGTTAAGTTTGTTAGTCATAAAGTGAATAAGATATATAAGATTAATCTTGATGACATATCCTCTAATGATGTACAATGTCTTATCAGAAAGGAAGATGATTCATAGCTTTGACATAGAAGAATTGCATACATTCACATAGATAACTTAAATAAGTTAGTTTCTAAAGAGCTAGTAATTGGACTACCCAAGCTCAAATTTGAAAAAGATAAGTTATGTGATGCTTATCAAAAAGGAAAACAAGTAAAGGTCCCTTTTTAATCAAAATATGTTGTTTCTACTTCTAAACTTTTACAACTTTTGTATATGAATCTTTTTGGTCCATCAAGAACAATGAGTTTTGGTGGGAATTACTATGCACTTGTGGATTGTTATTCTAGATTTATATGGACATTTTTCTTATCTCATGAAAATTATTTTTTTAAGCTTTTAGAAAACTTGCTAAAGTTATTCAAAATGAAAAAAGTTCTAACATTGCATCTATTAGAAACAGTGTTGTTTAGAATAGATTGGATTGGCCAATTCGATTGGTCAAATTGGGAATTGGGGCTAATCTTAGTTTTGGTTCACCATTATAGCTATTTTATCGTCTAACTAGATTGGACTAGTCAAAACTGGTCAATAACCTGATCTGAATTCTTAACTAGGTTAGATCAGCGATCCAAAATATATATTTTTTAATTTGATTAAAGTCATAAAATCAAAAATATAATCTCATATTGATATTCCCATATGCCTAGAAGAAAAAATGAAGAACAAAAGGCTAGTAACAAAGCCCTAAGTCCCTAATTTAAGCTACTATCGCCGACACTGCCAATTATCGAGGGGCCTATTGTCGGTAATCCACCACCTAGCCGTTGGTCATCCGCTACTCCCAGTCAATAAAATTTCTTCTTTGAAATCCTTTTTCAGTCACAGCATCACACAAAGAGAGAAAGAGTGAGTGAGAGACAAAGAATGAAAGATAAGAAAGAGAAAAAGAAGAAAAAATAATATGAAGGGGAAGTGACTGAAATTGAATGAAGATAGAGGGAGGGAGAAATAATGAGAGAAAAAAAAAAAAGAATAGAGACCGGTAGAGAGAGAATGAGACAAGAGTAAAATGTGGGATAAGATAAGTCAAAAGAGAAAAAAAGTAGGATAAGAAGAGAGAACCTAAATAAAATTAAATTGAATTATATAAAGATAAATATAAGTTTTTGAGTATAATATTATTTATTAGTAGTGTTATATTTATAAAAATTTTAAAAAAATAGTTTGTTATTATATAAAATTTATATTTAATAAAATTATGACATCATCCGATTCGACCATCTGGTTAAGTCGAGTGAACAGATTGAACCTAAACTGGAAACTTTTCTGATTCACTGTTTGGTCCAACTTTAACAACTTTGATTAGAAGTGATCATGGTGGAGAGTTTGAAAATCATTATTTTGAAACTTTTTTGCAATGAAAATGATATTGAGCATAATTTTTCAACCACTAGAACTCCACAACAAAATGGAGTTATAGAGAGAAAAAATAGATCTTTGAAAGAAATAGTTAGAACTATGCTCCATGAATCTAACTTTCCTAAGTATTTTTGGGTGGATGCGGTGAGTACCGCTTGTTATGTAATGAATAAGGCCCTAATAAAACTAATTTTAAAGAATACCTCATATGAATTATAGAAAGAAAGAAAACCAAATATCTTCTACCTTCATGTCTTTGGATGCAAATATTTTATTTTTAATCACGGAAAAGATAACTTAGACAAATTTGATGCAAAGTTGTAACACCCCAAAATTTGTTATTTTACAATAATGTCTGAAATGTACTATTTTAGGTTTTCTGTGTGATATAAAATTATTTTGACTATTCTAAGACTATTTTTGATCATTGTGTTAGATTTGCTCCGGGTCAAGAAAAAAATAATTTTCGGGCCAGGGAAAATATTTACTGATTTATTCGAAGTCGAGGGATCTTACTAAACCCGAATTCGAGAGACACTTTAACCGATCTTTTAATTTTTAAAATTTATCTATGAAATAAAAATATTTTGCGGATAATATCTGCTATTTTGGAAATAGTAGCTTCTGCTCATTGAGTCCAGGTATATTTTATCTGTTGAAAAATTGATTGGAATAGTCTTTGTGACTTATTTTAGTGAACCAATAGAAATTGGTCAACATTAGTGGTTGAACTTTTTCTTAACCAATAAGAAGTAGTCAACAAAAATGGTTGGACTAGTTATTATGTAACTAAATAACCTAATTAAGTTAGCTTAAGTGAACTAACTATCTAAGCTGAGTGTAATTAGACTTTAGTTGAAATCAAAACCTAGATAGCTATCCAAATGTGTTCCACGGCCAACTTGGCCTTTCTAGCAAATTCTTGAACCATCTTATGACCATTTGATGACCATTATGTGACATTGGCCATGTGAAAGCCATGTGAACACCATGTGATATTTTTATTACATTGATTAAGCCTTGATCTTTCCTACACACTCATTCACACGGCCATGCATAGAGCAATAGTCTATTCTATTTCATTTTACTACACTTTGTGATACAAAGATCTATTCTCTCCATTCTCTCTCTTCAAGAACACTTAGAACACTCAAACTCTATTTCTTCTTTCCTTCTTGGAGCTCATGGCCTCTATACTCATACCCTAGCTCCACACTTCAATAATTCCATCCAATCTTACTTTTTAAACCCAAACATAATTCTAAACATTTTTTCTTTAGTGAGTTTTATCTAAATCATTCTCTAGGTGCTTCAAAAATCAAGCTTTGATTTCCTACTCCTAAAGTAACTTCTTGATTCTTTCATCCTAAGATGGATTTTTAATTTTGTAGACCATGATTGATCAATGGTTTCTTGTTCCTATGCTTGGTTCATGACTTTTAGATTTGTTTAAGATTTGTTAGGGTTTTTCTTGGTACTACACGAAATCAAGAGGAGAGAAAGCTTGAAGTTTGTTGTATTCCTTGAGGTAAGAGGGAGATTAACCTCATCAACCAAGTGCTGGTGGTGAGGAAATGGATTGTTTGTGGTGAAAAATCCATAAGGATTTATTCACTTAAGTGTTTAAGCTTTCTTTCTTTGTGATTGATGTGTTTATAGCTTTGAAAATATGCTTGCATATGTGTTTGGTATGCTTATAGCTTTGATAGTATGTTTGCATATATGATTTGGAAAGTATGATGATTATTGTGTAACTTAGGATGTGATTCACATGTTAGAAAAATTGCATGATGGTTCAAAGAACCTATGAGGCACACGACCTCAACACTTCCAAGGGAGCCAAATGCTCTAAATTATTTTCCTAATCAATGATTAAATGATTTTATGACAAGAAATTAAATTAAGTATTTTTGTAAGGAATAAATGATAGAAAATAATTAAACATGCTTTAGGAAACCTAAAATAAAATTCGGCCAACATGCCACTTTTGATAACCTAGATCCAAAGAAATTATTTTGCTAAGTGTAGACTTAGGTGTTTAAATGGTAAGAAATTAATTTGGTAGGTTTTGAACCTAAAATGAAAGTAATCTAATTTTTAGAATTAAAATTGGCATAATTAAGTTATGAAGTAAAATAAATGTTGATACTTGAAATTTACTAATGTATAGCTCACCCTATGGGTTTTGAAGCGCGTTAAGAAATTTTGAGCTATAATGTCTTAGGTAAATTAAAGAAATGCAGTTTTATGGGAAACAGTAAAAAATATTGATTTTAGCAAGAATATATTAGAAATATGATTTAAAGAGGGATTATTATGGAAATAATGGAAATAAAGTCAAATTTTGACAATAAATAAGAAAAGTATTAATTTGAGCTTAAAATATGTTAGAAATATTTTACGCGATTGAAAATATGTAGAAAAACTTTTACACGACTCAAAAATCATAATTTTTAGCTACGCGATTAAGAAAATGAGATAAAATATTTACGCAATTTGAAAATGTAAGAAAAATGTTCTGCAATTGTGAAAATGCGATAATATCGCTACGCGGTTGAATGTAACAGCGATTTGTTGTCGGGCTGTTGTGGTGGGCCCGGTTATGTTGAATAATGATACCGCCAAGAGAAGGTGAGGGCATATGAAATATTTTAATAACAATGATTGTATGTGTGTTTGGATAATACATCATGCATTAAAAAGCGTGTCAACTTATTTTGTTAAGGCTGTATGCCTAGGAGACAAGTGTAGGTCACTTGTTGACCTTGGGGGTGTCGGGGTTCGGGTACCTCGCAATGGACAGTTGGTAGCCCTTCTGTCCATGAGATAGATCGATGCAAACACACCGACAATCCGGACCGAGACATTGTCCTATATCACGATCTGGTGTAGAATGTCTTGTCCAATGCCTTGATGTGCACGTTGATAAATTGATATATTATAGCACTTTTGGCCACAGCAGCCAAGTGACAAACATGTCTTCTAGATCATTCTCTCTAAAATTGTATTTAGCTCCATGGAGTAGGAACTAGTCGTTGTGCATATGCATAGTTGGTCAGCATATTGAGATGATAATTATACTTATCTGATTTATTTCATCTAATATGTGATAAAATGATTTACTATTTTAATGTTATATTCTGTTTATTTGTTGTTGTTTTCTCTACTGCCATATTGGTATTGATGTAGGGGATCTCACATCTTTGTTGTATTATATATGTTTTACTGTGTATGTTTGATGAAGACCGAGAAGACGAAGAAGCAGATAACACTTTTTACTATCAGTAATAGTACTCTTTGTTTGTTGAGATGGCGGCGAGGCGTCAAGTTTTAGGTTTTGTCCTAGTTTAGTTCCATGGGAGGACTGATGCTTGGAGGTTTGATTTGGACAATGAACGATTTATATATACGTGGGACTTAACTCTGAACTTAAGTGGAACCCGCGATGGGATTCCTATTTTGACGCAACACACGTCTATGTGCCTAGAATTTACGATGCTGATTCGTGAACTCTGGGGTGACACTGTGTATACACCACATGAAGACTATATGGTATCTTCCGCAAGGACCCTTGTGAGGTGAATACTATATCTGCCTGGGTTCTTTGATGATACAGAGGAGGAGGATCCTTTTGAGGACCCAAATCCTTAGGTCAGTTTTTAGGAGTTTAAGTTTAGTAGTCACGTTTTGGAGTGTCTATTGTACATTTTATCTTTTGGTATATAAGGGTATTATATAAATATTTGTAAACAAGGCTTTTAGTATTATGTATAATATGGGTGTGATTTTCAGTTACAAGTCATACTTATGATTTTATTTAATTTGACTGTTATTATTTTTTTATACCACAAACAAAATTTTAAGATTGACATTTTTACAAGATTAATTCTTTTACAACTTGAATAAGTTTTATTAGGATTAATCTTAAATGTGATACCCTACGGTGGGTGTTACATTAGTTAGTATTAGAGCTCCTGGTTAGAGTCTTTTGGGGTTTTTGTGGTTAGGTCTATTTTGCTTGTGTTGTGTGATTCTCTGGGTTTGATTTTTTTAAAAAGGTTACAACTGACTTTTCTTGGACTGTATTTGATTATTTGTGAAGAAAACTATGTCTCGTGGTAGAGGTACATGTGTGAATGTGGAACGTGACAATGACCCAATGACTGCTACTGCCGAAGCGATGCAACGAATGGCAAAAGTAATCGTACAACAAAATCAAAGAGCTGCACAAAAACAAGAAGCTAATATAGAAGTCCAGCATTTGTCAGAATTTCATCGGAACAATCCACCACATTTCAGAGGCGAGTTCGATCCTGTGAAAGCGGATTTGTGGATCCAAGAACTAGAGAAGATCTTCGAAGGAATAGGATGTATAGATGATCGTAGAGTGATTTACGCTACATTTATGTTAATGGGCGATGGCAAAAATTGGTGGAAAGCCACTCAAAGGGTGCTACAAGCTGAAGGGAGAGAGATTGCGTGGGAGCTATTCTGCGAAGTATTTTTGGAGAAATACTTTCTAAAAAGTGTGAGGCACGCCAAAGAGATGGAATTCCTTGGATTGCGATAAGGTGGAATGACCATCAATGAATATGCTGCAAAGTTTGAGAGCTTGTCTAAGTTCTCGCGGTATCTCCAAATCCAGCCGGATGAGGTTTGGAAGTGTCGTAAATTCGAGGAAGGTCTAAGGATTGAATTGAAGCGGGGAGTGTTGCCAATGCGTATGAACAAGTTCTTAACACTGATGGATATGTGTTGCAGGTTGGAAGGACTAGAGCCATCATGTGATATCAGGAATTACAACTTTGGACCGTCTAGGTTTCAAAGGGGAGGTAACAATAATAACAACCGGTTTCAATGGAAACCATATTATCAACCCTCAGGAAGTCAGCAGCAACAACAACAGCAGCCACGCGGAGGAGGTTCAAGTGGCAATCAGTTTAATCAGATAGTGGCATCGCCAATGAAATGCATGAAGTGCGGAAAAGGCCATTGGACGGGAGATTGCAATATTAAGGGCATAATTTGTTTTCGATGCGGAAAGCTTGGTCATGTCTCTAAGGATTGTGATTAAGCAAAGATTGAGCCTACAATGAGCAATGTTCGTGCTGTTAAGCTGCAAGTTGGTGGATGAGTTTATACTATGAGTGGAGCTGAGGCCTCTCAGTCTGAAGATCTAATACAGGGAGAAGGTGTTATAGCAGGTAATCTTATAACTGTACTATATGATTCAGGTGCAACTCATTCATTTATTGCATATGATTGTGTCGATCGTTTGGGATTGCTTGTGTCTTCTTTGAGTTTTCAACTGATTGTTTCTACACCTACTGCTAAACATGTTAGTACTACTAAAATATGCCTAAATTATCCTATTACTATCAATAATCAAGTCTTTTCTATTAATTTAATTTGTTTGCCTCTTACCAATATTGGTATAATCCTAGGAATGAGTTGGTTATCTTCTAACCATATCCTATTCGACTGTTCTAGAAAGACCTTAGTATTTCTTGATGAGGTTTCTGGATTTTTAACTGCCAAACAAGTCAATTCTTTATTAAAGGATGGAGCTCAAGGATACATACTGCTATCTTCTTTAGAAGTTAAGAGTGATAAGGATGTGAATGTTATTTTTGTTGTAAATGAGATTCCCGAAATTTTCCAGATGAAATACTTGAATTACCACCAGAAAGAGAGATAGAGTTTTCTATTGATCTTGTACCAGGAGCGGGTCCTATATCAATTGCATCGTACCGAATGTCACTGTCAGAATTAGCAGAGTTAAAGAAGCAATTGGAGGAGCTATTGGAAAAACAGTTCATGAGACCTAGTGTTTCACCCTGGGGAGCTCTAGTGTTACTAGTCAAGAAAAAAGATGGGACTTCACGTTTATGTGTGGACTATCGCCAGCTGAACAAGGTCACGATAAAGAATAAGTATCCAGTTCCAAGGATTGATGATATGATGGACCAACTGAAAGGAGCAATTATTTTCTCTAAGATAGATCTGCGATCAAGTTATCATCAAATTCGTATGAAGGTAGAGGATATACCAAAAACTACTTTTTGAACGCGCTATGGTCATTATGAATATCTTGTAATGCCGTTCGGAGTGACGAATGCTCCTACAATATTCATGGATTATATGAATAGGATTTTTCATCTATACTTAGATAGAGTTGTCATTATTTTTATGGATGACATTCTGATATATTCTCAAAATCAGGAAGAGCATGTTGAACATCTCAGTATAGTTCTCCAGATTTTGAAAGAGAAAAAGTTATACGCGAAGTTGTCAAAATGCGAGTTTTGGTTGAAAGAACTACAAATTTTGGGTCATGTAATTTTTAAGGACGGAAATGCAGTGGATCTAGCAAAGGTGGAGATAGTTCTTCAATGGGAAAGGCCAAAGATCGTAATTGAGATCCGAACTTTTGTTGGATTAGCCGGATATTACCGGAAGTTTATTGAAGGTTTTTCCAAGATAGCCGGACCTCTTACGCAACTCACGAGGAAGAATTAAACTTTTGTTTGGACTAATGAATGCGAAAAGAGTTCTTAGGAACTAAAGAAGAGGTTAACTACTGCACCAGTGCTGATTTTACCAGATCTGAACGAATCTTTTGATGTGTACTGTGATGCTTCTTACCAAGGGTCAGGATGTGTACTAATGTATAATAGAAATGTTGTAGCGTATGCCTCAAGATAACTTAAGGTACATAAAAGGAATTATCCAACACATGACTTGGAGTTAGCTGCAGTTGTTTTTGCATTAAAGATTTGGAGACACTTTTTGTATGGAGCTACATTTAATGTCTTTAGTGACCATACAAGTTTGAAGTATTTGTTCGACCAAAAGGAGCTGAATATGAGACAAAAAAGGTGGTTATAATTCTTAAAGGATTATGACTTTCAACTCCAATATCATCTTGGAAAAGCAAATGTTGTGGCAGATGCTTTAAGCAGAAAAATGCTTAGTGTCTCTGCGATGATGATCAAGGAGGAAGAATTAATAGAACAATTCCAGAATTTGTGGGTGTCTGTGGAGTTGGCGCTGGGATGGATTTGTTTGAACAAGGTTACGATCACAAGTGATTTAATGGAAGAGATCCGAGAGAAGCAAAAGGATGATGAATTTCTACAAACTAAAAGGGAGCTGATAAAGCAAGATATTGTGTCAACGGTTCAAGAAGGACACAACGGTATTCTAAGTTTTGAAGGCAGAGTTTGTGTGCCTAATGATCCAGAGTTAAGGAAGTCGATTCTTGATGAAGCTCATATGAGCCAGCTGAGTATAAACCCAAGAATGACCAAGATGTATCAAGAACTGAAACAATTATTTTGGTGGCCTGGAATGAAGAGAGATCTTGCTAAATACATGTTATCTTGTCTTATGTGTCAGAAGGCGAAAGTTGAACATCAAAGACCAGCAGGTATGCTACAACCCCTAACTATTCTAGAATGGAAATGTGATAGTATTGCAATGGATTTTGTTACTGGATCGCCAAAGACTAGGAAAGGTTATGATTCTATATGGGTCATTATTGATCGGCTTACGAAGTTTGCTCACTTCTTGCCAATCAATATCAAGTATCCAATGGAGAAATTGACCCAAGTGTACATTGGTGAAATTGTTAGACTTCACAATGTACCCTCTAGTATCATTTCTGATAGAGATCTAACGTTTACATCGAGATTTTGGCAAAGTTTACATGAAGCAATGGGGACTAAACTTCGTTTGAATTTGGCTTACCATCCGCAAACTAATGGTCAAACAAAGAGGACTATTTAGTCATTGGAAGATCTATTGAGAGCTTGTGTGTGAGAATAAAGAAGGAGTTGTGATGAATTCTTGCCTTTGGTAAAATTCACCTATAATAACAGTTTTCACTCAAGTATAGGGATGACACCCTATGAAGCATTATATAGGTGATGATGCCGAATACCGTTGTGTTGGTATCAAGATAGGGGAAGTATGACCATTGGACCTGAGATGGTGCAACAAACAATAGAGAAGGTAAAGATGATACAAGAAAAAATGAGGGCAACCCAGAGTAGGCAGAAAAGGTATGCTGACAAAAGAAGAAGACCTCTTGAATTTAAGGAAGGTGAGCATGTGTTTTTGCGAGTAACACTTACGACTGGTGTCGGAAGAGTTATAAAATCCAGGAAACTCACTCCTAAATTCATTGGACCCTATCAAATTCTTTGTCGGATAGGTCCAGTCGCTTACTAAATAGCTTTACCATCTTTTCTTTCCAATCTTTAAAATATTTTCCATGTGTCCCAATTGAGAAAGTATATCCCTGATCCCTCACATGTCATTCAGCCCGATGAGGTACAATTGAAAGAAAATTTGACGTATGAGACGCTTCCTGTTAAGATTGAAGACAGGAGGGTAAAGCAACTCAGAGGGAAAACGATTTCGTTAGCAAAAGTAATTTGGAATGAATTGACTGGAGATGCTACATGGGAAATGGAAGATAAGATGAGGGAACAGTATCCCCAAATATTTTAATGTATGATAAATTTCGGGGTGAAATTCTTTTTAGTGGGGGAGAGTTGTAACACCCTAAAATTTTTTATTTTACAATAATGTTTGAAATGCACTGTTTTAGGTTTTTTGTGTGATATAAAATTATTTTGACTATTTTGAGATTGTTTTTGATTGTTGTGTGAGATTTGCTCTGAGTCAAGAAAATAATAATTTTTGGGTCAAGGAAAATCTTTACTGATTTATTCGGAGCCGGGGGATCTTACTAAACCCGAATCCGAGAGACACTTTAACTGACTTTTTAATTTTTAGAATTTATCTGTGAAATAAAAATATTTTGTGGATAATATCTGCTATTTTGAAAATAGTAGCTTCTGCCCATTGAGTAATAGACCCGATATATTTTATTTGTCAGAAAATTGACTGGAATAGTCTTTATGACTTATTTTAGTGAACCAATAGAAATTGGTCAACATTAGTGGTTAGACTTTTTCTTAACCAATAAGAAGTAGTCAACAAAAATGGTTGGACTAATTATTATGTAACTAAATAACCTAATTAAGTTAGCTTAAGTGAACTAACTATCTAAGCTAAGTGTAATTAGACTTTAGTTGAAATCAAAACCTAGATAGCTATCCAAATGTGTTCCACGGCCAACTTGGCCTTTCTAGCAAATTCTTGAACCATTTTATGACCATTTGATGACCATTATGTGACATTGGCCATATAAAAGCCATGTGAACACCATGTGATATTTTTATTACATTGATTAAGCCTTGATCTTTCCTACACACTCATTCACAGCCATGTATAGAGCAATAACCTACTCTATGTCATTTTACTACACTTTGTGATACAAAGATCTATTCTCTCCATTCTCTCTCTTCAAGAACACTTAGAACACTCAAACTCCATTTCTTCTTTCCTTCTTGGAGCTCACGACCTCCATACCCAAACCCTACCTCCACACTTCAATAATTCCATCTAATCTTACTTTCTAAACCCAAACACAATTCTAAACACTTTTCCTTTAGTGAGTTCTATCTTGATCATTCTCTAGGTGCTTCAAAAATCAAGCTTTGATTTCCTACTCCTAAGGTAACTTCTTGATTCTTTGATCCTAAGATGGATTTTTAATTTTCTAGACCATGATTGATCCATGATTTCTTGTTCCTAAGCTTGGTTCATGACTTTTAGATTTGTTTAAGATTTGTTAGGGTTTTTCTTGGTACTACACGAAATCAAGAGGAGAAGAAGCTTGAAGTTTGTTGTCTTCCTTGAGGTAAGAGGGAGACTAATGATGCAGAATTAGAAGTTAAGTTGCAAACCCAAGTGCAGGTTGTTTCAAGTAATCTCGGGAGTTTGAGGTCAATCCACAGGAAATTGATGAAGAAAAATTTATTTGACGTAAAGAAAATATTTTGTTACAACAATAAAGGTGAAAAAAATTAGTCACAAATAAAAAGGAATTGCTTAGGCTAGGAGATTCACTCTTGGTAAATAAATTAAGGATAAGATTAATTCTTTTATTAGAATCCATACATAACAGAAGTTCCAATTGGAAAATATAATGTTCAAAGTTCATTAAAAATTATATACGTAATTATATTGTGATTCCTTTAATCATTTATTAACACCACCACTCATAAATGGGATCAGACATTCATTGTGCCAAAATCTTATCTATAATAAATCAAGATCTCCACTTTATAAGGAGAGTTTCTAGCACCACCACTTGTAAATGGGTTAAAGCATTCATTATGCCAATCTCTTGTCTACAACAAATCAAGAACTCCACTTTACAAGGAGGGTTTCTAAATTGATTGGAAACAAACTACAATACGTATAATGACTGCTTGAAAAATAAATCATTTAAGCGCAAGCGAGAAATTAATCTAACCTTATTTTATTACCAAGAGCTTCACTCTTTCACCCAAATAAAATGAAACTTAGTTACTCATAGATAAGAAAAAAGAAAGAGAGAAGAAGAAGAAGAAGAACATGACTTCAATTTAGAACAAAGAAAAATTACTACAAGAAAACCTAGTAACAAACTAATATAATTTTGGTACCTAACACCTAACACCTTCAATAATCTACCAAGGCTCCCTTTTATAGAGGATTAGAGATACAAAATGACAAAGGGGCTGAGTCATTAGTGAGTGGATGAGTGGAAAATGCCAAGTGACTTTTGGTGAGTGGAAAATTATGGAGATTCTTTGTCTCTGAAATCATTTAGATATGAAGTCATTGAATGCATCAGAATAAAGTAATGTGGTCTTCATGAAAGTTGTAGACATAGATCTTAGCTTTTAAATGGATTTACTTTGAGTCCAATATCATTTCTATAACTCCAGATATGTTCAAATTACTACATACTACTCAGGCCTAGTCATAACTCCTCTTTTCTTACTTGCAAGCCAAATATCACCCATTAGGCCTCCGATTATGGAAAAGTATTCAACATAAAAGTTGTAGATATGAGTCATAACTATTCAGCATTAAAATTTTAGCTTATTTGACAACATATAGCACGAGATATGGCATGAACAATACATATAGGTCAATTTATCAAGAACAGCACTCTAGTTCTTGCTTCAACCCCAATTTGAGTTATCTAATCGTGTGATTGAGCCTTTGAGGTCTTCATGAAAGTTATAGAGTTCTCTCTTATCTTTAAAATGCCACTATATTCATCATATTAAACCATCTACATCCCAAGATATAGCCCAAATACAGAAATAATGTAAGACATAAATTATGCTGAAAAATTCAATTAAGTCCAATTTGAGTCCAAACTTTCAAAACATAATCAAACTCAATCAATTAAGTACATGGAGAGTGTAAATGACTAAAAATGAGGGTTTATTAATATATCAAATATGTGATTATCAAATTTCTCCACACTTAGCTTTTTGCACTCCTGGGCAAAACACACAAGACCAAAACTAAAAAAAAGAAACAGACTAAAACACTAAACACTCTAAAAAACTCAATTTCTAAAAATATTTAAGAATGAAGAGCAACCAATCATTCAAGTAATCAAAATATTCATGAGGTAACTTATCTTCACTTCTCAAACCAACAAGTAAGGAAACTTCAATTGAAAAGCATGAGTCAAGAATGATAGATCTTCACAAGATTCACTCTCAATCCCTCAAGTGTTTAAAAGGTAGGTATTTCACTCAATTCAACCCATGAAAATTGCACTACCATAAGCTTGCTTATCTTCTACTTCTTCACTACTCAAAACACATATATACACAAATTATGAGGACTTTATTCAAGGTTGTAATGGGTCAAGGTAAATGAGGAGGTAATATGGATATGACAAGTTAAATACCAAAGAAAATAAAAGAACATGAAAACTGAGTTCAATTAACAAGTATAAAAGTTCATCCTAACTCCACCTAATATGAATTCCATTTACATATTCTTTTCCTTTCCTTTATTGCCTTGCTAGCCTTTCTTTACACTTTTTTTTATTTTTTTTATTTTTTTAATTTTTTTTTGAATTTGAAGAAGAAGAACATAATATATACATTTAAATAGCAAGCTCAATTTTTTTAACCATTTTGCATACACACCCCCACACTTGTTCAAGAACTCATCTAATGACAAAGCTAATGTTCTCTTATTCCCTAAGGTCGGGTAAGAACATGATTTTTCGTTTAAGACACATAATGAGTTAGAAACAATGAATGGTTAAATAAGCTCAAAGGGGTTAAGCAAGGGGAAATAAACCATTTTGAATGCTTTACGTTGGCAGGAATCAGAGAATTTTCAAGAAGTCATAAGAGTGCTTGATATCATATTGAGACAATATGTTGCTAAGCAAGGCTGGCTATTTGATTAAAGTAGCTATTTCAAGAAAAATGCCTCAATCATATTTATGTATGCATATAAAAATGTAGTCTCAAAAAGAATCAAAGCAAGTTATAGAGTAACAATTCCATAAGTGAAATTCACACAAGAAAGAAGAGAATAGTACAAATGTTCAATCTATTCATCAATAGGCTCAAAATCTCACAAGACATAATTCTATCATTCTCAGTCCACCAACTCAACATCCATAACCAAGCATGTGAATTTTAAGAAAGAAGACAATTTACTCAATCATGCAAATTTCTCTGAATTTGAATTGCTACTTCCACACAAACTAGTTATCTACCCCAATCTAGATGCGTCTCAAGAGTAAAATTACTTCCACAACAAAATTTACTCCTTACTTTGCCGTCCTTAATTACTTTTATTGTTAATAAATTAATGACAAACATATAAATACAACAAACATATTAACAAACACACTACCTAATATTTTTATTTTGTTTTGTTTTTATTTTTTTTACATAATTATTCACACAACTATCCTTCCCCCCAACCAGATCACAACATTATCCTCAATGTTAAAAATTAAATCCAGATTGAAGAAATAATCATCAATATACATCAAAGAAATTATTGGGACAAAATTAAACAAAGTAATGGGGAGAAGTCATATACCCGAAATGCTTAGACGAGAAGAGAATAAGTACATCTTGACAATGGTTAGCAATGACAAAAATAAAAAAAAATAAAATAAAATAAACAAGCATGCAAACATTTTTTTTGGGTTCTTTTGTTTTATATTTTTTTTACCGACACTATTTACATCCCCATACAAAGGCTCTGAAATTTGGGAGGTACTTAAGCTGACTCAATAAAAACACGAAATACTAAAAACTTACCTTAGCTTTGGTAGACAGGATCGTCTACCAAAGTCTCTACTACATTTGGATCTTTCAAATCAAGTTATAACTTTAACCGCTGACCATTTATCTTTTTCCAAATTAATTTTATAAGAACAGACCAAGGGACAAACACCTTTTTTATTAGCAATACTTCAATTTTTCTTAGGCAACTCCTTAAACTTTGGTTGCCATGCCTGAGTGTCATGATCCTGAGTTCTATAAAAAATAACAGAAATATCAACTATATCAGAGGGATTACTAATAGAATCAAACTCAGAATTAACAAGAAAATTCTCAAGGGGATCAAAATCATGGGTTGTAGAAACTCCCCTATCTATGATTGAGTCAATCATGTATGTCTGGTGACCTTCGTCATCATTTTCTTGTTTAACAAGACTTTTTGTCACCTCAGATTCCTTAGGTAACCTAGCATCACTACTATCTTGATTCTTTTCCACATCCTCTAGCTCATTCACACTCAAGGAGTTCATTACTTTAGACATTTGGCTCTTCATCTCCTTACTTTCTTCAACAACCTTTCCATTCCTAAGGGTTATCACTGACTTAACTTAATCTATTTGTTGATTTTCTGGACTAGCCTTATTTAGACTGTAATGATCTTTGGGATTTAGTTGAGGTTGAGAAGGAAATTTTCCTTTCTCGTGAATGGTGAGTGCAGAAGAAAGTTTAGCAAGATTATCTTTTATGTCAATCATGACTTGAGTGTTTTGATTAATAATGACATCTTATTTTTCCATGAATGCATGCAATGTTTCTTCAAGGTTATTCCTATATGGTGGGACATAGGGTGCATATCCTTGAGAATTTTGTGAATCCCGCTGTACTTGAAGAGGTGGTGGTTGCATGAATTATGCCTGATTGTTGGTCCTCCAACTGAAGTTTAAATGATTTCTCCATCCTGGATTATATGTATCTAAAAAAGAAAAAGTGAATGGTGATAACTACATAAAATGCAGTTATTTATGCCCTAATTCTGTGCTAGAATGAATGCTAAGTCCTTGTTTATAATGCATATTGGAGGGTTTTGTGCTTATATTTGTCATATTCTGATTCTAAGCCTTTCTTGTATGCTTTATAGCAATTTGTGCTTAAATGATCATGGATTGAGTAGATTTATATATTGTTATTGATTTGGTGTATTCTCTATGATAGGAGGGGCTCCAAACAATGTTAAATATGGAGCAATTGAGCTTAAAGAGGAAGAGGAAGCCAAATTAGCATTTCAGTGGTCAACGCCGCGGCGCAAGGTGTTGCGCACCGCGGCGCCGAGAGGTTTTTCAGCCTGGCCATACTTGAACCCAAGGCAAGAGGGCCGCGACGTATATGAAGTGAGCGCTGCGGCATAGGTAAACTGACCCATTATGCGCCGCGGCGCCCGTATGTGGTGGTCACGGCATTGAGGCGGTAGCTGAGCCTATAAATAGATTTTATGCATTTTTCTCTCAGAGCTGGCCATTTTTGGGCCATTTCCATTTTCTCCCTTTGTAGTTTCTTAGTTTTAGGTTAATTTTAGGTTAGTTTAGTTTGGCTAGATCTCCATTGATGGTGGATTGGAGGCAAGGAACAAGGTTGAAGGAAGATTCAAGCTTCAGAGACAAATCAATGAGCTTCCTTTCTCTCTTCTCTTCCTTATATGTTGTATAGCTGAGCTATGTTTTAGGAATATTTTGGATCCTTTTATTTATATTAATGATGTGTTCTTTTCTGAGTTTGTGTGGATGTTTGATTATGGTTCAATCATTATCTGTGTTTAATGCTTGTTCTTGGTTGGCCTCGATTGCATGATCTTAATATTGGCAAATGAACTAGACATAGAGATTTATTGATATGGATATGGTATGGTTGATGCATGTCCGATGAGTTCAATTAGCTTGGATGAGTTGATTTGTTAATAGGATAGAAATATACCTATTGGCCATGTATAGTGTGTGATTGAGAATAGATCGTTCATGAGTAGATCTTAGATCTACTAGGGTTGATTGACCTAGACATAGGCTTTTGACTAATGAAGATTCTCAAGCTAACTTAATCAATGCATTTGTGTTTATGAGGGGGATTGCATGTTGTTGATAGATGCAGAGGGTGAAGGAGGATTTCCTAAAACCTAACCGCTTTTATGTTTATTACTTTTGTAGATTAGATTAGTTTAGTTTATTGTTTTCTTATTTTTATGTCATTGTCTAGAATTGATTAAGCTATTGGTTGGTACTTAGCTTTATAATTGAATATCCTCGTGGGAATGAACTTTTACTCTGTATCTGTATTACTTAAGCGATCCGTGCACTTGCGGTAGCAATCAAATGACTTTTTAAAATTATTCATTGCATTTACTTGCTCATGCACAACTTCTTTAAAAATAGGAATTTTTGGACATTCATTTGTTGAGTGTCCCAATTCATCACAAATGCTACAAATTTCTTCATTTTGCATAGATTTGATTTTTTTTACTTTCCCTGATTTCATGGCTTCAACCTTTCGAGCCAAACTAGCAAACCTAATATTTAAATCTTCTTCTTGACTAAGACGATATTTTCCTTTACTAGCATTTGTAAGGTTTGATCTAATTGAATTTTCAGAAGGAATAGTACCAAGCCAAGATTGAGAATTTTCAGCTAAATGATCTAAATAGTCTAAAGCTTCTTCAGGTTCTTTATAAAGAAACTTATCATTGCACATTGTTTTCATAAATTGTTTAATTTCAGGTGTTAACCCTTCATAAAAGAAGCTTATAGTATGCCATTTTTCAAAACCATGATGTGGGCAAGAATTCAACACATCTTTAAAAAGTTCCCAACTTTGAAAATATGCTTCATTTGAATTTTGAAAAAAAAAATTGGATTTGTCTTTTCAAAGCATTAGTTTTATGTGTTGGAAAAAATTTCTTTAAAAACTCAGCTTGCATTTCTTGCCATGTGCCAATTGATCTTGGTTTCAAAGTGTTAAGCCAAGCTTTTGCTTTATCTTTTAAAGAAAAAGGAAATAATTTAAACTTAACAACCTCTTCAGTGCAAGTTTGATCATAAAATGCAGTACATACTTCCTCAAATTCTTTTAGATGTAAATATGGGCTTTCAGATTCTAAACCATGGAAATTAGGAAGTAAAGAAAATCATACCTGACTTGAATCTAAAATTATTAGCATTGAGTGGAAAGATAAAATATGATGGACTAGAGTTTTGAGATGGTTGCAAATACTCACGCATGGTTCGCAATGATTGATTTTCATGTTCATCATGCACACTTTCATTATCAGCCATTGTGTTTGATGTGTGTGATTGAGATTCAGACAAATCAATATGCAAAGTATTAGGATTAACTTTAACCAAATGACCAGAATTTAAATCACGATACCAATTAAGCATAAATAAGTAATTTAAAATATAAAATAAAATGTATAAGCTAGCAGTATAAATCGTCCATTAAATATTAACAAAGGTGTGGTATAAACCAACCACCAAATAAGTTAATAAGCAGAAAAATTAAAAAGTTAAATACCTGATAAAGTAAAAAGTTAGATAGTTAGTAAGAGAGTTAGTAAGTTAGTAAACAAAAAATAAATGACAAAAAATAAATAACAAAAAAATAAATGATGAGAAGATAAATATAGAAAATAAAGTACAGAAAGTAAATTTAAAATATGAAAATCAAAGAATCGGCAAGTCAATTTTTTGCTCCAGCGAGAGAGAAGAGAAGAAGAAAGATTATTTCATTAATGATTAAAGATTACAGAGAGATTAGAGAGAGTTTCCCCCACTAAGTTAGTATATACAAAAAAATAAAAGGGACAGATTCCCCTACTAGGTTAGTACGTTAGTATATATACAAAATATTTACACCAAAAATTTGTTCTTCAAATCAATTCTCTGGCAACGGCGCCAAAAACTTGATGCGGGATTAAAAGTTAAGTTACAAACCCAAGTATAGGTTGTTTTAAGTAATAAATTCTCGGGAGTCCGAGGTCGATCCACAGGGAATTGATGAAGAAAAATTTATTTGATGTAAAGAAAATATTTTATTACAACAATAAAGGTGATAAAAATTGGTCACAAATAAAAAGGAATTACTTGGGTTAGGAGATCCACTCTTGGTAAATAAATTAAGGATAAGATTAATTATTTTATAACTCAATTAGAATCCATACATAACGGAGGTTCCAATCAAAAAATACAATGTTCAAAGTTCATTAAAAATTATATACGTAATTATATTGTGATTCCTTTAATCATCTATTAACCCCACTACTCATAAATGAGATTAAGCATTCATTGTTCCAAAATCTTGTCTACAATAAATCAAGATCTCCACTTTATAAGGAGAGTTTCTAGAACCACCACTTGTAAATGGGTTAAAGCATTCATTGTGCTAATCTCTTGTCTACAACAAATCAAGAACTCCACTTTACAAGGAGAGTTTCTAAATTGATTGGAAACAAAATATAATACGTATAATGACTGCTTGAAAAATAAATTATTTAAGCACAAGAGAGAAATTAATCTAACATTTTTTCATTACCAAGAGCTTCACTCTTTCACCCAAGTAAAATGAAACTTAGTTACTCATAGATAAAAAGAAAGAAAGAGAGAAGAAGAAGAAGAAGAATATGACTTCAATTTAGAACAAAGGAAAATTACTACAAGAAAATCTAGTAACAAACTAACATCATTTTGGTACCTAACACCTAACACCTTCAATAATCTACCAAGGCTCCCTTTAATAGAGGATTAGAGATACAAAATGACAAGGGGGCTGAGTCATTAGTGAGTGGATGAGTGGAAAATGAGTGAAAAATGCCAAATGACTTTTGGTGAGTGAAAAATTATGGAGATTCTTTATCTCCGAAATCATTCAGCTCTAAAGTCATTGAATGCGTCAGAATGAAGTAATGTGGTTTTTATGAAAGTTGTAGGCCTAGATCTTAGCTTTCAAATGGCTTTAGTTTGAGTCCAATATCATTTCTATAACTCCACATACATTCAAATTACTGCACATGGCTCAAGCCCAGTCACAGCTCCTCTTTTCTTACTTGCAAGCCAAATATCACTCATTGGGCCTCAGATTCTAGAAATGTGTTCAACATAAAAGTTGTAGATATGGGTCTTAACTATCCAACATCAACATTTTAGCCCATTGGACAACCTATAGCACGAGATATGACATGAATAGTACATATAGGTTAATCTATCACGAATAACACTTTAGTTCTTGCTCCAACCCTAATTTGAGTTATCTAATCGTGTGATTAGGCCTTTGAGGTCTTCATGAAAGTTATAGAGCTCTCTCTTATCTTTAAAATGCCATTAGATTTACCTCATTTGACCACCTATATCCCAAGATATAGCCCATATACAGAAATAATGTAAGATATAAATTATGCTAAAAAATTCAATTAAGTCCAATTTGAGTCCAAACTTACAAAACATAATCAAACTCAATCAATTAAGTACATAGAGAGTGTAAATGACTAAAAATAAGAGTTTATTAATGTATCAAATATGTGATTATCAATTAACCTAATCAACCAAGTATTGGTGGTGAGGAAATAGATTATTTGTGATGAAAAATCCATAAGGATTTATTCATTTAAGTGTTAAAGCTTTCTTTCTTTGTGATTGATGTGTTTGTAGATTTGAAAATATGCTTGCATATGAGTTTGGTATGCTTATAGCTTTGATAATATGCTTGTATATATGATTTGGAAAGCATGATGATTATTGTGTAACTTAGGATGTGATTCACATGTTGGAAAACTTGCATGATGGTTCCAAAGAACCTATGAGGCACACGGCCTCAACACTTCCAAGGAAGCCAAATGCTCTAAATTATTTTCCTAATCAATGATTAAATGATTTATGACAAGAAATTAAATTAAGTATTTTTGCAAGGAATAAATGATAGAAAATAATTAAACATGCTTTAGGAAACCTAAAATGAAATTCGGCCAACATGCCACTTTTGATAACCTAGATCTAAAAATTATTTTGCTAAGTGTAGACCTAGGTGTTTTAAATGGTAAGAAATTAATTTGGTAGGTTTTGAACCTAAAATGAAAGTAATCTAATTTTTAGAATTAAAATTGGCATAATCAAGTTATGAACTAAAATAAATGTTGATACTTGAAATTTACTAATGTATAGCTTATCCTATGGGTTTTGAAGCGCGTTAGGAAATTTTGAGTTGTAATGTCTCAAGTAAATTAAAGAAATACAGTTTTCTGGGAAACAGTAGAAAATATTGATTTTAGCAAGAATATATTGGAAATATGATTTAAAGAGGGATTATTATGGAAATAATAGAAATAAAGTCAAATTTTGACAATAAATAAGAAAAGTATTAATTTGAGCTTAAAATATATTAGAAATATTTTATGCGATTGAAAATACGTTGAAAAACTTTTATGCAACTTAAAAATCATAATTTTTAACTACGCAATTAAGAAAACATGATAAAATATTTATGCGATTTGAAAACATAAAAAAAATGTTTTGCGATTGTGAAAATGCGATAGTATCGCTACGCGATTAAATGTAACAGCAGTTTGCTGTCGGAATGTTGTGGTTGGCCCGATTATGTTGAATAATGATACCGTCAAGGGAAGGCGAGGGCATATGAAATATTTTAATAACAATGATTGTATGCGTGTTTAGATCATACATCATGCATTGAAAAACGTGTTGGCTTATTACGTTAAGGTTGTATGCCTAGGAGATGGATCACACTTATGTGCGAGTGCGAGTAGACAAGTGTGGGTCACTTGTTGACCTTGATGGCGTCGGGGTGCGGGTACCTCGCAATGGACAATTGGTAGCTCTTCTGTCCGTGAGACAGATCGATGCAAACGCACCGACAATCCAAACCGAGACACTGTCTTATATCACGATCTGGTGTAGAATGTCTTATCCAATGTCTTGATATGCACATTGATAAATTGATATACTATAGCACTTTTGGCCACGACAGTCGAGTGGCAGACATGTCTTCTAGATCATTCTCTCCGAAATTGTGTTTAGCTCCAGGGAGTAGGAATTGGTCGTTGTGCATATGCATAGTTGGTTAACATATTGAGATGATAATTATACTTATCTAATTTATTTCATCTGATATGTAATAAAATGATTTACTATTTTAATGTTATATTCTATTTATTTGTTATCATTTTCTCTACTGCCATACTGGTATTGATGTAGGGAATCTCACCTCTTTGTTGTATTATATCTATTTTACTGTGTATGTTTGATGAAGACTGGGAAGACGAGGGAGCAGATAACTCTTTTTACTATCAATAATAGTACTCTTTGTTTGTTGAGATGGCGGCGAGGCATCAAGTTTTAGGTTTTGTCCGAGTTTAGTTCCATGGGGGGACTGATGCTTGGAGGTTTGATTTGGACAATGAACGATTTGTATATACGGGAGACTTAACTCTAAACTTAAGTGGAACCCACGATGGGATTCCTTTTTTTGATGCAACACGTGTCTATGCGCCTAGAATTTATGATGCCGATTCGTGAACTCTGGGGTGGCACTGTGTATACACCGCGTGAAGACTCTATGATATCTTCCGCAAGGACCCCTGTGAGGCGAATACTATATCCGCCTGGGTTCTTTGATGATACAGAGGAGGAGGATCCTTTTGAGGGCCCAAATCCTTTGGTCAATTTTTAGGAGTTTAAGTTTAGTAGTCACTTTTTGGAATGTCTATTGTACATTTTATCTTTTGATGTGTAAGGGTATTATGTAAATATTTGTAAACAAGGCTTTTAGTATTATGTATAATATGGGTGTGATTTTCAGTTGCAAGTCATACTTATGGTTTTATTAAATTTGACTTTTATTATTTTTTTATACCGCAAATGAAATTTTAAAATTGACATTTTTACAAGATTAATTCTTTTACAACTTAGGTAAATTTTATTAGGATTAGTCTTAAATGTGATACCCTACGGTGGATGTTACAAAATCCAATGAGGGTATATTTCTTGTCTATTCTATTCATAATAAAGCTTTTAGAGTTTATAACAAAAAAACCATGATTATAGAAGAATTCATACATGTTGCATTTGATGAGAATAATCCCAATGGACCAAGAAATGATTTTGTTGATGATGTTGCATAAATTTTATCCAAAACACACTTAAATGACAAAGAAAAAAAGCAAAGAAGCAAGAAGAAAGTCAAGCTGAACCCCTAAAATAAGAGGAATCATAAGTCAAGGATCTTCCCAAGAAATAGAAGACATCAAGAGACCATCTTCTTGACAAAGTAATTGGTGATATATCAAAAGATGTAACCACTCGAAACTCTTTTAGAGATGCATGTAACTATATGGTCTTTGTTTATCAAATTGAACCTAAAGACCTAGATGAGACTATTATTGATGAACAATGGATCTTGACCATGCAAGAAGAATTAAATAAATTTGAAAAGAATCAAGTTTTGAGAACTTGTTCCAAGGTCTAATAATCATCCAATAATTGGTACTAAATGAGTTTTTAGGGACAAACTTGATGAAATAAGGATAATAATAAGAAATAAAATTAGGCTTATTGCTAAAGGTTATAATTAAGAAGAAAGAATTGATTATAAAGAAAAATATACTCCTGTTGCTAGATTAGAAGTTATTACAATGCTACTTGCCTTTGCATGCATCATGGATTTCAAGTTTTACTAAATGGATGTAAAAAGTGCTTTTTCTAAATGATTTTATTCAAGAAGAAGTGTACATTAAACAACCTCTTGGTTTTGAAAATTATGAGCTGCCCAACCACATTTTCAAGTTGAAAAAGACTTTGTATAGCTTAAAATAAGCTCTTAGAACTTAATATGAAAGGTTGACCAAGTTCCTTTTAGAAAAAGGTTTTTCTAGAGGCAAGGTTAACATAACACTTTTTTATCAAAAACAAAATGGGCTGTAAAGAATAAGCCCATTTTGCCAGAAAATGATCATTTACTGTGTGGATTACTTGGATAAGAGAAGAACATCTACCTCCTGGTATATTGCATTGATTTTTAAGTATTGAAAGCTGAACTACTCGGGTTCAATATATTATAGGTTCGTTGTTAAATTTTCAAAGTATTTATGCACTTTGTGGTAATAAAATATCATTCACACCTTTCAATTACTTTTGTTTTTTAAAAGTTTGTTTACAATTATTTATCTCAATTTTTCTTATTTCATCCAAAGGCCACAAGGCTCGAGTGCTCTTACCAGTAAATTTCTTAATTTTATATGTTATATCATAACCATGTCTTGTCTTATAACTTTAAAATTTGTCATTTTCTTATATTCATGTCATATCATATCTGTGTCTTATGCTGAATCTTTACTTCCTTGGTCATACATCTTTTTTTTTTATATATCATCTCCATCATCCTTTATCATTGCTTCATGCATGAATACACATATTTGAAAGCATTTTTTGCACAAGTTAGAGATTGAAAATATATAAAAATACTTAAATTTAGTCAATAAAAATTTAGAATTCCATTCACCATTATAAAATCAAATTGTAACATTTAAACTTAAATAAATCAATATAATATAGTTTAATGTTCTTTTCATATCAAAACCATCAGATGAAATTTTGCGTTCTGATAATTTTTTATAAGAAATTAGATTTTTTTATCTTTGTTTATTTACATCTCTTTTTTCCACAAATTACTATTTGGCATATGACAAAAAGTTCTTATTGTTTTGCTAACTGACACTTGATAGACAACATAAGGCGATGCTTATTCTATTACTATTATATAGTTCATTAATGCTAGGTATACGTCATTTCACATTGGGTTTAGGTGACAGAATCATAATTTAGGTGTGTAAAAGACAAGCCAACCCATTATAATCAGATGATAAAAACTGTGTAAATGTGAGATTATGTTTGTGAAAGTGTATGTATATAGCAATGTTGTACCTAGTTGCAAAATTCATGGTTCCAAACATAGTTGTCAACTCATGAATCGTATCGAGAATCATTTGCTCAATTTTTGAAAAGTGAATAGCGAATTGTAACGAATCGTACGATTCAGAGACATATCAATAAAAAAACTTAAATATACATAATTACACACCTAAAACATAAAGAAAATACTTAAAAAGTCTCAAATAAATACTTAAATTTCATATATCAATATATCACCAAGGAAATAGACTTAAGTAAACTCCAATAATACTAAAATACGATCATAAGCCATAAATCATAAGTAAACTCATAACTCATAACTTAAAGATAGATAAGTCATTCCAAATTGATGCAAAAAAGATTCTAAATACTAATTACTAAATAATCTATAATCTATATATCTTCAATTCTCCACCCTTTCTTCCCCTTCTTCTTAGCCTTAGGAGCCACCTTAGGAGCCATACAAAGTGAGTGAATGACAAATAGAAGAACATAAGATAAAATATGAAGAAACCAACTCATTAATACGAAAACAAAGTCCACCCTTGGGACGTGAAGAAGAGTAGAAGCAAATAGAACCATAAAGTCGAGACGTGTTGAAGATGACCCACTAGTCACAGCTCACTGATCAATTAATTTTGAGGCATTCATTATTGCTTTATATTTGGCCTAATTGATGATAATTGTATCCAATATTATGTTTGTAGATGAGTTTTAGATGATTGGTATTCATTGAGCTTAATTGTAAAAACTTTATTAATTTTTGGATTTTAACTCATTTTGACCTTTCTATCTTGTACAGGCCATATCTTGGGCTACAAATGTCATATTTGGATGATCTTGGTGTCTCATAAAAGCTGAGACAAAAATACACAATTTTGCATCTAATGAAGTTTTTCTAATTCAGCTGGATTCATGGCGAAAATTGGGCCTCAAAGTTAGCACGCTATTGCTGTCATAAAGCTTGAACCTTCCCTCACTAATTTGGGCTTAACTCTCTCAATTTAAACCCAAATAAGGCAAACTATATGTCTTTGTAAACCTTATTCATAGGGATACAGATTGAGCTAGGGTTAGATTAGGAATTATAGAATAATTTTTAGTTACAAATAGGTTAAGGCAGAATACGAAAATGAGACCTCTTTCTGAATCCTGATTTTTGAGTTTTACGATAGGAATCAAGAAACCTTTTTTTCTCTCTTTTCGTTTTCTCTATTTCATTTTTCTCTCTTCTTTGATATGTATCTTTTCAATGGTGATGGCCATGGAAGGCTAAAGATCCAATCAATCCAAGGAATTCAATGATTGTGGTTAGAGTTTTGAGTTCTTTTGTTTATTTGTGATTTCTAATTATGTTCTTTCCTCTTCTCATTCTTTAATTGATTTATGATTATATTTCAAAATTGAAGATAGATTTGGATTGATTAATCTGAATTTAATGGAGAATAGATCATCGATTGATAATCTATGTTAATTTGAATTTGTGTTTAATTCAATATTAATCAAGAATTGCGATTGTGATTCTATTTTAGTTGATTAAATTCTAGGTGATTATCTAGTTGAATTCGAATTAACAGAGTTAATTGCATAAATAATTTTACTCTCTTTGAACTATGATTTACTTTGCCACTTAATTTGAAGCCCTTGGATTGGTGTTTCTAGTTTTGAATTTATTCCTAATTACTATCGAATTTGCATTTTGTTACTTGATGAATAAAACCGCCCTTTTTACTTTTACTGTTTATTTTTCATCAGAGTTTAATTTAGGAATTAGATTGATAGTGTCAATTGAATTGGTTCTCTGTGGATCGACCCTTGCTTACTACAACTGGTTGCAAGGTTTTTATATTTTTGGTGAAACTTGGCAACTATTTTTGATATAATTCTTAATCGTATTCCACACCACACCACTCACGAACAGAAGCACGACGGAGTTACAAGCATAGGGGAGTTATTGGCACCAGTCACACTATGGAGTTGCAACAGAATGTAGAGTTTGGTCACAGACTGAGGTGCGAACAGAATAGAGCATAGCATGATGTGAAGAATGAAACGTTTAAGGGTGAAGAATTAAAAGACTTTTCACTTTCTTTTTTTTTAAAATTATTTTAACCCTCTGCCCCTTGTGTTATCGTCAAAATTTGTGAAAAAAGTAAAAAAAATTATTGTCTATGAATCATACAATCACACGATTCATATAGCTAATTCTGAATTGGAATGATTCATGCAATTCAATCACAATTCAGAGCAATTTATGATTCAAACTTGTTTTTGAATCGTTAGGATGACGAATTGTATCGAATCGCATTATTCGAATCATGAATCGTACGATTCTAACAACTATGGTTCCAAACATTGATTCTACAACAACTACTACCTTGTATCATAGATTGAGAATGTTTCTATCAGTAACCTTATACTGTAATACAAATCAAGTTCAAACAATATTGTTTTTCTTAGTTATTGTGGTAAAAGATGTCAACCTTTTATATATTTGATTTTACATTTTAGATAGTCCAACTGTGTCTTAGCCTCAAGGATGGAACACTGAGCAACCCCATGTGCTCCACCGAACTATTCAGTGAATTCAAAACATTGATGATTATTTTCATAACCAATTGTGTTGAGTTTAGAGTATAGTGAAGAGAGAGATGAGAAAGAAAAAGATATAGAAATGATGAAAATTTGAATGTATTCACTTAATGTATTGTGCTTACAGAATTAGTATATATACACGTGTTTGAGCTTCAACTCAATGCCTAAATCTAACTACTATAATAGAATCCATACCAGTCTCCTAACCCCTTAACCAACATTTTAACTAACTATGCCATCCTGGCTAACAATGCCAGCATAGGTATTCACTCTAAAATTCTCCTGCAAACCCAACATAGGTGTTAAAATATCTGATGTTGATTTTGTCTCTTAAATGACTAAATTTGGTACATGACAATGCTTTAATCTTGATGTTAGCTAGTTGATCTAGTGACAATGGTTAGAATATCTAAAAAATATCTCAAAATAGTATATGTAATTATGTTCAAAGCAAATCCTTAAGATAACATAAAATCAAACATAATTTAATCTCGAGATATGTTTCAAATATTCTAACACTTCTCCTCAAGTTAAAGCTAGCATGTTATAATTAAACACATTAAAAGAAAATGAGCCACTATCACACAATTGTTGAAAGAATATTTTTGAATATTATTATTTCTTAAATTTCAATTGTACAGGTATAATTTACATTATATAAGCTTATGTCAATAACTACTTACCTAGAATAGAACTAAATTATGAGAAATAAATTAGTCCTAATATAAGAATCAAATCTGTCCTAATAATGAAAATAAGGAAACAAATTAGGAAATATAATATATAAGAAATAAATCTTAAGAGTGTTGGTGTATGCCCAAGAGACCGATATGTTTTGACAGTACTTATATATATTATATTATGCTATTCTTTAATATATGAGGCATTTCTTTTATTGTATTATTTATGATAAACATAATAAAGTCTTTAGAATAGTAAGTTTGATGCCATAGGACATCAAGTAGTTGACTTGATCATGAGATCCTATTAGATAAAATTAGAACACTATTCTTAAATGTCCCTATTCAAGTATTATTGTTAATTAGGATAACAATAATGCATTGAGACTAGTATATTTGTAGACTGATGACCACTTCTCACTGGTCATGAATATGAGATATCAAGTCTTCACATGGGTACATGTTAGTGATAACAATATAATTTATTCATTTTATAATCCTCTCACTTGGCTTCTTAAGGTTCAAATTGGCTTAATAAAGTTGATTTTGTCACATTTTATGAAATTGAGTTTAATTGGATCATTGAAGAAATTATTGCTTGAATTGTCCTTAATTTGGGTGATTGCATTTTTTAATAAACTGACTATAATTTGAGTTGTAAATATCTAATTGATGTGATTCTAGTCTTGTTAGAAAGCTAAGAAATTATCTACAACTTTCATGAAGACCTCAAGATCCAGATCACATGTTTTGATAATTTAAATTGGAGTTGAAGCAAGATCCAGAATTCTAAACCTTACAGCTTGACCTATGCATACTCATCAGAGCATATCTTGAGATAGAGGAGAGCTTTTGGATTGAAACCAGTGCCATTTGAAAGTTAAGATCTATATCTACAATGTTCATGAGAACACAAAAGTTAGATCAGATTTCTTGAAGGTCATATTGGGCTTGGAAGTCAGAATAGAGGAGCTGTAGTTAGGCCTGAATATTGTGTAGTAATTGGGCTATATCTTAAGTTGTAGGTAGTCTTTTGAGCTAAAACCAGTGGCATTGGAAAGCTAAGACAATTCTTTACAAATCATATGAAGACCACTTATCCAAGAAATGATGCATACCATGAGCTTAGAACTGAAACATTTCAGAGACAAGAATCTCTATAATTTTCCACTCATTCTTCATCATCAAACAACTCCTTTGGCATTTTGTACTCATCATCAAACAACTCTATTATCATTTTGAACTCCTCTAGCTCTATAAAAGGGAGCAATGACTGATCATTTGAGGAGGTTAGCTTAGAGCTCAATATCATGCTTGTGTATTAATTGTTTCATTTGTAGTAATTTTCTTTTGTTCTAAATTAAAATTATGTTCATCTTTTTCTTATTTTCTCTTTCTTTCCTCTTGTCTATAAGTAACTAATTCTCATTTTACTTAGGTGAAAGGGTGAAGCTCTTGGTAATGAAATAATGCTAGATTAATCTCTTTCTTGTACTTAAATGATATATTATCAAATGGTCATTATATGTATTATATTTTGTTTCCAATAATTTTAGAAACCCTTCTTGTAAAGTGGAGCACTACAAGAAATTTATGAATTAGTGACGAAAATTTTTGCGAGGAAAATTTCCCCTTGCAAAAATTAGAGAGGGGATTGAGAGGGAAAAAGTACCCTCGCTAAAATCAGTGAGGGATTTGCGAGGTAATTTGTTCCCTCGCTAAAATTAGCGAGGGATTTGTAAGGTAATATGTTTCCTCGCTAAACTCAGCGAGGGATTTGCGAGGCATGAAGTTCCCTCACTAAAATCAATGAGGGATTTGCGAGGTATAAAGTTCCTTCTCTAAATTCAGAGAGGGAATTGCGAGGGAATAATTTCCCTCGCTAAAATTAGAAACCGCGCCCACTCAGAAAAGAGCCAAAACATCTCCTTTACTTTATTTTAGAAATCAAATCTCCTTCCCACCACAGCCGTACGACCTTCCCTTCCACCACCCAAGCCCTTCACCAGAGCTGAGCACGGCAGTTAGGCGACGCGAGTGACTTCCCCTCCTTCTGCAGTGACACGAGTGACGAGCAACCACGGTAAGCCTTCTTCCATTATTTTTTCACAATATATCAGGATTAAAATTTGAAATTTTGTTTAGATCCTATATGGGTTTCTTCTCGTATGCTCTTCTTGTTTGTTTATATCCATTCTATAGGCTCTGCTTGGATGCTTAGAAATTCCACAGATGTAGTATATGGATTATGCATTAAAATCGTCTTTGCTTATTAATGTTGATTTTTTTAATTAAAAATAATTAGTGATATAACCTCATGCAACTGATGGTTTAGATGTTCTAGTTACAAATGCTCTTCTTGAATCAGTAAGGTAATTCAACAAATTAATGTTAATTCTTTTCTTCTGTATTTTATATTGGAATTTAGGGGCATTGTTTGGTGTTTCTTCGTTGTCTCTCTTGCTTTACTTCTTAGCTTGTATTTTTCACAGATCTACATTTTTTCCCAAAAAAATAACAATAATAATATGCGTTATTGACTCCAATATTTACTTTGTTGTGGTTTCTAAGTTATTGTTATAATGTTAAGCTTCTTTAAGAGCTACTCATTTGAAAAATTTGGTGTTAAGTTTCTTGTTCAGATCTTATTTTCTTTAATCATCTGGGCTCTCCACAAACTGTAAATGTTACTTTCTTTTATCTTTGTCAACTGAATAATAATTCATGTTTGAATTGCTTATTGCCAATATTTCTAGGAAATTTGACCATCCTTTATTTTCCCACTGGCATTGGTGAGTAATTTTGTATTGGCACACTATTAAACACTCCATGTTTATACGAGAAATATATCTATCTAGTCAGAGACGAAAATAATGAATGATGTTCATATTTGGTACTTGCTCCACTTTAATGTGCTATAACATTTTAACTTAGCATGCTGGGCTTGATTAATTACTCTGCTCAATTTTCAGCTGGGGACACTAGATGAGGCCTCTATTTGTAATTTATTAAATGTTTTAAAATTTGAATTTGTCATCACTTCAATTCTATTGCCATTAGTTAAGCAATCAGGAGCATAGTTTTCTTCTTTCTCTCGTCCATTGCCTCACAGCAAGCAATCAATAAACTCACTTCACTCCTCACTCTTTACCTCTCCACTCCTGCACTTTCCTTCCATCATTCTGCCTCCTTCTTCGTCCCTTTCTATTTTTGGTACACCATTGAACTCAATCGTTTTGTTTATTTAGGAACCCTAGCTGTTCAAAGTCTTGTCTCTTTTAATATTTCAAACTTAAAATTGGTGGATACGACCAATGTTGGTCCTTTGTTTCAGTTCAAACTCTCTGGATTTTGATGTGGTTTCAACCATACTTCACATTTTTAGTTGTATGGATTTTGAATTTTGAATTTACATGGTTTACTACCCTGTGCTATATCCTTCTGGGAAAGCTAACACTGTGGTCACCACTGTAGTCATAGTAGATGTTTGGCATGTATTGTGCATTAGTTATTGTTAGTAGCTAGTACAAATTTTCTCCATAATGGGGGTGTAGTGGTCATTACATAATAAGAGATGATTGAATCATGTGAGAGTAAAACATTTACCACAAATAAGAGATGATTGAATCATGTGAGAGTAAAGCATTTACCCTTGGGGAACCAACTCTAGGTTTAACCCGTCGGGAACCAACTCACTAGTGCTACTATCCCATTTCAACTTAACTTATTGAGAGAGTAAAACATTTACCACAAAACTTACATATCTAACTCAACTTTAACTATTAAAGGAGTTGCTAGTGTTTCTAGGACTCAAACCATCCCAAAACACCTCTAAATATTACCTAAAAAGGCTGATTTTCAAGATTACACCAAATGTGCATCCAAACTCATAAAGTTCAAAATTTTATAGGAAGATAGCTCTCTCTCATATATTTCTAATGCCATAAACCTCACCTCATTTGACTAAGCGTATATAAAGTTATGCGACATTTTACAAAAGTAAAAATAGGGAATTCACCGATTTACCCATTTCTGTCTTGACTTAAAACTGTAACTGGGAACAAACTACATGTAGGAAAATTATGAAATTTTCCAAAAAAGAAGCCTTATATGTTAGCTTCAAAATGCCACTAGTTTCACATAAAATGGACATCGGAGCAGGAAGTTATGTAATCTGGTTTACTGGCTGCTAGAATGCATTTTTTACAGAATCCAACTCTAATTCAAATAGAAACTGGTGTTAATTGGCTTGATGGAAAAATCTAAATTTTTTTACCACATGTAGCCCTATGTCTTAACTTTAAAATGACATAAAAAGCATCTCATTCCAATGTCTGTATCTCAAGTTATGCAACAAAAATCATAGACTGCTCGGATGTCACCCTGATTCTGCAAATTCGGGTTTAGGGAAATCTTGGTTTCTAACCAAGTTCTAATCCTCAAATCATGGATTCTAAGTGTTTTCCAACCTTAATCATGGTCTCTAATCATGTTAGGATCATTAAAATTTAAATTTAACTCATCAATTAGGGATTTAAACTTAAACTTCAAACTAAAACCCTACTTTTTTTTAACTAGCCATTAAAAAGGAAATTATGGATTCTAAGGGCTCCAACCTATCAACTAACTAGTATCTAATTCATTAAACTTAGATTATGATCAAAGTTAATTAATCATAACCTAATTCTTATCTTTCTCCAACCCATTGCCAAGATTTTCTACCATGAACCAAAATAGTTGGTTTGAGCCATAAATGACTATCTAATAATTACTAAACTAATGAATTCCTAACTCAATTCTTGGAAGCAAGAATCAAGCTAAGAGCTAGGATTTGGCTATCCAAATCTAATTTTCCATTCCAAATCCCTAATCCCCATTTAAAAGAACAAAGAGGAAAAAAGAATAGAAATCCCCTACCTTTAGGTGATGACCAACCTTGGAGCCTTGTTCTTCTTCTTTTCCTCTTCCCTTCCTTTCTTTCTTCTCCTTTCTCTTTTTTTCCCCTTCGTTTCTTTGTTTCTGTTCTGTTTTTGCTGAGTTCATGAGTGAGAGAAGAGAAAATGAAGAGAAAAGGCAAACTTAGAAACTTAAGTTTTGGTACTGAAACTTATACTTGCTACGGACACTTGAATCACTCTAATTCAAGTTTTCCAACTTTTAATAACTTGATAATAAATATTAGGATTCATCTAAATTGTTGGTTCACCATTAGTCTATTTTTCTATATCTGTTAAGATCAGTCAGGTATCGAAATACATAACCAGTATACTTAAAAATATCAAACTGACTCCGATTATTCTCAAATTTTAACTATACCTTACTTAGCTTATTTATGACTTATAAACAAGTTATGTATACTTGTTTCCCTCAACTTAACTTTCCCTCAACTTGAGTTCACAACTGCACCAAACCCGTTAAGCATCATATCAGCATCATCATTGGGATGCTCTTGAAAGGCATAAAGAATGCCATCAATCAAAAGCTCTTCCAAAAGAGCATCTATATGAGATGCTCCCAAGTTAGTGACCACCTTTTTAATAGTTTCCACAACCATTCGCCTATAAGGTTCACTCTCATCTTTAAGATCCTCAACAAATCTCCCAACAATATCGATAATGTCAACTTTGTTTTCTATCTCTACAATAGGAAATGAGCATGTTGCTTATAGTTTCTTCGATCCAAAGCCATCCTCCTAACCCAGGCGTTCTTGTTCAAAAGTCCTCCAAATCTTGCCTAAAAAGGTTGATTTTCAAGATTACACCAAATGTGCATCCTAACTCATAAAGTTTTGAAATTTTATAAGAAGATAGCTCTCTCTTATATCTTTCTAATGCCATAAACCTCACCTCATTTGGCTAAGCATATCTAAAGTTATATGACATTTTGCAGAAGAAAAAATAGGGAATTTATTGATTCACCCGTTTCTGCCTTGACTTAACACTGTAACTGGGAATAAACTGCAAGTAGGAAAATTATGAAATGTTCCAGGAAAGAAGCCTTACATGTTAGCTTCAAAATGCCACTAGTTTCATGTAAAAGGACATCAGAGCAGGACGTTATGTAATCTGGTTTATTGGCTACCAGAATGCATTTTTTACAGAATCCAACTCTGATTCAAATAGAAACTGGTGCTAATTGGCTTAGTAAAAAAATCTAAAATTTTTACCACACGTAGCCCTATGTCTTAGCTTTAAAATGACATAAAAATCATCTCATTCCAATGTCTGTAGCTCAAGTTATACAACAAACATCACAGATTGCTCAGATGCCACCTTGATTCTACGAATTCGGGTTTAGGGAAATCTTGGTTTCTAACCAAGTTCTAATCCTCAAATCATGGATTCTAAGTGTTTTCCAACCCTAATCATGGTCTCTAATCATGTTAGGATCATTAAACACTAATTCAACTCATCAATTAGGGATTTAAACTCAAACTTAGAAAATATATGGTGATAACCAGAACGTAGATCAATCTTAGAAAATATTGCGGCTCCTCGCAATTGGTCCATCAGATCATCGATTCTTGGAAGTGGATACTTATTCTTAATCGTAATCTTGTTCAACTGTTGGTAGTCTACACATAGGCGAGAAGTCCCATCCTTCTTCTTTACCAACAGTACTGGAGCTCCCCACGGTGATACAGTTAGTCTCACAAATTGCTTTTCCAATAAATCCTCCTACTGTTTCTTAAGCTTTGCCAACTCTACTGGCGACATCCTGTAAGGCGCCATAGATATAAGTCCAGCTCCAGGTACCAAATCAATAGAGAACTCAATTTCTCTTTCCGGTGGTAGTCTAGGTATATCTTTAGGAAATACTTTAGAAAATTCATTAACTACGAAAATATCCTTCAAGACATATTCACACTGAACCTCCAAAGAAGACGTCAATAAGTACCCCTGATCTCCTCCCTTCAAATAAGCTTGTACTTGAGTAGCCGTTAGGAATCTAGAATCCTTAACCTAAGGAAAGACTAATGTCTTACTGGAATAGTCTATCAGGATATGGTTAGAAGACAACCAATCCATTCCTAAGATTACATTAATCTTGGAAAGAGGCAAACAAATCAAATCCACATAAAAGATTCTGTCCCTAACACATACAAGGCAATTCAAACATACTTTTGTAGTTATCACAGGCTTATCAGTAGGAGTAACAACACTTAAATCATAAGGCAACGTGGTCACAGTCAATCCCAAATGCTCCACACAATCACATGCAATGAAAGAATGTGTTGCTCCCAAATCATATAATACTGTTAAAAGATTACCTTCAATGGCACACTCCTCTATAATCAAGTCCTTAGATTTCGTGGCTTTTTCCCCGCTCATGGTATACACACGACCACCCGCCTGTGGTCTCGTCGTACGAACATTTCCCACTAATGGTTTCGCCTTTGGTTGATCACATTCTCTGGAAAAATATCCAGGCTTCCCACATCTATAACAGATCACCCCTTTATGTTGACAGTCTTTGGTGAGATGATTCTTCCCACACTTAAAACTTTTAAGTGTAGAAGTCCCAGCTTGACTCACCTTGCTACCACTAGAACTTCCTCCAAAAGATTGTTGTCAGTTCTGACCTTCTGCTGGTCTGGTATACGGCTTCTGCTGATAACGGTTGCCACCGCTACCCTTTCCTCTTTGGAACTATGTAGGTCCAAAGTTCCTATTTCTTGCCTCCCATTGTTGATCAATTTATTTAACCTTATGACACTTGTCCAACAATGCTGGAAATTGGTCAATATCCATGGTTGCTAAAGCTTGCTTAATATCAAACCTCAACCCCTCTTCAAACTTTCTGCACTTCCATTCCTCATCCAGGTGCATCTGAAAATACCTCAAAAACTTAGATAGGCTTTCGAATTTTGCAGCATACTCACTTATGGACATCGCTCCTTACCTCAAACTAAGGACTTCCATCTCCTTAGCATGACAAACACTGGCTGTAAAATACTTTCCCAAAAATTTTTGCTTAAAAAGCTGCCACGTAACAACTCTCCCCTCAGCTTGAATCATTCTCCGGGCTCCTACCCACCAAGCTTCTCTATCTCCAACTAATACAAATATTATGAAAGTAAGCTTCTGCTCATCAGTACAACCCATACCTTCAAATATCTTTTCCAGTTCTTTGATCAACAGATCAGCTTTCTCTGGGTCAGATTCTCCATGAAACTTCGGTGGATTATTGCTACGAAATTCTGACAAACTGTGAGCATCCTCAGTTGCTCTTTGGTTTTGCTGCATGACAACTTCAGCCATTTGTTGCATTGCTGCTACAGTTGCAGCCATGTTTTGGTTATCATCTCCAATTCCTGCTCTAGTATTCACGCGTCCTCTTCCTCGTCCAGCCATTTCGTTTCCTCAAATCAAGCTGAACAATGCAAGGAAGAGTTGAAGTCAATCTTTAAACAATATTGTTTTCTTTCAGAAAACAAACACAGAGAATCACACAACTTAAACAAGACAGACCTAACCACAAATCCAAAAGACTCTAACTTGGGTTCTGATACCAACTAATGTAACACCCACCATAGGGTATCATATTTATGTTACTTATTTACCAATTTACCCCTTTTATGATATAATTAGTACGCTTTATAATGTAAATACGAGTTGTAAAATTTCTTAATAACAATAAGATAAACTTAGCAGAAAATAAAAACATTACAACATCATCACAAATAATTTATATCATATATACATACACAAGTCTTGGTATTGTCATATTTTAATATTTACAAAATAGACTCTCAAAATATTTAAACATTATTTAAAACTAACATACTGCCCAAGTATTACTATTTAGCAGAACCCTCAGCCCTCTCCAGGTATACCTGTAGGATAATCTTTTTAATTATTGTTAACTTATAGTTTATATAAATGTAATATATATCTATTTTTTTTATGTATAATTATGTTAGATGCAACTTCAGCTACTGGCCCATCGACCAGTGCAGGCCTACCAGCATCTAGTCCATTGACCATTAGAGGCGCATCAGCTTCTGTCCCACCCCTTACTGACCCAGCGATTTCTATGTCACCCCTTGCTGACCCACCTACTAGCGGCCCAAATGTGGTGCCTTCATGTGGAGAATCCAATGTAGAAACAGATAGCATGGAACTTATATATGTGGCGCCTGTCCCTGAACCATAAGTAATAGTGACATATCATCTTCTATTACATGTATTTATTTTCAGATTACTAACATTATCTTATTGTACTTACAGAAGGAGGTTTCTCTCGTCGAGGGTGACACGTGACATTATGTACAATGTTATGACACGGATGCCTATTCCGGCTAGTATGTGGTGAGGTTATCCAACTGCGATGAAGAAAATACTATTTAACGACTTCATGGTAAGTAATTGTGTTTATAGAATTATATATTATACGTTTATTAAAAAATAAATATACATACATATCCTTTGTGTAGGCTAAGCATCGGTTCACATCTGATGCTGATCGCAGCATGGCTAGAACTATCTGGGAATGGACTATCTTGGACCGTTATCCAAACTATATGAACAAAGCACGAGATAAGGCCTTTGAGAGGGCAAATTCAAACAACTTGACTGATATTAAGGGCCATGGGCCCAGAGGAATGAGGACGGAAGTGTGGGATGGCTTGGTCGACATTTGGCTGATAGATAAATGGATGACGAGGTCTGGAGCTGCCCGAAGGAACAGGGCAAGCATGCTTGATGCCTTGAAGCATACAGGCGGGTCGATAAGCTTTGGTCAACACAAGAGCAAGATGGTAATATAGCTTCCTCATTTAAAGTTTTAATGATAAGCATCTGTGTATAACATGTTGTAATTACTTGAGTTATTTATCTATCTTGAGTATGACATAGTATTTTAGAGGGATTGCCTTACTTTTGATATGTGTTTATTATATAATATTCTTCCATATGGGATTACAAGAGGCAGAGTTAAAGCATCCAGTTTCTTACAGAGATCTGTATGCAAAAGTTCATAAGAAGAAAGACAGAAGATATGTTTCTGAATACTCGAGGAATTTTATTGTAAGTGTCTTGTTCCTATTTAAAAGTTATATATATTTTAGGTTGTTTTTTTTTGTTAATATTTTTCTTGTTTTGTTATTTTTAGGAGTCATATGACACCGCAATGACAGAAAAATATGGAGAAAACTCTTCCTCTCACCCTATGGTTGACCCAGAGGTCTGGTTGGATGCGGCAGGTCCCAACAAGAAGGGACGTGTGTATGACATAGGTAACAGCTTACACATTGGTAATAACTCCAGGCCATCTTCATCCTCCTCGGTTGCGGGTCCTTCCTACTCTACACCATTGACATAAGATATATCTGAAGCTGTAAATACAGCAGTGGTAGCAGCAATGACTTCGTTTGTCCAGAGTCAACTTGTCCCTATGTTGGCACCCTTCTAATTGTTCCTATCTACGATCGGATTAACAAATGTTGCTCCACAACCACCATCGCAAGATTTAGGTAGGGAGGGTCGAGAGGAAGACGAAAACAAAGACAACTTAGACTGATTGCCATTTTTTATTCTTATTGTCAAATTTGTATAACTTTCAACTATATTGATTGATTATTTGTATAATAACTTTCAACTATATTATTGGATTATTTTGTACAAGTTTTTGTTGTAGTAGTTTACAATTATTGGATTATTTGTTGTTGGATTTTTGTTTGCTGGATTTTTGTTTGCTGGATTGTGGTTTGATATGCAGGTTTTGGGAAAGTTATATATATATATAGGTTATTGAGAAAACCTACCTCATTACCGAGGGATTAGCAAGGGATTAATGGCAGAAGCTCACATGGTAAATAGCGAGGGATTAGCGAGGAAATAGCGACGGATATGTTAGCGAGGGATTAGCGATGAAACAGTGAGGGAATACTACAAGCTATTAGCGAGGGATTAGCGAGGGATTAGAGAGGGATTGACAAGGGAATTTAGTGAGGGATTAGCGAGGGAAATTGACAAAATTATTAAATAATACAGTGATGCAATAGCGAGGGAAATTCCCTCGCTATTTTGCGAGGGAATATTAGCGAGGGATTTGAGAGGGATTAGTGAGCGAAATTAATTTTCTAGAGATGGATTAGAGAGGGAATGCTTTCCCTCGCTAATTAGTGATGAAAAAAAAGTGACTAAAATTTCCCTCGCTAATAAAATTAGCGAGGGATTAGTGAGGGATTAGAGAGGGATTAGTGAGGAAAATTTCCCTCGCTGATTTCCTAGGTCTTGATTTGTTGTAGACAATATATTGACACAATGAATGTTTAAGCCCATTTATAAGTGGTGGTGATAATAGATAATTAAAGGAACTATAATATAATTACATATATAATCTTAAATGAATGTTGAATGTTGTATTTTTCGATTAGAACTTCCATTATGCGTGGATTCTTATTGAGTTATAAAAAGAATTAATCTTGTCCTTAATTTACTTACCAAGAGTGGATCTCCTAACCTAAGTAAATCGTTTTTATTTGTGACTAAGTTTTATTACCTTTATTATTGTGACAAAATCTTTTCTTTACCTCAAAGCATTTTTCTTCTTCAATTCCCTATGGATCGACCTCGAACTCCCGAGAATTTATTACTTGAAATAATCTGTACTTGAGTTTACAACTTATAATCTGCATCAAGTTTTTGGTGCCATTGCCAGGGACTTGATTTGAAGTTTTAATTTATTGATGGTTTCTTTCTTTAAGTAAACTTCATCATCTGCTATATTCTTTTTCTACTATTTTAACTTCCTAACTTTTAATTTTCTTGCTAACTAACTTACTAACTTAGTGAGAGAAATTCTCCCTTCTCTCTTTCTCCATTTGCAATCTTCAATCATTAATGAAATAATCTTTCTTCTTCTCTTCTCTCTCACCGGAGCAAAAAATCGACTTACCGATTATCTGATTTTCATGTTTTAAATTTACTATTTGCACTTTACTTTCTGCACTTTATTTTTTGTATTTTACTTTTTGTATTTTATTTTTTGTATTTTACTTTCTGCACTTTATTTCTAACTTACAACTTACTAACTATCTAACTTTTTACTTTATCAGTTTACTAACTTACTACTTGTTAATATTTATTTGATGACTGGTTTATACCACATACTTGTTAATATTTAATAGCCAGTTTATATTGCCAGCTTGTATATTTTATTTTATTTTAAGCGACTTATTTATGCTTAATTAGTATCATGATTTAAATTCTGGTTGTTTGGTTAAAATTAATCTTAGTGCTTTATATATTGATTTGTTTGAATTACAATCACACACAATTGACACAATGACTGAAAATGAAAGTGTACATGATGAACATGAAATTTACTCATTGCTAACCATGCGTGAATATTTGCAACCACCTCGAAATTCTAGTCCATCATGTTTTGTCTTTCCACTTGATGCTAACAATTTTAGATTTAAGCCAGGTATGATTTCTTTACTTCCTAATTTACATGGTTTAGAATTTGAAAGCTCATATTTACATCTGAAAGAATTTGAAGAAGTATGTATCACTTTTAATGATCAAACTTACACTGAAGAAATTGTTAGACTTAAATTGTTCCCTTTTTCTTTGAAAGATAAAGCAAAAACTTGGCTTAACGCTTTGAAACCAAGATCAATTGGCACATGGCAAGAAATGCAAGGTGAGTTTTTAAAGAAAATTTTTCTAACACATAAAACCAATGCTTTGAAAAGACAAATTCAAAATTTTTCCCAAAATTCAAATGAAACATATTTTCAATGTTAGGAACATTTTAAAGATTTGTTAAAATTTTGCCTACATCATGGTTTTGAAAAATGACGCACTATAAGCTTCTTTTATGAAGGTTTAACACCTGAAACTAAATAATTTGTGAAAAAAATGTGCAATGGCTAGTTTCTTGATAAAGAACCTGAAGATGCTTTAAATTATTTAAACCATTTGACTGAAAATTCTCAATCTTGGCATGGTACTAATCAGTCTGAAAATTCAATTATATATAACCTTGCAAATGCTAATAAAGGAAAATATCATCTTAGTCAAGAAAAAGATCTAAACGCTAGGTATGCCATTTTGGCTAGAAAGGTTGAAGCCATGGAATTAGGAAAAGTGAAAGAAATTAAATCAGTACAAAATAAAGAAATTTGTGGCATTTGTGATGAATTAGGACACTCAACAAATGAATGTCTAAAAATTCCTATTTTTAAAGTCGTACATGAGCAAGTAAATGCAATAAACAATTTTAGAAAATCATTTTCTTCTTCTTTTTCAGATTAATACAATCCGGGATAGAGAAATCACTCAAACTTTGTAACACCCACTATAGGGTATCACATTTATGTTACTTATTTACCAATTTACCCTTTTTATGATATAATTAGTATGCTTTATAATGTAAATACGAGTTGTAAAATTTCTTAATAACAATAAGATAAACTTAGCAGAAAATAAAAACATTACAACATCATCACAAATAATTTACATCATATATATATACGCAAGTCTTGGTATTGTCATATTTTAATATTTACAAACTAGACTCTCAAAATATTTAAACATTATTTAAAACTAACATACTGCCCAAGTATTACTAATCACCAGAACCCTCAGACGGGTCCTCCTTAGATTCCTCAGTAGGTAGGAATCCGAACTGACGCGAAGTCCTATGAACAGGTGTCCGCGTAGACGACACAATACTAATCTCACTAGGAGTATGGTAGTAAGTTCCTCAGTACTGCCTAATGGATAATGAAAACTCTAAGTGCACATTAATATTTACACTAAAATAAGGATGTCCACGATAAAGCCTACTTAAGATAATATTTAAGTCTCCTATGTAGTAAACACGTGCTCTATCTAAATCAACGTGCCACGCCTCCGATCCTCCACGAAATGTTAATCTCATATATCCTAAGAAACTGGGCATCTTCATTTTCTTAGAACTCAGCTTCTTCCACAGGAACCTGCTCCTCCTCACCTTCTTACTCAAGTCCTTGCTCAACGTCTTTAAAACTATAAATACAATACAAAGAGGTGAGATCACCTACACTAATACTAGTATGGTAGCAATAGAGATAAACACATACAATAATCATACAGATACATCATACCATAATTACAATTATGTCATCAACATATCATCACAATATATGTAATAAACAATAATTACGATCATGCCCTCTATAATATCCAATTATTCAACAATTCAATTATCACACTGATATCAATGCTCAATAATTATGCATATGCACATAGACTCAATTTTCTACTCCATGGAGCTAAAACTCAGGTCGGAGAGAGTGATCGAAAAGATCTGTCTGTACCAATATGCCTCAGACCATGTGCTATCATTTGCACATCTAGCATATACACGACAGTCTTTATCAGATCTTGATTAAGAATAGTGTCTCGGTCAGGATCATCGGTGTGTTACGTCGGTCAAACCTACGATCTAGAAGAGCTACCAATTGCCCACTGTAGGCAACCCGCACCCCGATGCCCCCAAAGTCAACAAGTGACTTACACTACTCAAATCGCACCCACTCAAGAGGTGTATTCTCTCCTAGGCAATTAGCCTCATACAGTCCATCAGACCTTTCCAATGCATGTACAATGCACCATTCACAGTTCAAATTCATCATCTCATATTCAGGGTTCATATATCGGTTCAACAGTATCATTACTGTATTTTCATCATGTAGTCATATTTTCACATTTTCTCAATCATGTAACACTTCTGTCGCATTTCCAAATCGCATATTGATTTTTCAATGTTTCTCAATCGCGTAAAATATTCCTAACATGTTTTGAATCAAAAATACGATTTGTCTCATTTAATACCAAAAATTGACCTAACTTTTGATATTTGCATAATAGTCCCTCTATAACATAATATTTACGTTATAATCCTCATTTAAATAACAATTGCATAGCAGTCCCTTATAAAATAATATTTATGAGATAGTCACTCTTTTAAAAAATATTTGCAATATAACCCCTTCAAAAATAATAATTACAATATAACCTTTCTAAAAATAATATTTACAATATAACCCCTCTAAAAATAATATTTATAATATAACCCCTCTAAAAATTAGTATTTCTAATGTTTCCCAGAAAATGGTACTTCTTTCCTTTACTTAAAATAATACAGCTCAAATTTTCCAAACGCGCTTCCAAACCCATAAGGTGAGCTATATGTTAGAAAACTTCAAGTATTGACATCGATTTCATAACCTAAGTATGTAATTACATCATATTGTTTTCCAAAAAGTATTTTACTTGCTACTAGATCCAAACTCTTTCAAAATGCTTTCTTTCTCAATTAAACCTTTAAATCTACACTTGATAAAATAATTTAGTTCTACATTATGAAAAATGACATGTTGGCCAAATTTTCATTCTTTACTTCAAAACTCATTGTAATTCATGTTCTAACACTTTAAATCTTTGTAAAACACCTTAATCCATTTTAGTGTCATGGAACCTTTAATCTTCAATTTAAAATCATCATTTTAGGACTCTTGGTCCTCTTGAATCTAGTGAGGCCGTGTGCCTCTAAGCTTTTTGGAGCTCTGATAACTCCATGAAATGTAGTTATTTATGCCCCATAATTGTGCTTCACGGCATGCTTAGTCCTTGTTCTTATGCATATTTGGAAGGTTTTATGCTTATATTTGTGAAATGTCATTTGGATACCTTCCTTTATGTTTTTGAGCAATTTATGCATATATGTTGATTGATTAAGTAGATTTGCAATTATATTTAATTTGGTGCTTTCTCTAATGTAGGAATGGCTCAAAAGAGACAAATTGATGCAAGCCAAGGCCCAGCATTGGAGGAAAGAAGCCAAGGAAGCATTCCAGAGTTCCACGTCGCGGCGTGGAAATGTTCACGCCGCGGCGTGAGGGTCTCAGCCAGCCACATACTGACAGGACAGACAGCTCCACACCGAGGCGTAGGAATTTGCACGCCGCGGCGCACGTCGGCGAGCTGAGCCTATTTATTCTATTTTTCACACACCCTTTCGCTCTCTCTCAGTTTCTTTCTTTTAGGTTTTAGGTATTTTAGTTTTCTGGGTTAGAGGCTGCGGCTAGACCTCCATTGGAGGTGGAAATGGAGCTTGGGGAGCTAAGGATGGAGCCCTCTTTCCATTGGAGGAGGACCCGAGCTTTAATGGCGAAATCCATAAGCTTTCTCCTTCTCTCCTTTCTCTTTTCTCTTCCTCATTTCTTGAACATATATTTTGTAATTTGTTCTCATGTTCATTGTATAGCTGAGCTTTATTTAGGGATGACTTTGAATCCTTTTATTAATATTAATGATTTGTTCTTCTCTGAGTTTGTGTGGATCTTTGATTTTGTTCAATCATATTGAACTTAATGCTCTTGAGTGTTTGGCCAACATTTGAGTGATTTGATAAAATCTAATGAACCTAGACATAGGGATTTTGGTTTGAGATCGTATGTATGGTTGATGCATGTTCGATTCTATTCCAATGGCGGGATGAGTTGATTCGCTAATGGGATAGACATATACCTCTTAGCCATGCATAGCACGTGTTTGAGAATAGACCTTAAAGAGTGGATTTTGCGTTAGCTCTCAAGGACACTTAGAGAGTTGGGCAAATGACACCATGGTTAGATGACCTAGACATAGGCGTTTAGCTAATGTAGATTCTCAAGCTAACATAATCATTGCATTTATATTTATGAGGAGGATTGCTTGTTGTTAGTTGATGTAAAGGGTGAAGAAGGATTTCCCTAAACTCTAACCGTTTATCCTTATTGCTTTATGTCTTTACTTTCTTTACTTTTATCCATTTTTATGTTCTTGAATAGAATTAGGTAAGCTATCGGTTAATACTTAGCATTGGAAATAAAATTATCCTCGTGGGAACGATATCTGTACTCATCATTTTATTACTTGTGCGACCCGTGCACTTGCGGTTAGCAAATGGGCAAACACGTTTTGACCCTAACAAGTTTTTGGCGCCGTTGCCGGGGATAAGGCATTATTTCCGTATTGCTAATATTGACAATGAGTTTGCATAGTTCTAATTCAAGTTTTTATGTTTTGTTGTTGTAAATAGTTTTAATTCATGTTTTTATGCTTTTGTTTTTAGTTTGTTTAGATAAGTAGTTATAGTTTGATTTTGTGTTTTTGTTAAGTTTTAGTTATACATTCTGTGTTTTAAGTTTTTAGACTTGTTTTGGAGGTGCTAGGGGCCAAAATGGAGCACCAATTTCAGCGGAGACGAGTTTGCTACAGAATTTTACAGACTGACCTCTCACGCCGCGGTGTGAGAATGTGCATGCCGCGGTGTTCCAGTCTCTGCCTGATCAGGAACGCACCAGAGAGCTCCACGCCTCGGCGTGGGAATGTTCATGCCTCGGCGTGGCCCCTGTTTTTGCATTTTTCTGTTGTTTTTCTCTATTTTCTTTATTTAATAATGCTCAGTTCTAGTTTGGATGCTGTTTTGACTTGCTCAAGTACCCTATAGACCATGAACACCAAGAACACACATTCACTTTGGTTTGGGGGAGTATCATTGCATATTTTCACCCTTAATGCTTAATGTTTACACATGTTTTGATACTTTAAGTATGTGCTAGTGATAGTCATCATGCTTTCATGATTATATCCTATTTTGACTATTATTGGTGGGCTACTGATAAAAGTTTCAATTTTCAACATTCTCTACACGATGTTATGCATGCTTGAATGAAAAATTATAAATCTTTTGAATGCATGATTTGTTGCCATTTGCTAGTGTGTGATGGTTGGCCAATGATATAAATGCTTGCAATTGTCCTTGATTCTTTTATGAAACCATTTACAATCTTGATGCATGCTTAAGCAATCTTGTTTGTTTTTATGCATGATGTGTTTCTCACTTAGATGCTTGTTTAACTTTGGAAAGATTTGAGTGCTTGTCTAGAGAATGTTTATGGATTGTGCATGTGGATGATTTCTACTATCCTTGAAATTGTTTTGCAACTCTCTTGAGGCGAAATCCTAGATTATGCATGGTTGAGGAAATGATTAGGGCATTGTTTGGACCGGTTGAGCCTTTCAAGCTTACCCTTACATGATTGTATCCCTAGGTCCCCTTTTGAAGCTTTCTAAATGTTTGGCCTTCTATGTTCGTCTTTCACCCTCATATTTCCTACCTTGTAACCATTCTAATGCATGCGAAAGCATTGCAATTTTTTTCCTTCCCTTTATGTTTGTTGAGTGCATGATATGTTATTTCTTCACTTGAGTCCAAGGTTTAGGGTATTTATGTTGTTCAATACAAAAGTGGCTGGAAGGAACCGTTTGTTGCACAAAAAGTTATTTTTGTTGAAGAAAAAGAAAATACAAAAAGAGAAAAAGAAAAGAAAAAAAAAACAAATGAAAGAAAGAAAGCATAAATGAAAAAAGCATCGAGTGGTTCTGAATAGTGTTATTTGTTTCATTTTGTATACCCTTGTTGTAGTGACTCAAGTCTTGAAATATCATGTTATGTTTCTCAATGTTTGTATGTCTTCCATTCCCCTTTGTTCTTCACCCCATCACCTTGGCCTTACATTATAAGCTATTAAAGTCCCTCTTGATCCTCAATCATGTGTGATTTACATTAGTGGAGAGAGAGTTGTGCTACAATTTTGTGGAATCTTGATTTGTATCCATGTGTAGGTTCATAAACTTATCTGAATAAGCATGATTTGAAAAAGATAAGTTGAGCTTGCATGTTTGTGAGAGATGTCATGTGCATGATTGGAAGCTTGATTGATGGCATGTTAAGGATTGTGTATGTGTTGAGCTTAACTGTGAGGCATGCGCATTCTTTGAGGGTCATTATAATCATTGTACACTGGTTGTGGTTAAAAGAAAATTGAATTTATCATTGTCGAATGCATGTGAGCATGAATTATCAAAGTGAGTTTTCTTAGTCATACTTTGTGTTGCTCGAGGACTAGCAACATCTTAAGTTTGGGGGTGTGATAACTCCATGAAATGTAGTTATTTATGCCCCATAATTGTGCTTCACGGCATGCTTAGTCCTTGTTCTTATGCATATTTGGAAGGTTTTATGCTTATATTTGTGAAATGTCATTTGGATACCTTCCTTTATGTTTATGAGCAATTTATGCATATATGTTGATTGATTAAGTAGATTTGCAATTATATTTAATTTGGTGCTTTCTCTAATGTAGGAATGGCTCAAAAGAGACAAATTGATGCAAGCCAAGGCCCAGCATTGGAGGAAAGAAGCCAAGGAAGCATTCCAGAGTTCCACGCCGCGGCGTGGAAATGTTCATGCCGCAGCGTGAGGGTCTCAGCCAGCCACATACTGACAGGACAGACAGCTCCACGCCGAGGCGTAGGAATTTGCACGCCGCGGCGCGCGTCGGCGAGCTGAGCCTATTTATTCTATTTTTCACGCACCCTTTCGCTCTCTCTCAGTTTCTCTCTTTTAGGTTTTAGCTTTTTTAGTTTTCTGGGTTAGAGGCTGCGGCTAGACCTCCATTGGAGGTGGAAATGGAGCTTGGGGAGCTAAGGATGGAGCCCTCTTTCCATTGGAGGAGGACCTGAGCTTCAATGGCGAAATCCATAAGCTTTCTCCTTCTCTCCTTTCTCTTTTCTCTTCCTCATTTCTTGAACATGTATTTTGTAATTTGTTCTCATGTTTATTATATAGCTGAGCTTTATTTAGGGATGACTTTGAATCCTTTTATTAATATTAATGATTTGTTCTTCTCCGAGTTTGTGTGGATATTTGATTTTGTTCAATCATATTGTGCTTAATGCTCTTGAGTGTTTGGCCAACATTTGAGTGATTTGATAAAATCTAATGAACCTAGACATAGGGATTTTGGTTTGAGATCCTATGTATGGTTGATGCATGTTCGATTCTATTCCAATGGCGGGATGAGTTGATTCGCTAATGGGATAGACATATACCTCTTAGCCATGCATAGCACGTGTTTGAGAATAGACCTTAAAGAGTGGATTTTGCGTTAGCTCTCAAGGACACTTAGAGAGTTGGGCAAATGACACCATGGTTAGATGACCTAGACATAGGCGTTTAGCTAATGTAGATTCTCAAGCTAACATAATCATTGCATTCATATTTATGAGGAGGATTACTTGTTGTTAGTTGATGTAAAGGGTGAAGAAGGATTTCCCTAAACTCTAACCATTTATCCTTATTGCTTTATGTCTTTACTTTCTTTACTTTTATCCATTTTTATGTTCTTGAATAGAATTAGGTAAGCTATCGGTTAATACTTAGCATTGGAAATAAAATTATCCTCGTGGGAACGATATCTGTACTCATCATTTTATTACTTGTGTGACCCGTGCACTTGCGGTTAGCAAATGGGCAAACACGTTTTGACCCTAACAAGCTCTCATGTGATCTTTCCAACATGTTATTCACATCCTAAATTACACATACATTTTCATGCTTCCAAAATTATACATACAAATATTTTATCAAAACTATAATCATACTATCACATATGCAATCACAAACACAAAATCATAAACAACACAATCATAATTAAAGAAGCTTTAAACAACAAGTGAATAAACCCTTATGGGTTTTTCACTATACACAACCATCTCCTCACCACCAACACTTGGCTGGTGAGGTTAAATCTCCCTCTTACCTTTTGAAGACAAGATCTTCAAACTCCCTCCTTCTCCTTAATTTCGTACAAACCAATCAAAAACCCTAAAAATTCTTAAACAATTACTAAAGTCATACTCGAGGCTTAATAATAAAGAACCATGGAACAATCATGGTATAGAAAATCAAAAACTCAATTCAAATCCATAAAATCAAAAGTTTACCTTTAGGGAAGTAAACCAAAGCTTGGATTTTGAAGCACTAGGAGTAGGATTTTGACAAAACCTTCTAAATGAAAAGTGTTTAGAATAGGGTTTAGTTTTAGGAAATGTAGAGAAGTAAAATTATAGAAGATTGAAAGTGACATTTAGGTAGCTTGGCCGAAACTCAAAAAGGAAAAAAAAGGAAAAAAAAGGAAAAATGTTCTTGTGTTCTTGGGATTTTTGAAAGAAAATAAAGGCTTAGCTTTTAGGTGAGAGAAAATGAAATTTGAGAGTGATAAGAGAGAGGTGCAGCCATGAGGTAGTGTATAGGAGAGTTAGGAGATAAACTTGAAACCAAAATATCACACTTTGTGTTCACATGCTGCACATGGCTTGGTCATCAAAGTGTCATGCAATGGTCACAAAAGACCATTCAAGAAGGCTTGAGAATCCTCCTTAGCAATGTGGCCTTCCCCAAAAGTTAACTTAGTTTGTTTTCAATTTTAATCTAGTTACACTTTAAACAAATAACAACTAACTAGTTTAGGTTTTCTAGTTACATGATTAACTATCTAGTTACATAGCTAACTAGTTAATTAGGTCATTGCATATGTCATGATTAGTCATAACTTCTAGATAGAATTAAGATATTTAACTAGTAACTAGATCCTAACTAATTAGTAACTAGGTTAGTTCATTCAGTTCTTTAATTTGGCAATTAGGTAACTAAATTAAGTTTATTTAGTTACTTTATAACTAGTCAAATATTTCAACTTAGACTTTTTCTTATTGGTTAGAAAAGTTAAACCATCGTTTTTGACTGATTCTTATTGGTTCATTTTAAATTAGGTTACAGAAAATATTCTAAACAATTTTTCTGTCAATTAAAATATTTCGGATCCAATAAATTATAGCAGAAGCTGCTATAAATAAAATAGCAAATTTTTTTGTGAAATATTTTTATTTCACAGATAAATTTTAAAAATAAAAAGATTCTTTTCTGCGTCTCTCAGATTCGTGTTTAGTAAGATCCTCCGTCTCCGAATAAATCAAATAAGATTTTTTTCGGCCTGAAAATTATTATTTTCCTGACCTGGAGCAAATCACACAAAACGACCAAAAATAATCTCAGAATAGTCAAATTAATTTTATAACACACAGAAAATACAAAATAATGAAATTCTGTTATTACTGTTAACATAGTCAGAATTTAGGGTGTTACAACTCTCCCCCTCTAAAAAAAAGTTTCGTCCTCGAAACTTGATCTTACACTCTCAAAATAAAAATGGATATTGCTCTTTTATCTTATTTTTCAACTCCCATGTAGCTTCACTGCTTACATCGTTCCAAACTACTTTAACCAATGCAATTTCTTTACCTCGATGTTACTTTGTCCTTTGATCTTCAATCTTGACTGGAAATGTTTCATAGGTCAAATTTTCCTTCAGTTGTACGGTGTCTAGTTCGATAACATGTGTAGGATCATAAAATATATTTTCGTAGTTGTGAGATGTGAAATACATTGTGAAGATTTGATAGTAGAGGTGGTAACGCAATCTTATAAGCTACCGAACCTACCCGACGAAGTATCTGATACAGCCCGATAAACTTTGGAGTGAGCTTCCTTGACTTGATCACTCATCCAACTCCAGTCATAGGTGTCACATGTAGAAACACATGGTCACCTTCTTCAAATTCAAGCGGTCTTCGTCTTTTGTCAACATAACTCTTTTGTCGAGTCTGCGTCGTCTTCATCTTGTCTTGAATCATCTTCACTTTCTTAGTTATCTGTTATACAAACTCTGGCCCTACAACAGCACTTTCACCATCATGATACCAACACAACGGTGTTCTGCATCGTCTCCCATGTAATGCCTCATAGGGTGCCATCCCTATGCTCAAATGAAAATTGTTGTTGTATGTAAATTCTATCAATGGCAAAAATTTACCCTAACAACCAGTTTGCTCTAGAACACAAGCTCTCAACAAGTCCTCCAATGATTGAATCGTCCTTTTTGACTGACCATCTATGTGTGGATGATAAGCAGAACTTAGACATAGCTTCGTTCCTATCGCTTCTTGTAAACTACTCCAAAATCTTGATATAAATCGCGGATCTCGATCAGAAATAATACTAGATGGTACACCATGAAGTCTAACAATTTCATTGATGTACACTTGGGCAAACTTTTCCATTAAATACTTAATATTAATTGCAAAAAGTGTGCCGACTTTGTAAGCCGATCAACAATTACCCAGATAGAATCGTGACCTTTCCGTGTCCTTGGTAGTCCTGTTACGAAATCCGTTGCTATGTCATCCCATTTCCATTCAGGAATAGGCAAAGGTTACAACATTCCCAATGGTCGTTGATGTTCCACTTTGGCCTTCTAACAAACTAAACAGGATGATACATATTCAGCAACATCCCTCTTCATTCCTTGCCACCAATATAGCTATTTCAAATCTTGATACATCTTCGTGGCTCCTGGATGCATACTCAATTTACTCTTGTGAGCTTCATCCAAAATCAACCTCCTAAGTTTTGAATCATTTGGTACACAAACTCTCCCTTTAAACTTCAGAATTCCATTAGTACCTTCGTTAAATTTCAATTCTGCTATTTGACTTCTTGCTTCCTTTGCTTCTTGCAAATATTGATCACTATTTGTCCCACTTGTATTCTATCTATCAAATCATTTGAAATAGTGATCATGTTCAAACATATCTTCCCAGTGTCAACGTCATAGATAATCGCATATCCCAAAATTCTTCTATCAGTTCCTTCTCCTTAATCATCATAACAGAAGCGCTAAGCACTTTCCTACTTAAAGCATCTGCTACAACATTCGCCTTTCCGGGATGATACTGTAACTGAAAGTCACAATCCGTCAGAAACTCTAGCCAACGCCTTTGTCTCATGTTCAACTCTTTTTGGTCAAATAGATACTTCAAACTTTTATAATCACTAAAGACAGTGAACGTTGATCCATACAGAAAATGTCTCCACACTTTCAATACAAACACTACAACTGCTAACTCCAGATCATGAGTCGGATAACTTCTCTCATGCATTTTCAATGCTTTGACGCATACGCCACAATCTTACGATTTTGCATAAGTACACAACCCAATCCTTGGTACGAAGCATCACAATATACTTCAAAAGGCTCATTCGGATCAGGTAGAATCAAAATTGGTGAAGTAGTCAGCTGTCTTTTCAACTCCTGAAAACTTTCTTCGCATGCATCAATCCATACAAATGGTTAATTCTTTCGTGTAAGTTGGGTAAGATGTCCTGCTATCTTTGAAAACCCCTCAATAAAACGTCGATAGTAACCGACTAATCTGATAAAACTACAGATCTCTGATACAGTCTTCAGCCTTTCCCACTTGACAACTGTCTCCACTTTCAAAGCATCAACTTCAATTCCTTCCTCCGATATGATGTGTCCCAAAAATTGAACTTTGCTTATCCAAAATTCACATTTGGACAACTTGACATATAACTTATTCTCCTTCAAAATCTGGAGAACCACTCTAAGATGCTCAGCATGTTCCTCCTGACTTCAAGAATAAATCAAAATGTCATCAATAAAGACAACAATAAATTTATCCAAGTATGAACGAAAAATCCTATTCATAAAGTCCATAAATATGGAAGGTGCATTAGTCACACCAAACGACATCACTTGATACTTATTCTTAGAAAATATATGGTGATAACCAGAACGTAAATCAATCTTAGAAAATATTGCGGCTCCTCGCAATTGGTCCATCAAATCATCGATTCTTGGAAGTGGATACTTATTCTTAATCGTAATCTTGTTCAACTGTTGGTAGTCTACACATAGACGAGAAGTCCCATCCTTTTTCTTTACCAACAGTACTGGAGCTCCCCACGGTGATACACTTGGTCTCACAAATTGCTTTTCCAATAAATCCTCCTACTGTTTCTTAAGCTTTGCCAACTCTACTGGCGACATCCTGTAAGGCGCCATAGATATAAGTCCAGCTCCAGGCACCAAATCAATAGAGAACTCGATTTCTCTTTCCGGCGGTAGTCCAGGTATATCTTTAGGAAATACTTCAGAAAATTCATTAACTACGAAAATATCCTTCAAGACATATTCACACTGAACCTCCAAAGAAGACGTCAATAAGTACCCCTGATCTCCTTCCTTCAAACAAGCTTATACTTGAGTAGCCGTTAAGGAATCTAGAATCCTTAACCTCAGGAAAGACTAATGTCTTACTGGAATAGTCTATCAGGATATGGTTAGAAGACAACCAATCCAATCCTAAGATTACATTAATCTTGGAAAGAGGCAAACAAATCAAATCCACATAAAAGATTTTATCCCTAACACATACAAGGCAATTCAAACATACTTTTGTAGTTATCATAGGCTTATCAGTAGGAGTAACAACACTTAAATCATAAGGCAACGTGGTCATAGTCAATCCCAAATGCTCCACACAATCACATGCAATGAAAGAATGTGTTGCTCTCAAATCATATAATACTGTTAAAAGATTACCTTCGATGGCACACTCCTCTATAATCAAGTCCTTAGATTTTGTGGCTTCTTCCCCGCTCATGGTATACACACGACCACCCGCCTGTGGCCTCGCCGTACGAACATTTCCCACTGATGGTTTCGCCTTCGGTTGATCACATTCTTTGGAAAAATATCCAAGCTTCCCACATCTATAACAGATCACCCCTTTATGTTGATAGTCTTTGGTGAGATGATTCTTTCCACACTTAAAACATTTAAGTGTAGAAGTCCCAGCTTGACTCGCCTTGCTGCCACTAGAACTTCCTCCAAAAGATTGTTGTCGGTTCTGACCTTCTGCTGGTCTGGTATACGGCTTCTGCTGATAACGGTTGCCACCGCTACCCTTTCCTCTTTGGAACTATGTAGGTCCAAAGTTCCTATTTCTTGCCTCCCATTGTTGATCAATTTATTTAACCTTACGACACTTGTCCAACAATGCTGGAAATTGGTCGATATCCATGGTTGCTAAAGCTCGCTTAATATCAAACCTCAACCCCTCTTCAAACTTTCTGCACTTCCATTCCTCATCCGGGTGCATCTGAAAATACCTCAAAAACTTAGATAGGCTTTCGAATTTTGTAGCATACTCACTTATGGACATCGCTCCTTACCTCAAACTAAGGAATTCCATCTCCTTAGCATGACAAACACCGGCTGTAAAATACTTTCCCAAAAATTTCTGCTTAAAAAGCTGCCACGTAACAACTCTCCCCCCAGCTTGAATCAATCTCCGGGCTCCTGCCCACCAAGCTTCTCTATCTCCAACTAATACAAATATTATGAAAGTAAGCTTCTGCTCATCAGTACAACCCATACCTTCAAATATCTTTTCCAGTTCTTTGATCCACAAATCAGTTTTCTCTGGGTCAGATTCTCTATGAAACTTCAGTGGATTATTGCTACGAAATTCTGACAAACTGTGAGCATCCTCAGTTGCTCTTTGGTTTTGCTGCATGACAACTTCAGCCATTTGTTGCATTGCTGCTACAGTTGCAGCCATGTTTTGGTTATCGTCTCCAACATCTCCAATTCCTGCTCTAGTATTCATGCGTCCTCTTCCTCGTCCAGCCATTTCGTTTCCTCAAATCAAGCTGAACAATGCAAGGAAGAGTTGAAGTCAATCTTCAAACAATATTGTTTTCTTTCAGAAAACAAACACAGAGAATCACACAACTTAAACAAGACAGACCTAACCACAAATCCAAAAGACTCTAACTTGGGTTTTGATACCAACTAATGTAACACCCACCATAGGGTATCACATTTATGTTACTTATTTACCAATTTACCCCTTTTATGATATAATTAGTATGCTTTATAATGTAAATACGAGTTGTAAAATTTCTTAATAACAATAAGATAAACTTAGCAGAAAATAAAAACATTACAACATCATCACAAATAATTTATATCATATATACATACACAAGTCTTGGTATTGTCATATTTTAATATTTACAAAATAGACTCTCAAAATATTTAAACATTATTTAAAACTAACATACTGCCCAAGTATTACTAATTAGCAGAACCCTTAGAATTCTGCACAATTTATGCTGGAGGACTAATAATCAGGCACAATTTATACAACCACCACCTCTTCAGGCATAGTAGCACTCTCAGAATTCTTAAGGATATTCACCTTATGTCCCACCATATAGGAAAAACCTTGAAGGAACACTACATGCATTCACAGAAAAATAAGAGGCCATTAATAACTAAAACACTCAAACTATGAATAACATAAAAGATACTCTTGCCAAAATTACTTCTGCTCTCACCATTTATGAGAAAGGAAAATTTTCTTCTCAACCTCAACTGAATCCTAAGGGTCAGTATAGTCTAAATGAGGGTAGTTCAGAAAACTAATAAATAAATTAAGTCAAGTCAGTGATAACTCTTAGGATTAGAAATTTTGTTGAAAAATAAGTTCCTGAACCTTATGAGAGAGATGATGAGTCAATTCCCTAAGATAAAGAAGAAGTTGATAAGCCATCTAACCAAAATGAGACCAAACTCTCGCCTCCACCTCCATTTTCTCAAGCATTAAACAAACCAAAGAAATTGAACCTCCACACTGAAATTTATGAAATTTTTAAGCAAGTGAAGGTCAATATTCCGTTGTTAGATGCTATCAAACAAATTTCTTATTATGCCAAATTTTTGAAAAACTTATGCACTATTAAAAGGAAATTAAATGTGAAAAAGAATGCATTTTTGGCAATTCAGGTAAGCTCTATTATTCAAAACAATAATGTTTTGAAACATAAAGACCTTGGTTGTCCTACGGTTTCAAAATATTCAAAGCAAGGAATATTTTGTTGTTAGATGCTATCAAACAAATTTCTTGTTATGCCAAATTTTTTAAAGACTTGCGCACTGTTAAAAAGAAATTAAATTTGAAAAAGAATGCATTTTTGGCTGAACAGGTAAGCTCCATTATTCAAAACAATAATGTTTTGAAACATAAAGACCCTGGTTGTCCTACAGTTTCAAAATATTCAAAGCAAGGAATATTTTGTTGTTAGATGCTATCAAACAGATTCCTTGTTATGCCAAATTTTTTAAAGACTTATGCACTATTAAAAGGAAATTAAATATGAAAAAGAATGCATTTCTGGATGAACAGGTAAGCTCCATTATTCAAAGCAATAATGTTTTGAAACATAAAGACCCTGGTTATCCTACGATTTCATGCATTATTGAAGAACATAAAATTGAACAAGCGTTACTTGATCTTGGTGCTAGTATTAATTTGCTTCCATATTCAGTTTATCGGTAACTCAGCCTGGGTGAGTTAAAACCAACTTCTGTAACTCTTCTACTTGCTGATAGATCAATTAAAATTCTAAAAGGAATAGTGGAAGATGTGTTGGTACAAGTTGATAAATTCATATTCCCTGTGGATTTTATTGTCTTAGAAACTGAACCTTTGGTTAATAGTTACAAGTCAATTCTTGTTATTTTAGGTCGCCCATTTTTAACAACATCTAATACTTTAATAAATTGTAGAAATGGATTGATGAAGCTAACATTTGAAAACATGACATTGGAGCTTAATGTTTTCAACATGTGCAAGTAATTGCAAGAAGTCTATGACAAAAAAGAGGAAGCTAATGCGATTGAGGCCATTATTGATGATCATATTCAAAATAGAAGTTCTTTTGACCCATTAAAAGTTTGTTTAATTATTTCATTTGATTCATGTACGCAATTAGATGACGATATTTCTAAAATATGCTCTTTGTTTGATTGTACATAAGTAATGGAATACAAAGGATGGAAGCAAAATTCAAAGATCTAAAACCCATGAATGATAATACCAATAAAGAAGTACCCACACTGGAATTAAAGCCATTACCTGCTAGGTTGAAGTACACATTTTTGGGAGAAGAACAAAGCTTTCCAGTGATAATTTCCTCATCCCTTACCAAGGAACAAGAAGGTATGTTGTTAGAAGTACTTAAAAAGCATAAAAATGTAATTGAATGGACATTAAATGATATAAATAGCTTACCATTAATTTGTACACATAGTATATATTTAGAGAATAATGCTAAAACATATCAACAACCTCAAAGAAGATTAAATCCACACATGAAAGAGGTAGTTAGAATTGAAGTTCTTAAATTACTTAATGTTGAAATTATCTACCCTATTTCTGATAGCTAGTGGGTAAACCCTACACAAGTTATGCCTAAGAAATCTAGAATAACAGCAATTGAAAATGAAAAAGGAGAATTAATACCTACTCGAGTCTCATCCAGTTGGCGTATGTGTATTGATTTTAGAAAATTGAATGTAGCCACTAGGAAATGCTATTTCTCCTTGCCATTTCTTGATCAAATTTTGGAAAGAGTAGTAGGACATCTTTATTATTGTTTTCATGATGGTTATTCGGGGTATAATCAAATACCAATTGCATTAGAGGATCAAGAAAAGACCACTTTTACGTACCCCTTTGGCACTTTTGCATATAGAAGAATGCCTTTTGACCTTTGTAATGCTCCGACAACTTTCCAAATATGGATGTTAAGTATTTTCAGTGATATGATTGAGTATTATTTAAAGGTTTTCATGGATGACTTGACAATTTTTGGAAATTCTTTTGAAAATTATCTTGATAATTTGGAAAAAGTTCTTAAAAGATGTAAAGAAAAAATATTTCTGTTAAATTAGGAAAAATGTCATTACATGGTTACTTAAGGAATCGTGTTAGGTCATGTGATATCTTCTAAAGGAATTGAAGTTGATAAGGCCAAAGTTGAATTAATTGCTCATTTGCCTTCCCCAAAAATAGTCAGAGAAGTTCGTTCCTTTTTAGGACATGCAGGATTTTACAGAAGATTCATTAAGGAATTTAGTGCCATATCTAGACCATTATGTAATTTTTTGACAAACGATGCACCATTTGATTGGACTCAAGAATGTCAATTTTTTTTTGAAAAATTAATTAGTCTTTTGATATCTGCTCCTATCATGCAATCCCCTGACTGGTTTTCGCCTTTTGAATTGATGTGTTATGCTAGTGATTTTGCTGTTGGTGTTGTTTTAGGCCAAAGAAAGGAAGGTAAGATTTATGTGATTTGTTACACAAGTAGAACTTTAAATAGAGCACAAATGAATTACACCACTATTGAAAAAGAACTACTTGCTGTAATTTTTACAATGGACAAATTTTGAGCTTATTTAATTAGTTCTTTTATTATTGTTTTCACTGATCATGCTGTTATTAGATATTTAATGTCTAAGAAGGATGCAAAACTTAGGTTTATACGGTGGATTTTGTTGCTTCAAAAATTCAACATCACAATAAAAAATAAGAAAAAAGCTGAAAATGTTGTTGTAGATCATTTGTCTAGACTTACAACAGACTTATCTTTTGATAACACGCCTATCAATGATTCTTTTCTCGATGAATTTTTATTTTCTATTAATTTTATGCCTTGGTTTTCTAACATAGCCAACTTTCTTGTAACAGGAAAGATGCCGTCTCAATGGACGTACCAAGACAGAAGGAAATTTTTGACTGAGGTGAAAATTTTTTATTGGGATGACCCATATTTGTTCAAATATTGTCTTGATCAAATCTTTCGGAGATGTGTGCCTGACAATGAAGTAGGTAGTGTCATTAAATTTTATCAAAGTTGTGACAATTTTGCCTGACAATTTTGTTTAAGGACAACTATATCTTTTGCAAAAGTTGTAAAAATTATCAAAAAATGGGGTCCATTTTCTAAAAGAAATATGATGCCTCTGAACCCTATCTTTGTCATTAAATTTTTTGATTATTGGGGAATTAATTTCATGGGTCCATTTCCATCATCATTTGGATTTGTGTATATTTTGGTTGCAGTTGATTATGTCTCAAAATGGATTGAGGTGACTCCATGTTGACACAATGACCATAAAAATGTTCTTCAATTTTTAAAAGAAAATGTCTTGAGTCAATTTGGAATCCCTCGAGCTATCATCAATGATGGGAGAAAATATTTTTATAATAAATCATTTGAATCTTTGATGAAGAAATATAGCATCACCCATAAAATTGCCGCCCCGTATCACCCTCAGACAAGTGGACAAGTAGGATTAGCAAATAGGAAGATTAAACAAATTTTAGAAAAAATAGTTAACCCAAATCGTAAAGATTGGTCTTTAAGACTAAATGATGCACTTTGTGTGGAAATAAGTTTGCCCCAAATGATTTTATATGTTAAGTTTTGATGATGACAAATATAAGACAAAAAGAATACTTTGCTTATGTTCGTTGTTGCATCCTATATAGAGCATATCCATTAGTAATTGATAAATATCTTATTTGGATGTGTTTATGAAAGTCTTACATGCATGTTAAACTAACTAAAGTTATACATTTATGAATCATGCATATGAAGACATTGAATTATGAATTTGGACTAACTATGCTTGTTTAAGTGAGCAATACTTTGTAGGATAGTCTAAGTACTAAGAGTGAGCATTGCAACAAGAAAGTAAAAGATCTCAATTAAGCTCAACACAAGAAAAATGTGAACGCCTATTTCATGAAAGTATTAATGACATCAAAGTCATGTCAAAAACCAAGTCCGAAGGAAGATTAAATGGTATAGCTTATAGGACTTAGGGTCTTTATGTAAGAAGCCTTATGGATATCTCAAATATGTTTTTACAAATGGTTTTCACATGTTAAAATGTCCAACAAACAAGTTTTGAAAAGCTAGTTATGGTAATAGTTCAAATCTATGAAAAATAGCCAAGTTTGAGTTTTGCAAAACTGACCTTTGGTCACTCTTTTAATCATATCTTTCAAAATACTTTGAGTTTTGTTTTTAAACTTCTTTCATTTAAAAATAGATTCAAAGATCTTTCCAATGACTAGTATTTGCTTTAAACGGATAAGAAATGAAGAAGTCATGACCATTTAAAGTCAGTTTTTGAAATCAGAGTGGTCTATTTGAATAACCTTGAAGGTATTCGAAGAACATCCTTCTAAATAGCTTTTTAAATGTGTTTAAAATAGAGGTATTTGAATACCTCCTTGTACTATTCGAATAACTTGCTTCTGAACTATTTTTTTAAGAAATGAAAACAGTGGTATTCGAATACCCCATATTGGTATTCGAATAACCCATATCAGTTTACTTTTCATGATGGTTTTATAAACAGTGTTATTCGAATAACACTTCATCTATTCGAATAACCACAGATGTTTACGATTACTGATATGGAAATAAATGACCATATTCTTTCAAATTTACGAGTTTTAATTACACACAACAGTTATTTCTTTGAAATTTCTCTATAAATAGAAGCCTTGGCTCATCTCCAAAATTGCCTAACACTCTGAATTATTTTCTACTTGCACTAACTCATGAATTTAGTTTCTACGCTCTATTTTTGATCAAAACTTTGAGATATCCTTTGAGAGCCTCTTAGCACTTCAATTTGTATTATTTGCTCTGAGTGAGAGTTTCTCTTCATCTATATTTCTGTTCTTCTATATTGAGGGTGAGGTATCCTTCAAGGTTTATATAAGGATGAGGTATCCCTACAGGCTGAGACTTTAGCACAAGGAAAAAGTTTCCCTGTGTGTGAAAAGTGCTCTTTTATGTAACAGTTACAAGCACCTATTGAAGCTTGTATACATAGTGAAAAATCTAAGATTGTTTTCGAGGACTGGACGTAGATCACAAGTGGGTTAGTTGTCGAACCAAGATAAATATCGTGCTTGCTTCTCTCTTCTCAATCTCTCTTTTTACGTAATTTTATATTATTGCACATTTATTTATTTATTGTTCTTAAAGCTTTTATTCTTCATCTTGCAATTCCTTTTCTTTTATTTAATAGCTTAAATATTTGTATTTATTTTAAGAGCATTTGTGAAAAGTTTTAATACCCAATTCACCCCCTCTTGGGTAATGGTTGCCATGACTAACAAGTGGTATCAGAGCTTCGTACTCTGGTGAAAGCTTAACCGCTTAGAGTTAAAGATCCTTATTTGTTGGCAACCTTGAAAGTTCTTCAAAATGGAAGGTTTTGAAATTGATAAACCACCATTCTTTAACGGTGTGCATTTTGTTTATTGAAAAACTATAATAGAGTTTTATATACAATCTATTGATTTGGATTTGTGGGATATTGTGCTAAATGGATTAACTTACAAATCAAAACAAACTTGGAATAGTTTTGAAAAAAAATGTTTTTCTTTGAACATTAGAGCTATGCAAATTTTGAGAAGTTGTTTGAATGATGAGGCTTATGCTAAAATTAAGAGTTGTTCTAGTGCTAAAGAGATATGGGACACTCTTGATGATATTTATCTTGTTAACGATGATTTTGTATATAAAGTTGTATATAGAAAGCAAGAAGAGCAAAAGCTATTGAAGAAAGCTTATCATGAAAAATATCCTCAAAGAAATGATGAAACTATTGAAGGGAGCCAAATGCCTCTTGGTGACAATGATGCTCAATTTGAAGAAGAGGCAAAGCAAAATAAAATTGATGAGGAAGAAGATGATTCCCTTAAAAAGCCAAGTATGCTAGAAATAGAGACTACTTCCTATATGGCTAAAAAGGATTTTAAGGTAAATAATTCTAAACTAGATTATAGTCCTTCCTATGATGGGTTACAATGTGCATATAATGAATTGTATGATGGTTTATTGAATTTAGAAAAGAAAAAATTATCGTGTTTGGAAAACATTTCCTTTATTGAAAATGAAATTAAAACTTTGGAAAATGAATATATTTTTCTTGATGAGGAAATGCCTTTAAAATGTAAAATCTCAACTTCTTATGAAAAGTGCAGTGATTTAGAAAATCAAGTTGAGGACTTATATTCTAAATTTGCCAAAGCTAATGATTGTAATTGCTTAAATTCTATGCTTGTTAATAAGAATAAAATTAATGTTATTGCATGTGAAAATTCAAGCAAGGCTTATGGTAAAATTAATTTAGAATATAATAACAATAAAATGCTTAAGTTTTTCAAAAATGATATTCAAAGGATCAAGCCATCATTAAATTTAATTGTTTGCAATTTTTGTAGTCATCTAGGATATATTTCTCATTTATGCAATTATAGAAGAAATCCTTATATGAGAAATTATATGGTATGAGTTCCTAAAAATCCTAAAGGCCCTAATACTAACATTTAAGGACCCAAAATGAAGTGGATACCAAAATATCCTCCTAGTATTTCAATTTTGCAGAATATTTCTCAAAAAGATGGATAAATTGGTCAAAAGAAAGAGGAGTCATCAAGGAGAATGCTTCCAAAGCCCAATGGTAGAAACTTTGGTCAAAGAAGGAAGATGACTTCAACCAAAGCTTCTCAAGTACAAAGTGTAGAGCTTGCAAAGTTCAAGACTTCAAAAGAGAAGCAATGGGTAAGAAAAAGCATTTCCTTGATTGCCAAGGCCAAGGTATTAAAAGTTTTTACCTCTTATGCACATTCACTTAAAAATGATAATAATGAATATGAGGTGTATTCCTTGTAAGCCTTAGGTAGAGAATAGAATCATGTGTACCTGATAAAATTTGAATATTATGTTTAGCACATAATTATGTTCATTCTTATTGTATCATAATTCATTAATTTATTATATATCTTAGTACATAAGGCTCTATAATGCCTAGGTATGTTTGCTATGTTTTAAAATTGTCTATATATCATGAAAGTAAGCATACTATCAACTATGCGCTTAATGATATTTAATTATTTAATTTATTGTGCTTAATTTACATACTATGAAAAATTAATCTTTATGAGAGCATAATAGATTAATATTCAAAAACTAACACACAAGGATCCAAGAAAATTTGACTACTAAAAGTCAAAAATTGAAGTGTGTTGTAGGTGTTCTTGAAAGCCAAGAACTCACTTTGGCATCTTAAAAGTGCTGCTCCAAGTACAAAGACCAGAAATAATTTCAAGCTCTTTTCCTTGTCTCCATGAACCTTGGACTTGAAATCTTTGAATAAGTGAAACTTGTATTATATTTTTTTTTCTAGCCTTATGTGTTGAAAATATTTTTACATGTTAATATGCTAGATAAATATGCTCCTTGTTTGAAATGACATGTCTAATGATAATATCCTTGAGCTTGAGTTCTTGATCAATCATACATATAATTAAATATTTGAATTTATTGCTTAAACATGATTTTTATCTCTCTTAAATTATTACTGACTTGAGCGTTGGAGTTATCCCAAAATTCTTTTTGCAGGTACTTCATCAAATGGTAAGCTTTCATCTCTCAAAATGAATTTCCTGGACATAATATACATGTTTTCTTGTTTAAGTTATTCGAATACCTCCCTATGGTATTCGAATACTATTGATGTTATACGTGTAAATTTGTGATTTTTTGATAGGCCTATTCGAATAGACCTATGGCTATTTGAATACCATACATCAGTACAATATTCCTATAAGCTGGTGTATTCGAATAACTAAGTAGTTATTCGAATAACCTGAGGCTTATTAATATCAGTGTCTCTCACATGCCTCTGGAGTATTCGAATACCTTAGAAGATATTCGAATACTTGCCCTTATTTTGCATATTTTGTGTGTGGGTATTCGAATATTGTAAAAAGCATTTGAATACCATAGGCTAGCAGCCAAGCCAATTTGGCCCATCTATTTGAATACCTGGGTAGGTATTCGAATACCTTCTATCAGAAGGGTGCGTCCTTTGGTCTTTCCCAACTGAGCGAGCAACTTCGCTAAACCATCATCACGTGTTTGGGTCCTTTACCCTCAACAAAATAAAGATGATCAAGACTGATGAAGGCTGGGTGTTCCCAGTTGAAGTTGATGATGATGAGGACGACCCTTAAGGCGATCCTACTACCCCTGTTGCTACTGCTGCTGATATTCCTACCCCTGCTTTATTTGAAAGGTTCTGCTGCATTTGTTGCTATATATATTGCATAGCATTAATAATCAATATGTGCTAAATTCTTTGTTTGTTTTGTCTGAAAATATGCACTTAATGATATGTATGAAAAATGCAATGTAATTGGCTATTCTTTTGATGATTATATGTACTTCAAATATCTTTTGCCTTTATGAACTCATTTGTTGTTTTATTATTTTGACTGCTTATTTGCTTATGAGTTTGGCATAATGACTAACCTCTATGGATCCAAAATTGATGGATACCAAAGAAAGTACTCTGAATTGTATTGTAGGTGATAGCTACCTCAAGCAAGTATTTAAATGGAATAATTACATTCAACTTGAGGATAGTAAAGTTTAAAAGGATTCAACTTTTAAAAGGGGTACAAAGAATTTCTATTCCCTCATGAAAGCTTGAAGCTTGGAAGTTAGTGGAAGTGAGAGTCATCTACAAAAATTCAAAGAGTACATTTTTGGTGATATCAAACTATTATTCTTTTTTTATATATACTTTGAATTTGATATCATATGCTATTTAGAGAAGTAGAGAGTTGTGTTATACCTTAACATGCCTTACATGATAATTATTTACCAAAAAATGCCTAAATAAGTTTTGATGATGATCATATGCTTTTTGATAAACTTGAATCATGCCTTAAAATGCTTAAACTTTTTGGATTCAAGTGCATATGTGCTTCATGTATTCTTGTTAGAGCTAACATTGCATGGTTGATAATGTGATACATGCTTTACATTATATATCAATCTAAATTATGCTTATAAATGGGCTTACATGATATTTGATGCTAACCTATGTTTTAGAGGACTTTTAAAATTACCTTTGCAAGTCTCTCTATATGTTTCAAATATAGCCATCAGATTTTTCCATACAAGCATATGTAGATAAACGAGAAAATTGAATGGAATTCAAATGAAGAGAAAAATAAAGAAGCATTTCTTCAAGTGCAATGGAATGGAATACTCAATGGAAGAAAGCTCAAACTCAAAGGACAAATAAACGAAGAACATTCTAAAGAAGCATCACTCTTTATCTAACTCAATAAGTATCTCTATCCATTAGCTTTTGTGGTATTCTATATGGTATGGATCATATGATACTTGTTGAAAAATTGATCTTAAATGATTATATGCTTTTTTTACATGAGAAGTATGCTTAGTATTGACAAAGTGCCTAATTGGAAATTAACTTGCTATTTTGTCATTGCATTTAGGGTGAATGATATTAGTTCTATACATGCTTTGATCCCCATAGCATATTTCATCAAGGAGATGTACTTATGTTCTTTTGACTTAGATTGATCTGTCTCAATGAATATGTATTTTTTAATATAAAATATTTCTACCCTTCTAAAATGCTTTTGAAAATATAATGTGCTATTGTAAAATTCTTTTTGAAAGGGGGAGAAGTTTTAAAATGGCTTTTTTGTTTTAGGATTTAAGAAGATGTATATTTGCCTTACTTTTCTTTAAGGTGATGTGCTTACATGGTCTTCGTATACATATTTTCTTTATCTATTATTTTGATAATATGCATATTTTGAGGGGAAGCCTAACTCTTAAGTTGTTTATATCTCTTGCCTTGCATCATTGGTTGAATACATAAAGTGTTTTATTGCTATCATATGCTAAATGTTGACATACAAAAATATGACAAGCATTGCATAAATAATCCTCTATATCTTGAAAGCATGATCATTTGATCTCTCTACTCTTGAATCATATGTAGAATTTATATGGGGGAGAAAATATTATTATTTCCTTTCTAAGCCTTTTTGTTGATGTCAAATAGGGAGAGTGAAAATTGGAAAGAAAAATATATGTTTGATATGCTTATTATTTGATATGCTTACATGAATATCCATTCTTAAATATTGCTCATCAACATATTTTTTTCTTTGCTACTTTGTCATCATCAAAAAGGGAGAGATTGTGGAAATAAGTTTGCCCCAAATGGTTTATATGTTAAGTTTTGATGATGACAAATACAAGACAAAAAGAATACTTTGCTTATGTTCTTTGTTGCATCCTATATAGAGCATATCCATTAGTAATTGATAAATATCTTATTTGGATGTGTCTATGAAAGTCTTATATGCATGTTAAACTAACTAGAGTTATACATTTGTGAATCATGCATATGAAGACATTGAATTATGAATTTGGACTAACTATGCTTGTTTAAGTGAGCAATACTTTGTAGGATAGTCCAAGTACCAAGAGTGAGCATTGCAACAAGAAAGCAAGAGATCTCCATTAAGTTCAACATAAGGAGAATGTGAATGCCTATTTCATGAAAGTATTAATGACATCAAAGTCATATCAAAGACCAAGTCCGAAGGAAGATTAAATGATATAGCTTATAGGACTTAGGGTCTTTATGTAAGAAGCCTTATGGATATCTCAAATATGTTTTTACAAATGGTTTTCACATGTTAAAATGTCCAACAAACAAGTTTTGAAAAGCTAGTTATGGTAATAGTTCAAATCTATGAAAAATAGCCAAGTTTGAGTTTTGCAAAATTGATCTTTAATCACTCTTTTAATCATATCTTTTAAAATACTTTGAGTTTTATTTTGAAACTTCTTTCATTTTAAAATAGACTCAAAGATCTTTCCAATGACTTGTCATTTGCTTTAAACGGATAAGAAATGAAGAAGTTATGACCATTTAAAGTTAGTTTTTAAAATCAGAGTGGTCTATTCGAATAACCTTGAAGGTATTCGAATAACATCCTTCTAAATAGCTTTTTAAATGTGTTTAAAATAGAGGTATTCAAATACCTCCTTGTGGTATTCGAATAACTTGCTTCTGAACTATTTTTTTAAGAAATGAAAACGGTGGTATTCAAATACCCCATGTTGGTATTCGAATAACCCATATCAGTTTACTTTTCACGATGGTTTTATAAACAGTGTTATTCGAATAACACTTCATCTATTCAAATAACCATGGATGTTTACGAATACTGATATGGAAATAAAAGGCCATATTCTTTCAAATTTACGAGTTTTAATTACACCCAATGACTATTTCTTCAAAATTTCTCTATAAATAGAAGCCTTGGCTCATCTCTAAAATTGTCTAATACTCTAAATTATTTTCTACTTGCACTAACTCGTGAATTTATTTTCTACGTTCTATTTTTGATCAAAACTTTAAGATATTCTCTTCATCTATATTTCTGTTCTTCTATATTGAGGGTGAGGTATCCTTCAAGGTTTGTATAAGGGTGAGGTATCCCTGCAAGCTGAGACTTTAGTACAAGGGTAGAATTTCTCTATGTGTGAAAAGTACTCTTTTATGTAACGATTGCAACTACCTATTGAAGCTTGTATACATAGTGAAAAATCTTGGATTGTTTTTGAGGACTGGACGTAGACTACAAGTGGGTTAGTGGTCGAATCAGGATAAATATCGTGCCTGCTTCTCTCTTCTCAATCTCTCTTTTTACGTAATTTTATATTATTACACATTTATTTATTTGTTGTTCTTAAAGCTTTTATTCTTCATCTTGCAATTCTTTTTCTTTTATTTAATAGCTTAAATATTTGTGTTTATTTTAAGAGCATTTGTGAAAAGTTTTTAATACCCAATTCACCCCCTATTGGGTAATGTTTGCCATGACTAACACTTTGGGCTTATCGTACTACTTTCAAAACATCATTAGGCATGTCACCCTATCGGTTAGTCTATGAAAAATCTTGTCATTTACTTGTAGAACTGAAGCATAAAGCATTTTGGGCCATTAAAACTTTCAATTAAAATCATGATGATGCTTGCAAGTTACGCAAATTACAATTAAATGAACTTGAAGAATTGAGAAATGATGCATATGAAAATTCAAAATTTTATAAAGATAGAACAAAATTTTTTCATGACAAGTCAATTTTGAGAAAATCTTTTGAAATTGGTTAATAATTCTCGTCTTCACCTATTCCCTGAAAAATTGAGATCAAGGTGGACTGACCCTTTTATTGTCAAACATGTGTATTCTTATGGGGCCATAGACATTGAGAATCCTAGGAATAGTAATGTTTTAAAAGTCAATGGACAAAGACTCAAACCATTTCTGGAAAATCAAGTTGTTGAGGTAGAATTCATCTCCCTTTCTAATCCATGTTATGAGTAGAATTTATTTTAATTTTATTACTTTCTTTTTGCAGTTCTGTGTCCTCAGTTAAATGGCGGATAATGGTACTCCATGAATCTTAAGTCTGTTACCAAGTGGCCTCAATATTCAAGAGGGGGGTGAATTAAGTATGAAAAGCCAGTTCGCAAATCTTTCGCAAATCGTTTGATAAATAATTTTCGTTGAAGCTAATTGATGATTAAGATGATTGGATATAAGAGATAAACACTTTCACTTATAAATGCAATAGCCAAAGGGACCAATATTCAAGCAATTCAATAAAATAGTACTCAATGTAAAGAGAAAGGTTTAGAGAAAACAAACACAATGATTTATCCTGGTTCGATCACCAATCCACTTGTGATCTATGTCCAGTTCTCAAGCAACCGCTAGAGATTTTCCACTATTTCTTCAAGCTTCAATAGGTGCTTGATAACCTTTACAACCTTGAGCACTCAATACTTTGGGATACCTCACCCTTGGAGCTCGAGTCTCTTCAACTAAGGGATACCTCACCCTTTACACTTTTGGAGGGATGCCTCACCTTCTTTACAAAGCAATATAGATTGATTGAATGAAGCTCTCACTAGAGTAGATGATTACAAATTGAAGATCTAATATGCTCTCAAAGATTAACCCACGTTTTTCACAAAAAAATAGAGCAAGAATGGATTTGAGGATTGAATCACGTTTGGAAGTATTGGTAATCATTTTTTGGTTCAAGGTCAACCTCAAATGAAGACCCAACATTGGTATTTATAAGTTTCTTAATAAATGGAGTCGTTGGAGGGTTTTAGCCATGCATTTAATGCATTTAATATAGTCGTTGGATGTTGTCAGGGTGCGTGTAATCGATTACACAACAAATGTAATTGATTACACTATTGTTCCAACGTATTCTTGGCTTTCTGGGCTCTGTGTAATCGATTACATTATTGGTGTAATCGATTACATGGCTTCTGACTTGTTTGTAATCGATTACAATATCCATGTAATCAATTATAATATCCATGTAATCGATTACATGACTTCTGTCTTGCTGTGTAATCGATTACAATATCCATGTAATTTACATGACTCTTTGAACGTGTTCTTACCTTTCTGGGCTTATTGTAATCAATTACATTATTTGTGTAATCGATTACATGGCCTCTGACTTGCTTGTAATCGATTACATTGCTCATGTAATCGATTACAAGGCCTTTGTTTGCTGTGTAATCGATTACAAACATCATGTAATCGATTACATTAGCCTTTGAACACATTTTTTAAGTCCAATAAAGCTTGTAAGCCATTTCTAACACCTCAAGACATTTGATTAAACATAAATCCTTTTAAGAGTATTAGATTTAAGATTGAAACTCAAGTTTCTTGAAAAACATGTTTAGCTTTGAATTTTCCTACTTTAGTTTGAAATGATATATTGAAAAACCATTTGAGAAATCTTGAGAGCATTTAACATTAATGTGCATTTAACATTAATGTTCTAAGTCTTATAACTAAATAAACCTCTTGACTTCTTTCTTTGATCTTGATCTTTCCTTTTGCACTTGATCTTCACTTTTGCACTTGATCTTCACTTTTGCCTTTGTTATCATCAAAAACTATTTGACATGCTTTAGAGACATAAGCATTCACAAATTCGGTTTGTTTTTTTTTTTTTTCAGTTTCTCATAATAATTGATTCCTTCTCTTTTAAAATGGATGTCATTCTCTCCAATTTAAGAAAATATTTTCCTTCTCTTCCTCAAAATGCTCTAACAAAAATTTACAAATCTAGATGTGAAAGATTGAGATTGTTAACGCACAAGGGCATGCCAGAAAATGTAAGTTAGATAATCAAAGCAAAGGTCCGTCTAGCAGGTGACTTTTCAATTTCATTTGACTCTTACATGATAGGTCTCAGTAGAAGTTTGTATTCTAAAAGGAGAAGAGCAAAAACTATTTGACATGCTTTAGGGACATAAGCATTCACATTTTCCCCCTTTTTGATAATGACAAACTGATCATAGGAAAAAGAAGGAGTTTTTGCATTTGTATATAACAAAGATTTAGGCGCAACACTCCCTCGGAGTTTATGCATGATATTGTGTTAGATTTTTCATGTAAAAAGCTTAAGAGCTCAAAAGCTCAATAACTCCCCCGTACACATGCAACCTTAATTAGATCAACCTTAATTAGATTTCATTTCATTTTTCACTATTCTCTCCCCTGTTGGCATTATAAAAAAGACATAAACATCAAAAAAAATGAACAGCATGACAGCTATATTTCATGATTTCCCAAGTTTTGCCAGAACAAGAAATAATCAGTCCAATCAATTTTTCAGAAAGCCAAACATTCAGAGAATAGAATCAAAGCTAAGTCAAGTTCATATATCATTTAAAAGGAAGCATGTACAATGTAACCTATCTTAACCAGTATAGCCAATAACCAAAAAACACTAGAAATGTATACCAATGTTATATAACTGAGCCAAAACAAAAAAAAAAGTACAATATAGTCATCAGAAACATCAAGGCAATGGACCACGATCACTATCAGTAGCCTCGCTGTCACTGTCTGGATCCGCAGCAATGTCTCCTAGATCAACGTTATCATCATTGGGCTCAACATCGTCCTCAGAGTCTAGAAGCTCCTCATTATCAGTAGGGACGCCAGATGGACTAGCAAATGATATGGGAACTGGAGAGGCAGAGGATATGGGAGGTGCAGCAGCAGTACTCAGAGGAATATGAGGTCCACCCAGGAGGGATCGAATGGAGGCAAGCTCCTGATTAGAGTAGTCCATCCTCAGCTCAAGGTGGTCTATCTTTTGCTCAATACGATCTATGCGTGTGTCTACAGTAGCGCTTAGGTTTCGTATCTCTTGGAGCAGGAGGTCAAGTGAAGCTAGAGCAAGAGCAGGAGCAAGAGCAGGATGCTGAGCCTCTTCTTCATCATCACTATCCGGATCATGATGGATATAACCAAAGGTGTCATGAGCAATGTAATACCACCTATTATCCACTTTGTAAAGCTGGAGCTTCTTCAAGGTATGCAAGCCAATGGATTGTGGTCCTTTCGAGCTAGTGTCCTTAGACTCCTCAACCAAGGAAATGCGACAATGCTCTAGGATGGCTGTTACCAGCATAGCAAAGGGGAGAGCAGAGTTCTTTTTTTTGTTTACATCCAACATGTGCTCTATAATATAGTAACCCCAGTTTATTGGTCGCCCCGTGGTCATTGCCCATAAGGACACCACATCATCCTTGAGAACTTGGGAGTAATTCCCTCCCCTGGGAATCAAGCCTCTGACCAAGAGATAGTGGAGAACCCTGTTCTCCATAGTGAGGCCAGTGGCTATGATTCTCCTTTTAGGATCACTGGGGGGTAGTAACTAGTCCTAATCAGTGAGAGAAGAGCAGCCTTATGCTCAAACTCATGACCCCAGATATTGGCATTCCTACAGAAGTTTGCTCCATCAGGAGTGAGCTTCGTCAGCTTATACCACTCATCCATAGTTATCCTTATTTGTTACTTTTTCACTTCAGATATCAAGCAATTATCTTCAACTTTCAGATTTGCATAAAAGACTCGTACTAGGTTTGGGTAGATAGCCTTATCTATACTCAGAAAACCCAGCAATCCTAAATTCTCAATGGTCCTAAAACTCTCCAGAGGTTCACTCTCACAGAAGGTGATGGGAAGATACCTGGGAGAGATAATCGTGCATAGCTGGAAGTTCTTCCAGAATAACTTAGCTCTCTTCACTGTGGATAAGTGGCATGTAAGGTCTAGGCCAGAGATGTTGCGTGAAGCTCCACCAGAGGACCCTCCAATGGCAGCCCCTTTTCTTGGGCGCTTTGAGCGATGAGAGGATTCAGCCATGTGATGAGAAGGAGCAGAGTGGGATGAGTGGTAAGTGTTTGAGGATGAGTGAGGAGAGAGAGAGGGATGAGGTAAGGGTAGAGGAGTAGGGAAGGGGTTCGTGAGAGGTGATAGGGAGATTTGGGTCAGGGATGTGATGGGATTTGACAGATGGGCTATGGGGAGAGGAGTTTTTAGAGTTAGGGGGAAGTGAAATCAGGATTTTGAGGGAGGTTTGAGTGAGAAATGAGAGATTGGGAGGTTTGGGTTGCGTGGGAGTAGAGGAGGGAGATGAAGGAATTGAAGAGCTTCTGAAAAAATAAGCTCTGTGCGCGTCAGAAACCTTTTAAAAAACCTTGTGTAATCGATTACATTGGGTTTGTAATCGATTACATGCATTCTAGTTCATGTGTAATCGATTACATTTTTGGTGTAATTGATTACCATGCTTCTGGGGAACCTTGTAATCGATTACATAGTTTATGTAATCGATTACCTGAGTTCTGAATTGATTGTAATCGATTACAAAAGTTGTGAATCGATTACAAGCATTATGTAATCGATTACAAAGGCATTGTAATCGATTACCAGCACACTTAAACTCAGATTTTGCATTCCAATCAGCATAGAATCAATTTTAAACCATCCAAATCAGTTCCAAAGCATCTTAGATCAATTCAAATCATCATGTAAACATATAATCTAATCATATTAGGATTCAAATCACATAATTGTTCAAAATTACTATTTTTACCAAGAATTACACCAGTTTTGGTGAAATTGTGAGGTTGTTGAGTTGCTTGGGAGTCTTAGGCATGAGGGAGCACCTGCAAAATAACTTAGGGGAAATTCAGAGATTATGCAGCAATGTGGCATGAAAATGCAGAAAAAAAAATACAAGTTATACATTAGTTTTATGATTATGCAGTAAATAGTTAATTTATGCATGATTGATCCAATATACCAAGTTCATTTCTTATATAGAAAAATGCTTCTTTTGCTAGGGGTTTAGTGAAAATGTCAGCTAGTTGCTTAGTGGTTTCTACAAATTCAAGCATACAATCACCCTTTTGAACATAGTCTTTAATGAAATGATGTCTTATTTCAATATGTTTAGTCCTAGAATGCAAAATGGGATTTTTGGACAAATTGATTGCACTAGTATTATCACATCTTATGGGGATGTGATCAAGCTCAAGACCATAGTCTAAGAGTTGTTGTTTCATCCAAAGGATTTGAGAACAACAACTCCCAGCTGCAACATATTCAGCTTCAGCTATAGACAATGCCACACTATTTTGCTTCTTGCTATGCCAAGAAACTAGTGAGCTTCCAAGCAAGTGGCATGTCTCACTAGTGCTCTTCCTATCCATTTTGCATCCAGCAAAATCAGAATCGGAATATCCAATAAGGCTACATGAGGCACCTTTAGGGTACCATAAACCCATTTGTGATGTGCCTATTAGTTATTTCATTATTCTTTTAACAGCACTTAGGTGTGATTCTTTAGGATTAGCTTGATATCTAGCACATATGCATACACTAAACATTATATCAAGCCTACTTGCAGTGAGATAAAGGAGCGAGCCAATCATACCTTTATATTTTGTAATTTCTACTGATTTACCTCCTTCATCCTTGTCCAAATAGCAAGAGATGCCCATAGGAGTAGCCATATGCTTGGCATTGTCCATTCCAAACTTCTTGAGCAGCTCCTTGCAATACTTGGATTGGCTTATGAAAGTTCATTCTCTTGTTTGCTTGATTTAGAGACCAAGGAAGAAGTTGAGCTCACCCATCATGGACATTTCAAACCCACTTTGCATAATATTTAAAAATTCTTTACAAAGAGAGTTGTTAGTAGCTCCAAATATAATGTCATCAACATAGATTTGAACTAGAAGCATGTCATGCATTTTATGTTTTATGAAAAGGGTAGTGTCAACTTTGCCTCTAGAAAAATCTTTTTCTAAAAGGAATTTGCTCAACCTTTCATACCAAACTCTAGGAGCTTGTTTCAAGCCATACAAGGCATTTTTCAGTTTAAAAACATGGTTGGGCATTTCAAAATTCTCAAAACTAGGGGGTTGTTCTACATACACCTCTTCTTGTATAAAACCATTTAAAAAGGCACTTTTGACGTCCATTTGATAAATTTTGAAATCCATGATGCAAATATATGCAAGTAACATTCTAATGGCCTCTAATTTAGTTACGGGAGCATAAGTTTCTTCATAATCTATGCCTTCTTATTGACTATAGCCCTTAGCTACAAGCCTAGCTTTGTTTCTTATTATTAGGCTCATTTCATTAAGTTTGTTCCTAAAGACCCATTTGGTGCCAATTATGGGATGATCATTGGGCCTTGGAACTAATTCCCAAACTTGATTTCTCTCAAATTGATTTAGTTCTTCTTGGCCCTTCTTGCATGGCCAAGATCCAATGTTCATCATTAATGGCCTCATTTGTGTCTTTAGGTTCAACTTAAGAGACAAAAGCTAAATGATTACATGCATCTCTAAGTGAGTTTCGAGTGATTACCCCTTTTGATACGTCACCTATCACCTTGTCGAGAGGGTGATATCTTGATGTTCTCCATTCTTTAGGTAGGTTCATGATTTCTGAATCCTTTTGTCATGAGTGATCAAGGAGTCTCTCTGCTTACTTCTTGGGCTCTTTCTCTTGATTTTCCAAGTGCGTTTTTGCTAAGATTTATGCAACATCATCAACAAGCTTCTTTCTCTGCTCATTTGGGTTAGTTTCATCAAATGCAACATGTATGGACTCTTCTATGGTCATAGTTCATTTATTATAGACTCTAAAGGCCTTACTATGCATAGAATAGCCAATGAATATTCCCTCATCAGATTTTACATCAAACTTTCCCAAGTTATCCTTTCCATTATTCAAAACAAAGCATTTATATCCAAATATATGAAAATGTGACACATTTAGCTTCCTTCCTTTGTACAATTCATATGGGATTTTCTTTAAAATTGGCTTTATTAGGGCTCTATTCATAACATAACAAGTGGTGTTAATCGCATCCGCCCAAAAGTATTTAGGAAGGTTGGCCTCATTGAGCATAGTTCTTGCCATTTCCTCTAAAGATCGATTTTTCCTTTCTACAACACCATTTTGTTGTGGTGTTCTAAGGGCAAAAAAATTATGCTCAATGCCATGTTCATCACAAAAAGTTTCAAATTCATGATTTTTAAATTCACCACCATGGTCACTTCTTATGGATGCAATACATAAACTTTTTTCATTTTGGATAACTTTGACAAGTTTTTTAAATGATTGAAAAGCATCATTCTTATGGGCCAAGAATAATGTCCATGTAAACCTAGAAAAATCATCCACAATCACTAATGCATAGTAATTTCCACCAAAGCTCATAGTTCTAGAGGGCCCAAAAAGATCCATGTGTAAAAGCTATAAAGGTCTAGAAGTTAAAACCATGTTTTTAGCTTTAAAAGAGACCTTTACTTGTTTTTCCTTTTGACATGCATCACAAAGTTTATCTTTTTCAAATTTGAGTTTCGGAAGACCAATTACTAGTTCTTTAGAAACCAATTTGATTAAGTGATCCCTATGAATGTGAGCAATTCTTCTATGCCATAGCCATGAATCATTTTCTTTACTCATAAAGCATTTAGCATCATTTGAGGAAATATCATCAAGACTAATCATATATATATTATTGACTCTATGACCAACAAACTTAACTTACTTATCATCATTTCCCTTAATTATGCAACAAGAAGAATCAAATATAACTCTATTGCCTTTATCACACAATTGACTAATGCTAAGCAAATTATATTTAAGTCCTTCAACAAGTAAAATATTATCAATAGATGATGAAGAGTTCTTACCAACTTTGCCAATTCCAAGAATCTTTCCTTTGTTGTTATCACCATATGTGACATGACCATGTTTCTTGTGAGTAAGGGAGGAGAACTTGGAGCCATCACCGGTCATGTGCTTAGAGCAACTACTATCAAGATACCAACTTGAGCTCTTGGTCTTCAAGCACACCTACAACACACATTCAAGTTTTAACCTTTGGTACCCAAATTATCTTGGGTCCTTGTGTGTTAGAGTTAGGCATGGTGCATTTAGGAACCCAAACCCTTTTTATTCCAACTTTAGTGTTTATGTTCTTTCTAACATTACAAGTGGATGCACTATGCCCTTTCTTATCACAGTGAAAACATTTAACAAAGGAACTACTTGAAGTATTTGAGGAAACAAAGAAATTCTTATAAGACTTTTGATGGTTGTTTGGATTAAATCCCAAATCGGCTTTTTGAAAAATATATTTTTGTTTCCCTAACAATACATTCAAGTTGTCTCTTCCAAAAGTGAATTTTGCAAGAGTGTTGTTCAAGTCTTTAATTTCTTTTTCAAATGCTTTGCATGATGAATAAGGTAATGATATGGATATGTTATCATGTGAGGAACAAGTCATGCATAGTGAATTAGCATCAATAAGTCCTAAGGTCTCATTTTCAATCTTAAGCTCATTTATCTCCTTACTTAAGATAGAAAATTTGTTTACCAATAAGGAAATTGTTTTGTTAGAAGACAAAACCATTTTTGTGAGCCTTAAGGATTCATCATGTAATTCTTGAAAAGCATCTTGCAATTCATCATATGAAGGCAGAGATTCTGAGTTAGAAGAAGTTACCTCGGTGTCGCTCTATCCACTTTCTTCTCCTTGAGCCATGAGACAAAGATGAGCTTCTTCATTCTCTGAACTGTCGGAAGAGCTTAAGTCATTGTCCTTCCAAGCTATGTATGCTCTCCTTCCTTTCTTTTCTTTAGAAGGCCTTTTCTCAAACTTCTCCGTCTTCTTGAGATATATAGGACACTATTTTCATGTGCCCTGGTTTTCCACATTCATAGCCAAGGTGCGTGTAATCGATTACACAACAATTGTAATCGAATACATTGTTATTCCAACGTGTTCTTGGCTTTCTGGGCTCTGTGTAATCGATTACATTATTGGTGTAATCGATTACATGACTTCTGTCTTGCTGTGTAATCAATTACAATATCCATGTAATCGATTATATGACTCTTTGAACGTGTTCTTGCCTTTCTAGGCTTATTGTAATCGATTACATTATTTGTGTAATTGATTACATGGCCTCTGACTTGCTTGTAATTGATTACATTGCTCATGTAATCGATTACAAGGCCTCTGTTTGCTATGTAATCGATTACAAACGTCATGTAATCGATTACATTGGCCTTTGAACACATTTTTTAAGTCCAATAAAGCTTGTAAGTCATTTCTAACACCTCAAGACATTTGATTAAACATAAATCTTTTTAAAAGTGTTAGATTTAAGATTGAAACTCAAGTTTCTTAAAAAACATGTTTAGCTTTGAATTTTCCCACTTTATTTTGAAATGATATATTGAAAAACCATTTGAGAAATCTTGAGAGCATTTAACATTAATGTTCTAAGTCTTATAACTAAATAAACCTCTTGACTTCTTTCTTTGATCTTGATCTTTCCTTTTGCACTTGATCTTCACTTTTGCCTTTGTTATAATCAAAAACTATTTGACATGCTTTAGGGACATAAGAATTCACAAATTCAGTTTGTTTTTTTTTTCAGTTTCCCATAATAATTGATTCCTTCTCTTTTAAAATGGATGTCTTTCTCTCCAATTTAAGAAAATATTTTCCTTCTCTTCCTCAAAATGCTCTAACAAAAATTTATAAAGCTAGATGTGAAAGATTGAGATTGTTAATGCACAAGGGCATGCCAGAAGATGTACGTTGGATAATCGAAGCAAAGGTCCGTCTAGCAGGTGACTTTTCATTTCATTTGACTCTTACATGATAGGTCTCGGTAGAAGTTTGTATTCTAAAAGGAGAAGAGCAAAAAGGTTACAAGTTTGTCACAAAATGTGCACGATAAAATTATAAGAAGCGATGTCGTTCTTTGGGCATGGTTTCTACAAATAGAGAAGATAAAATTTTCTTCATTAAGAATGGACTGAGTAAGGAGTCATTAGATAATATCTTATTGACTCTTGAGATGCATTCTTGTGGATATATGTAGCGTGAACTTCTTAACTTGTGGAATCTCTTCAAGGACGAACAAGAACATTACAGTCTTGGGAATCTAACTCAAAAAGACCCTGTTTGTCAATTTATAAGAAAATTAGATGGGAAGCTTATCCTCGACTCATAGAAGGCGTTTAAGCCGTTACTGGACGTAAAACCAAAGGAAGAGGTGAGTCACACTCACAACAACATGCATATATTATCTTGTTCTTATTAAGAAAAAAAAGATAAAGTATGTACACATCTTCGGTTTGGCCTTGGTAAACACAAAACGTTAATGGGGAAATGCGCACATCCTGATCCAGCCTTCTTCATTGAAAAGCAAAGTAGGTGGATTGTATCCCACATATGAGGTAGCCTGGTTTTCATGTTTTAAATTTACTTTTTGTATTTTACTTTTTGTACTTTATTTTCTATATTTTACTTTTTGTATTTTATTTTCTATGTTTTACTTTTTGCACTTTATTTCTAACTTTCTAATTTACTAACTTATAACTTACTAACTATCTAACTTTCTTACTAGTTATCTAACTTTTTACTTTATCAGTTTACTAACTTACTACTTATTAATATTTATTTAGTAGCTGGTTTATACCACATCCTTGTTAATATTTAATGACCGATTTATACCGCCAGCTTATACATTTTTTATTTTATTTTAAGTCATTTATTTATGCTTAATTGGTATCGTGATTTAAATTCTGGTCATTTGGTTAAAATTAATCCTAGTACTTTATATATTGATTTGTTTGAATCACAATCACACACAATTGATACAATGACTGAAAATGAAAGTGTACATGACGAACATGAAAATCAATCATTGTGAGCCATGTGTGAATATTTGCAACCATCTTAAAATTCTAGTCCATCATGTTTTGTCTTTCCACTTAATGCTAACAATTTTAGATTTAAGTCGGGTATGATTTCTTTACTTCCTAATTTCTATGGTTTAGAATCTGAAAACTCATATTTACTTATGAAAGAATTTGAGGAAGTATGTATCGCTTTTAATGATCAAACTTGCACTGAAAAAATTGTTAGGTTTAAATTATTTCTTTTTTCTTTAAAAGATAAAGCAAAAACTTGGCTTAACGCTTTGAAACAAAGATCAATTGGCAAATGACAAGAAATGCAAGGTGAGTTTTTAAAGAAATTTTTTCCAACACATAAAACCAATGTTTTGAAAAGACAAATCCAAAATTTTTTCCAAAATTCAAATGAAGCATATTTTCAAAGTTGAGAACGTTTTAAAGATTTGTTAAATTCTTTCCCACATCATGGTTTTGAAAAATGATGCACTATAAGCTTCTTTTATGAAGGGTTAACACTTGAAACTAAACAATTTGTAGAAACAATGTGCAATGACTAGTTTCTTGATAAAGAACCTGAAGATGCTTTAGATTATTTAAACCATTTGGCTAAAAATTCTCAATCTTTGCATGGTACTAATCCTTCTGAAAATTCAATTAGATATAACCTTGTAAATGCTAGTAAAGAAAAATATCATCTTAGTCAAGAAGAAGATCTAAATGCTAGTTATGCCATTTTGGCTAGAAAGGTTGAAGCCATGGAATCAAAGAAAGTGAAAGAAATCAAATCTATGCAAAATGAAGAAATTTGTGGCATTTGTGATGAATTAGGACACTCAACAAATGAATGTCCAAAAATTCTTATTTTTAAAAAAGTTATACATGAGCAAGTAAATACAATGAACAATTTTAAAAAGCTATTTTCTTCTTCTTTTTTAGATTCATACAATCCGAGATGGATAAATCACCTAAACTTTAGTTGGAGGAGTAATAATCAGGCATAATTTATGCAACCACCACCTCCTCAGGTACAACAGGACTCTCAGAATTCTCAAAGATATGCACCTTATGTCCCACCATATAGAAAAAACCTTGAAGGAACACTGCATGCATTCATAGAAAAGCAAAAGGTCATTAATAACCAAAACACTCAAACCATGAATGACATAAAAGATACTCTTGCCAAAATTACTTTTGCTCTCACCATTCATGACAAAAGAAAATTTTCTTCTCAACCTCAACCGAATCCCAAGGATCAGTACAGTCTAAATGACGGTAGTTCAGAAAACTAACAAATAGATTAAGTCAAGTTGGTGATAACTCGTAGGAGTGAAAAAGTTATCGAAAAACAAGTTCCGAAACCTTGTGAGAGAGATGATGAGTCAATTCCCTAAGATAAGGAAGAGGTTGATAAGCCATCTATTCAAAATGAGACCAAACTCTCACCTCTACCCCCCATTTCCTCAAACATTAAACAAACTAAAGAAATTGAACCTTCATAATGAAATTTATGAAATTTTAAAGTAAGTGAAGGCCAATACTCCGTTGTTAGATGCTATTAAACAAATTCCTTATTATGCCAAATTTTTGAAAGACTTATGCACTGTTAAAAGTAAATTAAATGTGAAAAAGAATGCATTTTTGGCTGAACAGGTAAGCTCCATTATTCAAAGCAATAATGTTTTTGATGTGTGTGAAACAACATCATATTTTGTTCTTATTTTGCATGCATTCTTAGGCATTTTAGTTTCCCTTTTAGTTTGTTTTTCCCTTAATTCAGATAACTGCGGTGTTTTTGGTGTTCCTGTGCAGGATTAATGTTGAATTAACCTTGGATTGAATGGAATGCTCGCATATTTGAAGTTGGAGCTTAATGGATAGCAATAAAGGTTCAAAAAGGCCATTCCAGAGGGATCCACGGCCTGCCCGTGGATCAAACCACGACCATGGATCGAAAGGCAACTTGAAGAAGAAAAAGAGAATTCTAGAGAGTTCTACGGCCTGGCCGTGGAACCATCCACGGCCATGGAACCATCCACGGCCGTGGAACTCAAATGACCAGAGATGGGCCTGTGACAGAGAGATCCACAGCCTGGCCGTGGAATGATCTACGACCATGGATCGCAGCGCACAACAATTTTTATGTTTTTTTTTATTTCTTTTGGGGGCCTTTTAGCCAATTAAAACCCTAGGCTATAAATAGATGTTCTGAATACAATGAGAGGGTTCTAATTTGGTTTTGGAGGAGGCACAATAGAGGCTTTGGTTCTTGATCTTTCTTCCCTCTTCTCTCTTGGATTACGGGTTTGGATATTCTTGAACATCTTTTCTGATTCTTTCTTCTCTATGTCTGAGTAGTTTCTTTTGTTTCTAGGATTGGGCAATGCCCTTTGATACATTGATAATGATTAATTGATGTTGTTTCCCCTTTTATTGATCTTGAATGTTCTTTGATTCAATTCTTATTGCTCTTATTCATGTGAATTTGCTGGCCACTTATTTACATCTCATAGGCATTTAGGGACGTACTGAGAGGTGAACCTAGGTGTTGGAACCATAAGAATTGAACTTAAGGTCTAAATCATGAGAGTAGTTTTAGCCTTTCGAGGATTCAATGAATTACCATAAAGCGTAATGAGTTCAATTTAAATTTAATTACCACGAGAGTAGGAATTGGTTTAATTGGCCACGAATCTTATATCTTGAGAAAGAACATTAACTAATTTAGGATAATTCACCTTCAATTGAATTTTAGATTTAATAAAATGGTTGTCAATTAGGATTTATCTTGTATCATTGTGGTATCCTAATCTTGGAAGCTTTCTTGAATCTGAATACCATTCTTGATAACTTGCTATTTTTTTTTCTGAATTCTATTTTCTTGATTTTTATTTAATTATTTTGTTACTACGTTCTTCTTAATCAACAATCATATTCCTTATTGTTTAATTAAATTAAATTAATTAATTAATTGGTATTCATAGACACAGTCCCTGTGGATTCGATCTTTTTATTACTTGACGACTAAATCGTACACTTACGGATTTCATGCACCAAGTTTTTGGCGCCGTTGTCGGGGACTGTGTTTTTCTTGAATATTAATTTAATTTTTATTTTAATTATTTGAAAACTTTTTCTTTTATTTAGTTCTTACGTTCTTGATTTCTCTTTGACTCTCTGCAGGTAATTTCTCTTGTTTATGCAAAGTACTAGACGTTTTGGGACTCTTATTGAAGCAGATCCTGAAATTGAAAGGACTTTACGTAGAAGGAGAAGATAACAAAGGCAAAGAGTAAGAAAAATATTTGAACCAACACTTGTCATAGCAGCAGCTGAAGATAATAAACCTTTAAAAGAGTATGCAGCCCCTAATGCTCAGGGTTTGCGATCTGGAATTGCTCGACCAGACATTGAAGCCAAGCACTTCACCATACCTCCTGCCCTACTTTCTATGATAAGGCAAAACCAGTTTGGAGGATTGCCGTCAGAGGATCCTAATGATCATGTGGATATGTTCTTGGAGTTCTGTGAGACCCTCAAGATCGAAGGCACCTCTGTTGATGCTATTTGTCTCCGCCTGTTTCCTCTATCGTTGAGAGATAGAGCTAGAGCTTGGCTGAAGTCTATTCCTGCTGAGAAGATAACTACTTAGGACCAATTGGAGCAAGCCTTTTTGGATAAATTCTTTCCACTTTCCAAGACTGCTCACTTAAGGACCCAAATCACAAGCTTTGTTCAGAAAGATGGTGAGTCATTATCAGAAGCTTGGGATAGATATAAGGCTTTGCTGGAAGCCTGCCACACCATGGGTTAGAAAAATGGTTGATCGTTCACACCATCTATAATGGTTTGAAATATTCTTCGAAAGTGTCTCTTGACTGCACAGCTGGTGGAGCTTTGATGAACAGAAGGCTGATAGAGGCTTATGAGATAATTGAGAGTGTAACTTCAAATCATCACCAATAGGCCAATGAAAGAGGGCACAACCTGAGAAAGCTCTCGGGAGGTAAGTTTGAGGTAGTTGATGTTGATTTAATTATGTCAAAGTTTGATTCTTTGAATAAACATTTTGACATGCTTGAGAAAGCTTATGTAAATGCCATAGGTGCCTCTAATAATTTTTGTGAGATTTGTGGAGCACAGGGACATATTGGTGCTGAATGCCAAGTTGGAATGGGATCCTCACATGGTGCACCGGTGGAGCAAGTGGAATCATGCCACAATTTCCATGACTTCAACCAAAAGGGGAGGAATGATCCGTATTCCCAAACTTACAACCCTGGTTGGAGGTCACATCCTAACTTCTCTTACCGGAATAGCCAGTTCCAAGCTGGACAAAGTAATGCTAAACCCTCTTCTGGAGTCCCACAGGTACAGAAATCTAGACTTGAGTCTCTTCTTGAGAATTTTGTTGAGAGCCAGTCTAAGCAGAATGAGGAGTTTAGGCACCATGGGCAAGTTGTGACTGAGGCAATTAAAGAGTTGTCAGCTAAGGTTGACAATTTAGCCATTCATAATAAGATATTGGAAACCCAGATTGCCCAACAAGCAAGCGCTTCTCTTAGGCAACAAGGTAAGTTTCCTGGTCAACCTGAAGTCAACCCAGGTAATGAACATTGTAAGGCTGTGAGTTTGAATAGTGTAAAGAAGTTAGAGGATCCTAAGGGTAATGGGAAGAGTAACAAAGATGAGGGGAATGAGGAAAAAGAGACTAAGGCACAATCCTTAGAAGATGAGGAAACCACTAAGAAGGTGTCTAAGTATGTACCCCCTGAACCTTACCAACCCCCAGTTCCCTTTCCTTAAAGATTGGCTAAGGCAAAGTTAGATAAGAAGTTTGGGAAGTTCTTTGATGTTCTTAAGAAATTATACATTAATGTACCCTTCACTGAGGCGTTAAAACAAATGCCTACATATGCTAAGTTTCTTAAGGACATCCTGTCTAATAAGAGGAAGCTAGAAGACTATGAGACAGTAGCTTTAACTGAGGAGTGTAGTGCCTTAATTCAAAATAAATTATCTCCTAAGTTAAAGGATCCAGGTAGCTTCTCTATTCCCTGTTTGATTGGCAACATAAATTTTGATAAAGCTCTGTGTGATTTGGGGGCTAGTGTTAGTCTTATGCCCCTTTCTGTGTGTAAGAAGTTGGAGGTGGGAGAGCTAAAACCCACAACTATCTCACTTCAATTAGCGGATCGGTCTGTCAAGTACCCGATAGGCATCTTGGGGGATGTTCCTATTAAGGTTGGTAAGTTTTATATACCAGTGGATTTTGTTATGCTTGACATGGAAGCTGATGCTACAATGCTGATCATACTTGGGCGTCCATTCCTTGTCACTGGAAGGGCAATCATTGATGTCCATGAAGGGAAATTAACTTTGCGATTGAATGATGAGGAAATAGTTTTTGATGTTTTTAAATCTGAAAATAATTCTAATTCCTCAAATTCATGTAATCGCATAGATGCTACTAATGTAGTGGATAGTGTTGTGCTTTCAGGTGTGTAGGAATCGGTAGCTGATGCTATGCTAGAAAGGACCTTACCCAGGGGTACTACAAAATTTGAGGAGTCTAAGCCATACAAAAAATGACCTAAGAAGCAGAGTGACAAGTGTGTCGAGAAGCATGAATTTAAAATCGGAGATAAAGTTCTTGTTAATAACTCGCTTCTACGTTTTTGTCCTAGTAAGTTATGGTCAAAATGGTCAGGACCATATGAGATTGTTCGAGTTTTATCCTACGGTGTGCTTGAGGTGAAGAAAGAAGGCCATAAGCCTTTCATGATAAATGGCCAGAGAGTGAAACACTTTGAAGGAGTGGGGACTGAACACTACTCCATTGACATCACCTGAGCTCAGAAACCAAACCAAAGTCAAGCTAATGACTTTAAATAAGCGCTTCTTGGGAGGCAACCCAAGTTTCTTTGTCTTTTCCTTTTAATTTATTCTTTTTCTTTTGATTTAGTGTGATAGATTGTTTGTTTGATGTTTGTCTCATGGATTTTGTCTAGGTTTGACCCTTTTTGAAGCTAAATTTAGAAGGAGAGTGAAGTCAGAAAGTTCCACACCCAGCCTATGAAAAATTCCATGGCCATGGATTGAACATCAGAAGATTTCCCACCACTGTAGTGAGTTTTTTTCTTTTATCCCCTCTCTTATTTTAGATTTTTACATTGGGGACAATGTAAGTTCTAAGCTTGGGGGGGGAGTATTTTCATTTTCATTTTAGATCATTAGTTTCATGCATTCTCATGTCTTATTTTACATTGCATCTTCATGTTACATTTTCACACCATCATATCTCTCGCCTTTTTGGTTGAACTTATGCCCCTCTCTTTTGGGGATTTTGAGATGATATTGATTTGGAACCCAATTTGTTGATTCTTGTGATTGGTTACAGGTATTGTTTTAATTGATAGTAGAGGTGATCTTTTGATAGTTGATAATTAGCATAATGTTCTTTGAATTTGTGCTTCTCATTGATTTTTGAACCTCTAAATATGAGTTTTGAGCCTTTATGGAATTTATGCACTATATAATTTTTATTCCCATTCTTTGTGTTGAGTGATATTCCTCATTGATCTTGTGCTCTAGAACTTGATTTGAAACCATTTTGAGGCAAAATTTTTGGTTGCATGCTTGAATGTGATTAAGGCATTTTAGGTATTTTTCTGGCCTTCTAAAATTGTTACACTTTCATCCTCTAGTTACCCATTTTGAGCCTATTGCATACTTGTTTTCTTGATACCTATGCTGAAACATTGTTAGTTATCATTTAGAATATTAAATGGAGCGAATTAGGCTTGAAAGTTGTGTTTGGAATTATATTTATTTGAGCTTCCTCTTTCTCAAATGAAAAAAAAAATAAAAAAATAAAAAAAATAAAAAAATAAAAGAAACATCATGAGATGAAAGCTTGAAAAAAAGGAGAAAGGGGAGAAGGAAAAGTAAGGAAGAAAATTCTTTGAAATGTGAAGTTATGTTTTAGATTGAAAAATTGCCTTTGCTCCATTTATGTTCTATTGGATTTCTTGTGTTTATTGAAAATCTTGTTGAGCTATTTGTGCAAACCTTCCTTTCTCTACCTTACCTAACATCATTCCCATGGCCCTATTACAACCCTTATAAGACCTTTTGATTCTTGCATGCATGCTGATTATTAGTGGAAATTTGGTTTCTTATCAAGCATATGGAAGTGCATTTTCTTTGAAGGATTTTGAGCCTATGGTTTTCACTCTTAAACACTTTGAGTGTACTTAGTGGAGTGAACTTAATTCAATCAGTAAGGATGCATGATTTCTGAGAACTTAGCCTCTAATTGGACTTGATGTTGATTACCTCTCAGATTCTTTGTTTGCCTTAGCCTATTGCTTGGATATTGTTTTCTTGGGTTCCTTATTCTTTATTGTCTTTTGATCCTACTTCTTGGTTTGGCATTAATTTTTGCTTGGGGACAAGCAAAGTCTTAAGCTTGGGGGATTTGATGTGTGTGAAATAACATCATGTTTTGTTCTTGTTTTGCATGCATTCTTAGGCATTTTAGTTTCCCTTTTAGTTTGTTTTTCCCTTAGTTCGGATAACTACGATGTTTTTGGTGTTCCTGTGCAGGATTAATGTTGAATTGGCCTTGAATTGAATGGAATGCTCACATGTTTAAAGTTGGAGCTTAATGGATAGCAATAAAGGTGCAAAAAGGCTATTCAGAGGGATCCACGGCCTGCCCGTGGATCAAACCACGACTATGGATCGAGGGGCAACTTAAAGAAGAAAAAGAGAATTCCAGAGAGTTCCACAGCCTAGCCGTGGAACCATCCACAACCGTGGAACTCAAATGACTAGAGATGGGCCTGTGACAGAGAGATCCACGGCCGTGGATCGTAGCGCGCAATAGTTTTTATGTTTTTCTTTTTATTTCTTTTGGGGGCCTTTTAGCCAATTAAAATCCTAGGCTATAAATAGATATTCTGAATACAATGAGAGGGTTCTAATTTGGTTTTGGAGGAAGCACATTAGAGGCTTTGGTTCTTGATCTTTCTTCCCTCTTCTCTCTTGGATTACGGGTTTGGATGTTCTTGAACATGTTTTCTGATTTTTTCTTCTCTATGTCTGAGTAGTTTCTTTTGTTTCTAGGATTGGGCAATGCCCTTTGATACATTGATAATGATTAATTGACGTTGTTTCTCTTTTTATTGATCTTGAATGTTCTTTGATTCAATTCTTATTGCTCTTATTCATGTGAATTTGCTGGCCACTTATTTACATCTCATAGGCATTTAGAGACGTAGTGAGAGGTGAACCTAAGTGTTGGAACCATAAGAATTGAACTTAAGGTCTAAATCACGAGAGTAGTTTTAGCCTTTCGAGGATTCAATGAATTACCACAAAGCATAATGGGTTCAATTTAAATTCAATTACCACGAGAGTAGGAATTGGTTTAATTGGGCATGGATCTTGTATCTTGAGAAAGAACATTAACTAATTTAGGGTAATTCACCTTCAATTGAATTTCAGATTTAATAAAATGGTTGTCAATTAGGATTTATCTTGTATCATTGTGGTATCCTAATCTTGGAAGCTTTCTTGAATCTGAATACCATTCTTGATAACTTACTATTTTTGTTCTGAATTCTATTTTCTTGATTTTTATTTAATTGTTTTGTTACTACGTTCTTCTTAATCAACAATCATATTCCTTATTGTTTAATTTAATTGAATTAATTACTTAATTGATATTCATAGACACAGTCCCTGTAGATTCGATCTTTTTATTACTTGACGATGAAACAGTACACTTACGGATTTCACGCACCAGTTTTGAAACATAAAAACCCTGGTTGTCCTACGGTTTCATGCATTATTGGAGAACATAAAATTGAACAAGCTTTACTTGATCTTAGTGCTAGTGTTAATTTGCTTCCATATTTAGTTTATCAGCAACTCAACTTGGGTGAGTTAAACCCAACTTCTGTAACTCTTCTACTTGCCGATAGATTAATTAAAATTCCAAAAGGAATAATAGAAGATGTGTTAGTACAAGTTGATAAATTTATATTCCCTGTGGATTTTATTATCTTAGAAACTGAACCTTTGGTTAATAGTTGTAAGTCAATCCTGTTATTTTAGGTCACCTATTTTTAGCAACGTCTAATACTTTGATAAATTGCAGAAATAGATTGATAAAGCTAACTTTTGGAAACATGACATTGGAGCTTAATATTTTTAACATGTGCAAGCAACCATAAGAAATCTATGACGAAAAGGAGGAAGCTGATGGGATTAAGGCAATTATAGATGATCATCTTCAAAATGGGAGTTCTTCTGACCCATTAGAAGTTTGTTTAATTAATTCATTTGATTCATGTACGCAATTAGATGATGATATTTCTTAAATATGCTCTTTGCTTGATTGTACACAAGTAATGGAATACAAAGGATGGAAGCTAAAATTCAAAGATCTAAAACCCATGAATAATGATACCCATGAAGAAGTACCCACACTAGAATTAAAGCCATTACTTGCTGGGTTGAAGTACACATTTTTGGGAGAATAACAAAGCTTTTCAGTGGTAATTTCCTCATCCCTGACCAAAGTACAAGAAGATATGTTGATAGAAGTACTTAAAAGGTATAAAAGTGCAATTGGATAGACATTAAAGGATATAAAAGGTATTGATTCAATAATTTGTACACATAGAATATATTTAGAGGATAATGCTAAAACATCTCAACAACCTTAAAGAAGATTAAATCTACACATGAAAGAGGTAGTTAGAGTTGAAGTTCTTGAATTACTTGATATTAGAATTATCTACCCTATTTCTGATAGCTAGTGGGTAAGCCCTACACAAGTTGTGCCTAAGAAATCTGGAATAACAGTGGTTGAAAATGAAAAGGGTAAATTAATACTTACTAGAGTCTCATCCAGTTGGCGTTTATGTATTTATTTTAGAAAATTGAATGCAGCCACTAGGAAAGATCTTTTCCCCTTGCCATTTCTTGATCAAATTTTGGAAATAGTAACAGGACATCCCTACTATTGTTTTCTTGACGATTATTTAGGATATAATCAAATACCAACTGCATTAGAAGATCAAGAAAAGATCACTTTTACGTGCCCCTTTGGCACTTTTGCATGTAGAAGAATGTCTTTCAGCCTTTGTAATGCTTCAGTAACTTTTCGAAGATGCATGCTAAGTATTTTCAGTGATATGATTGAGTATTATTTAGAGGTTTTCATAGATGACTTGACAATTTTTGGAAACTCTTTTGATAATTGTCTTGTTAATTTGGAAAAAGTTCTTAGAAGATGAGAAGAAAAAGAATTTGTGTTAAACTGAAAAAAATGTCATTACATGGTTACCTCAGGAATCGTGTTAGTGTTGGGAATTGCGGATCAAAATATCTCGCAGCGGAATAATAGGATTCCCACACAGGATCCATGCGAAAAGTCCATAATTCGAGTTTTTTTTTAAAATTACCTCTTGAAGCGTGATAAACACAAGCGAGGTGAATCACCAACACCATAATAGTGACGATGTTTCTGCGGTATCCACACGAACAGACTTGCAAAAGGAGTCACGCCTCTGTTTCGCGGTGCTAGCCTGCGAATAGAAGAAGAAGAACCTTTCACCTGTCTCTCACTCACTTTCTTAGGTGCGGCTAGGGTTGTGATGTAACCTCTATGGCAGCCCCCTTAACAGGACTATTTATAATAGTGGCTGCCTTAAGTGAGTGTGAGCAAGAGCAAGGTAAGGCAGTCTGTGCAACCCTAAAACCCATCTCGTCATGAGTTAGGCCCACAATTGAATCCGAGTCCAACTTGGATCCTTATTGCTCCAATTTAGTCTGTTTCTAAGTGTGCGACCCGCAGGGTTCTCATGACGTTGGTAGTAATATTAAAATCTCATTTTAATATTACAAACAGTGAGCGGTATCTAGCAACACATCACTGCTACCCAAGTAATGAGAATGTCAGTGATTTGATATAACCTATCCGTGATCAATGTTTCCGTGTAGTTTAGTCCCTTTGTCAAGATATCTAGATTGAACACAAGGCATGGAATGCGTCACCCTTGTATAGTCCAATCATTCGTTTCCTGATACTCGAGTAGACTTTGTAACAATAAATGAGATCAATATCTCATATTGACTCATTTGAGCATGGCCATGCATTTCGCAGTCTCACTCAATCAGGGGGCCCGAAGATATCGCTCGTTATGTAGGAGTGACAAATTCCATCTAGGTCACTCACATCCCTCTCGCATGATTTGCGGTATGTCCAATAACCAACTTTATAATCACCTTGTTACTGAGATGACGTTTGATGGCATTAAAACACACAACTCCTCATGTAGGAATCGTAGTGATTTCAGGTCAAAGGACCACAAACACCATTATCACTATGAGAATCGCTTATGACACTCACGTAACGATCCATGTAGCGTTCTCATGGTGGGTCATCCAAAGACATCATTACTCTAATATGTACCAATGTGAAGACTTGATATCTCATATCCATGACCCGTGAGATGCGGTCATCGGTCTCTACACATACTAGTCTCAATGTATTATTGTTGTCCTAATTAACAATAATACTTGACTAGGACATTTAAGAATAGTGTTGTAACCAAAAGGATCTCACGATCAAGTCATCCACTTGATGTCCTATGGCATCAAACTTACTATTCTAAGGACTTTATTATGTTTATCAAAAAGAACACAATAAATGAAATGCCTCATATATAAAATAACATAATATAATGTATGTCAATACAAACAAAATGTATTGGCCACTAGGGCATACACCAACAATCTCCCACTTGCACTAGAGCCAATCAGGCATATATCTAATGCCTAAAGACCTAGTGTGACCCTCATGCTTCTGCTGTGCAAGAGGCTTCGTCGGTGGATCAAGAATGTTATCATCCGTTGGTACTCAGATATCTTCACATCTCCTCTATCGATGATCTCTCGAATGAGATGGAAGCGCCTAAGTATATGTTTGGATCGCTGGTGAGATCTAGGCTCCTTAGCTTGTGCAATGGCTCCATTGTTATCACAATAGAGGTCCACTGGGTCCACAATGCTAGGAATAGTGCCAAGTTCAGTAATGAACTTCCTGATCCAAACGGCCTCCTTTTTGCATTGGAGGCAAAGCAATATACTCACCGTGGTAGAATCGGCACATTGTCTCCGCTTTGAACTCTTCCACTCACGCCCCACCATTTAGGCAAAAACATAACCTGATTGCGATCTGGAGTCGTCCTTATCGGTTTGAAAGCTAGCATCAGTGTAACCTTTTACGACTAGCTCTTCCTCGCCTCCATATACCAAGAACGAATCCTTAGTCCTTCTCAAGTACTTAAGGATGTTCTTGATAAGATCCAAATGACTTTCACCAGATCGATGGTACCTACTCGTCATGCTCAAAGCATACGAGATGTCCGGGTCGAGTACATAACATGGCATACATGATAGATCCAATTGCGGATGCATATGGAATCTTGCTCATGCGATCCCTCTCATCCCGGGTGGAAGGGATTGAGCCTTAGATAAGCTTACACCATGTGACATAGGCAAGAGTCCTTTCTTGGATTCATGCATGTTAAATCGTCTTAACACTTTGTCTATGTATGTACTCGACTTAGGCTGCATCTCGGTGATCTATCTCTATAGATCCCGATACCTAATACATAGGTGGCTTCGCCCAAGTCCTTCATAGAGAAGCGGTTCCCTAACCAAGTCTTTACTGGTGTAGGGTAGGGATGTCATTTCCAATAAGTAGTATGTCATCTACATACAATACTAGAAAGACAACTGTGCTCCCACTAACCTTCTTGTAGACACAAGATTCTTCTTCATTCTTGATGAAACCAAACTGTTTGATTGTATCATCAAAACGAAGATTCCAGCTTCTGGAAGCTTGCTTCAATCCATAAATAGATCGTTGCAACTTGCATACCTTTCTAGCATCTTGTGGAGTGGCAAAACCCTCAGGTTATGTCATGTACACATCTTCGAGAAGATTTCCATTAAGGAAAGCAGTTTTGACATCCATTTGCCAGATTTCATAATCATGGTATGCTGCAACAGCAAGCAAGATCCGAACGGATTTAAGCATCGCAACTGGGGAAAAAGTTTCATCATAGTCTACACCATGAATTTGTTTGAAACCTTTAGCCACCAATCGCGCCTTAAAGGTATGCACATTACCATCCATGTCGGTTTTCTTCTTGAAAACCCACTTGCACCCAATGGGTTTTACCCCTTCAGGTGGGTCAACCAAGGTCCATACCTGGTTGGTATACATGGAATCCATTTCAGATCTCATGGCCTCAAGCCATTTCTCAGATTCTGGGCTAATAATGGCTTCCTGGTAAGTCACAGGCTTATCTTGATCCATGAGCAATACGTCACCTTGTTGGGTCATGAGAAATCCATATCTCTCTGGTTGATGACGTATCCTGTTAGACCTACGCAGGTCTTGTGCTACTAGAAGCGAGTTCTTTGTTCCACAACATTTTGTGGAGGTCGCTTCTATTTCCACCATTGGTTCATTGCTGCTTTGTGAAACTTGAACTTCTTCAAGTTCTACTTTTCTCCCATGGTTCCTTTGGAGATAAACTCCCTTTCTAGAAACACAGCTGTCCGTGCGACAAACACTTTGCCCTCGGTAGGATTATAGAAAAAGTATCCCTTGGTTTCCTTTGGATACCCCACAAAGAAGCATTTATCTCGATTTAGGGCCAAGCTTATCGAAACTTGACGTTTCACATAAGCTTTGCAACCCCAAATCTTCATGAAAGACATCTTGGGCCATCTCCCGGTCCATATCTCATATGGTGTCTCGTTGAACCGTCTTAGATAGAACACGGTTAAGTGTGAAAATTTGTTGTTAACGAGCATGTCCCCGGAAGGAGCCTGGAAGGTCCGCATGACTCATCATGGATCGGACCATGTCCAACAAAGTCCGGTTCCTCCTTTCGAAACACCATTCCATTGTGGTGTTCCGGGAGGAGTGAGTTGAGATATTATCCCACACTCTTTCGGATGATCATCAAACCGTTGGCTTAAGTATTCACCTCCTCGATCCGATCGAAGGATTTTAATTCTTTTGCCAAGTTGGTTTTGTACTTCATTCTTGAACTCTTTGAACTTTTCAAAGGATTCGATTTGTGTTCATAAGATATACAAATCCATATCTACCGAAATCATCAAGTAAATGTAATGAAGTATTGAAAACCACCTCTAGCGACTTGTGTTTAGTGGCCCACATACATCACTATGTATAAGGCCTAAAAGATCACTAGCCCTTTCACCTTGTCCAGTGAATGGGGCCTTTGTCATCTTCCCTAATAAACAAGATTCACATATCTCATATGATTCGAAATCAAATGAGTCCAAGAATCCATCTTTATGGAGTTTGGAGATGCGTTTCTCATTTATGTGGCCCAAACGACAATGCCGAGAAAAGTTGGGTTCAGATCGTTTGATTTAAACCTCTTTGTATTTATGTTATAAATGGGCGTTTCGAGATCAAGTACATAAAGTCCATTACTCAATTGTGCACTACCATAAAAATATCATTCATATAAATAGAACAACACTTGTCCTTTATTATAAAAGAAAAACCTTTCTTGTCCAAACAAGAAACAAAAATGATATTCCTACTAATAGCAGGCACAAAATAGCAGTTCTCTAACTCTATTACAAGCCCGGTGGGAGAGATAATAAATAAGTCCCTACGACTAATGCAAAGCAACTTTTGCTCCATTTCCAACTCGTAGGTCGACTTCGCCTCTTCGTCAATGGTCTATGCTCTTTAGATCCCGCACATTTACACAAATGTGAGATCCACATCCAAGTATCTAATACCCATGATGCGAAGTAGATAAATTGACTTCAATAACAAAAATACCCGAAGTGGAAGTCTCACTTCCTTCTTCTTTGAGCTCCTCCAGGAACTTGGCACGATTCCTCTTCCAAATTCGACCGCAATGGAAGCATGTACCTTCCTTAGCCACTCCACCCACTGGTTTCAAGCTAGAAGTGCTAGGCTTGGACTTGTCCTTGCCCTTGCCCTTCCAAATTGTCCTTGGGCTTTTTTCTCTTTGTTTCTTGCCCTTATTCTTTTGGACCATCATTATGGCCTTCCCTTTACCTTTGTTGATGTCTGCTCATAGATTCTCAACATGCCTAGCACTACGGTAGTGATTTGTCAATCTCATTCATGTTGTAGTTCATGACAAATTGATCGAAACTTTCCAAGCAACGATTGCGGGACTAAGTTGGCCAACTCTTGGCCCAAAGGAAAACCAGTCTCTCTAGGTTTTCAATGTACCCAATCATCTTAAGTACATGAGCACCAACAGGGCTTCCTTCTACGATTTTGACCGAAAAAGTGCTTTAGAGACCTCGAATCTCTCATGCCTAGCCCGCTTCTTGATAGAGCTTCTTAAGGTGTACGATCATATCGTATGCATCCATGTTCTCATGTTGCTTTTGGAGCTCGAGTTCATGGTGGCCAGCATTAGACATCCAATGTCCAAGGCATCATCTTGATGCTTCTTATAAGCATCTCTTTCAATTCTAGGGGCATTAGCAAAGCAGGTGGCTCAGAATAGGTCTGTTCCAAAACATTGACTTTTTCTCTTGCTTGAGGACAATCCTCAAATTCTGTACATTGGGTCTAGAAAATTTGTTCCGGCACAACTTGTCCTTCTCAAGGACGGATCGCAATGATAAAGTACCCGATGTGTTTGTTGCCATGGTTATCTATTAACAGAAACATGCAAAAATATAAGTATCATACCATAAACATATTTAATGAGGTCTTTTAATTAAATATGCCTCCCACTATTTTATTCAAGTCAATGACCCTCAGCATTGACTCGGAAAATCCCATCGAAAGATTTTCTAGTGGGCCAAGATCCATATTTTACCTAGCTTTGAGTCAGCTTTGGCTGATTGCCCAAAATTCGGTTATTTAGGTAGGAAACTCTTTCCAATTACATCACATGCAACTCTTGGATAGTTGGGTGAATAACACTTATTCTAATCCATCTAATGGACTAAAGCCCAACTTCATGCCTCTAAGCCTTCAATCCTATTGAAATGGCCTAGTTAAGTCGAGACCCAATGGTTGGCATTTGGATATTACTCTTATCCCATCGCATCTTACTAATATAGATAAAGGCACTCGCTTTGTGCAGACCTACACTTAATCGATATTAGTCTTGATGAGTGCCACGCATTGGAAGGCATCACATAATGACTTAATATTTTCTTTGAGGGAATTTTATTATTAGATCTCACCATTTATTAAACTTGTTTAACATACCATAAACATCATCCATGCATCTCATACATATAAAGCAAATAATAAATGTGACATGGTTATGGCCTCTAAGAGATTAGCTTTAAAAAGCCAGCTTCACCAAGCATCTCCCACCAACGTCCTCACTTGATGCCATCTCCTTGTCTCCACATGATGATTACATTATAGAAACCTCTTTTACATTCGAGGGGAGTTAGATGAGAAGAGAATGTACAATCAGAATGTAGAGAGAAAGGCACGACACGCAGTCGTATTTAAAATAACCAAAATAGCATAAAATAAAGACTAAGGCCATAACCATGCACCATGCATCTCTAAGAATACATAAACACAAAGAAATAACACATTATTATTTTGTGAATTATAAAACAAAGATTTGAATATCGCGCTTTCGAATATCACACACCACGCAACGGGGTTCGGGCAGCGCCCCGACTGGGGTTTCCGCTGCCCGGTCAGCGGGCGGGGGTCAAGGGGAGGCCGCCGCTGGGTGGGGGGGCGCCCGCCCTAAATTTTTCACTCATATACCACCACTGGTTTCTTGGAGAAAAATTCGAGTTAGACCCCTTCTGCCTCCATGATGGCTAGGGCAACAACATTTGAACCCTAAGGCCCACAAAACACATGAACGCTTCATGTGCCGCAGGGGTAACTCTCAGCCGCCATCACCTATCCAAAAGGGTTTCAGATTCGTGAAGACATGAACACTTCATGTCACGAGGAAGCTTCATAGCCGTCGCAAAACGGAAACAAGGTTTCCAAAACCTTGTGTCGCGCTGCTGTGTATATCGCATTCATAATCGTTTTTCGCAGAATCATACATATCACATATACAGATATAAGAAAAACGCAAGAACAGAAAGCATTCAAAACCGTTTTCACAGAATTATATGAACATCTTCATGGTTTCAAAAACATCAACATGTTTCGTAAACAACAAATTTTACAGAACACGGTTTCATACAGCATTATTTCGATTTCAGAAATAACATATAAAGATCATATCTTTTTATGAAAGGAAAGCAACGAATCATGTTATCGCATATAACAAGAAAAGCAGAAAAACCGAATCATAGTTTCGCAAGTGGCTCGATACCCTTTGTTGGGAATTGCGGATCAAAATATCTCGCAGCGGAATAATAGGATTCCCACACAGGATCCATGCGAAAAGTCCATAATCCGAAGTTTTTTTTTTTAAAATTACCTCTTGAAGCGTGATAAACACAAGCGAGGTGAATCACCAACACCGTAATAGTGACAATGTTTCTGCGGTATCCACACGAACAGACTTGCAAAAGGAGTCACGCCTCTGTTTCGCGGTGCTAGCTGCGAATAGAAGAGAAGAACCTTTCACTGTCTCTCACTCACTTTCTTAGGTGCGGCTAGGGTTGTGATGTAACCTCTATGGCAGCCCCTTAACGACTATTTATAATAGTGGCTGCCTTAAGTGAGTGTGAGCAAGAGTAGCAAGGTAAGTCAGTGCAACCCTAAAACCCATCTGTCATGAGTTAGGCCCACAATTGAATCCGAGTCCAACTTGGATCCTTATTGCTCCAATTTAGTCTGTTTCTAAGTGTGCGACCTCGTGTGTTCTCATGACGTTGGTAGTAATATTAAAATCTCATTTTAATATTACAAACGATGTGGTATCTAGCAACACATCACTTGCTACCCAAGTAATGAGAATGTCAGTGATTTGACATAACTATCCGTGATCAATGTTTCCGTGTAGTTTAGTCCCTTTGTCAAGATATCTAGATTGAACACAAGGCATGGAATGCGTCACCCTTGTATAGTCCAATCATTCGTTTCCTGATACTCGAGTAGACTTTGTAACAATAAATGAGATCAATATCTCATATTGACTCATTTGAGCATGGCCATGCATTTCGCAGTCTCACTCAATCAGGGGGCCCGAAGATATCGCTCTTGTTATGTAGGAGTGACAAATTCCATCTAGGTCACTCACATCCCTCTGCATGATTTGCGGTATGTCCAATAACCAACTTTATAATCACCTTGTTACGAGATGACGTTTGATGGCATTAAAACACACAACTCCTCATGTAGGAATCGTAGTGATTTCGGGTCAAAGGACCACAAACACCATTATCACTATGAGAATCGCTTATGACACTCACGTAACGATCCATGTAGCGTTCTCATGGTGGGTCAGTCCCAAGACATCATTACTCTAATATGTACCAATGTGAAGACTTGATATCTCATATCCATGACCCGTGAGATGCGGTCATCAGTCTCTACACATACTAGTCTCAATGTATTATTGTTGTCCTAATTAACAATAATACTTGACTAGGGACATTTAAGAATAGTGTTGTAACCAAAAGGATCTCACGATCAAGTCATCCACTTGATGTCCTATGGCATCAAACTTACTATTCTAAGGACTTTATTATGTTTATCAAAAAGAACACAATAAATGAAATGCCTCATATATAAAATAACATAATATAATGTATGTCAATACAAACAAAATGTATTGGCCACTAGGGCATACACCAACAGTTAGGTCATGTGATATTTTCTAAAGGAATTGAAGTTGATAAGGCCAAAGTTGAATTAATTGCTCATTTGCCTTCCCCAAAAAAAGTTAGAGAAGTTCGTTCCTTTTTAGGACATGTAGGATTTTACAGAAGATTCATTAAAGACTTTAGTACCATATCTAGACCATTATGTAATCTTCTGACAAAAGATGCATCATTTGATTGGACTCAAGAATGTCAAATTTTTTTTGAAAAATTAATTAGTCTTCTGACATCTGCACCTATCATGCAATCCCCTGACTGGTTTTCACTTTTTGAGTTAATGTGTGATGCTAGTGATTTTGTTATTAGTGCTGTTTTTGGATAGAGAAAGGAAGGTAAGCCTCATGTGATTTTTTATGCAAGTAGAACTTTAAATAGTGTACAAATGAATTACACCACTACTGAAAAAGAACTACTTGTTGTAATTTTTGCATTGGGCAATTTTTGAACTTATTTAATTAGTTCTTCTATTGTTGTTTTCACTGATCATGCTGCTGTTAGATATTTAATATCTAAACAGGATGTCAAACTAAGGTTGACATGGTGGATTTTGTCACTTCAAAAATTCAACATCACAATAAAAGATAAGAAAAGAGCCGAAAATATTATTGTAGATCATTTGTCCAGACTTACAACAGACGCATCTTTTGATAACACACCTATCAATGATTCTTTTCTCGATAAATTTTTATTTTCTGTCAATTCCATGCCTTGGTTTGCTAACATAGTCAACTTTCTTGTAACATGAAAGATGCCGTCTCAATGGACGCACCAAGACAGAAGGAAATTTTTGACTGAAGTGAAATTTTTTTATTAGGATGACCTATATTTGTTCAAATATGATCCAAATCAAATCTTTTGGAGATGTGTGCCCGACAATGAGGTAGGTAGTGTCATTAAATTTTATCATTCAGAAGCATGTGGAGGTCACTTTTCTTTAAAGAAAATAACTACAAAAATATTACAGTGTGGATTTTATTGGCTCACTTTATTTAAGGACAGCTATACCTTTTGCAAAAGTTACAAAAATTGTTAAAAAGTATGGTCCATTTCTAAAAGAAATATGATGCCTCTGAACCTATTCTTGTCATTGAAATTTTTGATTGTTGGGATATTGATTTCATAGATCCATTCCCATCTTCATTTGGATTTGTGTAAATTTTGGTTGCAGTTGATTATGTCTCAAAATGGATTAAAGCGATTCCATGTCGATACAATGACTATAAAATTGTTCTTAAATTTTTAAAAGAAAATGTCTTGAGTCAATTTGGAATCCCTCGAGCAATCATCAGTGATGGGAGAACAAATTTTTATGATAAATCATTTGAATCTTTAATGAATAAATATTTTATTACTCACAAAATTGTCACCCCTTATCACCCTCAGACAAATGGACAAGTAGAATTAGCAAATAGGGAGATTAAGAAAATTTTGGAAAAAAATAGTTAACCCAAATTATAAAGATTAGTCTTTAAGACTAAACGATGCACTTTGGGCTTATCGTACTGCTTCGAACACATCTTTAGGCATGTCACCCTATCGGTTAGTCTATGGAAAACCTTGTCATTTGCCTGTAGAATTGGAGCATAAAGCATTTTGGACCATTAAAGCTTTCAATTTAAATCTTGATGATGCTTGCAAGTTACGCAAATTACAATTAAATGAACTTGAAGAATTGAGAAATGATGCATATGAAAATTCAAAATTTTATAAAGATAGAATAAAAGTTTTTCATGACAAGTCGATTTTGAGAAAATCTTTTGAAATTAGTCAAAAAGTTCTGCTTTATAATTCTAGTCTTCACCTATTCCTTGAAAAATTGAGATCTAGGTGGACTGGCCCATTTATTGTTAAACATGTGTATCCTTATGGGGCCACAGACATTGAGAATCCTAAGAATGGTAATGTTTTAAAGGTCAATGGATAAAGACTCAATTGGAAAACCAAGTTGTTGAGGTAGAATTCATCTCCCTTTCTAATCCATGTTATGAGTAGAATTTATTTTAATTTTGTTACTCTTTTTTTTGCAGTTCTTTTTGTTCCCGGTTAAGTGGCGGACAACAGTACTCCGTGACTCTCAAATCAATTTATTTTTTTCAGTTTCTCATAATAACTGATTCTTTCTCCTTTAAAATGGATGTCATTCTCTCAAATTTAGGAAAACATTTCCCTTCTTTTCCTTAAAATGCTCTAGCAAAAATTTACAAAGCTAGATGTGAAAAATTGAGACTGTTAATGCACACGGGCATGCCTAAAGATGTACGCTGGATAATCGAAGCAAAGGTCTATCTATTGGGAATTGCAGTTACATCATGCAGCGAAAAAATAAGGATTCCCACCGAGGATCCATGTGAAAAGCCATAATCTGAGTTTTTCAAATTATTTACCTCTTGAAGCGTGATCAAAAGGAAGAACGTGAATCACTAACACCATAATAAAAATGATGTCTCTGTGGTATCTACATGAACAGACTCACGAACGTCCAACGTCTGCAAAAAGGAGCCTCACGTCTCTCACACAGTGCTAGCTGTGAAGAGAAGAGAAGAAACCTGTTGCTCTCTCACCTACTTTTCTATAGGTGCGGCTAGGGTTCTAAATTGTGTCTCTTAGCAGCCCCTTAGTAGTACTATTTATAATAGTGACTGCCTTAAGTGAGTGTAAGTAGCAGTAAGGTAAGCTGTGCAACCCTAGACTCATCTGTTATGAGTCTGGCCCATATTTGAATCCGAGTCCAACTTGGATCCATTGCTCCAATTTTAGTCTACTCTATGTGTGTGACCCTACAGGTTCTCATTACATTGGCAGTAATATTAAAATCTTATTTTAATATTACAAGCAGTGAGTGGTATCTAGCAACACATCGCTGCTATCCAGGTAATAAGAATGTCAGTGATTTGACATAACATTTCTGTGACTAATGTTTTTGTGTCGTTTAGTCCCTTTGTCAAGATATCTAGATTGAACACAAGGCATGAAATGCGTCACCCTTGTATAGTCCAATCTTTCATTTCATGATACTCGAGTAGACTTTGTAACAACAAATGAGATCAATATCTCATATTGACTCCTTTGAGTATGGCCATGCATTTCGCAGTCTCACTCAATTAGGGGGCTCGAAGATATCGCTTCTGTTATATAGGAGTGATAAATCCCATCTAGGTCACTCACATCCCTCTGTATGATTCGCGGTATGTCTAATAACTAACTTTATAATCACCTTGTTACAGATGACATTTGATGGCATTAAAACACACAACTCGTTATGTAGGAATCGTAGTGAGTTCAGGTCAAAGGACCACAGACATCATTGTCATTATGAGAATCACTTATGACACTCATGTAATGATTCATATAGTGTTTTCATGGTGGGTCAGTCCAGTACATCATTACTCTAATATGTACCCATGTAAAGACTTGATATTTCATATCCATGACCCGTGAGATGTGGTCATCAATCTATGCACATACTAGTCTCAATGTATTATTGTTGTCCTAATTAACAATAATACTTGACTAGTGACATTTACGAATAGTGTTGTAACCAAAAGGATCTTACGATCAAGTCATCCACTTGATGTCCTATGGCATCAAACTTACTATTCTAAGGAATTTATTATGTTTATAAAAAAGAACACAATAAATGAAATGCCTCATATATAAAATAGCATAATAGAATGTATGTAAATATAAAAAATGTATTGGCCTTTAGGGCATACACCAACAATCTCCCACTTGCACTAGAGCCAAGTCAGGCATATATCTAATGCCTAAAGACCTAGTGTGACCCTCATGCTTCTGCTGTGCAAGAGGCTTCATCAGTAGATCAGTAATGTTATCATCCGTTGGTACTCTGCATATCTTCACATCTCCTCTATCGATGATCTCTCGAATGAGATGGAAGCTCCTAAGTATATGTTTGGATTACTGGTGAGATCTAGGCTCCTTAGCTTGTGCAATGGCTCCATTATTATCACAATTGAGGTCCACTGGGTCCATAATGCTTGGAATAGCGCCAAGTTCAGTAATGAACTTCCTGATCTAAACGGCCTCCTTTGCTGCATTGGAGGCAGCAATATACTCAGCCTCTATGGTAGAATCAATGACTGTCTCCTGCTTTGAACTCTTCTTGCTCACAGTACCACCATTTAGGCAAAAAACATAACTCAATTGCGATATGGAGTAGTCCTTATCGGTTTGGAAGCTAGTATCAGTGTAACATTTACAACTAGCTCTTCCTCGCCTCCATATACCAAGAACAAATCCTTAGTCCTTCTTAAGTACTTAAGGATGTTCTTGATAGCAGTCCAGTGACTCTCACCGAGATCAGACTAGTACCTACTCGTCATGCTCAAAGCATACGAGATGTTTGGTCGAGTACATAACATGGCATACATGATAGATCTAATTACAAATGCATATAGAATCTTGCTCATGCGATCCCTCTCGTACTGGGTGGAAGGGGATTGAGCCTTAGATAGGCTTACACCATGCGACATAGGTAAGAGTCCTTTCTTGGATTCATGCATGTTAAACCGTCTTAACACTTTGTCTATATATGTACTCTGACTTAGGCCAAGCAGTCTCAGTGATCTATCTCTATAGATCCTGATACCTAACACATAGGTGACTTCGCCCAAGTCCTTCATAGAGAAGCAGTTCCCTAACCAAGTCTTTATGGACTGTAGGGTAGGGATGTCATTTTCAACAAGTAATATGTCATCTACATACAATACCAGAAAGACAATAGTGCTCCCACTAACCTTCTTATAGACACAAGATTCTTCTTCATTCTTGATGAAACCAAACTGTTTTATTGTATCACCAAAATGAAGATTTTAGCTTCTGGAAGCTTGCTTCAATCCATAAATAGATCATTGTAACTTGCACACCTTTCCAGCATCTTCTGGAGTGGCAAAACCCTTAGGTTGTGTCATGTACACATCCTCGAGAAGATTTCCATTAAGGAAAGCAGTTTTGACATCCATTTTCCAGATTTTATAATCATGGTATGTTGCAATAGAAAGCAAGATTCGAACGGATTTAAGCATTGTAACTGGGGAAAAAATCTTATCATAGTCTACACCATGAATTTGTTTGAAACCTTTAGCCACCAATCGCGCCTTAAAGGTATGCACATTACCATCCATGTCGATTTTCTTCTTGAAAACCCACTTGCACCCAAGGTCCATACTTGGTTGGCATACATGGAATCCATTTCAGATCTCATGGCCTCAAGCCATTTCTCAATTCCTGGGCCAATAATGGCTTCCTGGTAAGTCACAGGCTCATCTTGATCCATGAGCAATACGTCACCTTGTTGGGTCATGAGAAATCCATATCTCTCTAGTTAATGACATATCTTGTTAAACCTACGCAGGTTTTATGCTACTAGAGCAGGTTGCTGTTCCACAACATTTTGTGGAGGCTGCTCTATTTCCACCATAGTTTCATTGCTGCTTTGTGAAACTTGAACTTCTTCAAGTTCTACTTTCCTCCCACTGATTCCTTTGGAGATAAACTCCTTTTCTAGAAATACAATAGTCCGTGCGACAAACACTTTGCCCTCAGTAGAATTATAGAAAAAGTATTCCTTGGTTTCCTTTGGATACCCCACAAAGAAGCATTTATCTGATTTAGGTCCAAGCTTATCAGAAACTTGACATTTCACATAAGCTTCACAACCCCAAATCTTCATGAAAGACATACTGGGCCGTCTCCCAGTCCATATCTCATATGGTTTCTTTTGAACAGTCTTAGATGAAACACAGTTAAGTGTGAAAGTTGTTGTTAACAGAGCATGTCCCCAGAAGGAGCCTGGAAGGTTTGCATGACTCATCATGGACCGGACCATGTCCAACAAGGTCCGGTTCCTCCTTTCAGAGACACCATTCCATTGTGGTGTTCCTGGTAGAGTGAGTTGAGATATTATCCTACACTATTTCAGATGAACATCAAACTATTGGCTTAAGTATTCTCCTCCTCGATCTGATTGAAGGATTTTAATACTCTTGCCAAGTTAGTTTTGTACTTCATTTTTGAACTCTTTGAACTTTTCAAAGGATTCTGATTTATGCTTCATAAGATATACAAATCTATATCTACTGAAATCATCAGTAAATGTAATGAAGTATTGAAAATCGCATCTAGAGAGTGTGTTTAGTGGCCCACATACATCACTATGTATAAGGCCTAAAAGATCACTAGCCCTTTCACCTTGTTCAGTGAATTGGGCCTTTGTCATCTTCCCTAATAAACAAGATTCACATATCTCATATGATTCGAAATCAAACGAGTCCAAGAATCTATCTTTATGGAGTTTGGAGATGTGTTTCTCATTTATGTGGCCCAAACGACAATGCCAGGGAAAAGTTGGGTTCAGATCGTTTGATTTAAACCTCTTTGTATTTATGTTATAGACGGGCGTTTCGAGATCAAGTACATAAAGTCCATTACTCAATTGTGTACTACCATAAAAAAATATCATTCATATAAATGGAACAACACTTATCCTTTATAATAAAAGAAAAACCTTTCTTGTCCAAACAAGAAACAGAAATGATATTCCTACTAATAGCAGGCACAAAATAGCAGTTCTCTAACTCTATTACAAGCCCAGTGGGCAAAGATAATAAATAAGTCCCTACAGCTAATGCAGCAACCTTTGCTCCATTTCCCACTCATAGGTCGACTTCGCCTTTCGTTAATGGTCTACTGCTCTTTAAATCCTGCACATTTACACAAATGTGAGATCCACATCCAGTATCTAATACCCATGATGCAAAAGTAGATAAATTGACTTCAATAACATAAATACCTGAAGTGAAAGTCTCACTTCCCTTCTTCTTTTTGAGCTCCTCCAAGAACTTGGCACAGTTCCTCTTCCAATGTCCGACCTGACCACCATGGAAGCATGTACCTTTCTTAGCCACTCCACCCACTGGTTTCAAGCCAGAAGTGTTAGGCTTGGACTTATCCTTGCCCTTGCCCTTCTAGTTGTCCTTAGGCTTTTTCTGCTGTTTCTTGCCCTTATTCTTTTGGACCATCATTATGGCCTTCCCTTTGCCTTTGTTAATGTTCTACTCAGCAGTTCTCAACATGCCTGGAATATCTGGTAGTGATTTGTCAATCTCATTCACGTTGTAGTTCATGACAAATTAACTAAAACTTTCCAATAATGATTGCAGGACTAAGTCAGTGGCCAACTCTTAGCCTAAAGGAAAACCAAGTCTCTCTAGGTTTTCAATGTACTCAATCATCTTGAGTACATGAGTACCAACAGGGCTTTCTTCTACCAACTTGCACTGAAACAGTGCTTTAGAGACCTCGTATCTCTTATGCCTGGCCTGCTCTTGATAGAGCTTCTTAAGGTGTACGATCATATCGTAGGCATCCATGTTCTCATATTGCTTTTAGAGCTCAGAGTTCATGGTGGCCAGCATAAGACATCTGATGTCCAAGGCATCATCTTGATGCTTCTTATAAGCATCCCTTTTAATTCTAAGGGCATTAGCAGTAGGTGGCTCAGGAATAGGTTGTTCTAGTACATACAACTTTTTCTCTTGCTTAAGGACAATCCTCAAATTCCTGTACCAGTCTAGAAAATTCGTTCCAGACAACTTATTCTTCTCAAGGATGGATCGCAGTGATAAGTTACTTGAAGTGTTTGTTGCCATGGTAATCTATCAATAGAAATATGTAAAATATAAGTATCATGCCATAAACATATTTAATGAGGTCTTTTAATTAAATATGCCTCCCACTATTTTATTTAGGTCATTGACCCTCAGCATTGACTTGGAAAATCCCATCGTAAGATTTCCTAGTGGGCCAAGATCCATATTTCACCTAATTTTGAGTCAGCTTTGGCTGATCACCCAAAATTCAGTTATTTAAGTAGGAAACATTTTCCAATTACATCACATGTAACTCTTGGATAGCTGGGTGAATAACACTTATTCAAATCCATCTAATGGACCAAAGCCCAACTTCATGCCTATAAGCCTTCGATCCTATTGAAATGGCCTAGTTAAGTCAGACCTAATGGTTGGCAGTTGGATATTACCTTTATCCCATCACGTCTTACTAATATAGATAAAGGCATCCTGCTTTGGCAGATCTGCACTTAATCGATACTAGTCTTGACGAGTGCCACACATTGGAAGGCATCATATAATGACTTAATATTTGCTTTGAGGGAATTATTTATTTATTTATTTATTTATTATTATTATATCTCACCATTTATTAAACTGTTTATCATACCATAAACATTATCCATGCATCTAATACATAAAAAGCATATAATAAAAGTGACATGGTTATGGCCCTTAAGAGAGTAGCATAAAGAAAGCCAGCTTCACCAAGCATCTCAATGTCCTCACTTGATGCTATCTTCTTATCTCCACATCATAATGACATTATATAGAAACCTTTTTTACATTCGAGGAGAGTTAGGTGAGAAGAGAATGTACAATCAGAATGTAGAGAGAAAGGCACGACACGCAGGTCATATTTATTAAAACCAAAAAGCATAGAAAGAGGACTAAGGCCATAACCATGCACCATACATCACAAAGAACATACAAACTCAAAATAATAATACATTATTATTTTCATGAGTCATAAAATTAGATAGAAAATATCGTGCTTTCGAAAAACACACTACGGAGAGGTAGCACGGGGGTTCCGCTAATAGGGCTTCCAAAATCACTTGCATCGCGCCTTTTGTGTAGAAACAAGGATTCCTTAACCCCTGCTGTTACAAACCAAGAACATGGTTTCCTAAACCCTTATGCTGCGCATTGAGAATAAGGATTCCATAACGCTGTATGTATCACATACATACCAGAAAGCTTCACAAAAACATACATATTAAAACAAAATGTTTTTCACAAAACATATGAACATCTTCATGGGTTTTTTGAAAACAACATCACAGTTTTGCATACAACATAAGAAACAGAATATGTTTTCGCAAAGGGTTTCATACGGTTTTCAGAAATAACATATTAAAGATCATATCTTTTATAAAAAATAAGAACAGAAAACAGAATCATGGTTTCGCAAGATGCTCTGATACCACTGTTGGGAATTATGGTTACATCATGTAGCGAAAAAATAGGGATTCCCACCGAGGATTCATGCGAAAAGCCATAATATGAGTTTTTTAAATTATTTACCTCTTGAAGCGTGATCAAAAGGAAGAACGTGAATCACCAACACCGTAATAGAACTGATGTCTTTGCGGTATCCACACGAACAGACTCACGAACGTCCAACGTCTGCAAAGAGGAGCCTCACGTCTCTCACACAGTGCTAGCTACAAAGAAAAGAGAAGAAATCTGTCGCTCTCTCACTCATTTTTCTGTAGTTGCGGCTAGGGTTCTAAATTGTGTCTCTTAGCAGTACTATTTATAATAGTGACTGCCTTAAGTGAGTGTGAGCAGCAACAAGGTAAGCTGTGCAACTATAGACTCATCTGTTATGAGTCTGACGCAAATTTAAATCTGAGTCCAACTTAGATCCATTGCTCCATTTTTAGTCTGCTCTATGTGTGTGACCCTGTAGGTTCTCATTACGTTGGCAGTAATATTAAAATCTCATTTTAATATTACAAGCAGTGAGCGGTATCTAGCAACACATCGCTACTACCCAAGTAATAAGAATGTCAGTGATTTGACATAACCTTTCCGTGACTAATGTTTCCATGTCGTTTAGTCCCTTTGTCAAGATATCCAGATTAAACATTGTGAATGCTTATGTCTCTAAGGCATGTTGAAAGGTTTTTGATGATAACAAAAGCAAAAGAGAAGATCAAAGCACAAAAGGAAAAAATCAAGATCAAAGAAAGAAGACAGAAGGTTTAATTAGTTATTTAGACTTAGGACATTACTGTTAAATGCTCTCAAGATTTCTCAAATGGTTTTTCAAATATATGATTTCAAAATAAATAGGAAATTTCAAAGATAAACATGGCTTTCAATAAAACCTAAGTTTCAACTTTAAATCTAACACTCTTAAAAGGATTTATGTTTAAACAAGTACCCTGAGGTGTTGGAAATGACTTACACGAGTTATTGAACTTGAAAAATGTGTTCAAAGCAAATGTAATCGATTACACAATGTTTGTAATCGATTACACATCAAACAGAAAGAATGTAATCGATTACATGAACAATGTAATCGATTACAAGCAAGTCAGAGGCCATGTAATCGATTACACAGTATATGTAATCGATTACACAAAGCCCAGAAAAGGCAAAGAACACGTTCGACAAGAAATGTAATCGATTACACAATATATGTAATCGATTACACAAAACCCGAAACTCAAAAACATGTTCGACGAGACATGTAATCGACATACAAGGATATTGTAATCAATTACACAAAGACAAGTCGAAGTCATGTAATCGATTACATGATCATTGTAATCGATTACAAGCAAAGTCGAAGCCATGTAATCGATTACCTCAAGAATGTAATCGATTACAGAGCCCAGAAAGTTCGTAAAACGTTGGAACAATAATGTAATCGATTACGAGATATGTAATCGATTACACGCATCCGACAAGGTCCAACGGCTATATTAAATGCATTAAATGCATGCCCAACTACCTCCAACGGCTCTATTAATTGAGAAACTTATAAATACCCAGATTGGGTCTTTGTTTACGGTTGACCTTGAACCAAAAACTGATCATTATACTTCAAAACGTGAATCAATTCTTAAAATCATTTCTTGCTCGCTTTTTCGACTAAAAACGTGAAAAATCCTTGAGAGCATATTAGAGCTTCAATTTGTAAACACTTGCTCTAGAGAGCTTCTTCTATTTCAATCTTATACTTTTCGATTAGTGAGGGTGAGGTATCCCTCAAGTATTGTAAGGGTGAGGTATCCCTTGGAAAATAGAGGCTCAAGCTTTTGGGTGAGGTATCCCACACTTGTTGAGTGCTCAAGGTTGTAGTGGTTTTTCAAGCACCCATTGAAGCTTGAAGATATAGTGGAAAATCTCAAGGTGTTGCTTGGGACGGACGTAGATCACAAGTGGAGTAGTGATTGAACCAGGATAAACGACCGTGTTTGTTTCTCTAAACTCTCCTCTGTTCATCTTTGTGCACTTTGTTTCATTGTTTTATTTGGATATTGTCTCCTTGACTATTACGTTCATTAGTAAAAGTGCTTAACTCATCTATTCAATTATCTCTCGATTATTCAATAGCTTCAACGAAAATTGATTGTCAAACGATTTGCGAAAGATTTGTGAACTTATTTTTAACTACTCAATTCACCCCCCTCTTGAGTATTGAGGCCACTTGGTAACAAGTGGTATCGTAGCTAGACTCTTGTATAAAGAGCTTAGCAAACTTCAAGAGAAGTGATGGCTTCAAATGGTTTTTCAAATGAAGGTTCTTCTATAAATAGACCTCCTTATTTCAATGGGGATGGCTATGCCTATTGGAAAGAAAGGATGAAAATTTTTATTGAAGCTATTGACTTAGATGTGTGGGACGCAGATTGAAAATGGTGCTTTTGTCCCTACACAAACTAAGGATGGTGTGACAATTAATACACCTAGAAGTGATTGGACCGATGATGATAAAAAGAAGGTTCAATATAATTTGAAAGCCAAGAACATCATCACCACATCTTTGGGGTATGATGAATTCTTTAGGGTGTCAAACCGTAAGACCGCAAAAGAAATGTGGGATACCCTACAAGTAACTCATGAAGGCACTAGTGAGGTAAAAAGATCTCGAATAAACACTCTTACTCATGAATATGAATTGTTTAGAATGAACCAAGGTGAGAGTATTCAAGATATGCAAAAGAGATTTACTCATATTGTTAATCATCTCATCTCATTGGGAAAGACATTTCCTAATGAGGATCTTATTAACAAAGTCTTGAGATGTCTAAGCAAGAATTGGCAACCCAAGGTAACTGCGATTGCGGAATCAAGAGATTTATCAACCATGTCTCTAGCCACCCTATTCGGAAAACTTCAAGAGCATGAGCTGGAACTAAGTAGGCTCAATCAAAATGAAGAACATGACAAAAAGAAGAAGGGAATTGCACTCAAGGCCACCTCTCCCATACTTGAAGATGATGATGAAGATGGTGAAGAGGATGCTGAAAATATTAAGCTAAGTGAGGAGAATCTTAGTCTCCTTGTAAGAAAATTCGGAAGATTCTTGAAGAAAAAGGGATTTCAAAGAAGACCACCGTTTCCTCAAAAGAAAGCATATCACAAAGGAGAAGGATCCTCCACTCCTCCAAAATGCTATGAATGTGGAAAACCGGGGCACATGAAAATGGAGTGTCCTATATATCTCAAGAAGACGGAGAAGTTTGAGAAAAGACCCTCCAAGGAAAAGAAAGGAAGAAGAGCATATATAGCTTGGGAGGACAATGACTTAAGCTCTTCCGATGATTCTGAAAATGAGGAAGCCCATCTTTGCCTCATGGCTCAAGGAGAAGAAAGTGGAGAAAGCGACACCGAGGTAACCTCTTCTAACCTAGAACCTCCACCTTCTTATGATGAATTACAAGATGCCTTTCAAGAATTGCATGATGAATCTTTGAGGCTCACAAAAATGATTTTGTCTTCCAATAAAACAATCTCCCTATTGACAAAGAAAGTTTCTGCTTTAACCAAGGAGATAAATGAACTTAAAATTGAAAATGAGACTTTAGGACTCATAGATGCTAATTCATCATGCATGATTTGTTCCTCACATGAAAATGCATCCATATCATTACCTTGTCTATCATGCAAAGCTTTTGAAAAAGAAATTGAAGACTTGAACAACACTCTTGCAAAATTCACTTTTGGAAGAGACAACTTGAATGTGTTGTTAGGGAGACAAAAATGTGTTTTCCAAAAAGCCGGTTTAGGATTTAATCCAAACAACCATCAAAAATCTTATAAGAATTTCTTTGTTTCCTCAAAAACTTCAAGTAGCCCCTTTGTTAAATGTTTTCATTGTGGTAGGAAAGGGCATAGTGCATCCACTTGCAATGTTAGAAAGAACATAAACACCAAGGTTGGAATCAAAGGGTTTGGGTCCCTAAAGGCACCATACCTAATTCTAACACACAAGGACCCAAAACAATTTGGGTACCAAAAGTTAAATCTTGAATGTGTGTTGTAGGTGTGCTTGAAGACCAAGAGCTCAAGTTGGTATCTTGATAGTGGTTGCTCCAAGCACATGACCGGAGATGGCTCCAAGTTCTCCTCCCTTACACACAAGAAACATGGTCATGTCACATATGGTGACAACAACAAAGGGAAGATTCTTGGAATTGGCAAAGTTGGTAAGATCCCTTCATCATCTATTGATAATGTCTTACTTGTTGAAGGACTTAAACATAATTTACTTAGTATTAGTCAATTGTGTGATAAAGGAAATAGAGTTATATTTGACTCCTCTTGTTGTATAATTGAGGGAAAGGATGACAAGCAAGTTAAGTTTGTTGGTCATAGGGTCAATAACATATATATGATTAGTCTTGATGACATTTCCTCAAATGATGCTAAATGCTTTATGAGTAGAGAAAATGATTCATGGTTATGGCATAGAAGAATTGCTCACATTCACATGGATCACTTAAACAAATTGGTTTCTAAAGAACTAGTAATTGGTCTTCCAAAGCTCAAATTTGAAAAAGACAAACTTTGTGATGCATGTCAAAAGGAAAACAAGTAAAGGTCTCTCTCAAAGCTAAAAACATAGTTTCAACTTCTAGACCTTTACAACTTTTGCACATGGATCTTTTTGGACCCTCTAGAACTATGAGCTTTGGTGGGAATTACTATGCATTAGTAATTGTGGATGATTTTTCTAGATTTACATGGACATTATTCTTAGCTCACAAAAATGATGCTTTTCAATCATTTAGAAAACTTGCCAAAGTTATCCAAAACGAAAAAGGTTTTTGTATTGCATCCATAAGAAGTGATCATGGTGGTGAATTTGAAAATCATGAATTTGAAACTTTTTGTGATGAACATGGCATTGAGCATAATTTTTCTGCCCCTAGAACACCACAACAAAATGGTGTTGTAGAAAGGAAAAATCGATCTTTAGAAGAAATGGCAAGAACTATGCTCAATGAGGCCAATCTTCCTAAGTACTTTTGGGATGATCGTCGGTTAACACCGCTTGTTATGTTATGAATAGAGCCCTAATAAGGCCAATTTTAAAGAAAACCCCATATGAATTGTACAAAGGAAGGAAACCTAATGTGTCACATTTTCATGTTTTTGGATGCAAATGCTTTGTTTTGAATAATGGAAAGGATAACTTGGGAAGTTTGATGCAAAATCGATGAGGGAATATTCATTGGTTATTCTATCCATAGCAAGGCCTTTAGAGTCTATAATAAACGAACTATGACCATAGAAGAATCCATACATGTTGCATTTGATGAAACTAACCCAAATGTGCCGAGAAAGGAACTTGTTGATGATGTTGCAGAAATCTTGGCAAAGACGCACTTGGAAAATCAAGAGATAGAGTCCAAGAAGAAAGAAGAGAGACTCCTTGATCACTCATGGCAAGAAAATTCTAAAATCTCGGATCTACCCAAGGAATGGAGGACTTCAAGGTATCATCCTCTTGACAAGGTGATAGGTGATGTATCAAAAGGGGTAATCACTCGAAACTCACTTAGAGATGCATGTAATCATCTAGCCTTTGTCTCTCAAGTTGAACCTAAAGACATAAATGAGGCCATTAACGATGAGCATTGGATCTTGGCCATGCAAGAAGAACTAAACCAATTTGAGAGGAATCAAGTTTGGGAATTAGTTCCAAGGCCCAATGATCATCCTATAATTGGCACCAAATGGGTCTTTAGGAACAAACTTGATGAAACGGGTTTAATAATAAGAAATAAAGCTAGGCTTGTAGCTAAGGGATATAATCAAGAAGAAGGCATAGATTATGAAGAAACTTATGCTCCCGTAGCTAGATTAGAGGCCATTAGAATGCTACTTGCATATGCTTGCATCATGGATTTCAAACTCTATCAAATGGATGTCAAAAGTGCCTTTTTAAATGGTTTTATACAAGAAGAGGTGTATGTAGAACAACCTCCTGGTTTTGAGGACTTTGAAATGCCCAACCATGTTTTTAAATTGAAAAAGGCTTTGTATGGCTTGAAACAAGCTCCTAGAGCTTGGTATGAAAGGTTGAGCAAATTTCTTTTAGAAAAGGCTTTTCTAGAGGTAAAGTTGACACCACTCTTTTCATAAAACACAAAATGCATGACATTCTTCTAGTTCAAATCTATGTTGATGACATTATATTTGGAGCTACTAACAACTCTCTTTGTAAAGAATTTTCAAATATTATGCAAAGTGAGTTTGAGATTCCATGATGGGTGAGCTCAACTTCTTCCTTGGTCTACAAATCAAGCAAACAAGAGAAGGAACATTTATAAGCCAATCCAAGTATTGCAAGGAGCTGCTCAAAAGTTTGGAATGGACAATGCCAAGCATATGGCTACTCCTATGGGCACCTCTTGCTATTTGGACAAGGATGAAGGAGGTAAATCAAGAGAAATTACAAAATATAGAGGTATGATTGGCTCACTCCTTTATCTCACCGCAAGTAGGCCTCGATATAATGTTTAGTGTATGCATGTGTGCTAGATATCAAGCTAATCCTAAGGAATCACACCTAAGTGTCATAAGAGAATAATGAAATATCTAATAGGCACATCACAAATGGGTTTATGGTACCCTAAGGGTGCCTCATGTAGTCTTATTGGATATTCCGATTCGATTTTGCTTTGGATGCAAAATGGATCGAAAAAGAGCACTAGTGGGACATGCCACTTGCTAGGAAGCTCACTAGTTTCTTGGCACAAAGAAGAAACAAAATAGTGTGGCATTATCCACAAATATATATGTTGGGAGTTCAGTGCTCAAGTCCTTTGGATGAAACAAAGAACTCTTGGACTATGGTCTTGAGCTTGATCACATTCCCATAAAATGTGATAATACTAGTGCAATTAACTTGTCAAAAAATCCCATTTTGCATTCTAGAACTAAGCATATTGAAATAAGACATCATTTCATTAGAGATCATGTTCAAAGAGGTGATTGCATACTTGAATTTGTTGAAACAACTAAGCAATTAGTGATATTTTCACCAAACCCCTTGCAAAAGAAGCATTTTTCTACATTAGAAACGAACTGGGTATATTGGACCATTCATGCATAAATTAAATATTTGTCGCATAATCCTAAAACAAAAGCCTAAGCTTGCGTTTTTCTCGCATAATTATGCCACATCACGCACAATTTCTGAATTTTCATTATATATATTTGAATCCCATACTAACTTGAGCGTCGGAGGTTTCCCCAAATTATTTTGCAGGTGCTCCTCATGTCCAACTTTGACAAGAAGGGTGAAATTCAACAGCCTCAAAAATCACCAAAAAGGGTGAAATTCTTGGTAAACATGATAATTTTGATCAATTATATTAGTTGAATCATAATGTGATTAATCTATATGCTTGGATGATGATTTGAATTGATTTGAGTTGCTTTAAAACTGTTTTGGGTGGATTAAAATTGATTATATGTTGTTTGGAACGCAAAACTGAGTTAAAGAGTGCCGGTAATCGATTACAATGCCTTTGTAATCGATTACATGTGTTCACATCACGCATGTAATCGATTACACACATTTTGTAATCGACACAACCAACTCAGAACTCAGGTAATCGATTACATCATCTATGTAATCGATTACAAGGTTCCTCAGAATCATGTAATCGATTACACTAAAAATGTAATCGATTACATACCTACCAGAAGCATGTAATCGATTACACCAAAAATGTAATCGATTACACACCCACTGAGAATGCATGTAATCGATTACACACTCAATGTAATCGATTACATTGTGGTTTTTTAAAAGGCTCCCGACGCGTAGTGGTCATTTCTGTTTGGCCCTGTTCATCTTCCTCGCTCTCCCTCTCGCACCCACGCACCTCGGATCTCAAAACCTCTCATTTCTCACTCAAATTTCCATCAAAACTCATCATTTCGCCTCTCTCAATCTCGAAATCCCCTCTCCACATAACCCACCGATCAAATCTCCTCAAATCCCTCATCCAAAATCTCCCCATCTTCTCTCACAAACACCCTCTCCACTTTTCTAACCTAATTTCGTCCCTCTCTCTCTCCTCACTCATCCCCAACCATTTACCACTCAACCCGTGCTTCTCTCTCTCATCAATGGCCTGAATCCTCCCATCGCTCGAAGCGCCCAAGAACAGGGCTGCTTGTTGGAAGTTCCTCCGGTGGCTCTACACGCAATATCTCTCGGGTTGGACCTCACGAGGCACTTCTCCACCGTGAAGAAAGCCGAGTTGTTCAGAAGAACTTCCGGCTTCAAGCAAGATCATCTCTCCTGTGTATCTACCCATCACCTTCTCGTGAGAGTGAACCCTTAGTGAGCTTTAGGACAATAGAACACTTAGGCTTGCTTTGGGATTCCTAAGTATAGAGAAGGCCATCTACCCTAACCTTGTCCGAGTGTTTTATGCTAACCTCGAAGGTTGAGGATAATTGCATCATTTCGAGGTGAAAAAGCAACAAATCAAAGTTAACCATGACAGAATGGTATAGGCTCACCAAGCTCACTCCCGATGGAGCCCAGGTTCGTGGGAATGCCAAAGTCCGGGGGCATGAGTTTGAGCACAAGGCTGCTCTTCTCTCCTTGATTAGGACGGCTACCACCTCCCGGTGATCCTAGACGCAGAATAATGGCCACTGGCCTCACTATGGAAAACACAGTGGTCCTCCACTACCTCTTGGTTCGTGGATTGATTCCCAGAGGAGGAAATTACTCCCAAGTCCTCAAGGACGATGTAGTGGCATTATGGGCAATGACCACAGGGCACCCAATCAACTGGGGATACTACATTCTACAAGATATGCTAGACATCAAGAAAAAGAAGAACTCTGCTCTCCCCTTCGCCATGTTAGTCACCACAATTCTTGAGTATTGTCGCATTTCATTGATCGAAGAGTCCAAGGACACCAGCTCCAAGGGACCCCAATCAATTGGGCTGCATACTCAAGAAGCTTCGGCTCTCTACAAGATGGAGGATAGGTGGCATTACATTACTCATGGCACATTTGGCCATATCCATCACGATCCAGACAGTGATGATGAGGGGGCTCAAGTATCTCCGCCTCGCGCTCGCTGCTCCAGTTTTTCTCTTGATCTTCGCTCCAAGAGATGCGCAACCCGAGCGCCAACGTCAACACGCGCATGGATCATATAGAGCAAAAGATCGACCACCTTGAGATGAGGATGGACTACTCGGCACCAGAGCTTGCCTCCATTCGATCCCTCTTACGTGGACCTCCCGTTCCCGAGAGTCCCGCCTGCTGCCGCCCCCACATCCTCTCGCCCCTCAGGATCCCATTTCCTTCGCCGGTCCATCCGGAGTTCCCGCCGATGATGAGGAGCTTTCGGATTTCGACGACGATCTTATGCCCGGGCCGATGATGACATTGGTCTAGGAGACTCTGCGCGGATCCGAGGGTGATGTTTTTGTGACAACGAGGACACGATAGTGATCCCGGCCTTATGCCTTGATTTGTTTTTCCGCCTTGTACTTTTTTTTTTTTTTTTTTTAACTCGATTATATAAAATTGGTATACCTTTTATGGTTATCTTTTGATTATTGCCTACCTGGTTGTGACATGTTTCTTTGTACATGCTGATTATTAATACATAAACGTGTTTTCACTTTGAATGGTTGGCTGTTGGAATATTGCTTGGACTGATCTTAGTGGCTTTTCTGTTATGGCAAACAATTGGGAATCATGAACTATAACTGACATGCTGTCCATTTTTTTAATGCTTATGTCTTTTTGATAATGCCAACGGGGGAGAAAATAAGGAAAAAAGGTTGCATGAGTACGGGGGAGTTATTGAACTTTTAAGTTATTAAGCTTTTCATATGCAAAATCTAACCCAATATCATGCATAATCTCCGGGGACAGCATTGTAACTAAATGACTATGATATACAAATGCAAAAACTCTTTCTTTTTCCTATGATCAGTTTGTCATCATCAAAAAGGGGGAGAATGTGAATGCTTATGTCTCTAAGGCATGTTGAAAGGTTTTTGATGATAACAAAAGCAAAAGAGAATATCAAAGCACAAAAGGAAAAATCAAGATCAAAGAAAGAACAGAAGGTTTAATTAGTTATTTAGACTTAGGACATTACTGTTAAATGCTCTCAAGATTTCTCAAATGGTTTTTCAAATATATGATTTCAAAATAAATAGGAAATTTCAAAGATAAACATGGCTTTCAATAAAACCTAAGTTTCAACTTTAAATCTAACACTCTTAAAAGGATTTATGTTTAAACAAGTACCCTGAGGTGTTGGAAATGACTTACACGAGTTATTGAACTTGAAAAATGTGTTCAAAGGCAAATGTAATCGATTACACAATGTTTGTAATCGATTACACATCAAACAGAAAGAATGTAATCGATTACATGAACAATGTAATCGATTACAAGAAAGTCAGAGGCCATGTAATCGATTACACAGTATATGTAATCGATTACACAAAGCCCAGAAAGGCAAAGAACACGTTCGACAAGAAATGTAATCGATTACACAATATATGTAATCGATTACACAAAACCCGTAAACTCAAAAACATGTTCGACGAGACATGTAATCGATTACAAGGATATTGTAATCAATTACACAAGTCAAGTCAAGTCATGTAATCGATTACCTCAAGAATGTAATCGATTACCGAGAATGTAATCGATACACAGAGCCCGAAAGTTCGTAAAACGTTGGAACAATAATGTAATCGATTACCTGAGATATGTAATCGATTACACGCATCCTGACAAGGTCCAACGGCTATATTAAATGCATTAAATGCATGCCCAACTACCTCCAACGGCTCTATTAATTGAGAAACTTATAAATACCCAGATTGGGTCTTTGTTTACGGTTGACCTTGAACCAAAAACTGATCATTATACTTCAAAACGTGAATCAATTCTTAAAATCATTTCTTGCTCTGTTTTCTGACTAAAAACGTGAAAAATCCTTGAGAGCATATTAGAGCTTCAATTTGTAAACACTTGCTCTAGAGAGAGCTTCTTCTATTTCAATCTTATACTTTCGATTAGTGAGGGTGAGGTATCCTCAAGTATTGTAAGGGTGAGGTATCCCTTGGAAAATAGAGGCTCAAGCTTTTGGGTGAGGTATCCCATACCATTGTTGAGTGCTCAAGGTTGTAGTGGTTTTTCAAGCACCCATTGAAGCTTGAAGATATAGTGGAAAATCTCAAGGTGTTGCTTGGGACGGACGTAGATCACAAGTGGAGTAGTGATTGAACCAGGATAAACGACCGTGTTTGTTTCTCTAAACTCTCCTCTGTTCATCTTTGTGCACTGTTTCATTGTTTTATTTGGATATTGTCTCCTTGACTATTACGTTCATTAGTAAAAGTGCTTAACTCATCTATTCAATTATCTCTGATCATTCAATAGCTTCAACGAAAATTGATTGTCAAACGATTTGCGAAAGATTTGTGAACTTATTTTTAACTACTCAATTCACCCCCCCTCTTGAGTATTGAGGCCACTTGGTAACAAACATAAGGCATGGAATGCATTACCCTTGTATAGTCCAATCTTTCATTTCTTGATACTCGAGTAGAATTTGTAACAACAAATGAGATCAATATCTCATATTGACTCATTTGAGCATGGTCATGCATTTCGCAGTTTCACTCAATCAAGGGCCCCAAAGATATCGCTCCTGTTATGTAGGAGTGACAAATCCCATCTAGGTCACTCACATCCCTCTGCATGATTCACGGTATGTTTAATAACTAACTTTATAATCACCTTGTTACAGATGACGTTTGATGGCATTAAAACACACAACTCCTCATGTAGGAATCGTAGTGAGTTCAGGTCAAAGGACTACAGATACCATTGTCACTATGAGAATCACTTATGACACTCACGTAATGATCCATGTAGTGTTTTCATGGTGGGTCAGTCCAGTACATCATTACTCTAATATGTACCCATGTGAAGACTTGATATCTCATATCCATGACCCATGAGATATGGTCATCAGTCTATGCACATACTAGTCTCAATGTATTATTGTTGTCGTAATTAACAATAATACTTGACTAGGGACATTTAAAAATAGTGTTGTAACCAAAAGGATCTCATAATCAAGTCATCCACTTGATGTCCTCTAGCATCAAACTTACTATTCTAAGGACTTTATTATGTTTATAAAAAGGAATACAATAAATGAAATGCCTCATATATAAAATAACATAATAGAATGTATGTAAATACAGAAAATATATTGGCCTCTAGGGCATACACCAACACTATCTAGTAGGTGAAACTTCAATTTCATTTGACTCTTACATGACAGGTCTTGGTAGATGTTTGTATTCTAAAAGGAGAAGAGCAAAAAGGTTACAAGTTTGTCATAAATGTACACGATGGAATTATAACAAGCGATGTCATTCTTTGGGGATAGTTTTCGTAAACAGAGAAGATAAAATATTTTTCATTAAGAGTAGACTGAGTAAGGAGTCATTAGATAAAATTTTATTAACTCTTAAGACACATTCGTGTGGATATGTGCAACGTCAACTTCTTAACTTATAGAATCTTTTCAAGGACGAACAAGAACATTACAATGTTGGGAATCTGACTTAAAAAGACCTTGTTTGCTAATTTATAAGAAAATTAGATGGAAAACTTATCGTCGACTCATAGAAGCCATTACTGGACGTAAAACCAGAGGAAGAGGTGAGTTACACTCACAACAACATGTATATATTATCTTGTTCTTCTTATTTATTAAAAAAAAAGATAGAGTATGTACACATCTTGAGTTTGGCTTTGGTAAACACAAAATGTGAATAAGGAAATGTGCATATCCTGATCCAGCCATCTTCATTGAAAAACAAAGTAAGTATATTGTATCCCACATGTGAGGCAGCCAGTAGCATTATGGCCACTTGTCCCTTTTGGGAGCCCTTTGTTGCGCTAGTCTTCAATGGGTCTAATACTGGTCAACGATACTTTGGCACAAAGCCGAAAGAGCATACTACCTCCATCCTATTCTCAAGTGAGTATACATTCACATTTCATCAGATTGTTAGTAACTTGGTATTTAGTCCATGAAATCCTTGTGCATGGATCCTTACCCCGTTTGTTCGGAAGGTTCTTTGGGGGTATTGTAGTCTTAAAACCAACTTCTCGTTGAGAGTCGCCCTAATTGGCTTGAGAGCATATGTTTTTATGCTTATTTTCGTTGTGTGAAAGTATTTTTATTTTAAAAAAATAAAAATAAAAAATAAAAAATAATTAAAAATAAAAAAAGTCTCTTAATTTCAAACTTTTCTAATAACAACCAACCTACCCATATAGGAGCTATCATTACTTTTTCCATTCTCTTCCCTATTTAAACACTCTATTTTCTTCACTTTCCTCTAACTCATAATCATTCAAAGGAAGTGTGAGTGTAGAAATGGAGGGAGCTTTTTTTTTCTGTTCGTAGATTTACTAATATCTGTGTATTTTGTGGGATAAGTTATGGGAAAAGTTTAGAGTTTGTAAATACAGCCAACATTGTTAGTAGAACACTTGCTCCAAGAAACATTCGTATAGTATATGGGGGAGATAGCATTGGGTTAATGGGGGCTGTATCACTTTCTGCACCTATAAGAGGTGGTCAAGTTTTAGGTGTCATTTCTGAACCTTTAACTCAAAGGAACATCATTGGAAAGATAATTAGGCTAGAAATTCAAGTATCATCTATGTTTAGATGAATGAGGATAATGCTTGAAAACTATGATGCATTCATTGCCTTACCATGTGGTTTTGGTACTTTGGAAGAAGTTTTTCAAATTATCTCTTGGGCCCAACTGAACATCCACCATAAATCCATGGGTTTGTTGAATGTTGATAATTTCTTTGATAATTGGTTATCTTTTGTTGACCATGCTATGGAATAGAGCTTTATCACACCTTCGACAAGACGACTCCTTATATCTACTTCAACTATTGATGAATTAATTAATAAATTACAAACTTGTATTTATGAACTTGAACCAGTTATAACTCAGATAGATTGTTCAGAAGGAAGCAACAAAGGAGGTAGCAAGGAACGTGAATGTGATCTGACACTTTATTTATAACTTTTCTTTACCTTTGGTTTTATTCATCGTACTTTGTTTCTATTTAAATTTGTGTAAAGTTTCTCTTTTCAGTAATTGCAACAACAAGTACTATCTTCTATCCTTTACCTATGTATGTTTTGACATTGAGGATAATATTGTGATTTGGTTTAGGGGGAAGGGTAGTTGTTCAAAAAAAAAAATAGGAAGTATGATATGATTGTTAATAACTTACTAAACCAGTTAAGGATGTCAGAGTAAGGAGTAAATTTTACTCTTGAGACGCATCTTAGTTGGGGAGTATATTTATTGATATGATTATCAAAAACCTACTCACAGTAAAACCAATTAAGGATGGTAGAGTAAAGAGTAAATTATGCCCTTGAGGTAAATTTACTCTTGAGATGCATCTTAGTTGGGGTAGTAACTATTTTGTGTAGACATAGCAATTCAAATTCAGGGATCATACCATGATTGAATAAATTGTCATCTTTCTTAAATTTCACATGCTTGGTTATGAATGTTGAATTGATGGACTAAGAATGATAGAAATATGCCTTATGAGATTTTGAGCCTATTGATGAACGAGTTGAACATTTGTACCATTCTCTTCTTTCTTGTGTGATTTTCACTTATAGAATTGTTACTCTAGAGCTTGCTTTGATTCTTTTTGAGACTACATTTTCATATGCATACATAAACATGATTGATGCATTTTTCTTGAAATAACTATTTTAACCAAATAGCAAGAATGATTGGCGTACAAATAGGTAGCCTTGCTTAGCAGTATATTGTCTCAATATGATATCAAGCACTCTTATAACTTCTTGGAAATTCTCTGATTCCTACCAATGTAAGGCATTCGAAATGGCCTATTTCCCCATTGCTTAACCCCTTTGAGCTGATTTGACCATTCTTTGTTTCGAGCTCATTATGTGCCTTAAATGAAAAATCATGTTCTTACCTGACCTTAGGGAATAAGAGAACATTAGCTTTGTCATTGGATGAGTTCTTTAACAAGTGTGGGGGTGTGTGTGCATAATGGTTGGTGAAAAAAATGTTTAAATAAAAATGTATATATTATGTTCATCTTGTCCCTTTTGGGAGCCCTATGTTGCGCTAGTCTTGAATGGGTCTAATACTGGTCAACAATGCTTTGGCATAAAGCCGAAAGAGAAGACTACCTCCAACTCATTCTCAAGTGAGTATATACTCACCTTTCATTAGGTTGTTAGTAACTTGGTATTTAGTCCATGAAATCCTTGTGCGTGGATCCTTACCCCATTTGTTTGGAAGGTTCTTTGGGGGTATTGTAGTCGTAGAACCAACTTCTCATTGAGAGTCAGCCTAATTGGCTTGAGGGCATAGGTTTTTATGCTTATTCCTGTTGTGTGAAAGTATTTTTATCTTAAAAAATAAAAAAATAAAAAAAATAAAAAAATAATTTAAAAAAAGTTTCTTAATTTCAAACTTTTCTGACAACTGCTAATCTACCCATATAGGAGCTATCATTACTTTTTCCATTCTCTTCATTATTTAACACTCCATTTTCTTCACTTTTCTCTAACTCATAATCATTCAAAAGGACTGTGAGTGTAGAAATGGAGGGAGCTTCTTCTTCTGTTCATAGATTTACTAATATCTGTGTATTTTGTAGGACAAGTTATGGGAAGGGTTTAGAGTTTGTAAATAAAGCAAGCATTATTGGTAGAACACTTCCTGCGATGAACATTCGTGTAGTATATGAGGGAGGTAACTGTTAGGGTCAAAACGTGTTTGCCCATTTGCTAACCGCAAGTGCACCGGTCGCACAAGTAATACAGTTACAAAGTAAGAGATCGTTCCCACGAGGATAAGTTTATTTCCAATGCTAAGTATTAACCAATAGCTTACCTAATTCTATTCAAGAACATAAAAATGGATAAAAGTAAAGAAAGTAAAGACAAAAAGCAATAAGGATAAACGGTTAGAGTTTAGGGAAATCCTCTTTCACCCTTTACATCAACTAACAACATGCAATCCTCCTCATAAATATGAATATAATGATTAGGCTAGCTTGAGAATCTACATTAGCTAAACGCCTATGTCTAGGTCATCTAACCATGATTTCAATTGCCCAACTCTCTAAGTGTCCTTGAGAGCTAATACAAAATCCACTCTTTAAGGTCTATTCTCAAACACGCGCTATGCATGGCTAAGAGGTATATGTCTATCCCATTAGCGAATCAACTCATCCCGCCATTGGAATAGAATCGAACATGCATCAACCATATATACAATCTCAAACCCAAATCCCTATGTCTAGGTTCATCAGATTTTATCAAATCAACTTAAATGTTGGCCAAACATTCAAGAGCATTAAGCATAATATGATTGAACAAAATCAAAGATCCACACAAACTCAGGGAAGAACAAATCATTAATATAAATAAAAGGATTCAAAGTCATCCCTAAATAAAGCTCAGCTATACAATGAACATGAGAACAAATTACAAAATACATGTTCAAGAAATGAGGAAGAGAAAAGAGAGAAGGAGAAAGCTTATGGATTTCGCCATTGAAGCTCGGATCCTCCTCCAACGGAAAGAGGGCTTCCATCCTTAGCTCCCCAAGCTCCATCTCCACCTCCAATGGAGGTCTAGCCGCAGCCTCTAACCCAGAAAACTAAAAACCTAAAACCTAAAAGAGAGAAAACTGAGAGAGAAAGAAAGGGCGTGAAAAACTAAATAAATAGGTTCAGCTCGCCGATGCGCGCCGCGGCGTGGACATTCCCACGCCTCAGCATGGAGCTGTCTGTGCTGTCAGTATATGGCTGGATGAGACCCTCACGCCGTGGCGTGAACATTTCCACGCCGCGGCGTGGAACTCTGGAATGCTTCCTTGGCTTCTTTCCTCCAATGCTAGGCCTTGGCTTGCATCAATTTGTCTCTTTTGAGCCTTTCCTGCATTGGATAAAGCACCAAGTTAAATATAATTACAAATTTACTTAATCAATCAACAAATATGCACAAATTGCTTAAAAACATAAAGGAAGGTCTCAAAATAGAATTTCACAAATATAAGCATAAAACCTTTCAAATATGCATAAGAACAAGGACTAAGCATGCCATGAAGCACAAATATGGGACATAAATAACTACATTTTATGGAGTTATTAGTAACATTGGGTTAATGGGGGCTGTATCACTTTTTGCACATATAAGAGGTGGTCAAGTTTTAAGTGTCATTCCTGAACATTTAACTCGAAGAAATATAATTAGAAAGGCAATTGGGCTAGAAATTCAAGTATCATCTATGCATGGACGAATGAGGACAATGCTTGAAAACTCTGATGCATTCAATGCCTTACCGGGTGGTTTTGGAACTTTGGAAGAAGTTTTTCAAATTATCTCTTAGGCCCAACTGAATATCCACCATAAACCCATGGGTTTGTCGAATGTTAATAATTTCTTTAATAATTTGTTATCTTTTATTGACCATGCTGTGGAACAAAACTTTATCACACCTTTGACAAGACGACTCCTTATCTCTGCTTCAACTGTTGATGAATTAATTGACAAATTATAAACTTTTGTTTATAAACCTGAACTAGTAATAGCTCAGATAGATTGGTCAGAAGAAAGCGGTATGGGAGACAGCAAGGAACGTAAGTGTGATCCGATACTTCATCTATAACTTTCCTTAAGCTTTGGTTTTATTTATTGTACTTTGTTTCTGTTTAAATTTGTGTCAGATTTCTCTTTTTAGTAATTGCTACAATAGGTAATGTCTTCTATCCTTTGTTCATCTATATTTTAACATTGCGGATAATATTATGATCTGGTTGGGGGGAAGGATAGTTTTTCAAAAAAATAAATAAATTAGGAAGTATGATATGATTGTCAGTAACTTACTAAACTAGTTAAGGATGAAAGAGCAAGGAGTAAATTTTACTCTTGAGACACATCTTAGTTATGGAGTATGTTTATTGATATGATTGTCAAAAACCTACTCAAAATAAAACTAGTTAAAGATAGCAGAGTAAAGAGTAAATTTTGCCTTTGAGGTAAATTTGCTCTTGAGACGTATCAAAATTGGGGGCAGAGTAAGGAATAATTAGGTAGATAACTATGTTATGTGAAAGTAGCAATTCAAATTCAGAGAACATAGCATAATTGAGTAAATTGTCTTTTTTCTGAAAAATCACATGCTTGGTTATGAATGTTGAATTGGTGGACAGAGAATGATAGAAATATGCGTTGTGATATTTTGAGCCTATTGATGAATGAATTGAACATTTGTACCATTCTCTTCTTTCTTGTATGATTTTCACTCATGGAATTATTACTCTGGAACTTGCTTTGATTCTTTTTAAGACTACATTTTCATATGCATACATAAACATGATTGAGACATTTTTTTCTTGTAATAGCTACTTTAACCAAATAGTCAAGAATGATTAGCGCACAAATGGGTAACCTTGCTTAGCAGCATATTATCTCAATATGATATCAAGCACTCTTATGGCTTTTTGGAAATTCTCGTATTCCTGCCATTGTAAGGCATTGGAAATGGCCTATTTCCCCATTGCTTAACCCCTTTGAGCTGATTCGACCATTCTTTGTTTCGAGCTCATTATGTGCCTTAAATGAAAAATCATGTTCTTACCCAACCTTAAGGAATAAGAGAACATTAGCTTTGTCATTGAATGAGTTCTTGAACAAGTGTGGGGGTGTGTGTGCAGAATGGTTGGTGAAAAAAAATGTTTAATTAAAAAATATATATATTATGTTCATCTTGTAAATAAAAAATAAAAAAAAAATGTAAAGAAGGGCCAACAAGGCAATAAAGGAAAGGAAAAGTATATGTAAAGGAAATTTGTATTAGGTGGAGTTGGGATGAACTTTCATGCTTGTTAATTAAACTCATCTCTCACGCTCTTTTATTTTCTTTGGTATTTAACTTGTCATATCCATATTACCTCCTCCTTTACCTTGACCCCATTACAACCTTAAATAAAGTCCTCATGATTTGCGTGTGTATGTGTTTTGATTAGTGGAGAAGTAGAAGATAAGCAAGCTTATAGTAGTGAAATTTTCATGGGTTGAATTACCATTTTAAACACTTAAGGGATTGAGAGTGAATCCTGTGAGGATTTATCATTTTTGATTCATTCTTTTCAACTGAAGTTTCATTGCTTATTGGTTTGAGATATGAAAAAATGTTATCTCATTAATGCTTTGATCCCATGAATCTTTAGTTGCTTGTCTTGAAACATTGAGTCTTTTAGAGTTTTTAATTTTTGAATCTGTGTCGTTTTTCTTTGTTCCCTAGTTTAGGTCTTATGTGTTTTGCCCAAGAGTGCAAAAGTCAAGTGTGAGGGAATTTGATAGCAATATAATTTATTCATTTTATAATCCTCTCATTTAGCTTCTTAAGGTTTAATTTGACTTAATAAAGTTAGTTTTGTCACATTTTATGAAATTGAGCTTAATTGGATCATTGAAGAAATTATTGCTTGAATTGTCCTTAATTTGAGTGATTCATTTTTTAGTAAACTAGCTATAATTTGAGTTGTAAATATATGATTGATGTGATTCTAGTCTTGTTGGAAAGCTAAGATAATTCTCTACAACTTTCATGAAGACCTCAAGATTACGTTTTGATAATTTAAATTGGAGTTGAAACAAGATCTAGAATTCTGAACCCAACAGCTTGACCTATGCATACTCATCAGATTATATCTTGAGATATAAGAGAGATTTTGGAATGAAACTAGTGTCATTTGAACATTAAGGTCCATATCTACAACTTTTATGAAGAACATAAAAGTCATATCAGATTTCTTGAAGGTTATATTGGGCTTGGAAGTCAGAATAGAGGAGCTGTAGTTGAGCCTAAATACTATGCAGTAATTGGCCCATATCTCAGGTTGTAGGTAGTCTTTTGAGTTAAAACTATTGGCATTGGAAAGCTAAGACAATTCTCTACAACTTTTATGAAGACCACTTATCCAAGAAATGACGCATGCCATGAGCTCAGAACTAAAACATTTCAAAGACAAGAATCTTTATAATTTTTCACTCATTCATCATCATCAAACAACTCCTTTGGCATTTTGTACTCATCATCAAACAACTCTATTGTCATTTTGTACTCCTCTAGCTCTATAAAAGAGAGCAATGGCTGATCATTTGAGGAGGTTAGCTTAGAAATCAATATCATACTTGTGTATTAATTGTTTCCTTTGTAGTAGTTTTCTTACGTGATTGAAGTTGGAGCTTTATGGATAGCAAAAAGGTGCAAAAGACCACTACAGAGGGATCCACGGCCTGCCCGTGGATCAAACCATGACCATGGATCGAGCAGTGTAACACCCACCGCAGGGTGTCACATTTATGTTACTTTATTACCCAAAACACCCTCAATAGTCATAAAATGGGATGTTGTGATAAAAATACGAGTTGTAAAATTTTTTTTTAATGGATAACAATAAAATAGACTTAGCGAAAAGTAAAACTATTATACAACAACCTCACACATAATTTACATCATATACATATTACACAAGTGCTGTCAAGCTTATTTATTACAGACCATGTCTCCGAACAATAAACACACTTAAATAATTACACACATAGTTTATATCAGAATTCAAACTTGCCCAAGTTTAACTAAGTAGAAGACCCCTCAGACGGGTCCTCCTCGGGTTCCTCAGCAGGTAGGAATCCGTTATGACAAGTAGCCCAATGGATAGGTGTCCGGGCAGACGATACTATGCTGATTTCCGTTGGGACATAATTTCTAGTATCCCAATGTCACCTGATATGTAAAGGAAATTCAACATGAACAAAGATAGTCATGCAGAAAAATGGATTTCTACAAAACAGTCTACTAATACTAACAGTCAGGTACCCCTCGTAAATAAGTCCTCGCTCATCAGGACTTGTCCTCCATTCTCCAGCTCTTCCGTGAAATTGTAGACGTACATATCTGAAGAAACTGGCTCTTGATGTCATACTGTCAGAATTCTGCGTTCCCTGATGTGAGAAGTAACTCTTCTTCTGCTTCTTGTACCATTTCTTTTCCAATGTCTTCACCCAATTATAAATACAATATACAGATATACATACAAAGAGGTGAGATCACCTATACCAATACTAGCATGATAGCATAGAGATAATACAAACAACATATCATGCAAAAATATCATATCATGATCACAATTATGCCATCATCATAGTGTAAAATAATAATTACCATCATGCCACTATCACTGTTTAAATTACAAAATAATTACAGTAACAACACCATATAGATATAGATGCTTAGTTTCATGCATGCGTACATAAACTCAATGTCCTACTCCATGGAGCTAATACTCAAGTCGGAGAAATTGATCGAAAAGAGCTGCTGGTATCACGTGCTTCAGACCAAGTGCTATAATTATATCTTGCACATCTAGCACATACACGACAGTCTTTGTCAGATCTCGATTAAGAATAGTGTCTCGGTCCGGATCATCGGTGTGTTGCATTGGTCTAACTCACGGTACAGAAGAGCTACCAACTGCCCATTGCGAGCAACCCGCACCCCGATGCCCCCAAGGTCAACAAGTGACCTACACTACGCGTATCGCACCCACTCAAGAGGTGTACGTTTCTCCTAGGCAATTAGCCATTTACAGTCCATCAGACCATTTTCAATGTATGTGTAATGCAGCAATTACCAACCAAAGGTAAATCACATAATTTTTCATACAAAGTTCAAATACTATTTTACGTTCATAAAATGGATTCATGCCAACTATAAGCAAATTGCTCAATTTCTTGTACAGTATTCACATACTGATTTTTAACTATAAAGTTTACTGTATAATTAACAGCAACCTTATATTATTGCATTTTTCTCATTGAAAAAATATTTTTGTCACATTTTTTTACGGTCACGTAATATTTTATTACGTAAACAATGATTTGTAACATTTTTATTACGTTTAAAAATTTGCATAACAATTTTTTACTGTATTCTAAAATGCGTAAAAATATTCTTTTATTTTTAAATTGCATAGCAATTTTTCTACAACATTTGATCGTGTAAAATATTTAAACGCTTTAAAAATTGCGTAGAAATATTTTAACATTTTTTTCAAAACACATATTTTAAAAATTACGTTTTTGAGTTACATAAATCGTTTTTCACCGTTTCTACCCTTCGTAAAATATTTCTTAATTTTAAAATATTATTTTGGACTTTTCTTAATATAACTTCTTACTTTATTTTCTTCCGATTCTTAAAAAAATTCTTTTCCATAATATATTTTCTTAACATCACTTTTTATTGATTTAATTTTACAAAATCACATTTAGTTGATTTAATTACTATTTCTAATTTTAAATTTCATAACGTTTTCCAAAACCCAATAAATAAATTCTACGTTAGTAAATTTAAGTTACAAACGTTTTCTTTTATATTTCTAAATCACTTCTAAAAATTAATTCTCTTTAAAATAATTTGAAGTTCAACACCTTCAATCTCCTTTTTTTATTATTTTATTTATGAAAATTCCACTAGATAACACTTTAATTCCCTTTTCAAAAATCCTTATTAGAAAATTCTTATATTTTATAACATCAAAACATTTTTTTAAATTATGAAAACCTTATAGATGGCCATTGGAATCATGAAATGTTTTTCTTCTAACTTAAATAAATTCCATTCTTGTTTCTTTTCTAAATTATCAAAACCTTATAGATGGCCATTGGAACCATGAAATATTTTTCTTCTAACTTAAATAAATTCCATTATTGTTTCTACACAAAATAAATTCATGAAAACTCAACTCCAAAAATCATGTGCATTCTTTTTACAAAACAAACTCCTTTGTTTATTTTCTTTACTTCTCAAATCATTCAATTTTATTATTTATAAAAATATAATTTTGTGAACACCAAATTAGTTGATGTCTTATCCGAAATTTACTTTAGTTCAAGGACTAAAAATGAACTCCATAGTTCTTGAAAAATTTCAATAATAACTTTAGTCTTAGGAATTCAAAACCGTGACCTCCTCCATGGCCTTTGGAGCCAAAATTTTGCTATTTCAACATACATCCATCATAATATATTCAACATATATCATCATGCATATTAAAAGCATACCATATAAATAAATAAAAATCATACTAAGCATGCATACACAAATAAATCATGCAAAGCATATCAAGCATAGACAAAAATAATTAAAGCACATAAACACACATCACTTATTACATGACCATGGATATAAATCCTCACATGGATTCACCATCCATCAAATATAACCATCTCTCACCACCATGCTTGGTTGGTGAGATAGATCTCCCTCTTACCTCTTGAAGAACTCCAAAAGCTCCTTGCTTTGGATTTAGAACAAGATCTCCACCAACAAAAATCTCTTAAACATAAAACAAACATGAATAAATTAGTATATTAAGCTTGATTAGGAGGAACCATGGATCAAACATGGTTTAGAAAAACATGAAAAAGAAAAGAATAAAAGAAATTTCCTTACTCTTCACCAATAAAAGCTCTAGAACTTGATCTTAGTAAAAGTCCTTCAAGATGGAAGATTTAGAGAAAGTCTTCAACATGAAAGTTGTTTAGAATAAAGTAAGGATTCAAGAAACTAGGTTGTATGAAATTAAAGAGTGATGGAGGATGGACTTAGGTGCTTGGCCGAATGGCTTCTTGAGGGAGAGAAAATGGAGTTTTCATTTAGTTGGTTCTTGAAACATAAGTGAGAGAATGAAGAAATGATAAATGTAAAGTGTAGAAATGAATTTTGTGGTCTTCCAAATTGTGCATGGCTGTGGCCTTCATTGAAAAAAAAGAAAAGTGAAGTTTGAAAAACATGCTCATTAATTGATCAATAGGAACTTGTCTTCATCCTTTTCTTTGGCCTAAAAAGCCTATACTAATTTTGTCTCTCTTTCTCCTTGCTTCTTCAAAACTGCCCCCTTCATGAATCATGCAAAGTTTGTCATCTTTACACACCATTATTTGAAGCCTTTCTAGCCATTGATTTATTCAATGGTTAGGATTTAGGTAGATTTTGATTTTTAGAAGACTAAATCTAGGCCATTGGATCTTTCTCCTTTAAATCCTAACCATTAGATGTGTCTCCAAAATGAAAGGTCAAGATTACACCTTCAAACTTTACATCCAAGGGTCCAAAATGGTTGTAATCATTTTTGATGACCAATTCTCTACCATTGATCTAAATCCAAATCCAATGGTCATTAATGATCCATCTCCACCATTGATTAATTTTATATCCAAGGGTTGATAATGGTCATAATCATTTATAAGACTAAATCTCTACCCTTGATTTAATTTCCATCCAACGGTTATAATTGATCCTATTTACTTTTAAGATCAAATCTCCACTGTTGATTAAATCAAGATTAAATCTCCAACGGTAATTAAATCGATGGTGAATATCCAAACCACCAATATTGACTTAACAGTATAAAATTTTATTTTTATCTATTATATCCTCATGAAAGAATATATTTACTGTATTTTTATCATTCGATAATTAAATACAGTACAAAATATAGTAATTTTTTTTTCTAAAACTGTTTTCGAATTCAGGTTTGGTAAGATCCCCTGTCTCTGTCTAAACAGTACAAATTTTTCTATATGTAGAAAAATTTTCACTTTGCGGGACCCACTTGGGCCCATGTATAGTCATCTGGGCCCACATACACCTCGTGGGGCCCACAAACAGTAAAAATTTCAAAATCACACATAAAATCACAAAAATTAGAAAATTCACAAATATTAAATCAGATTACGTAAATTAATTAAGACTAAATAGTAAAAATTAATTTACGTAAATTTTTTCGGCCCAATAATTATTATTTTCCTGACATGGAACAAATTACTCAAAACGATCAAATATACAGATGGAATATTCAAAATAATTTTACAGTACACAGAAATCACTAAATAGTAGAATTCTGTTAACTGTCAAAATTACTATTTAATAAATAGAAAGTTTGGGGTGTTACAATTCTCCCCCACTAACAAAAGTTTCATCCTCGAAACTTGATGAACTTGATTTCACATCCTCAGAATAAATAGGGATACTATTCTTTTATCTTTTCTTCTAGTTCCCATGTAGCTTCTCCACTTATATCATCCCAAATAATTTTAACCAATGAAATTTCCTTACCTCGAAGTTGCTTTATTTTTCGATCCTCCATCTTTACTGGAAAAGTTTCATAGGTTAAATTTTCCTTCAGCTGTACTGTGTCTGGCTTGATAACATGAGTAGGATCAGAAATATATTTTCATAATTGTGATACGTGAAATACATTGTGAAGATTTGACAGAAAATGTGGTAATGCAATCTGATATGCTACCGGACCCACCCGACGTAAAATCTGATATGGTCCGATAAACTTTGGAGTGAGCTTCTTGGACTTAAGCACTCGTCCAACACCCGTCATAGGCGTCACTCGCAAAAATACATGGTCACCTTCTTCAAATTCAATAGATTTTCTCCTTTTATCAGCATAGTTCTTTTATCGAGTTTGACTCATTCTCATCTTATGTTGAATCATCTTCACTTTCTTAGTTGTCTGTTGAACAATCTCTGTTCCTAATATAGCACTCTCACCATCATGATACCAACACAACGGTGTTCTGCATCGCCTCCCATATAATGCCTCATAGGGTGCCATCCCTATACTTGAATGGAAACTGTTATTGTATGTGAATTCTATCAATGGTAAGAATTCATCCCAGCCTCCAGTTTGCTCCAGTACACAAGCTCTCAATAAATCTTCTTGAGACTGAATTGTTCTTTCTGACTGACCATCTGTTTGTGGATGGTAAGCAGAACTTAGACGTAGCTTTGTTCCCATCGCTTCTTGCAAACTATCCCAAAATCTCGACGTAAACCTTGGATCTCGATCCGAAATGATACTGGATGGTACACCATGAAGTCTAACAATTTCACTGATGTACACTTGAGCCAACTTTTCCATTGAGTATTTAATATTAATTGGCAAAAAGTGCACTGACTTAGTAGGCCGATCAACAATTACCCAAATGGCATCATGACCCTTTCGAGTCTTTGGTAGTCCCATCACAAAATCCATTGCTATGTCATCCCATTTCCATTCGGGAATAGGCAAAGGTTGCAACATTCCCGAAGGTCTTTGATGTTCCACCTTAGCCTTCTGACAGACTAAACAGGATGATACATACTCCGCAACATATTTCTTCATTCCTTGCCACCAATATAATTATTTTAAATCCTGGTACATCTTTGTGGCTCCTGGATGCATACTCAGTTTATTCCTGTGAGCTTCATCCAAAATCAATCTCCTAAGATCTAGATCATTAGGCACACAAACTCTTCCTTGAAACTTCAAAATTCCTTTAGCACCTTCACTAAACTCTAACATTGCTCCTTGGCTCTTTGCTTCTTTTGCTTCTTGCAAATGCTGATCACTGTTTTGTCCTTCACAGATTCTATCCATCAAATCATTTAAAATGGTGATCATGTTTAAATGCATCTTGCCCGACGTCAATTTCACGGATAATCGCATATCCCAAAATTCTTCTATCAACTCCTTCTCTTTGATCATCATAACAGAAGCACTAAGTATTTTTCTACTCAACGCATCCGCTACAACATTCGCCTTTCTAGGATGATACTGCAATTGAAAATCATAATCCTTCAGAAACTCTAACCAACGCCTTTGTCTCATGTTCAACTCTTTCTGGTCAAACAGATATTTTAAACTTTTATGATCACTAAAAACAGTGAATGATGCTCCATAGAGAAAATGTCTCCACACCTTTAATGCAAATACCACAGCTGCTAACTCCAAGTCATGAGTCGGATAATTCCTCTCATGATTTTTCAACTGCCTTGAAGTATAAGCCACCACCTTACGATTCTGCATAAGTACACAACCCAATCCTTGGTACGAAGCATCACAATATACTTCGAAGGGTTCGTTTGGATCAGGTAGAATCGCATCTGGGTGAAGTAGTTAATCATCTTTTCAACTCCTGGAAACTTTCTTCGCATGCGTCAGTCCACACGAATGGCTGATTCTTTCGTGTAAGTTGGGTAAGAGGTCCTGCAATCTTCGAAAACCCCTCAATGAACCGTCTATAATAACCAGCTAATCCAATAAAACTACGAATTTTTGTTACAGTCTTTGGTCTTTCCCATTCCAACACTGTCTCCACCTTGGAAGCATCGACTTTAATTTCTTCTTTTGATATCACGTGTCCCAAAAATTGAACTTCATTCAACCAAAATTCACATTTGGATAACTTGGCATATAACTTATTCTCTTTCAAAATTTGAAGAACCACCCTGAGATGTTCAGCATGTTCCTCCTGATTTCGAGAATAAATCAAAATGTCATTGATAAAGACGACAACAAACTTATCCAAGTATGAACAAAAAATTCTATTCATGAAGTCCATGAATATAGCTGGTGCATTTGTTACACCGAATAGCATCACAAGATATTCGTAATGCCCATAGCGCGTCCGAAATGCAGTCTTGGGAATATCCTCCACTTTCACACGTATCTGGTGATACCCAGAACGTAGATCAATCTTAGAAAATATTGCGGCTCCTCGCAACTGATCCATTAGATCATCTATCCTTGGAAGTGGATATTTATTCTTAATCGTGATTTTGTTTAATTGTCGATAATCTACACATAGACGTGAAGTTCCATCCTTCTTCTTGACCAACAGTATTGGAGCTCCCCATGGTGACACACTAGGTCTCACAAATTGTTTCTCTAATAAATCCTCCAACTATTTCTTCAGTTCGGCTAATTCTACCAGCGACATTCGATAGGGCGCTATAGATATTAGTCCGACTCCAGGTACAAGGTCAATGGCAAACTCGATTTCCTTTACTGGTGGCAGTCTAGGTACATCTTCAGGAAATACTTCAGGAAATTCGTTGACCTCGAAAATATCCTTCAAGACATATTCACTTTGCACCTCTAAAGAAGATAACAATAGATACCCATGATCTCCTTCCTTCAAACAAGCTTCCACTTGAGTAGCCGTTAGGAATCTAGAATCCTTAGCCTCAGGAAATACTAATGTCTTATTCGAACAATCAATTAGGATATGGTTAGAAGACAACCAATCCATTCCCAAGATTATATTAATCTTGGAAAGGGCAAAAGATCAAGTCCACATAAAAGATTCTATCCCTAACACAGACAAGACAATTCAGGCATACTGTTGATGTAACTACGGACTTATCAGTAGGAGTAGCAACACTCAGATCATATGGCAATGTAGACACAGTCAATCCCAAATGCTCAACACAATCACATGCAATGAAAGAATGTGTTGCTCCTAAATCATAGAGTATGGTTAAAGGATTACCTTCAATAGTACCCTCCTCCATTATTAAGTCCTCAGATTTAGCAGCTTCTTCTCCGCTCATTGTATAGACACGACCACCTGCCTGTGGTCTTGCAGTGCGGACGTTTCCCACAGAGGATTCTTTCTTTATCTGATCACAATCTTTAGAGAAATGTCCAAGCTTTCCACACTTAAAACAAACAACTTCTTTATGTTGACAATCCTTCGTGAGATGATCCTTCCCACATTTGAAACATCGAATAGGAGTCCCAGCTTGACTTGCCTTATTACCGCTAGAACTTCCTCCCACAAATTGCTTCTTGGTCTGACTTCCTGTCGGTTTCACATACGGCTTTTGCTGAGAGCGATTTGCTTGATTATTCTTCCCTTTTTGGAACCTTGCAGGTCCAAAATTCTTATTTCTTGCCGCACGTTGATGATCAATCTCTTCAACTTTACGACATTTTTCAATCAAAGTTGGAAATTGATTAATCTCCAACATCGATACAGCTCTCTTAATATCCAGCTTTAATCCTTCTTCAAATTTCCTGCATTTCCAGCCCTCATCTGGATTCATCTACAAATATCTCAAAAACTGAGACAGACTTTCAAATTTTGCGCATACTCACTTACGGACATTAATCCTTGTCGTAAGCTCAGAATTTCCATTTCCTTCATATGCCTCACACTTGCTGGAAAATATTTCTCCAGAAATTTTTGCTTAAAAAGTTGCCATGTCACCATCCTTCCTTCGGCTTCCAACAGTCTTCTAGTTCCTGCCCACCATCGTTCACCATCTCCTACCAACATAAAGGTCGCCAACATAAGCTTCCGTTCATCAGCACATCCCATACCATCAAATATCTTTTCAAGTTCTTGGATCCAAAGTTTAGCTTTCTCCGGATCAAACTCTCCATGAAATTTTGGTGGATTATTCCTTCGAAACTCTGACAAACTGTGCACATTCTCATTAGCCCATTGATTTTGTTGTGCAACCACTTCCGCCATTCTCTGCATTGCTGCTACAGCTGCAGCCATGTTCAAATTATCATTCCCATTAATTTCCATATCTGTGCTATTATTTCCATGTCCACGTCCTCGTCCTCGTCCAGTCATTACTTTCTTCACTCAAACTGGACAATACAAAGAAAGTAAGATCAATCTTCAAACAATATTGTTTCCTTTCAGAAAACAATAACAGAGAATCACACAACACAAATAAGACAGACCTAACCATAACCCCAAAAGACACTAACTTGGGCTCTGATACCAACTAATGTAACACCCACCGTAGGGTGTCACATTTATGTTACTTTATTACCCAAAATACCCTCAATAGTCATAAAATGGGATGTTGTGATAAAAATACGAGTTGTAAATTTTTTTTTATGGATAACAATAAAAATAGACTTAGCGAAAAGTAAAACTATTATACAACAACCTCACACATAATTTACATCATATACATATTACACAAGTGCTGTCAGGCTTATTTATTACAGACCATGTCTCGGAACAATAAACACACTTAAATAATTACACATATAGTTTATATCAGAATTCAAACTTGCCCAAGTTTAACTAAGTAGAAGACCCCTCAGACGGGTCCTCCTTGGGTTCCTCAGCAGGTAGGAATCCGTTATAACAAGTAGCCCTACGGACAGGTGTCCAGGCAGACAATACTATGCTGATTTCCGTTGGGACATAATTTCTAGTATCCCAATGTCGCCTGATATGTAAAGGAAATTCAACATGAACAAAGATAGTCACGCAGAAAAATGGATTTCTACGAAACAGTCTACTAATACTAACAGTCAAGTACCCCTCGTAAATAAGTCCTCGCTCATCGGGACTTGTCCTTCATTCTCTAGCTCCTCCGTGAAATTGTAGACGTACATATCCGAAGAAACTGGCTCTTGATGTCATACTGTCAGAATTCTGCGTTCCCTGATGTGAGAAGTAACTCTTCTTCTGCTTCTTGTACCATTTCTTTTCCAACGTCTTCACCCAATTATAAATACAATATACAGATATACATACAAAGAGGTGAGATCATCTACACCAATACCAACATGATAGCATAGAGATAATACAAACAACATATCATGCAAAAATATCATATCATGATCACAATTATGCCATCATCATAGTGTAAAATAATCATTACCATTATGCCACTATCACTGTTTAAATTACAAAATAATTACAGTAACAACACCATATAGATATAGATGCTTAGTTTCATGCATGCGCACATAGACTCAATGTCCTACTCCATGGAGCTAATACTCAAGTCGGAGAAATTGATCGAAAAGAGCTGCTGGTATCACGTGCTTCAGACCAAGTGCTATAATTATATCTTGCACATCTAGCACATACACGACAGTCTTTGTCAGATCTCGATTAAGAATAGTGTCTCGGTCCGGATCATCGGTGTGTTGCATTGGTCTAACTCACGGTACAGAAGAGCTACCAACTGCCCATTGCGAGCAACCCGCACCCCGATGCCCCCAAGGTCAACAAGTGACCTACACTACGCGTATCGCACCCACTCAAGAGGTGTACGTTTCTCCTAGGCAATTAGCCATTTACAGTCCATCGGACCATTTTCAATGCATGTGTAATGCACCAATTACCAACCAAAGGTAAATCACATAATTTTTCATACAAAGTTCAAATACTATTTTACGTTCATAAAATGGATTCATGCCAATTATAAGCAAATTGCTCAATTTCTTGTACAATATTCACATACCAATTTTTAACTGTAAAGTTTACTGTATAATTAACAGCAACCTTATATTATTGCATTTTTCTTATTCACAAAATATTTTTGTCACTTTTTTTTACGGTCACGTAATATTTTATTAAGTAAACATTGATTTGTAACATTTCTATTACGTTTAAAAATTTGCGTAACAATTTTCTACTGTATTCTAAAATGCATAAAAATATTATTTCATTTTTAAATTGCATAACAATTTTTCTACAACATTTGATCGTGTAATATATTTCAATGCTTTAAAAATCGCGTAGAAATATTTTAACATTTTTTTCAAATCGCATATTTTAAAAATTACGTTTTTGAGTTACATAAATCATTTTTCACCATTTTTACCCTTCGTAAAATATTTATTAATTTTAAAATATTATTTTGGACTTTTCTTAATATAACTTCTTACTTTATTTTCTTCCAATTCTTAAAAAAATTCTTTTCTATAATATATTTTTTCAACATCACTTTTTATTGATTTAATTTTACAAAATCACATTTAGTTGATTTAATTACGATTTCTAATTTTAAATTTAATAACATTTTCTAAAACCCAATAAATAAATTCTACGTTAGTAAATTTAAGTTACAAACGTTTTCTTTTATATTTCTAAATCACTTCTAAAAATTAATTCTCTTTAAAATAATTTGAAGTTCAACACCTTCAATCTCCTTTTTTTTTTCTTTTATTTATGAAAATTCCACTTGATAACACTTTAATTCCCTTTTCAAAAATCATTATTAGAAAATTTTTATATTTTATAACATCAAAACATTTTTCTAAATTATCAAAACCTTATAGATGGCCATTGGAACCATGAAATGTTTTTCTTCTAACTTAAATAAATTTCAGTCTTGTTTCTTTTCTAAATTATCAAAACCTTATAGATGGCTATTGGAACCATGAAATGTTTTTCTTCTAACTTAAATAAATTCAATTCTTGTTTCTATACAAAATAAATTCATGAAAACTCAACTCCAAAAATCATGTGCATTCTTTTTACAAAACAAACTCCTTTGTTTATTTTCTTTACTTCTCAAATCATTCAATTTTATTATTTATAAAAAGATAATTTTGTGAACACCAAATTGGTTGATGTCTTATCTGAAATTTACTTTAGTTCAAGGACTAAAAATGAACTCCATAGTTCTTGAAAAATTTCAATAATAACTTTAGTCTTAGGAATTCAAAACCGTGACCTCCTTCATGGCCTTTGGAGCCAAAATTTTGCTATTTCAACATACATCCATCATAATATATTTAACATATATCATCATGCATATTATAAGTATACCATATAAATAAATAAAAATCATACTAAGCATGCATACACAAATAAGTCATGCAAAGCATATCAAGCATAGGCAAAAATAATTAAAGCACATAAACACACATCACTTATTACATGACCATGGATATGAATCCTCACATGGATTCACCATCCATCAAATATAACCATCTCTCACCACCATGCTTGGTTGGTGAGATAGATCTCCCTCTTACCTCTTGAAGAACTCCAAAAGCTCCTTGCTTTGGATTTAGAACAAGATCTCCACCAATAAAAATCTCTTAAACATAAAATAAACATGAATAAATTAGTATATTAAACTTGATTAGGAGAAACCATGGATCAAACATGGTTTAGAACATGAAAAAGAAAAGAATAAAAGAAATTTCCTTACTCTTCACCAATAAAAGTTCTAGAACTTGATCTTAGTAAAAGTCCTTCAAGATGGAAGATTTAGAGAAAGTCTTCAATATGAAAGTTGTTTAGAATAAAGTAAGGATTCAAGAAATTAGGTTGTATGAAATTAAAGAGTGATGGAGGATGGACTTAGGTGCTTGGCCGAATGGCTTCTTGAGGGAGAGAAAATGGAGTTTTCATTTAGTTGGTTCTTGAAACATAAGTGAGAGAATGAAGAAATGATAAATGTAAAGTGTAGAAATGAATTTTGTGGTCTTCCAAATTGTGCATGGCCGTGGCCTTCATTGGAAAAAAAAAAGTGAAGTTTGAAAAACATGCTCATTAATTGATCAATAGGAACTTGTCTTCATCCTTTTCTTTGGCCTAAAAAGCCTATACTAATTTTGTCTCTCTTTCTCCTTGCTTATTCAAAACAGCCCCCCTTCATGAATCATGCAAAGTTTGTCATCTTTACACACCATTATTTGAAGCCTTTCTAGCCATTGATTTATTCAATGGTTAGGATTTAGGTAGATTTTGATTTTTAGAAGACTAAATCTAGGCCATTGGATCTTTTTCCTTTAAATCCTAACCATTAGATGTGTCTCCAAAATGAAAGGTTAAGATTACACCTTCAAACTTTACATCCAAGGGTCCAAAATGGTTGTAATCATTTTTGATGACCAATTCTCTACCATTGATCTAAATCCAAATCCAATGGTCATTAATGATCCATCTCCACCATTGATTAATTTTACATCCAAGGGTTGATAATGGTCATAATCATTTATAAGACTAAATCTCTACCATTGATTTAATTTTCATCCAACGGTTATAATTGATCCTATTTACTTTTAAGATCAAATCTTTACCGTTGATTAAATCAAGATTAAATCTCCAACGGTAATTAAATCGATGGTGAATGTCCAAACCACCAATATTGACTTAACAGTATAGAATTTTATTTTTATCTAATATATCCTCATGAAAGAATATATTTACTATATTTTTATCATTCGATAATTAAATACAGTACAAAATACAGTAAAGAAAAATTTTCTAAAACTATTTCTGAATTCAGGTTTAGTGAGATCCTTTGTCTCCGTCTAAACAGTACAAATTTTTCTATACGTAGAAAAATTTTCACTTTGCAGGACCCACCTGGGCCCATGTATAGCCACCTGGGCCCACATACACCTCGTGGGGCCCACAAACAGTAAAAATTTTAAAATCACACATAAAATCACAAAAATTAGAAAATTCATAAATATCAAATCAGATTACGTAAATTAATTAAGACTAAATAGTAAAAATTAATTTACGTAAATTTTTTCGGCCCGAAAATTATTATTTTCTTGACACGGAACAAATTACTCAAAACGATCAAATATACAGATGGAATATTTAAAATAATTTTACAGTACACAAAAATCACTAAATAATAGAATTCTGTTAATTGTCAAAATTACTATTTAATAAATAGAAAGTTTGGGGTGTTACAAGCAGTAACTTGAAGAAGCAAATTTTAGAGAATTCCACAGCCTGGCCATGTAATGATCCACGGCCGTGGAATGATCCACAGCCATGGAATTTTGAAAGCGAGATCCATGGCCAGCCCGTGGAATGATCCACGACCGTGGATCGCAGTACGAGTCAGATTTTAAGTTTTGTTTTTATTTCTTTTTATGAGCTTGGATCAGTTGAAATCCTAGGGTTATTTATAGATATTTTGAATACAATTTGAGGGTTCTAATTTGGTTAGAAGGAGGCATTCTTGGAGGCTTGGGATCTTGATCTTTCTTCCATCTTTTCTCTTGGATTACAGGTTTGGATGTTCATGAATATGTTTTCTGATTCTTTCTTCTCCATGTCTGAGTAGTTTCTTTTGTTTCTAGGATTGGGCAATGCCCTTTGATACTTTGATAATGATTAATTGACTTTGTTTCCCCTTTTATTAATCTTGAATGTTCTTTGATTCAATCCTTATTGCTCTTATTCATGTGAATTTGCTGGCCACTTATTTGCATCTCATAGGCATTTAGGGACGTACTGAGAGGTGAACCTAGGTGTTGGAACTATAAGAATTGAACTTAAGGTCTAAATCACGAGAGTAGTTTTAGCCTTTCAAGGATTCAATGAATTACCACAAAGTGTAATGGGTTCAATTTAAATTCAATTACCACGAGAGTAGGAATTGGTTTAATTGGACATGAATCTTGTATCTTGAGAAAGAACATTAACTAATTTAGGGCAATTCTCCTTCAATTGAATTTCAGATTTAATAAAATGGTTATCAATTAGGATTTGTCTTGTATCATTGTGGTATCCCAATCTTGGAAGCTTTCTTGAATTTGAATACCTTTCTTAATAACTTGCTATTTTTGTTTTAAATTCTGCACTTAGATTTTTATTTATTTAATTACTTTGTTTTACTACGTTCTTCTTAATCAACAATTATATTCCCTTTTATTTAATTGAATTGAATTAATTAATTAATTGGTATTCATGGACACAGTCCCTATGGATTCGATCTTTTTATTACTTGACGATGAAACCGTACACTTGCGGATTTCACGCATCAAGTTTTTGGCGCTGTTACCGGGGACTGTGTTTTTCTTGAATATCAATTTAATTTTTAATTTAATTATCTTAAACATTTTTTCTTTTTATCTAGTTCTTACGTTCTTATTTTTCTCCTTGACTCTCTGCAGGTAATTTCTCTTGTTTATGCAAAGTGTTAGACGTTCTGGGACTCTTGTTGAAACAGATCCTAAAATTGAAAGAACTTTACGTAGAAGGAGAAGACAACAAAGGGAAAGAGTAGGAGAAATACGTAAACCAACACTTGTCATGGCTGAAGCTGAGGATAATAGACCACTAAAAGAGTATGTAGCCCCTAATGCTCAGGGTTTGCGATCTAGAATTGCTCAGCCAGACATTGAAGTTAGGCACTTCACCATACCTCCTGCCTTACTTTCTATGATAAGGCAAAACCTGTTTGGAGGATTGCCATCAGAGGACTCGAATGATTATGTGGATATATTCTTGGAGTTCTGTGAGACCCTCAAGATCGAAGGCGTCTCTGTTAATGCTATTCGTCTCCACCTGTTTCCATTATCATTAAGAGATAGAGCTAGAGCTTGGTTGAAGTCTGTTCCTGCTGAGACGATAACTACTTGGGACCAATTGGAGCAAGCCTTCTTGGACAAATTCTTTCCACTTTCCAAGACTGCTTATCTAAGGACCCAAGTCACAAGCTTTGTTTGGAAAGATGGCGAGTCATTGTCAGAAGCTTGGGATAGATATAATGCTTTGCTGGAAGCCTGCCCACACCACGGGTTAGAGAAATGGTTGATCATCCATACCTTCTACAATGGTTTAGAATATTCTTTGAAGGTGTCTCTTGACTCCACAGCTGGTGGAGCTTTGATGAATAGATGGCTCACAGAAGCTTATGAGATTATTGAGAGTGTAGCTGCAAATCATCACTAATGGGCAAATGAAAGAGGCCATAACCTGAGGAAACTTTCGGGAGGTAAGTTTGAGGTAGACGATGTTGATTTAATTATATCAAAATTTGATTCTTTGAATAAACATTTTGACATACTTGAAAAAGCTCATGTAAATGCCATAGGTGCTTCTAATAATTTTTGTGAGATTTGTGGAGCACAGGGACACATAGGTGCTGAATACTAAGTTGGAATTAGATCCTCACAAGGTGCACTAGTGGAGCAAGTGGAATCATGCCACAATTTCCATGACTTCAACCAAAAGAGGAGGAATGATCCGTATTCCCAAACTTACAACCCCAGTTAGAGGTCACATCCTAACTTCTCCGATCGGAATAGTAAATACCAAGCTGGGCAAGGTAGTGCGCAACCCTCTTCTGGATTTCAATAGGTACAAAAATCTAGACTTGAGTCTCTTCTTGAGAATTTTGTTGAGAGTCAATCTAAGCAAAATGAGGAGTTTAGGCAACATGGGCAAGTTGTGACTGAGGCCATTAGAGAGTTTTCAGCTAAGGTTGACAATTTGGCCATTCATAATAAGATGTTGGAAACCCAGATTGCCCAATAAGCAAGCACTTCATATAGGCAACAAGGTAAGTTTCCTGGTCAACCAGAAATAAACCCAAGGAATGAATATTGTAAGGCTGTGAGTTTGAGGAGTGGAAAGAAGTTAGAGGATCCTAAGGGTAATGGGGAGAGTGACAAAGATAAGTGGAATGAGGAAAAAGAGACTAAGGCACAACTCTTAGAAGAGGAGGAAACTAATGAGAAAGTGTCTAAGTATGTACTCCCTGAGCCATACTAACCCCCAGTTCCTTTCCCTCCAAGACTTGCTAAGGCCAAGTTAGATAGGCAGTTTGGGAAGTCCCTAGAGGTCCTTAACAAATTGTACATTAATGTACCCTTCACTGAGGCGTTGAAACAAATGTCTATCTAAAGAGTGTAGTGCTTTAACTAAAGAGTGTAGTGCTTTAATTCAAAATAAATTGCCTCATAAGTTAAAAGATCCAGGTAGCTTCTCTATTCCCTGTTTGATTGGCAACACGAATTTTGATAAAGTTTTGTGTGATTTGGGGGCTAATGTTAGTCTTATGCTCTTTTTTGTGTGTAAGAAGTTGGAGGTGGGTGAACGAAAACCCACAACTATCTCCCTTCAATTGGCGAATCGGTCTGTCAAGTACCCCATAGGCATCTTGGAGGATGTTCCCATTAAGATTGGTAAGTTTTACATGCCGGTGGATTTTATTATGCTTGACATGGAAGCTGATGCTAAAATGTCGATCATACTTGGACATCCATTCCTTGCTAATGGAAGGGCGATCACTGATGTCCATGAAAGGAAATTGACTTTGCTATTGAATGATGATGAAGTAGTTTTTGATGTTTTCAATTTTGAAAAAAATTCTAATTCCTTAAATTCATGTAATCGCATAGATGCTACTAATATTGTGGATAGTGTTGTGCTTTCAGGTGTGCAGGAATCAGTGACTGATGCTTTGGTAGAAAAGACCTTGCCCAAGGGTACCACAAAATCTGAGAAGTCCACGCCCTACAAGAAAGGACCTAAGAAGCAAAATGACAAGTGTGTTGAGAAGCGTGGATTTAAACTCGGGGATAAAGTTCTTGTTAATAACTCGTTTCTATGTTTCTGTCCTAATAAGTTATGGTCGAAATGGTCAGGACCATATGAGATTGTTCGAGTTTTATCCTATGGTGTGCTTGAGGTGAAGAAAGAAGGCCATAAGCCTTTCATGATAAATTCTCAGAAAGTGAAACCTTTTGAAGGAGTGGGGACTGAGCATTACTCCATTGACATCACCTGAGCACAAAAACCAGACCAAAGTCGAGCTAATGACTTTAAACAAGCACTTCTTGGGAGGCAACCCAAGCTTCTTTGTTTTTTATTTTCCTTTTTATTTTTATTTTTATTCTTTTGACTTTGTGTGTTGGATTACTAGTTTGATCTTTATCTCGTGGATCTTATTTAGGTTTGACCCTTTTTGTAGCTCAAATTAGAAGGAGAGTGAAGTCAGAAAGTTCCACACCCAGCCCATGGAAAATTCCATGGCCATAGATTGAACACCAGAAGATTTTCCACCACTGCAGTGAGTTCTTTTCTTTTCTCCCTTCTCTAGTTATAGATTTTTACATTGGAGACAATGTAAGTTCTAAGCTTGGGGGAGTATTTTCATTTTCATTTAGATAATTAGTTTCATGCATTTTCATGTCTCATTTTGCATTGCATCTTCTTGTTGTATTTTCACACCACCATATCTCTCAGCTTTCTGGTTGAACTTGTGCCCCTCTCTTTTGAGGATTTTGAGATTGTATTGATTTAGAACCCAATTTGTTGATTCTTGTGGTAGGCAACAGGCATTGTTTTAATTGATAGTAGAGGTGATCTCTTGATAGTTGATAATTAGCATATGTTCTCTAAATTTGTGATTCTCATTGATTTTTGAACCCCTAAATGTGAGTTTTGAACTTATATAGGATTTATGTACTATATGATTTTTGCTCTCATTCTTTGTGTTGAGTGTTATTCCTCATTAATTTTGTGCTCTAGAACTTGATTTGAAACCATTTTGAGGTGAAATTTTTGTTTGCATGCTTGAATATGATTAAGGCATCTTAGGTATTTTTCTGGCCTTCTGAAATTGTTACACTTTCATCCTCTAGTTGCCCATTTTGAGCCTATTGCATAATTGTTTTTCTTGATGCCTATAATGATACATTGTTGGTAATCATTTAAAATATTAAATGGAGCAATTTGAGTTTGAAAGTTGTGTTGGGAATCATATGTTTTTGACCTTTCCCTTTCTCAAGTGAAAAAAAAATCATGAGATAAAAGGTTGAAAAGGATTAAGAGAAAGAAAGTAAAGAAAAGTAAAGAAAAATGGAAATGTGGAGTTAATGTTTTGATTGAAAAATACCTTTGCTCCATTTATGTTCTATTGGATTTCTTGTGCTTATTAAAAATTTTGATGAGCCCTTTGTGTATACCTTCCTTTCTCTACCTTACCTAACATCATTCTCATGACCCTATTAGAACCCTTGAAAGACCTTTTAATTCTTGCATGCATGCTGATTATTAGTGGAAGTCTGGTTTCTTATCAAGCATATGAAGTGCATTTTCTTTGAAGGATTTTGAGCGTATGGTTTTCACTCTTAAACACTTTGAGTGTGGTTAGTGGAGTGAACTTAATTCAATCAGTGATGATGCATGATTTCTGAGAACTTAGCCTCTAATTGGACTTGATTTTGATTACCTCTCAGATTCTTGGTTTGCCTTAGCCTATTGCTTGAATAATTATTTTCTTGGGTTCCTCATTCATTATTGTCTCTTGATCCCACATCTTGGTTTGACATTAGTTATTGCTTGAGGACAAGCAAAGTCTTAGGCTTGGGGGGATTTGATGTGTGTGAAACAACATCATGTTTTGTTCTTGTTTTGCATACATTCTTGGGCATTTTAGTTTCCCTTTTGGTTTGTTTTTTCCTTAGTTCGGATAACTGCGGTATTTGTGGTGTTGCTGTGCAAGATTAATACTGAATTGGCCTTGGAATGAATGGAAATCTTGTATGATTAAAGTTGGAGCTTTATAGATAGCAAAAAGGTACAAAAAGACCACTCTAGAGGGATCCACAGCCTGCCCTTGGATCAAACCATAGCCATGGATCGAGCAGTAACTTGAAGAAACAAATTCCAGAGAATTCCATGGCCTGGCCGTGTAATGATCCACGGTCGTGGAATGATCCACGGTCGTGGAATGATCCACGGCCTGGCCATGGAATTCTGACAGCAAGATCCATAGCTGTGGATCACAATACGAGTCAGATTTTAAGTTATATTTTTATTTCTTTTTATGCGCTTAGATCAGTTGAAGCCCTAGGGTTATTTATAGATGTTCTGAATACAATTTGAGGGTTCTAATTTGGTTAGAAGGAGGAACTCTTGGAAGCTTGGGATCTTGATCTTTCTTCCCTCTTCTCTCTTAGATTACGGGTTTGGATGTTCATGAATATGTTTTCTGATTCTTTCTTCTCTATGTCTGAGTAGTTTTTTTTGTTTCTAGGATTGGGCAATGCCCTTTGATACTTTGATAATTATTAATTGACTTTATTTCTTCTTTTATTAATCTTGAATGTTCTTTGATTTAATCCTTATTACTCTTATTCATGTGAATTTGCTGGCCACTTATTTACATCTCATAGGCATTTAGGGACGTACTGAGAGGTGAACCTAGGAGTTGGAACCATAAGAATTGAACTTAATGTCTAAATCACGAGAGTAGTTTTAGCCTTTCGAGGATTCAATGAATTACCATAAAGCGTAATAAGTTCAATTTAAATTCAATTACCACGAGAGTATGAATTAGTTTAATTGGGCACAGATCTTGTATCTTGAGAAAGAACATTAACTAATTTAGGGTAATTCACTTTCAATTAAATTTTAGATTTAATAAAAGGGTTATCAATTAAGATTTGTCTTGTATCATTGTGGTACCCCAATCTTGGAAGCTTTCTTGAATTTGAATACCTTTCTTGATAACTTGTTATTTTTGTTTTAAATTCTGCACTTTGATTTTTATTTATTTAATTACTTTGTTACTACGTTCTTCTTAATCAATAATTATACTCCCTTTTATTTAATTGAATTGAATTAATTAATTGATATTCATAGACACCACTTTAGAATGTTCTTGGTTTATGTGAGTTTGAGCTTTCTTCCATTGAGTATTCCATTCCATTGCACTTGAAGAAAGAATTTAAAAGCCATCTTCTGTAATTTGAAATTCCCTGTCCAGTCTCCTAGAACATAAGTTAGCATCAAATATCATTTTAATCTCATTTACTGACATAAATGGATTCGATCTTTTTATTACTTGACGACGAAATCGTACACTTGTGGATTTCACACACCAATGATGGTGAGTCCTCATTGTAGATAGTCTAATGTGATTTTGAATGAGTAGGTAACCAATCCTTCCAATTACAAAGATCATTGTTCTAATCAAATATGATTGTTATTGAAGACTGTGTAGTTTATGAGACTTCACTACCCAGAAAAGGTGATCATACATGATTGTAAGTGAAGAGGTAACATACCTTCTAGATCATAGTAATGAGTTAAGGATGGTCTTTCCTTCACACCCCGTGGAATAGCTGGAGCTAGGTTTCCAATGCTAGTTCAAAGCTCATGGAACCGAGTTCCTTTGTTTTGTTCAAGGCTCATGCATTTCATGACATTTTGCATTACATGTTTAGTATTAGTATATAGGCATAGGCATTAATCATAAAATTGGCATAGCATGGCAATTGTATGGGCGGTTACTATCATGACATATTCATGCGTTGCTGTTGTATGGACAGTTACATGTCTCTGAGATGGAGATGTTGTTTGCTTCTGTGATTGAAGTGTTTAGTTGATAATTGAGTATATTATCTGTGTGTGTATGTCTATATACTAGTATTGGAATACTTATACTGAGATATGTTTTTTCACCCTGATTGTATTGTCATGTAAATCCAAGTACTAGTTCCTCAAAAGGGAAGGAGAAGATGGATGAAGATTAGTATAGTTATATAATTTTTGATTAAAAAAGCTTCTATAATATGCTAGTTTTGTTGTTGTAAAAGATTATGTATTACAATATGCCTTAGAGGCAGTGATGTATGTATAACTTTTGTTATCATGGCTCTCCATATTTACTCATTATGTATAAATGATATGGGTTAGTTGTTGGTGTATGTTAGAAGTAGCATGACCAGTATTGAGTTATTCTTTTATATAACAATATAATTGGATAGCAAATATTGGGATGTTACATTTTGGTATCAGAGCAGTTCATCCTATTGAATTAGGGTATGGACTGCTATGCTTAGGCATGTTTCGTGTTGGTTATGCATTTCTTGTCTCTTACATGTGATTGTTTGAGTGGAATTACATGTTTTGCCTTTGAGATGTTTTCTTTAGCTATTGTGACATGGTTACATGATATTGAGCCTAGCTAACCCAATAAAATTTGTTTTGTGCTTACAAGAAACTATGGTAGCATGAGGGCAACCGGCAGCAAGGGGATAACTGAATAGAAGCAAGAATCAGAACCTTGAGAATGAGGGTTCGGGGATGGCCGAGGCCATGATGGCAATGGTCGAAGCGATGCATGATTAGACGACTGCGAATGTCACAATAATGAGGGAGCAGGCAGCTGCAGCTGCAACTGTTATAGTTCTTGAGAGGCTGGAGGCTAATCAAACACAGCCTACGCCACCACCGATAACACCACCTAGGTGTGAGGTACAGGAGGAGAGGAATCAGGATTTTTATGACTTTTCTGAGTTTCGAAAGGCGAGTCCACCATCATTTAGAGGAGATTATGATCCGAAAAGGGCTGAGGAATGGATAATTGAGTTAGAGAAGATTTTCACAACTATGAGATGTTTAGAGGAGTAGAAGATGTCTTTTGCAGTGTATATGCTGAAAGGAGAAGCTGAGTACTAGTGGAACAGTGCGAGGAGATTGATGGAGGTAGTTGGGACCCAGGTTTCTTAGGAAGTATTTAAACTTGTCTTTTTGGAGAAATATTTTCCACAACCTATGTAAGAAAAAAGGGAAGTGGAGTTTCTATAGCTGCAGCAAGGAAACATGATGGTCGGACAGTATGTGGCAAAATTTGAGGAGTTGTCCAAGTTTTCTTCTTCACTCCGGTATAATCCAGATGATAGATGGAAGTGTGTGAAGTTTGAAACTAAGCTGAGAGAGAGCATGAGGAGGTTGGTGACACCTTTTGAGGTCAAGGATTACCCATCCTTGGTTAACAAATATAGGGTTGTTGAACCCCTGAGTTTTAGACCACAGCATGAACATCGATCACAAGAATCCCACAAGAGGAAGAGTTTAGAAAATAGATTAGAGGAGAGTGCTCCATAACATAGAGACCAAAAGGACAGAGGAAAGTAAGAATAGAAGGACAGTAGTGAGAAATTATATGCTAGATGTGGTAGGCACCACAAAGGCAAAGCTTGTGTAGCTGATCAAGTAACATGTCATAAGTGTGGCTAGTCAGGCCATTTTATAAGGAACTGTCCTCCAAAAAAGGAGGCAAAGTCAGAGGAAAGATTGGGGAAAGTCTATAATATACATAATGTGAAGGCTTTACTAGCTTATAGTTCAGGAAAAGGTGAGAACATGGTAGTGCTTGTTGTGTAATTTTGTTTTCTTAAGGTTTAGTTGTACCTGTTATTGTGTGTGAGTTGTTTGCGGCTTCTTACCATAGGTAAACCAAATTTTGGGGACAAAATTTTAAAAAGAAGGGGAGTAATGTAATACCTGTGAAAATGAGATAGACTTGTATAAGGTTATAGAGGTAGCCAAATACTTATTTATCATGTTTGTGAAGTTTGGTGACCATCTGAGTATGTTTAGTCACTTTGCTGCAACTCTATGTGTTAAATATAGTTGTTTCTAGCCTCGTTTTTGACTTAAACTACTCAGTTAATGGAGATAAGTGTAGAGAACTTATTTCTAGTCCCAATTGTGTGGAAGTAGTTTTGGTTAAAGTTTGAGAATTATCAGAGTTAGTTTGACATTTTTAAGCATACTAGTTGTGTGTTTTAGTGTCGGATTGACCCCCAAAAGATATGAAAAAATATGTTTTTAGTGAACGAGATTTTTAATGAATCTTACAATTTTTTTAAAATCTGTTGGAAGTTGGAAAACTTGGTTTGGTTATAACTAAGTGTTCTTGGTTGAAAAAATGAAATTAGAAAGTGCTCAACTTTATGACCATTTTCTCCTCCATACTACAATTGAAATTCTTTAAACTCTTGCAACTATGATAGTCTAAATTGTATAATGAGCTAGATCGAGATAGCTAAAGAAGACAAAGAGGTGGAATTTGAATATTTATGACACACATATATCGTATGTTCTCCAAAATAAAATTAAAGTAAAACATCACTTTAGGAATACTTTATCCAACCCCCACCCCTGATCTGAAGGTAAATCTCACAGTAATGCCATTAAGGATACCTTATCAATGACAAAAAGTAATTAATAGTTAGTATCATTAATTACTCCTCAAGGAAATTTTACTACTATATTTAAACATATAACAAAGTCTAGTTTGGCCATGTTTAGAACTCACACCTCTTCCATTGTCATATATGTTTTCAAGTAGGCTTTCTTGGTTGAATAAATAGATTTAGAAAACTCTTAACTATTATATTATTTTTTTGTCTAGCTCATTTTTGAAACTCTTTAAATTCAACCAAGGATGATAAGCTTAGTTGTATAATGAGCCGAACATTGATGGAGAGAAAGAGATGGATTTTTATTATTTATGACTCATATATATTATTATATCTCCTCTAAAACACAAGTAAAGAAAAACACCAATCAAGAATAATCATTAGGTTTCTACATCTTGGATTTTTATTTCAGTTGCAACAAATTAAAGAGAAAATTATCCCTTCAAAGTATTTCAAGCTCCTAGTTCCATATCTTTTGAAGATTCCTTGTTCCAAGGAAAGAAATCACTGCCCCTATAACCACCAGTTTCTCGTATTTTCCATGAACATAATCTGCAGTCATCTTGATCTTGATAATAAATTTCCAAATAGCGAGTGGATGATTGTCCTGCCTATGTAAAGCCGCAAAAGTATAGCGTTGTAAAAAATGAAATAACACTTGGCCTGAAAGTAAACTAGTAGATCTCTCCATGTGTGAATGTATGATATCCTAAATCATCATCCTTGGATTTGCAATGAAGAGTGAGATTTTTCTGAGGAGTTGCAATTAAATCATTCATAATTTCGATAGTAACCTTGGCAAAAAGCCCTCTAGCCTCACTAGCATCGAGCTTTAATGCAAAAAGTATTATCAATAATAGTGAGAGCAATATGGCTTTGGAGGTAATTAGATTTTGAGCCAGAGATACATTATGACCTGTAAGGCATATAACCATTTATTTTTAAGGCATAACACAGTGTCACATTCTTGATAAATCAAAATTTTCGTTCACACAGTGTCCACAAAGCTAATATTCCTACTGAGTTTTAACTCTTAAAATGTTAAAAATATTATGTCATTAATACTTGAGAAGTCAAATTTATATATATATATATTTGTTCAATATATTATTAAATATTTATTAAATTTAAACATATAACAAATTCTAGTTTGACCATGGTTAGAACTCAAATCTCTCCCATCATCAAATATATTTTCAAGTTGCTTTCTCGATTGAATAAACGTAATTAAAAAAAGGTTGAACTTTATCATTATATTTTCCTTCGTCCCGCAATTGAAAATCTTTAAACTCGAGCAAGGATGATAGGCATTATAGTACATATAACGAGCTACAGTGAGACATCTGATGAAGAAAAAAAGATGGAATTTGATAATTTATGACACACATGTATGATATCTCCTCCAAACGACAAGTGAAATAAGACATCACTTTGGGAATGCTTTACCAAACCACCACCCTAGATCTGAACATTAGTTTCATAGAAAAACTTGAGAGGATACTTTGACCAAAGACAAAAGTAATTAATAGTTGATATCATTAATTATTCCTCAAAGGAATCTTACTTTTATATATATATATATAGATAGATAGATAGATATTCTATATATTATTATGTATTTATTTAATTTAAATGTATAACAAATTCTAGTTTGACCATAGGTTGAGCTCACACCACTTCCATTGACATATAAATCTCAAGTAGCCTTTCTTTGTTGAATAAATGAAATTAGAAAGCGCACAACTTTATCAGATATTTTCCTCCAACTTGCTTATGAAATTCTTTAAATTTGGGCAAGGATGATAAGCTTAATTGCATAATGAGCTTGACTGAGACAGATGATAATGAGAAAGAGATAAAATTTTATTATTTATGACGCACATATATTATATCTTCTCCAAAATACTAGTAAAGTAAAACATTGCTTTGGGGAATGCTTTGCCAAACCACCACCCTTGATCCAAATGTGAGTGTAATAATCCAATATTTGCTATCCAAATATATTGTCATATAAATGAATAACTCAATATTGGTCTTACTACTACTAACATACTTCAACATCTAATCCATATCATTCATACACAATGAGTAAATATGGAGGGTCATGATAGCAAAAGTTATACACACACACACACACACACACACACATACACACACACACATCATAGCCTCAGAGGGCATGTTGTTATACATAACTCCAATCAATTAAGCAAATATAAAATAAGTATATGCTCAGTTCAAAACAACATCTATAGTATGCTAATCCTTATATATCTTCTTCTTTCCTTTCGAATAACTCGCACTTGGATTTATATGGCAACACAATCGGGGTGAGAAAACATATCTCAGTAGAAGTATTCCAATACCAACATATATACATGTATATGTACAAACAAATAATATTTACAATTATCAGATTAACACTTCAACTACAGAAGCAACAACATCTCCATCTTAGAGACACGCAATCGCCTATACAATTGCAATGCATGAATAATGTTATGAAAGCATCCGCCCATACAATCGCCATGTTATGTCAAGCTATGTCTAGTGTTTATGCCTAATCATAATCCTAAGTATGAAAATGAATAATGTATGATACCATATCCAGGAACCTATAATTTCACGATAATGTCATGAATGCATGAAACTTGAACAAAGTAATGGAAGTCACAACCATAACCTTGAACAAGCACTGGAAGTCCATCCAGCAACATCATTATCATAGAGAAAAATCATTTTCCCCTGGGTAGTGAAGTCCATCAACTACACATTTATTGATAATGAACAAGGAAATCCATCCTCAAAATCACTATAATAGGAAGTATACAATCCACCTTACCTAATATAGAACACCCGCATCTACGGGGCTCACACTTATCAAAAAGTAATCACGCATATATACAGGGCTCACACTTTTCAATAATGGAACACATACAATCAAATATATCATCATTACTAATTAAACTCTCATAATTAGCATTATAAATCATTATGATTTAAACCATTCACATCTTCATTTAATACTCCTACTAGAGTCCCATTATTCACTAAGAAGCATAAAAGAAGAAAAGTGTGCCACTGGAAGACTCCAGGGCATCAAACATAACTCATAGTTGTTCTCTAGCACCCACGTCGCAGCATACCCTATTCCACATCGCGGCATACCCTATTCCTTGGGTTCAAGTACTGGCAGGAAAATGCATCCATGTCGTGACACTCATGTGCCATGCCGCAGCGCACATCCCCTGTTCTTCCCCATACTGCGGTACTCCAGGTGCCACAGCGCAACGCCATTAGCAGAAACCAAAATGGGCATAATTCTGCAGATACAGGTACTATTCCATTGGAACTAGACCCTCTTCCAATCACTCAAAATCCATTTTCAAGTGATTTCCAACCTCTAACAAGGTCCAACTACACATAGTAACTCTTAAACCACTTCAATTTCAATCAATTTAACACTTATGAATCAAAACCCCAACCATGACCTAAAACCCCCAAAACTGACCTAGCAGGGATTTAAGGCTCCAAATGATGAAAACTTCATCCTTGCACATCAGTAAATCAGTTCCTAACTTAACCAATCTATCCACATTAAAATTTAACTTATAAATCACCAAAACACTTATCAAACCCTCAAATTCCTCTTCAAGCCTCTATTAAACCAAAAGGAAAGAATGAAAAACAAGCATCAAAATCAGATTTCCCCTACCTCAATTTCTAGAAAGAAAATTGATTAGCCATTCCTCTGAAAAGCTAAGCTCCTTCCCATACTTTGATGAAGATCCTCCCCCCTTGGTACCTTGATTCTCCTTTTCCTTTGTTTTCCTTGTACAGTTGTGATAAGATGAAAGAAAAGTGAGTTAAGACTCACATTTTGGCCTTAAATAGGCTAAAACACATAAACATGGTCATGCCCTCATACTTTGGTCACTTAAGTGACCAAAATTTACCCGAACAGTTAAGAACACTTAGTTACCACCAAATCAAGTTTCCTGATTTTTAACAAGTTTAAAACAAATCCTAAAATTCATTTAAATTTTTTTTACACCATTTTAACATTTTTCCATATATGCTGGGGGTTAATCCAGCACCAAAACACACAACCAGTATGCTTAAAAATGTCAAACTATCTCTGAAAATTCCCAAACTTTAACCACTATTACTTCTATATATTTGTGACATAGAAACAAGTTCTCCACACTTATTTCCACTAATTAAGCAATCTAAGTAAAAAAAACGAGGCTAAAAACAGTTGTATTTAACACATAGAGTTGCAGTAAAGTGACTAAACGTGCTCAGATAGTCACAAAACTTCACAAACATGATAATCAGGTCTTAGGCAACCTCTATAACCTTATACAAGTTTATCGTGTTTTCACGGGTGTTATAGTGAGTGTCACAACAATGCTTTTTGAGGATACCTTGATCAAAGACGAAAAGTAATTAATAGTTAGTATCATTAATTACTCTTCAAAGGAAATTTGATTTTATATACATACATACATATATATATATAGTCTACATATTTTTAAATTTTTATTAAATTTAGACATATAACAAATTCTAATTTGACCATGGTTACAACTGAAACTTCTCCCATTGTCATATATAATTTCAAGTGGCTTTCTTGTTGAATAAACGAAATTAGAAGGTGCTCAACTTTATCATATTCTTTCCTTCATCCCGCTTTTTAAATTCTTTAAACACGTGCAAGTATGATAGGCTAAATTGTATAATGAGCTAGACCGATACTGCTAAAGAAGAGAAATGGGTGGAATTTGATTATTTATGACACACATATATTATATCTCCTCCAAAATCCAAGTAAAGTAAAACATCACTTTGGGAAATGCATTACATAACCACCACCCTTGATCAAAAGGTGAGTCTCGATGCTTTATGAGGATACCTTAATTGAAGACAAAAAGTATTTAATAGTTGATATCAATAATTATTCCTCAAGGGAATTTAACATATATATATATATATATATATATTCTAAATATCATTAAATATTTATTAAATTTAAAACAAAAACAAATTTTAGTTTGACCTTGGTTAGAACTCAAACCTCTCCTGTAACAGCCCAATATTTGTTATCCAAGTATATTGTCACATAAATGAATAATCCAATATTGGTCCTACTACTACTAATATACATCAATGTCTAACCCATATCATTCATACACAATGAGTAAATATGGAGAGCCATGATAGCAAAAGTTATATATATACATTACAGCCTCAAAGGGCATACTGTTATACATAACTCAGAACAACTAGGCAAATATAAAACATATATATGCTCAGCTCAAAATAGCATCTATACTATGCTAGTCCTTATACATCTTCTTATTCCCTTTCAAAGAACTCGCATCTGGATTCACATGGCAACATAATCAGGGTGAGAAAATGATGTGTGAAATCCGCAAATGTATGGTTTCATCGTCAAGTAATAAAAGATCGAATCCACAAGGACTGTGTCTATGAATACCAATTAATTAATTAATTCAATTCAATTAAACAAAGGGGGTAAAATTGTTGAGAGATAAGAATATAGTAACTAAGCAATTAAATAAATAAATATCAAAGTACAAAATTGAGAACAAAAACAAGTTATTAAGAAAGGTTTTCAAATTTAAGAAAGCTTCCAAGATTATGGGTAACCACAATAATATAAGACAAATCCTAATTGACAACCCTTTTATTGAAATTGAAATTCAATTGAAGGTGAATTACCCTAAATTAGTTCATGTTCTTTCTCAAGAGACAAAAGTTGTGCCCAATTAAACCAATTCCTACTCTCGCGGTAATTGAATTTAAATAGAACTCATTACGCATTATGGTAATTCATTAAATCCTCAAAAGGCTAAACCTACTCTCGTGATTTAGACCTTAAGTTCAATTCTTATAGTTCCAACACCTAGGTTTACCTCTCAGTATGTCCCTAGATATCTATAAGATGCAAATATATGGTCAGCAAATTCACATGAATAAGCACAATAAAGATTGAATCAAAGAACATTTAAGATTAATAAAAGGGGTAACCAAATCAATTAATCATCATCAATGTATCAAAGGGCATTGCCCAATCCTAGAAATAAAAGAAACTACTCAGAGATGGAGAAGAAGAAACAAGAAAATATATTCAAGAACATCCAAACCCGTAGCGATGGAAGAAGAGAAGAGGAAGATGAAGATCAAGAGCCTCCAAACGTGCCTCCTTAAAACCAATTTGGAACCCCCAATATTACATTCAGAGCATCTATTTATACCCCTAGGGTTTCAACTAGTCCCAGCCCATCAAACGAAATAAAAATAAAACTTAAAAACTGATTTGGACTGTGATCCACGGTAGTGGATCTTCTTGTTGCCGAATTCCATGGCCGTGGAACTCTCTGGAGTTTCTCTTTTGCTTCTTCAAACTGCTGATCGATCCATGACCGTGGGGAATTTCACAAGTAGGCTGTGGATCTCTTTGGAGTGATCTTTTTGCCCTAATTTTTGCTATCCGTAAAACTCCAACTTCAACCATGCAAGCTTTTCACCCATTTCTAAGCCAATCTAGCACCAATCCTACACAACAACACCACAAACACCACAGTTATCCGAACTAAAAGAAAAAATAAATAGAAAAAGAAACTAAAATGCCTAAAATGCATGCAAAATAAGAATAAAATATGATGTTATTTCACACATAAAATTCCCCCAAGCTTAAGATTTTGCTTGTCCCCAAGCAATATCTAACGCCAAACTAAAAAGTGGGATCAAGAGACAATAATGAATGAGGAATCCGAGAAAACATCCAACCAAGTAATAGGCAAAGGCTAACCAAGAATTAGAGAGGTAATCAAAATCAAGTCCAATTAGAAGCTAAAGTTCTGAGAAATCATGCTCCTCACTAAATTGGGTTCACTCTACTAACCACACTCAAAGTATTTAAAGGTGAAGACAATGCACTCAAAATAGTACTTCCATAAGCTTGATAAGAAACTAAATTTCCACTAATAATCAGCATGCATGCAAGAATCAAAAGGTCTTTCAAGGGTTGTAATGGGGCCTTGGAAATGATGTTAGGTAAGGTAAAGAAAGGAAGGTATACACAAGGGGTTAACAAAATTTTCAATAAGCACAAGAAATCCAACAGAACATAAATGGAGTAAAGGCATTTTTCAATCAAGAACATAACTCCACATTTTCAAGCATTTTCTTCCTTACTTTTCATTCTTCTCTTTCTCTTCTTTTTTAAGCTTTCATCTCATGATTTTCTTTTATTTGCTTTTTTCCTTTCCCTTTATATTTTTTTCTTTTCTTTTTTTTTTTCATTAGAGAAAAAAAAGGGTAAAAAACATATGATTCCCAACACAACTTTCAAACCCAATTTGCTCCATTTAATATTTTAAATGATTACTGATAATAAATCATCATAGGCATCAAGAAAAATAATTATGCAATAGGCTCAAAATGGGCAACTAGTGGATGAAAGTGTGACAATTATTTCATAAGGCCAGAAAAATACCTAAGATGCCTTAATCACATTCAAGCATGCACACAAATTTTTTTCCTGAAAATGGTTTCAAATCAAGTTCTAGAGCACAAAATCAATGAGGAATTATCACTCAACACAAAGAATGGGAGCAAAAATCATATAATGCATAAATCCCATATAAGCTCAAAACTCACATTTATAGATTCAAAAATCAATGAGAAGCACAAATTCAAAGAACATATGCTAATTATCAACTATCAAGAAATTACTTCCACTATCAATTAAAATAATGTCTGTTGCCTACCACAAGAATCAACAAATTGGGTTCCAAATTAATACCATCTCAAAATCCTCAAAAGAGAGGAGCACAAAGTTCAACCAAAAAGTCGAGAGATATGATGGTGTGAAAATGCAACATGAAGATGCAATGCAAAATGAGACATGAAAATGCATGAAACTAATGATCTAAAATGAAAATGAAAATACCCCCCAAGCTTAGAAGTTACATTGTCCCCAATGTAAAAATCTATAACTAGAGAAAGGGTAAAAGAAAAGAACTCACTGCGGTGGTAGGAAATCTTCTGGTGTTCAATCCATGGCCATGGAATTTTTCATAAGCTGGGTGTGGAACTTTTTGACTTCACTATCCTTCTAATTTGAGCTTCAAAAAGGGTCAAACCTAAACAAGATCCATGAGATGATGATCAAACCAGTAATCTAACACACAAAATTAAAAGAAAAAGAAGAAATAAAAAGGAAAAACAAAGAAACTTAGGTTGCCTCCCAAGAAGCGCTTGTTTAAAGTCATTAGCTCAACTTTGGTTTGGTTTCTATGCTTAGGTGATGTCAACGGAGTAATACTCAGTCCCCACTCCTTCAAAGCGTTTCACTCTCTGAACATTTATCATGAAAGGCTCATGGCTTTCTTTCTTCACCTCAAGCACACTATAGGATAAAACTCGAACAATCTCATATAGTCCTGATCATTTCGACCATAACTTACTAGGACAGAAACATAGAAGCGAGTTATTGACAAGAACTTTATCCCCAAGTTTAAATTCATGTTTCTCGACACACTTGTCATTCTGCTTCTTAGGTCCTTTCTTGCAGGGCTTAGACTTCTCAAATTTTGTGGTACCCTTGCGCAAGGTCTTTTCCAGCATAGCATCAGCCACTGATTCCTGCACACCAAAAAGCACAACATTATCCACAACATTAGTAGCACCTATGCGATTACATGAATTTAAGGAATTAGAATTATTTTTAAATTTAAAAACATCAAAAACTACTTCTTCATCATTCAATCGCAGAGTCAATTTTCCTTCATGGACATTAATGATCGCCCTTCAAATGGCAAGGAATGGACGTCCAAGTATGATTGACATTTTAGCATCAGCTTCTATGTCAAGCACAACAAAATCCACCGGCATATAAAAATTACCAACCTTAATAGGAACATCCTCCAAGATGCCTACGGGGTACGTGACAGACCGATCCGCTAATTGGAGAGAGATAATTGTGGGTTTTAGTTCACCCACCTCCAACTTCTTTCACACAGAAAGTGGCATAAGACTAACACTAGCCCCTAAATCACACAGAGCTTTATCAAAATTTGTATTGCTAATCAAACAAGGAATAGAGAAGCTACCTGGATCTTTAAGCTTAGGAAGCAATTTATTTTGAATTAAAGCACTACACTCCTCAATTAAAGCTACTATCTCATATTCCTTTAGCTTTCTCTTATTAGACAAAATGTCCTTAAGAAATTTAGCATAGATACGCATTTGTTTCAACACCTCAGTGAAGGGTACATTAATGTACAATTTCTTAAGGACCTCTAGGAACTTCCCAAATTGCCTATCTAGTGTGGCCTTAGCCAATCTTTGAGGGAAGGGCACTGGGGTTGGTATGGTTCAGGGGGTACATACTTAGACACATTCTCATTAGTTTCCTCTTCTTCTAAAGATTGTGTCTTAGTCTCATTTTTCTTAATTCCTTTATCTCTTTCACTCTCCCCCTTTCCCGTGGGATCCTCTAATTTCTTTCCACTTCTCAAACTCACGGCCTTACAGTGTTCATTACCTGGATTTATTTCAGGTTGACCAGGAAACTTACCTTGTTGCCTATGTGAAGTGCCTACTTGTTGGGCAATCTGGGTTTCTAACATATTATTATGAATAGCCAAATTGTCAACCTTAGCTGACAACTCTCTAATAGCATTAGTCAAAACTTGCCCATGTTGCCTAAACTCCTCATTTTGCTTAGATTGACTCTTAACAAAATTCTCAAGAAGAAACTCAAGTCTAGATTTTTGTACTTGTTGGAGTCCAAAAGAGGGTTTAGCATTACCTTGCCCGGCTTGGTACTGACTATTCTGATAGGAGAAGTTAGGATGTGACTTCCAACCGGGGTTGTAAGTTTGAGAATACGGATCATTCCTCCCCTTTTGGTTGAAGTCATGAAAATTGTGACATGATTCCACTTGCTCCATCGGTGCACCTTGTGAGGAGCCAATTTTAACTTTGCATTCGGCACCTATGTGTCCCTGTGCTCCAAAAATCTTACAAAAATTGTTAGAAACACCTATGACATTAACATGAGCTTTTTCAAGCATGTCAAAACGTGTATTCAAAGAATCAAATTTTGACATAATTAAATCAACACCATCTACCTCAAACTCACCTCCCGAGAGTTTTCTCGGGTTGTGACCCCTTTCATTTGCCTATTGGTGATGATTTACAGCAACACTTTTAATGATCTCGTAAGCTTCTATTAGACTTCTATTCATCAAAGCTCCACCAGCTGCGAGTCAAGAGACACCTTCAAAGAATATTCTAGGACCATTATTGAAGGTGTGGATGATTAACCATTTCTCTAAACTGTGGTGTAGGTAGGCATCCAGCAAAGCCTTATATCTGTCCCAAGCTTCTGACAATGACTCTCCATCTTTCTGAAAGAAGCTTGTGATTTGGGTCCTAAGATGAGTAGTCTTGGAATGTGGGAAGAATTTGTCCAAGAAAGCTTACTCCAATTAGTCCCAAGTAGTGATTGTCTTAGTAGGAACAGACTTCAACCAAGCTCTAGCTCTATCTCTCAATGATAATGGAAACAGGCGGAGACGAATAGCATCAATAGAGGCGCCTTCAATCTTGAGGGTCTCACAGAACTCCAAGAACATATCCACATGATCATTCGGATCCTCTGATGGGAATCCTCCAAACTGGTTCTGCCTTATCATAGAAAGTAAGGCAGGAGGCATGGTGAAGTGCCTAGCTTCAATGTCTGGCCGAGTAATTCCAGATCGCAAACCCCGAGCATTAGGGGCTGCATACTCTTTTAGTGGTCTATTATCTTCAGGTTCAGCTATGACAAGCGTTGGTTCAGGTATTTTTCTCACTCTTTGCCTTTGTTGTCTTTTCCTTCTATGAAAAGTTATTTCAATTTCAAGATCGGCTTCAATAAAAGTCCTGGAACGTCTAGTACTTTGCATAAACAAGAGAAATTACTTGCAAAAATTCAAAGAGAAAACAAGAAAATAAGAATATGGTAAAAAAATATTTAAAATAATTAAATTAAAAATTAAATTGATATTCAATCAAAACACAGTCCCTGGCAATGAAGCCAAAAACTTGATGTGTGAAATGCAAGTGTACGATTTCGTCGTCAAGTAATAAAAGATCGAATTCACAAGGGCTGTGTCTATGAATACTAATTAATTAATTAATTCAATTTAATTAAACAAAGAGAATAAAATTATTGAGAGATAAGAATGTAGTAACTAAGCAATTAAATAAATAAATATCAAAGTACAAAATTGAGAACAAAAATAGCAAGTTATTAAGAAAGGTTTTCAAATTTAAGAAAGCTTCCAGGATTGGGGGTAACCATAATGATACAAGACAAATTCTAATTGATAACCATTTTATTAAAATTAAAATTCAATTGAAGGTGAATTACCCTAAATTAGTTAATGTTCTTTCTCAAGAGACAAGAACCGTGCCCAATTAAACCAATTCCTACTCTCTTGGTAATTGAAATTTAATAAAACCCATTACACTTTATGGTAATTCATTAAATCCTTGAAAAGCTAAACCTACTCTTGTGATTTAGACCTTAAGTTCAATTCTTATGGTTCCAACACTTAGGTTCACCTCTCAGTATATTCCTAGATATCTATGAGATGCAAATATGTGGCCAGCAAATTCACATGAATAAGCACAATAAGGATTGAATCAAAAAACATTCAAGTTTAATAAAAGGGGTAACCAAATCAATTAATCATCATAAATGTATCAAATGGCATCAACAAGTCTATCATGACTAACTAGGGTGTTACATTCTCCTCACCTTTTTAGAATTTTGTCCCCAAAATTTGGTTTACCTTATGTATAAAAATCTAAAACTTGACATACAACCACAGATACAACCAAATTGTAAGAAAATAAAGTTACTAAATGTAACACCCTTGTGGGGATGTCACATTTATGAATGCAATGAAATAAAATAAATAAAACTCTTACCCAAGTTGTAAAACATTTGATACTTACATAATATTTGTGGTAGTATTATTTTTTTTTCCTTTTTATACTTATGACATTAAATAAAATAACATGAAACACAAAATATAACAAACGTAAACTCACCATAATATACATATGATTCTCTTTTAGTACACACATAATTTACAACTACATATATTTAATAAAGCAGTAAAGAGTTGACACAAAGCTAAAACATAGTACTGCCTAAGTGCATCTCGATAGATATCAAACCCTCCGATGGATCATCGTCCAGAACCTCCAGAATAACCATCGAAAAGTTCACATCTAGGAGATCTCACAAAGCCGACGACGGACACGAGTCGAGTACGTTGACTCGCATCGAGCTCACTAGGCGCATGGAATATTCCCCCGCCGTAACGCCTAATGGTCGAGGTAACTCTAAATGTAAATAAAGCATAGTAGTGAATATGACCTCTCCGTCATACTCTCTACATAGGGACACGGTCAAACGTCCCACATAAGCAAGCGTCCCTCGGTCCATATGCATACGCCACGCCTCGGAACCCCCATGAAACTCCGGTCTCACGGCCGAAGAATCACGGCAATGCCATGATCTCAAGATCGTCTTGACGATCGGTGTGATCTCCGGCTCCTCCTCCTCGTATACTTCGCCCGACTATTGCTCGTCGGATCGTATCTCAAGAGGCGATCCTCTTCTTCCTCTAACTCTTTACAAATATAATATAATAATTTCGAGAAAACATATAGAGAGGTGAGATAATCTACATCACTACCCGCATGGCAATAAAGAAAATGACAGTACAAAACAGTCATCACAACAGTACATACCACTATATTCATGCATAATATATCAAGCAATATATATATAAATAATACATACCATTATATCATGCATAATATATTAAAGCAATAAATCATACAATTTTTCACAGATTATGATAAGCAATAAAATGCAGGTAATGCATGAACACACACCGACTCGTTCCTACTCCATGGAGCTAAACACGGATATCTGAGAGAATGATCCGATTAGAAACTAATAATACTTTATGGCTGCCCAACCAAACTATTGCACTGTCTAATCTTTGTGTCTATAGCCCACAGTCCAAACCATCGTGTAGCAGTACACAGTCCAACATCGTGTACCACAGGCATAGTACTTAATAGTCCCCTCAAGATCTCGACTAAGAATAGTTCTTGTCAAGATCATTAGTGTGTTGCCCGTTACCACGGCCTAGAGGAGCAACCCACTGTCCGCATGTGGAATTCTCCGCACACTAACGCCTCCAAGTTCATAAATGAGCCACACTACGCTTATCACACCAAAACACGGTGTAATTCGCCTCGTCAATCAATCACTAATTATAACCCAAATTGGCACAACACTCTAAGCATGATCTAAAATTACAAAAATACCCTTATTATCCAAATTTTACCATAATTATGAAAAATTACAAAAATACCCTTAGTCACAAAATAACAAAGTATAGTACATCCCACCTGACAGTACTACACCACAACATGTCCAGGTCCACCACTTTGGCCCGACAGCAAAACTCACAGTATTGTTCAATCGCGTAGGAATTTTATCGCATTTTCACAATCTCGTCATTTTCACAAATGTTTTTAAATCGCGTAAAGATATTTTGACATTTTTAAACATCGTAAAATGTTTTTAAATCATTTTCTCAATCGCGTAAGGTTTTTAATTCATTTTCTTAACCTAATAGCTTAAAATCATCATTTTTGCTATGTGTAAAACTATATCTAGTACTTTTAAAATACGTAAATATTTTCCTTATGTTCTAAATATAGTATAGAATCTTTTCATTTTATGCATCGATTTTAATAAATTTTGGCAAAAGCATTTTGCCTATAAAATCAAGTATAAGGTATTTTCAACGTTTTTCACTAAATATAGTTCATTTTATTTTTACCCAATAATTACGCTTTGAAACTTGCTAACGCGCTTCAAAATTTATAAAATAAGCATTACGTTAGTATTTTTCTAGCGTCTATTTTATTTCTTACTTAAACTAAATTCTTCTAAGTTAAATTTCTAGAACTGAATTTATTCCTTTTATTTTTCTCAATGAATCATTGGAATCCATTTATGTTGTAAATCACTTGCCTAACCTATCTTAGCAAATAAAATGGCATGTTGGCCAAATCAAAATAAAATGGTATTTGATTATACACTAAATGGCATATCGGCCACAATTAACTTAAATCTTTTTCAAATCCATTATTTTACCTAGGTTCATTAAATCATTGATTTAGAAAATTGTGGAGAACATTTTGGTTCTCTAATTTCATGAGAAGGCCGTGAGCCTCAATGTGTTCTTTGGAACACTCATGCAAATCGTTACATGTTATTCACATCCTGCTTTAATAATTATACAGTTATAGACATATACAATTATTTAATCACATACAATATACATACAATATATTTAAAGTCATAAACATGCATAACAAAAATAATAATAACTATAATCATGCATAGCAAAAATAATCACAAATAGGAAAACATCTAAACAATCACAAAAAAAATTATTAAACCATAAACAATCACACAAATCGAATCCTTATGGATTCTTCATACACAATCAATCCATTTTCTCATCACCACTTAGGGTTGATGAGATTAAATCTCCCTCTTACCTGTTGTAGACAATTTAATCAGTTAGTTTTCCTCCTTTCCTTCAAATTTCGTGTGACTCCCAAACAAATCCCTAAAATTCTTAAACAATTAGTCAAAACACATACAAGGTACAAAATAGAAAAACCATGGAACAATCATGGTTAGAAAAATTAGAAATGTAATTTTGAACCATAGAAACAAAACTTACCCTTAAGTAAGTAACCAAAAGGTGGATTTTGGACAAGATAGAGTAGGAATTTGGGAAAACTTTGTGAATGAAAAGTGTTTAGAATGGGATTTGGGTTTAGGAAATATGATGAGATGAAATTATGAAGGTTTGGTTGTGTGGGTGTGGGTGTTGGCCGAAACTAGGGAGAGAAAGTGAAAGAGAAGTGTGCTTGAGTTTTTGGTATTTTAGAGAGAGAAAATGGATAGCTAAATGTGATAAGTGTGAAATAAAAAAGTAAAGAGTGAATAGATAGAGCTGAAAGTGAGTGAGTGTTGGTGAGGTTGAGTGATCAACTTTGTATAGTAAAATATCATAGAGTGTTCACATGGTTAAGCACATGGCCTATGTCATGTTGGATACTTTAAGAACCATGTAGAACCAAGCCAATCCAAGCCCACTTGCTTGATGCCCAAAGCGTATGCTCCTTCATCTTTTTAGGGGTTAATTGCTTTCCAATTACTCCTAATTACATGCTAACTAATTAGGTAATTTGTTAGGTTAATTATCCTAACCAATCTTAATTAACATACTAATAATATAACTAATTAATTTAACATATATTAACATATATTATAACCTTTAATCAATATTAATATATCTAATTAGTATTTAGATTATAATTAATTAATAACTAAGCTAGTTCACTTAGTTTGTTAATTAAGTAATTAGATTAGTCAAATTAAGCTTAATTAGGTTACTAACCAAATTCAAGCCTACAATTTTTGACTTAATTCTAACCATTGATTCATCTTTAATTCTTAGCCCTAGATTAGATCTAAGGTAGATATCAATTAGTCATAAAACTATCATTCTAATCTCACCATTGATTAGATCAACTGCTTAGGTTAAAGGCTTCCAAACTAAGTCTTCATGCAACGGTCCAAACGAAAGTCTATGCTCCCTTCATTGACCAATTCCTATTAGTTTAGAAAGTCAAGCCACTTTTGTTGACTTGCTCTCATTGGCTAGAATTTGTATAGTCAGCACAGTTGACTGCTTTTCCTAAATGCGGGTCCCACAGTACTTTTAAAGATCGTGGTCAAATCGAAGCATGATTTTTCTTGTTTTTGAGACAAGAGGTCTTGTAATATAAAATAATATTATAATAATATAAAATTATTTTATTACACGATTAAATCTGAAAAATTACGAGATTAATATATATATCAATCAATTGGGTTTAGTAAGATCCCCACTCCAATTAATTAAAATAAGATTTATCCCACGAGAAAATTATTATTTCCCTAGGTCGGAGCAAATCACATACCACATGATCAAGTACACTCACGAAATAGTCAAATTAAATTTACTGCTCACAGAATTCACAAAACAGTACATTTCAGGACTATATTGTAATTATCCCAAAAGTTAGGGTGTTACACTAAACATGTACAACCCTGTACTCACCTTTTCCTAAACCAAGAAATGGTGATGCCTCACCGCCTTGCAGAGTGTAGACTCTACCCCCAGTGACAGGTCTAGCATTTGTCTTATCTTCTTCCTTTTGAAAATAATTCTTGGCATGGTGTCCCAACTTGCCATACTGAAAACACTTGATGTAGTCAACCGTACAAACTTTGTCCCCGTGGTACCTACCACACTTGGTACGTTTTTCTTGTTGATCATCCCTCTGAACATACTGACCTTTTTCTTGTGGGTAACTGGATTTAGGACTACGTTTTCCATATCCACCTTCTTCTTTTTTTGAAGGCTCTGCAAATTCCACTCGGCCTGTAGCTAGAGATTATCTAACTCCACAATCCTGCACTTGTTCACCAAGGATAGAAAATCCTTGATTTCAAAAGGTCTCACAGCCCTTCTTACATTCCCTCTCAATCTGGACTCAAACCTGACACACTTCCAACTCTCATTTGGATTATGCCTAAACTGAGAAGAAAATTTCGACAACTCATGAAATTTAGCCTCATATTGTCCAACCGTCATGTCCTCTTGATGAAAACTCAGAAATTCCCTTTCTTGGTCATTTTGCAAACTTTGAGGAAAGTATTTCTCCAAAAAGGTCTCTTTGAACACTCCCCACGTGATCAAAGTCCCTACTGTCTCCAGCAGCCTCCTGGTACTTCGTCACCATTGTTCTGCTTCCCCTCTCAACATGAAGGAAGCAAAGGAAACTTTTTACTCTTCAAAGCAAACCATGACCTCATAGATCTTCTCTAATTTGGTCAACTACTGTTTCGCTTTAATCGTGTAACACCCTGGATAGTCATGATAGACTTATATATGATTACAGAGGTGGCCTAACACTAGTTTGTCATGCCTGTAAATTTTTGTGACCATCTGAACACATTTAGTCACTCTGCTACAACTCTATGTGTTAAATATAGTTATTTTTAGCCCCATTTTTGACTTAAAATGCTCAATGAATGGAGATAAGTGTGGAGATCTTGTTTCTAGGTCCACAATGTGTGAAAGTAGATGTGGTTAAAGTTTGAGAATTTTGAGAGTTAGTTTATCATTTTTAAGCATACTGGTTGTGTGTTTTAGTGCCAAATTGACCCTTAGTAGATATGAAAAATTATGAAAATGATGAAACAAATTTTTTAATGAATCTTAAAATTTATTTTAAACTTCTTGGAAGTTAGGAAACTTGGTTTAGTGATAACTAAACGTTTTTAACTATTTGGGTGAATTTTGGTCACCTAAGTGACCAAAATATGAAGGCACGACCCTGTTTCTGTATCTTGGCCTATTTAAGGCCAAAATGTGAGGCTTAACTCACTTTTCTTTTTTTCTCTCACAACTGCCTTAGGGAAAACAAGGGAGAAAGGAACTCAAGGCTTTAAGGAAGAAGGATCTTTATCCAAGCAAGGGAGGAAGCTTTGCTTTTCAGAGGAACGGTTAATCAACTTTATTTTTGGAAATTGAGGTAGGGGAAATCTATTTTACTTGCTTGTTTTTCATTCTTTTCTTTTAGTTCAAGAGAACCTTGAAGAGGAAATAATGGTTTGAGAGGTGATTTGGTGATTTATGAGTAAAATCTTGATGTAAATAGATTGGTTGAGTTAGAAATTGATTTATTGATGTACTAGGATGAAGTTTTCATCATTTGGAGCCTTAATTCCCACTTAGGTCAATTTTGGGGGTTTTAGGTCATGTTGGGGTTTTGATTATTAAGTGTTGAATTAATTGAAATTGAAGTGATTTAAGAGTTACTATGTGTAGTTGGACCTTGTTAGAGGTTGGAAATCACTAGAAATTGAGTTTTGCATGATTGGAATAGGGTCTAGTTCCAATGAAACAGTACATGTATCTGCAGAATTATGTAGATTCTGGTTTCTGCTGATTGCGCCATGACATGGACCTTGGAATGCCATGACGTTGGGAAGAATAAGGGATGCGCAGTGTTGTATTGCACGTGAATGCCGCGATGTGGGCAGCTTTTCCTACTAGTACTTGAACCTGAGGCTTGGGCGCCGCTATGTGGCACGAGGTGTGCCATGGTGTGGGAGACAGAGAATAACTATGAGTTATGTTTGATGCTCTGGATCATTCCAATGACATAGTTTTCTTCCTTTATGCTTCTTAATGAGTGATGGGACTCTAGTAGGAGTATTTAATAAAGAGTAGATGGTTTAAATCATAATGATTTGTAGTGCTAATTATATGACATAATTAGTCATGTTTGTACATAAATATTATGTATTATGATGAATTGAGGGAATGAGTTTCCCTAAGTGTTGGAATCACTCATGTATGCTCTCTTAAGAGTGGTAAGGTACTTTTAGAAGTATTTGATGAAGTGTTGAGAAAATGAGTTTGAGATGCATATAAATCAATTGTGAAGCTAATTATGGAAGGTAATTAGCAATTATTTTGCATGAGATGTTTGAGAAACATAATGAGGTGTGTAATATCCTTTTTATGTTGCTTGACTCATAGATTGGTGAGTAATAACCTCTCTATGTTATATGTAATAAGGTGAGTAATATCCTTATTACATTGTTGAGTAAGGAGGTAAGTAATATCCTCTTCGCTTTGTTAACCAGTGGAGGTGAGTAATATCCTCTATTTGTTCTAATGGATAGTGTTGATGAGTTATATCCTCACTATGCCTGATAAACCATAACATATCATAACATATCCTAGAGTTGTTGAGGTGGGTAATACCCTCAATACGTCTGAGGGCTCATAATATCTTAAAATTGCATTCATTTCTAAGACTTGCATAGACATACACATTAGACATAATTAAGCATAGCATGGCAATTGTATGGGCAGCTACTATCATAACATTTTCATGCATTACAATTGTATAGGTGATTGCGTGCTTCTGAGATGGAGATGTTGTTGCTTCTAGGATTGAAGTGTCAACTCGATAATTGTGAATATTATCTGATTATACATATGTACATATGCTGGTATTAGAATACTTCTATTGAGATATATTTTCTCACCCTGATTGTGTTGTCATGTAAATGCAAGTGCGAGTTCTTCGAAAAGGAAGAAGAAAATGTTTGAGGACTAGAATAGTATAGATGCTGTTTTGAGTTGAGCATTATATATGTTTTATATTTACTTAGTTATTTTGAGTTATGTATAACAGTATGCCCTTTGAGGCTGTGATGTATATATATAACTTTTGCTATCATGGCTCTCCATATTTACTCATTGTGTATGAATGATATGGGTTAGATGTTGATGTATGTTAATAGTAGCAAAACTAGTATTGGGTTATTCATTTATATGACAATATATTTGGATAAAAAATATTGGGATGTTACAAATCGGATCATAATCACCTCTATATTTTGGAGGATTCATCTTTCTGAACTCTGAAATGTCGAGAAAATTTTGATTTCTCTCGACCGGTACCTCCTGGACTGGTAGTGGTAGCTATGGTGGTACTTGCTATTGAGGTGCCAACCTTTCTAACACTCTTGCAATCACCGCTGCTTGCTCAGTTTGCTGCCTCATGGCATTAGCCATTGCCATCATAGCTGCGGTCATCTCTATACCTTCATTACCATAATCCTTATTTCGGCTCTCATGTGGTCGCCCTCATGTTGTCGGTCACCCTTGTGCTGTCATAGTCTTTTGTAAGCATAGAACAATCTATATTGAGTTAGCTAGGCTCAATATCGAGTAACCGTGTAACAGTAGCTAAAGCAGACATGTCAAAGGCAAAACATGCAATTCCACATAAATAATCACATGTAAGAGATAAGAAATGCAGAACCATCACTACACATGCATAAACATAGTTAGTCCATACCATAGCTCAATAGGATGAACTGCTCTGATACCAAAATGTAACAGCCCAATATTTGCTATCCAAATATATCGTCACATAAATGAATAACCTAGTACTGGTCCTACCACTACTAATATACATCAACGTCTAACCCATGTCATTCATACACAATGAGTAAGTATGGAGAGCTACGATAGCAAAAGTTATATATATATGTCACACCCTCCAAGGGCATACTATTATACATAACTCAAAATAACTAAGCAAATATAAAACATATATATGCTTAGCTCAAAACAACATCTATGCTATGCTAGTCCTTATATATCTTGTTCTTCCCTTTTGAAGAACTCGTACCTAGATTCACATGGTAAATAATTATTTGGGTTTATTTATTAGGATTTTTAATTGATTTTTATTTAGTTTTTTTTATTTTTAAATAATTATCTCTTCACCTAGTCATATTTGAATTTTTAAGATAAATCATTAGATTTTATATAAAAAAAAGAAATTCCTAAAGATAAATATGTGAAGGATTCTCATCTTATTCTTATATGCTAATTAGAGTTCTAACTAGATACAAAATCTTAGATTGGAGATTGGATAAGGATTCTCAAAGAGATTTGATTTGGAGCAAAATTTAGATTCTCGCATTATCCTAACCATTCCTAACTAATTGAGTCATATCTTGAGCTACAGAGATCAGATCAATGTGTCGTTTACGATTTTTGAAAGCTAACAGAAAATCCTACAACTTCTTTGTTGAGATCAAGGGCAAAATCGGCCATCTAAAGGATCATCCACTAAAAATTTAGAGACTTTTGTGGCAGCAGACTTTGGAGGACAACTTTAAAGGGAGGATTCAATTCTTGAAGGCTTGAAGATCATAATCACTGTAAAAGGAGTTTTGATTTCTCTTTCCCTCTAATTTTCCCCTTTCTTTGGGTTTCCTTTCCATGAATTTGTATCTTGATATGACTTTGTTTGTATTGAACATGAGTAGCTAAACCCATAGCTAGGGCTATGGGAGATCTTGTTTTCTTAATTATTTGAGTTTGATTTCTAAATTGATTAAGGTAATTTCTTTAGGGTTTATCATATTGCTTACATTCTTGTCATAACTTGATCACTTTTGGCATGTGTTAATTCATTGTTTGATCAGTGACCATCCGCATTCAATGAGTGGATCTATATGGTAAGCTTAGGATTAGATTGGTGAATGACCAAACATCAATTTTTTCTACTAATGGAACTGACAGGTATGTTAATTCATCTATTGAATTAAAGCTTAATGTATTCCTAATTAATTTAACTAAATGACCAAATAGGTGATTTAATTTAGGAATAGAATATTATTTTATCTATAACCATTGAGATTCAATAACAGGTAAGAAAATATTAGCAAAAGAATTACCTTACATCATAAATGAAAGAAAATCTAAATAATTAGATTCAAGTGAACCTTGCATCCTAGTCTCTCTCTCATTAATTATCTATTCTTTATTTGATTGTTCATTATTTTTATTTATTTGTTTATTTTGATTTTATCTTGAATTTCTTCATACACTTTCGATTGTCTGGATAATATAGAGTTTAGCGAATCTAGTAATTACCATTTATTCCTTGTGAGATCGATAACTGGGACTCAAGTCCTATATTACTTGGCGATAGAGTGCACTTACTTTTAGTGTATTTTACGCGTACAAATTTTTTGGTGCCATTACCAGGGAATAAGTTTGGTAATATTAGAAACGAAAAACTCTAATTAATTTAGACGCTTTTTTTTTATTCCTTATTTTATTTTTATTTTTACTTTTATTTCTTATTTTATTTTATCTTTTATTTTTTAATTTAATTTAATTTATTTTATTTTTAATTAATTTTTCACTTCTTTTTTTGTTTATATCTTATTTTAATTTTTATTTCTTATTTTATTTTATTTTATTTTATTTTTTAATTAATTATTCACTTCTTATTTTTGTTTATGCTCACTCGATCTCAGTTTCCTGATTTGGCATTTGATACAGAAATTGAGAAAATAGCTCGCAGGTTAAAGAAACAGTCTTTTATTGCAGCTGTGACAGAAGATATAAACAGGATGGAGAGACAACCAATTGTTGAGGCGAATCATGAAGAAAGAACTATCCCAGCAGAGTGGACCATGTTTGAGTACTCTATGCCCATTACTGAAGGGTATGGAGGGAGTATTAGAAGACTAACTGTGGAGGCTAATAACTTCGAGATCAAACCAACATTGATCTCCATTATTCAAAATTCAGTTAAGTTTGGTGGGTTGCCTTCGGATGATCCAAATTAGCATTTAGTCAGGTTCTTGCAGTTGTGTGATACTATCAAGTATAATGGGGTGACAGATGATGCAATCCGATTATGACTCTTTCCTTTCTCCCTTAGGGACAGAGCAAGTCAATGGTTAACATCACTTCCAAAGGGTTCCATCACTACATGGGATCAACTGACACAGCAGTTTCTGACTAAGTATTTTTCTCCTTCTAAATCTGCTAAGTTAAGAAATGATATATCTTCTTTTGTGCAGTTTGAAATGGACATTCTTTATGAAGCTTGGGAGCGCTTTCAAGAGTTGTTGAGGAGATATCCACATCATGGATTTCCCACATGGTAGCAAGCTCAGACATTTTACAATAATTTGTCACCTGCAAACCGTTCACTCATTGATGCTGTTGTGGGAGGGACAATATGGAGGAAAACACCTACTGAGAGCCAAGCATTGATTGAAGAAATGGTGCTGAATAGTTATCAATGGCAAAATAAGCGTCAGGTTCTTAAGAAATAAGTTGGTGTGCATGTTGTTGATTCTTCTACATCCATTCTGAGTCAATTAGAAACTTTGACGAAGAAGGTTGAGACACTAATGGTGACAAATAGTGTACTCCCACCAATCATTTGTGAGGCATGTGGAGGACAGGGTCATACAAATGCAAACTATCTAGTTGGTAGTCCTTTTGCCCCCTAGCCTGAATGAGTAAATTTTATTGGTAATTCCAACCGAAAGTAGTACAATCCGTATTCAAATACATACAATCCTGGTTGGAGGGACTATCCTAATTTCAAATGGGCAAATCAATAAGGCTATTAGTAGAATCAGCAGAGAGCTCTGCCACCACCTCTAGGTTTCCAGGCACCTGCAGAGAAGCCAAGTTTTGAAGATCTGGTAATGAAGTACATGCAAAATTCTGATGCCAGAATGAAGAATATGGAGACTCAGATTAGTCAGTTGACTACATTGATGACAGCAAGGGCACCAGAGACATTGCCTAGCACTACTGAGACTAATCCAAAGGAACAAGTCCTTGCAATTACCTTGAAAAGTGGTAAGGTACTTGAGGAGTTCTCCTAGAAGAAGGGAATATCAGAGCCTAGAGATACTCTTGTTCAGTTAGTGCATGAAGATGAGAAGGCAACTGAAGCATCTTGCTTGTTAAGAATTGAGACAAAGAAAAATGATGTCCGTACTGAAGATGCATTAATTCAAGTTGTCAATCAAGAAAGAGAGGTTGAGCAGAAAGCACCGAAGTGACAGAGAGCGAAGAAGGACCATGAGCAGAGCACAGTTTATGAACCATCACCATATGTCAAGATCCCATTCCTTCAGAGGCTCAAGAACAGTCAGCCAGATCAGCAATTTGCCAAATTCTTAGAGATATTCAAGAAATTACAAATTAATATTGTATTTGTTGAAGTCATCTCTCAAATGCCCAAGTATACAAAGTTTTTGAAGGAAATACTTACAAAGAAATGCAAGCTTGAGGAATTTGAGATGATATGTCTAACTGAGGAGTGCTCTGCTATTCTTTCAAAGAAGTTACCCCCAAAATTAAAAGATCCAGGGAGTTTTACTATTCCTTGCACTATTGGTAACTCTTATTTTGAGAAATCATTATGTGATTTAGGTATTGGTATTAATTTGATTCCTTTCTCTATGTTTAAGAAATTGGGAATACAGGAACTAAAGCCCACCAACATTTCATTACAACTGGCTAATAGATCCATCACTTACCCTCGTAGTGTATTAGAGGATGTTTTGGTAAAGGTGGATAAGTTCATTTTTTTAGCTGATTTTATTGTATTAGACATGGAGAAGGACTCTGAGGTCCCAATCATTCTTGGACGTCCATTACTCGCCATTGGAAGAACACTGATTGATGTCCATGAAGGGAAATTGACTTTGCGATTGAATGATGATGAAGTAGTGTTTAATGTTTTTAATTCTGTTAAAAATCCTAGTTCCTTTGATTCATGTAATCGTATAGATGCTACTAATGTTGTGGGTAGTGTTGTGTCTTCATATATACAAGAATTTGTGACTGTTGCTATGCTGGAGAAAACCTTGCCCAAGGCTGTCACTAGCTTGGAGAATGAAAAGCTCTGTAAGAAGAGACCAAAGAAGCGGCATGGCATGTGTATCAAGCAGCGTGAGTTTAAGATTAGGGCTAAAAATTTTGTTGATAACTCATGTCTTTGTCTTCTTCCTGACAAGTTTTGGTTAAAAGGGTGTGGACCATATGAGGTTGTTCACGTCTTATTATACAGTATGCTTGAGGTAAAGAAAGATGGCCCATGGACATTCTTGATACATGGCTAGAGTGCGAGGCACTGCTTTGAAAAAGAAAAGGGGCCATCCTATTTTTGGTGCTTTAAGAAACCACCTTGATTTATATGAAAAAGGCAACGTCAAGCTAATGACGTTAAATAAGCGCTTCACAAGAGGCAACTTGTATTTTTTCTTTATTTATCATATTTTAGTTGTTTCTGTTATTTTTGTTATTTTTTGTAGATGCAACTCGTGTTTTTAGGATTTTTTTCAGATTCTGCTACAGTGCTGACTTGTGTTTCTTTTATGCCTGACACTGACTCACTATTTATCAGGTTGTGTTTTTCTTTTCTTTACCCCTTTTATTTCTTGTTCTTCCATATTGAGGACAATGTTTATCTTAAGTGTGAGGGGGTACTTTAAAAAATTTTATGAAAAAAAATTAATGAGCACTTGAGTATTGCTAGTAATTAAGCTGAAATTGAATGTTGATTTCTTGATTTATTCTGAGCTGATAGAGATATGTTTTAAAGAGGATTCCATTGATCATAAGCTAATAATGTGTGAAGCAATCTTTTTTAATAAAGTAAAGTGAAATTTAACATCTTATTTGGAAATTAACCATGTCTACTTACTTTTGTTCTCTTTACTAACTCTTTCCAGAAAGTGAGTTTTGAGTCTTAATGATTGGATTTTTCAAAAACAAAATCCTATCTTTCTTCTGGTGTAAGTTTTCTCTTAATTGATGTGCGCTAGAACTTGCTTTGATATCTTATTGAGGCTTTAATGATTCACATACATACTTGAACATGATTTAAGACAATTAGGGTTAATTCTTTTTTGACTTTCAGAGTTACATTGATTAAATAACCCCTTAGTTGCCCCATTTGAGCCTAAAATTGATTTCTTTGAATACCCAATTGAAAAATCAGGTTGAATTCTTTGGAGCAATTGATGTGTTAATTGAAAAGTCATTAAAGGTTGCTTTTGTCTTCAAGGGTAAATAAAAAAAAAGTTTGAAAGAAAAAAAATGAAAAAATGGAAAAAGAAGAAAGAAAAGAATTGTTGGTGAAGAATAATGAGAATATTGGGTTGAAAGTGAGAATCTGTTATATTCTTGTGCAATGTGCTCTATCTATCATCTTTTCAACCTGATTCTGCTTTGTATTGATTTATTCATGAGTATTTTTTATCCTTATTTATCTTTTTCCTACCTTTCTTTATACCCTTGGCCCCGTTACAACCAAAGGAAAGTCCTTTTGATTCTTATGTTGTATGTGAACTTGGAAATAGAGATGGGATTGATAAGCAAGCCTGTGGTATTGCATTTTTCAAGAGAAATTTGAGTGATCTCTTTGTCCTTTAAACACTTGAGCAATGGAAAGTTGAGTGATCTCAATTGTTAAGTAAGGAGAAAATTGCAAGCTAAACTCAAGCCTCTAATTGTTTAAGTGTTAAATGATCTTGCTTAATTGAATTTGATTGCTGAACTTGAATTTTTAAATTGTGAAATTTCCCTTGATTCATGTTTTTGGATGTTGAGTTTAATCTTGTCTTTTATTCCTATTCTTTGCTTGAGGACAAGCAATTATTCAAGTTTAGGGGTATTTGATGAGTGTTAAATATGTTACCAAGTGGCTTCCAGTACTCAAGAGGGGGGTAAATTGAGTTAAAAAACTTTGCGCAAATACTTTTGAAATAAACACAAGTATAGAAGCTATTAAATAAAAAGAGAAATTATGAGATGAAGAAGAAGAGCTTTAAGAAAAGCAAATAAATAAATATGTAATAAAATTAAATTGCATTAAATAAAGAGATTAAGAGAAGAAGAACAGGCACAATATTTATCCTGGTTCAACCACTAACCCACTTGTGGTCTACGTCTAGTCCTCGAAAAACTATTCGAGATTTTTCACTATGTATACAAGCTTCAATAGATGCTTGCTACCGTTACAAAAAAAGATCATTTTTCACACACAGGGAAACTCTACCCTTGTGCTAAAGTCTCAGCCTGCAGGGATACCTCACCCTTACACAAACCTTTGAGGGATACCTCACCCCTTTACAATAGAGTAAAAAATAGATGAAAAGAAACTCTCCTTAAGAGTGAATAATACAACTTGAAGTGCTAAAGGAGTTCACAAAGAATATCTCACAACTTTTAATCGAAAAGGAGCGTAGAAAATATAGTTCATGAGTTAGAGTAAGTAGAAAATTATTCAAAATATTGGGCAATTTTAAAAGAGACCCACAATTTGTATTTATATAGAAATTCAATCAAAATAACTGTTGGGCTAATAAATGCTCATTATGAAGACGTATATGAGCTTCTGATTCTATTTCAGAAACATGGGTTATTCGAATATCCTTCATATTATTCGAATAACATGTTCTCGTGAGAAACACTTTTAAAAGAGGTTATTTGAATAACATATGTGTTATTCGAATAACACAAATAAGAACAGTGTTCTGTGAAAACAGGTCTATTCGAATAAACTTGTGTTATCCGAATAGCTTTCATAAAAGCTTTTCTGAAAGACTTTGTTATTCAAATAGCTAATGTGCTATTCGAATAGCACTTTTAAAAAATAGGCGCATAGAAAAGATTTCAACTGCTTTATTCGAATAATTCTATTGCAAACACAAAAGGTTTTATCCTGCTTTATTCGAATAATGTTGCCTTTATTTGAATAACCATGTTTGAAAAATAGTTTTAAAACTTTCAGATTTATTTGTTAAATTATTAAATTCATTTTTTCTTTTCTTGCAAAAACAGTGAGATACTAAGAGAGCTCCGTATACAAAGACTCTAAGTCCTAAAACTATTCTTAAAAGATCTTGGACTTGGTCTTCCCATCATCTTCATTTTTGTCCTCATGTTTGTTATCATCAAAACTATTCTTCAAAGACATATATTTAATCACATTCTCTCTCTTTTTGATGATGACAAACTAGCATTAAGAAAAGAATTAGTGTATATAATTAGAATTCACAAAGAGGTATTAAAAACTTACTCCCCCTCTTTAATTATAAGAGGTAACGTATATCAAAGATGTGCACAGCTCCCCCTTACTTTTGGAATCCAATTTCTCTTGTTAATTTTATCTATCTCTTCTCAAAATAAATTCAAATTTTTCTCCCCTTTTTGTCATGAGCAAAAAGGAGGGGTAAGTCCCATAGATAAATATCCAAATATAAGTACAGGGAATAATAAAAAAGAGTTGTAAATCACAGATAGGCCATAAAAAAACATCATTTATTCATTAATCAAGATGATGCAAGTATAATGACAAAAAAAATAGAACAAAAACAAAGATCCTAAGATCTAAAGCTCCTAGAAATAAGCATCCGGTGGCGGAGGCGAAGAATCAAGTGCAGGAGCAGATGATGCAGCTCGTAAAGTAGCAACCTCACGTTCAACACCTTCTATTCTGTCAAAAAGAATAGAGAATGTGTGTTCTATATAGGCATGGTTATTGTGCAAGGTAGCCATGATCTGCTCCAAAGTGACTAGAGCAGGGGCAGCAGCAGGTGCATGAACAGGGGCAGCAGGGTCTGCTGGGTCAAACTCATCATCAACCTCATCTGGGTACACCCAGCCTTCATCAGTCTTGATCATCTTCATTTTGTGCAAAGTGTGGGCTCTGAAGACATTGAGATAAGTCAAGGTGATGGCGTGTTCAGTTTCCAACACTTGAGGATACTTGCTAAGCAAGTTAGTGATGAGAATGCCATAAGGCAATTTAGATTTTTCTTTACCCTTGGCCTTCATCATATACTTCATGATGAACATAGGCCAGTTAATTTTATGACCATTCTTCAGGATCCAGAGTATGAAGATGTCATCTTCACCAACATAGGCATAATTCCCACCACGGGGATCCAAGATATGTGCATAAGCATAATGCAAGAGCCTATCTTGGCTTTTCAGCATTCCTCCCTTAAGGCCCTTGTCTGGCAAGGCAAGACCAGGTTTCAGTAAGTCTTCAATTGTTCGATTTCTATCGAACTCAAGGAGGAGAGGGTTGTCATCTTCTTCAATAGGTGTGCCAGCGAATTGCAACCCAAACAATGTCTCCTAGTCTTGTGGAGTGATGATGATGTTCTGATTACAGACTTCAGAGAGAAGGTCTTGGCCAACAATTACCAGATTGCAGAAGAACATCTTGACCAGAGCAGAGTAGAGGACAACCTTATGAAAATAGAGCTATAGAATTCATTGATTTTGCAGCAAGGTCAGAAAATTGAATCCTCCATTTTGTTGGAAAAAAAGAGAGTTGAAGGTATTTGGGTTGGACAATATTTCTCTCCCAGAAGTGTGTGATGAAGCGGCCACATTGTTCTTTGTTGGTGGAGAGTCTTTGCAGGTCGAGTGGGTTATTACAGGGGGCATTCTTCATGTGAGGCACTTTCCATGAGAGGAAAAGGAGGTCATGGTGATTGGAGGTTTGGAAGAAAAAAAAAGACAACAGTGGTGGAGGGGAGCAAAGAAATGGTGGCGATGTAGGTAGGGGAGAAAGAAACAGAGAAAAGAAATAGAGAAAGAGGGAAAAAAATGAAGCAGCTTTGAATACGCAGTGTGGGCTTTAAATAGGAGGCCTGAAATTATTCGAATAACTCTTCGTGGAAACCCAAAAGTCATGGGATTCCAGCTAGGGTTTATTTGAATAGCTGAAGATCTATTCGAATAGAGAGGCAGGGAAAGCCAAACGTTGTGGACTTTTATCAAGTTTTATTTGAATAGAACTGGAGTTATTCGAATAGGGCAGAAAGCATGCATAAAGAGCTGCACAAATGAGTTATAACTTATTTGATTAAGCTAAGCTTTATTCGAATAAAGCTGAAACTGTAGCATATAGAAAAGTGACATGGAAGTCAGTTTATTCGAATATGCTAGGCTTTATGCGAATAACACAGAGATTAAATAAGAGAAGCTGTAGTTGCTAAACATCAGTTTATTCACATAAATGAAGTATTATTCAAATAATACTGATACACAACACCATTTTTGAGCATCTGACTGATTTTTATTCGAATAAACTTAGATTTATTCGAATAAATCTATCAGAAAAATAGTAAAATACACGTCCATGAATGAAAAAAAAGAGAAAAACTTACCCAATGATACAATACCTGCAAAAATAAGATTTGAGATATCTCTAACGCTTAAGTTAGTAATAATTCAAGGCTAATAAATCTAAAATTAAGCAATAATTACAAGCAATTATAGGTTGGATTGATCAATTATGCCCAATTCTCCTCTAATATAAAAAAATGCTTCTTTTACTAGGGGTTTGGTGAAAATATTTGCAAGTTGCTTAGATATTTCAACAAATTCAAGAATGCAATCCCCTTTTTGGACGTGATCTCTGATAAAATGATGTCTTATCTCAATATGCTTTGTTCTAGAATGCAAAATGGGATTCTTAGAGAGATTTATTGCACTAGTGTTGTCACATCTTTTTGGGATGTGATCAAGCTGAAGACCATAGTGTAAAAATTGTTGCTTTATCCATAGGATTTGAGCACAACAACTCCTGGCTGTAACATATTCAGCCTCAGCGATAGACAAAGCCACACTGTTTTGTTTCTTACTATGACAAGAAACTAAAGAACTACTAAGCAAGTGGCATGTCCCACTAGTACTCTTCCTATCCATTTTGCATCCTGCAAAATTAGAGTTGGAATAGCCTATTAGGCTACATGAGGCACCCTTAGGGTACCACAAGCCCATTTGTCAAGTGCCTAGTAGATACTTCATTATACGTTTAGTAGCACTTAGATGAGATTCCTTAGGGGCACATATGCATACACTAAACATAATATCTGGCCTACTAGCAGTAAGATAGAGGAGAGATCTAATAATACCTCTGTATTTCGTTATTTCTATGGATTTACCTCCTTCATCTTTGTCCAAATAGCAAGAAATGCCCATTGGAGTAGCCATATGTTTAGCGCTATTCATTTTGAACTTTTTGAGCAATTCCTTGCAGTATTTGGTTTAACTTATGAAGGTCCCTTCCTTTGTTTATTTGATTTGAAGTCCAAGGAAGAAATTAAGCTCTCCCATCGTCGACATTTCAAATTCATTCTGCATTGTCTTAGCAAATTCCTTGCGAAGGGATTCATTAGTAGTACCAAAAATAATATCATCCACATATACTTGTACAAGAAGAATATCATGCCTTTTATTTTTTATAAAAAGGTAGTATTGACTTTTCCTCTTGAAAAATCATTTTCTAAAAGAAACTTACTCAACATTTTATACCAAACTCTAGGAGCTTGTTTTAAGCTATACATAGCCTTTTAAGTTTAAAAACATAGTTGGATAGTTCATGATTTTCAAAACCTGGAGGTTGTTCAACGTATACCTCCTCTTGAATAAAACCATTTAGAAAAACACTTTTAATATTCATTTAATATAATTTAAAATCCATGATGCAAGTATATGCAAGTAATATTCTAAGAGCTTCTAATCTAGGTACAGGTGCATAGGTTTCTTCATAATCTATTCATTTTTCTTGATTATATCCTTTAATGACCAACCTAACTTTGTTTCTTGTTATTAATCTATTTTCATCAAGTTTATTTCTAAAAGCCCATTTAGTGCCAATTATAGGATGATCGTTAGGCCTAGGAACTAATTCCCAAACTTGATTTCTTTCAAATTGATTTAATTCCTCTTGCATAGCTAAAAACTAATGTTCATCATCAAAAGCTTCAATTATATCTTTAGGTTCAATTTAAGAAACAAAGGCTAAGTGATTACATAAATTTCTAATGGAATTGCGAGTATTTTACACATTTAGACACATCACCTATAATTTGATCAAGAGAATGATATTTTATAGTCCGCCATTCTTTAGGAAGGTCCAAGACTTGTGAGTCCTCTTGTCTTTGCTTATCTTCTTGAGTTTCTTCTTGCTCCTTGACTTCTCTTTCTTTGCTTACCAAATGAGTTTCTGCTAACATTTTTTTAACATCATCAACAAAGTCCTTTCTCGGCCCATTTGGATTAGATTCGTTAAAGGCAACATGAATAGACTCTTCAATAGTCATAGTTCTTTGATTATAAATACGAAAAGCCTTACTATGATTGGAATAACTAAGAAATATACCCTTATCAGGCTTAGCATCAAACTTTCCCAAGTTATCCTTTCCATTATTTAAAACAAAACATTTACATCCAAAAACATGAAAATATGAAATATTTGGCTTTCTTCCCGTGTACAATTCATTGTTGGTGTATGCCCTAGAGGCTAATAAATTTTCTGTATTTACATACATTCTATTATGCTATTTTATATATGAGGCATTTCATTTATTGTGTTCTTTTTGATAAACATAATAAAGTCCTTAGAATAGTAAGTTTGATGCCATAGGACATCAAGTGGATGACTTGATCGTGAGATACTTTTGGTTACAACACTATTCTTAAATGTCCCTAGTCAAGTATTATTGTTAATTAGGACAACAATAATACATTGAGACTAGTATGTGCAGAGACTGATGACCACATCTCACGGGTCATGGATATGAGATATCAAGTCTTCACATGGGTACATATTAGAGTAATGATGTACTGGACTGACCCACCATGAGAACGCTACATGGATCATTACGTGAGTGTCATAAGCGATTCTCATAGTGACAATGGTGTTTGTGGTCCTTTGACCTGAAATCACTACGATTCCTACATGAGGAGTTGTGTGTTTTAATGCCATCAAACGTCATCTGTAACAAGGTGATTATAAAGTTGGTTATTGGACATACCGTAAATCATGCAGAGGGATGTGAGTGACCTAGATGGAATTTGTCACTCCTACATAACAGGAGCGATATCTTCGGGCCCCCTGATTGAGTGAGACTACGAAATGCATGGCCATGCTCAAATGAGTCAATATGAGATATTGATCTCATTTGTTGTTAGAAAGTCTACTCGAGTATCAGGAAATGAATGATTGGACTATACAAGGGTGACACATTCCATGCCTTGTGTTCAATCTAGATATCTTGACAAAGGGACTAAACGACACAGAAACATTAGTCACGAAAAGGTTATGTCAAATCACTGACATTCTTATTACTTGGGTAGCAGCGATGTGTTGCTAGATACCACTCACTACTTGTAATATTAAAATGAGATTTTAATATTACTGCCAACATAATAAGAACCTGCAGGGTCACACACATAGAGCAGACTAAAATTGGAGCAATGGATCCAAGTTGGACTCGGATTCAAATATGGGCCAGACTCATAAAAGATGGGTCTAGGGTTGCATAGCTTACCTTGCTGCTGCTCACACTCACTTAAGGCAGTCACTATTATAAATAGTACTGCTAAGGGGGCTGCTAATAGACATAAATATGAACCCTAGCCGCACCTACAGAATAGTGAGTGAGAGAGCGACAGGTTTCTTCTCTTCTCTTCGCAGCTAGCACTGTGTGAGAGACGTGAGGCTCCTCTTTGTGGACGTTGGACGTTCGTGAGTCTGTTCATGTGGATACCGCAGAGACATGGTTTCTATTACGGTGTTAGTGATTCACGCTTCAAGAGGTAAATCCTTTAAAAACTCGGATTATGGCTTTTTCGCATGGATCCTCGGTAGGAATCCCTGTTTTTCGCTGCGTGTTGTATCCGCAAAAATTCCCAACATTCATATGGGGTTTCTTTAAAATTGGTCTTATCAGGGCCCTATTCATCACATAACATGTGGTATTAACCGCATTAGCCCAGGAATACTTAGGAAGAGAAGCTTCATTGAGTATAGTTCTCACCATTTCTTCTAAAGATCGATTTTTTTTTCTATAACTCCATTTTGTTGTGGAGTTCTAGGAGTAGAGAAATTATACTCAATGCCATGTTCATCACAAAATTTTTCAAAAACATGATTTTCAAACTCACCACCATGGCCACTTCCTATGGATGTAATTGAAAAACCTTTTTCATTTTGGATAACATTGGCAAGTTTCTTAAAGGCTAGAAATGCATCATTTTTATGAGAAAGAAATAAAGTCCATGTGAACCTAAAAAAATCGTCCCCAATCACCAAAGCATAGTAATTCCTACCAAAGCTCATAGTTCTAGATGGTCCAAAAAGATCCATGTGCAAAAGTTGTAAGGGTCTAGTAGTTGAAATAACATTTTTAGCTTTAAAAGAGACATTTACTTGTTTTCCCTTTTGACAAGCATAACATAATTTATCTTTTATAAAATTGAGCTTGGGTAGTCCAATTACTAGCTCTTTAGAGACCAAATTTTTTAGATGATCTATGTGAATGTGTGCAATTCTCCTATGCCATAACCATGATTCATCTTCTTTACTTAAAAGGAATTTCGTATCATTTGAGGATATATCATCAAGGCTAATCATATAAATATTATTAACTCTATGACCCACAAATTTAACATGCTTATCACTTTTACCTTCGATAATGTAACAATTAGAATAAAAAATTACTTTATTTCCCTTATCACATAGTTGGCTAATACTAAGCAAGTTATGTTTCAAACCTTCAACAAGCAACACATTATCAATAGAGGAATTAGGATTCTTACCGACTATACCTACTCCAAGAATATTTCCTTTGTTGTTATCTCTATAAGTTACATGCCCATGAGTTTTGGGAATAAGGAATGAGAATTTGGAGTCGTCTCCGATGATGTGCTTGGAGCAACCATTATCAATATACCAATTTGAGCTCTTGACCTTCAAGCACACCTACAGTGCAAATTCAAATTTTAACTTTTGGTACCTAAATTTTCTTAGGTCCTTGTGTGTCAGTTTTGGGTATAGTACCCTTGGGAACCCAAACCATTTTTGTTCTAATTTTAGTGTTAATGTCTTTCCTAGCATTACATGTTAATGCACTGTGTCCTTTCTTTCCATAATAGAAACATTTAATAAAAGGACTACTAGAAGTACTTGAATGCACAAAGAAATTTTTATATAATTTTTGTTGATTTTTTGGGTTATAACCTATCCCATCCTTTCAAAAAAATACTCTTTGTTTTCTTAATAAAATATCTAAATTGCCCCTTCCAAAGGTGAATTTAGAAAGAGTATTCTTTAAATCTTCAATTTTCTTTTCAAGAACATGACATGAAGAATAAGATGAAGATGTAGAAACATGTGAAGAATGAGTGGTGCATGCATCAATAATTCCCAAAGTTTCATTTTCAATTTTTAATTCTTTAATTTCTTTATTTAAAATAAGAATTTGGTTTTTTAAAGATGAAATCGTTTTCATAGATGAAGAAATTAATTTAGTGAGCTTTAAAGATTCATCATGTAATTCTACAAAGGCATATTGTAATTTGTCGTAAGAAGGCAATAAAATAGTATTAGAACTTACCTTATTTTCGCTTTCTTCTTCTTCTCCTTTAGCCATAAGACATAGATGGGCTTCCTCGCTGTCTGAGCTGTCATTTGAGTCAATATCGTTGTCATCCCATGCTATGTAGGCTTTTCTTCCTTTTCTTTCCTTGAAGGGTTTCTTTTCAAATTTCTCCATCTTCTTTTAGTAAACTGGGCATTCCATTTTCATGTGACCCGGTTTGCCAAATTCATAGCAAGTTAGAGTTGACGGTGCTCCTTCCCCTTTGTGATGGGTTTTTTATGGAGTAAAAGGAGGTCATCTTTGTGTTCCCTTCTTCTTGAGAAAATTTTCAAATTTTTTAACTAAAAGACTAAGGTTTTCTTCATTTACCTCGATGTTTTCTGAGCCTTCTTCATCTTCTTCATCATCATTGTTAATTGTTGAGGAAGTGGCTTTGAGCGCTATCCTCTTTTTCTTTTTATCGTGCTCTTCACTTTGACTTAATCTTCTTAGTTCTAGTTCGTGCTCATAAAGTTTTTCAAAGAGAGTAGCTAGTGTCATTGTCGACAAGTCCCTCAATTCTGATATGGCTGTTACCTTGGGTTACCAAATCTTGCTTAGACATCTTAGAACTTTGTTAATCAAATCTTCATTATAAAAACTCTTACCTAACGATGCAAGATGATTTACGATGTGGGTGAACCTCTTTTGTGTTTCCTGAATGCTTTCTCCTTAGTTCATTCTGAATAATTCATATTCACGACTTAGAGAATTAATTCTCAACCTCTTTACTTCACTAGTACCCTCATGGGTAACTTGTAAAGTGTCCCACATTTCTTTAGCAGATTTGCAATTTGAAATTCTGAAAAACTCATCATAACCCAAAGCAGTGGTAATAATGTTTTTGACTTTTAAATTATGTTGAACTTTTCTTTTATCCTCATCAGACCATTTACTTCTTAGTGTTTCGGTCCTTACACCATTGACCTCATGCATAGGTATAAATGCGCAATTTTCAATAGCATCCCACACATCTTGATCAATAGCTTCGATGAAGATTTTTATTCTTTCTTTCCAATATGTATAACCATTCCCATTGAAAAAGGGTGGTCGATTTATGGAAGACCCTTCTAAAAAACCATTTAAAGAAGCCATGTTCTCTTGAAGTTGCTAAGCTCTTTATACAAGAGTCTAGCTCTGATACCACTTGTTACCAAGTGGCTTCCAATACTCAAGAAGGGGGGTGAATTGAGTTAAAAACTTTTCACAAATACTTTTGAAATAAACACAAGTATAGAAGCTATTAAATACAAAGAGAAATTGTAAGATAAAGAAGAAGAGCTTTAAGAAAAGTAAATAAATAAATATACAATAAAATTAAATTATATTAAATAAATAGATTAAGGGAAGAAGAGCAGGGACAATATTTATCTTGGTTCGACCACTAACCTACTTGTGGTCTATGTCTAGTCCTCAAAAACCTATCTGAGATTTTTCACTATGTATACAAGCTTCAATAGGTGCTTGCTACCGTTACAAAAAAAGCACTTTTCATACACAGAGAAACTCTACCATTGTGCTAAAGTCTCGGCCTGCAGGGATACCTCACCCTTATACAAATCTTTGAGGGATACTTCACCCCCTTTACAATAGAGCAGAAAGTAGATGAAAAGAAACTACCCTTAAGAGTGAATAATATGTGTTTGGATGTATACTTTTGAAGACTTGTTTTGATGATAACAAACATGAAGAATAAATGAAGATGATAAATAGACCAAGTCCAAGTTTATATTTGATTAGCATTAGGGCTTAGGATCTATTGTACGGAGCTCACTTTGATATCTCTTTGTTTTTGAAAGAAAAGATAGAAACCTGTTTTGAAACAAACTCAGTATCTTTGAATTATCTTTCTTTCAAAACAGTGTTTTGGTTTGATTTATTCAAATAGAATATAGTCTATTCAAATAAACTCCTTCACGATGGTCTGTTTCTTAAAGTGGCTATTCGAATAACTATCCTGTTATTCGAATAACTAAGGTTTTCAGAAATGAGTTTTTTTAAGTGAGTTATTCGAATAACTCAAACGTTATTCGAATAAACTCTCATAATTAGCATTATAAATCATTATGATTTAAACCATTCACATCTTCATTTAACACTCCTACTAGAGTCCCATTATTCACTAAGAAGCATAAAAGAAGAAAAGTGCGCCACTGGAAGACTCCAGGGCATCAAACATAACTCATAGTTGTTCTCTAGCACCCACATCGCAGCATACCCTATTCCACATCGCGGCATACCCTATTCCTTGGGTTCAAGTACTGGCAGGAAAATGCATCCATGTCGTGACACTCATGTGCCATGCCGCAGCGCACATCCCCTGTTCTTCCCCATACTGCAGTACTCCAGGTGCCACAGCGCAACGCCATTAGCAGAAACCAGAATGGGCATAATTCTGCAGATACAGGTACTATTCCATTGGAACTAGACCCTCTTCCAATCACTCAAAATCCATTTTCAAGTGATTTCCAACCTCTAACAAGGTCCAACTACACATAGTAACTCTTAAACCACTTCAATTTCAATCAATTTAACACTTATGAATCAAAACCCCAACCATGACCTAAAACCCCCAAAACTGACCTAGCAGGGATTTAAGGCTCCAAATGATGAAAACTTCATGCTTGCACATCAGTAAATCAGTTCCTAACTTAACCAATCTATCCACATTAAAATTTAACTTATAAATCACCAAAACACTTATCAAACCCTCAAATTCCTCTTCAAGCCTCTATTAAACCAAAAGGAAAGAATGAAAAACAAGCATCAAAATCAGATTTCCCCTACCTCAATTTCTAGAAAGAAAATCGATTAGCCATTCCTCTGAAAAGCTAAGCTCCTTCCCATACTTTGATGAATATCCTCCCCCCTTGGTACCTTGATTCTCCTTTTCCTTTGTTTTCCTTGTACAGTTGTGATAAGATGAAAGAAAAGTGAGTTAAGACTCACATTTTGGCCTTAAATAGGCTAAAACACATAAACATGGTCATGCCCTCATACTTTGGTCACTTAAGTGACCAAAATTTACCCGAACAGTTAAGAACACTTAGTTACCACCAAATCAAGTTTCCTGATTTTTAACAAGTTTAAAACAAATCCTAAAATTCATTTAAATTTTTTTTACACCATTTTAACATTTTTCCATATATGCTGGGGGGTTAATCCGGCACCAAAACACACAACCAGTATGCTTAAAAATGTCAAACTATCTCTGAAAATTCTCAAACTTTAACCACTATTACTTCTATATATTTGTGACATAGAAACAAGTTCTCCACACTTATTTCCACTAATTAAGCAATCTAAGTAAAAAAAATGAGGCTAAAAATAGTTGTATTTAACACATAGAGTTGCAGTAAAGTGACTAAACGTGCTCAGATAGTCACAAAACTTCACAAACATGATAATCAGGTCTTAGGCAACCTCTATAACCTTATACAAGTTTATCGTGTTTTCACAGGTGTTACAGTGAGTGTCACAACAATGCTTTTTGAGGATACCTTGATCAAAGACGAAAAGTAATTAATAGTTAGTATCATTAATTACTCTTCAAAGGAAATTTGATTTTATATACATACATACATATATATATATAGTCTACATATTTTTAAATTTTTATTAAATTTAGACATATAACAAATTCTAATTTGACCATGGTTACAACTGAAACTTCTCCCATTGTCATATATAATTTCAAGTGGCTTTCTTGTTGAATAAACGAAATTAGAAGGTGCTCAACTTTATCATATTCTTTCCTTCATCCCGCTTTTTAAATTCTTTAAACACGTGCAAGTATGATAGGCTAAATTATATAATGAGCTAGACCGATACTGCTAAAGAGGAGAAATGGGTGGAATTTGATTATTTATGACACACATATATTATATCTCCTCCAAAATCCAAGTAAAGTAAAACATCACTTTGGGAAATGCATTACATAACCACCACCCTTGATCAAAATGTGAGTCTCGATGCTTTATGAGGATACCTTAATTGAAGACAAAAAGTATTTAATAGTTGATACCAATAATTATTCCTCAAGGGAATTTAACATATATATATATATTCTAAATATCATTAAATATTTATTAAATTTAAAACAAAAACAAATTTTAGTTTGACCTTGGTTAGAACTCAAACCTCTCCTGTAACAGCCCAATATTTGTTATCCAAGTATATTGTCACATAAATGAATAATCCAATATTGGTCCTACTACTACTAATATACATTAATGTCTAACCCATATCATTCATACACAATGAGTAAATATGGAGAGCCATGATAGCAAAAGTTATATATATACATTACAGCCTCAAAGGGCATACTGTTATACATAACTCAGAACAACTAGGCAAATATAAAACATATATATGCTCAGCTCAAAATAGCATCTATACTATGCTAGTCCTTATACATCTTCTTATTCCCTTTCAAAGAACTCGCACCTGGATTCACATGGCAACACAATCAGGGTGAGAAAATGATGTATGAAATCCGCAAATGTATGGTTTCATCATCAAGTAATAAAAGATCGAATCCACAAGGACTGTGTCTATGAATACCAATTAATTAATTAATTCAATTCAATTAAACAAAGGGGGTAAAATTGTTGAGAGATAAGAATATAGTAACTAAGCAATTAAATAAATAAATATCAAAGTACAAAATTGAGAACAAAAACAAGTTATTAAGAAAGGTTTTCAAATTTAAGAAAGCTTCCAGGATTATGGGTAACCACAATAATATAAGACAAATCCTAATTGACAACCCTTTTATTGAAATTGAAATTCAATTGAAGGTGAATTACCCTAAATTAGTTAATGTTCTTTCTCAAGAGACAAAAGTTGTGCCCAATTAAACCAATTCCTACTCTCGCGGTAATTGAATTTAAATAGAACTCATTACGCATTATGGTAATTCATTAAATCCTCAAAAGGCTAAACCTACTCTCGTGATTTAGACCTTAAGTTCAATTCTTATAGTTCCAACACCTAGGTTTACCTCTCAGTATGTCCCTAGATATCTATAAGATGCAAATATATGGTCAGCAAATTCACATGAATAAGCACAATAAAGATTGAATCAAAGAACATTTAAGATTAATAAAAGGGGTAACCAAATCAATTAATCATCATCAATGTATCAAAGGGCATTGCCCAATCCTAGAAATAAAAGAAACTACTCAGAGATGGAGAAGAAGAAACAAGAAAATATATTCAAGAACATCCAAACCCGTAGCGATGGAAGAAGAGAAGAGGAAGATGAAGATCAAGAGCCTCCAAACGTGCCTCCTTAAAACCAATTTGGAACCCCCAATATTACATTCAGAGCATCTATTTATACCCCTAGGGTTTCAACTAGTCCCAGCCCATCAAACGAAATAAAAATAAAACTTAAAAACTGATTTGGACTGTGATCCACGGCCGTGGATCTTGCTGGCTGAATTCCACGGCCGTGGAACTCTCTGGAGTTTCTCTTTTGCTTCTTCAAACTGCTGATCGATCCATGACCGTGGGGAATTTCACAGGTAGGCTGTGGATCTCTTTGGAGTGATCTTTTTGCCCCAATTTTTGCTATCCGTAAAACTCCAACTTCAACCATGCAAGCTTTTCACCCATTTCTAAGCCAATCTAGCACCAATCCTACACAACAACACCACAGTTATCCGAACTAAAAGAAAAAATAAATAGAAAAAGAAACTAAAATGCCTAAAATGCATGCAAAATAAGAATAAAATATGATGTTATTTCACACATAAAATTCCCCCAAGCTTAAGATTTTGCTTGTCCCCAAGCAATATCTAACGCCAAACTAAAAAGTGGGATCAAGAGACAATAATGAATGAGGAATCCGAGAAAACATCCAACCAAGTAATAGGCAAAGGCTAACCAAGAATTAGAGAGGTAATCAAAATCAAGTCCAATTAGAAGCTAAAGTTCTGAGAAATCATGCTCCTCACTAAATTGGGTTCACTCTACTAACCACACTCAAAGTATTTAAAGGTGAAGACAATGCACTCAAGATAGCACTTCCATAAGCTTGATAAGAAACTAAATTTCCACTAATAATCAGCATGCATGCAAGAATCAAAAGGTCTTTCAAGGGTTGTAATGGGGCCTTGGAAATGATGTTAGGTAAGGTAAAGAAAGGAAGGTATACACAAGGGGTTAACAAAATTTTCAATAAGCACAAGAAATCCAACAGAACATAAATGGAGTAAAGGCATTTTTCAATCAAGAACATAACTCCACATTTTCAAGCATTTTCTTCCTTACTTTTCATTCTTCTCTTTCTCTTCTTTTTTAAGCTTTCATCTCATGATATTCTTTTATTTGCTTTTTTCCTTTCCCTTTATATTTTTTTCTTTTCTTTTTTTTTTCATTAGAGAAAAAGAAGGGTAAAAAACATATGATTCCCAACACAACTTTCAAACCCAATTTGCTCCATTTAATATTCTAAATGATTACCGATAATAAATCATCATAGGCATCAAGAAAAATAATTATGCAATAGGCTCAAAATGGGCAACTAGTGGATGAAAGTGTGACAATTATTTCATAAGGCCAAAAAAATACCTAAGATGCCTTAATCACATTCAAGCATGCACACAAATTTTTTTCCTGAAAATGGTTTCAAATCAAGTTCTAGAGCACAAAATCAATGAGGAATTATCACTCAACACAAAGAATGGGAGCAAAAATCATATAATGCATAAATCCCATATAAGCTCAAAAATCACATTTATAGATTCAAAAATCAATGAGAAGCACAAATTCAAAGAACATATGCTAATTATCAACTATCAAGAAATTACTTCCACTATCAATTAAAATAATGTCTGTTGCCTACCACAAGAATCAACAAATTGGGTTCCAAATTAATACCATCTCAAAATCCTCAAAAGAGAGGAGCACAAAGTTCAACCAAAAAGTCGAGAGATATGATGGTGTGAAAATGCAACATGAAGATGCAATGCAAAATGAGACATGAAAATGCATGAAACTAATGATCTAAAATGAAAATGAAAATACCTCCCAAGCTTAGAAGTTACATTGTCCCCAATGTAAAAATCTATAACTAGAGAAAGGGTAAAAGAAAAGAACTCACTGCCGTAGTAGGAAATCTTCTAGTGTTCAATCCATGGCCATGGAATTTTCCATAAGCTAGGTGTGGAACTTTTTGACTTCACTATCCTTCTAATTTGAGCTTCAAAAAGGGTCAAACCTAAACAAGATCCATGAGATGATGATCAAACCAGTAATCTAACACACAAAATTAAAAGAAAAAGAAGAAATAAAAAGGAAAAACAAAGAAACTTAGGTTGCCTCCCAAGAAGCACTTGTTTAAAGTCATTAGCTCAACTTTGGTTTGGTTTCTATGCTTAGGTGATGTCAACGGAGTAATACTCAGTCCCCACTCCTTCAAAGCGTTTCACTCTCTGAACATTTATCATGAAAGGCTCATGGCTTTCTTTCTTCACCTCAAGCACACTATAGGATAAAACTCGAACAATCTCATATAGTCCTGATCATTTCGACCATAACTTACTAGGACAGAAACATAGAAGCGAGTTATTGACAAGAACTTTATCCCCAAGTTTAAATTCATGTTTCTCAACACACTTGTCATTCTGCTTCTTAGGTCCTTTCTTGCAGGGCTTAGACTTCTCAAATTTTGTGGTACCCTTGCGCAAGGTCTTTTCCAGCATAGCATCAGCCACTGATTCCTGCACACCAAAAAGCACAACATTATCCACAACATTAGTAGCACCTATGCGATTACATGAATTTAAGGAATTAGAATTATTTTTAAATTTAAAAACATCAAAAACTACTTCTTCATCATTCAATCGCAGAGTCAATTTTCCTTCATGGACATTAATGATCGCCCTTCCAATGGCAAGGAATGGACGTCCAAGTATGATTGACATTTTAGCATCAGCTTCTATGTCAAGCACAACAAAATCCACCGGCATATAAAAATTACCAACCTTAATAGGAACATCCTCCAAGATGCCTACGGGGTACGTGACAGACCGATCCGCTAATTGGAGAGAGATAATTGTGGGTTTTAGTTCACCCACCTCCAACTTCTTTCACACAGAAAGTGGCATAAGACTAACACTAGCCCCTAAATCACACAGAGCTTTATCAAAATTTGTATTGCTAATCAAACAAGGAATAGAGAAGCTACCTGGATCTTTAAGCTTAGGAAGCAATTTATTTTGAATTAAAGCACTACACTCCTCAATTAAAGCTACTATCTCATATTCCTTTAGCTTTCTTTTATTAGACAAAATGTCCTTAAGAAATTTAGCATAGATACGCATTTGTTTCAACACCTCAGTGAAGGGTACATTAATGTACAATTTCTTAAGGACCTCTAGGAACTTCCCAAATTGCCTATCTAGTGTGGCCTTAGCCAATCTTTGAGGGAAGGGCACTGGGGTTGGTATGGTTCAGGGGGTACATACTTAGACACATTCTCATTAGTTTCCTCTTCTTCTAAAGATTGTGTCTTAGTCTCATTTTTCTTAATTCCTTTATCTCTTTCACTCTCCCCCTTTCCCGTGGGATCTTCTAATTTCTTTCCACTTCTCAAACTCACGGCCTTACAGTGTTCATTACCTGGATTTATTTCAGGTTGACCAGGAAACTTACCTTGTTGCCTATGTGAAGTGCCTACTTGTTGGGCAATCTGGGTTTCTAACATATTATTATGAATATCCAAATTGTCAACCTTAGCTGACAACTCTCTAATAGCATTAGTCAAAACTTGCCCATGTTGCCTAAACTCCTCATTTTGCTTAGATTGACTCTTAACAAAATTCTCAAGAAGAAACTCAAGTCTAGATTTTTGTACTTGTTGGAGTCCAAAAGAGGGTTTAGCATTACCTTGCCCGGCTTGGTACTGACTATTCTGATAGGAGAAGTTAGGATGTGACTTCCAATCGGGGTTGTAAGTTTGAGAATACGGATCATTCCTCCCCTTTTGGTTGAAGTCATGAAAATTGTGACATGATTCCACTTGCTCCATCGGTGCACCTTGTGAGGAGCCAATTTTAACTTTGCATTCGGCACCTATGTGTCCCTGTGCTCCAAAAATCTTACAAAAATTGTTAGAAACACCTATGACATTAACATGAGCTTTTTTCAAGCATGTCAAAACGTGTATTCAAAGAATCAAATTTTGACATAATTAAATCAACACCATCTACCTCAAACTCACCTCCCGAGAGTTTTCTCGGGTTGTGACCCTTTTCATTTGCCTATTAGTGATGATTTACAGCAACACTTTTAATGATCTCGTAAGCTTTTGTTAGACTTCTATTCATCAAAGCTCCACCAGCTGCGAGTCAAGAGACACCTTCAAAGAATATTCTAGACCATTATTGAAGGTGTGAATGATTAACCATTTCTCTAAACTGTGGTGTACGTAGGCATCCAGCAAAGCCTTATATCTGTCCCAAGCTTCTGACAATGACTCTCCATCTTTCTGAAAGAAGCTTGTGATTTGGGTCCTAAGATGAGTAGTCTTGGAAGGTGGGAAGAATTTGTCCAAGAAAGCTTACTCCAATTAGTCCCAAGTAGTGATTGTCTTAGTAGGAACAAACTTCAACCAAGCTCTAGCTCTATCTCTCAATGATAATGGAAACAGGCGGAGACGAATAGCATCAACAGAGGCGCCTTCAATCTTGAGGGTCTCACAGAACTCCAAGAACATATCCACATGATCATTCGGATCCTCTGATGGGAATCCTCCAAACTGGTTCTGCCTTATCATAGAAAGTAAAGCAGGAGGCATGGTGAAGTGCCTAGCTTCAATGTCTGGCCGAGTAATTCCAGATCGCAAACCCCGAGCATTAGGGGCTGCATACTCTTTTAGTGGTCTATTATCTTCAGGTTCAGCTATGACAAGCGTTGGTTCAGGTATTTTTCTCACTCTTTGCCTTTGTTGTCTTTTCCTTCTACGAAAAGTTATTTCAATTTCAAGATCGGCTTCAATAAAAGTCCTGGAACGTCTAGTACTTTGCATAAACAAGAGAAATTACTTGCAAAAATTCAAAGAGAAAACAAGAAAATAAGAATATGGTAAAAAAATATTTAAAATAATTAAATTAAAAATTAAATTGATATTCAATCAAAACACAGTCCCTGGCAATGAAGCCAAAAACTTGATGTGTGAAATCTGCAAGTGTACGATTTCGTCGTCAAGTAATAAAAGATCGAATTCACAAGGGCTGTGTCTATGAATACTAATTAATTAATTAATTCAATTTAATTAAACAAAGAGAATAAAATTATTGAGAGATAAGAATGTAGTAACTAAGCAATTAAATAAATAAATATCAAAGTACAAAATTGAGAACAAAAATAGTAAGTTATTAAGAAAGGTTTTCAAATTTAAGAAAGCTTCCAGGATTGGGGGTAACCATAATGATACAAGACAAATTCTAATTGACAACCCTTTTATTAAAATTAAAATTCAATTGAAGGTGAATTACCCTAAATTAGTTAATGTTCTTTCTCAAGAGACAAGAACCGTGCCCAATTAAACCAATTCCTACTCTCGTGGTAATTGAAATTTAATAAAACCCATTACACTTTATGGTAATTCATTAAATCCTCGAAAAGCTAAACCTACTCTTGTGATTTAGACCTTAAGTTCAATTCTTATGGTTCCAACACTTAGGTTCACCTCTCAGTATATTCCTAGATATCTATGAGATGCAAATATGTGGCCAGCAAATTCACATGAATAAGCGCAATAAGGATTGAATCAAAAAACATTCAAGTTTAATAAAAGGGGTAACCAAATCAATTAATCATCATAAATGTATCAAATGGCATCAACAAGTCTATCATGACTAACTAGGGTGTTACATTCTCCTCACCTTTTTAGAATTTTGTCCCCAAAATTTGGTTTACCTTATGTATAAAAATCTAAAACTTGACATACAACCACAGATACAACCAAATTGTAAGAAAATAAAGTTACTAAATGTAACACCCTTGTGGGGATGTCACATTTATGAATGCAATGAAATAAAATAAATAAAACTCTTACCCAAGTTGTAAAACATTTGATACTTACATAATATTTGTGGTAGTATTATTTTTTTTTCCTTTTTATACTTATGACATTAAATAAAATAACATGAAACACAAAATATAACAAACGTAAACTCACCGTAATATACATATGATTCTCTTTTAGTACACACATAATTTACAACTACATATATTTAATAAAGCAGTAAAGAGTTGACACAAAGCTAAAACATAGTACTGCCCAAGTGCATCTCGATAGATATCAAACCCTCTGATGGATCATCGTCCAGAACCTCCAGAATAACCATCGAAAAGTTCACATCTAGGAGATCTCACAGCACGACGGACACGAGTCTGAGCTGTTGACTCGCTACTGAGCTCACTAGGCGCATGGAATATTCCCTGCCAGTAACGCCTAATGGTCAGAGGTAACTCTAAATGTAAATAAAGCATAGTAGTGAATATGACCTCTCCGTCATACTCTCTACATAGGGACACGGTCAAACGTCCCACATAAGCAACTGTCTCACGAAGCCGAAGAATCCTGGCAATGCCATGATCTCAAGATCAGTCTTGACGATTAGTGTGATCTACCGGCTCCTCCTCCTCGTATACTTCGCCCGACTATTGCTCGTCAGGATACTGTATCTCAAGAGGCTGATCCTCTTCTTCCTCTAACTCTTTACGAATATAATATAATAATTTCGAGAAAACATATAGAGAGGTGAGATAATCTACATCACTACCCGCATGGCAATAAAGAAAACGACAGTACAAAACAGTCACCACAACAGTACATACCACTATATTCATGCATAATATATCAAGCAATATATATACAAATAATACATACCATTATATCATGCATAATATATTAAAGCAATAAATCATACAATTTTTCACAGATTATGATAAGCAATAAAATGCAGGTAATGCATGAACACACACCGACTCGTTCCTACTCCATGGAGCTAAACACGGATATCTGAGAGAATGATCCGATTAGAAACTAATAATACTTTATGGCTGTCCAACCAAACTATTGCACTGTCCAATCTTTGTGTCTATAGCCCACAGTCCAAACCATCGTGTAGCAGTACACAGTCCAACATCGTGTACCACAGGCATAGTACTTAATAGTCCCCTCAAGATCTCGACTAAGAATAGTTCTTGTCAAGATCATTAGTGTGTTGCCCATTACCACGGCCCAGAGGAGCAACCCACTGTCCGCATGTGGAATTCTCCGCACACTAACGCCTCCAAGTTCATAAATGAGCTACACTACGCTTATCACACCAAAACACGGTGTAATTCGCCTCGTCAATCAATCACTAATTATAACCCAAATTGGCACAACACTCTAAGCATGATCTAAAATTACAAAAATACCCTTATTATCCAAATTTTACCATAATTATGAAAAATTACAAAAATACCCTTAGTCACAAAATAACAAAGTATAGTACATCCCACCTGACAGTACTACACCACAACATGTCCAGGTCCACCACTTTGGCCCGACAGCAAAACTCACAGTATTGTTCAATCGCGTAGGAATTTTATCGCATTTTCACAATCTCGTCATTTTCACAAATGTTTTTAAATCGCGTAAAGATATTTTGACATTTTTAAACATCGTAAAATGTTTTTAAATCATTTTCTCAATCGCGTAAGGTTTTTAATTCATTTTCTTAACCTAATAGCTTAAAATCATCATTTTTGCTATGTGTAAAACTATATCTAGTACTTTTAAAATACGTAAAGTATTTTCCTTATGTTCTAAATATAGTATAGAATCTTTTCATTTTATGCGTCTGATTTTAATAAATTTTGGCAGCATTTTGCCTATAAAATCAGTATAAGGTATTTTCAACGTTTTTCACTAAATATAGTTCATTTTATTTTTACCCAATAATTACGCTTTGAAACTTGCTAACGCGCTTCAAAATTTATAAAATGAGCATTACGTTAGTATTTTTCTAGCGTCTATTTTATTTCTTACTTAAACTAAATTCTTCTAAGTTAAATTTCTAGAACTGAATTTATTCCTTTTATTTTTCTCAATGAATCATTGGAATCCATTTATGTTGTAAATCACTTGCCTAACCTATCTTAGCAAATAAAATGGCATGTTGGCCAAATCAAAATAAAATGGTATTTGATTATACACTAAATGGCATATTGGCCACAATTAACTTAAATCTTTTTCAAATCCATTATTTTACCTAGGTTCATTAAATCATTGATTTAGAAAATTGTGGAGAACATTTTGGTTCTCTAATTTCATGAGAAGGTCGTGAGCCTCAATGTGTTCTTTGGAACACTCATGCAAATCGTTACATGTTATTCACATCCGCTTTAATAATTATACAATTATAGACATATACAATTATTTAATCACATACAATATACATACAATATATTTAAAGTCATAAACATGCATAACAAAAATAATAATAACTATAATCATGCATAGCAAAAATAATCACAAATAGGAAAACATCTAAACAATCACAAAAAAAAAATAATTAAACCATAAACAATCGCACAAATCGAATCCTTATGGATTCTTCATACACAATCAATCCATTTTCTCATCACCACTTAGGGTTGATGAGATTAAATCTCCCTCTTACCTGTTGTAGACAATTTAATCAGTTAGTTTTCCTCCTTTCCTTCAAATTTCGTGTGACTCCCAAACAAATCCCTAAAATTCTTAAACAATTAGTCAAAACACATACAAGGTACAAAATAGAAAAACCATGGAACAATCATGGTTAGAAAAATTAGAAATGTAATTTTGAACCATAGAAACAAAACTTACCCTTAAGTAAGTAACCAAAAGGTTGGATTTTGGACAAGATAGAGTAGGAATTTGGGAAAACTTTGTGAATGAAAAGTGTTTAGAATGGGATTTGGGTTTAGGAAATATGATGAGATGAAATTATGAAGGTTTGGTTGTGTGGGTGTGGGTGTTGGCCGAAACTAGGGAGAGAAAGTGAAAGAGAAGTGTGCTTGAGTTTTTGGTATTTTAGAGAGAGAAAATGGATAGCTAAATGTGATAAGTGTGAAATAAAAAAGTAAAGAGTGAATAGATAGAGCTGCAGCCGTGAGTGAGTGTTGGTGAGGTTGAGTGATCAACTTTGTATAGTAAAATATCATAGAGTGTTCACATGGTTAAGCACATGGCCTATGTCATGTTGGATACTTTAAGAACCATGTAGAACCAAGCCAATCCAAGCCCACTTGCTGATGCCCAAAACTGTATGCTCCTTCATCTTTTTAGGGGGTTAATTGCTTTCCAATTACTCCTAATTACATGCTAACTAATTAGGTAATTTGTTAGGTTAATTATCCTAACCAATCTTAATTAACATACTAATAATATAACTAATTAATTTAACATATATTAACATATATTATAACCTTTAATCAATATTAATATATCTAATTAGTATTTAGATTATAATTAATTAATAACTAAGCTAGTTCACTTAGTTTGTTAATTAAGTAATTAGATTAGTCAAATTAAGCTTAATTAGGTTACTAACCAAATTCAAGCCTACAATTTTTGACTTAATTCTAACCATTGATTCATCTTTAATTCTTAGCCCTAGATTAGATCTAAGGTAGATATCAATTAGTCATAAAACTATCATTCTAATCTCACCATTGATTAGATCAACGGCTTAGGTTAAAGGCTTTCTAACTAAGTCTTCATCCAACGGTCCAAACGAAAGTCTATGCTCCCTTCGTTGACCAATTCCTATTAGTTTAGAAAGTCAAGCCACTTTTGTTGACTTGCTCTCATTGGCTAGAATTTGTACAGTCAGCATAGTTGACTGCTTTTCTTAAATACGGGTCCCACAGTACTTTTAAAGATCTATGGTCAAATCGAAGCAGATTTTTACTGTTTTTGAGACAGTAGGTACTGTAATATAAAATAATATTATAATAATATAAAATTATTTTATTGCACGATTAAATCTGAAAATTACGAGATTAATATATATATCAATCAATTGGGTTTAGTAAGATCCCCACTCCAATTAATTAAAATAAGATTTATCCGGCCAGAAAATTATTATTTCCCTAGGTCGGAGCAAATCACATACCACAGTCAAGTACACTCACAAAACAGTCAAATTAAATTTACTACTCACAGAATTCACAAAACAGTACATTTCAGGACTATATTGTAATTATCCCAAAAGTTAGGGTGTTACACTAAACATGTACAACCCTGTACTCACCTTTTCCTAAACCAAGAAATGGTGATGCCTCACCGCCTTGCAGAGTGTAGACTCTACCCCCAGTGACAGGTCTAGCATTTGTCTTATCTTCTTCCTTTTGAAAATAATTCTTGGCATGGTGTCCCAACTTGCCATACTGAAAACACTTGATGTAGTCAACCGTACAAACTTTGTCCCCGTGGTACCTACCACACTTGGTACGTTTTTCTTGTTGATCATCCCTCTGAACATACTGACCTTTTTCTTGTGGGTAACTGGATTTAGGACTACGTTTTCCATATCCACCTTCTTTTTTTGAAGGCTCTGCAAATTCCACTCGGCCTGTAGCTAGAGATTATCTAACTCCACAATCCTGCACTTGTTCACCAAGGATAGAAAATCCTTGATTTCAAAAGGTCTCACAGCCCTTCTTACATTCCCTCTCAATCCGGACTCAAACCTGACACACTTCCAACTCTCATTTGGATTATGCCTAAACTGAGAAGAAAATTTCGACAACTCATGAAATTTAGCCTCATATTGTCCAACCGTCATGTCCTCTTGATGAAGACTCAGAAATTCCCTTTCTTGGTCATTTTGCAAACTTTGAGGAAAGTATTTCTCCAAAAAGGTCTCTTTGAACACTCCCCACGTGATCAAAGTCCCTACTGTCTCCAGCAGCCTCCTGGTACTTCATCACCATTGTTCTGCTTCCCCTCTCAACATGAAGGAAGCAAAGGAAACTTTTTACTCTTCAAAGCAAACCATGACCTCATAGATCTTCTCTAATTTGGTCAACCACTGTTTTGCTTTAATCGTGTAACACCCTGGATAGTCATGATAGACTTATATATGATTACAGAGGTGGCCTAACACTAGTTTGTCATGCCTGTAAATTTTTGTGACCATCTGAACACATTTAGTCACTCTGCTACAACTCTATGTGTTAAATATAGTTATTTTTAGCCCCATTTTTGACTTAAACTGCTCAATGAATGGAGATAAGTGTGGAGATCTTGTTTCTAGGTCCACAATGTGTGAAAGTAGATGTGGTTAAAGTTTAAGAATTTTGAGAGTTAGTTTATCATTTTTAAGCATACTGGTTGTGTGTTTTAGTACCAAATTGACCCTTAGTAGATATGAAAAATTATGAAAATGGTGAAACAAATTTTTTAATGAATCTTAGAATTTATTTTAAACTTCTTGGAAGTTAGGAAACTTGGTTTAGTGATAACTAAACGTTCTTAACTATTTGGGTGAATTTTGGTCACCTAAGTGACCAAAATATGAGGGCACGACCCTGTTTCTGTATCTTGGCCTATTTAAGGCCAAAATATGAGGCTTAACTCACTTTTCTTTTTTTTTTCTCACAACTGCCTTAGGGAAAACAAAGGAGAAAGGAACTCAAGGCTTTAAGGAAGAAGGATCTTTATCCAAGCAAGGGAGGAAGCTTTGCTTTTCAGAGGAACGGTTAATCAACTTTATTTTTGGAAATTGAGGTAGGGGAAATCTATTTTACTTGCTTGTTTTTCATTCTTTTCTTTTAGTTCAAGAGAACCTTGAAGAGGAAATAATGGTTTGAGAGGTGATTTGGTGATTTATGAGTAAAATCTTGATGTAAATAGATTGGTTGAGTTAGAAATTGATTTATTGATGTACTAGGATGAAGTTTTCATCATTTGGAGCCTTAATTCCCACTTAGGTCAATTTTGGGGGTTTTAGGTCATGTTGGGGTTTTGATTATTAAGTGTTGAATTAATTGAAATTGAAGTGATTTAAGAGTTACTATGTGTAGTTGGACCTTGTTAGAGGTTGGAAATCACTAGAAATTGAGTTTTGCATGATTGGAATAGGGTCTAGTTCCAATGAAACAGTACATGTATCTGCAGAATTATGTAGATTCTGGTTTCTGCTGATTGCGCCATGACATGGACCTTGGAATGCCATGACGTTGGGAAGAATAAGGGATGCGCAGTGTTGTATTGCACGTGAATGCCGCGATGTGGGCAGCTTTTCCTACTAGTACTTGAACCTGAGGCTTGGGCGCCGCTATGTGGCACGAGGTGTGCCATGGTGTGGGAGACAGAGAATAACTATGAGTTATGTTTGATGCTCTGGATCATTCCAATGACATAGTTTTCTTCCTTTATGCTTCTTAATGAGTGATGGGACTCTAGTAGGAGTATTTAATAAAGAGTAGATGGTTTAAATCATAATGATTTGTAGTGCTAATTATATGAGATAATTAGTCATGTTTGTACATAAATATTATGTATTATGATGAATTGAGGGAATGAGTTTCCCTAAGTGTTGGAATCACTCATGTATGCTCTCTTAAGAGTGGTAAGGTACTTTTAGAAGTATTTGATGAAGTGTTGAGAAAATGAGTTTGAGATGCATATAAATCAATTGTGAAGCTAATTATGGAAGGTAATTAGCAATTATTTTGCATGAGATGTTTGAGAAACATAATGAGGTGTGTAATATCCTTTTTATGTTGCTTGACTCATAGATTGGTGAGTAATATCCTCTCTATGTTATATGTAATAAGGTGAGTAATATCCTTATTACATTGTTGAGTAAGGAGGTAAGTAATATCCTCTTCGCTTTGTTAACTGGTGCAGGTGAGTAATATCCTCTATTTGTTCTAATGGATAGTGTTGATGAGTTATATCCTCACTATGCCTGATAAACCATAACATATCATAACATATCCTAGAGTTGTTGAGGTGGGTAATATCCTCAATACGTCTGAGGGCTCATATTATCTTAAAATTGCATTCATTTCTAAGACTTGCATAGACATACACATTAGACATAATTAAGCATAGCATGGCAATTATATGGGCAGTTACTATCATAACATTTTCATGCATTACAATTGTATAGGTGATTGCGTGCTTCTGAGATGGAGATGTTGTTGCTTCTAGGATTGAAGTGTCAACTCGATAATTGTGAATATTATCTGATTATACATATGTACATATGCTGGTATTAGAATACTTCTATTGAGATATATTTTCTCACCCTGATTGTGTTGTCATGTAAATGCAAGTGCGAGTTCTTTGAAAAGGAAGAAGAAAATGTTTGAGGACTAGAATAGTATAGATGCTGTTTTGAGTTGAGCATTATATATGTTTTATATTTACTTAGTTATTTTGAGTTATGTATAACAGTATGCCCTTTGAGGCTGTGATGTATATATATAACTTTTGCTATCATGGCTCTCCATATTTACTCATTGTGTATGAATGATATGGGTTAGATGTTGATGTATGTTAATAGTAGCAAAACTAGTATTGGGTTATTCATTTATATGACAATATATTTGGATAAAAAATATTGGGATGTTACAAATCGGATCATAATCACCTCTATATTTTGGAGGATTCATCTTTCTGAACTCTGAAATGTCGAGAAAATTTTGATTTCTCTCGACCGGTACCTCCTAGACTGGTAGTGGTAGCTATGGTGGTACTTGCTATTGAGGTGCCAACCTTTCTAACACTCTTGCAATCACCACTGCTTGCTCAGTTTGCTGCCTCATAGCATTAGCCATTGCCATCATAGCTGCGGTCATCTCTATACCTTCATTACCATAATCCTTATTTCGGCTCTCATGTGGTCGCCCTCGTGTTGTCGGTCACCTTCGTGCTGTCATAGTCTTTTGTAAGCATAGAACAATCTATATTGAGTTAGCTAGGCTCAATATCGAGTAACCGTGTAACAGTAGCTAAAGCAGACATGTCAAAGGCAAAACATGCAATTCCACATAAATAATCACATGTAAGAGATAAGAAATGCATAACCATCACTACATATGCATAAGCATAGTTAGTCCATACCCTAGCTCAATAGGATGAACTGCTCTGATACCAAAATGTAACAGCCCAATATTTGCTATCCAAATATATCGTCACATAAATGAATAACCTAGTACTGGTCCTACCATTACTAACATACATCAACGTCTAACCCATGTCATTCATACACAATGAGTAAGTATGGAGAGCTACGATAGCAAAAGTTATATATATATGTCACACCCTCCCAGGGCATACTATTATACATAACTCAAAATAACTAAGCAAATATAAAACATATATATGCTTAGCTCAAAACAACATCTATGCTATGCTAGTCCTTATACATCTTGTTCTTCCTTTTTGAAGAACTCGTACCTGGATTCACATGGTAACACAATCGGAGTGAGAAAACATATCTCAGTAGAAGTATTTCAATACCAGCATATATACATATGTACAATCAGATAATATTCATAATTATCGAGTTGACACTTCAATCACATAAGCAACAACATCTCCATCTCAACAACACGCAATCGCCCATACAATTGCAATGCATGAAAATGTTATCATAGTAATTGCTCATACAATTGTCATGCTATGCTTAATTATGTCTAGTATGTATATCTATACAAGTCCTAGGAATGAATGCAGTTTCAAGATGTTATGAGCCCTCAGACATATTGAGGATATTACCCACCTCAACTACTCTAGGATATGTTATGACATGTCATGGTTTATCAGGCATAATGAATATATGACTCACAAACACTATCCATCAAAACAATAGAGAATATTACTCACCTCCACTGGTCATTCAAATAAAGAGGATATTACTCACCTCCTTACTCAACAATGTAATAAGGATATTACTCATCTTATTACACATTGTTAGGGTCAAAACGTGTTGCCCATTTGCTAAGCGCAAGTGCACGGGTCGCACAAGTAAAACAATTACAGAGTAAGAGATCGTTCCCATGAGGATAAGTTTATTTCCAATGCTAAGTATTAACCGATAGCTTACCTAATTCTATTCAAGAACATAAAAATGGATAAAAGTAAAGAAAGTAAAGACGAAAAGCAATAAGGATAAATGGTTAGAGTTTAGGAAAATCCTTCTTGACCCTTTACTTCAACCAACAACATGCAATCCTCTTCATATATATGAATGCAATGATTAAGTTAGCTTGAGAATCTACATTAGCTAAACGCCTATGTCTAGGTCATCTAACCATGGTTTCAATTGCCCAACTCTCTAAGTGTCCTTGAGAGCTAACACAAAATTCACTCTTTAAGGTCTATTCTCAAACACGTGCTATGCATGGCTAATAGGTATATATCTATCCCATTAGCGAATCAACTCATCCCGCCATTGGAATAGAATCGAACATGCATCAATCATACATACGATCTCAAACCCAAATCCCTATGTCTAGGTTCATTAGACTTTATCAAATCAACTTAAATGTTGGCTAAACATTCAAGAGCATTGAGCACAATATGATTGAACAAAATCAATGATCCACACAAACTTAGAGAAGAACAAATCATTAATATTAATAAAAGGATCCAAAGTCATCCCTAAATAAAGCTCAGCTATACAATGAACATGAGAACAAATTACAAAATACATGTTCAAGAAATGAGGAAGACAGAAGAGAAAATAGAGAAGGAGAAAGCTTATGGATTTCGCCATTGAAACTCAGATCCTCCTCCAATGGAAAGAGGGCTTCCATCCTTAGCTCCCCAAGCTCCATCTCCACCTCCAATGGAGGTCTAGCCGCAGCCTCTAACCCAGAAAACTAAAAACTTAAAACCTAAAAGAGAGAAAACTGAGAGAGAGTGAAAGGGTGCGTGAAAAATAGAATAAATAGGCTCAGCTCGCCGACAAGTGCCGCGGCGTGCACATTCCCACGCCTCGGCGTGGAGCTGTCTGTCCTGTCAGTATATGGCTGGCTGAGACCTTCACACCGCGGCATACACATTTCCATGCCGCGGCGTAGAACTCTGGAATGCTTCCTTGGCTTCTTTCCTCCAATGCTGGGCCTTGGCTTGCATCAATTTGTCTCTTTTGAGCCTTTCCTGCATTGAATAAGGCACCAAGTTAAATATAATTGTAAATTTACTTAATCAATCAACAAATATGCACAAATTGCTCAAAAACATAAAGGAAGGTCTCAAAATCAAATTTCACAAATATAAGCATAAAACCTTTCAAATATGCATAAGAACAAGGACTAAGCATGCCATGAAGCACAAATATGGGGCATAAATAACTACATTTTATGGAGTTATCACACCCCCAAACTTAAAATGTTGCTAGTCCTCGAGCAACACAAAGTATGACTAAGAAAACTCACTTTGACAATTCATGCTCACATGCATTCAACAATGATATATTCAATTTTCTTTTAATCACAACCAGTGCACAATGATTATAATGACCCTCAAAGAATGCGCATGCCTCACATTTAAGCTCAACACATACACAATCCTTAACATGCCATCAATCAAGCTTCCAATCATGCACATGACATCTTTCACGAACATACAAGCTCAACTTATCTTTTTCAAATCATGCTCATTCGGATAAGTTTATGAACTTACACATGGATACAAATCAAGATTCCACAAAATTGTAGCACAACTCTCTCTCCACTAATGTAAATCACACATGATTGAGGATCAAGAGGGACTTTATAGCTTGTAATGTAAGGCCAAGGTGATGAGGTGAAGAACAAAGGGGAATAGAAAACATACAAACATTGAGAAACATAATATGATATTTCAAGACTTGAGTTACTACAATAAGGGTATACAAAATGAAACAAATAACACTATTCAGAACCACTCGATGTTTTTTTTTTTTCGTTTATGCTTTCTTTCATTCATTTGTTTTTCTTTTCTTTTCTTTTTCTCTTTTTGTATTTTCTTTTTCTTTAACAAAAACAACTTCTTGTACAACAAATGGTTCCTTCAAGCCACTTTTGTATTGAACAACATAAATATCCTAAACAATGGACTCAAGTGAAGAAATAACATATCATGCACTCAACAAACATGAAGGGGAGGAAAAAAAATGCAATGCTTTCGCATGCATTAGAATGGTTACAAGGTAGGAAATATGAGGGTGAAAGAAGAACATAGAAAGCCAAACATTTAGAAAGCTTCAAAAGGGGACCTAGGGATATAATCATGTAAGGGTAAGCTTGAAAGGCTCAACCGGTCCAAACAATGCCCTAATCATTTCCTCAACTATGCACAATCTAGGATTTCGCCTCAAGAGAGTTGCAAAACAATTTCAAGGATAGTAGAAATCATCCACATGCACAATCCATAAACATTCTCTAGACAAGCACTCAAATCTTTTCAAAATTAAACAAGCATCTAAGTGAGAAACACATCATGCATAAAAACAAACAAGATTGCTTAAGCATGCTTCAAGATTGTAAATGGTTACATAAAAGAATTGAGGACAATTGTAAGCATTTATATCATTGGCCAACCATCACAAACTAGCAAATGGTAACAAATCATGCATTCAAAAGATTTATCATTTTTCATTCAAGCATGCATAACATCATATAGAGAATGTTGAAAATTGAAACTTTTATCAACAGCCCACCAGTAATAGCCAAAATAAGATAGAATCATGAAAGTATGATGACTATCACTAGCACATACTTAGAGTATCAAAACATGTGTAAACATTAAGCATTAAGGGTGAAAAACATGCAATGACACTCCCCCAAACCAAAGTGATATGTGTTCTTGGTGTTCATGGTCTATAGGGTACTTGAGCAAGTCAAAACAACATCCAAACTAGAACTGAGCATTATTAAATAAAGAAAAATAGAGAAAAATAACAGAAAAAATGCAAAAATAGGGGCCACGTCGAGGCGTGAACATTTCCACGCCGAGGCGTGGAGCTCTCTGGTGCGTGTTCCTGATCAGGCAGAGACGGCCACGCTGCGGCGTGAACATTCCCACGCCACGGCGTGAGAAGTCATCTTTGCGAGTAATTCGCAAAGAAACCGCCGGTTTCTGCCGGAATTGGTGCTCCATTTTGGTCCTTAGCACCTCCAAAACATGTCTAAAAACTTAAAATACAGAATGTACAACAAAAACATAACAAAAACACAAAATCAAACTATAACTACTTATCTAAGCAAACCAAAAACAAAGGCATAAAAACATGAATTAAAACTATTTACAACAACAAAACATAAAAACTTGAATTAGAAGTAAGCAAACTCATTGTCGATATTAGCAATATGGAAATAATGCCTTATCCCCGGCAACGGCGCCAAAAACTTGTTAGGGTCAAAACGTGTTGCCCATTTGCTAACCGCAAGTGCACGGGTCGCACAAGTAATACAGTTACAGAGTAAGAGATCGTTCCCACGAGGATAAGTTTATTTCCAATGCTAAGTATTAACCGATAGTTTACCTAATTCTATTCAAAAACATAAAAATGGATAAAAGTAAAGAAAGTAAAGACGAAAAGCAATAAGGATAAATGGTTAGAGTTTAGGAAAATCCTTCTTGACCCTTTACTTCAACCAACAACATGCAATCCTCTTCATATATATAAATGCAATGATTAAGTTAGCTTGAGAATCTACATTAGCTAAACGCCTATGTCTAGGTTATCTAACATTGGTTTCAATTGCCCAACTCTCTAAGTGTCCTTGAGAGCTAACACAAAATCCACTCTTGAAGGTCTATTCTCAAACACGTGCTATGCATGGCTAATAGGTATATGTCTATCCCATTAGCGAATCAACTCATTCCGCCATTGGAATAGAATTGAACATGCATCAATCATACATACGATCTCAAACCCAAATCCCTATGTCTAGGTTCATTAGACTTTATCAAATCAACTTAAATGTTGGCCAAACATTCAAGAGCATTGAGCATAATATGATTGAACAAAATCAATGATCCACACAAACTTAGAGAAGAACAAATCATTAATATTAATAAAAAGATCCAAAGTCATCCCTAAATAAAGCTCAGCTATACAATGAACATGAGAACAAATTACAAAATACATGTTCAAGAAATGAGGAAGAGAGAAGAGAAAAGAGAGAAGGAGAAAGCTTATGGATTTCGCCATTGAAGTTCAAATCCTCCTCCAATGGAAAGAGGGCTTCCATCCTTAGCTCCCCAAGCTCCATCTCCACCTCCAATGGAGGTCTAGCTGCAGCCTCTAACCCAAAAAACTAAAAACCTAAAACTTAAAAGAGAGAAAACTGAGAGATAGTGAAAGGGTGCGTGAAAAATAGAATAAATAGGCTCAGCTCACCGACGCGCACCGCGGCGTGCACATTCCCATGCCTCGGCATGGAGCTGTCTGTCCTATCAGTATATGGCTGGCTGAGACCTTCACGCCGCGGCGTACACATTTCCACGCCGCGGCGTGGAACTCTGGAATGCTTCCTTGGCTTCTTTCCTCCAATGCTGGGCCTTGGCTTGCATCAATTTGTCTCTTTTGAGCCTTTCCTGCATTGAATAAGGCACCAAGTTAAATATAATTGTAAATTTACTTAATCAATCAACAAATATGCACAAATTGCTCAAAAACATAAAGGAAGGTCTCAAAATCAAATTTCACAAATATAAGCATAAAACCTTCCAAATATGCATAAGAACAAGGACTAAGCATGCCATGAAGCAGAAATATGGGGCATAAATAACTACATTTTATGGAGTTATCACACATAACATAGAAAGGATATTACTCATCAATCTATGCTTCTCAAACATCTCATGCAACACAATCACTAATTATATTCCATAATCAGCTTCACAATTGATTTATATGCATCTCAAATTCATTTTCTCAGTCAAACATAATGCACAATATGTATATAATCATGCCTAATTATTCCACATAATTAGCACTACGAATCCATATGATTCATCATGTTTACACTTCATTAAATACTCCTACTAGTGTCTCATCACTCATTACGAAGTATAAAAGAAGAAACTATGCCACTGGAATGATCTAGAGCATCAAGCACAACTCATAGTTATTTTCTGTCTCCAATGCCGCAACATACTCTGTTCCACGCCACAACGCCCAAGCCTCGGGTTCAAGTACTGGCAGGAAAAATTGATAACGATGCGGCACTCATGTACCATGCTGCGGCGCGCACCTCTGTTCTTCCTCACATCACGGCATTCTAAGTGCCACGTCGCGATGCTCGTCTTTCGGGTTCCAGATTCTAGGTGTGCATCACACCAATGCCACGACGTTCTAAGATTGGCACCGTGGTGCTAATTGCAGAACTCATAATCTATAGAATTTTACAAATACGGATCCTATTCCATTGGAACTAGACCCTCTTCCAATTACTCAAAATTTAATTCCAAGTAATTTCCAACCTCTAACAAGTTCCAACTACACATAGCAACTCTTAAACAACTTCAATTCCACTTAATTCAACACTTATGAATCAAAACCCCGACCATGACCTAAACCCCCAAAATAGACCTAAAGTGGGAATTAAGGCTCCAAATAATGAAAATTTCATCCTAGCACATCAATAATTCAGTTTCTAACTCAACCAATCTATCCATGTCAAGATTTAACTCATAAATCATCAAATCACTTATCAAACCTTTATTTCTCTTCAAGCCTCTCTTGAACCAAAAGAAGAGAATGAAAAACAAGCAATCAAAATAAATTTCCCCTACCTCAATTTCTGATAATGAAATTGATTAGTCGTTCCTCTAAAAAACTAAGTTATTTCCCTTGATTGGATGAAGATCCTCCGCCCTTAGCACCTTGGGTTCCTTTCCTTCTTCCTTTTCCTATGACAGTTATGAGAGAGAGTTGTGAGAATGAGTTTAACTCCTTATTTCAGCCTTAAATAGGCCACAAAATAGACACAAAACAGTGCCCCTCCATTTTGGTCACTTATGTGACTACTATTCACCCAATCAGTTAAGAACGCTTAGATATTATCAAACCAAGTCTCCTTACTTTCAACAAGTTTAAAATAAGTTCTAAGATTCATTACAAATCTTGTTTCACCATTTCAACAATTTTCCATATCTGCTAGGAGTCAAACCAGCACTAAAACACACAACCAGTATGCTTAAAAATACCAAACTAACTCTGATAATTTTCCAACTTTCACCACATCTACTTCTATATATTTGTAACCCAGAAACAAGTTCTCCACACTTATTTCCATTAACTGAGCAGTTTAAGCAACTTTCAGAGCAAATAGTAGCTATATTTCACACATAATGTTATAACAAAGTGCCTAAACGTACTCTAACAGTCACAAAACTATACAGGCATGACAAACCAGTGTTAGGCTACCTTCGTGACCATAAACAAGTCTATCATGAGTAACTAGGGTGTTACATCCCCCATTTTCATATATATTTTCAAGTGGCTTTCCTAGTTGAATAAACGAAATTAGAAAGCACTCAACTTTATGACCATTTTCTCCTCCATCCTGCAATTGAAATTTTTTAAACTCTTGCAAGTATGATAGTCTAAATCGGATAATGAGCTAGATCAAGACAGCTAAAGAAGATAAAGAGATGGAATTTGAATATTTATGACACACATATATCATACGTCCTCCAAAATAAAATTAAAGTAAAACATCACTTTGGGAATACTTCACCTAACCACCACCCCTGATTTGAAGGTAAATCTCACAGTAATTAATAGTAAGGATACCTTATCAATGACAAAAAGTAATTAATAGTTAGTATCGTTAATTACTCCTCAAGGGAATTTTACTACTATATTTAAACATATAACAAAGTTGACTTTGGCCATGGTTAGAACTCACACCTCTTCCATTGTCATACATGTTTTCAAGTAGGCTTTCTTGGTTGAATAAATGGATTTAGAAAACTATTAACTCTTATATTATTTTTTTGTCTAGCTCATTTTTGAAACTCTTTAAATTCGAACAAGGATGATAAGCTTAGTTGTATAATGAGTCGAACACTAATGGAGAGAAAGAGGTGGATTTTTATTATTTATGACCCACATATATTATTATATCTCCTCCAAAATACTAGTAAAGAAAAACACCAATCAAGAATAATCATAAGGCTTCTATATCTTGGATTCTTATTTCAGTTGCAATAAATTAAAGAGAAAATTATCCCTTCAAAGTATTCCAAGCTCCTAGTTCCATATCTTTTGAAGATTCCTTGTTCCATGGAAAGAAATCACTGCCCCTATAACCACCAATTTCTCATATTTTCCATGAACATGATTTGCAATCATCTTGATCTTGATTATAAATTTCCAAATAGCGAGTGGATGATTGTCCTATCCATGTAAAGTCGCAAAAGTATAGCATTGTCAAAAATGAAATAACACTTGGCCTAAAAGTAAATTGGTAGCTCTCTCCATGTGTGAGTGTATGATATCCCAAATCATCATCCTTGGATTTGCAATGAAGAATGAGATTCTTCTGATGAGTTATAGTTAAATCATTGATAATTTTGACAGTAACCTTGGCAAAATGAGCGTCGAGCCTTAATGCAAAAAGATTGCCAATAATAGTGAGAGCGATATGACTTTGGAGGTAATTAGATTTTGAGCCATAGATGCATTGTGACCTGCAAGACATATCACCATCTACTTATAATGCATAACATAATGTCACGTTCTTGATAAATTAAAGTTTTCATTCACACGGTGTGCACAAAGCTAATATTCCTACTCTTTCCTTGATAATAGCTCTAATGAATGAGTTTTAACTCTTAAAATGTTAAAAATAGTGTCATTAATACTTGAGAAGTCAATTATATATATATATATGTTCAATATATTATTAAATATTTATTAAATTTAAACATATAACAAATTCTAGTTTGACCATGGTTAGAACTCAAATATCTCCCATTATCATATATATTTTCAAGTTGCTTTCTTGATTGAATATGTAACACCCGTGAAAACTTGATAGACTTGTACAAGGTTACAGAGGTAGCCTAATACCTGATTATCATGTTTTTGAAGTTTTGTAATCATCTGAGTACGTTTAGTCACTTTGCTGCAACGCTATGTGTTAAATATAGTTGTTTTCAGCCCTAGTTTTGACTTAAACTACTTAGTTTGTGAAAATAAGTGTGAAAAACTTGTTTCTAGGTCACAAATGTGAAGAAGTTGTTGAGGTTAAAGTTTAAGAATTATCGGAGTTAGTTTACCATTTTTAAGCATACTGGTTGTGTGTTTTGGTGCCGGATTGACCCCCAACAGATATGGAAAAATATGAAAATGGTGTAACAAGATTTTTAATAAATCTTAGGATTTGTTTTAAATTTTTTGGAAGTTAGGAAGCTTGGTTTGATGATAACTAAGTGTTATTAACTATTTGGGTGAAATATGAGGGCACAACCTTGTTTCTGTTTCTTGGCCTATTTGAGGCCTAAATATGAGTCTTAACTCACTTTTCTTTTCTCTTCTCACGGCTGCATAGGGACAACAAAGGAAAAAAAGAATTAAGGTACTAAAGGAGGAGGATCTTCATCAAAGCAAGGGAAGGAGTTTAGCTTTTCAGGGGAACGACTAATCGATTTCATTTCTAGAAATTGAGGTAGGGGAAATCTATTTTTTATGCTTGTTTTTAATTCTTTCCTTTTGGTTCAAGAGGCTTCAAAAGGAATTTGATGGTCTGATAAGTGTTTAGGTGATTTTTGAGTAAAATCTTGATGTGGATAAATTGGTTGAGTTAGGAACTGATTTACTGAAATGCAATAAAATTAAATTATGTTAAATAAAGAGATAAAGAGAAGAAGAGCTGACACAATATTTTTATCCTAGTTTGACCACTAACCCTCTTGTGGTCTACTTCCAGTCCTCAAAAAATTATCCGAGATTTTTCACTATGTATATGATGAGTGTTAAATATACTCATCTTTTGGGTTTATTTATTAGGATTTTTAATTGATTTTTATTTAGTTTTTTTATTTTTATATAATTATCTCTTCACCTAGTCATATTTGAATTTTTAAGATAAATCATTAGATTTTATATAAAAAAAAGAAATTCCTAAAGATAAATATGTGAAGGATTCTCATCTTATTCTTATATGCTAATTAGAGTTCTAATTAGATACAAAATCTTAGATTGGAGATTGGATAAGAATTCTCAAAGAGATTTGATTTGGAGCAAAATTTGGATTCCCGCATTATCCTAACCATTCCTCACTAATTGAGTCATATCTTGAGCTACAGAGATAAGATCAATGTGTTGTTTACGATTTTTGAAAGCTAACAGAAAATCCTACAACTTCTTTGTTGAGATCAAGGGCAAAATCGGCCATCTAAAGGATCATCCACTAAAAATTTAGAGACTTTTGTGGCAGCAGACTTTGGAGGACAACTTTAAAGGGAGGATTCAATTCTTGAAGGCTTGAAGATCATAATCACTGTAAAAGGAGTTTTGATTTCTCTTTCCCTCTAATTTTCCCCTTTCTTTGGGTTTTCTTTCCATGAATTTGTATCTTGATATGACTTTGTTTGTATTGAACATGAGTAGCTAAACCCATAGCTAGGACTATGAGAGATCTTGTTTTCTTAATTATTTGAGTTTGATTTCTAATTTGATTAAGGTAATTTCTTTAGGGTTTATCATATTGCTTACATTCTTGTCATAACTTGATCACTTTTGGCATGTGTTAATTCATTGTTTGATCAGTGACCATCCGCATTCAATGAGTGGATCTATATGGTAAGCTTAGGATTAGATTGGTGAATGACCAAACATCAATTTTTTCTACTAATGGAACTGACAGGTATGTTAATTCATCTATTGAATTAAAGCTTAATGCATTCCTAATTAATTTAACTAAATGACCAAATAGGTGATTTAATTTAGGAATAGAATATTATTTTATCTATGACCATTGAGATTCAATAACAGGTAAGAAAATATTGGCAAAAGAATTACCTTACATCATAAATGAAAGAAAATCTAAATAATTAGATTCAAGTGAACCTTGCATCCTAGTCTCTCTCTCATTAATTATCTATTCTTTATTTGATTGTTCATTATTTTTATTTATTTGTTTATTTTGATTTTATCTTGAATTTCTTCATACACTTTCGATTGTCTGGATAATACAGAGTTTAGCGAATCTAGTAATTACCATTTATTCCTCGTGAGATCGATAACTGAGACTCAAGTCCTATATTACTTGGCGATAGAGTGCACTTACTTTTAGTGTATTTTACGCGTACAAATTTTTTGGTGCCATTACCAGGGAATAAGTTTGGTAATATTAGAAACGAAAAACTCTAATTAATTTAGACGCCCTTTTTTTTATTCCTTATTTTATTTTTATTTTTACTTTTATTTTTTATTTTATTTTATCTTTTATTTTTTTAATTTAATTTAATTTAATTTATTTTTAATTAAATTTTCACTTCTTTTTTTTGTTTATATCTTATTTTAATTTTTATTTCTTATTTTATTTTATTTTATTTTATTTTTTAATTAATTATTCACTTCTTATTTTTGTTTATGCTCACTCGATCTCGGTTTTCGATTTGGCATTTGATACGAAATTGAGAAAATAGCTCTACATGAGTTAAAGAAACAGTCTTTTATTGCAGCTGTGACAGAAGATATAAACAGGATGGAGAGACAACCAATTGTTGAGGCGAATCATGAAGAAAGAACTATCCCAGCAGAGTGGACCATGTTTGAGTACTCTATGCCCATTACTGAAGGGTATGGAGGGAGTATTAGAAGACTAACTGTGGAGGCTAATAACTTCGAGATCAAACCAACATTGATCTCCATTATTCAAAATTCAGTTAAGTTTGGTGGGTTGCCTTCGGATGATCCAAATTAGCATTTAGTCAGGTTCTTGCAGTTGTGTGATACTATCAAGTATAATGGGGTGACAGATGATGCAATCCGATTATGACTCTTTCCTTTCTCCCTTAGGGACAGAGCAAGTCAATGGTTAACATCACTTCCAAAGGGTTCCATCACTACATGGGATCAACTGACACAGCAGTTTCTGACTAAGTATTTTTCTCCTTCTAAATCTGCTAAGTTAAGAAATGATATATCTTCTTTTGTGCAGTTTGAAATGGACATTCTTTATGAAGCTTGGGAGCGCTTTCAAGAGTTGTTGAGGAGATGTCCACATCATGGATTTCCCACATGGTAGCAAGCTCAGACATTTTACAATAATTTGTCACCTGCAAATCGTTCACTCATTGATGCTGTTGTGGGAGGGACAATATGGAGGAAAACACCTATTGAGAGCCAAGCATTGATTGAAGAAATGGTGCTGAATAGTTATCAATGGCAAAATAAGCATCAGGTTCTTAAGAAATAAGTTGGTGTGCATGTTGTTGATTCTTCTACATCCATTCTGAGTCAATTAGAAACTTTGACGAAGAAGGTTGAGACACTAATGGTGACAAATAGTGTATTCCCACCAATCATTTGTGAGGCATGTGAAGGACAGGGTCATACAAATGCAAACTATCTAGTTGGTAGTCCTTTTGCCCCCTAGCCTGAATGAGTAAATTTTGTTGGTAATTCCTACCGAAAGTAGTACAATCCGTATTCAAATACGTACAATCCTGGTTGGAGGGACTATCCTAATTTCAAATGGGGAAATCAACAAGGCTATTAGTAGAATCAGCAGAGAGCTCTGCCACCACCTCTAGGTTTCTAGGCACCTGTAGAGAAGCCAAGTTTTGAAGATCTGGTAATGAAGTACATGCAAAATTCTGATGCCAGAATGAAGAATATGGAGACTCAGATTAGTCAGTTGACTACATTGATGATAGCAAGGGCACCAGAGACATTGCCTAGCACTACTGAGACTAATCCAAAGGAACAAGTCCTTGCAATTACCTTGAGAAGTGGTAAGGTACTTGAGGAGTTCTCCTAGAAGAAGGGAATATCAGAGCCTAGAGATACTCTTGTTCAGTTAGTGCATGAAGATGAGAAGGCAACTGAAGCATCTTGCTTGTCAAGAATTGAGACAAAGAAAAATGATGTCCGTACTGAGGATGCATTAATTCAAGTTGTCAATCAAGAAAGAGTGGTTGAGCAGAAAGCACCGAAGTGACAGAGAGCGAAGAAGGACCATGAGCAGAGCACAGTTTATGAACCATCACCATATGTCAAGATCCCATTCCTTCAGAGGCTCAAGAACAGTCAGTCATATCAGTAATTTGCCAAATTCTTAGAGATATTCAAGAAATTACAAATTAATATTCTGTTTGTTGAAGTCATCTCTCAAATGCCCAAGTATGCAAAGTTTTTGAAGGAAATACTTACAAAGAAATGCAAGCTTGAGGAATTTGAGATGATATGTCTAACTGAGGAGTGCTCTGCTATTCTTTCAAAGAAGTTACCCCCAAAATTAAAAGATCCAGGGAGTTTTACTATTCCTTGCACTATTGGTAACTCTTATTTTGAGAAATCATTATGTGATTTGGGTATTGGTATTAATTTGATTCCTTTCTCTATGTTTAAGAAATTGGGAATACAGGAACTAAAGCCCACCAACATTTCATTACAACTGGCTAATAGATCCATCACTTACCCTCGTAGTGTATTAGAGGATGTTTTGGTAAAGGTGGATAAGTTCATTTTTTTAGCTGATTTTATTGTATTAGACATGGAGAAGGACTCGGAGGTCCCAATCATTCTTGGACGTCCATTACTCGCCATTGGAAGAACACTGATTGATGTCCATGAAGGGAAATTGACTTTGCGATTGAATGATGACGAAGTAGTGTTTAATGTTTTTAATTCTGTTAAAAATCCTAGTTCCTTTGATTCATGTAATCGTATAGATGCTACTAATGTTGTGGGTAGTGTTGTGTCTTCATATATACAAGAATCTGTGACTGTTGCTATGCTGGAGAAGACCTTGCCCAAGGCTGTCACTGGCTTGGAGAATGAAAAGCTCTGTAAGAAGAGACCAAAGAAGCGGCATGGCATGTGTATCAAGCAGCGTGAGTTTAAGATTAGGGCTAAAAATTTTGTTGATAACTCATGTCTTTGTCTTCTTCCTGACAAGTTTTGGTTAAAAGGGTGTGGACCATATGAGGTTGTTCACGTCTTATTATACAGTATGCTTGAGGTAAAGAAAGATGGCCCATGGACATTCTTGATACATGGCTAGAGTGCGAGGCACCGCTTTGAAAAAGAAAAGGGGCCATCCTATTTTTGGTGCTTTAAGAAACCACCTTGATTTATATGAAAAAGGCAACGTCAAGCTAATGACGTTAAATAAGCGCTTCACAAGAGGCAACTTGTATTTTTTCTTTATTTATCATATTTTAGTGGTTTCTGTTATTTTTGTTATTTTTTGTAGATGCAACTCGTGTTTTTAGGATTTTTTTCAGATTCTGCTACAGTGCTGACTTGTGTTTCTTTTATGCCTGACACTGACTCACTATTTATCAGGTTGTGTTTTTCTTTTCTTTACCCCTTTTATTTCTTTTTCATCCATATTGAGGACAATGTTTATCTTAAGTGTGAGGGGGTACTTTAAAAAATTTTATGAAAAAAAATTAATGAGCACTTGAGTATTGCTAGTAATTAAGCTGAAATTGTATGTTGATTTGTTGATTTATTCTGAGCTGATAGAGATATGTTTTAAAGAGGATTCCATTGATCATAAGCTAATAATGTGTGAAGCAATCTTTTTCAATGAAGTAAAGTGAAATTTAACATCTTATTTGGAAATTAACCATGTCTACTTACTTTTGTTCTCTTTACTAACTCTTTCCAGAAAGTGAGTTTTGAGTCTTAATGATTGGATTTTTCAAAAACAAAATCCTATCTTTCTTCTAGTGTTAGTTTTCTCTTAATTGATATGCGCTAGAACTTGCTTTGATATCTTATTGAGACTTTAATGATTCACATACATACTTGAACATGATTTAAGACAATTAGGGTTAATTCTTTTTTGACTTTCAGAGTTACATTGATTAAATAACCCCTTAGTTGCCCCATTTGAGCCTGAAGTTGATTTCTTTGAATACCCAATTGAAAAATCAGGTTGAATTCTTTGGAGCAATTGATGTGTTAATTGAAAAGTCATTAAAGGTTGCTTTTGTCTTCAAGGGTAAATAAAAAAAAAGTTTGAAAGAAAAAAATGAAAAAATGGAAAAAGAAGAAAGAAAAGAATTGTTGGTGAAGAATAATGAGAATATTGGGTTGAAAGTGAAATCTGTTATATTCTTGTGCAATGTGCTCTATCTATCATCTTTTTAACCTGATTCTGCTTTGTATTGATTTATTCATGAGTATTTTTTATCCTTATTTATCTTTTTCCTACCTTTCTTTATACCCTTGGCCCCGTTACAACCAAAGGAAAGTCCTTTTGATTCTTATGTTGTATGTGAACTTGGAAATAGAGATGGGATTGATAAGCAAGCCTATGGTATTGCATTTTTCAAGAGAAATTTGAGTGATCTCTTTGTCCTTTAAACACTTGAGCAATGGAAAGTTGAGTGATCTCAATTGTTAAGTAAAGAGAAAGTTGCAAGCTAAACTCAAGCCTCTAATTGTTTAAGTGTTAAATGATCTTGCTTAATTGAATTTGATTGCTGAACTTGAATTTTTAAATTGTGGAATTTCCCTTGATTCATGTTTTTGGATGTTGAGTTTAATCTTGTCTTTTATTCCTATTCTTTGCTTGAGGACAAGCAATTATTCATGTTTAGGGGTATTTGATGAGTGTTAAATATGTTACCAAGTGGCTTCCAGTACTCAAGAGGGGGGTGAATTGAGTTAAAAAACTTTGCGCAAATACTTTTGAAATAAACACAAGTATAGAAGCTATTAAATAAAAAGAGAAATTATGAGATGAAGAAGAAGAGCTTTAAGAAAAGCAAATAAATAAATATGTAATAAAATTAAATTGCATTAAATAAAGAGATTAAGAGAAGAAGAGCAGGCACAATATTTATCCTGGTTCAACCACTAACCCACTTGTGGTCTACATCTAGTCCTCGAAAAACTATCCGAGATTTTTCACTATGTATACAAGCTTCAATAGATGCTTGCTACCGTTACAAAAAAAGATCATTTTTCACACACAGGGAAACTCTACCCTTGTGCTAAAGTCTCAGTCTGCAGGGATACCTCACCCTTACACAAACCTTTGAGGGATACCTCACCCCTTTACAATAGAGTAAAAAATAGATGAAAAGAAACTCTCCTTAAGAGTGAATAATACAACTTGAAGTGCTAAAGGAGTTCACAAAGAATATCTCACAACTTTTAATCGAAAAGGAGCGTAGAAAATATAGTTCATGAGTTAGAGTAAGTAGAAAATTATTCAAAATATTGGGCAATTTTAAAAGAGACCCACAGTTTGTATTTATATAGAAATTCAATCAAAATAACTGTTGGGCTAATAAATGCTCATTATGAAGACGTATATGAGCTTCTGATTCTATTTCAGAAACATGGGTTATTCGAATATCCTTCATATTAATTCGAATAACACGTTCTCGTGAGAAACACTTTTAAAAGAGGTTATTTGAATAACATATGTGTTATTCGAATAACACAAATAAGAACAGTGTTCTGTGAAAATAGGTCTATTCAAATAAACTTGTGTTATCCGAATAGCTTTCATAAAAGCTTTTCTGAAAGACTTTGTTATTCAAATAGCTAATGTGCTATTCGAATAGCACTTTTAAAAAATAGGCGCATAGAAAAGATTTCAACTGCTTTATTCGAATAACTCAATGTTATTCGAATAATTCTGTTGCAAACACAAAAGGTTTTATCCTGCTTTATTCGAATAATGTTGCCTTTATTTGAATAACCATGTTTGAAAAATAGTTTTAAAACTTTCAGATTTATTTGTTAAATTATTAAATTCATTTTTTTCTTTTCTTGCAAAAACAGTGAGATACTAAGAGAGCTCCGTATACAAAGACTTTAAGTCCTAAAACTATTCTTAAAAGATCTTGGACTTGGTCTTCCCATCATCTTCATTTTTGTCCTCATGTTTGTTATCATCAAAACTATTCTTCAAAGACATATATTTAATCACATTCTCCCTCTTTTTAATGATGACAAACTAGCATTAAGAAAAGAATTAGTGTATATAATTAGAATTCACAAAGAGGTATTAAAAACTTACTCCCCCTCTTTAATTATAAGAAGTAACGTATATCAAAGATGTGCACAGCTCCCCCTTACTTTTGGAATCCAATTTCTCTTGTTAATTTTATCTATCTCTTCTCAAAATAAATTCAAATTTTTCTCCCCTTTTTGTCATGAGCAAAAAGGAGGGGTAAGTCCCATAGATAAATATCCAAATATAAGTACAGGGAATAATAAAAAAGAGTTGTAAATCACAGATAGGCCATAAAAAAACATCATTTATTCATTAATCAAGATGATACAAGTATAATGACAAAAAAAATAGAACAAAAACAAAGATCCTAAGATCTAAAGCTCCTAGAAATAAGCATCCGGTGGCGGAGGCGAAGAATCAAGTGCAGGAGCAGATGATGCAGCTCGTAAAGTAGCAACCTCACGTTCAACACCTTATATTCTGTCAAAAAGAATAGAGAATGTGTGTTTTATATAGGCATGGTTATTGTGCAAGGTAGCCATGATCTGCTCCAAAGTGACTGGAGCAGGGGCAGCAGTAGGTGCATCAACAGGGGCAGCAGGGTCTGCTGAGTCAAACTCATCATCAACCTCATCTGGGTACACCAAGCCTTCATCAGTCTTGATCATCTTCATTTTGCACAAAGTATGGGCTCTGAAGACATTGAGATGAGTCAAGGTGATGGCGTGTTCAGTTTCCAACACTTGAGGATACTTGCTAAGCAAGTTAGTGATGAGAATGCCATAAGGCAATTCAGATTTTTCTTTACCCTTGGCCTTCATCATATACTTCATGATGAACATAGGCCAGTTAATTTTATGACCATTCTTCAGGATCCAGAGTATGAAGATGTCATCTTCACCAACATAGGCATAATTCCCACCACAGGGATCCAGGATATGTGCATAAGCATAATGCAAGAGCCTATCTTGGCTTTTCAGCATTCCTCCTTTAAGGCCCTTGTCTGGCAAGGCAAGACCAGGTTTCAGTAAGTCTTCAATTGTTCGATTTCTGTCGAACTCAAGGAGGAGAGGGTTGTCATCTTCTTCAATAGGTGTGCCAGCGAATTGCAACCCAAACAATGTCTCCTAGTCTTGTGGAGTGATGATGATGTTCTGATTACAGACTTCAGAGAGAAGGTCCTGGCCAACAATTACCAGATTGCAGAAGAACATCTTGACCAGAGCAGAGTAGAGGACATCCTTATGAAAACAGAGCTATAGAATTCCTTGATTTTGCAGCAAGGTCAGAAAATTAAATCCTCCATTTTGTTGGAAAAAAAGAGAGTTGAAGGTATTTGGGTTGGACAATATTTCTCTCCCAGAAGTGTGTGATGAAGCGGCCACATTGTTCTTTGTTGGTGGAGAGTCTTTGCAGGTCGAGTGGGTTATTACAGGGGGCATTCTTCATGTGAGGCACTTTCCATGAGAGGAAAAGGAGGTCATGGTGATTGGAGGTTTGGAAGAAAAAAAAAGACAACAGTGGTGGAGGGGAGCAAAGAAATGGTGGCGATGTAGGTAGGGGAGAAAGAAACAGAGAAAAGAAATAGAGAAAGAGGGAAAAAAATGAAGCAGCTTTGAATACGCGGTGTGGGCTTTAAATAGAAGGCCCGAAATTATTCGAATAACTCTTCGTGGAAACCCAAAAGTCATGGGATTCCAGCTAGGGTTTATTTGAATAGCTGAAGATCTATTCGAATAGAGAGGCAGGGAAAGCCAAACGTTGTGGACTTTTATCAAGTTTTATTTGAATAGAACTGGAGTTATTCGAATAGGGCAGAAAGCATGCATAAAGAGCTGCACAAATGAGTTATAACTTATTTGATTAAGCTAAGCTTTATTCGAATAAAGCTGAAACTGTAGCATATAGAAAATTGACATGGAAGTCAGTTTATTCGAATATGCTAGGCTTTATGCGAATAACACAGAGATTAAATAAGAGAACTGTAGTTGCTAAACGTCAGTTTATTCAAATAAATGAAGTATTATTCAAATAATACTGATACACAACACCATTTTTGAGCATCTGACTGATTTTTATTCGAATAAACTTAGATTTATTCGAATAAATCTATCAGAAAAATAGTAAAATACACGTCCATGAATGAAAAAAAAGAGAAAAACTTACCCAATGATACAATACCTGCAAAAACAAGATTTGAGATATCTCTAACGCTTAAGTTAGTAATAATTCAAGGCTAATAAATCTAAAATTAAGCAATAATTACAAGCAATTATAGGTTGGATTGATCAATTATGCTCAATTCTCCTCTAATATAAAAAAATGCTTCTTTTACTAGGGGTTTGGTGAAAATATTTGCAAGTTGCTTAGATGTTTCAACAAATTCAAGAATGCAATCCCCTTTTTGGACGTGATCTCTGATAAAATGATGTCTTATCTCAATATGTTTTGTTCTAGAATGTAAAATGGGATTCTTAGAGAGATTTATTGCACTAGTGTTGTCACATCTTTTTGGGATGTGATCAAGCTGAAGACCATAGTCTAAAAATTGTTGCTTTATCCATAGGATTTGAGCACAACAACTCCTGGCTATAACATATTCAGCCTCAACGATAGATAAAGCCACACTGTTTTGTTTCTTACTATGACAAGAAACTAAAGAACTACTAAGCAAGTGGCATGTCCCACTAGTACTCTTTCTATCCATTTTGCATCCTGCAAAATTAGAGTTGGAATAGCCTATTAGGCTACATGAGGCACCCTTAGGGTACCACAAGCCCATTTGTCAAGTGCCTAGTAGATACTTCATTATACGTTTAGCAGCACTTAGATGAGATTCCTTAGGGTTAGCCTGATATCTAGCACATATGCATACACTAAACATAATATTTGGCCTACTAGCAGTAAGATAGAGGAGAGATCTAATAATACCTCTGTATTTCGTTATTTCTATGGATTTACCTCCTTCATCTTTGTCCAAATAGCAAGAAATGCCCATTGGAGTGGCCATATGTTTAGCGCTATTCATTTTGAACTTTTTGAGCAATTCCTTGCAGTATTTGGTTTAACTTATGAAGGTCCCTTCCTTTGTTTATTTGATTTGAAGTCCAAGGAAGAAATTAAGCTCTCCCATCGTCGACATTTCAAATTCATTCTGCATTGTCTTAGCAAATTCCTTGCGAAGGGATTCATTAGTAGTACCAAAAATAATATCATCCACATATACTTGTACAAGAAGAATATCATGCCTTTTATTTTTTATAAAAAAGGTAGTATTGACTTTTCCTCTTGAAAAATCATTTTCTAAAAGAAACTTACTCAACATTTTATACCAAACTCTAGGAGCTTGTTTTAAGCTATACATAGCCTTTTTAAGTTTAAAAACATAGTTGGATAGTTCATGATTTTCAAAACCTGGAGGTTGTTCAACGTATACCTCCTCTTGAATAAAACCATTTAGAAAAACACTTTTAATATTCATTTAATATAATTTAAAATCCATGATGCAAGTATATGCAAGTAATATTCTAAGAGCTTCTAATCTAGGTACAGGTGCATAGGTTTCTTCATAATCTATTCATTTTTCTTGATTATATCCTTTAGTGACCAACCTAACTTTGTTTCTTGTTATTAATCTATTTTCATCAAGTTTATTTCTAAAAGCCCATTTAGTGCCAATTATAGGATGATCGTTAGGCCTAGGAACTAATTCCCAAACTTGATTTCTTTCAAATTGATTTAATTCCTCTTGCATAGCTAAAAACTAATGTTCATCATCAAAAGCTTCAATTATATCTTTAGGTTCAATTTAAGAAACAAAGGCTAAGTGATTACATAAATTTCTAATGGAATTGCGAGTATTTTACACATTTAGACACATCACCTATAATTTGATCAAGAGAATGATATTTTATAGTCCGTCATTCTTTAGGAAGGTCCAAGACTTGTGAGTCCTCTTGTCTTTGCTTATCTTCTTGAGTTTCTTCTTGCTCCTTGACTTCTCTTTCTTTGCTTACCAAATGAGTTTCTGCTAACATTTTTTCAACATCATCAACAAAGTCCTTTCTCGGCCCATTTGGATTAGATTCGTTAAAGGCAACATGAATAGACTCTTCAATAGTCATAGTTCTTTGATTATAAATACGAAAAGCCTTACTATGATTGGAATAACCAAGAAATATACCCTTATTAGGCTTAGCATCAAACTTTCCCAAGTTATCTTTTCCATTATTTAAAACAAAACATTTACATCCAAAAACATGAAAATATGAAATATTTGGCTTTCTTCCCGTGTACAATTCATTGTTGGTGTATGCCCTAGAGGCTAATAAATTTTCTGTATTTACATACATTCTATTATGCTATTTTATATATGAGGCATTTCATTTATTGTGTTCTTTTTGATAAACATAATAAAGTCCTTAGAATAGTAAGTTTGATGCCATAGGACATCAAGTGGATGACTTGATCGTGAGATCCTTTTGGTTACAACACTATTCTTAAATGTCCCTAGTCAAGTATTATTGTTAATTAGGACAACAATAATACATTGAGACTAGTATGTGCAGAGACTGATGACCACATCTCACGGGTCATGGATATGAGATATCAAGTCTTCACATGGGTACATATTAGAGTAATGATGTCTTGGGTGACCCACCATGAGAACGCTACATGGATCGTTACGTGAGTGTCATAAGCGATTCTCATAGTGACAATGGTGTTTGTGGTCCTTTGACCTGAAATCACTACGATTCCTACATGAGGAGTTGTGTGTTTTAATGCCATCAAACGTCATCTGTAACAAGGTGATTATAAAGTTGGTTATTGGACATACAGTAAATCATGCAGAGGGATGTGAGTAACCTAGATGAGATTTGTCACTCCTACATAACAGGAGCGATATCTTCGGGCCCCCTGATTGAGTGAGACTACGAAATGCATGGCCATGCTCAAATGAGTCAATATGAGATATTGATCTCATTTGTTGTTACAAAGTCTACTCGAGTATCAGGAAACGAATGATTGGACTATACAAGGGTGACACATTCCATGCCTTGTGTTCAATCTAGATATCTTGACAAAGGGACTAAACGACACAGAAACATTGGTCACGAAAAGGTTATGTCAAATCACTGACATTCTTATTACTTGGGTAGTAGCGATGTGTTGCTAGATACCACTCACTGCTTGTAATATTAAAATGGGATTTTAATATTACTGCCAACGTAATAAGAACCTGCAGGGTCACACACATAGAGCAGACTAAAATTGGAGCAATGGATCCAAGTTGGACTCGGATTCAAATATGGGCCAGACTCATAAAAGATGGGTCTAGGGTTGCATAGCTTACCTTGCTGCTGCTCACACTCACTTAAGGCAGTCACTATTATAAATAGTACTGCTAAGGAGGCTGCTAATAGACATAAATATGAACCCTAGCCGCACCTACAGAATAGTGAGTGAGAGAGCGACAGGTTTCTTCTCTTCTCTTCGCAGCTAGCACTGTGTGAGAGACGTGAGGCTCCTCTTTGCGGACGTTGGACGTTCGTGAGTCTGTTCGTGTGGATACCGCAGAGACATGGTTTCTATTACGGTGTTAGTGATTCACGCTTCAAGAGGTAAATCCTTTAAAAACTTGGATTATGGCTTTTTCGCATGGATCCTCGGTAGGAATCCCTGTTTTCCGCTGCGTGTTGTATCCGCAAAAATTCCCAACATTCATATGGGGTTTCTTTAAAATTGGTCTTATCAGGGCCCTATTCATCACATAACATGTGGTATTAACCGCATTAACCCAGGAATACTTAGGAAGAGAAGCTTCATTGAGTATAGTTCTCACCATTTCTTCTAAAGATCGATTTTTTTTTCTATAACTCCATTTTGTTGTGGAGTTCTAGGAGTAGAGAAATTATACTCAATACTATGTTCATCACAAAATTTTTCAAAAACATGATTTTCAAACTCACCACCATGGCCACTTCCTATGGGTGTAATTGAAAAACATTTTTCATTTTGGATAACATTGGCAAGTTTCTTAAAGGCTAGAAATGCATCATTTTTATGAGAAAGAAATAAAGTCCATGTGAACCTAAAAAAATTGTCCCCAATCACCAAAGCATAGTAATTCTTACCAAAGCTCATAGTTCTAGATGGTCCAAAAAGATCCATGTGCAAAAGTTGTAAGGGTCTAGTAGTTGAAATAACATTTTTAGCTTTAAAAGAGACATTTACTTGTTTTCCCTTTTGACAAGCATAACATAATTTATCTTTTATAAAATTGAGCTTGGGTAGTCCAATTACTAGCTCTTTAGAGACCAAATTTTTTAGATGATCTATGTGAATGTGTGCAATTCTCCTATGCTATAACCATGATTCATCTTCTTTACTTAAAAGGAATTTCGTATCATTTGAGGATATATCATCAAGGCTAATAATATAAATATTATTAACTCTATGACCCACAAATTTAACATGCTTATCACTTTTACCTTCGATAATGTAACAATTAGAATAAAAAATTACTCTATTTCCCTTATCACATAGTTGGCTAATACTAAGCAAGTTATGTTTCAAACCTTCAACAAGCAACATATTATCAATAGAGGAATTAGGATTCTTACCGACTATACCGACTCCAAGAATATTTCCTTTGTTGTTATCTCTATAAGTTACATGCCCATGAGTTTTGGGAATAAGGAATGAGAATTTGGAGTCATCTCCGGTGATGTGCTTGGAGCAGCCATTATCAATATACCAATTTGAGCTCTTGACCTTCAAGCACACCTACAGCGCAAATTCAAATTTTAACTTTTGGTACCTAAATTTTCTTAGGTCCTTGTGTGTCAGTTTTGGGTATAGTACCCTTGGGAACCCAAACCATTTTTGTTCCAATTTTAGTGTTAATGTCTTTCCTAGCATTACATGTTAATGCACTGTGTCCTTTCTTTCCATAATAGAAACATTTAATAAAAGGACTACTTGAAGTACTTGAATGCACAAAGAAATTTTTATATAATTTTTGTTGATTTTTTGGGTTATAACCTATCCCATCCTTTTGAAAAAATACTCTTTGTTTTCTTAATAAAATATCTAAATTGCCCCTTCCAAAGGTGAATTTAGAAAGAGTATTATTTAAATCTTCAATTTCCTTTTCAAGAACATGACATGAAGAATAAGATGAAGATGTAGAAACATGTGAAGAATGAGTGGTGCATGCATCAATAATTCCCAAAGTTTCATTTTTAATTTTTAATTCTTTAATTTCTTTATTTAAAATAAGAATTTGGTTTTCTAAAGATGAAATCGTTTTCATAGATGAAGAAATTAATTTAGTGAGCTTTAAAGATTCATCATGTAATTCTACAAAGGCATATTGTAATTTATCGTAAGAAGGCAATAAAATAGTATTAGAACTTACCTTATTTTCGCTTTCTTCTTTTTCTCCTTTAGCCATAAGACATAAATGGGCTTCCTCGCTGTCTGAGCTGTCATTTGAGTCAATATCGTTGTCATCCCATGCTATGTAGGCTTTTCTTCCTTTTCTTTCCTTGAAGGGTTTCTTTTCAAATTTCTCCATCTTCTTTTAGTAAACTGGGCATTCCATTTTCATGTGACCCGGTTTGCCAAATTCATAGCAAGTTAGAGTTGACGGTGCTCCTTCCCCTTTGTGATGGGTTTTTTTTGGAGTAAAAGGAGGTCATCTTTGTGTTCCCTTCTTCTTGAGAAAATTTTCAAATTTTTTAACTAAAAGACTAAGGTTTTCTTCATTTACCTCGATGTTTTCTGAGCCATCTTCATCTTCTTCATCATCATTGTTAATTGTTGAGGAAGTGGCTTTGAGCGCTATCCCCTTTTTCTTTTTATCGTGCTCTTCACTTTGACTTAATCTTCTTAGTTCTAGTTCGTGCTCATAAAGTTTTTCAAAGAGAGTAGCTAGTGTCATTGTCGACAAGTCCCTCAATTTCGATATGATCAGCAGTACTTGGGTTACCAAATCTGCTTAAGACATCTTAGAACTTTGTTAATCAAATCTTCATTATAAAAACTCTTACCTAATGATGCAAGATGATTTACGATGTGGGTGAACCTCTTTTGTGTTTCTGAATGCTTTCTCCTTAGTTCATTCTGAATAATTTATATTCACGACTTAGAGAATTAATTCTCAACCTCTTTACTTCACTAGTACCCTCATGGGTAACTTGTAAAGTGTCCCACATTTCTTTAGAAGATTTGCAATTTGAAATTCTGAAAAACTCATCATAACCCAAAGCAGTGGTAATAATGTTTTTGACTTTTAAATTATGTTGAACTTTTCTTTTATCCTCATCAGACCATTTACTTTTTAGTGTTTCGGTCCTTACACCACTGACCTCATGCATAGGTATAAATGCGCAATTTTCAATAGCATCCTACACATCTTGATCAATAGCTTCGATGAAGATTTTTATTCTTTCTTTCCAATATGTATAACCATCCCCATTGAAAAAGGGTGGTCGATTTATGGAAGACCCTTCTAAAAAATCATTTAAAGAAGCCATGTTCTCTTGAAGTTGCTAAGCTCTTTATACAAGAGTCTAGCTCTGATACCACTTGTTACCAAATGGCTTCCAATACTCAAGAAGGAGGGTGAATTGAGTTAAAAACTTTTCACAAATACTTTTGAAATAAACACAAGTATAGAAGCTATTAAATACAAAGAGAAATTGTAAGATAAAGAAGAAGAGCTTTAAGAAAAGTAAATAAATAAATATACAATAAAATTAAATTATATTAAATAAATAGATTAAGGGAAGAAGAGCAGGGACAATATTTATCTTGGTTCGACCACTAACCTACTTGTGGTCTATGTCTAGTCCTCAAAAAACTATCTGAGATTTTTCACTATGTATACAAGCTTCAATAGGTGCTTGCTACCGTTACACAAAAAGCACTTTTCACACACAGAGAAACTTTACCATTGTGCTAAAGTCTCGGCCTGCAGGGATACCTCACCCTTATACAAATCTTTGAGGGATACTTCACCCCTTTACAATAGAGCAGAAAGTAGATGAAAAGAAACTACCCTTAAGAGTGAATAATATGTGTTTGGATGCATACTTTTGAAGACTTGTTTTGATGATAATAAACGTGAAGAATAAATGAAGATGATAAATAGACCAAGTCCAAGTTTATATTTGATTAGCATTAGGGCTTAGGATCTATTGTACGGAGCTCACTTTGATATCTCTTTGTTTTTGAAAGAAAAGATAGAAACCTGTTTTGAAACAAACTCAGTATCTTTGAATTATCTTTCTTTCAAAATAGTGTTTTGGTTTGATTTATTCAAATAGAATATAGTCTATTCAAATAAACTCCTTCACGATGGTCTGTTTCTTAAAGTGGCTATTCGAATAACTATCCTGTTATTCGAATAACTAAGGTTTTCAGAAATGAGTTTTTTTAAGTGAGTTATTCGAATAACTCAAACGCTATTCGAATAAAAACCCTTCTGTTTGAACTTCTTTTTACAACTTTATTCGAATATGACAGCTGCTATTCGAATAACCATTCATTTTCAAAACTCTGGTTTTAACAGAGTTATTCGAATAACATATTGGTTATTCGAATAACCCATTTCAGATGGCTTTTCACGTTGATTTCAGAAACAGTGTTATTCGAATAAGCTTTCCTTCTATTCGAATAAACACGGAGCTTTTGTTTATGTATATGGAAACAGACAGGTTTTCAAATTTGTGTTAAATGATTTTAATTATACCTAAACGGCTATCTCCGTGTTTTTCCTTATAAATGACAAGCTTGGGTCACGAATTTCTTTGCCAATAACTCTGAATTATTTTCTGAATGCTCTAATCTGTGAAAACTTTTTTCTACGCTCTTTTTGATTAAAAACTTTGAGATATTTTTGTGAGAGCTTCATTAGCACTTCAATTTGTATTACTTACTCTGAGTGAGAGTTTCTCTTCATCTATCTTCTGATATTCTGTATTGAGGGTGAGGTATCCCTCAAGGTTTGTATAAAGGGTGAGGTATCCCTGCAGGCTGAGACTTTAGCACAAGGGTAGATTTTTCCTGTGTGTGAAAAGTGCTCTTTTTGTGTAATGGTAGCAAGCACCTATTGAAGCTTGTATACTTAGTGAAAAATCTCAATTTTCGAGGAATGGACGTAGACCACAAGTGGGTTAGTGGTCGAACCAGGATAAATACTGTGTCTGCTTCTTTTTTCTCTAATCTCTTTTTTATGTAATTTAATTTACTGCACATTTATCTTTCGCTGCTCTTTATTGTTTCTTTTCTTCTTCTCGTTCCTTCTGTGTATTTATTTATTAAGCTGTTAATATTTGCTTTTGTTAAAAAGAGGTTTTGCAAAAAAGTTTTATACTCAATTCACCCCCCTCTTGAGTACTGGAAGCCACTTGGTAACAAGTGGTATCAAAGCTAGACTCTTGTATAAAGAGCTTAGCAGCTTCAAGAGAACATGACTTCTTCAAATGGTTTTTTAGAAGGATCTTCCATTATCCGACCACTCTTTTTCAATGGGGATGGTTATGCATATTGGAAGGAAAGAATAAAAATCTTCATCGAAGCTATTGATCTAGATGTATGGGATGTTGTCGAAAATGGTGCTTTTATACCCATACATGAGGTCGATGGTGTAAGGACCGAAACACCATGAAATAAATGGTCTGATGAAGACAAAATAAAAGTTTAATTTAATTTAAAAACCAAAAATATTATTACTACTGCTTTGGGATATGATGAGTTTTTTAAAATTTCAAATTGCAAAACTGCTAAAGAAATGTGGGACACTTTGCAAGTTATCCATGAGGGTACTAGTGAAGTTAAGAGGTCGAGAATCAATTCTCTAACTTGTGAATATGAACTATTCAGAATGAACCAAGGAGAAAGCATTCAGGAAATGTAAGAGAAGTTCACCCACATAGTTAATCATCTTGCATCTTTAGGCAAAAGTTTTTCTAATGAAGATTTGATTAACAAAGTTTTGATATGTCTTAGCAAGATTTGGTAACCCAAAGTAACAGCCATATCATAATCAAGGGATTTGTCCACAATGACTTTAGCTACCCTCTTTGAAAAACTTCATGAGCACGAATTGGAACTGAGCAGATTAAGCCAAAGCGAAGAGAACGATAAAAAGAAAAAGGGGATAGCGCTCAAAGCCACTTCATCAACATTTGACAATGATGATGAAGAAAATGAAGAAAGCTCAAAGAACATCGAGGTAAGTGAAGAAAATCTGAGTTTGTTAGTTAAAAGGTTTGGTAAATTTCTCAAGAAAAAGGGAACGCGAGAAGACCTCCCTTCCCTCCGAAAAAGACTCACTCAAAGGCGAAGGAGCTTCATCGACTCTAACTTGCTATGAATATGGCAAACCCGGTCACATGAAAATGGAGTGTCCAGTTTACTAAAAGAAGAAGGAGAAATTTGAAAAGAAGCCCTTCAAGGAAAGAAAAGGAAGAAAAGCCTATATAGCATGGGATGAAAACGACATGGATTCAACTGACAGCTCAGATAGTGAAGAAGCTCAACTACGTCTCATGGCAAAAGAAGATGAAGAAGAAAGTGAAAATGAGGTGTGCTTGAAAGCTAGGAGTTCAAATTGGTATCTTGATCGCGGCTGTTCCAAGCACATGACCGGGGACGATTCAAAATTCACTGTGCTTATTCCCAAGAATCATGGACACGTCACTTATGGCGATAACAATAAGGGAAAAATTCTTGGAATCGGCAAAGTCGGATCTTATTGTTGATGATGTTGCAGAAATCTTGGCGGAAACACATTTGGACAGTAAAGAAAAGGAAATCAAGGAGAAAGAGGATAAACAAAGATAAGAAGATTCGCAAGCTTTGGAACTTCCCAAAGAATGATGAACTTCAAAATATCATTCCCTTGATCAAATTATCGGTGATGTATCTAAAGGTGTAAGTACTCGTAACTCTCTTAGAAATACTTGTAATCACTTAGCGTTTATTTCTCAAATTGAACCTAAGGATTTAATTGAAGCTTTTGATGATGAACATTGGATCTTAGCTATGCATGAGGAATTAAATCAGTTTGAAAGAAATCAAGTTTGGGAATTAGTTGCTAGACCTAATAATCACCCCATAATTGGCACTAAATGGGTTTTTAGAAACAAACTTGATGAAAATGGGTTAATAACTAGAAACAAAGCTAGATTGGTTGCTAAAGGGTATAATCAAGAAGAAGGAATAGATTATGAAGAAACCTATGCACCTGTAGCTAGATTAGAAGCTATTAGAATGTTACTTGCTTATGCTTACATCATGGATTTCAAATTATATCAAATGGATGTCAAGAGTGCTTTTCTAAATGGTTTTATTCAAGAGGAGGTATACGTTAAACAACCTCTGGGTTTTGAAAATCATGAACTACCCAACCATGTTTTTAAACTTAAAAAGGCTTTATATGGTTTAAAGCAAGCTCCTAGAGCTTGGTATGAAAGGTTAAGTAAGTTCCTTTTAGAAAATGGTTTTTCAAGAGGAAAAGTTGACACTACCCTTTTTATTAAAAATAAAAAGTATGACATTCTTCTTATGCAAGTATATGTGGATGACATTATATTTGTGCCACTAATGAATCCCTTTGCAAAGAATTTACTAAGACAATGCAGAACGAATTTGAAATGTCGATGATGGGAGAATTGAATTTCTTTCTTGGACTTCAAATCAAACAAACGAACAAAGGGACATTCATAAGTCAAATCAAATACTGCAAGGAATTGCTCAAGAGATTTGAAATGGAAAACGCTAAACACATGGCCACTCCAATGGGCACTTCTTGCTACTTGGACAAAGATGAAGGAGGTAAATCAGTAGAAATAACGAAATATAGAGGTATGATTGGTTCTCTCCTTTATCTTACTGCTAGTAGGCCAGATATTATGTTTAGTGTATGATTGTATGCTAGATATCAGGCAAACCCTAAGGAATCTCATTTAAGTGCTGTTAAATGAATAATGAAATACCTAGTAGGCACTTCACAAATGGGCTTGTGGTACCCTAAGGGTACCTCTTGTAGCCTAATAGGCTATTCTGACTCTGATTTTGCTGGGTGCAAATTGGATAGAAAAAAGTACTAGTGGGACATGCCACTTGCTTGGTAGCTCTTTAGTTTCTTGGCATAGCAAGAAATAAAATAGTGTGGCTTTATCTACCACTGAGGCTGAATATGTAGCAGCCAGGAGTTGTTGTGCTCAAATCCTATGGATGAAGCAATAACTTTTAGACTACGGTCTTCAGCTTGATCACATCCCGATAAGATGTGATAACACTAGTGCAATAAATATCTCTAAGAATCTCATACTGCATTCCAGAACAAAGCATATAGAGATAAGACATCACTTTATCAAAGATCATGTACAAAAAGGGGATTGCATTCTTGAGTTTGTTGAAACATCTAAGCAACTTGCAGATATCTTCACTAAACCCTTAGCAAAAGAAGCATTCTTTTATATTCAAGGAGAATTGGGCATAATTGATCAATCCAATATATAATTGCATGTTTTATTGAATATTATCACATGAATATATGCTTTCGATTTCATGAACGTATATTTATTTTCCGTGCTTCTGTATAAGTTTTATTCGAATAAGCATGCCTTTATTCGAATAAACTCTTTTACTGCTCGTTAAAATTTGTGTTGAACATCAGCTTTATTCGAATAAAACATAGTTTATTCGAATAAATTGGTCCCTGTGTTACAAACTGTTTGTTTTTCATCTCTGTCTATTCGAATAACTCCCTCCCTAGTCGAATAACCAGAAGCCTTCGTTTATCAGTGTTTCTTTCTGCCCTCTGCTTATTCGAATAATCCTCAGGTTATTCGAATAACCTGAACCTCATTTTATCAGTCTTGACTAATAGGCCTCTGCTTATTCGAATAACTCCAATAGTTATTCGAATAAACCCTGTCAGCTAGCCAAAACGCTTGGCTTTCCCAGTTGCTCTATTCGAATAGAATACCTCCTTATTTGAATAAACCCTAGCTGAAACACTTTTCTCAACACCTTTTCAGTTTCCTGCGTGCCTGTCTTTCCAGTTTCCAGGTAAGTTTATTTGAATAAACCTATGTTTATTCGAATAAACACGAGTTTTCTTTAAATAACCCCTACGCGCCCAAACGTTCCCACCTTCTACTTTCTTCTCTGCTCTTCAAGCCTCCTTTGCTCCTGCCTCTCAAACCTTTTCACCCCTACGTTTTCACTCTCTCTCACCTTCTTCCACCATGGCCTCCTCCTCCAGCAAGCGTCCATGCACGAAGAATGCTCTAGGCACCAACCCTCTTGATCTGAGAAGGCTCTCCTCCAACGAAGAGCATCGTGCACGCTTCATCTTGCACTTCTGGGAGCGTAACTTGGTTCAACCCAAGTACCTTGACCTTTTTTTCTTTCTTGCAACATCGCGGCTTCAACTTTCTAACCCTGCTGCAAAATCAGGGAGTTCTTCAGCTTTGCTCTCACCGGGCCATTCTCTATCCTGCTCTGGTGAAGATGTTCTTCTGCAATCTGGATTTTGATGGCCAGAATCTTCTCTCCGAGGTATGTGATCAGAACATTATGATCACACCGCAGGACTGGCTGACTCTATTCGGGCTGCAGTTTTCTGGCGCCCTTGTTGAAGATGGTGACACGCCCTTTCTTGAAGACTTTAACAAGCTTCAAGTGATTGAGGACCTGCTGAAGCTTGGTCTAGCCCTGCCTGACAAGGGTCTCAAGGGTGGAATGCTGAAAAGCCAAGATAGGCTTCTGCATTACGCCTTCGCTCACATCCTAGCTCCTCACGGTGGGAACTACGCCTACCTCAGCGAGGAAGACATCTTCATGCTGTGGTTTCTGAAGAATGGCCATCAGATCAACTGGCCTGTGTTCATCATGAGACACATGATGAGGGCCAAGGACAAGGAGAAATCTGACTTGCCTTATGGAATTCTCGTCACTACCTTGCTGAGTAAGTATCCTCAGGTCTTGGAGACTGAGCGAGCCATTGCTCTGACTCACCACAAGGTCTTTGGAGCTCATACCTTACGAAAAATGAAGATGATCCAAACTGATGAAGGCTGGGTGTACCCAGATGAGGTTGCTGAGGATGAGCTTGACCTCGCCGACGCCCCCGCGCTCGCATTTGAAGTATCCGTTCTTTGCTCCTGCTCCTATCACTTTAGAACAGATCATGGCCACCTTGCAGGATAACCGAGCTTACATGGAACATACCTTCTCTATTCTGTTTGATAGAATAGAAGGCGTTGAACGTGAGGTTGCTGCCCTTCGATCTGCTTCACCTGCTCTTGCACCAGCGTCTTCACCACCACCTCCGGATACTTACTTCTAGGAACTTCAGTTCTTAGGCTATCTGTTTTTGCCTTCATGTTATTTATTTCTGGCCTGTGTAATTGACTCTTTTTATTATTAATGCATAAATAAAATTTCTTGTTGATCTATTGATATGAGTATATTTCCTTTTATGCATTCTTACTTTGGTATATGTTTATGGGACTTACCCCTCTTTTTTGCTCATGACAAAAGAGGGAGAAATATTTGATCATTTAACTTTAATCGAGAAAAGACAGGTAAATTTAAAATGAGATTGGATTCAAATTGAAAGGGGGAGCTGTGCACATATCTGATATATATTACCTCTTATAATTAAAGAGGGGGAGTAAGCTTTTATACCTCTTTGTGAATTCTAATTATATGCACTAATGCTTTTCTCATTGATAGTCTCATTGATAGTTTGTCATCATCAAAAAGGGGGAGAATGGATGCATACTTTTGAAGACTTGTTTTGATGATAACAAACGTGAAGAATAAATGAAGATGATAAATAGACCAAGTCCAAGTTTATATTTGATTAGCATTAGGGCTTAGGATCTATTGTACGGAGCTCTTTGATATCTCTTTGTTTTTGAAAGAAAAGATAAAAACCTATTTTGAAACAAACTCAGTATCTTTGAATTATCTTTCTTTCAAAATAGTGTTTTGGTTTGATTTATTCGAATAGAACATAGTCTATTCAAATAAACTCCTTCACGATGGTCTGTTTCTTAAAGTGGCTATTCGAATAACTATCCTGTTATTCGAATAACTAAGGTTTTCAGAAATGAGTTTTTTTAAGTGAGTTATTCGAATAACTCAAACGTTATTCGAATAAAAGCCCTTCTGTCTGAATTTCTTTTTACAACTTTATTCGAATATGACAGCTGCTATTCGAATAACCGTTCATTTTCAAAACTCTGGTTTTAATAGAGTTATTCGAATAACATATTGGTTATTCGAATAACCCATTTCAGATGGCTTTTCACGTTGATTTCAAAAACAGTGTTATTCGAATAAGCTTTCCTTCTATTCGAATAAACACGGAGCTTTTGTTTACGTATATGGAAACAGACAGGTTTTTAAATTTGTGTTAAATGATTTTAATTATACCTAAACGGCTATCTCTGTGTTTTTCCCTATAAATAGCAAGCTTGGGTCACGAATTTCTTTGCCCATAACTCTGAATTATTTTCTGAATGCTCTAATCTGTGAAAACTTTTTTCTACGCTCTTTTTGATTAAAAACTTTGAGATATTTTTGTGAGAGCTTCATTAGCACTTCAATTTGTATTACTTACTCTGAGTGAGAGTTTCTCTTCATCTATCTTCTGATATTCTGTATCGAGGGTGAGGTATCCCTCAAGGTTTGTATAAAGGGTGAGGTATCCCTGCAGGCTGAGACTTTAGCACAAGGGTAGAGTTTCCTTGTGTGTGAAAAGTGCTCTTTTTGTGTAACGATAGCAAGCACCTATTGAAGCTTGTATACTTAGTGAAAAATCTCAGCTTTCGAGGACTGGACGTAGACCACAAGTGGGTTAGTAGTCGAACCAGGATAAATAATATGCCTGCTTCTTTTTTCCCTAATCTCTTTTTTATGCAATTTAATTTACTGCACATTTATCTTTCGCTGCTCTTTATTGTTTCTTTTCTTCTTCTCGTTCCTTCTGTGTATTTATTTATTAAGCTGTTAATATTTGTTTTTGTTAAAAAGAGGTTTTGCAAAAAAAATTTATACTCAATTCACCCCCCTCTTGAGTACTGGAAGCCACTTGGTAACATAATACAACTTGAAGTGCTAAAGGAGTTCACACAGAATATCTCAGTTTTTAATCGAAAAGGAGCTTTGAAAATATAGTTCACAAGTTAGAGTAAGCAGAAAATTATTCAGAATATTGGGCAATTTTAGAAGAGACCCACGATCTGTATTTATACAGAAATTTAATCAAAATAGTTGTTTAGTGTAATAAATGCTCATTATGAAGACGTATACGAGCTTCTAATTCTATTTCAGAAACAAGGGTTATTTGAATAACACGTTCTCGTGAGAAACACTTTTAAAAGAGGTTATTCGAATAACATATGTGTTATTTGAATATCACAGATAAGAACAGTGTTCTGTGAAAATAAGTCTATTTGAATAACCTTGTGTTATTCGAATAGCTTTCATAAAAGCTTTTCTAAAAGACTTTGTTATTCGAATAGCTAATGTGCTATTCAAATAGCACTTTTGAAAAACAGGCGCATAGAAAAGATTTCAACTACTTTATTCGAATAACTCAATGTTATTCAAATAATTTTGTTGCAAACACAAAAGGTTTTGTCTCGCTTTATTCGAATAATGTTGCCTTTATTTGAATAACTATGTTTGAAAAATAGTTTTAAAACTTTCTAAAAACTTTTAGATTTATTTGTTAAATTATTAAAACCATTTTTCTCTTTTCTTGCAAAAACAGTGAGATACTAAGAGAGCTCCGTATACAAAGACTCTAAGTTCTAAAACTATTCTTAAAAGATCTTGAACTTGGTCTTCCCATCATCTTCATTTTTGTCCTTATGTTTGTTATCATCAAAATCATTCTTCAAAGACATATATTCAATCACAAAATACACTCATCTTTTGAGTTTATTTATTAGGATTTTTAATTGATTTTTATTTAGTTTTTGTTTATTTTTAAATAATTATCTCTTCACCTAGTCATATTTGAATTTTCAGGATAAATAGTTAGATTTTATACAAAAAGAAGAAATTTCTAAAGATAAATATGTGAATGATTCTTATCTTATTCTTATATGCTAATTAGAGTTCTAATTGGATACAAAATCTTAGATTAGAGACTGGATAAGGATTCTCGAAGAGATTTGATTTGGAGTAAAATTCAGATTCCCGCATTATCCTGATCATTTCTCATTAATTAAGTCATATCTTTAGCTACAGAGATCAGATCGATGCGCTGTTTCTGGTGTTGGAAACCTAACAAAAAATCCTACAACTTCTTTGTTGAGATTAAGGGCAAAATCAGCCATCTAAAGGATCATCCACTAGAAATTTAGAGACTTTTACGATAGTAGACTTTGGAGGACAACTTTAAAGGGACGATTCAATTCTTGAAGGCTTGAAGATCATAATCACTATAAAAGGGGTTTTGATTTCTCTTTCCCTCTAGTTTTCCCCTTTCTTTGGGTTTTCTTTCCATGAGTTTGTATCTCGATATGGGTTTGTTTGTATTGAACATAAGTAGCTAAACCCATAGCTAGGGCTATGGAGGATCTTGTTTTCCTAATTATTTGGGTTTAATTTCTAATTTGATTGAGGTAATTTCTTTAACATTTATCATATTGTTTACATTCTTGTCATAACTTGATCACTTTTGGCATGTGTTAATTCATTATTTGACTGGTGACCATCTACATTCAATGAGTGGATCTATATGGTAAGCCTAGGATTAGATTGGTAAATGACCAAATATCAATTTTTCCTACCAATGGAATTGATAAGTATGTTAATTCATCTCTTGAATTAAAGCTTAATGCATTCCTAATTTATTCAACTAAATGACCAAATAGGTGATTTAATTTAGGAATAGAATATTATTTCATCTATGACCATTGGGATTCAATAGTAGGTAAAAGAATATTGACAAAAGAATTACCTTACATTATAAATGAAAGAAAATCTGAATAATTGGATTCAAGTGAACTTTGCATCCTAGTCTCTCTCTCATCGATTATTTATTCTTTGTTTGATTGTTCATTATTTTTCTTTATTTGTTTATTTTGAATTTATCTTGAATTTCTTCATACACTTTTGATTGTCTGGATAACAATGAGTTTAGCGAATCTAGTAATTACCATTTATTCCTCATGAGATTGATAACTGGGACTCAAGTCCTATATTACTTAGCGATAGAGTGCACTTGCTCTTAGCGTATTTTACGCGTACTAGTATACAAGTTTCAATAGGTGCTTGCTACCATTACAAAATAGAGCACTTTTCACACACAAGGAAACTCTACCCTTGTGCTAAAGTCTCAACTTACAGGAATACCTCACCCTTATACAAACCTTTGAGGAATACCTCACCCCCTTTACAAAAGAGCAAAAAATATAGATAAATAGAAACTCTCCTTAAAAGTGAATAATACAAATTGAAGTGCTAAAGGAGCTCTTGCAGAATATCACAAAATTTTGATCAAAAAAGAGAGTAGAAAATAAATTCACGAGTTAGTGCAAGTAGAAAATAGTTCGGAGTGTTAGGCAAATTTTAGAAATGACCCAAGGCTTCTATTTATAAAGAAATTCAATCAAAATAGTCATTGGGTGCAATAAATGCTTTTTATGATCATGTATACGAGCTTCTGATTCTATTTCAGAAATAGGGGTTATTTGAATAACCTCAATGTTATTCAAATAACGTTTTCTCGTGAAAGCACTTTTAAAAGAGGTTATTCGAATAAAATATGTGTTATTCGAATAACACAGATAAAAACTGTGTTCAATGAAAAATAGGTCTATTCAAATAACTATGTGTTATTCGAATAGCTTTATTACAAAAACTTTACTGGAAAACAGTGTTATTCGAATAGCCAATATGCTATTCGAATAATGCTTTCAAAAAATAGAGGCATGCAAGAGAAGTTTAAAACCTTTATTCGAATAACTCAGTGTTATTCGAATAAAACTGTTATAATCAGAGAAAATTTATCCTACTTTATTCGAATAAAAGGAACTATATTCGAATAACCAAGTTTAAAAAAGTTTTAAACATTCCAAAACTTCCAGATTTACTTGTTAAATCATTTAAAAAGATTTTTTTTTTCTTACAAAAATAGTGAGATATTAAGATAGCTCCGTACATAATGATTCTAAGTCCTAATAGCTATTTTTGAAAAACTTGGACTTGATCTTCATTTTGTCTTTATGTTTGTTATCATCAAAAGCAATCTTCATATATTCAATCTCATTCTCCCCTTTTTTTATGATGACAAACTATCATTGAGAAAAAAGTTAGTGCATATAATTGGAATTCACAAAGAGGTATTAAAAACTTATTCCCCATCTTTAATTATAAGAGGTAACGTATATCAAAGATATGCACAGCTCCCCTTTTCTTTTGGATTCCAATTTTTCTTATTTAGTTTTACTTGCCTTTTCTCAAATAAATTCACAAAATTTTCTCCCCCTTTTGTCATGAGCAAAAAGGTGGGGCAAGTCCCATAAACAAATATCCAAGTATAAGTACAGGGAAAGAATCAAATAAATAACTGGAAATCACATTTAGATCAAGCAAGGTAATATTCCACAAAAATATTATTTATTCATTAATCAAAGGTGATGCAAGTACAAGAACCAGAAATAAATAAAAATAAGAGCAAAACAAAGATCCTAAGATCAGGAGCTCCTAGAAATAAGTATCTGGTGGCAGAGGTGGAGAGTCAGGTGCAAGAGCAGGTGATGTAGCTCGTAAGGCAGCAACCTCATGTTCAACACCTTCTATTCTGTCAAAAAGAATAGAGACGGTGTGTTCTATACAAGCATAGTTATCGCACATGGTAGCCATAATTTGCTCCAATGTGACTAGAGTAGCGACAGCAGCAACAGCAGGGGCAGGAGGAACATCAGCAACAGGGGCAACAAGAGGATCTTCAGGGTCATTCTCATCATCACCAACTTCATCAGGGTACACCCAGCCTTCTTCAATCTTGATCATCTTCATTTTGCGTTGGGTGTAGCTTCCAAAGATGTTGTGATGAGTCAGTGCAATAGCTCGCTCAATTGCCATCACCTGAGGATACTTTCTAAGTAAGGTAGTGATGAGAATACCATAGGGCAGGTCAAATTTTTCCTTGCCTTTGGCCTTCATCATATGCTTCATAATGAACACAGGCCAGTTGATTTTATGACCTTGCTTCAGAACCCAGAGCATGAAGATATCATCTTCACTAAGATAGGCATAATTCCTACCACGTAGAGCTAGGATATGTGCATAAGCATAATGTAGGAGCCTATCTTGGCTCTTCAGCATCCCTCCCTTAAGGCCCTTGTCTGGCAAGGCAAGACCAGGCTTCAGCAAGTCTTCAATTACCCAATTTCTGTCGAACTTATGGAGTAGAGGGTTATCATCTTCTTCAAAAGGTATGCTAACGAACTACAACCTAAACATTGTTTCCCAATCCTGAGGAGTGATGATGATATTCTGATCGCAGACTTCGGAAAATCAAAGCCTCTGTTTTGTTAGAAAAAGGAAAGCTAAAGATATTTAGGTTGCACAAGATTTCACTCCCAAAAGTGTGTGATGAAGTGGCCACGGTGCTCTTGATTGGAGGAGAGCCTTTGCATGTCAAGAGGATTGTTGCAGGGGGCAGTCTTCATGCGAGGACGCTTAGCACGTGAGGATGAGGAGGCCTGGTGTTTGGAGATTTGGAAGAGAGAGAGAGAGACATGAATGAAAGAGGTGAAGATTGAGAGAGAATAACAATAGTGGAGGTGAGCAAAGTGATTGTGGCGGCGTGGGCAAGAAGAGAAAGCAGAGAGGAGATGAAAACAGAGAGAAATGAAAGCTTGAATGTGCATGGGCTTTAAATAGGAAGCCCAAAATTATTCGAATAACCTAAGGGGTTATTCAAATAACCCTTCGTGGAAACCCAAAAGTCAAGGGAAACTAGATAGGGTTTATTTGAATAGGTAGGGGTTTATTCGAATAACGCTGCGAAGAAAGCCAACCTGGCGCGTGAAATCCGTAAGTGTACAATTTCGTCATCAAGTAATAAAAAGATCGAATCCACAGGGACTATGCCTATGAATACCAATTAATTAATTCAACTAAATTAAACAAAATGAATATAATTATTGATTGACAAGAACGTAGTAACAAAGCAATTAAATAAATAAATATCAAAGTGTAAAATTGAGAACAAAAATAGTCAGTTATTAAGAGAGGTTTTTTAGTTTCAAGAAAGCTTCCAAGATTGTGGGTAACCACAATGATAAAAGACAAATCCTAATTGACAACCCTTTTATTAAAATTGAAATTCAATTGAAGGTGAATTACCCTAAATTATTTAATGTTCTTTCTCAAGAGACAATAACCGTGCCCAATTAAACCAATTTTTACTCTCGTGGTAATTGAATTTAAATTGAACCCATTACACTTTATGGTAATTCATTAAATCCTTGAAAGGTTAAACCTACTCTCGTGATTTAGACCTTAAGTTCAATTCTTATGGTTCCGACACCTAGGTTCACCTCTCAGTACGTCCCTAGATATCTATGAGATGCAAATATGTGGCTAGCAAATTCACATGAATAAGCGTAATAAGGATTGAATCAAAGAACATTCAAGATTAATAAAAGGGATAAACAAAGTCAATTAATCATTATCAATGTACCAAAGGGCATTGCCCAATCTTAGAAACAAAAGTAACTACTCAGACATGGAGAACAAGAAACAAGAAAACATATTTAAGAACATCCAAACCCGCAATGATAAAGATCAAGAGCCTCCAAACGTGCCTCCTTTAAACTAATTTGGAACCCTAATATTGTATTCAAAAAATCTATAAATATCCCTAGGGTTTCAACTGGTCCAAGCCCATACAAAGAAATAAAAACAAAACTTAAAAACTGACTCGTAGTATGATCCACGGCCGTGGGAAATTCCATAGGCTGGCCGTGGATCTCTCTGCCATAAGACAATTCTGCATAAATTTGAATTCCACGGCCTGGCCGTGGAACTCTCTGAAATATCACTTTGGCTTCTTCACGCAGTTGCTTGATCTATAGCTGTGAAAATTTCCACAGGAAGGCTGTGGATCTCTCTAGAATGAGCTTTTTGCCCCTGTTTGCTATCTGTAAAGCTCCAACTTCAACCATGCAAGCTTTCCACCCATTTCTAAGTCAATCTAGCACCAATCTTGCACAACAACACCACAAACACCGCAATTATCGAACTAAAGGAAAAAAAATAAATAGGGAAACTAAAATTCCTCAAATGCATAAAAATACATGCAAAACAAGAATAAGATCTGATGTTGTTTCACACACATCAAATCCCCCCAAGCTTAATGTTTTGGTTGTCCCTAAGCAATAACTAATGTCAAACCAAGAAATGGGATCAAGAGACAATAATGAATGAGGAACCCGAGAAAACATCCAACCAAGCAATAGGCAAAGGCAAAGCAAAAATTAGAGAGGTAATCAAAATCAAGTCCAATTAGAGGCTAAAGTTCTCAGAAATCATGCTCCTCACTAAATTAGGTTCACTCACTAGCCACACTCAAAGTGTTTAAGGGTGAAGACAATGCGCTCAAGATTCCTCAAAGAAAAAACATTTCTAAAAGCTTGATAAGAAACTAAATTTCTACTAATATTCAGCATATATGTAAGAATCAAAAGGTCTTTCAAGGGTTGTAATGGGACCATAGGAATGATGTTAGGTAGGGTAAAAAAAGAAAGATATGCACAAGGGGTTAACAAAATTTTCAATAAGTACGAGAAATCCAATAGAACATAAATGGAGCAAAGGCATTTTTTAATCAAGAGCATAACTCCCCATTTCCAAGCATTTTCTTTCTTACTTTTCCTTCTTCTCTTTCTCTTCTTTTTCAAGCTTTCATCTCATGATTTTCTTTTATTTGCATTTTTCCTTTCCCTTTATATATATATTCTTTTCTTTTCTTTTTTCATTTGAGAAAGAGAAGGGTGAAAAACATATGATTCCCAACACAACTTTACATAACTTTCAAACCCAATTTGCTCCGTTTAATATTCTAAATGATTACCGACAATATATCATTATAGGCATCAAGCAAAAAAATTATGCAATAGGCTCAAAATGGGCAACTAGTGGATGAAAATGTGACAATTATTTCAGAAGGGCAGAAAAATACCTAAGATGCCTTAATCACATTCAAGCATACAAACAAAATTTCGCCTCAAAATGTTTTCAAATCAAGTTCTAGAGCACAAAATCAATGACGATTTATCACTCAACATAAAGAATGGGAGCAAAAATCATATAGTGCATAAATCCCATACAGGCTCAAAACTCACATTTAGAGATTTAAAAATAAATGAAAAGCACAAATTCAGAGAACATATGCTAATTATCAACTATCAATAAATCATCTCTACTATCAATTAAAACAATGCCTTCCTACCACAAGAATCAACAAATTGGGTTCCAAATCAATACCATCTCAAAATCCTCAAAAGAGAGGGGCACAAAGTTCAACCAAAAAACTGAGAGATATGATGGTGTGAAAGTGCAATGAGAAGATGCAATGCAATATGAGACATGAGAATGCATGAAACTAATGATCTACAATGGAAATAAAAATAAAAATAATGAAAATACCCCTAAGCTTAGAACTTACATTGTCCCCAATGTGACAATCTAGAACTAGAGAAGGGATAAAAGAAAAGAGCTCATTACTGTGGTGGAGAAGGGTACTGACTCAGATGCCAACTATGGATGGCCTAGACCATGCTCGCCGTGCTCTGAACCGTGCCTTCCAAGGCTTGCAGGCGGCCATCAGTAGCCTGAACCTGCTGACGAAGCTTCTCTATCATGTGGCGTTGCTGCACTTGCTCAGCATAAAGTCCCTCCAGAGAGGTATATATCCGAGTGAGTGCATCCTCTGAAGGACCTAAAAAGAAGAAGAAGATGGATGAGAGGTACCTGCCCTTGGTGGAGGGCAAAGGGGGTGCTGAACATCAATCAGTTCATCTGCTGCACTCCCAGGTGTGTGCCAATTTTTAGGGTTGCGTACAGTGATAGCATAAGGGTTAGGAAGGGGTAGGGGTGTTCTCTATTGATCAAGCGGAGGCAGTAAATACTATCTTTTTTGACAATCATCTTAATAGCTAAACAAGACTCTAGATCAATCCTAGAGTTACCTCTAACTGCTTCCAAACCATCTAAGTCATATTCAAAGAAATGGGCTATCGTTGTGATAAGCCCACCTACAACAATGGTCCCCAATTAGGCTCGACCCACCCTAAGCAAATGCCTAGCAAGAAAAGACCTTGTGTCTATTTTGACATCATTAAGAATGGCCCACATAAAAGTAAGCTTGTCAGCACATACATTGCCATCACTACCCCCACGCTAAAATAAAGTATGAGCCATGATATGGTGGAGAAAACGGAGGCAAGGATTGGGTATAAATGATGCCTTACAATTTAAGGAATCATATGTGTCAGACCCATGAGAGATATCATCCTAAAAAGAAATTATTGAAAAACCACGTGGGTGCTTCCTATGCCCCTCAGCAGGCAATCCAAAAATCTCATTAAATTCTACCAAGTTTTGGCAGTGGTCATTATTGAATAGCCGGAAAGTGATCCGGCCTTCAGTGCAACCCTCCCCCTGTATAATATGAGCCTCAATAGAGCTCAGGAACTCTAGTGTAAGCTTAATATATGTGGGGTATTTTAAATTCAAAAAATAAGTCCACCCTGCCCTGTCAAGTATCCAATCAAAGTCATCTCGCAAGTCTAAGGTATCTAGGACAATGTCATCTATATACCTAATGCTAATAATTCTTCTATTTACAAGCACATTATACCGATCCATTTGCTCATTATTCTTAAAGTTAAAGCCATGGAGATTAGGGGGTTACCTTTTGGAGCATCATTACCTCATCCCCGTGTCCTTGATCTTAAAGCAGCTTCTGTCCTCTGACGCTTGGGTTTCATTCTGCTTAATCACACTACAACAGCAACAACACAGCAAAACCCCCTCCTTTTTAGAGCAAATTTCAAAATTGGGGTAGGGTTTATCAAAATTGGGGTGTTTCAAATTTGATGGAATTAGTGGTTGGGTAGAGTTTAGGGAGGTTAGAAATGGTAGAAAAGTGGAAGAGAATGGTGGCTTATGGAGTGAAAGAGTGATTTTGAAGGTTTGGGTATGATAGGTTATAGTGGCTATAGTGGAGAAGAAAGAAGGAGAATAAGGAAGAAATGAGGTGAAGGAGAAGGTTTGAGAGTGGGGATGAAGGTGGTTTATGTGTGGTTGTGAGGGAAACGATGAGTAATGGAGGTTTGAGGTAATAGGTATAGAGGTTGATAGAGAGAGAAAGGAGATGAAGAGGGATGAAATGGTGAAATGAAGGCGATGAAAGGGGGCCATGGTTTTTTAAAAACGTAGCCTTTGGAACGATCCACGACCGTGGGCCATTCAACGGCCATGTCGTGGACGTTGCTGACTTCTTTTTTTTTATCACCTGAATTCCATGGTCATGGTTTGATCCACGGACAAGCCATGGAATTCTCTGAGTGTCATATCTTCCTTCTGGTCTTCAATCCATGGCCATGGAATTTTCCATGGGCTGGGTATCGAACTTTCTGACTTTACTCTCCTTCAAAATCGAGCCTAAAAAATGGTCAAACCTAAACAAAATCCATGAGACAAAGATCAAACCAACAATCCAACACACAAATATGGAAATAGGTTTGACCCAAAGGTTTAATTTGTTAAGTTTTGATGATGACAAATACAAGACAAAAAGAATGATGCTTATGCTTTATAGTTATGCTTTATAGACGACAAATGCATCACAAAAGAATATTGATCATGTTACATATATGTGCTTAAAATAGATATATTAGATCATGCATGATTATGTACTTCATTTAGTTATATTTTACTTAATAATCTTGCAATGAGATATATGCAACATTCTTATATGCATGTTAGACTAACTAGAGTTATACATTTATGAATCATGAATATTAAGATATTAAGTTATGAATTTGGACTAACTATGCTTGTTTTAAGTGAGTAATACTTTATAAGATAGTCTAAGTACCAAGAGTGAGCATTGCAACTAGAAAGTAAAAGATCACAACTATGCTCAACTCAAGAAGAATGAGAATGATAAAGATGTTTTAAGTAATTTTCAAGATTTGAAGAGAAAATTTTTTTTGGAAGCTTGGTTTACATCAAGAATTGATGGTAGCAAAAGATCAAGTCCAACATCTTCAAGAATAGCTTATAGGACTTAGATCTTGTGTAAAGGTAAATGAGAATTACACAAAGCTCAAATAAGTTTTAAACATCTTTACAAGTGTTTCTAAAATGCTTCAATACCCAACAAAATGTTTTTAGAAAGCTAGCCTTGGTGGTATTTCAAATTTGTGAAAATTAGTCAAGTTTGTGTTTTGTAAAACTGACATTTAGTTACTCTTTTGATAATAACTTTCAAATTACTTTGAGTTTTGTTGTGAAACTTATTGCATATAAAAATAAACTCAAATATCTTTTCGATGAGTGGTTATTTATTTTGAACAGATAAGAAATGAAGAAGTTATGACCATTTAAATTTAGTTTTCAAAAATAGTCAAGTTTGAGTTTTGCAAAACTGACCTTTAGTACTAATTTGATCATCTCTTTTAAAATACTTTGAGTTTTGTTCTAAAACTTCTTTCCTATGAAAATAGGCTCAAAGATCTTTCTAATGAGTGGTCATTCGCATTAATCAGATAAGACATGAAAAAGTTATGACCTTTTAAAAATCTACTATATAGCGAATTCATAAGGATCTTGTACACATAGGACAAGGCCTCATTACCTGATATCTTTGCCTCTAACCTGCTCTCAAAGAGTGAGCTAACAAAGTCCCTGAATGGGCTTTCCATCCTCTCAAAGAGGTAGCCTGAGATTGGGATCACAGTGTAGCCTAGTCCTCTTTCATACTTTAATTCCTCGCTATAGTACACTCCAACAAATTCCCCGGTTGGAAAGATGAGAGTGTTATTCTTGTCTTTATAGGGTAGAAAGGGTCTCTTGATAGTCTTCGGGCAAATTTCAAAACCAGAAATGCTGTAATCGATTACACAAGTCATGTAATCGATTACAACATTGACAAAAGCCGTGTAATCGATTACAGGAAGTGTGTAATCGATTACAAAGTGCCTAGAAAGCTTGTAATCGATTACACTAAGCTTGTAATTGATTACCAAGTGCTCATAAACGTCTCTAACAGCTATAAATGGCTAGTTTTAATAAAAAATCATTATTAAACACTACTAATAGCTATTTTATCATTTGGGCTTTATAAATAAGTGTAGATTAAAGCATTTACACTTGGAGAAACTCTTTAACACTTGATTTGATCTTTGAATAATCAAAATCATATTTTGAGCTTTAAAGTGTGAATCATTTATACCCATTGAGCTTCAACTTGTATTATCCATTATTGAAAGAGTTTTCTATCATCTATACTTTGTTCTTCAAGTTGTATATCTACTCTTGTAAGAATTTCTATTCTTTCTATTCACCTTGAAATCATTATAAGAGGGTGAGGTATCCCTCAAGAGAGAAAAGGGTAAGGTATCCCTTATAGTGAGACTCAAACACAAAGGGTGAGGTATCCCAAAGGTGTTGTGAGTGCTCTTGATTATAAAGGTCATTAAGCACCTGTGAAGCTTGAAAAATTAGAGGTTCTAGAACAAGGGTAAGGTATCCTAAGGTGTGAGGAGTGTTCTTGCATATACAAAGGTTTTCCTAGCACCCGTGAAGTTTAGGAGATAGTGAAGAAAATCTCAAGTTAAGCTTTGGGACTGGACGTAGGCCATAAGTGGTTGGTGGCTGAACCAGGATAAATCTTAGTGTTTGTTCATCTCAACTCTATCTCTTTATATTTGTGCTTTAACTATTTATGCTTGAGTTGATCTTGATATCTAGTTTATTTGCTTGATTTATCCTTTAACCTAAGTTGTATTTGAGTAATTCTTAATAGTTGTGCCTTTGTTATGCATGTTCCACTGCGTTTATTAATTGAGTGATTTAAAATGCGCAATTTGTCAAAGTTACATTAAAACTTGTCATCATTCAATTCACCCCCTCTTGGGTAATGGTTGCCATGGTTAACAAGTGGTATCAGAGCTTTGAGCTCTAGTAAAAGCTCAACCGCTTGGAGTTAAAGATCCTTGTTTGTTTGGCAACCATTAAAAGCTTTTCAAATCGAAGGTTTTGAAATTAATAAACCACCATTCTTTGATGGTGTGAATTTCTTTTATTGGAAAGGTAGAATGAAAATTTATATGCAATCTATTGATATTAATTTGTGGGATATTGTGCTTGATAGATTTACTTACAAATTAAAACAAACTTGGAATGCCTATGAAAAGAAATATTTTTCTTTGAACATTAGAGCTATGCAAATTTTGAGAAGTGATTTAAATGATGATGCTTATGCTATAATTAAGAATTGTTCTAGTGCTAAAGATATATGGGATGCTCTTGATTCTATCTATCTTGCTAATAATGATTTTGTGTATAAAGTTGTATATAGAGAGTAAGAAGAGCAAAATCCTCTAGAGGAAGACAACATTGAAAAATGTCCTCAAGAACATGTTCAAAGTAAGAAAATGAGCTCAGTGTCTCTTGGTGATGATGGTGCTCAATTTGAAGAAAAGGCAAAGCAAAACAAAATTTATGAGGAAGATGGTGATTCCCTTAAAGAACCAAATATGCTAGAAATTGAGACTACTTCATATATGGCTAAAAAGGACCTTGAGGTAAATAATGTTAAACCATATTATAGTCCTTCCTATGATGAGTTAAAATGTGCATATGATGAATTGCATGATGGTTTGTTGCTTTTAGAAAAGAAAAACTCATCTTGTTTGAAAAACATTTCCTCCATTGAAAATGAAATTGATATCTTGAAAAATGAATATGCTTTTCTTGATGAGGAAATGCCTTTAAAATGTGAAACCTCAACTTCTTTTGAAAAATACATTAATTTAGAAAATCAAATTAAGGACTTATCTTCTAAATTTGCCAAAGCTAATAATTCTATTTGCTTACAATCCATATGTGTTAGTAAGAATAAAATTGATGTTATTCCACATGAAAATTCAAGCAAGGCTTATAGTAAAAATAGTTTAGAATGTAATAACAACCAAAGGCTCAAGTTTTTCAAAAATGATCGTCAAAAGATCAAGCCATAATTGAATTCACTTGTTTGAAACTTTTGTGATCATCTAGGACATATTTCTCATTTATGCAATTATAGAAGAAATTCTTATATGAGAAATAATATGAAATGGGTTCCTAAAGATCCTAAATGCCCTAGTACTAACATTGAAGGACCCAAGATGAAGTGGTTACCAAAATATCTTCCTAGTATTTCAATTATGCAGAAAATTTCTCAAAAGGATAGACAAATTGGTCAAGTGAAAAAAGATTCATCAAGGGGAATGCTTCCAAAGCCCATTGGTAGAACTTTTTATCAAAGAAGGAAGATGGCTTCAACTAAAGTTTCTCAAGCACAAAATGCATGACTATGTAAAACTATTATGTTTTATATTTTGATAATATGCATATTTTGAGGGGGAGCCTAGCTCATAAATTGTTGCTTATATCTCTTGGCTTACATCCATGTTTGACATGAAGTGTGTTATTGTTAATGATATCAATATGTCAACAAAGATCATGTTTTATTCTCTTTCTCTCTATTAATGAAAGAAGGTAAACAATCTTAAACTTTATATCTTCTGATTCTTTCATTAAGAAAATCCTACTCCTTTTGACAACGTGAGCTTTATCTATAGGGGAGAAAATATTATTTTTCCTTCCTAAGCCTTTTTGTTGATGTTAAATAGGGGAAGTGCATATTAGAAAGAAAAATATGTTCTTATGCTTATTATTTGATATGTTTACATGAATATCTATTATTGTATATTGCTAAACATATTTTTCTTTGGTAATTTGTCATCATAAAAAAGGAGGAGATTGTAGAAATAAGTTTGACCCAATGGTTTAATATGTTAAGTTTTGATGATGACAAATACAAGATAAAAAGAATGATACTTATGCTTTATAGTTGTGCTTTATAGATGACAAATGCATCACAAAAGAATATTGACCATATTACATATATGTACTTAAAAGAAATATATTAGATTATGCATGATTATATACTTTATTTAGTTATACTTCACTTAATAATTATGCAATGAGATATATGCAACATTCTTATATGCATGTTAGACTAACTAGAGTCATACATTTATGAATCACGTATATTAAGATATTAAGTTATGAATTTGGACTAACTATGCTTTTTTTAAGTGAGCAATACTTTATAAGATAGTTCAAGTACCAAGAGTGAGCATTGCAACTAGAAAGCAAAAGATCACAACTATGCTCAACTCAAGAAAAATGAGAATGATAAAGATGTTCTAAGTAATTTGTAAGATTTGAAGAGAAGAAATTTTTTGGAAGCTTAGTTTATAACAAGAATTGATGGTAGTAAAAGATCAAGTCCAACATCTTCAAGAATAGCTTATAGGACTTAGATCTTGTGTAAAGGTAAATGAGAATCACACTAAGTTCAAATAAGTTTTAAACTTCTTTACAAGTGTTTCTAAAATGCTTAAATGCCCAACAAAATGTTTTTGGAAAGCTAGCCTTGGTGGTATTTCCAATCTGTAAAAATTAGTCAAGTTTGTGTTTTGTAAAGCTGATATTTAGTTAATCTTTTGATAATAAATTTCAAACTACTTTGAGTTTTGTTATGAAACTTATTGAATATGAAAATAGACTCAGATCTTTCCGATGAGTGATTATTTGTTTTAAACGGATAAGAAATGAAGAAGTTATGACCATTTAAAGTTAGTTTTCAAAAATAGTCAAGTTTGAGTTTTGCAAAACTGACCTTTAGATACTAATTTGATCATCTCTTTCAAAATACTGAGTTTTTTTTAAAACTTCTTTCATATGAAAATAGACTCAAATATCTTTCCAATGAGTGGTCATTCGCTTTAATCGGATAAGAAACGAAGAAGTTATGACCTTTTAAAGTTAATTTTCAAAACCAGAAATGTTGTAATCGATTACACAAGTCATGTAATCGATTACAACGTTGACAGAAGCCATTTAATCGATTACAGGAAGTATGTATTCGATTACAAAGTGTCTAGAAAGCTTGTAATCGATTACACTAAGCTTGTAATCGATTACCAAGTGCCCATAAATGTTTCTAACGGCTATAAATAGCTAGTTTTCATAAAAAATTATTATTAAACACTACCAACGACTATTTTATTATTTGGGCTCTATAAATAAGTGTAGATTGAAGCATTTACACTTGGAGAAACTCTTTAACATTTGGTTTGATCCTTGAATAATCAAAATCATATTTTGAGCTTTAAAGTATGAATCATTTATACTCATTGAGCTTCAACTTATATTATTCATTCTTAAGAGAGTTTTCTATCATCCATACTTTGTTCTTCAAGTTTTATATCTACTCTTGTGAGAATTTTTATTCTTTCTATTCACCTTGAAATCATTGTAAAAGGGAGAGGTATCCCTCAAGAGAGAAAAGGGTGAGGTATCCCAAAGGTGTTGTGAGTGCTCTTGATTGTAAAGGTCATCAAGCACCTGTGAAGCTTGAAAAATTGGAAGCTCTAGCACAAGGGTGAGGTATCCCAAGGTGTGAGAAGTGTTCTTGCATATAAAAAGGTTTTCCTAGAACCCATGAAGTCTAGGAAATAGTGAAGAAAATCTCAAGTTAAGCTTTGGGACTGGACATAGGCCACAAGTGGTTGGTGGCTGAACCAGAATAAATCTTAGTGTTTGTTCTTCTCAACTCTATCTCTTTATATTTGTGCTTTAACTATATATGCTTGAGTTGATCTTGATATCTAGTTTATTTGCTTGATTTATCCTTTAACCCAAGTTATATTTGAGTAATCCTTAATAGTTATGCCTTTGCTATGCATGGTCCACTGCATTTATTAATTGAGTGATTTAAAATGCGTAATTTATCAAAGTTGCATTAAAACTTGTCATCACCCAATTCACCCCCTCTTGGGTAATGGTTGCCATGGCTAACAACAAAATCAAAAGAAAAAAAGGAAATGAAAAGGAAAAACAAGAAAACTTGGGTTACCTCCCAAGAAGCGCTTGTGTAAAGTCATAAGCTTGACTCCTGTACTTTCATCCTTCTTCATTTGGGTCATGGAGGGCAATGCTCATCCTCTTCTCAAGTTGCTCCTCCACTAGATAATGCTTCAATCGTTGACCATTTACCTTAAAAGTCCCTCGCTCTTCATTCCAAACTTCCACTGCACCATAGGGAAACACTTTCTTTACTAGAAATGGTCCAGACTATCGTGACTTAAGCTTTCTGGGAAAAAGTTCAATCTAGAATTGAAAAGAAGCACTAATTCTCCTTCATGAAACTCTCTATGAAGAATATGCTTGTCATGTCACCTCTTGGTTCTTTCTTTGTATGACTTGGCAGTCTCATAAGCATCCAATCTCAGCTCATTAAGCTCATGAAGTTGAAGCTTTCTCTTTTCTCCTGCCACTTTTAAGTCAAAATTTAGAAGCTTGATAGCGCAGAAGGTTTTATGTTCAAGCTCAACAGGTAGATAGTAGGGCTTACCATAAATCAATCGAAATGGTGTCATCCCAATAGGAGTCTTGTAAGCAGTGCGGTAAGCCCAAAGAGCTTCATCAAGCTTCAATGACCAATCCTTTCTTTATCTAGACACAATTTTCTCCAGAATACTCTTTATCTATTAATTAGATATCTCCACTTGGCCATTAGTCTGAGGATGGTAAGGTGTAGCAACCTTATGAATAACTCCATATTTCTTCAAGAGGTTCTCAAAATGTCTCTCAATGAAGTGTGAACCTCCATCACTAATCACAGCCCTAGGAACTCCAAACCTTGGAAAGATGATCTTCTTGAATAGCTTGATCACAGTCTTCACATCACTTGTTGGGGATGGAATGGCCTCCACCCACTTAGATACGTAATCCACGGCTATAAGAATAAATTTGTTATGGCAAGAGGATGCAAAAAGGCCTATGTAGTCAACTCCCCAAACATCAAAGATCTTTACCTTAAGAATAATATTCATAGGTATCTTATACTTTTTGGAGATACTTCCAGCTCTTTGACATGGAGCACATGATAACACAAAATTCTGAGCATCTCTGAAAATATGAGGTTAAAAGAAACCAGACTGAAGAACTTTGGCTGCTGTATTGGAGGCACTAGCATGTCCTCCATAGGATGTGGAATGATAATAACTCAATATACTCGGAGCCTTTTCCTTGGAGACACACCTCCTATAAATACCATTAGCACACCTCCAGTATATGTATGGGTCATCCTACACAAAATTTTTCAGATCTGAGAAGAATTTCTTCTTCTGCTAATAGTTAAGCTCAGGAGGTAGAACCTTGCTAACCAAGTAGTTTGCATAGTCAGCATACTAAGGAGCATTCTCCGCAGAAACTGCAAATAATTGCTCATCAGGGAAAGAATCATCAATAAGTGATTCGTTCTTCCCAATCACCGATTGCTCAAGCCTGGATAAATGATCTGCCACTTGATTCTCCGTCCCTTTTCTATCAAGAATCTCCAAATAAAACTCTTATAGAAGAAGAATCCAATGGATAAGTCGAGGCTTTGCTTCCTTCTTGCTCATGAGATATCTAGGTGCTGAATGGTCAGTGTACACAATCACCTTTGAACCCACTAGATAAGACCTAAACTTCTCAAAAGCAAAAACTACCGCTAGCAATTCTTTCTCTGTAGTGGCATAGTTTGCTTGAGCTCCATCAAGTGTCTTGTTAGCATAGTAAATTGCATGCACTTTCTTATCTTTTCTTTGCCCCAACACAGCTCCTATGGCATAGTCACTAGCATCACACATGTCCTTGAATGGCAGATTCTAATCCGGTGTTTGTAAAATAGGAGCGGTGATCAAAGCTTCTTTCAACCTGTAAAAGGCATTCAAACAGTCACTGTCAAAATTAAATGGAACATTTTTTACTAAGAGATTAGACAAAGGTTTAGCATTTTTGGAAAAATCTCTAATAAATCTTCGATAAAAACCAGCATGCCCCAAGAAACTTCGCACCCCTTCACATTCACCGGTGGAGGCAATTTCTCAATCACTTCAATTTTTGCCTTATCCACCTCAATTCCTTTTCCAAAAACTAAATGTCCAAGCACTATGCCCTCTTGTACCATAAAATGGCACTTCTCCCAATTCAAGACAAGATTTACCTTTTCACATCTCTGCAAAATCTTAGATAAATTGGATAAACAATTATAGAAGTTAGTTCTATATATCGAAAGATCATCCATAAAAACTTCCATGATGTTTTCAATAAATTCAGAAAATATTACAATCATGCATCTTTGGAAAGTAGTAGGGGCATTACATAAACCAAATGGCATTCTTCTATAGGTAAAAGTGTCATAGGGGCAAGTAAATGTGGTCTTCTCCTAGTCATTAGGATGGATGGGGATTTGGTAGAATCCCGAATAGCCATCCAAGTAACAAAAATATGTATGCCTAGCTAGCCTCTCAAGCATTTGATCAATGAAGGGTAGGGGAAATGATCTTTCCTAGTTGCATTATTCAACTTCCTATAATCAATGCACATTCTCCAACCTGTGATTGTCCTAGTGGGAATTAATTGATTTTTCTTATTTTCAATTACTGTCATCCCCCTTTTCTTAGGAACCACATGCACAGGACTAACTCATTCACTATAAAAAATTAGGTAAATTACCCCAGCGTCAAGACTCTTAAGAACCTCTTTTTTAATAACCTTTTTCATATTAGGATTCAACTTATGTTGATGCTCAACAGAGGGTTTATGGTCAAGTTCCATCAAAATTCTAAGTATGCAAAAGGAAAGATTTATGCCTTTAATATCATCAAGAGTATATCTTATGACCTTTCTATGCATCGTAAGAGCTCTAAGCAATTTCTCAGTCTCTAGCTCATTCAAGCTAGCACTAACAATGACAGGATAAGAAGAGTTGGGACTAAGAAACTCATACCTGAGAGTGGTAGGAAGGGTTTTAAGTTCTACCTTAGGAGCTTTTTCCTCTTCCCGATCTTCAGACTTAGGCTTTGGCTCAAGGTTTTCCACTTTGGCTTTGTAAGGTGGAATTTTTTAGGTTGCCTCCAACAAGCGGGCATACTCGATTACCTTACCTCCAGAATCAAAAGAGCCACCACCAACCAAGCATCTCTCCAATGGATCTTCAAAATGAATCTTGGTGGATTCTTCTTTCCCCACCTGGTGCTACAAATCAATCCTTCAACAAGAGTCCTCAAAAGAAGGTTGTTTAAGAGATTTAGAAAGATCAAACTCAACCTTATTATCACCAATAGTTAAAGACAATTTACCATTTTTAACATCAATTATAGCACCAGCAGTAGCTAAGAAAGGCCTACCAAGAATAATGGGGATTTGGAAATCCTCCTCCATTTCAAGCACAACAAAATTAGCAAGTATGAAAAACTTATCAACTCTAACATGAACGTCCTCCAAGATGCCTACGGGATACTTGACGGATCGATCTGCCAATTGAAGTGAGATAGTTGTGGGTTTTAGCTTACCCACCTCTAACTTTTTACACACCGAAAGGGGCATAAGATTAACACCAGCCCCCAAATCATACAAAGCTTTATCAAAATTTGTGTTACCAATCAAACAAGGAATAGAGAAGTTACCTGAATCTTTAAGCTTAAGAGGCAATTTATTTTGAATTAAAGCACTACACTACTCAGTTAAAGCTACTGTCTCATAATCCTCTAACTTTCTCTTATTAGACAAAATGTCCTTAAGAAATTTAGCATAAGTAGGCATTTGTTGCAATGCCTCAGTGAAGGGTACATTAATGTATAATTTCTTAAGGACCTCTAGGAACTTCCCAAATTGCCTATCTAGCTTGGCCTTAGCCAATCTTTGAGGGAAGGGCACTAGGGGTTAGTATGGTTCAGGGGGTACATACTTAGACACCTTCTTATTAGTTTCCTCCTCTTCTAAGGGTTGTGACTTAGTCTCTTATTCCTCATTCCCCTCATCTTTGTCACTCTGCCCTTTACCCTTGGGATCCTTTAATTTCTTGCCACTTCTCAAACTCACATCCTTACAGTGTTCATTACCTGGATTTATTTAAGGTTGATCAGGAAACTTACCCTGTTGCCTTTGTGAAGTACCTGCTTGTTAGGCAATATGAGTTTCCAACATCTTATTATAAATGACCAAATTATCAACCTTAGCTGACAACTCTCTAATGGTCTCAGTCACAACTTGCCAATGTTGCCTAAACTCCTCATTTTACTTAGATTAACTCTCAACAAAATTCTCAAGAAAAGACTCAAGTCTAGATTTTTGTACCTGTTGGAATCCAGAGGAGGGTTTAGCACTACCTTGCCCAGCTTGGTATTAACTATTTTGGTAGGAGAAGTCAGGATGTGACCTCCAACCAGGGTTGTAAGTTTGAGAATACAGATCATTCCTCCCCTTTTAGTTGAAGTCATGAAAATTGTGACATGATTCCACCTACTCCACCGGTGCACCTTATGAGGAGCCAATTCCAACTTGGCATTCAGTACCTATGTGTTCTTGTGCTCCACAAATCTTACAAAAATTGTTAGAAGCACCTATGACATTAACATGAGCTTTCTCAAGCATGGCAAAACGTTTATTCAAAGAATCAAATTTTGACTTAATTAAATCAACACCGTTGATAATTAAGATTTTTAACATATTAATTATCCACACAATTACCTTATTAATGATGTCCAGATTGTAATTAAGTGATCTTAGCACTCATTTAGATCATTGGGTTGAATTGGGCTTTAAAGCAAAATTTTTGGATTTTAATGCATATTGACACTGGTTCAGTATTTTGACCATAACTTGAGTTATAGATCTCTTATTTTCATTTTCTTTATATGCTAGGAAATATGAGAGAAAGATCTACAAGTTTTGTGAAATGTCAAATTGCAGATTCAAACATTTAAGTGGTCAAATATAGCCTTGAAGTTGGACCAGCGGTGTTGTCACGAATTTCTGGACATATTTTCACTATTTTAGGCATATATCACTCAATTCAAGCCCAAATTAAGCATAAGAGCACTCCTTGGAAAGGTTATTTCAAGGGCTATCTGATGGACTTGATTTGAATTAGAGATTGTGATAGAAATCCAAAAGATGGAAACATGAAAAAAGTGGAGGAATTATTGGAAGGTGGGAGACACACTTTCATAATAAGAAAATAAATCATTGGAAGGTGGAAGACACGCTTTCATAATGAGAAAATAAATTATTAGAAGGTGGGAGACACACTTTGATAATGGAGGAATAATTAACAATAGTGGGTGAACCACTTTTGACTCTCAGTGGATGATGAAGAGGAGAGCAAAAAGATTTTTGATAAAAGAATGGGGAGCTTTTACGTAGAAGTGGTGGTTATGGTAGTTTTAGTTTTTGATTTTGGAGACTTCTCTTCTTCTCTTCCTCTCCTCCTCTCTCTTTGTTATTTTCATTTTTTGTATGGTTCTTGAAGGTTCTCCAATGGTGATGGCTATGAAGAGCTAAACTTCTTTAATCAATCCAAGAGATTGACATTCTTGATGATTAATCTTGAGATCTTGTTTTAATTGTTATACATTCATCTATTAATCAAGTTTCTCTTTCTCTTCTTCTCTTGTTTAAATTCTAATTTAATACTTAATTTGATTGAGATTTGCATATGTTAATTACATAATTATCATGTGCCAAGAGATTATTTCAGAGGCTAAACAATGCATCAAAGGTGTTTAATGAAATGTTTAGCTTGGTTGGATCTTATTTTTTTAAGTTGATTTGGATTTTGGATGAATGCTTAATTTGTCTAACCTCGATTAATTGAATTCTAGAAGCATTTCTAGTAGAAGATCCATGGATCATTGGGAGGTGTCTTGATGTGATCTAAGATCAAGGATTTGGTTGATAGTTGAACATATCTATAAAGATCAAGGATGGATTAAAATCAAGATTGGTTAATTCTCTTGGATTGGTTGTTTTCCTAATTTTGTTTACTCATTTTAATTACCCTTTGTTGTTTAATCTTGCAAAACTTTCCTCCCTGTTTATTAACCTCTTAATCTGACTTCATAATTAGAGTGATCCATGGGCTTGACCCGGTGTTACCATATGCTGCAAATAGTTTTGGTAAATCGGTTATAAATTGATTTAAATTTGGTAATCTCGATAGCTATCAAATTTTTTGGCGCCGTTGCCGGGGATCATTCCGATTTTGTTCAATTTTATTAAGAGTATATTTAACTGCTAATCCCTCACTAACCTCTGTGTTGTTGTGTTTTGGTGATTTTTAGGAGGAAACGAGTGATTACAGGTCACTTTGCAGAATTTCGTACCAATAGAAAATGTGCCCAGAATGAGTTGAAACTTGGTCAGTTGAAGGAAAATGGCCTAATAAACAAGACTCACAATTTATTGTGATGTCACCCCTGGTTTTCCCAAAATCCATCGTTTGGACCAGTTTTTTTAATTTTTTAATATTTTTATTACATTTTTTAGTTTCATTTTTGTGTAGTTTTCATGCTGTACAAGTCTCGTAATTTTTAAAAATCATTGCATAGGTCAATTAGATTTATTTTGGTATATTTTTAGTGTTATCTAGTGTATTTTACTTGTTTACTAATTTTGTGTTTTTTTGTGTGTTTTGATTAGTGCATGACTAGTCTCTGATATCTTGCTTGAATTTGATCCTGAGATTGATAGAATATTGCATAGATTGATTAGAGCTTGTAGGCTAAGTGAAAGAATTGGTTCTAAATTTAGTTGTGACATTGAATCTGAGGGTGCATTTGAGATCTTAAGTGATTCTAAAATCATGGCTGATAACAGGAAAAATAGGACCCTTAAAGAACTTACTGCTCTTGATGTAACTTACTAATCTTTGTGCATTCAATATCCTGATCTTGATGCTGACTTTGAGTTAAAATCTGGATTGATACACTTGTTGCCTAAGTTTCATGGTCTTGCAGGTGAGGATCCCCATAAGCACTTAAAGGAGTTCCATGTGGTCTATTCAACCATGAAGCCACATGGAATCTCTGAGGAGCATATCAAGTTGAGGGCATTCCCTTTCTCTTTTACTGATGTAGCCAAGGATTGGCTGTTCTACCTTTCACCAGGTTCTGTCACGAGTTGGGATGATATAAAGAAGTTATTCTTGGAGAAGTTCTTCCCTGCATCTAGAGCAACTGCCATTAGAAAATACATTTGTGGCATAAGACAAATGACTGATGAGACCTTGCATGAATATTGGGAGAGATTCAAGAAGTTGTGTTCGAGCTGTCCCCACCATCAAATTAGTGACCAGCTCTTGATTCAATATTTCTATGAGGGCTTACTGCCGATGGATAGAAGTATGGTGGATACCGCATCTGGAGGTGCCTTAGTGGATAAAACCCCTACTGTAGCAAGAGATTTAATAGCAAATATGGCAGCCAATGCTCAATAATTTGGCACAAGAATCCTTACCTCCACCAGAGGAGTCAATGAGGTTCAATTGTCTCAAGTCGACCAATAAAGAATGGAACACAGACTTGATGAATTGACTTCTTTGGTGAGACAATTAGCAGTGGGATAACATGTACCAGTTTCTGTACAAGAACTTGCAAGGGTGTGTGGCATTTGCTTTTGTTCATCTCATCCTACTGATGCATGCCCCACATTTCAGGATGGTGGTTTTGTTTTTCTAGAGCAGTCAGTTATAGCAGCTGGCATTTTTCCTAGTAGACCTCAATATCAATAGTCCCAGCAGCCAAGATATGATCCATTTTCTAATACTTATAACCCTGGCTGGAGGGACCATCCTAACTTGAGATATAGGAATTCTGGCCAGCAACAACAACCCCAACAGTAACAGTAATTTAGATACCAAGCTATAGGTCCTAGCAACAAATACCAACCACCTACATTCAGACAATAACAAACTGCGCAGCCACCTGTGCAGCAACCCCTCATGTTGCCAAGTCCAGCAACTACTCCATTCGAGCCATCATTGGAAGATTTGATGAAACCAATGACCATAAATAATATTCAATTCTAGTAGAATGTCAATGCCACCATTCAAAACCTACAAACTCAGATTAGGCAGCTGGCCACCACCGTAAGTGAATTGAAAAGTCAAGGGTCGAGCTAATTGCCTTCATAAACAGTTAGTAACCCAAAAGGCAATGTAAGTGCCATTACCTTGAGAAATAGCAGAGAAATTGATGGTCCTAATTTGCCATAACCAGAGCTCCCATTGCAATAACCAGATACTGAATCAGTCCAAAAGAAATGTGCAGAGAATTCAGACGTAGTCATTCCACTACCCTTCCCAAATAGAGTGACACAGTCCAAGCAAAAACAGAAAAGGAAATCATGGAGACATTCAGGAAGGTGGAAATCAATATTCCCCTCCTAGATGCAATCAAGCAAATTCCCAATATGTCAAATTCCTCAAAGAGTTTTGTACTCATAAGAGATTACTTAAGGGTACTGAGAAGGTCAGTATGGGCAGAAATGTTTTTGTGATGATTCAACTAAGCATGCCAAAGAAATGCAAAGATCCTGGAACTTTCACAATCCCTTGCACTATAGGCAATTCCAGATTTGACCATACAATGCTAGATTTGGGTGCTTCTATTAATGTCATGCCTATGTCAGTGTATAAGTCTTTGAACATTGGCACCTTACAACTTACTGGTATAGTGATTCAATTAGCAAATAGGACCACTGCTCATCCTGTATGAGTGCTGGAAGATGTGTTAGTGAGGGTCAATGAGCTAATTTTCCCAGCAGACTTCTACATTCTGGACATGGAAGACGAGTCTTCAACAAATCATGCTCCATTGATTCTAGGAAGACCATTCCTCAAGATAGCCAAGACCAAGATAGATATGCATGCTGGCACCCTTTCTATAGAATTTGGTGAAAATGTGGTACACTTTAACATTTTTGATGCCATGAGACATCCCCTTGAGGAGCATTCAGTTTTTCATGTTGATGTGATTGAAATGCTGGTTGATGATACTTATTGATATGAGTGTTGAATTCCCTGATATTGTTGACTTTCTGGATTTTGTCACTTGTGATATATGTGTTAGCTGTGATACTGAACCATGTGCTGCACGTGCTAAGATTTATGCAGTTATGAGTGATGATGCAGGTGCTTATTTGACTGATGCAGCATATGAAAATGTGAGTCAAAATTATGTCAAATTTAATGCTGCTGAGTTGCTTGTTTCAAATAGCTTGTTGCCTTCCATTATGCATCCCCCATCCTTAGAGCTAAAGACTTTGCCAGACCACTTTAAATATGCATATTTGGAACATGGTGAGAAGCTGCCAGTTATTGTCTCTAAGAATCTGTAACCTGAACAAGAAGAAAAATTGTTACAAGTTTTGAGGCAGCATAAGCGGGCCATCGGATGGACACTTGTAGACATTCCTAGTATTAGTCCCTCCACATGTATGCATAGGATTTTATTGGTGGAAGGTACCAAGCCAGTGAGATAGCCCCAAAGGAAACTAAACCCCATGATTCTGGATGTGGTGAAGAAGGAAGTGACTAAGCTACTGCAAGCTGGCATTATTTATCCCATATCCAACAGTAAATGGGTGAGTCTCGTGCAAGTTGTTCCAAAGAAATCTAGAGTCACAGTAGTTACAAATCAGAACAATAAGCTCCTACCCACAAGAATCCAAAACAGTTGACAGGTGTGTATTGATTATAGGCGGCTTAACCAGGCCACTAGGAAAGATCATTTTCCATTGACTTTCATTGATTAGATATTGGAGAGACTGGCTGGTAAGTCACATTACTATTTCTTGGATGGATATTCGGGCTATTTTCATATTTATATAGCCCCAGAAGACCAAAAGAAGACCACTTTCACCTGCCCATTTGGAACATTTGCATACAGGAGAATGCCCTTCGGTTTGTGCAACGCTCCGAGAACCTTTCAAAGGTGTATGGTCAGTATCTTCTCTGAATTTTTAGAAAGTTACATGGATGTGTTTATGGATGATTTTACTGTCTATGGCTCTTCCTTTGATGCATGTTTGGATAGTTTGGCTCGAGTTTTGCATAGGTGCATTGAAACTAACCTTGTCCTGAATTTTGAGAAATGTCATTTCATGGTAGAACAGGGTATAGTTTTAAGGCATGTAGTATCTAGCAAAGGTGTTGAGGTAGATCCTGCAAAAATAGATGTCATTTCATGCCTATCTTACCCCATATAAGTGCGGGAGGTTCGCTCTTTCCTTGGTCATGCAGGTTTCTATTGGTGGTTCATAAAGGATTTTAGCAAAATTTCCCTTCCATTGTCCAACTTGCTGCAAAAGGATGTAGAGTTTCACTTTGACCAGAGATGCAATGATGCCTTCAATCACTTGAAGTGAGCATTGACCAGTACACCTATCATCCAACCACCAGATTGGATACTCCCATTTGAACTCATGTGTGATGCCTCTAATTATGCATTAGGAGTTGTCCTTGCACAGAGAGTCGGTAAAGTACCTCATGTCATTTCCTATGCTTCGAGGACTTTAGATGCTACACAAGCCAACTACACTACAATCGAAAAGGAACTTTTAGCAATTGTTTTTGCTTTAGATAAATTTTAATCATATTTGCTTGGTCCTAGAATGGTTGTATTTTTAGATCATGTAGCTTTGAAGTTTCTCCTGAAAAAGCCCGATGCAAAGCCTCAATTGATTAGGTAGATGTTGCTCTTATAGGAGTTTGATATTGATATCAGAGATAAGAGTGGAGCAGAGAACCTAGTGGCAAATCACTTAAGTCGGATTGAGAGAGAGGCAGATTCTTCTCCTATCCATGATGTCTTCCCTGATGAGTAACTTTTTAAGATGCAAGGTAAGATCCTTTGGTTTGCAAATTTAGTTAATTTCTTAGTTGCTAGAGCACTACTTGCACATTTCACTAAGGCACAGATTGATAAACTAAAAAGTGAGTCAAAATATTATGTGTGGAATGACCCTTATTTGTGGAGATTTTGTAGTGACCAAGTCATTAGGAGATGCATTCCTGATCATGAGTTTGATTCTATTCTTAGCTTTTGTCATGCATTTGCCTATGGTAGATATTTTAGACCTACTCCAGCTAGGAAAGTTTTGGACTCTGGATTATATTGGCCTACTCTATTTCATAATGCATATTTATTTTGTAAATCTTGTGAACAATGCTAGAGAACAGGGAATATTTCTCGTAAGAATGAGATACCCCAATAACCTTTATTGTTCTGTGAGATATTTGATGTTTGGGGTATTGATTTTATGGGTTATTTTCCTGTGTCATTTGGTTTTGTTTACATTCTGCTTGCTGTGGATTATGTATCTAAATAGGTGGAGGCAAAAGCCACTCAGACTGATGATTCCAAAGTTATTGTGGATTTTGTTAGATCACATATTTTCTGCAGGTTTGGAGTTTCGAAAGCCATCATTAGTGATCAGGGTTCGTATTTCTATAATCAGAGCATGGAAGCCTTGATGAAAAAGTATGGAGTCTTGTACAGAGTTTCTACACCTTACCATCCCCAGACTAATGGGTAAGCCGAGGTTTTCAATAGAGAGATCAAACAGATACTTAAGAAAATAGTTCAACCTAACAGAAAGGACTGGAGCAAAAGGCTTGAGGATGCTTTATGGGCTTACAGGACCGCCTATAAGACTCGGATTGGGATGTCTCCTTATCGGATTATTTTTGACAAAGCATGTCACTTGCCCGTGGAAATTGAGCATTGCGCATTTTGGGCAGTAAAAAGGTGTAACTTGAACCTAAATCAAGCGGGCATGGAGTGAAAGCTACAATTGTAGAAATTGGAGGAGATCCGCTTGGAGGCTTATGAGAGTTTCAAACTTTATAAAGAGAAGACCAAAGCCTTCCATGATAAGATGATCATGAGAAAAACATTTGAGATTAGTCAAAAAGTTCTCCTCTATAAAGCTCATGCCCAGGAAGCTCAGATCTAGGTGGCTTGGTCTATTTGTTGTTACTAAGATTTTTCCTTATAGTGCTATGCAGGTTACAAGTGAGAATACTAGCAAAGCTTTCACAGTTAATAGACATCACCTCAAACCATTTTATGAGGGAGCTCAAGAAGACATTTTGGAGGAGGTCCACTTGCAAGAAGTCGACTACCTCACTTGATAAGGATGTTTCTTTCCTTTCCTCTCTTTTATTTTATTTGTCCTTCATTAATTGATGATTTTGATGGAATGTTGTTTTTCTTGTGAGCTTTACATTGCGGATAATGTATAATTTAAGTGTGGGGGAGGAATTTTAGCATTCTGTTTTTGTTTTTGTTTTCAATTATAATGCTTTTGCTGTTTTTGCTATTTTGATATTTAAGCCCTATTGTTTATTTTTTTGTTACTATTTCTATTATTATTTTGACTTTGTTTTCTGCGTTTGTTTATTACAAAAAAAAAAGATGCAAACAAAAACAAAAATAAAAACAATGCTTTGAAAGAAAAATGTGTTTTTGAATGGATTTTAAGCTGTATTAAAGTGATGAGTAGAAATAAATCAAGTAAAAGGTTCATGGTTTGAATTGGTGGATTGAGTTTGATAAATGCATACCTTGTGAGTTTTTGAGCATATTGGTGGATTTTAACATTTGCACCATTCTCCTCTTTCTTGTGTGATTTTCATTCATGTTAGTTGATCACTCTAGAACTTACTTTGATTCTTTTTGAGACCACATTTTCACATGTATGCATAAACATGATTGATGACTTCTTTCTTTTATTAGCTACTTTAGCCAAATAGCCAACCTTGCATTATTTCCCTTTGATTAACCCCCTCGAGCCTACTTGTCTATTCTTTGTTTTAACTCATTATATAACTTATGTGAAAAACCATGTTTTACCTTGCCTTAGGGAATGGGAGAGCATTGGTTCATTTTCATTGGAGGAGCTCTTTAGCTTGTGGTTAATGTTGGGAATTCTTGCGGATACAACACGCAGTGGAAAACAGGGATTCCCATCGAGGATCCATGCGAAAAAGCCATAATCCGAGTTTTTAAATGATTTACCTCTTGAAGCGTGAATCACTAACACCGTAATAGAAATGATGTCTCTGCGGTATCCACACGAACAGACTCACGAACGTCCAACGTCCGCAAAGAAGAGCCTCACGTCTCTTGCACAGTGCTAGCTGCGAAGAGAAGAGAAGATACCTGTCGCTCTCTCACTCACTTTTCTGTAGGTGCGGCTAGGGTTCAGAATTGTATCTCAAAGCAGCCCCCTTAGCAGTACTATTTATAATAGTAACTACCTTAAGTGAGTGTGAGCAGCAGCAAGGTAAGCTGTGTAACCCTAGACCCATCTGTTATGAGTCTGGCCCATATTTGAATCCGAGTCCAACTTGGATCCATTATTCCAATTTTAGTCTGCTCTATGTGTGTGACCCTGCAGGTTCTTATTACGTTGGCAGTAATATTAAAATCTCATTTTAATATTACAAACAGTGAGCGGTATCTAGCAACACGTCGCTGCTACCCAAGTAATAAGAATGCTAGTGATTTGACATAACTTTTCCGTGACCAATGTTTCTGTGTCGTTTAGTCCCTTTGTCAAGATATCTAGATTGAACACAAGGCATGGAATGCGTCACCCTTGTATAGTCCAATCATTCGTTTCCTGATACTCGAGTAGACTTTGTAACAACAAATGGGATCAATATCTCATATTGACTCATTTGAGCATGGCCATGCATTTCGCAGTCTCACTCAATCAGGGGGCCCGAAGATATCGCTCTTGTTATGTAGGAGTGACAAATTCCATCTAGATCACTCACATCCCTCTGCATGATTTGCGGTATGTCCAATAACTAACTTTATAATCACCTTGTTACAGATGACGTTTGATGGCATTAAAACACATAACTCCTCATGTAGGAATCGTAGTGATTTCAGGTCAAAGGACCACAAACACCATTGTCACTATGAGAATCGCTTATGACACTCACGTAACGATCCATGTAGCGTTCTCATGGTGGGTCAGTCCAGTACATCATCACTCTAATATGTACCCATGTGAAGACTTGATATCTCATATCCATGACCCATGAGATGCGGTCATCAGTCTCTACACATACTAGTCTCAATGTATTATTGTTGTCCTAATTAACAATAATACTTGACTAGGGACATTTAAGAATAGTATTGTAACCAAAAAGGATCTCACGATCAAGTCATCCACTTGATGTCCTATGGCATCAAACTTACTATTCTAAGGACTTTATTATGTTTATCAAAAAAGAACACAATAAATGAAATGCCTCATATATAAAATAGCATAATAGAATGTATGTAAATACAGAAAATGTATTAGCCTCTAGGGCATACACCAACAATCTCCCACTTACACTAGAGCCAATCAGGCATATATCTAATGCCTAAAGACCTAGTGTGACCCTCATGCTTCTGCTGTGCAAGAGGCTTCGTCAGTGGATCAGCAATGTTATCATCTGTTGGTACTCTGCATATCTTCACATCTCCTCTATCGATGATCTCTCGAATGAGATGGAAGCGCCTAAGTATATGTTTGGATCGCTGGTGAGATCTAGGCTCCTTAGCTTATGCAATGGCTCCATTATTATCACAATAGAGGTCCACCGGGTCCATAATACTAGGAATAGTGCCAAGTTTAGTAATGAACTTCCCGATCCAAAGGCCTCCTTTCTTTTGCATTGGAGGCAAGAATATACTCAGCCTCTCCGTGGTAGAATCGGCGATTGTCTCCTCGCTTTGAACTCTTCCAGCTCACAGCCCCACCATTTAGGCAAAAAACATAACCTGATTGCGATCTGGAGTCGTCCTTATCGGTTTGGAAGCTAGCATCAGTGTAACCTTTTACAACTAGCTCTTCCTCGCCTCCATATACCAAGAACGAATCCTTAGTCCTTCTTAAGTACTTAAGGATGTTCTTGATAGCAGTCCAGTGACTTTCACTTTGGGATCAGATGTAGTACCTACTCGTCATGCTCAAGCATACGAGATGTCCGGGTCGAGTACATAACATGGCATACATGATAGATCCAATTGCAGATGCATATGGAATCTTGCTCATGCGATCCCTCTCATCCTGGGTGGAAGGGGATTAAGCCTTAGATAGGCTTACACCATGTGACATAGGCAAGAGTCTTTTCTTGGATTTATGTATGTTAAATCGTCTTAACACTTTGTCTATGTATGTACTCTGACTTAGGCCAAGCAGTCTCAGTGATCTATCTCTATAGATCCTGATACCTAATACATAGGTGGCTTCGCCCAAGTCCTTCATAGAGAAGCAGTTCCCTAACCAAGTCTTTACAGACTGTAGGGTAGGGATGTCATTTTCAATAAGTAGTATGTCATCAACATATAATACCAGAAAGACAATAGTGCTCCCACTAACCTTCTTGTAGACACAAGATTCTTCTTCATTCTTGATGAAACCAAACTGTTTTATTGTATCATCAAAACGAATATTCCAGCTTCTGGAAGCTTGCTTTAATCCATAAATAGATCGTTGCAACTTGTATACTTTTCTAGCATCCTCTGGAGTGGCAAAACCCTCAGGTTGTGTCATGTACACATCTTTGAGAAGATTTCCATTAAGGAAAGCAGTTTTGACATCCATTTGCCAGATTTCATAATCATGGTATGCTGCAACAGCAAGCAAGATCCGAATGGATTTAAGCATCGCAATTGGGGAAAAAGTCTCATCATAGTCTACACCATGAATTTGTTTGAAACCTTTAGCCACCAATCGCGCCTTAAAGGTATGCACATTACCATCCATATCGGTTTTCTTCTTGAAAATCCACTTGCACCCAATGGGTTTTACCCCTTCAGGTGGGTCAACCAAGGTCCATACCTAGTTAGCATACATGGAATCCATTTCAAATCTCATGGCCTCAAGCCATTTCTCAGATTCTGGGCCAATAATGGCTTCCTGGTAAGTCACAGGCTCATCTTGATCCATGAGCAATACGTCACCTTGTTGGGTCATGAGAAATCCATATCTCTCGGTTGATGACGTATCCGTTAGACCTACGCAGTCTTGTGCTATTAGAGCAGAGTTCTTTGTTCCACAACATTTTGTGGAGGTCGCTCTATTTCCACCATTGGTTCATTGTCGCTTTGTGAAACTTGAACTTCTTCAAGTTCTACTTTTCTCCCACTGGTTCCTTTGGAGATAAACTCCCTTTCTAGAAACACAATGCGTGCGATAAACACTTTGCCCTCGGTAGGATTATAGAAAAAGTACCCCTTGGTTTCCTTTGGATACCCCACAAAGAAGCATTTATCTGATTTAGGTCCAAGCTTATCAGAAACTTGACGTTTCACGTAAGCTTCGCAGCCCCAAATCTTCAAGAAAGACATACTGGGCCGTCTCCCAGTCCATATCTCATATGGTGTCTTTTGAACCATCTTCGATGGAACACGGTTAAGTGTGAAAGCTGTTGTTAACAGAGCATGTCCCCAGAAGGAGCCTGGAAGGTTTGCATGACTCATCATGGATCGGACCATGTCCAACAAGGTCCGGTTCCTCCTTTCAGAGACGCCATTCCATTGTGGTGTTCCTGGTGGAGTGAGTTGAGATATTATCCCACACTCTTTCAAATGATCATCAAATTGTTGGCTTAAGTATTCTCCTCCTCGATCTGATCAAAGGATTTTAATACTCTTGCCAAGTTGGTTTTGTACTTCATTCTTGAACTCTTTGAACTTTTCAAAGGATTCTGATTTGTGCTTCATAAGATATATAAATCCATATCTACCGAAATCATCAAGTAAATGTAATGAAGTATTGAAAACCACCTCTAGCGATCGTGTTTAGTGGCCCACATACATCACTATGTATAAGGCCTAAAAGATCACTAGCCCTTTCACCTTGTCCAGTGAATGGGGCCTTTGTCATCTTCCCTAATAAACAAGATTCACATATCTCATATGATTCGAAATCAAATGAGTCCAAGAATCCATCTTTATGGAGTTTGGAGATGCGTTTCTCATTTATGTGGCCCAAACGACAATGCCAGAGAAAAGTTGGGTTCAGATCGTTTGATTTAAACCTCTTTGTATTTATGTTATAAATGGGCGTTTCGAGATCAAGTACATAAAGTCCATTACTCAATTGTGCATTACTATAAAAAATATCATTCATATAAATAGAGCAACACTTGTCCTTTATTATAAAAGAAAAACCTTTCTTGTCCAAACAAGAAATAGAAATGATATTCCTACTAATAGCAGGCACAAAATAGCAGTTTTCTAACTCTATTACAAGCCCAGTGGGCAGAGATAATAAATAAGTCCCTACAGCTAATGCAACAACTTTTGCTCTATTTCCAACTCGTAGGTCGACTTCGCCCTTCGTCAATGGTCTATTGCTCTTTAGATCCTGCACATTTACACAAATGTGAGATCCACATCCAATATCTAATACCCATGATGCGTAAGTAGATAAATTGACTTCAATAACAAAAATACCCGAAGTGGAAGTCTCACTTCCCTTCTTCTTTTTGAGCTCCTCCAGGAACTTGGCACAGTTCCTCTTCCAATGTCCAGTCTAACCGCAATGGAAGCATGTACCTTCCTTAGCCACTCCACCCACTGGTTTCAAGCTAGAAGTGCTAGGCTTGGACTTGTCCTTGCCCTTACCCTTCAAGTTGTCCTTGGGCTTTTTCTGCTGTTTCTTGCCCTTATTCTTTTGGACCATCATTATGGCCTTCCATTTACCTTTGTTGATGTTCGCTCGTCAAGAAGATTCTCAACATGCCTAGCACTACTGGTAGTGATTTGTCAATCTCATTCATGTTGTAGTTCATGACAAATTGACTGAAACTTTCCGGCAACGATTGCAAGACTAAGTCAGTGGCCAACTCTTGGCCCAAAGGAAAACCCAGTCTCTCTAGGTTTTCAATGTACCCAATTATCTTGAGTACATGAGCACCAATGGGCTTCCTTCTACGGTTTGCACCGAAACAAGATTGCTTTAGAGACCTCGAATCTCTCATGCCGGCCCGCTCTTGATAGAGCTTCTTAAGGTGTACGATCATATCGTATGCATCCATGTTCTCATGTTGCTTTTGGAGCTCGAGTTCATGGTGGCCAAGCATTAGACATCCAATGTCCAAGGCATCATCTTGATGCTTCTTATAAGCATTTCTTTCAGTTCTAGGGGCATTAGCAAACAGTGGCTCAGAATAGGCTGTTCCAAAACATACAGCTTTTTCTCTTGCTTGAGGACAATCCTCAAATTCCTGTACCAGTCTAGAAAATTTGTTCTAGACAACTTGTCCTTCTCAAGGACGGATCGCAATGATAAAGTACCCGATGTGTTTGTTGCCATGGTTATCTATTAACAGAAACATGTAAAATATAAGTATCATGCCATAAACATATTTAATGAGGTCTTTTAATTAAATATGCCTCCCACTATTTTATTCAAGTCAATGACCCTCAGCATTGACTCGAAAAATCCCATCGTAAGATTTCCTAGTAGGCCAAGATCTATATTTCACCTAGTTTTGAGTCAGCTTTGGCTGATCACCCAAAATTCAGTTATTTAGGTGAATAACACTTTCCAATTACATCACATGTAATTCTTGGATAGTTGGGTGAATAACACTTATTCAAGTCCATCTAATGGACCAAAGCCCAACTTCATGCCTCTAAGCCTTCAATCCTATTGAAATGGCCTAGTTAAGTCAAACCCAATGGTTGGCAGTTGGATATTACCTTTATCCTATCGCGTCTTACTAATATAGATAAAGGCTTCCTGCTTTGGCAGACCTGCACTTGATCGATACTAGTCTTGACAAGTGCCACACATTGGAAGGCATCACATAATGACTTAATATTTGCTTTGAGGGAATTATTATTATTATTATTATTATTAGATCTCACCATTTATTAAATTGTTTATCATACCATAAACAACATCCATGCATCTCATACATAAAAAGCATATAATAAAAGTGACATGGTTATGGCCCCTAAGAGAGTAGCATTAACTAAGCCAGCTTCATCAAGCATCTCCCACCAACGTCTCACTTGATGCTTTGCCTTCTTGTCTCCACATCATAATTACATTATATAGAAACCTCTTTTACATTCGAGGGGAGTTAGGTGAGAAGAGAATGTACAATCAGAATGTAGAGAGAAAGGCACGACATGCAGGTCGTATTTATTAAAACCAAAAGGCATAAAAGAGAGGACTAAGGCCATAACCATGCACCATGCATCACAAAGAACATATAAACTCATAACAATAATACATAATTATTTTTTGTGAGTTATAAAAAGATAGAAAATATTGCGCTTTCGAATAACACACTACGCAGAGGCAGCACGGGGGTTCCGCTGCCCGGTCAGAGGGCGGGGGTCAAGGGGAGGCCGCCCACTGAATCTCTTGCGCCTCCCTTGGTGCAGCATGTGCCGCGCGGAACCCTAAGCCTGAACAACATGAACACTTCATGTGCCACAGAGAACCCTTGCGCCGTCGTTCAACACTTGAACCTCAGGCGCCTCGTTGGCGGCTTGACATCAACACTTGATGCTGCTGCCGCAAAACAAGAATAGGGTTTCCAAAACCCATTGCGCTGCGCCTCTTGTGCAGAAACAAGGATTCCATAACCCCTGCTGCCGCAAGCCAAGAACAAGGTTTCCCAAACCCTTGCGCTGCGCATTGAGAATAAGGATTCCATAACGCTGTTTGTATCACATACATACCAGAAAGCTTCGCAAAAACATATATCTTAATACAAAACAGTTTTCATAGAACATATGAACATCTTCATGAAGTTTTGAAAACAACATCACGGTTTTGCATACAACGTAAGAAACAGAGTATGTTTTCGCAAAGGGTTTCATACGGTTTTTCAGAAATAACATATTAAAGATCATATCTTTTGTCAAAAACAAGAACAGAAAACATGTTGTCTCATGTAAACGAAAATAGAAAACTGAATCATGGTTTCACAAGACTCTCTGATATCACTGTTGGGAATTCTTGCGGATACAACACGCAGCGGAAAACAGGGATTCCCATCGAGGATCCATGCGAAAAAGCCATAATCCAAGTTTTTAAATGATTTACCTCTTGAAGCGTAAATCACTAACACCGTAATAGAAATGATGTCTCTGCGGTATCCACACGAACAGACTCACGAACGTCCAACGTCCGCAAAGAAGAGCCTCACGTCTCTTTCACAGTGCTAGCTGCGAAGAGAAGAGAAGATACTTATCGCTCTCTCACTCACTTTTCTATAGGTGCGGCTAGGGTTCGAATTGTATCTCAAAGTAGCCCCTTAGCAAGCACTATTTATAATAGTAGCGCCTTAAGTGAGTGTGAGCAAGAAGAAGGTAAGTCAGTGCAACCCTAGACCCATCTCATGTATGAGTCTGGCCCATATTTGAATCCGAGTCCAACTTAGATCCATTGCTCCAATTTTAGTCTACTCTATGTGTGTGACCCTGCAGGTTCTTATTACGTTGGCAGTAATATTAAAATCTCATTTTAATATTACAAGCAGTGAGCGGTATCTAGCAACACGTCGCTGCTACCCAAGTAATAAGAATGCCAGTGATTTGACATAACCTTTCCGTGACCAATGTTTCCGTGTCGTTTAGTCCCTTTGTCAAGATATCTAGATTGAACACAAGGCATGGAATGCGTCACCCTTGTATAGTCCAATCATTTGTTTCCTGATACTCGAGTAGACTTTGTAACAACAAATGAAATCAATATCTCATATTGACTCATTTGAGCATGGCCATGCATTTCGCAGTCTCACTCAATCAGGGGGCCCGAAGATATCGCTCCTGTTATGTAGGAGTGACAAATTCCATCTAGATCACTCACATCCCTCTGCATGATTTGCGGTATGTCCAATAACCAACTTTATAATCACCTTGTTACAGATGACGTTTGATGGCATTAAAACACACAACTCCTCATGTAGGAATCGTAGTGATTTCAAGTCAAAGGACCACAAACACCATTGTCACTATGATAATCGCTTATGACACTCACGTAACGATCCATGTAGCGTTCTCATGGTGGGTCAGTCCAGTACATCATTACTCTAATATGTACCCATGTGAAGACTTGATATCTCATATCCATGACCCGTGAGATGCGGTCATCAGTCTCTACACATACTAGTCTCAATGTATTATTGTTGTCCTAATTAACAATAATACTTGACTAGGGACATTTAAGAATAGTATTGTAACCAAAAAGGATCTCACGATCAAGTCATCCACTTGATGTCCTATGGCATCAAACTTACTATTCTAATGACTTTATTATGTTTATCAAAAAAGAACACAATAAATGAAATGCCTCATATATAAAATAGCATAATAGAATGTATGTAAATACAGAAAATGTATTAGCCTCTAGGGCATACACCAACAGTTAATTAATAGTTCAAGTGTAGGGGTTGTGCAAATTGGTATGCAATATGCGAAGTGTTTGAAAAAAAATGTATATAAAAAAAAGAAAAAAAAGATTAAAAAATGCAAGAGAGATTGAATTTTTCGAATGAAAAATGAAAAAAATGCTAAAATTCAGAGAAGGAAAGTGAAAGAAATATATAAAGAGAATGTGTATTATTTGGAGTTGGGGGATAAAAATTCATGTTTGTTACTTGTCATTCGAGTTCCTTCCCAATGCTTTTTTATTTTGTTGGGTGTTTAACTTGCCATATTCGTATTGTTTCCTTTCCTTACCTTGGTCCCATTACAACCTTGAATAAAGTCCTCTTGATTTTTGTGTGCATGTGTTGAGTAGTGGAGAAGTAGAAAATAAGCAAGCTTATGGTAGTAAAATTTTCATGAATTGAATTGAGTGAAATACTTATCCTGTAAACACTTGAGGGATTGAGAGTGTATCCTGTGAGAATCTATCATTCTTGATTCATGTTTTTCAAATTAAAGATACATTGCTTGTTCAAATTAAAGATGTGAATAAAAGTTCCCTCATCAATATTTTTTTTTCTTAAATCTTTGGTTGCTTTTCTTGTTATAGCTTTCGCGTTCTTAAATGTCACTGGAAATTGAGTCTTAGAGTTTTAAACTTTTGAGTTTGTTTTGTTTTTCTTTGTTCCCTAGTTTTAGTTTTTTCTGTTTTGCCCGAGGACGTGCAAAAGAGTAAGTGTGAGAGTATTTGATAATTATGATTTTTAACATATTAATTATCCATAAAATTATCTTATTAATGATGTCCGGATTGTAATTAAGTGATCTTAGCACTCATTTAGATCATTGGGTTGAATTGGGCTTTAAAGCAAAATTTTTAGATTTTAATGCATATTGATACTAGTTCAGTATTTTGACCATAACTTTAGTTGTAGATCTCTGATTTTCATTTTCTTTATATGTTAGGAAAGATGAGAGAAAGATCTACAAGTTTTCTGAAATGTCAGATTGGCAGATTCAGACATTTAAATGGTCAAATATAGCCTTGAAATTGGACTAGTGGTGCTGTCACGAATTTCTGGACATACCTTCACTATTTTGGGCATATCTCACTCAATTCAAACCCAAATTAAGCATAAGAGCACTCTTTGGAAAGGCTATTTCAAGGGCTATCTGATGGACTTGATTTGACTTAGAGATTGGGATAGAAATCCAAAATATTGAAATGTGGAAAAAGTGGAGGAATCATTGGAAGGTGGGAGACACACTTTTATAATGAGAACATAAATCATTGGAAGGTGGGAGCCACACTTTCATAATGAGAAAATAAATTATTGGAAGGTGGGAGACACACTTTGATAATGGAGGAATAATTAACAATAGTGGGTGAACCACTTTTGACTCTTAGTGGATGATGAATAGGAGAGCAATTAGATTTTTGATAAAAGAATGGGGAGCTTCTACGTAGAAGTGGTGGTTATGGTAGTTTTAGTTTTTGATTTTGGAGACTTCTCTTCTTCTCTTCCTCTTCTCCTCTCTCTTTTTTATTTTCATTTTTTTTATGGTTCTTGAAGGTTCTCCAATGGTGATGGCTATGGAGAGCTAAACTTCTTTAATCAATCTAAAAGATTGACATTCTTGATGATTAATCTTGAGATCTTGTTTTAATTGTTATACATTCATCTATTAATCAAGTTTCTCTTTCTCTTCTTCTCTTGTTTAAATTCTGATTTAATGCTTAATTTTATTGAGATTTGCATATGTTAATTGCATAATTATCATGTATCAAGAGATGAATTCAGAGGCTAAATAATGCATCAAAGGTGTTTGATGAAATATTTAGCTTGGTTGGATCTTATTTTTTTAAGTTGATTTGGATTTTGGATAGATGCTTAATTTGTCTAACCTCAATTAATTGAATTCTAGAAGCATTTCTAGTAGAAGATCCATGGATCATTGGGAGGTGTCTTGATGTGATCTAAGATCAAGGATTTGGTTGATAGTTGAACGGATCTATAAAGATCAAGGATGGATTAAAATCAAGATTGATTAATTCTCTTAGTTTGGTTGTTTTCCTAATTTTGTTTACTCATTTTAATTGCTCTTTGTTGTTTAATCTTGCAAAACTTTTCTCCCTATTTATTAACCTCTTAATCTAACTTCATAATTAGAGTGATCTACAGGCTCGACCCGGTGTTACCTTATGTTGCAAGTAGTTTTGGTAAATCGGTTATAAATTAATTTAAATTTGGTAATCTCGACAGTCATCAACCGTCTACCTCAAACTTACCTCCCGAGAATTTTCTCGGGTTATGACTTCTTTCATTTGCCCATTGGTGATGATTTGCAGTAACACTCTCAATGATCTCGTAAGCTTTTGTTAGCCTTCTGTTCATCAAAACTCCACTAGCTACGGAGTCAAGAGACACCTTCGAAGAATATTCTAAACCATTGTAGAAGGTGTGGATGATCAACCATTTTTCTAACCCATGATGCGGGCAGGCTTCCAGCAAAGCCTTATATCTGTCCCAAGCTTGCGACAATGACTCTCCATCTTTCTGAACGAAGCTTGTGATTTAGGTCCGAAGATGAGAAGTCTTGAAATGTGGGAAGAATTTGTCCAAGAAAGCTTGCTCCAATTGGTCCCATGTAGTGATTGTCTCAGCAGGAACAGACTTCAATCAAGCTCTAACTCTATCTCTCAATGATAATGGAAACTAGCAGAGATGAATATCATCAACAGAGGCACCTTCAATCTTGAGGGTCTCACAGAACTCCAAGAAGATATCCACGTGATCATTCGGGTCCTCTGATGGCAATCCTCCAAATTGGTTCTGCCTTATCATAGAAAGTAAGGCAGGAAGTATGGTGAAGTGCCTAGCTTCAATGTCTGGCCGAGCAATTCCAGATGGCAAACCCTAAGCATTAGGGGCTGCATACTCTTTTAGCTGTCTATTATCCTCAGGTTTAGCCATGACAAGCGTTGGTTCAAGTATTTCTCTCACTCTTTGCCCTTGTTGTCTTCTCATTCTGCAAAAAGTTCTTTCAATTTTAGGATTTACTTCAATAAGAATCCCAGAACGTCTAGTACTTTGCATAAATAAGAGAAATTACCTGCAGAGAGTCAAAGAGAAAATAAAAACTGAAGAATATGATAAAAAGAAAAAAATTTAAAATAATTGAATTAAAAATTAAATTGATATTCAAGAAAAACACAGTACCCAGCAATGGTGCCATAAACTTGGTGCGTGAAATTCGCAAGTATACGATTTTGTCGTCAAGTAATAAAAAGATTAAATCCACAGGGACTATGTCTATGAATACTAATTAATTAATTAATTTAATTAAATTAAACAAAATGAATATAATTGTTGATTGACAAGAACGTAGTAACAAAGTAATTAAATAAATAAATATCAAAGTGCAAAATTGAGAATAAAAATAGCAAGTTATTAAGAGAGGTTTTTCAGATTCAAGAAAGCTTCTAAGATTAGGGGTAACCACAATGATAAAAGACAAATCCTAATTGACAACCCTTTTATTAAAATTGAAATTCAATTGAAGGTGAATTATCCTAAATTAGTTAATGTTCTTTCTCAAGAGACAAGAACTGTACCCAATTAAACCCATTCCTACTCTCATGGTAATTAAATTTAAATTGAACCCATTACGCTTTATGATAATTCATTAAATCCTTGACAGGCTAAACCTACTCTCGTGATTTAGATCTTAAGTTCAATTCTTATGGTTCTGACACCTAGGTTCACCTCTCAGTACGTCCCTATATATCTATGAAATGCAAATATATGGCCAGTAAATTCACATGAATAAGTGCAATAAGGATTGAATCAAAGAACATTCAAGATTAATAAAAGAGGTAAACGAAGTCAATTAATCATTATCAATGTACCAAAGGGCATTGTCTAATCCTAGAAACAAAAGTAACTACTCAAACATGGAGAAGAAGAAACAAGAAAACATATTCAAGAACATCTAAACTTGTAGTGATGGAAGAAGAGAAGAGGAAGATGAAGATCAAGAGCCTCCAAATATGCCTCCTTTAAACTAATTTGGAACCCTAATATTCTATTCAGAACATCTATAAATATCCCTAAGGTTTCAACTAGTCCAAGCCCATACAAAGAAATTAAAACAAAACTTAAAAGCTGACTCGTATTGCGATCCACGGCCGTGGGAAATTCCACGGGCTTGTCGTGGATCTCTCTACCACAAGAAAATTCTGCATAACTTGAATTCCACGACCGTGGAAAATTGCACGGCCTGAAATTGTGTTTGGATGCATACTTTTGAAGACTTGTTTTGATGATAACAAATGCGAAGTATAAATGAAGAAGATAAATAGACCAAGTTCAAGTTTATATTTGATTAGCATTAGGACTTAGGATCTATTGTAAGGAGCTCACATTGATATCTCTTTGTTTTTGAAAGAGAAGATAAAACTTGGTTTTGAACTTAGTATCTTTGAAAACATCTTTTTCAAACCCTTTTTGAACTGAGTTATTCGAATAGAGCTTAGCCTATTCGAATAAACATCCCCTCGTGGTTTGTTTTCTAAAAGGTATTATTCGAATAACTACCCTGTTATTCGAATAACTAAGGTTTTCCAGAACACTATTTTTAAATAGCTATTCGAATAAACTATCATTTATTCGAATAATTGAGGTTTTTCAGAACCATGTTTTAAGTGAGTTATTCGAATAACTCATACGTTATTCGAATAAATCCATTCTGTCTGAACTTCTTTGAACTATGTTATTCGAATAAATAAGCTGCTATTCGAATAACCCTTCATTTTTTAAACTCTGGTTTTAACAGAGTTATTCGAATAACATATTGGTTATTCGAATAACCCATTTCAGATGAGTTTTTAATTTGGTTTCAGAAACAGTGTTATTCGAATAAGCTTTTGGTTTATTCGAATAAACACAAAGTTTTTGTTTACGCATATGGAAACAGACAGCTTTCAAATTTGTTTTAAATGCTATTAAATTATACCTAAACGGTAGTCTCCGTGTTTTTCCCTACAAATAGCAAGCTTGGGTCATGAATTTCTTTGCCCATTACTCTGAATTATTTTCTGATTACTCTGATTTGTGAAAACTATTTTCTACGCTCTTTTTGATTAAAAACTTTGAGATATTTCTGTGAGAGCTCCATTAGCACTTCAATTTGTATTACTTACTCTGAGTGAGAGTTTCTTTTCATCTATTTTTCTGATATTCTGTATCGAGGGTGAGGTATCCCTCAAGGTTTGTATAAGGGTGAGGTATCCTTGCAGGCTGAGACTTTAGGACAAGGGTAGAGTGTCCCTGTGTGTGAAAAGTGCTCTATTTTGTAAACGGTAGCAAGCACCTATTGAAGCTTGTATACTTAGTGAAAAATCTCAGCTTTCGAGGACTAGACGTAGACCACAAGTGGGTTAGTGGTTGAACCAGGATAAATACTGCGCCTGCTTCTCTTTTCCCTAATCTCTTTATTTTATGCAATTTAATTTACTGCACATTTATTTTTTGCTGCTCTTTATTGTTTCTTTTCTTCTTCTTGTTCCTTCTATGTATTTATTTATTAAGCTTTTAATATTTGATTTAATTAAAAAGAGGTTTTGAGAAAAAGTTTTATACTCAATTCACCCCCCTCTTGAGTACTGGAAGCCACTTGGTAACAAGTGGTATCAGAGTTAGACTCTTGTATAAAGAGCTTAGCAGCTTCAAGAGAACATGACTTCTTCAAATGGTTTTTCAGAAGGATCTTCCATAAACCGACCACCCTTTTTCAATGGGGATGGTTACGCATATTGGAAGGAAAGAATGAAAATTTTCATCGAAGCTATTGATCTAGATGTTTGGGATGCTGTCAAAAATGGCGCTTTTATACCCACACATGAGGTCGATGGTGTAAGGACCGAAACACCACGAAATAAATGGTCTAATGAAGACAAAAGAAAAGTTCAATTTAATTTAAAAGCCAAAAATATTATTACTACTACTTTGGGATATGATGAGTTTTTTAGAATTTCAAATTGTAAAACTACTAAAGAAATGTGGGATACTTTGCAAGTTACCCATGAGGGTACTAGTGAAGTTAAGAGGTCGAGAATCAATTCTCTAACTCGTGAATATGAACTATTCAGAATGAACCAAGGAGAAAGCATTCAGGAAATGCAAAAGAGGTTCACCCACATAGTTAATCATCTTACATCTTTAGGGAAAAGTTTTTCTAACGAAGATTTGATTAACAAAGTTTTAAGATGTCTTAGCAGGATTTGGCAACCCAAAGTAACAGCCATATCAGAATCAAGGGATTTATCCACAATGACTTTAGCTACTCTCTTTAGAAAACTTCATGAGCACGAATTGGAACTAAGCAGATTAAGTCAAAGCGAAGAGAACGATAAAAAGAAAAAGGGGATAGCGCTCAAAGCCACTTCATCAACATTCGACAATGATGATGAAGAAAATGAAGAAAGTTCAGAGAACATCGAGGTAAGTGAAGAAAATCTGAGTTTGCTAGTTAAAAGGTTTGGTAAATTTCTCAGGAAAAAGGGAACGCAAAGAAGACCTCCCTTCCCTCTGAAAAAGACACATTTCAAAGGCGAGGGAGCTTCATCGACTCCAACTTGCTATGAATGTGGCAAACCTGGTCACATGAAAATGGAGTGCCCAGTATATCAAAAGAAGAAGGAGAAATTTGAAAAGAAGCCCTTGAAGGAAAGAAAAGGAAGAAAAGCCTACATAGTGTGGAATGAAAACGACATGGACTCAACTGACAGCTCAGATAGCGAAGAAGCTCAACTGTGTCTCATGGCAAAAGGAGATGAAGAAGAAAGCGAAAACGAGGTAAGTTCTAATACTACTTTATTACCTTCTTACGATGAGTTACAAGACGCTTTTGAAGAATTACATGACGAATCATTAAAATTGACAAAAATTATTTATTCTTCTAAGAAAACAATTTCTTCTTTAGAAAATCAAATTCTTGTTTTAAATAAAGAAATAGAAGAATTGAAAATTGAAAACAAAACTTTAGGAATCATTGATGCATGCACAAATCATTTTTCACATGCTTCTACTTCTTCATCTTGTTCTTCATGTCATATACTTGAAAAAGAAAATGAAGACCTAAAGAACACTCTCTCTAAATTCACCTTTGGAAGGGATAACTTAAATATTTTATTAGGAAGACAAAGATTGGTTTTTCAAAAAGCCGGGATAGGTTACAACCCGAAAAATCAACAAAAACTCTATAAAAACTTCTTTGTGCATTCTAGTGTTTCAAGTAGTCCTTTTATCAAATGTTTTTATTGTGGAAGAAAAGAACATAGTGCTTCAACATGTAATGCAAGAAAAAACATAAATACAAAAGTTGGAACAAAAATGGTTTGGGTTCCCAAGGATACTATACCCAAAACTGACACACAAGGACCCAAGAAAGTTTGGGTACCAAAAGTTAAAAACTAAACTTGTGTTGTAGGTGTGCTTGAAAGCTAGGAGTTCAAATTGGTATCTTGATAGCGGCTGTTCCAAGCACATGACTGGGGACGACTCAAAATTCACCATTCTTATTCCAAAGAATCATGGACACGTCACTTATGGTGATAACAATAAAGGAAAAATCCTTGAAATCGGCAAAGTCGGTAAGAACCCTAACTCCTCTATTGAAAATGTGCTGCTTGTTGAAGGCTTGAAACATAACTTGCTTAGTATTAGCCAATTATGTGATAAAGGAAATAAAGTTATATTTGATTCAAACTATTGCATAATTGAAGATAAAAATGACAAGCATGTTAAATTCATTGGTCATAGAGTAAACAACATCTATATGATTAGTCTTGATGATATATCTTCAAATGATGCGAAATGCCTTTTAAGTAAGAATGATGATTCATGGCTATGGCATAGGAGAATTGCACACATTTACATGGATCACTTAAAGAAGTTGGTCTCTAAAGAGCTAGTAATTGGACTACCCAAGCTTAATTTTATAAAAGATAAATTATGTGATGCATGTCAAAAGGGTAAACAAATAAAGGTCTCTTTTAAAGCAAAAAATATAGTTTCAACTACTAGACCTTTACAACTTTTGCACATGGATCTGTTTGGACCTTCTAGAACTATGAGTTTTGGTGGGAATTACTATGCTTTAGTGATTGTGGATGATTTTTCTAGGTTTACATGGACTTTATTTCTTGCAAATAAAAATGTTGCATTTCTAGCTTTTAAAAACTTGCCAAAGTTATTCAAAATGAAAAAGGTTTTCAAATCTCTGCTATAAGAAATGATCACAGTGGCGAATTTGAAAACATTGTTTTTGAAAATTACTGTGATAAACATGGCATTAATCATAATTTCTCTGCCCCTAAAACTCCACAACAAAATGGAGTTGTAGAAAGGAAAAACCGTTCTTTAGAAGAAATGGAGAGAACTATGCTTAATGAGACTGCTCTTCCTAAATACTTTTGGGCGGATGCTGTAAGTACAGGTTGTTATGTAATGAATCGGGCCCTTATAAGGCCTATTTTAAAGAAAACGCCATATGAGTTGTATAAGGAAAGAAAGCCAAATGTCTCACACTTTCATGTTTTTGGTTGCAAATGTTTTGTTTTAAATAATGGAAAAGATAATTTAGGCAAGTTTGATGCTAAGTCTGATGAAGGTATATTTCTTGGCTATTCAAATCATAGTAAAGCTTTTTGCATATATAATAAGAGAACTATGACTATCGAAGAATCTATACATGTTGCATTTGATGAAACTGACCCAAATAGATCGAGAAAGGATCTTGTTGTTGATGATGTTGTAGAAATCTTGGCGGAAACACATTTGGATAGTAAAGAAAAGGAAATCAAGGAGAAAGAGGATGAACAAAGACAAGAAGATTCGCAAGCTTTGGAACTTCCCAAAGAATGGCAAACTTCAAAATATCACTCTCTTGATCAGATCATCAGTGATGTATCTAAAGGTGTAAGTACTCGTAACTCCCTTAGAAATACTTGTAATCACTTAGCTTTTGTTTCTCAAATTGAACCTAAGGATTTAATTGAAGCTTTTGATGATGAACATTGGATTTTAGCTATGCATGAGGAATTAAATCAGTTTGAAAGGAATCAAGTTTGGGAATTAATTGCTAGACCTAATAATCACCCCATAATTGGAACTAAATGGGTTTTTAGAAACAAACTTGATGAAAATGGTTTAATAACTAGAAACAAAGTTAGATTGGTTGCTAAAGGATATAATCAAGAAGAAGGAATAGATTATGAAGAAACCTATGCACCTGTAGCTAGATTAGAAGCTATAAGAATGTTACTTGCTTATGCTTGCATTATGGATTTCAAATTATATCAAATGGATGTCAAGAGTGCTTTTCTAAATGGTTTTATTCAAGAGGAGGTATACGTTGAACAACCTCCGGATTTTGAAAATCATGAACTGCCCAACCATGTTTTTAAACTTAAAAAGGCTTTATATGGTTTAAAGCAAGCTCCTAGAGCTTGGTATAAAAGGTTGAGTAAGTTTCTTTTGGAAAATGGTTTTTCAAAAGAAAAAGTCGATACTACTATTTTTATTAAAAATAAAAAGCATGACATTCTTCTTGTGCAAGTATATGTGGACGATATTATCTTCGGTGCTACTAATGAATCCCTTTGCAAAAAATTTGCTAAGTCAATGTAGAATGAATTTGAAATGTCAATGATGGGAGAATTGAATTTCTTCCTCAGAATTCAAATCAAACAAACGAGCGAAGGGACTTTCATAAGTCAAACAAAATACTGCAAGGAATTGCTCAAGAGATTCGAAATGGAAAACGCTAAACACATGGCCACTCCGATAGGTACGTCTTGCTACTTGGACAAAGATGAAGGAGGTAAATCAGTAGAAATAACGAAATATAGAGGTATGATTGGATCTCTCCTTTATCTTACTGCTAGTAGGCCAGATATTATATTTAGTGTATGCATGTGTGCTAGATATCAGACAAACCCTAAGGAATCTCATTTAAGTGCTGTTAAACGTATAATAAAATACCTAGTAGGCACTTCACAAATGGGCCTGTGGTACCCTAAGGGTGCCTCTTGTAGCCTAATAGGTTATTCTGACTCGATTTTTCTTGGGTGCAAATTGGACGAGAAAAAGTACTAGTGGGACATGCCACTTGCTTGGTAGTTCTTTAGTTTCTTGGCATAGTAAGAAACAAAATAGTGTGGCTTTGTCTACCGCTGAGGTTGAATATGTTGCAGCTGGGAGTTGCTGCGCTCAAATCCTTTGGATGAAGCAACAACTCTTAGACTACGGTCTTAAGCTTGATCACATCTCGATAAGATGTGATAACACTAGTGCAATAAATATCTCTAAGAATCCCATACTGCATTCCAGAACAAAGCATATAGAAATAAGACATCACTTTATCAGAGATCATGTACAAAAAGGGGATTGCATTCTTGAGTTTGTTGAAACATCTAAGCAACTTGCAGATATCTTTACTAAACCCTTAGTAAAAGAAGCATTCTTTTATATTCGAGGAGAATTGGGCATAATTGATCAATCAAATATTTAAATTGCTTGTTTATTGCTAATTTTATTATGAATATATGCTTTCAATTTCATAAACATATGTCTTTTCTATGCTTCTGTGTTAGTTTTATTCGAATAAGTATGCCTTTATTCGAATAAGCTCCTTTACTACTTGTTAAAATGTGTGTTGAACATCAGCCTTATTCGAATAGAACTCATTTTATTCGAATAAACTGATTCCCCTGTTAATTCCTGTGTGTTTTTTCTTCTCTGTTTATTCGAATAACACCATCCCTATTCGAATAACCAGAAGCCTTCGTTTATCAGTGTTTCTTTCTGCCCTCTGCTTATTCGAATAAGTCCTTCTTTATTCGAATAACCAGAATCCTTCTTTTATCAGGTTTTGGTCTTGGTCTCTGTCTATTCAAATAGACCCCAGGTTATTCGAATAACCTGAAGTTGTTTCTATCAGTGTTGACTGATTGACCTCAGTCTATTCGAATAACTCACATAGTTATTCGAATAAACCCTGTTAGCTGGCCAAGACGCTTGGCTTTCCTAGACGTTCTATTCGAATAGATCCCCTTCTATTCGAATAAACCCTAGCCGTTTCACCTGTTCAGGTCCCTGCGCGCCTGTCTGTTCAGCTTTCCAGTATGGTTTATTCAAATAAACCCACATTTATTCGAATAAACACGAGTGTCCTTTAAATAAACCCTGCGCGCCCAAAGGTCTCCACCCTCTTCCCTCTTCTCTGTTCTTCAAGCTTCCTTGCTTCTGCCTCTTAGACCTTTTTCACCCTCTATATTCTCTGCTCTTCACCCTGTGTTTTCACTCTCTCTCACCTATCCTCTATGGCCTCCTCCTCCAGCAAGCGTCCTCGCACGAAGAATGCTCTAGGCACCAACCCTCTTGATCTGAGAAGGCTCTCCTCCAATGAAGAGCATCGTGCATGCTTCATCTCGCACTTCTGGGAGCGAAACTTGGTTCAACCCAAGTACCTGGACCTCTCCTTCTTTCAGCAGCATCGCAGCTTTGACTTTCTGACCCTGCTGCAAAACCAGGGAGTTCTTCAGCTTTGTTCTCACCGGGCCACTATCTATCCAGCTCTGGTGAAGATGTTCTTCAGCAATCTGGCCTTCGATGGTCAGAACCTACTATCCGAGGTATGTGATCAGAACATTGTGATCACACCGCTAGACTGATTGACTCTATTCGGGCTACAATTTTCTGGTGCCCTTGTTGAAGATGGTGATACGCCCTTTCTTGAAGACTTCAACAAGCTTCAGGCGGTTGAAGACTTGCTGAAGCCTGGTCTAGCCCTGCCTGATAAGGGTCTCAAAAGTGGAATGTTGAAGATCCAAGATGGCTTTTGCATTATGCTTATGCTCACATCCTAGCTCCTCGCGGTGGAAACTACGCCTATCTCAGCGAGGAAGATGTCTTCATGCTGTGGTTTCTGAAGAATGGCCATCAGATCAACTGACCTGTGTTCATAATGAGGCACATGATGAGGGCCAAGGGCAAGGAGAAATCTGACTTGCCTTATGGCATTCTTGTCACTACCTTGCTGAGCAAGTATCCTCAGGTCTTGGAGACTGAGCGAGCTATTGCTCTGACTCACCACAACGTCTTTGGAGCTCACACCTTACGGAAGATGAAGATGATCCAAACCGATAAAGGCTGGGTGTACCCAGATGAGGTTGCTGAGGATGAGCTCGACCCTACTGCTGCTCCTGCTTCGGTCACCCTAGAACAAATCATGGCCACCTTGCAAAATAACCGAGCTTACATGGAACATACCTTCTCTATTTTGTTTGATAGAATAGAAGGCGTTGAACGTGAGGTTGTGGCCCTTCAATCTACTTCACTTGCTCCTGCACCAGCTTCTTCACCACCACCTCCAGATACTTACTTCTAGGAACTTTAGTTCTTAAGCTATCTGTCTTTGGCTTCATGTTATTTATTTCTGGCTTGTGTAATTGACTCTCTTTGTTATTAATGCATAAATAAAATTTCCTGTTGATCTATTGCTATGAGTACATTTCCTTTTATGCATTCTTATATATGTTTATGGGACTTCCCCTCCTTTTTGCTCATGACAAAAGGGAGAGAAATATTTGATCTTCTGACTTTAATTGAGAAAAGACAGGTAAATTTAAAATGAGATTGGATTCAAATTGAAAGGAGGAGCTGTGTACATATCTGATATATATTACTTCTTATAATTAAAGAGGGGGAGTAAACTTTTATACCTCTTTGTGAATTCCAATTATATGCACTAACGCTTTTCTCATTGATAGCCTCATTGATAGTTTGTCATCATCAAAAAGGGGGAGAATGTGTATGGATGCATACTTTTGAAGACTTGTTTTGATGATAACAAACGCGAAGTATAAATGAAGATGATAAATAGACCAAGTCCAAGTTTATATTTGATTAGCATTAGGACTTAGGATCTATTGTACGGAGCTCACATTGATATCTCTTTATTTTTGAAAGAGAAGATAAAACTTGGTTTTGAACTTAGTGTCTTTGAAAACATTTTTTTCAAACCCTTTTTGAATTGAGTTATTCGAATAGAGCTTAGCCTATTCAAATAAACATCCCCTCGTGGTTTGTTTTCTAAAAGGTGTTATTCGAATAACTACCCTGTTATTCGAATAACTAAGGTTTTCCAGAAAATTGTTTTTAAATAGCTATTCGAATAAACTATCCTTTATTCGAATAATTGAGGTTTTTCAAAACCGTGTTTTAAGTGAGTTATTCGAATAACTCATACGTTATTCGAATAAATCCATTCTGTCTAAACTTCTTTGAACTACGTTATTCGAATAGATAAGCTGTTATTCGAATAACCCTTCGATTTTTAAACTCTGGTTTTAACAGAGTTATTCGAATAACATATTGGTTATTCGAATAACCCATTTCAGATGAGTTTTTAATTTGGTTTCAGAAACAGTGTTATTCGAATAAGGTTTTGGTTTATTCGAATAAACATGAAGTTTTTATTTACGCATATGGAAACAGACAGCTTTCAAATTTGTTTTAAATACTATTAAATTGTACCTAAATGGCAGTCTCCGTGTTTTTCCCTATAAATAGCAAGCTTGGGTTACGAATTTCTTTGCCCATTACTCTGAATTATTTTCTGATTACTCTGATTTGTGAAAACTATTTTCTATGCTCTATTTGATTAAAAACTTTGAGATATTTCTGTTAGAGCTCCATTAGCACTTCAATTTGTATTACTTACTCTGAGTGAGAGTTTCTCTTCATCTATTTTTCTGATATTCTGTATCGAGGGTGAGGTATCCCTCAAGGTTTGTATAAGGGTGAGGTATCCCTGCAGGCTGAGACTTTAGCACAAGGGTAGAGTGTCCCTGTGTGTGAAAAGTGCTCTATTTTGTAAATGGTAGCAAGCACCTATTGAAGCTTGTATACTTAGTGAAAAATCTCGGCTTTCGAGGACTAGACGTAGACCACAAGTGAGTTAGTGGTCGAACCAGGATAAATACTGCGCCTACTTCTCTTTTCCCTAATCTCTTTATTTTATGCAATTTAATTTACTGCACATTTATTTTTCGCTGCTCTTTATTGTTTCTTTTCTTCTTCTCGTTCTTCTGTGCATTTATCTATTAAGCTTTTAATATTTGATTTAATTGAAAAAAGGTTTTGGGAAAAAGTTTTATACTCAATTCACCCCCCTCTTGAGTATTGGAAGCCACTTGGTAACAGAAATATCATTCTGGCTTCTTCATACAGCTGCTCAATCCATGACCGTGCGAAATTCCACAAGCAGGTCGTGGATGTCTCTCGAATGAGCTTTTTGTCCCTGTTTGCTATCCATAAAGCTCCAATTTTAACCATGCAAGCTTTCCACCCGTTTCTAAGTCAATCTAGCACTAATCCTGCATAACAATAGCACAAACACCGCAGTTATCCAAACTAAAGGAAAAATAAATAAAAAGGGAAACTAAAATACCTAAAATGCATAAAAATGCATGCAAAACAAGAATAAAATATGATATTGTTTCACACACATTACATCTGTTGTGGCTTTTGAAAGGATTTATTCGAATAACCTAGGGTTATTCGAATAGGGTAGAGAGCAAGCACAAAAACTGCACAAACGAGTTGTAGTTTATTCGAATAAACTAAACTCTATTCGAATAAAGCTGAAACTATAGCATATAGAAAACTGACATGGAAGTCAGTTTATTCGAATAAGCTTAAGATTATTCGAATAGTACAGAGACCAACTAAAAAAACTATAGTTGCTAAACGTAGTTTATTCGAATAAATGAGGTGTTATTCGAATAACACTGATACACAACATCATTTTTTAGCATCTAATTGATTTTTAATCGAATAAACTTAGATTTATTTGAATAAATCTACAAGAAAAATAGTAAAACACACGTCCAGAAAAGAAATTCAAGAGAGGAAAACTTACCTAATGATAAAGAACCTTTGTATTTGGTGATTTCAATAGATTTACCTGCTTCATCCTTATCTAAGTAGCATGAGGTGCTCATTGGAGTGTTCATATGCTTTGAGTTTTCCATTCTGAATCTCTTTAGAAGTTCTTTGCAGTATTTGGACTGGCTAATGAATGTTCCACTCCTTGCATAGAGACTCGTTATTTAGAAGTCCAAGGAAGAAGTTAAGTTCTCCTATGATGGACATCTCGAATTCGCTTTGCATGATATTTGAAAAACCCTTGCATAGAGACTCGTTAGTAGCACCAAAGATAATATCATCTACATACACTTGTACAAGGAGAATGTCATGCTTATTATTTTTAATGAAAAGAGTTATATCAACTTTGCCTATTGAAAAATCATGTTCTAAAAGAAACTTACTCAACCTTTCATACCAAGCTTTAGGAGCTTGCTTTAAACCATATAAGGCCTTTTTAAATTTGAAAACATGGTTGGGTTGTTCATGATTTTCAAAACCTGAAGGTTGTTTAACGTATACCTTCTCTTGAATAAAACCATTTAGAAAAGCACTTTTAACATCCATTTGATATAATTTAAAAACCATGATACAAGCAAAAGCAAGTAACATTCTAATAGCTTCTAGTCTAGCTACAAGTGCATAGGTTTCTTCATAATTTATTCATTCTTCTTGATTATATCCCTTAGCTACAAGCCTAACTTTATTTCTTTTTATTAGGCCAGCTTCATCAAGTTTGTTTCTAAAAATCCATTTAGTGCTAATTATAGGATGATTATTAGGCCTAGGAACTAATTCCCAAATTTGGTTTCTTTCAAATTGATTTAATTCCTCTTGCATAGCTAAGATCCAATGTTCATCATCAAAAGCTTCAATTATATCGTTAGGTTCAATTTGAGAGATAAAGGCTAAATGATTACATGCATTTCTAAAATAGTTTCTAGTAATTACCCCATTTGAGATATCACCTATTACGGAGTCAAGTGGATGGTGTCTTGATGTCCTCCATTCCTTGGGAAGGTCCAAGACTTATGAGTTCTCTTGTCTTGATGTATCTTCTTGATTTTCTTCTTGCTTCATGACTTTTTTTCCTTTGTTATCCAAATGTGATTCCGCCAAGATCTCGACTTTGCCGACTCCAAGAATTTTTCCTTTGTTATTATATCCATAAGTTACGTGCCCAGGAGATTTGGGGACAAGGAACGAGAATTTGGAGTTGTCTCTAGTCATGTGCTTTGAACAACCACTATTGAGATACCAGTTTGAGCTCTTGGCCTTCAAGCACACCTACAACACAAATTTAAATTTTAACTTTTGATACCCAAATTTTCTTGGGTTCTTGTATGTCAGTTTTAGGTATAATACCCTTGGGAACCCAAAGAAATTTTGTTCCAATTTTTGTATTAATGTTTTTCCTTGTATTGCATGTTGATGCACTATGTCCTTTCTTTCCACAAAAAAAATATTTAATAAAAGGATTACTTGAAGTACTTGAATGCACAAAAAAAAAAATTTATATAATTTTTGTTGAATTTTTGGGTTTAGCCTATTCTAGCTTTTTGAAAAACAACTCTTTATTTTCCTAGTAAAATATTTAAATTATCTCTTCCAAAAGTGAATTTAGAAAGAGTATTATTTAAATCTACAATTTCTTTTTCAAGCAAATGGCATGAAGAGCAAGATGAAGATGTAGAAGCATGTGAAGAATGATTTATGCATGCATCAATAATTCCCAAAGTTTCATTCTCAATTTTTAATTCTTTTATTTCTTTATTTAGATCAAGAATTTGATTTTCTAGAAAAGAAATCATTTTCTTAGAAGAAGAAATTAGTTTGGTGAGCTTAAGAGATTCCTCATGCAATTCCTCAAATGCATCTTGTAATTCATCATAAGAAGGTAATAAATTAATATTAGAACTTACCTTATTTTCACTTTCTTCATCTTCTTCTCCTTTGGCCATAAGACATAGATGGGCTTCCTCACTATCTAAACTATCGGTTGAATCCATGTCGTTGTCGTCCCATGCTATGTAAGCTATTATCCCTTTTCTTTCTTTGAAGGGTTTCTCTTCAAACTTCTCCATTTTCTTTTGGTAAACTGGGCACTCCATTTTCATGTGACCCGGTTTGCCACATTCGTAGCAAGTTAGAGTTGACGAAGCTCTTTCCCTTTTGTGATGGATTTTCTTTGGAGGAAATGGAGGCCTTCTTTGTGTTCCCTTCTTCTTAAGAAATTTTCCAAATTTTTTAACTAGCAAGCTAACGTTTTCTTCATTTACCTCAGCATTTTCTGAGCCTTCTCCATCCTCTTCATCATTGTCAATTATTAAGGAAGTGGCTTTGAGTGCTATCCCTTTTTTTCTTTTTATCATTTTCTTCATTTTGATTCAATCTACTCAGCTCCATTTTGTGCTCATGAAGCTTTCCAAAGAGAGTAGCTAGTGTCATTGTCGATAAATCCCTCGATTCTGATATGGCTATTACCTTGGGTTGCCAAATCCTGCTAAGACATATCAACACTTTGTTAATCAAATCTTCGTTAGAGAAATTCTTTCCTAATGATGCAAGATGATTAACTATGTGGGTGAACCTCTTTTGCATTTCCTGAATGCTTTCTCCTTTGTTCATTCTGAATAATTCATATTCACGAGTTAGAGAATTGATTCTCGACCTCTTTACTTCACTAGTACCCTCATGGATAGCTTGTAAAGTGTCTCATATTTCTATAGTAGTTTTGCAATTTAAAATTTTGAAAAACTCATCATATCCTAAAGCAGTGGTAATAATGTTTTTGGCTTTTAAATTATGTTAAACTTTTCTTTTATCCTCATCAGACCATTTACTCCTTAGTGTTTCAGTCCTTACACCATCGACCTCATGTGTAGGTATAAATGCATCATTTTCGATAGTATCCTACACATCTAGATCAATAGCTTCGATGAAGATTTTCATTCTTTCCTTCCAATATGCATAACCATCCCCATTGAAAGAGGGTGGAAGATCCTTCTGAAAATCTGTTTGAAGAAGTCATGTTCTCTTGAAGATGCTAAGCTCTTTATACAAGAGTTTAGCTCTAATACCACTTGTTACCAAGTGGCTTCCAGTACTCAAGAGGGGGGTGAATTGAGCATAAAAAATTTTCTTAAAAACTTTTACAATAAACACAAGTATAGAAGTTATTAAATAAAATGAGAAATTACAAGATGAAGAAGAAGAGTGAATATCTTCATCGATGAATACCTCACCTTTATACAATCATTTGAGGGATACCTCACTCCCTTTACAAAAGAGCAGAAAATATAGATAAATAGAAATTCTCCTTAAGAGTGAATAATACAAATTGAAATGCTAAAGGAGCTCTTGTAGAATATCACAAAATTTTGATCAAAAAAGAGCGTAGAAAATAAATTCACAAGTTAGTGCAAGTAGAAAATAGTTCAGAGTGTTAGACAAATTTTAGAAATGACCTAGGGCCTCTATTTATAGAGAAATTCAATCAAAATAGTCATTGGGTATAATAAATGCTTTTTATGATCACGTATACGAGCTTCTGGTTCTATTTCAGAAATAGGGGTTATTCGAATAACCTCGGTGTTATTCGAATAACACAGATGAAAATTGTGTTCAATGAAAAACAGGTCTATTCGTATAACCATGTGTTATTCGAATAGCTTTGTTACAAAAGTTTTACTAGAAAACAGTGTTATTCGAATAATGCTTTCAAAAAAAAGAGGCACGCAGGAGAAGTTAAAAACCTTTATTTGAATAACTCAGTGTTATTCGAATAAAACTGTTATAATCAGAGAAAATTTGGCATACTTTATTCGAATAAAAGGAACTATATTCGAATAACTAAGTTTAAAAAAGTTTTAAACATTCCACAACTTCCAGATTTACTTGTTAAATCATTTAAAAAGATTTTTCTCTTTTCTTGCAAAAAAAGTGAGATATTAAGAGAGCTCTGTACATAATGATTCTAAGTCCTAATAGCTATTCTTGAAAAACTTGGACTTGATCTTCATTTTGTCTTTATGTTTTTAGCATCAAAAGCAATCTTCATATATTCAATCACATGGAACAGCACCCATATCTGCAGAATTATACAGATTCTGAGTTTTGCTGTTGATGCCACGGCGTGACACTTAGAATTCTGTGACATTGGGAAGAACAGAGGACGTGCGCCATGGCATGACACTTGGAATGCCACTGCGTGAACCAGAAAAGTAACTAAATGTTATGTTAGATTGCCTTGGAGTCTTCCAATGGTGTAGTTCCTTCGTTTATGCTTCTTTGTAAGTATTGAGACTCTAATAGGAGTATTTTAACGAAGTGGTTGTGTGGTGAATATAAATCAATTAGTATGATGATTATCGTGGTATTTAACATCATTATTTTTTATGTTAGTAGTTTGGAATTTAAATCAATTGACATGCTAGTTATTATAGTAATTGGCATTATTGTTGTTCCTTAACTATGTTGATGAGGGTGAGTCCTCATTGTAGATGGTCTAATGTGGTTTTGAACAAGTAGGTAACCAATCATTCCTATCACAGAGATCATTGTTATGATCAAATATGATTTTGAATGAGTAGGTAACCAATCCTTCCTATCATAGTGATCATTGTTGAAGACTGTGTTGATAAGGATGATTCATACTATCATGACTCAGAATGAAGACTATTGGAATTGGGTTCTAGTGCTTGTTCAAAGCCTATAGAACCGGGTTCTTTTGTTTTGTTCAAGGCTCATGCATATCATGACATTACCATAGAACTGGGTTCTTGTAAATGGTTTCATACATTTTGCATTACATGTTTAGGATTATTGCATAGGCATAAGCATTAGTCATAAAATTAGCATAGCATGACGATTGTATGAGCAATTGCTACCATGACATATTCATGCATTGCAGTTGTATGGGCAATTGCGTGTCTCTGAGATGGAGATGTTGTTTACTTCTATGACTGAAGTGTTTATTTGATAATTGAGTATATTATTTGTTCGTATATGTTTATATACTGGTATTAAAATACTTCTACTGAGATATGTTTTCTCACCCCGATTATGTTGCCATGTAAATCCAGGTGCTAGTTCCTCAAAAGGGAAGGAAAAGGTGAACGAAGATTAGTATAGTTATATACTTTTTGGATGAAAAAGCTTGTATAATATGCTAGTTTTTTTGTTGTTGTAAAAGTTATGTATTACAATATGCCTTAAGGGTAGTGATGCACATACACACACACACACATACACACACACACACACACACACACACACATACACACACACACACACATATATATCTTTTGGTTATCGTGGCTCTCCATGTAATAGCCCAACATTTGCTACCCAAATATATCGTCATATAAATGAATAACCAAAAACCAGTCTAGTTACTACTAACATACATCAACATCTAACCCATTTATTCATACACAATGAGTAAATATGGAGAGCCACGAAGCAAAAGTTATATATATACATTACAGCCTCAAAGGGCATATTGTTATACATAACTTCAAATAACTAAGCAAATATAAAACACATGTATAAGCTCAATTCAAAACAACATCTATAATATGCTATTTTTCAAACATTTTCTTCTTCTCTTTCGAAGAACTCGCACCTAGATTTATATGGCAATACAATCGGGATAGGAAAACATATCTCAATAGAAGTATTCTAATACCAACATATATACATATGTACAAACAAATAATATTCATAATTATTGAATTGACACTTCAATCATAGAAGCAACAACATCTAATCTCAACAACATGCAATCACCCATACAATTACAATGCATAAAAATGTCATGATAACAACTGCCCATACAATTGCCATGCTATGTTTAATTATGTTTAATGTGTATGTATATGCAAGTCCTAGAAATGAATGTAGTTTTGAAATATTATGAGCCCTCAGATGTATTGAGGACATTCTCCACCTCAACTACTCTAGGACATGTTACGATAAGTTATGGTTTATCAGGCATAGTGAGGATATAACTCACTAACACTATCCAAAAAAACAAGAGGAGGAAATTACTCACCTCTACCGATCAACAAAGCAAATAAGGTATTCCCCACCTCCTAACTCAACAATGTAATAAGGAAATTCACCAACTCATTACACATAACATAGAGAGGATATTCCCCACCAATCTATGCTTCCAACAACACAAAGAGGATATTATAAACCTCAATGTCTATTTCTCAAATGTCTCATACAAAACAATCACTAATTACATTCCATAATTAGATCACAGTTGATTCACATGCATGACCACAAAAGTGAAACATAATGATGTCAAACACTATAATAGTTAGCATACCAATTGATTTATGATAACTACATGGAATGCAGTTATTTGGACCCTATCCTCTATGCTAAAATGAATGCTTAGTCCTTATTTATAATGCATATTTGGAAGGTTTTGTGCTTATATTTGATATATTCTGAATTTAAGCCTTTCTGATGTGTTATTGTGCAAAACTGTGCTTAAATGATCATGGATTAGGTAGATTTATATATGTTACTGATTTGGTGTTTTCTCTATATTAGGAGAAGCTCCAAACAAGGTCAAATATAGAGCAAATGAGCTTAAAGAGAAAGAGAAGCCAAATCTACCAATTCAGTGGGCAACGTCGCAGTGTAAAAAAGATCACGCCACGGCGCCATGTGCATTTTCAGCATGCCATACTTTGGACCCGAGGCAAGAGCGCCGCGGCGTAAGGAAGTGAATATTGCGGCGGTAAATAGACTGACCCATTGCGCGCCGCGGCTCAAATATGGGGACGCCGCGGCGTGGAGGTGGCTGCTGAGTTTATAAATAGATTTTATACATTTTTCTCACAGATCTCTCTCCCATTCTCTCTGTTTTTCTGAGTTTTGGCCATTTGGCCATTTCTCTCTTTTTAGGTTTTGTTAGTTTAGTTAGTTTAGGTTAGTTTAGGTTAGATAGTTTAGCTAGATCTTCATGGATGGTGGATTGGAGGCAAGGATCAAAGGATTGAAGGAGGATTCAAGCTTCAAAGAGACAAATCTAATAAGCTTCTTTCTCTCTTTTCCCTTTCTCTCTACTCTTCCTTATCTTTTGTATAGCTAAGCTTTGTTTAGGTTACTTTGGATCCTTTTATATATATTAATGATGTATTTTTCTCTGAATTTGTGTGGATGTTTGATTATGGTTCAATCATTATCTGTGTTTAATGCTTGTTCTTGGTTGGCCTCAATTGCATGATCTTAATATTAGCAAATGAACTAGACATAGGGATTTGTTGATATGGATATGGTGTGGTTGATACATGTTCGGCGAGTTCAATTGGCTTGGATAAGCTGATTCGCTAACTGGATAGAAATATACCTTTTAGCCATGTATAGTGTGTGATTGAGAATAAATCGTTCATGAGTGGAAGTTGCTCTGGCTCTCAAGGAAACTTAGTGAGTTAGGCAATTGAAACTGTAATGACCCGGGACTGCCTGCAGGATTGATGAGAGTCTCCACAAACCAACACGAGTCTTTTCAGCGTGCTTTGTTCTCACTCACACACATCCTAGGAAACTTCCCAGGAGGTCACCCGTCCCATAATTGCTCCAGGTCAAGCACGGTTAACCATGGAGTTCTTATGTTCTAGGCTCCCGAAAAGAAGTTACAACCTGTTGATATGGCTACACCAAATCAATTCCTTTAGGTCATCCTCAACTATGCAGTCCCATACCTACACAGTCTCTGAATCCCTCTCATTCCGGTGCGTATTCAGTTCATTCATGTAGACCCTTCGCCTAGAAGCATGCCAGGAGCCGCTCCTTGACCGTGCCTCATTGCACCGGTGACACTCCCCGCCCTCATCGCCCCGGACGCCACATGCCCACCAGCTTCCGCTTGGTTCGTCCCCCGAACCACACCGTCTTGGGAGAGGTCCCGTCTCGATACCATTAATGTAACGACCGGGACGCCTGCGGGATTGATGAGAGTCTCCACAAACCAACACGGGTCTTTTCAGCGTGCTTTGTCCTCACTCACACGCATCCTAGGAAACTTCCAGGGAGGTCACCCATCCCATAATTGCTCCGGTCAAGCACGCTTAACCATGGAGTTCTTATGTTCTAGGCTCCCGAAAAGAAGTTGCAACCTGTTGATATGGCTACACCAAATCAATTCCTTTAAGCCATCCTCAACTATGTAGTCCCATACCTACACAGTCTCTGAATCCCTCTCATTCCGGTGCATATTCAGTTCATTCATGTAGACCCTTTGGCTAGAAGCATGCCAGGAGCCGCTCCTTGACCGTGCCTCATTGCACCGGCGACACTCCCCGCCCTCATCGGCCCCGGGACGCCATAGAAACCAGGGTTGATTGACCTAGACATAGGCTTTTGACTAATGAAGATTCTCAAGCTAACCTAATCAATGCATTTGTGTTTATGAGGGGAATTACATGTTGTTGATAGATGTAGGGGGTGAAGGAGGATTTCCTGAAACCTAACCGCTTTTAGGTTTATTGCTTTTGTAGGTTAGATTAGTTTAGATTATTATTTTCCTATTTTTATGTCCTTGTCTAGAATTGATTAAGCTATTGGTTGGTATTTAGCGTTATAACATAATAATATCCTCGTGGGAATGAACTTTTACTCCGTATCTGTATTACTTGTGCGATCCGTGCACTTGCGGTTAGCAAATGGGCAAACACGTTTTGACCCTTCAACAAGTTTTTGGCGTCATTGCCGGGGATATATCGTTATAAATGGTTTGCTTGATAAGATTCTAGTCCCGTCAACGCCTGCCAAGTCGTTGCCGGGGATAGTTTTTATATTGCTAATATCAACAATGAGTTTGATTAGTTCTAATTCAAGTTGTATATAAGTTGTATATAATCTATGTTTTGTTTCTGTTTTGTTTTAGTTTCAAATAAGAAGCCGGGTGATTTCATTCATACGAGGCCCTTGAGGGAATTCGCGACTCCTGGAAAGGATACCCTTGGATCAAGTTCTTGAAGACTACTCATCCGTAATACTTCAATTTTGGTGTCAAAGTCCTGCTAGGACTATAACTCAGGCCTTTCGTGGGAGGGTACCCCATGTTTATGTTTAATTACTGCTTTTACTTTGTGCATAAATACATAGTATGTCAATATGTTTATATGTTAAATATGTTAGCATATTAGTATGTCAGTGTTTTGTTAAGTTGTTAATGTGTTTTTGTTAATATGTTAGTGTATATAAGTGTTAGTATGTTAGTTTAGTAGTTTATAGTTTTTGTTAGTTAATATGTTAATTAGGTTAGTTTAATGTTTTTGTTTGTTTTTAAACTTTTAAGTTTGTTTAGGTTTGTATATAGGTTAGTAAGTTGTTTATATGTGTTATTATGTGTGTGTTGTACATTTTTGTAATTTAGCTTTTTGAACAAGTTTTGTTGCAGCTAGAGACCCATAAGAGCCAAATTCAGCAGCAAAATTGTGTTTGCTGCTAAATTTAGTAGTTTAGGTAGTCACGTCGCGGCATAAGGTATTGTGCACCGCGGCGCAAGGGACGTTTCTGTAGAATTCTGCAGCTTTTTGTGAGTGCCGCGACCCAAGCATGGGTGCGCCGCGGCGTTGACCCTTGTTTTTGCTGTTTTTGTTTTTATTTATTTATTTTTTCTGTTTTGTAGTATTTAGTAATGCTCAGTACTAGTCTCAGGTTCCCTATAGGCCATGTTCTTTAAAGATACATTTCATTTTAGGTTTGGGGGAATATCTTTACATGTTTTGTTACTTTTATACTTAATGTTATTATGTATTGGTATTTTGAGTATGCAGTAGTTTTAGTCATTATGTTTTCATGATTATATCCTATTTTGACTATCACTGATGTGCTGTTGACCTGAATTTCAATTTTCAACATTATGCAAAAGATGTTGTGCATGCTTGACTTGAAAAGTTGAATCCATTTGAATGCATGACATGTTGCAAGAATGCTAGTGTTATTTTTGGTTGTCCATGATTTGAAAGGTTGCATTTGCCCCCTTTTCAATGAAACCTTATGTGATCTGATGCATGTGAAACAATTTAGTTCCTTTTGATGCATGCTTTACATCCACTTAGATGCAAGTGTAACTTTGAAAATGATAAGAGTGCATGTTTTGAGAATGTTTATAGATGTACATGTAGAGTTTTGATTATCTTAGAAATTGTTTTTGAACTCTCTTGAGGCGAAATCCTAAGTTGTGCATGATTGAGGAAATGATTAGGGCATTGTTTGGACCGATTGAGCCTTAAAAAGCTTACCCTAATATGATGATATCCTTAGGTCCCTTTTTGAAGCCTTATAGTGTTTTGGCCTTATTTGTTTTTCATAACCATTATGTTCATTAACCTGTTATCCATTCTAATGCATGTGAAAGCATGTCATTTTCTTCCTACCCTTATTGTTCGTTGAGTATATGATGTGTTATTTCTTGAAATGAGTCTGATGATTAGGGGTATGAATATTCAATTCAAAATGATCCTGAAGGAACCCAGATGCAAAACAAAGAAAAAAAAGCATTGCTTTGCAAAAATAGAAGAGAAAAGAAAGAGAAAATAAAAAGAAAAAAATGAAAATGAAAAGAAAAGCAAAAGCTTAAGAAAAGTAAAGTTCAAAAGCATTGAAAATAGTTCTGGCAAGTTTTATGATCTCACTATTGAATACCCTGCTAATGTCAGTTGTGGCTCATGTCTTGAAGTAGTATATTACGTGTCTCAATATTTGTATTGTATCTTTCCCGTTCATTTCTTTCGCCCATACCATTGGCCTAACAATATAAGCTGATAAAGTCCCTTTTGATCCTCAATCTTGTGTGATTTACATTAGTGGATAGAGAGTTGATTTACAATCTTGTGGATTCTGTGAATCATATGCATGTACGCTTATAAACTTATCTGGATATATATGACTTAATTAGGATAAGTTTATCTTGCATGTTTGTGATAAATGTGAATTGCATGGAGAGTTTTCTGGCTTGTTAGCATGTTAAGGATTGTATATGTGTGGAGCTGTTTACGGGGCATTTGTACTTTTTGATGATTGATGCAGTCATTACATACTAGTATTTGTTTTTAAATGAGAAAAGAAGATTGAAATATATTTGCTGAATGAAAAATTGATTTTAATGTTTAAGTGATTTACTTAGTTCTATTTTGTTTTGCTCGAGGACTAGCAAAATGTAGGTTTGGGGGTGTGATAACTACATAGAATGCAGTTATTTGGACCCTATTGATCAATCAATTTTTAGGCATTCATTATTGTTTTATATTTGGCCTAATTGATGATAATTGTGCCCAATATTATGTTTGTAGATGAGTTTTAGATGTTTGGTCTACATTGAGCTTAATTGTAAAAACTTCATTAATTTTCGGATTTTAACTCATTTTGACCTTTCTGTCTTGTGCAGGCCATAACTTGGGCTACAAATGTCATATTTGGATGATCTTGGTGTCCCCTGAAAGCTGAGACGAAGATACACAATTTTGCGTCTAATGCAGTTTTTCCAATTCAGCTGGATTCAGGGCGAAAACTGGGCCTCAAAGTTAGGACGCTGTTGCTGTCACAAAGCTTGGACCTTTCCTCAATGATTTGGGCCTAATTCTCTCAATTTAAGCCCAAATAAGGCAAATGATATGTCTATGAAAAGCTGTTTCAGAGGGCTACAGTATGGGCCAAGGGTAGATTAGGAATTATATAAGATTTTTCAGTTACAAATAGGTCAAGACAGTATTCGAATTTACCTTTTGATTGTTATTGTTAGATTTTATCTTATTCTCAAACCTTTTCTCTCTTTTCATCTTCTCTATTTTTCGTTTTTCTCTCTTCTCTGCAATTTCGTAATGGCCATGGAAGGCTAAAGCTCCAATCAATCCAAGGAATTCAATGATTGTGGTTAGAGTTTTGAGTTCTCTTGTTTAATTGAAAATTTGTTTGTGTTCTTCCCTCTTCTCCTTCTTCAATTGATTTGATATGATTTGAATTTGAAGTTAGAATTAGGGTTGATTAATCTAAATCTAATGGAGAATAGATCATCGATTGATAATCTATGTTAATCCAATCTGTTCCTAAATCAATATTAATCAAGAATTGCGATTGTGATTCTGTTTTAGTTGATGAAATTCTAGATGATTATCTAGTTGAATTCGAATTAATATAGAGGTGCAATAATTTTATTCTCTCGAACAATGATTAATTACGCCACTTGAATTGAAGGCCTTGGATTGGTGTTTTTCTTAATTGAATTTTCTTACAATTTAAATTTGTTTTCTGTTATTGGAATGAACAAAACCCCCTTACTTATTTTAATTCTATTTTAAGCGCTAACATACTTGAGAATAAATTGGTCCTCGGGAGATGACCTAGGTTATACACTATGCTATATTCCATTGTAAATCCTAGTCTATAGTGCGACATCGTCGATCAAAATTTGTTGATATCTTGGGGATCTATTTTCGATTTCTTAGGTTTGTGGTTGATTTTGATACTACTTTTGTTCCGATTTCAATTCATCAAGTGCAATGAGCCGATTCGCTACTCTTCCGAGATAGCATAATTTCTTCTAGCCATGATAATTGACGATCTGTTCTTTGCATAATTCTGTCACTGGCTGTAAAATTGGTCTTCTTTGAAACTGAATTCGGTCTGATTACATCGCATATTTTGTTCTCCGACTCGCATAATTGTCATTCAACGCTGTGCATATAATCATTATTCTCGTGCATTTTTTTTTTTTGCATACCATTTCGCATTCTGTTTTGCATCTTGTTACACTCTTGTAGTTATATTAGGTGCATTTTGTTGCATTGCATTTGATTTCTTTGCATTATACATTAAGCATTCCGATCATAATTGTCCATCCTATTGCGGTGTGCTTGTTTATTACGCTATGTTGCATTCTCGCCGCATAAGTTTGATTCATTGGATTTTCATCTAGAATTTGTTTTTCTTGTCCTTGCCTCTTCGCTGCACAACTACATTGAACTACTATTGTGCATTGGATTTTTGTATGAATTCATTGCATAATTCACATTTTGTGCTTGCCTCGTGCATTGCTTTTTGATGCATTAATCAACTGCATTCTATTGGCTTTTGTTTCATCTCGTTGCATAATTTTCATTTTATTGTCAACATTCTTGTTTCATAAGATTTTCCGCATTCCGTGACTCCTATGATTGTGCATTGTTTCACTTAACACAATTGATACTTCGTTGCCCAAATACCACAATCATCTCGCTACAAAAGTTCCCCGCATGTCTATTTGATTTGAATTAACGATTTCTTTGCATAATCACGCGTGTCTTGTTCCATTGGTGGTTTACTTGTTCCATTGAATTTTTGCTGCATTTGATGACTCCCGTGAATGTGCATTGCCTCACTTAACATAATTGACATCACATTCGGGCTTTTGCATTTGCATAATTTTGTGCTAAACATCATAGTTATGTTCCATTGGTTCCATTGCACCACAATCGGCTTTTGCATGTCATTTTGTTGCATTTGAGCATCCATATACTTCATTATTGACATATGAAAGTTCTCATCTTCATTCCCGAGTTTTACCCCTATTTTCACTTTTGAGTTTCACTTTGTTCCCAAATTTTGAATCCAAAGAGGACTAGTAACAGGAATTGTACTTGCATTGGAGTTTTGAGTGAAACTTGGTCCCCAAAGGTAAACCATCATTCTAAGCAAACATATCCTAAAAGGATCATTCTGCATAATTTGGCCAAATTCCATCGTTTGGTAGGGTTTTTGAGCGATTTAGGTGAAAGCGCATGGCATTTTTGTAATTTTTGGCTGATCAAACATGCTCAGAATGAGCTGAAAGTTGGCTGGTTGAAGGAAAATGGCATTCTCCACAAGGCTCACAGCTATGCTGTGAGCACCACCTATCTCACCCTAATTCCTTCATTTAGACCACTTTTTCAATTTTTGAAGTTTTTTCTTTGCATTTTTGAGTTCCATTTTAGTGTAGTTTTCAACTGTGGTGGTCCCATATTTTTTAAAAATCATTTGGTAGGTTAACTACATTTATTTTGGTGCATTTCTAGTGTTGGATTCTCCATTTTGTTGCTTTGTTGTTTTCAAGTTTTGCATGTTATATGACTAGGTCTAATCTCGGTTATTTGCATCATTTTGATCCCGAGATAGATAGGACTTTTCATACCTTGCATAGGGTCAATAGACCGATTTGCATTTTTGTGAGCATATAGGAAGTAGTGATTCTCCCCATACTTATCATACTAGTGATTGAACGCTTCAATTTTCTCGATTCGCACTTGACGTCATTCATCCATCTTCCAATTCGATTATATCGAGCATACCGAGCATACCGAGCATATTGAGCATCCGAGATTATGGATAATAGAACTTTAAAGGAACACTCCGATGTTACATATCGGTCTTTATGCATTCAGACCATACGATGTTGATGTTCCATTTGAACTTAAATCTGGACTAATCCATTTCTTGCCTAAGTTCACGGTCATGCAGAGAAGATCCTCATAAGCACCTCAAGGAGTTCCACATTGTGTGTTCTACCATGAAGCCTCAAGGCATCTCGGAAGATCACATCAAACTTAGAGCATTTCCTTTCTCATTACGAGGATCTTTGCAAGGACTGGTTGTATTATTTGCATCCAAGATCGTCACTTTTGGAATGACCTTAAGAAAAGCGGAGAAATTCTTCCTCGCCTTGATGGCCGCCTCAATCCGAAAAGAGATATGTGGCATCGAGCGGTTTGATAGAGAGCCATTGTACGAGTCCGGGAAAGATTCAAGAAGATGTGTGATTGTCCTCTCACCATCGATTAGTGACCGTTACTAATCCAATATTTTATGAAGGTTTCCTTATGGATAGGAGCATGATTGATCTTGCTAGTGGAGGAGCATGGTAGACAAGACTCCTATGGTCTGCAAGAGAATTGATTGAGAATATGGCCACTAATTCCCAATAGTTTGGCACCCGAAGCAACTCGGTGGTCTTGAGTAGAGGTGTCCACGAAATGAGGCAACTTATGTTGCAGATCACGAAAATTGGAAAGCAAAATTGATGACCTTGCATCCTTTGAGGCAATTCTTGTTACTCAACGGCAATTCCATAAATTTTGCGGTAGCTCTGCCAGTATGTGGAATCTGTGTTTCTGGCGATCATCAAACGACTACATTGCAAGAGGTTGATACGATGGTACCCCCCGTGCCAAAGCTAACATCTACAATAATAGGCCTCAAGAAGAACTACACAGAGTTATGACGTCCTCCAACAGATATTTGGATGGAGAAATCATCCAAATCGAGTGGGGAAATACCCCACACACTGTCCCTCCACTTGAAAGAGAAGCAGCTACCCTTAAGCCGGCCCATGCGGAGGCCTAGAAAGCCATACCACCTTTTATGCATAAGAAGCAAAATTGACTAAACTTGTTCAGATCCTCCTAAATCCGAGCCAACCTTGGAAGAATTGATGAAACAGATGGTCGTGAACAATTTGCAATTCCTCCAGAGGACGAAGCCACCATTCAATTTGGAGAATCAGATTGGGCAACTTGCTAGTTCTATGAATCAATTACAGTCCCCAAGATTCGATAAACTTTGCCTGCACAAACCGTGGTAAATCCAAGAAATGTGAGTGCCATCACTCTAAGATCTCGGTAAGAATGTTGATGCACCAAACGTGGGTTGCAACAAGAATCGGATAAGGAGAAGCAACCCTTGCCGTAAATTCCATGTAGCAGAAAAATACGAATCCATTCTCGGCCCCATTCCCGTAGTCACAAGAGCGGTCCATTCCATTACCATTCCTCGAGAGAGTTATGCACCTAAGAAGACTTTTTGAGACCGACACGATAAGGAAATCTTGGAGACATTCGGGAAGGTTGAGGTGAACATTCCTCTCATTGAAGCAATCAAGCGGATTCCAAGATATGCCAAGTTTCTTAAGGATTTGTGTACTCATAGAAGGAGACCGAAGGAAATGAGAAGATCGGCGATGGGAAGAAATGTGTCTCGCACTCATGGTACCCACAATGCACCATGGCGTAGCAAATTCGAAAATGCCATGTTGGATTTAGGTGCTTCAATTAATGTTATGCCTATGTCGGTGTTCAACTCTCTTGCTCTTGGGCCCTTGCATAATAGGAGTTATTATTTTGGCAAACGGGAGTAATGCATATCCCCATTTGGACTCATTGAGGATGTCCTTGTTAGAGTAAATGATTTGATCTTTCCTGAGACTTCTACATTTCGGATATGGATGGAGAATCCGAATCGATAAGGCTCCCATCATTCTTGGTAGACCCTTCCTCAAAGATGTAACCAAAATTGATGTCCAAAGGTCTCTTTCATGGAGTTTGGAGAAAATGTGGTTAGATTTAACATCTCGGATGCCATGAAGCACCCCATGGAAGACCATTCAGTTTTCCACATAGATTCTACCGGGCGATGTAGTTGATGAAGCTCTAAATTTTGCCGATCTTCCATCCTTTTATCGATTTTGATGATACCTATACATGTGATGCTTGTCTTGTTTTGAAATGTGCCAAGTGCTTGTCCGAGATTGCTTCTTGTTTAAATGGTGATTCGATACGTATGTGTGGATAAGATTGTGTGGAGTCGAATGTAGTAGCTTGATTACAGAAGTACCTTTGCATCGATTTCGTTGGATTGCAAGTCAAACACGATTACTTCCACCAGATCCTTCCATCTATAGTGCGCCACCTATACTAGAGCTTAAGCCACTCCCGAACACCTTAAGTATGCATATTTAGAGGAGAATAAGCAAAATAAGTGATCATTTCTCCGCCTCCATGCCGACCGAGGAGGAGAGGTCTTCGCAAATTTTGAGGAAGCATAAGAAAGCTATAGGTTGGACCTTGGCCGACCTTCCGGCATTAGTCCTTCCATGTGCATGCACGAGAATATTACTTGAGGATGGTGCTAAACCGGTGAGACAACCACGGAGGCGACTCAATTTTGATCCTTGATGTGGTAAAGAAAGAGGTGACCAAGCTTCGCAAGCGGGCATCATCTATCCTATCTCGAGATAGTACTTGGGTGAGTCCGGTTCAAGTGGTTCCAAAGAAATCGGAATCACGGTAGTGAAGAATGATCGTGATGAGTGATTCCTACTAGAGTCGAGTAGGCGGAGAGTTTGTATTGATTACAATGACGGCTTGGCAAGCAACAAGAAAGGATCATTTTCCTTTGCCCTTTATCGATCGTATGCTTGAGCGCTTGGCCGGAAAGTCTTTCTACCGCTTTCTTGATGGCTTTTCGTGGTACTTCCAGATCCATATAGCACCCGAGGACCGGGAGAAGACCACCTTCACTTTTTTGGCACTTTTGCCTACGGGAGGATGCCTTTCGGCCTATGTAATGCCCCCGGGACTTTCCAGGCGATGCATGGTAAGTATCTTTGAGACTTTTTAGAGGATTGCATTGAGGTATTTATGGATGATTTTAATGTTTATGGTTCCTCCTTTGATGCCTGTTTGGATATCTGGATAGAGTCTTGCATCGATGCATTGAGACTAACCTTGTTCTTAATTATGAGAAGTGTCATTTTATGGTAGAACGGGCATAGTCTTAGGGCATATCATCTCTAAGAAGGGAATAAGTAGATCCTGCTAAAATTGATGTTATTTCCCGAGTTGGCTTACCTATTGCGTGCGAGAGGTTCGTTCTTTTCTTGGCCATAAGGTTTCTGGTGTTCATTCAGATTTCAAAGCAAAAAATGCTTTTTGTCCAACTTGTTGTAGAAAGATGTTGCTTTTGATTTTGATGGCAAGTGTAGATAGGCTTTTGATTGCCTAAAAGGAGCTTTGACCACCACTCCCATCATTGCCACCTTTGTGGACGCTTCCTTTTGAACTCATGTGTGATGCATCTAACTATGCATTGGGAGCTATCCTTGCACGAGAATGCAAATCGCCTCATGTCATTTCATATGCTTCTCGGACTTTAGATGTGTTGCTAACTATACTACCACCGAAAAAGAGTTGCTTGCCATTGTATTTGCACTTGATAAGTTTAGATCATATTTGCTTGGCTCTAAAGTGGTTGTTTTTATGCGATCATGCAAAGCATTAAAATTCTTGTTGAAGAAACAGATTCGAAGCCTAGATTGATTAGATGGATTTTGCTCCTCCAGGAGTTTGATTTGGAGATTCGAGATAGGAGTGGCGCTAACTTGGTGGCAGATCATTTGAGCGGGATAGAAGGAGTTGTTGACCCTTCTCCTATCGAGATGATTTCCCGGATGAAACACTCATTACATGATACCCACTTTCTCCCTGGTTTTGTGATTTAGTTAATTACTTGGTTGCACTGTTTTTCCTTCTCATGCATCTAGATTCAAAGCTAAACTTAAGAGTGATGCTAAATATTATGTGTGGGATGATCCATATTTGTGGAAGTTTTGTAGTGACGGGTGATTCGAGATGCATTCGACCATGAGATATTTGATCCTTCATTTTGTCATGCTTCTCGGTTGGAGGTCACTTTGGACCACAAATGGACCGCTAGGAAGGTGCTTTGGATTCGGATTCACCGGCCTACCATTTTCGGAGAGATGCATTTAAGGTTTTCAAAGATTGTGACAAGTGACTTAGAGAAGCGAGGTGTGGCCATCACCGTAGAGAGGAGATGCCCCAACCCATCAACCGTTATGCGAGGTTTTTGATGTTTGGGGTATCGATTTTATGGGCCCTTTCCCTGTTTCTTTTGGTTTCTCTTATATTGTGCTTGTGATTGATTATGTTTCTAAATGGGTGGAAGCTAAGGCCTTGTTAGACTAATGATGCTCGAGTTGTTGTGGATTTTGTCGTCTAACATATTTTGCGGGTTTGGAGTGCCCCGAGCTATCATTAGTGACCAAGGGACTCATTTTTGTAACCGGACCATGGAGGCCTTGTTTCTAAGTATGGGGTCGTGCATAGAGTGTCTTCATATCATCCCCAAACTAACGGGCGGCCGAGGTTTTAACCAAGAGATAAAACAATTTTGGAGAAAATGGTACAAAATAGGAAAGATTGGAGCCACCGGTTAGAAGATGCTCTTTGGGCTCATCGTACCGCTTACAAGACACCTATAGGGATGTCTCCTTTCGGGTTGTCTTTGGTAAACCATGTCACCTAGGTGGAGATAGAGCATCGTGCAAATATGGGCGGTGAAGAGTTGTAACTTAGCATTTGACCAAGCAAGTTTAGAGAGGAAGCTTCAATTTGCAACAACTGGAAGATAATTGGAGGCTTATGAGAATTCAAGGATCTACAAGGAAAAGACCAAGCATTTTCATGATAAGATGATTTCTAGAAAGGAGTTCTCCATTGGCCAAAAGGTGCTTTTGTTCAACTCTCGCCTTAAACTCAAGAAAAGCTCCGTTCTAGGTGGGATGGTCCTTTTGTTGTCACTAGCATCTTCCCTTATGGTGAGTGGAGATTTTGAATGAAGCCACCAATAAGAGTTTCAAGGTTAATGGCCACCGTCTTAAGCCCTTTCTTGAGAGCCCTGCAAGCCCCCGTTTGTAGAAGAGTTCTCTTGGCAACGCCCACTTTTCCCCAAGTGCAAATCTTTCCACCATGATAAGGGTGTTTTCTTCCCTTGCTCTTTTATTTCACTTGTCTACTTGTCTTTTGATTTGTCTTTCCATTGAGGACAATGTGTGATTTAAGTGTGGGGGAGGGAATTTTGCTGTTTTTGTTTTCTTGTTTCTGTTTTTTTTTTTTTTCTGTTTTTATGTTTTGCTATTTTCTGTTTTTCTTGTTTCTGCTTTTCGTATAATGTTTCTATTTTTTCGTGTCTGCATAATTTTTTCTGTTCTGTTTTGCTATTCTGCATAATTTTGCTATTTGTTGCCTTTCAGGTTTCTGCTGTTTTTCTGTGTTTCTGTCTTGCTATTTTCTGCTGCATAATTTTTTTTTTGTTTTCTGCTGTTTTCAGTTCTGCTGTTATACAAATACTGTTGTTTCTGTTTTCTGTTTCTGTTTTCTGTTTCTATTTTCTGTTTCTGTTTTCTGTTTCTATTTTCTGTTTCTGTTTTCTGTTTCTGTTTTCTGTTTCTATTTTCTGTTTCTGTTTTCTGTTTCTGTTTTGCTGTTTTCTGTTTTTTTTTTGCTGTTTTCTACTTTTGCTGTCATGCAATTCTGCTGTTTCTGTTTTGTTATTTTCTGTTTTTGTTTTCTGCTGTTTTGATTTCTGTTTTCTGTTTTTGTTTTTATTTTGCTGTTTTTAATTCTGTTTTTGTTTATTTTAATTCTGTTTTGATCCATTTTGCATGCCTTTCATTGCATTTCTTGAGTTGTAAAGGTTGTGAGCAATTTCGTCATTCTTAGTTTGAGGTTTCATGACATAATGTAAATACTTTTCTTGCATTTTTAGTTTAGCAAGTGGCATTGAGAATTAAAGTGTTGAATCATTTGTGATAGGCTTGTCCTTGGTGAGATTTTGGACCTTATAATGGATGGATTGCATTATGCCATTCTCCGTTCTTTCTTGTGTGATCTCACTCATGATTGTTGGTACTCTAGAACTTGACTTGATTCTTTTTGAAGCTTCTTGTTCACATGCATGTATTGAGATGATTGAGGCCTTCTTTCTTTGTTTAGCTACTTTGGCCAAATAGCCAACCTTGCATTATTTCCCTTTGTTTAACCCCCTTGAGCCTACTTGCCTATTCTTTGTTTTAGCTCATTTTATACCTTATGTGAAAAACCATGTTTTTACCCTTACCTTAGGGAATGGAAGAGCATTGCATTGGTTCATTTCATTGGAGGAGCTCTTTTGGCTTGTGGGTAGAAGTTCAAGTGTGGGGGTTATGTAATTGATTTGCAATGTGCAAGGTGTTCAAAAAAAAAAAAATATAGAAATAAAAAAAAAGAGAAGAAAAAAAAAAAATTTAAGAAAGAAAAGAAAAGAAAAATAAAAAAAAATGAAAAAAAAATGAAAAAAAAAAAATGGTTCTAGAAAGGTTGTGAAAGGCAAAAGGAAAGGTGATCAAAGTAAGAGAATTTGCATTACTTGTCATTTGAGTTCCTCTCATTGCTCTTTTATTCTCTTGGGTGCTTAACTTGCCATATCCATATTGTTCTTCCCTTACCTTGGCCCCATTACAACCTTGAATAAAGTCCTTTTGATCTTTATTTGCATGTGTTTCAAGTGGTGAAAATTAGAGACTTGTCAAGCTTATGGTAGTACTTGCTTTCATGGGTGCCTTGAGTGTAAATACAATCCTAAACACTTGAGAGTACTTGAGAGTATAGTATGCCTAGTGAGGATCCTATCACTTTTGGTTCATCATTTGACTCGATTTGTCTTCTTGCTTGCTTGAGATGTTGAGGATATATTCATGTTTGTCTTGACTCCTTGATACTTTGGATGTTTGAATCTTGATCACTACCTTGCATTCTTGCAATTCATTGGAAGGTATGTTGTTTTTGTGTGCTTGTGAAACCCCTTTTGGTTCAATTTTAAATTTTGCCCAGGAGTGCAAAGGTTCAAGTGTGGGGAATTTGATCAATCAATTTTTAGGCATTCATTATTGTTTTATATTTGGCCTAATTGATGATAATTGTGCCCAATATTATGTTTGTAGATGAGTTTTAGATGTTTGGTCTACATTGAGCTTAATTGTAAAAACTTCATTAATTTTCGGATTTTAACTCATTTTGACCTTTCTGTCTTGTGCAGGCCATAACTTGGGCTACAAATGTCATATTTGGATGATCTTGGTGTCCCCTGAAAGCTGAGACGAAGATACACAATTTTGCGTCTAATGCAGTTTTTCCAATTCAGCTGGATTCAGGGCGAAAACTGGGCCTCAAAGTTAGGACGCTGTTGCTGTCACAAAGCTTGGACCTTTCCTCAATGATTTGGGCCTAATTCTCTCAATTTAAGCCCAAATAAGGCAAATGATATGTCTATGAAAAGCTGTTTCAGAGGGCTACAGTATGGGCCAAGGGTAGATTAGGAATTATATAAGATTTTTCAGTTACAAATAGGTCAAGACAGTATTCCGAATTTACCTTTTGATTGTTATTGTTCAGTTTTATCTTATTCAGGCAGAAACCTTTTCTCTCTTTTCATCTTCTCTATTTTTCGTTTTTCTCTCTTCTCTGCAATTTCGTAATGGCCATGGAAGGCTAAAGCTCCAATCAATCCAAGGAATTCAATGATTGTGGTTAGAGTTTTGAGTTCTCTTGTTTAATTGAAAATTTATTTATGTTCTTCCTCTTCTCCTTCTTCAATTGATTTGATATGATTTCAATTTGAAGTTAGAATTAGGGTTGATTAATCTAAATCTAATGGAGAATAGATCATCGATTGATAATCTATGTTAATCTGAATCTGTTCCTAAATCAATATTAATCAAGAATTGCGATTGTGATTCTGTTTTAGTTGATGAAATTCTAGATGATTATCTAGTTGAATTCGAATTAACAGAGGTGAATGAACAGAATTTTATTCTCTCGAACAATGATTAATTCCAATCACTTGAATTGAAGGCCTTGGATTGGTGTTTTCTTAATTGAATTTTCTTACAATTTAAATTTGTTTTTGTTATTGGAATGAACAAAACCCCCTTACTTATTTTAATTCTATTTTAACACGCTAACATACTTGAGAATCCGAATTGGTCCTTGGGAGATGACCTAGGTTATACACTATGCTATATTCCATTGTAAATCCTAGTCTATTTTGAGGCGAGTGCGACATCGTCGATCACCTATCCTCTGTGCTAAAATGAATGCTTAGTCCTTATTTATAATGCATATTTGGAAGGTTTTGTGCTTATATTTGATATATTCTGAATTTAAGCCTTTCTGATGTGTTATTGTGCAAAACTGTGCTTAAATGATCATGGATTAGGTAGATTTATATATGTTACTGATTTGGTGTTTTCTCTATATTAGGAGGGGCTCCAAACAAGGTCAAATATGGAGCAAATGAGCTTAAAGAGAAAGAGAAGTCAAATCTGCCAATTCAGTGGGCAACGTCGCGGCGCAAAACAGATCACATCGTGGCACCATGTGCATTTTCAGCATGCCATACTTTGGACCCGAGGCAAGAGCGCTGCGGCGTAAGGAAGTGAATGTTGCGACGGTAAATAAACCAACCCATTGGGCACCGCGGCTCAAATATGGGGACGCTGCAGCGTGGAGGTGGCTGCTGAGTTTATAAATAGATTTTATATGTTTTTCTCACAGATCTCTCTCCCATTCTCTCTGTTTTTCCGAGTTTTGGCCATTTGGCCATTTCTCTCCTTTTAGGTTTTATTAGTTTAGTTAGTTTAGGTTAGTTTAGGTTAGATAGTTTAGCTAGATCTTCATGGATGGTGGATTGGAGGCAAGGATCAAAGGATTGAAGGAGGATTCAAGCTTCAAAGAGACAAATCTAATAAGCTTCTTTCTCTCTTTTCCCTTTCTCTCTACTCTTCCTTATCTTTTGTATAGCTAAGCTTTATTTAGGTTACTTTGGATCCTTTTATATATATTAATGATGTGTTTTTCTCTGAATTTGTGTGGATGTTTGATTATGGTTCAATCATTATCTGTGTTTAATGCTTGTTCTTGGTTGGCCTCAATTGCATGATCTTAATATTAGCAAATGAACTAGACATAGGGATTTGTTGATATGGATATGGTGTGGTTGATACATGTTCGGCGAGTTCAATTGGCTTGGATGAGCTGATTCGCTAACTGGATAGAAATATACCTTTTAGCCATGTATAATGTGTGATTGAGAATAGATCGTTCATGAGTGGAAGTTGCTCTGGCTCTCAAGGAAACTTAGCGAGTTAGGCAATTGAAACCAAGGTTGATTGACCTAGACATAGGCTTTTGACTAATGAAGATTCTCAAGCTAACCTAATCAATGCATTTGTGTTTATGAGGGGAATTGCATGTTGTTGATAGATGTAGGGGGTGAAGGAGGATTTCCTGAAACCTAACTGCTTTTAGGTTTATTGCTTTTGTAGGTTAGATTAGTTTAGATTATTATTTTCCTATTTTTATGTCCTTGTCTAGAATTGATTAAGCTATTGGTTGGTATTTAGCGTTATAACATAATAATATCCTCGTGGGAACGAACTTTTACTCCGTATCTGCATTACTTGTGCGATCCGTGCACTTGCGGTTAGCAAATGGGCAAACACATTTTGACCCCAACAATTTACATTCATCACGTCTCAAGTATGAACAACAATGATACTAAGTACCATGATATTTGACACTCTAATTGATTTACATTCACACAAACACCTTATACTTATAGTAGTACTTTAATACTCTTAAAAGAGCAACCATGAGAAATCCCTACACTTAGGAAAGCTAATTTCCTCAATTCATCATAATACACATATATATATATAATCATGCCTAATTATTCTGCATAATTAGCACTACAAATCGATATGATTCATCACGTTCACACTTCATTAAATACGCCTACTAGAGTCTCAATACTCATTAAGAAGCATAAAAGGAAGTATCACATAAGTGATCCCCTTCCATTTCCAAAAATAAGGGCTCTGTTCTATTCTATCCAGCATTGGGCGCTCAGGCGCTCATAAACTAGTGCTTAGGCGCATAAACAACTGCCTCAAACAAGACTCTTTGGATGATGGGTGCTCAGGAGCTCAACTTCTGCGCGCTCAAGCGCGCTACGCGCATCACAAATTCTTCCTGGCACTGGGCACTTAGGCGCCTGCTCTTCAGCGCCTAGGTGCTCAAACTTAGAAATAGTTTCTGCATAATTTTGCAGAAATAATCACTGTTCCATTGGGAACATGTGATCTTACAATCAATTAAAATCGCTTCCAAGTGATTTTCTAACCTCAAACAGGGTTCAACTATACATAACAACCTTTAATCCACTTCAATTTCATTTAATTCAACACTTTTGAATCAAAATCTCAAAGTTGACCAAAACCCCTAATAAAATCCTAAAGTGGGAATCAAGGCTCCAAAAGATGGAAAATTCATTTAAACACATCCATAATTCAGTTTCTAACTCAACCATACTAACCATATCAAGATTTAACTTATAAATCCTCAAATCACCTCTCAAACCATCATTTCCTCTTCAAGCTTCTCTTGAACCAAAAGAAAAGAATGAAAACAAGCAAGTAAAACAGATTTCCCCTATCTCAATTTCCAGAAATAAAATCGATTAATCGCTCCTCTGAAAAGCTAAGCTCCTTCCCTTGCTTTGATGAAGATCCTCCTTTCTTCAAGCCTTGAATTCCATTCTCCCTTGTTTTCCCTAAGGCAGCCGTGAGAGAGAAAACAAAAGTGAGTTAAGACTCATATTTTGGCCTTAAATAGGCTAGCAATTAGAACAAGAATCGTGACCCTCTCATATGGTCACTTATGTGACTACTATTCACCCGAATAGTTAAGAATGCTTGGATATCACCAAACCAAGTTTCCTAACTTTTAACAAAATTAAAATAAATTTTAAGATTCATTAAAAATCTTGTTTCACCAATTCCATAAATTTTATATCTGCTAGGAGTCAAACAGGTAATAAAACACACAACCAATATACTTAAAAATGCCAAACTAACCTTGATAATTCTCAAACTTTAACTACATCTACTTCCACACATTTTGGACCTAGAAACAAGTTCTCCACACTCATCTCCATTAACTGAGCAGTTTAAGCCAAAAATGAGGTAGAAAGCAACTACATTTTACACATAGAGTTGCAGTAAATTGACTAAATGTGTTCAGATGGTCACAAAACTTTACAGGTATGACAAACTAGTGTTAGGCTACCTCCGTAACCATATACAAGTTTATCATGACTATCTAGGGTGTTAAATTCTCCCCACGTTTTTATAATTCTGACCCCAAAATTTGGTTTACCATACGTATAAAGTTCTAACAACTGACGTACTACCACAGATACAACCAAATTTTAAGAAAACAAAGTTACTAAACATGTACAACCATGTACTCACCTTTTCCCGAACCAAGAGATGGTGATGCCTCCTCACCCTATACATTGTAGACTCTACCCCCAGCGATAGGTCTAGCATCTTTCCCGTCTTCTTCCTTTTGAGAATAATTTTTAGCATAGTGTCCCAACTTGCCACACTGAAAACACTTGATTTGGTCGATCGTAAAAACCTGGTCTCGTGGTACCCACCACACTTGTTATACTTCTCTTGCCGATCTTCCCTCTGAACATTCTGGTCTTTCTCTTGTACATGACTGGATTAAGGACTACCTTTCCCATATCCACCATCCATTTTCTTCTTCTTCTAAAGACTTTGTGAATTTCGCTCTGCCTGAATTTGGAGATTTTCAGACTCTATAATTCTGCACTTGTTCACCAAAGATGAAAAATCCTTGATTTCAAAAGGTCTCACAACCCTTCTTACATTTCCCTTCATCCTGGACTTAAACCTGATACACCTCCAGTTCTCATCCGGATCCCGTTTAAACTGAGAAGAAAACTTGGATAACTCATGAAATTTTGCCTCATATTATCCAACCGTCATGTCCTCTTGTTAAAGACCCAAAAACTCCATTTCTTTATCATCTTGTAAACTCTTTGGAAAGTGTTTCTCCAAAAAAGTCTCTTTGAACACACGCCACATGATCAAAGCCCCTGCTATCTCGAGCAGCCTCCTGGTGCTTCGCCACCATTGCTCTACTTTCCCCTCTCAGTATGAAGGAAGCAAAATAAACTTTTTGCTCTTCAGAGCAAACCATGACCTCATAGATCTTCTTTAATCCGGTCACCCACTCTTTTGATTTTATCGGATCATAGTCACCTCTGTATATCGGAGGATTCATTTTTCTGAATTCTGAAATGTCGAGAAAATTCTGATTTCTCCCAACTGGTACCTCTTGTACTAGTGGTGGTACCAGTGGTGGTACTTGCTGCTGAGGTACCAACCTCTCTAGCACTCTAGCAATCGCCGCTGCTTACTCAATCTGTTACCTCATGGCATTGGCCATCGCCATCATAGTTGTAGCCATCTCTGTACCTTCATTACCAGAGTCCCTATTTCGGCTCTCACATGGTTGCTCTCGTGTTGCCTGTAACACCCTAATTTTTTATTTTTCTTGATATTTATGAGTTTTATAATATTTGAGAATTTTTTAGAATTTTAAATTATTTTTATTATTTTAATATTATTTTGAGTTGAATATGTGGTTGAGGCAGGCCCAGAAAAATAAAAAAAATTTCTAAATCAAAAAGTTTCAGACTGTTAATGCGGGGTCGGGGAAACTTACTAAACCCGAAATCAGAAACAGTTGACAAAAATTTTCTTTATCTGAGTTTTGGGTACATCTATTATCCATTGGATAATGTTATTATCCATTGGGTAATACTTTTATCCATTGGGTAATGCTTTTATCTATTGTGTAATGTTATTATCCATTGGGTAATAACTTTTAGAAAATATCTAATGTGAGTCAAAGATGGTGGCTATGACACCTTTATGACCAACCAATTAGAAACAAGCTTAGAGGAGAAGCTTTGGATGCTCACCCTTGATTTAATCAATGAATGAGATGTGTTGTAGTGAAATAAAATATCTCTCCTTCTCTCCTTGTATCTCATGGCTATAAGGGCTTTAGGAGAGAGAAATATCATATTTTCAAAGCTATCATCTTTTATGCAAAAGCTAAACACCATTTTATCTCATTTTATCTTCCTTAGCTCATGGCCTCACTTCCAATTTCTACCTTTCAATCTCTCATAATTTAAACCAACTATACCACTTGATCATAAACACCATTCTAAGCAACTTTGATGTTGTGATCAAGACTTGGTTCAACCATTTTCAAGCTTGATTTTTGAGTTCAAATTCTAGGATTTTAAAGTAAAGTTCTTGAAACTTGATTTCTTATTTGATTCTTGAAATTCTAAGACTATATTTGATCTATGGTTGTCCTACTCTAGCCTTGGATGTTAATATATTTGTATTTACTTTGATTTCAAGAGTTACTTGGTGGAGGAAGTTGATACAAAGGATCATACAAGGAGCTTAGGAAGCTACATCAAAGGTAAGAGGGAGATTAACCTCATCAACCACTTATGGTGGTGAGGGACACAAAATTTTGGTGTGATTGTGTGGTTTGTAATTATTTGTCCTATGTGATTTATTGCTTTGATATTATGTATGAACTTGTTAGAGTATAATTTTGATGCTTAAAGTATGTTGTATGTCATAAATTATGCTTGTGAGGAAAGGAAATTTTGGCTCCAATGGCCATAGAGGCTCACGGCCTCCAAGCCCTCTAAAGGAGAAATCCAATGCAAAATGTTTCATTAAAAGTTAACCAAGAGGATTAGTGGTGATAAATTTAATTAAGGAATTACAAAATGAAAATGGAAATGAAAATATTTTTATCACTAAATAAGAAGTGATTTTCGGCCACTATAGTGAATTTAGGACTAAGGAGTAATTTGGGGATTTCAAATATTTTATTTAAATAGATTTTAAATAAATTAAATGGAAAAGGATTTTATTTAAAATTAAAATAATATAGATTTTGAGAAAAATGTTAGAAACATTATTTAAAAGTGATTTAATAAGGAAATATTGAAATTTAATTCTAATTTTTCTATTAAATAAGAAAAGTTTTAATTTAAGCTTAAAATATGAAGGAAATATTTTATGTGGTTGAAAATACGTAGAAAAACTCTTACACGATTTAAAAAAGGTGATTTTTAACTACGCAATTGAGAAAATGTTTTAAAATCTCTACACAATTGAGAAAACATTGAAAAATCATTACGCCATTTAAAAACGTAACAGAAGTATTACATGATTGTGAAAATGCAATAAAAATGCTTTGCAATTGAGAGGAACAGCAAAATCTGCTGTCGGGCTGATATACTGGACCTGGATATATCACTGTGTGATTGTAGCCAATAGTGGCTTATAATACGCATTGAGTCATTTGACATGCATTGTTTAATAGACGGTGTCTGTTAAGGCTATTGTTGCCTAGGAGTTGAATTATACCTAAGTGTGGGTGCGAATTGTGTAGTGTGGTTCACGTATTGAACTTGGAGGTGTAGGAGCATGGGTATTCCACAAGTGGACATTAGGTAGCTCCACTAGGCCATGGTAACTGAGCAAAGCTTCGACGATCTCAACAATGCACTATTCTATTCAGGATCTGGCGTAGAATGTCTTGTATAATGCCTGATGTGCACATTGAAAATTATAGCACTTGGTCTGAGGCGGCCGATATACAGACATATCTTTTGGATCATTCTCTCCGAAATTGAGTTTAGCTCCATAGAATAGGAAATTAGTTCATTGTGCATGTGCATAGTCAGTCATCATTCTGTTGTGATATATATATATATGTGTGTGTGTGTGTGTGTGTGTGTGGTAGTAGTTATTTGCTATTTGATGCAATGATTATATAATGTTATGAATATATCTTTTAAATGTTGTATATGAATAGTATGTTATTTTACTGTCTTTATACTGCCATGATGGTATTGATGTAGGAGATTTCACCTCTTTATTATGTTATTCTATTTATTTGTATGTTTGATAAAGAGTGTGAAGACGAAAAGGACGGATCACCTCATTTCTATTTGTGTTAGTTTGTCTGTATTTTGGGATGGCGTCGAGGTCTGGTTTCCTTGGTTTCGTGAGGATTCTGTTTAAGGGAGACAATGCCACTTGGCGTATTGATGCGGGCACTGATCATATCAGTTATATTGGGAATGTAACTGTGACTCTGAGAAGGACTCATGATGGGGATTTTGTTTTTACTTTTAATGCTTATGTGCATTTGAGTTTTTTTATGCCTATAGAGCTTTTATATGGTAGTCGTCGTGTTACTCCTTGGGAGAGCTCAGTGGTTTCATCTGCACGGACTCTGGTTCATAGAATAGTAAACCACCTGGGATTCTTATCTATCGAGGAGTTTGAGGAGGACCTAGAGGAATATCCAAGTGTGGATTCTTCTCACTAGAGGTTTAGTACTAGGTTAGTTTATGTTTGGGCTATAGTACCTATATAATCATTTGGAGGACAAAGCTTGATGTTTTGAAACTTGGTATATAAATAATGTAAATTATTTTGGTTTGGTATATTCAATATTTTTTTGTTAGTTTTTAATTATCCGCGAAGAAAAATATTTGAGAAATGTACGTATAAGATTATTAGTTTCTATAACTTGGTTCTAATTTGGTATGTTGAAGTCGTAAATGTGATACCTTAAAGGAGGTGTTACATTGCCAGTCGCCCTCGTGCTGCCATAGTCTTCTATAAACACATAACAATTGATATTGAGTTAGCTAGGCTCAATATCATGTAACTGTGTCACAGTTGCTAAAGCAAACATCTCAAAGGCAAAACATGCAATTCCACTCAAACAATCACATGTAAGAGATAAGAAATGCATAACCATCACCACATGCATAAGCAAAGTCAATCCATACCCCGACTCAACAGGATGAATTGCTCTGATACCAAAATGTAACAGCCTAATATTTGCTACCCAAATATATCGTCATATAAATGAATAACCCAATATCGATCTTGCTACTACTAACAAACATCAATATCTAACCCATATCATTCATACACCGTGAGTAAATATGAAGAGCCACGATAGCAAAAGTTATATATATACATCACAGCCTCAAAGGGCATATTGTTATACATAACTTCAAACAACTAAGCAAATATAAAACACATATATAAACTTAGTTCAAAACAGCATCCATGCTATGCTATTCCTCAAACATCTTCTTCTTCCCTTTCGAAGAACTCGCACCTGAATTTACACGGTAATACAATCGGGATGAGAAAACATATCTCAGTAGAAGTATTCCAATACCAGCATATATACATATGTACAAATAGATAATATTCACAATTATCGAGTTGACACTTCAATCATAGAAGCAACAACATCTCATCTCAATAACACACAATCGCCCATATAATTGTAATGCATGAAAATGTCATGATAGCAATTGCCCATACAATTGTCATGCTATGTTTAATGTGTATGTCTATGTAAGTCCTATAAATGAATATAGTTTCAAAATGTTATGAGCCCTCAGATGTATTGAGGACATTCTCCACCTCAACTACTCTAGGACATGTTATGATATGTTATGATTTCTCAGGCATAGTGAGGATAAAACTCACCAACACTATCCATCAAAACAAGCAGAGGATATTACTCATCTCTATCGATCAACAAAGCAAAGAAAGTATTCCCCACCTCATTGCTCAACAATGTAATAAGGAAATTCAGCACCTCATTACATATAACATAGAGAGGATATTCCCCACCAATCTATGCTTCCAACAACACAAAGAGGATATTATAAACCTCAAAGTATGTTTCTCAAACGTCTAATATAAAATAATCACTAATTACGTTCGATAATTAGATCATAGTTGATTTACATGTATGACCACAAAAGTAAAACACAATGATGTCAAACACTATAATAGTTAGCATACTAATTGATTTACATTCATCTCATCTCAAGCATGAACAACAATGATACTAAGTACCACGATATTTGACATTCCAATTTATTTACATTCACATAAACACCTTATTAAATACTTATAATAGTATTTTAATACTCATAAAAGACCAACCATGAGAAATCCCCACCAGTTTCCCATATTTTCCATTAACATAATCCACAATCATCTTGATCTTGATTATAAATTTCCAAATACTGAGTGGACGATTGTCCTATCCATGTAAAGCCGCAAAAGTATAGCATTGTCAAAAATGAAATAACACTTGGCCTAAAAGTAAACTGGTAGCTCTCTCCATGTGTGAGTGTATGATATCCCAAATCATCATTCTTGGATTTTCAATGAAGAGTGAGATTCTTCTAAGGAGTTGCAAGTTAATCATTTACAATTTTGACAGTAACCTTGGCAAAAAGCCCTTTGGCCTCACTAGCGTCAAGCCTTAATGCAAAAAGTATTGTCAATAATAGTGAGAGTGATATGACATTGGAGCTAATTATATTTTGAGTCATAGATGCATTGTGACCTGCAAGGCATATAACCATTTATTTATAATGCATAACATAGTTCACGTTCTTGATAAATAAAAATTTTTGTTCACACAGTGTGCACAAAGCTAATATTCTTGCTTTTTCCTTGATAATAGCTCTAATGAATGAGTTTTAACTCTTAAAATGTTAAAAATATAGTGTCATTAATACTTGAGAAGTCAATATATATATATATATATTTGTTCAACATGTTATTAAATATTTATTAAATATAAACATACAACAAATTCTAGTTTGACCATGGTTAGAATTCAAATCTCTCCCATTATCATATATATTTTCAAGTTGCTTTGTTGATTGAATAAACGCAATTAAAAAAGCGCTAAACTTTATCATTATATTTTCCTCCATCCGACAATTGAAAATCCTTAAACTCGAGCAAGGATGATAGGCATTATTGTACGTTTAACGAGCTGCACTAAGACATCCGATGAAGAGAAAAATATGGAATTTGATAATTTATGTCACTCATATATTATATCTCCTCCAAACGACAAGTGAAATAAGACATCACTTTGGGAATGCTTTACCAAACCACCACCCTAGATCTGAACATTAGTCTCACAGAAATACTTGAGAGGATACTTTGACCAAAGACAAAAAGTAATTAATAGTTGATATCATTAATTACTCCTCAAAGGAATCTTACTATATATATATATATATTATGTAATTATTTAAATTAAATGTATAACAAATTCTAGTTTGACCATAGGTAGAGCTCACACCACTTTCATTGACATATAAGATCTCAAGTAGGCTTTCTTTGTTTAATCAATGAAATTAGAAAGTGCACAACTTTACTAGATATTTTCCTCCAACCCGTTTTTGAAATTCTTTAAATTCGGGCTAGGATGATAAGCTTAATTGTATAATGAGCTTGACTGAGACAATTGATAATGAGAAAGAGATAAAATTTTACTATATATTATATCTCCTCCAAAATACTAGTAAAGTAAAACATTGTTTTGGGGAATGCTTTACCAAACCACCACCCTTGATCCATATGTGAGTGTCACAACAATGCTTTTTGAGGATACCGTGATCAAAGATGAATAGTAATTAATAGTTGGTATCATTAATTATTCTTCAAGGAAAATTTGATTTTATATATATATAGATAAAGATATAGATATATAGTCTACATACTTTTAAATTTTTATTAAATTTAAGCATATAACAAATTCTAATTTGACCATAGTTACAACTGAAACTTCTCCAACTATCATATATAATTTTAAGTGGCTTTTTTTGTTGAATAAACGAAATTAGAAAGCACTAAACTTTATCATATTCTTTCCTCCATACCACTTTTTTAAATTCTTTAAACACGTGCAAGTATGATAGGCTAAATTGTATAATAAGCTAGACCGATACTGTAAAAGAGGAGAAATAGGTGGAATTTAATTATTTCTGACATATATATATTATATCTCCTCCAAAATCCAAGTAAAGTAAAACATCACTTTGGGGAATGCATTAGATAACCACCATCCTTAATCAAAAGGTGAGTCTCAATAATTTATGAGGATACCTTAATTGAAGATAAAAAGAATTTAATAGTTAATATCAATAATTACTCCTCAAGGGAATTTAACATACATAAATATAATATATATATGTATATTCTAAATATCTTTAAATATTTATTATATTTAAAACTATAATAAATTTCAAGTTTGACCTTGGTTAGAACTCAAACCTCTCCCATTTTCATATATATATATATATATATATATATATATATATATATATATATATATATATATATATATATATATATATATATATATATATATATATTCAAGTGGCTTATTTGGTTGAATAAACGAAATTAGAAAGCGCTCAACTTTATGGCCATTTTCTCCTCTATCATGCAATTGAAATTCTTTAAACTCTTGCAAGTATGATAGTCTAAATTGTATAATGAGCTAGATCGAGAGAAAAAACGAAGACAAAGAGATGGACATTTAATATTTATGACTCACATATATCATATGTCCTCCAATATAAAATTAAAGAAAAACATCACTTTGAGAATACTATACCTAACCACCACCCCTGATCTGAAGGTAAATCTCACAGTAATGCTAGTGAGGATACCTTATCAATGACAAAAAAGTAATTAATAGTTGGTATTGTTAATTACTCCTCTAGGGAATTTTACAGCTATATTTAAACATATAACAAAGTCTTGTTTGGCCATAGTTAGAACTCACACCTCTTCCGTTGTCATATATGTTTTCAAGTAAGCTTTCTTTGTTGAATAAATGGATTTAGAAAACTCTTAACTCTTATATTATTTTTTGGTCTAGCTCATTTTTGAAATGCTTTAAATTCAAACAAGGATGATAAACTTAGTTGTATAATGGGTTGAACACTGATGGAGAGAAAGAGATGGATTTTTATTATTTATGATCCACATATATTATTATATCTCCCCCAAAACACAAGTAAAGAAAATCACCAATCAAGAATAATCATAAGGCTTCTATATCTTGGATTTTTATTTCAGTCACAACAAATTAAAGAGAAAATTATCCCTTCAAAGCATTCCAAGCTCCTAGTTCTATGTCTTTCGAAGATTCCTTGTTCCAAGGAAAGAAATCACTGCCCCTATAACCACCATTTTCCCGTATTTTCCATGAGCATAATCCGCAGTCATCTTGATCTTGATTATAAATTTCCAAGTAACGAGTGGATGATTGTCCGGTCCATGTAAAGCCGCAAAAGAATAGCGTTGTTGAAAATGAAATAACACTTGGCCTGAAAGTAAACTGGTAGCTCTCTCCATGTGTGAGTGTATGATATCCCAAATCATCATCCTTGGATTTGCAATGAAGAGTGAGATTCTTCTGAGGAGTAGCAGTTAAATCATTGATAATTTCGACAGTAACCTTGGCAAAAAACCCTCTGGCCTCACTAGTGTCGAGCCTTAATGCAAAAAGTATTATCAATAATAGTGAGAGTGACATGACTTTGGAGGTAATTAGATTTCGTGCCATAGATGCATTGTGACTTGCAAGGCATATAACCATCTATTTATAATGCATAACATAGTGTCACATTCTTGATAAATCAAAATTTTTGTTCACACAGTGTGCACAAAGCTAATATTCCTGCTTTTTCCTTAATATTAGCTCTAATAAATGAGTTTTAACTCTATAAATGTTAAAAATATAGTGTCATTAATACTTGAGAAGTCAATATATATATATATATATATATATATATATATATATATATATATATTTATTCAATATATTATTAAATTTAAACATATAACAAATTCTAGTTTGACCATGGTTAGAACTCAAATCTCTCCCATTATCATATATATTTTCAAGTTGCTTTCTTGATTGAATGAACGTAATTAAAAAAATGCTAAACTTTATCATTATATTTTCCTCTGTCCCGCAATTGAAAATCTTCAAAGTCGAGAAAGGATGATAGGCATTATTGTACATATAACGAGCTTCACTCGAACATCTGATGAAGAGAAAAAGATGGAATTTGATAATTTTTGACACACAAAAATTATATCTCTTCCAAACGTCAAGTGAAACAAGACATCACTTTCGGAATACTTTACCAAACCACTACCCTAGATCGGAATATTAGTCTCACAGAAATGCTTGAGAGGATACGTTGACCAAAGACAAAAGTAATTAATAGTTGATATCATTAATTACACCTCAAAGGAATCTTACTTAATATATATACATATATATATATATTCTATATATTTTTATGTATTTATTTAATTTAAATGTATAACAAATTCTAGTTTGACCATAGGTAGAGCTCACACAACTTTATTAGATATTTTCCTAGAAAGCCCAACTTTATTAGAATTTTTCTTTTAAATTAAATTCAAGGAGTTAGGATGATAAGCTTAACTGTATAATTAGCTTGACTGAGACAACTGATAACGACAAAGAGATAAAATTTTATTACATATTATATCTCCTCCAAAATACTAATAAAGTAAAACATCACTTTGGGAATGTTTTACCAAACCACCACTCTTGATCTATATGTGAGTGTCACAACAATGCCTTTTGAGGATACCTTAATCAAAGATGAATAGTAATTAATAGTTGGTATCATTAATTAATCTTCAAGGCAAATTTGATTATATATATATATATATATATATATATATATATATATATATATATATATATATATATATATATATATATATATAGTCTACATATTTTTAATTTTTTATTAAATTTATACATATAACAAATTCTAATTTGACCATGGTTACAACTAAAACTTCTGCCATTGTCATATACAATTTCAAGTGGCTCTCTTGTTGAATAAAAGAAATTAGATGGTGCTAAACTTTATCATATTCTTTCCTCCATCCTACTTTTTTAAATTCTTTAAACACGTGCAAGTATGATAGGCTAAATTGTATAATGAGCTAGACCGATACTGCAAAAGAGGAGAAATAGGAGGAATTTGATTATTTACGACATATATATATATATATATATATTATATCTCCTTCAAAATCCAAGTAAAGTAAAACATCACTTTGGGGAATGCATTACATAACCACCACCCTTGATCAAAATGTGAGTCTCAATGCTTTATGAGGATACCTTAATTGAAGATAAAAAAGTATTTAATAGTTTATATAAATAATAACTCCTCGAGGGAATTTAATATATATAATATATATATATATATATATTTATATATTCTAAATATCAATAAATATTTATTAAATTTAAAACTATAACAAATTTCAGTTTGACCATGGTTAAACTCAAACCTCTCTCATTTACATATATATTTTCAAGTGGCTTTCTCAGTTGAATAAACGAAATTAGAAAGCGCTCAATTTTATGACCATTTTCTCCTCCATCCTACAATTGAAATTCTATAAACTCTTGCAAGTGTGATAGTCTAAATTGTATAATGAGCTAGATCGAGACAGCAAAAGAATACAAAGAGATGGAAGTTGAATATTTATGACGCACATATATCATATGTCCTCCAATAAAAAATTAAAGTAAAACATCACTTTGGGAATACTTCACCTAACCACCACTCCTGTTCTGAAGTTAAATCTCACAGTAATTCTAGTGAGCATACCTTATCAATGACAAAAAGTAATTAATAGTTGGTATCATTAATTACTCCTCAAGGGAATTTTACCACTATATTTAAACATATAACAAAGGCTAGTTTGGTTATGGTTAGAACTCACACCCCTTCTATTGTCATATATGTTTTCAAGTAGGCTTTCTTGGTTGAATAAATGGATTTAGAAAATTCTTAACTCTTATATTATTTTTTTTTCTCGCTCATTTTTCAAACACTTTAAATTTGAACCAGGATGATAGGCTTAGTTGTATAATGAGCCGAACACTGATGGAGAGAAAGAGATGGATTTTTATTATTTATAACCCACATATATTATTATATCTCCTCCAAAACACAAGTTAAGAAAAACACCAATCAAGAATAATCATAAGGCTTCTTTCTCTTGTATTTTTATTTCAGTCGCAACAAATTAAAGAGAAAATTATCCCTTCAAAGTATTCCAAGCTCCTAGTTCCATATCTTTCGAAGATTCCTTATTCCAAGGAAAGAAATCACTGCCCCTATAACCACCAGTTTCTCGTATTTTCCATGAACATAAGCCGCAGTCATCTTGATATTGATTATATATTTCCAAATAGTGAGTGGATGATTGTCCTGTCCATGTAAAGTCGCAAAAGTACAACATTGTCAAAAATGAAATAACACTTGGCCTGAAAGTAAACTGGTAGCTCTCTCCATGTATGAGTGTATGATATCCCAAATCATCATCCTTGGATTTGTAATGAAGAGTGAGATTCTTCTAAGGAGTTGCAGTTAAATCATTGATAATTTTGACAGTAACCTTGGCAAACAGCCCTCTGGCCTCACTAGTGTCGAGCCTTAATGCAAAAAGTATTGTCAATAATAGCAAGGATGATCCGTTCATTGTTTGTAAGATCTCGATAACGAGTTGCATTGAGCATGAAGAGAAAAAATAGAATTAATAGATAATTTATGTCACACATATATTCAGTGAGAGTGACATGACTTTGGAGGTAATTAGATTTTGAGACATAGATGCATTGTGACTTGCAAAGCATATAACCATCTATTTATAATGCATAACACAGTGTCACATTCTTTATAAATCAAAATTTTCGTTCACACAGTGTGCACAAAGCAAATATTCCTATTTTTTCCTTGATAATAACTCTAATGAATGATTTTTAACTCTTAAAATGTTAAAAATATAGTGTCATTAATACTTGAGAAATCATATATATATATATATATATATATGTATTTGTTCAATATATTATTAAATATTTTTTAAATTTTAACATATAACAAATTCTAGTTTGACCATGGTTAGAACTCAAATCTCTCCCATTATCATATATATTTTCAAGTTGCTTTCTTGATTGAATGAACGTAATTAAAAAAATGCTGAACTTCATCATTATATTTTCCTTTATCCCGCAATTGAAAATCTTCAAACTCTAACAAGGATGATAGACATTATTGTACGTATAACGAGCTGCACTGAGACATCCAATGAAGAGGAGAAGATGGAATTTGATAATTTATGTCGCACCTATATTATATCTCCTCCAAACGACAAGTGAAATAAGACATCACTTTGGGAATGCTTTACCAAACCACCACCCTAGATCTGAACATTAGTCTCAGAGAAATATTTGAGAGGATACTTTGACCAAAGACAAAAAGTAATTAATAGTTGATATCATTAATTACCCTCAAAAAAGGAATCTTATATATATATATATATATATATATTATATATATTATATTATATATATATATATATATAAATAGATAAATATTCTATATATTATTTTGTATTTATTTAATTTAAATGTGAAATAAATAGTTTGTAGAGCTCACACCACTTTCATTGACATATAAGATCTCAAGTAGGCTTTCTTTGTTTAATAATTGAAATTAGAAAGCGCACAACTTTATCAGATATTTTCCTCCAACTCGCTTTTGAAATTCTTTAAATTCGGGTTAGGATTATAAGCTTAATTGTATAACGAGCTTGACTGAGACAAATGATAATGAGAAAGAGATAAAATTTTATTATATATCATATATCCTCCAAAATACTAGTAAATAAACATCCTCAAACCAATGATCCTATATGAGTGTCACAACAATGCCTTTTAATTGACCAAAGATGAATAGTATTATTAGTTGGTATCATTACTTACTCTTCAAGGAAATTTTGATTTTATATATATAGTCTACATATTTTTAAATTTTTATTGAATTTAAACATATAACAGATTCTAATTTGACCATGGTTACAATTGAAACTTCTCCCATTGTCATATATAATTTCAAGTGGCTTTCTTATTGAATAAACGAAATTAGAAGGCACTAAACTTTATCATATTCTTTCCTCTATCCCGGTTTTTTAAATTTTTTAAACACATGCATGTTGGATTAGCTAAATTGTATAATGAGTTAGACCGATATTGTAAAAGCGGAGAAATAGGTGGAATTTGATTATTTATGACAGATAGATATTATATCTCCTCCAAAATCCAAGTAAAGTAAAACATCACTTTGGGGAATGCATTACATAACCACCACCCTTGATCAAAAGGTGAATCTCAATGCTTATAAGGATACCATAATTGATGTCAAAAAGTATTTAATAGTTGATATCAATAATTACTCCTTAAGGGAATTTAACATATATATATATATATTTATATTTATATATATATATATTCTAAATATCATGAAATATTTATTAAATTTAAAAGTATAATAAATTTCTGTTTGACCTTGGTTAGAACTCAAACCTCTCCCATTTTCATATATATTTTCAAGTGGCTTTCTTGAATGAATAAACAAAATTAGAAAGCGCTCAACTTTATGACCATTTTCTCCTCCATCCTGCAATTGAAATTCTTTAAACTCTTGCAAGTATGATAATCTAAATTGTATAATGAGCTAGATCGGGATTGCAAAAGAAGACAAAGAGATGGAAGTTGAATATTTATGACACACATAAATCATATGTCCTCCAACATAAAATTAAAGTAAAACATTACTTTGGGAATACTTCTCCTAACCACTACCCCTAATCTAAAGGTAAATCTCACAATAATGCTAATGAGGATACCGTATCAATGACAAAAAGTAATTACTAGTTTTAACACCCTATATAGTCATGGTAAACTTGTATATGGTTACGGAGGTAGCCTAACACTTGTTTGTCATGCCTGTAAAGTTTTGTGACCATCTGAGCAAGTTTAGTCACTTTGTTGCAACTTTATGTGTTCAATATAATTGTTTTCAACCCCATTTTTTTGTCTTAAACCACTTAGTTAATGGAGATAAGTGTGGAGAACTTGTTTCTTGGTCATAAATGTGTGGAAGTAGGTGTGATTAAAATTTGAGAATTTTTGGAGTTAGTTTGGCATTTTTAAGCATATTAGTTGTGTGTTTTAATGCTGAATTGACCTCCAGCAGATGTGAAAAAATGTGAAAATGGTGTGACGAGATTTTTAATGAATCTTAGGATTTATTTTAAATTTGGTGAAAGTTTGGAAACTTGGTTTGGTTATAACTAAGTGTTCTTAACTGTTCAGGTGAGGGCACTGTAACATCTCGAGACTGCCTACAGGATTAATGAGTGTCCCCACAAACCAACATGGGTCTTTTCAGTGTGCTTTGTCCTCACTTACACGTATCCTCACAGGATTGATGAGTGTCCCCACAAACCAACATGGGTCTTTTCAGTGTGCTTTGTCCTCACTCACACGTATCCTCGAAAACTTTCCAAGAGGTCACCCATCCTACAAGTGCTCCAAGTCAAGCACACTTAACTACGAAGTACTTATGTTTTTGGCTCCCGAAAGGAAGATGCATCTTGTTGATATGGGTGTGCTAATCATATCCATTAAGCCATCCTCAACTATGCAGTCACATACCTGCACAGTCTCTAGATTCCTCTCATTCCAGTGTGTTTTCAGTTCATTTATGTGCCCCTTCGCCTAGAAGCCTGCCAAGAGCCGCTCCCTATCTGTGCTTCATCTTTTAGAATCGGTGACCACTCTATGCCCTCGTCGGCCTCGAGTGTCACATGCCCACCAGCTTCTGCATGGTTCGTCCCTGAACCACACTGTACTAGGAGAGGTCTCGCTCTGATACCATTTGTAACATCCCGAGACTGCCTATAGGATTAATGAGTGTCCCTACAAACCAACATGGGTTTTTTCATCATGTTTTGTCCTCACTCACACGCATCCTAGGAAACTTCCAGATGAGAGCTGGAAGTGTGTCAGGTTCGAGTCCGGGCTGAAGGGAAATGTAAGAGGGGTTGTAAGACCTTTTGAAATTAGGGATTTTTCATCCTTGGTGAACAAGTGTATAATTGTGGAGTCTGAAAATCTTCAAATTTAGGTAAAGTGGAATTTACAAAGTCTTCAGAAGAAGAAAAAGGTGGATGGTGGATATGGAAAAGGTAGTCTTAAATCCAGTCACCCACAAGAGAAAACCCAAAATGTTTAGAAAGAATATCGGCAAGAAAATTACAACAAGTGTGGTAGGTATCACAGGAACAAGGTGTGTTGGGTGGACCAGATAACTTGTTATAAGTGTGGTGAGAAGGGACACTACGCCAAGAGTTGTTCTCAAAGGCAAGAGAACAAGATTGAATATAGACCTATCGTCAGGGGTAAAGTCTATGTTGTATGAGGCGAGGAGGTATCACCATCTCTTGGTTTTGGAAAAGATGAGTACATGGTTGTACATATTTAGTAACCTTGTTTTCTTAAAATTTGGTTGTATCTGTGGTTGTGTATCAGTTATTAGAACTCTATACATAAGGTAAATCAAATTTTGGGGACAACATTTTAAAAAGATGGGGAGAATGTAATACCATAGAAAATCATGTTAGGCTTTATATGGTTACAGAGGTAGCCTAATACTTACTTAACATGTTTGTGTAGTTTTGTGACTTTCTGAGTATTTTAGGCATTTTGCTGTAACACTATGTGAGAAATATAGCTGTTATTTGCTCTGGATGTGACTTAAACTGTTTAGTTAATGGAAATAAATGTTGAGAGTTTGTTTCTAAGTCGCAAATGTGGGAACTGTACTACAGTTAAAGTTTGAGAATTTTTGGAGTTAGTTTGACATTTTTAAGCATACTGATTGTTTGTTTTAGTACTGGATTGACCCCCAGCTAATATGGAAATATCAGTTTTTAGTGAAATAGAATTTTTAATAAATTTAAGGATTTATTTTGAATTTGTTAGAAGCTACGAAACTAGATTTGGTGAAATCTGTGTGTTCTTAGCAGATCGGGGATTTGGTACCTAACAAAGAAAAGTCCAATTAGAGTTCCCTTCTTAAAATATCCCACGGCGGGGATATTTGAGAAACAGAAATAGAGGAGTGAAAACGTGAGAAAGAATAAGGAGAAAAGAGAAAAGAGAGAAAGAGAAACCAAAGGAAGAAGAAGGAAGAGGAGGATCAACCATCAAAGGAGAGGATTCAAGTGGAGGCTTTGCTTTATCTTCATCTTTTTGATCTTGAGGTAGGGGAAATCTATTTTTGATGTTTGTTTTCATTCTTTTCTTTTGGTTCAAGAAAAGCTTGAAGAGGAAATGATGGTTTGAGAGGTGATTCGATGATTTAAGAGTTCAATCTTGATGTGGATAGATTGGTTGAGTTAGGAATTGATTTGTTTATGTGTTAGAATGAAGTTTTTATCATTTGGAGCCTTAATTCCCACTTTAGGTCTTTATTGGAGGTTTAGGTCAAGTTTGAGATTTTGATTCATAAGTGTTGAATTAATTGAAATTGAAGTTGTTTGAGTGTTGTTATGTGTAGTTGGATATTGTTAGAGGTTGGAAATCACTTGAAAACTAATTTTGAGTGATTGGAAGAGGGTTTAGTTCCAATCAAATAATAACTCGTATCTGTAAAATTATACAGATTCTGATTTCTGCTGTTGACACCGCAATGTTGGAATTTGAACGCCGCAACGTTGGGAAGAATAGAACAAATGCCGCAACATTGAGAAGAATAGAGGATGAATGTCGCGGCGTTGCATGTGATTGCCACAACATTGAAAGTTTTTCCTGCCAGTACTAAAACCTGAGGCTTGGGCGCCGTAACGTGGAATAGGGAAAGCCGCGACGTTGGTGCCAGAGAATAACTATGAGTTATGTTTGACGCTCTGGATCATTCTAGTGGCGTAGTTTTCTTCTTTTATGCTTCTTAATGAGTGATGAGACATTAGTAGGAGTATTTAATGAAGTGTGAATGTGATAAATGGTATAGATTCGTAGTGCAAATTATGTGGGATAAGTAAGCATGATTATACATAAATATTGTGTATTGAGATGAAAAGAGGAAATGAACTCGTAATGTATATAAACCAATTGTGAAACTAGTTATGGGAAGTAATTAGTAATTATTTTGCATGAAATGTTTGTGGAGCATATTGAGGTGTGTAATATCCTCTCTATGTGATTGTTGAATTATATTGATTTGAAATGCTAATTATAAGTGTTTAATTAGTAATGATGATATACTTGATTGTATGTGATGCCTTATTGGAAAGTGTGAGCCCCATAGATTGGATGATTAGTTTTCAATAGGTGTGAGCCCCGTAGATATGGGTGATCTATATTTAGGCAAGGCAGATTGAAACCTTCCTATTATAGAATTTTTTAGGATAGATTTCCTTGTGCATTATCGATAGGTAGTTGATGGACTTCACTACCCAGAGGGAAATAAATTTTCTCTGTGATAATGTTGTGGCTGGATGGACTTCCAATGCTTGTTCAAGTTTATGGTTGTGACTTCCATTATTTTATTCAAGTTTCATGCATTCATGACATTACCATGGAATTGTGTATTCCTGAATATGGTATCATGCACTATTTATTTTCATACTTAGGAATTGTGCATAGGCATAAATATTAGACATAACTTAGCATAACATGGCAATTGTATGGGCGGTTACTTTCATAATATTAAACACACATTGCAATTGTATGGGCGATTGCAAGTCTCTGAGATGGAGATGTTGATGTTTCTTCTGTAATTGAAGTTTTAACATGATAATTGTGAATATTATTTGTTTGTACATATGTATGTATGCTGGTATTGGAATACTTCTACTGAGATATATTTTCTCACCCTGATTGTGTTGTCATGTAAATCTAGGTGCGAATTCTTCAAAAGGGAAGAAAAAGAAGTATGAAAACTAGCATAGTACAGATGTTGTTTTGAGCTGAGCATATATTTATTTTATATTTGCTTAGTTATTTTGAGTTATGTATAACTGTATGCACTTGAGGCTGTGATTTATATATATAACTTTTATTTTTGTGACTCTCCATATTTACTCATTATGTATGAATGATATGGGTTAGACGTTGACGTATGTTAGTAGTAGCAGCGTCAATATTGAGTTATTCATTTATATGACGATATATTTGGATAGCAAATATTGGGCTGTTACAGGCATGACCCTGTTTCTGTTGCTGGCCTATTTAAGGCCAAAAGTGGGAATTTTGTCTAACTTTTCTTTCCTCTTCTCACGGCTGCACAGGGAGAACAAAGGAAGAGGAGAATCAAGGCTTTAAGGAAGAAGGATATTCATCAAAGCAAGGGAAGGAGCTTAGCTTTTCATAGGAACGACTAATCGATTTCGTTTCTGGAAATTGAGGTAGGGGAAAACCTTTTCTTAACTCATTTCTTACTTTCTCCACTTGTTCTTGAGTTACGGCTTGATGTGTGATTTTAGGTTTTGAGTTGTTTTGGTTGTTTGGGCTTGAATCTTATTATAAAACTTGATGATGGCTTGTTTATAAGTTGCTGGGTGTATGGAAATGGATTTCCAACCCTTGTATACCTTAAATTCCATTTGAGTGGAGAAATGGGTTTTTAGGTTTTGAAATAGGTGTTTATGCTTGATCTTTGGTTTTGAGTGAAATCAAATTAGTTTAAGAAGTTTAAAGTTGTGATTAATGATTTCCTATATGTTTGAGAACTTATTGGGGTCTTAGAATCACTGAACAATTAGATTGAAATGGCTAAAATCCAAGAAAATGACTAATGGAACAATACCACATTCTGCAGAGTTGATGCAGGGCTTCTGGTTGGGTGACACGGCTCGTGTTCGAGGACACAGGGTAGACCGTGTCCCTCTTTGTCAGGGGATTTTATGAATAGTATTCACAGTGTAGGACATGGGGTGGGCTGTGTCTGGGGCCAGAACTTTTCAAAATGTTATTTTTGATGTTTTCCAAGTTCTTGGCCTGATAGGATCATTGACACATGTTCCCTAAAGTGTGTGGAGACTCTAATAGAGGTTTCAAATGAATGTAAATCAATTGGTATGTTGTTTATTATAGTATTTAACTTCATTGTATTTCATGTTAGTAGTTAGGAATATAAATCAATTGACATGATAGTTATTGTAGTACTTGGCATTATTATTGTTCCTTAACTATGTTGAAGAGGTTGAGCCCTCATTGTTAGTGATCTATTGTGAATTTGAATGAAAATATAATCAATCATTCCTATCACAAAGGTCATTATTGCTGAAGATCGTGTAGTTGATGAGACTCTTTTAGGAGTATTTGATGAAAATGTGTGAGTGAAATAAGTTTGATATGCATATAATGATTTATAAAGCTAATTATGAGAGTTTAATTAATAATGATGATATACTTAATGGTATATGTTGCCTTATTGAAAAGTGTGAGCCCCGTAGATATGGGTGATTACTTTTTGGTAGGTGTGAGCCCCGTAGATGTGAGTGTTCTATATTAGGTAAGGTGGATAGTATCCTTCCAAATATAGTGATTTTGAGGATGGATTTCCTTGTTCATTATCGATAACTGTGTAGTTAATAGACTTCACTACCCAGGGGGAAAAGGATATTCTCTGTGATAATGATGTTGCTGGATGGACTTCCAGTGCTTGTTCAAGGTTATGGTTGTGACTTCCATTTCTTTCTTCAAGTTTCATGCATTCATGACATCATCATGGAATTGTAGGTTCCTAGATATGGTATCATACATTATTCATTTTCATACTTAGGAATTATGCATAGGCAGAAACACTAGACATAACTTGTGTAATACCCTAGAAAATCATGTTAGGTTTGTATATAGTTACAGAGATAGCCTAATACTTACTTAACATGTTTGTGTAGTTTTGTGACTTTCTGAACATGTTTAGGCACTTTGTTATAATACTATGTGAGAAATATAGTTGTTATTTGATGCGTGAAATTCGCAAGTGTACGGTTTCGTCGTTAAGTAATAAAAAGATTGAATCCACAGAGACTGTGTCTATGAATACCAATTAATTAATTAATTCAATTAAATTAAACAAAAGAGAATATGATTGTTTATTAAGAAGAACGTAATAACAAAACAATTAAATAAAAATCAAGAAAACAGAATTCAGAACAAAAATAGCAAGTAATCAAGAATGGTATTCAGATTCAAGAAAGCTTCTAAGATTGGGATACCACAATGATACAAGATAAATCCTAATTGACAACCCTTTTATTAAATCTGAAATTCAATTGAAGGTGAATTACCCTAAATTAGTTAATGTTCTTTCTCAAGATACAAGATTCGTGCCCAATTAAACCAATTCCTACTCTCGTGGTAATTGAATTTAAATTAAACCCATTATGCTTTGTGGTAATTCATTGAATCCTCAAAAGGCTAAAACTACTCTCGTGATTTAGACCTTAAGTTCAATTCTTATGGTTCCAACACTTAGGTTCACCTCTCAGTACGTCCCTAAATGCCTATGAGATGCAAATAAGTGGCCAGCAAATTCACATGAATAAAAGCAATAAGGATTGAATCAAAGAACATTCAAGATCAATAAAATGGGAAACAACGTCAATTAATCATTATCAACGTATCAAAGGGCATTGCCCAATCCTAGAAACAAAAGAAACTACTCAGACATATAGAAGAAGAAATCAGAAAACATGTTCTTAAACATCCAAACCTGTAATCCAAGAGAGAAGAAGGAAGAAAGATGTAGATCAAGAGCCCAAAGCCTCCAATGTGCCTCCTCCAAGACCAAAATTAGAACCCCTTAATTCTATTCAGAACATCTATATATAACTTAGGGTTTTTATTGGCTAAAAAGCCCCCAAAAGAAATAAAAAGAAAAACATAAAAACTACTGTGCACTGCAATCCACAGCCGTGGATGGTTCCACGGCCAAGCCGTGGAACTCACTAGAGTTCTCTTTTCCTTCTTTAAGTTGTCCCTCGATCCATGGCCGTGGTTTGATCCACGGGCAGGCCGTGGATCTCTCTGGAATGACCTTTTTGCACCTTTATTGCTATCCATTAAGCTCCAGCTTCAAACATGCGAGCATTTCATTCAATCCAAGGTCAAATCAACATTAATCCTGCACAGGAACACCAAAAACACCGTAGTTATCCGAACTAAGGGAAAAACAAACCAAAAGGAAAACTAAAATGCCTAAAATGCTCAAGAATGCATGCAAAACAAGAACAAAACATGATGTTATTTCACACATATCATTATTTGCTCTGAAAGTGTCTTAAACTGTTTAGTTGATAGAAATAAATGTGGAGAGTTTGTTTTCAAGTCACAAATGTGGGAAATGTACTACAGTTAAAGTTTGAGAATTATCAGAATTAGTTGGGCATTTTTAAGCATATTTGTTATGTGTTTTAGTGCTGGATTGACCCACAGTTGATATGAAAATATCAGTTTTGGGTGAAACAAAATTTTTAATGAATCGTATGATTTATTTTGAATCTATTGGAAGCTACGAAATCAGATTTGGTAAAATCTGAGTGTTCTTAGCAGATAGAGGTTTTGGTGCTTTTTGTGAGAAGCCGAAATTGGCTCCTCTATATATATAGTTCCACGACTGAAAGGGGGAGAAAACAAAAGAAAGAAAGCTAAGAAGGAGAAAGGAAAAAGAGAGCCAATGAGGAGAAGAAAAGAGAGGAATGAGACCAGAGAGGAGGATCAACAATCAAGGAAGATGAATCAAGTGGATATTGACTTCATCTTCAAGACTTTGAGGTAGGGGAAATCTATTTTTGATGTTTGTTTCATTCTTTTCTTTTGGTTTAAGAAAAGCCTAATGAAGAATTTGAGGTTTGATGAGTGGTTTTATGATTTATGATTTAAATCTTGATGTGGATAGATTGGTTGAGTTAGGAACTGATTTATTTATGTGTTAGGATGAAGTTTTCATCATTTGGAGCATTTATTCCCACTTTAGGTCTTTATTGGGGGTTTAGGTCAAGTTTGAGATTTTGATTCATAAGTGTTGAATTAACTGAAATTGAAGTTGTCTGAGTGTTGTTATGTTAGTTAGATCTTGTTAGAGGTTGGAAATTAGTTGAAAATGGATTTTGAGTGATTGGAAGAGAGTTTAGTTCTAATGGAATAGTACCCATATCTACAAAATTGTGTAGATGTTGAGTTATGTTGTTGATGCCATAATTTTGGACTTTGAACACCACAACATTGGGAAGAACAGGACGAATGCCGCAACGTTGGACTTTGAATGCCGCAACGTTGGGAAGAACAGGGAACGCGCACCGCAATGTTGAATGTTTACACCATAATGTTGGCAATTTTTCTTGCCAATACTTGAACTTAAGACTTAGGCGCCGCAACATGGAATAGGGGACACCTCAACGTTGGTGCCAAAGAACAACTATGAGTTGTGTTTGATGCTTTGGATCATTCCAGTGGTGTAGTTTTCTTCTTTTATGCTTCTTAATGAGTGTTAAGACACTAGTAGGAGTATTTAATGAAGGGTGAACGTGATGAATAATATAGATTCGTAGTGCTAATTATATGGGATAATTGAGCATGATTATACAAAAAATATTGTGTATGAGATGAAAAGAGGAAATGAACTTGTAATGCATATAAACCAATTGTGAAACTAGTTATAGGAAGTAATTATAATTATTTTACATGAATGTTTATAGAGCATATTGAGGTGTGAAATATCCTCTCTATGTGATTGTTGAATCATATTGATTTGAAATGCTAATTATAAGTATTTAATTAGTAATGATGATATACTTGATTGTATGTGATGCCTTATTGAAAAGTGTGAGTCCCGCAGATGCAGGTGATTGCTTTTCAATAAGTGCAAGCCTCGTAGATATGGGTGAGCCCTATAGATGTGGGTGATCTATATTTAGGCAAGGTGGATTTTATCCTTCCTATTATAGAATTTTGGGGATGGATTTCCTCGTGCATTATCGATAACTGAGTAGTTGACAGACTTCACTACCTAGGGGGAAATATATTTTCTCTGTGATAATGTTGTGGTTGGATGGACTTCCAGTGCTTGTTCAAGGTTATGGTTGTGACTTCTATTACTTTGTTCAAGTTTCATGCATTTATGACATTACCATGGAATTGTGTATTCCTGAATATGGTATCATGCATTATTCATTTTTATACTTAGGAATTGTGCATAAGCATAAACATTAGACATAACTTGGCATAACATGGTAATTGTATAGGCAGTTGCTTTCATAACATTAAACATGCATTACAATTATATGATCAATTGCATGTCTCTGAGATGGAGATGTTGATGTTGCTTCTGTGATTAAAGTGTTAAGATGATATCTATGAATGTCATTTGTTTGTACATATATATGTATATATGCTGGTATTGGAATACTTCTATTGAGATATGTTTTCTCACCCCGATTGTATTGCCATATAAATCCAGGTGCGAGTTCTTCGAAAGAGAAGAAGAAGATGTATGAGAACTAGCATAGTATAGATGCTATTTCGAGATGAGCATATATTTGATTTATATTTGCTTAGTTGTTCTAAGTTATGTATAACAGTATGCCCTTTGAGGCTGTGATGTATATATATGACTTTTGCTGTAGTGGCTCTCCATATTTACTCATTGTGTATGAATGATATGGGTTAGACGTTGATGAATGTTAGTAGTAACAGGGTCAATATTGGGTTATTCATTTATATGACGATATAAATGGGTCGCAAATATTGGGCCATTACAACTTGACATAGCATGACAATTGTATGAGTGGTTGCTTTCATAACATTATTCATGCATTGCAATTGTATAAGCGATTGTGTGTCTTTGAGATGGAGATGTTGTTGTTGCTTCTGTGATTGAAGTGTTAACATGATAATTGTAAATATTATTTGTTTGTATATATACATGTATATATGCTGGTATTGGAATGCTTTTACTGAGATAAGTTTTCTCACCCCGACTGTATTGCCATGTAAATCCAGGTGTGAGTTCTTCGAAAGGGAAGAAGAAGATATACGAGGATTAGCATAGTATAGATGTTGTTTTGAGCTAAGCATATATGTGTTTTATATTTGCATAGTTATTTGGAGTTATGTATAATAATATGCCTTTGAGGCTACAATGTATATATATAACTTTTGCTATCGTGACTCTCCATATTTACTCATTGTGTATCAATGATATGGGTTAGATGTTGATGTATATTAGTAGTAGCACGACCAGTATTGGGTTATTCATTTATATGACTATATATTTGGGTAGCAAATATTGGGTTGTTACAATAGTTGGTATCGTTCATTACTCCTTAAGGGAATTTTACCATTATATTTAAACATATAACAAAGTCTAGTTTGGCCATGGTTAGAACTCACACCTCTTCCATTGTCATATATGTTTTCAAGTAGGCTTTCTTGGTTGAATAAATGGATTTAGAAAACTCTTAACTCTTATTTTATTGTTTTGTCTAGCTTATTTGTCAAACACTTTAAATTTGAACAAGGATGATAAGCTTAGTTGTATAATGAGCCGAACACTGATGGAGAGAATGAGATGGATTTTTATTATTTATGACCCACATATATTATTATATCACCTCCAAAACACAAGTAAAGAAAAACACTAATCAAGAATAATCATAAGGCTTTTATATCTTGGATTTTTATTTCAGTCGCAACAAATTAAAGAGAAAATTATCCCTTCAGAGTATTCCAAGCTCCTAGTTCCATATCTTTCGAAGATTCATTGTTCCAAGGAAAGAAATCATTACCCCTATAACCACCAGTTTCCTATATTTTCCATGAACATAATCTGCAGTCATCTTGATCTTGATTATAAATTTCCAAATAACGAGTGGATGATTGTCCTGTCCTTGTAAAGCCGCAAAACTATAGCATTGTCAAAAATGAAATAACACTTGGCCAAAAAGTAAACTTGTAGCTCTCTCCATGTGTGAGTGTATGATATCCCAAATCATCATCCATGGATTTGCAATAAAGAGTGAGATTCTTCTAAGGAGTTTTAGTTAAATCATTGATAATTTCGATAGTAATAACCTTGGCAAAAAGCCCTCTGTCCTCACTAGTGTCGAGCCTTAATGCAAATAGTATTGTCAATAATAATGAGAGCGACATGACTTTAGAGGTAATTAGATTTTGAGCCAAAGAAGCATTGTGACTTGCAAGGCATATAACCATCTACTTATAATGCATAACACAGTGTCACGTTCTTGATAAATCAAAATTTTTGTTCACACAGTGTGCACAAAGCTAATATTCCTGCTTTTTCCTTGATAATAGCTCTAATGAATGAGTTTTAACTCTTAAAATGTTAAAAATATAGTGTCATTAATACTTGAGAAGTCAATTATATATATATATATATATATATATATATATATATATATATATATATATATATATATATATATTTGTTCAATATATTTTTAAATATTTATTAAATTTAAACATATAACAAATTTCAGTTTGACCATGGTTAGAACTCAAATCTCTCCTATTATCATATACATTTTTAAGTTGCTTTCTTGATTGAATAAATGTAATTAAAAGAGCACTGAACTTTATCATTATATTTTACTCCATCCTGCAATTGAAAATCTTTAAACTTGAGTGATGCGGATTAAAAGTTGTAAACCCAAGTGCAAGTTGTCTCAAGTAATAAATTCTCGGTGAGTCCGAGGTCGAACCACAGAAACTTGATGAAGAAAAATTCTTTGACGTAAAGTAAATATTTTGTCACAACAATAAAAATAATAAAACTTAGTCACAAATAAAAAGACTTACTTGGGTTAGGAGATCCACTATTGGTAAATAAAATAAAGACAAGATTAATTCTTTTTATAACTCAATTAGAATCCACACATAATAGAGGTTCTAATAGGAAAATATAACGTTCAAAGTTCATTAAAAATTATATACATAATTATATTATTATTCCTTTAACCATCTATTAACACCACCACTCATAAATAGGATTAAGCATTCATTGTGCCAAAATCTTGTCTACAACAAATTAAGATCTCCACTTTACAAGGAGAGTTTCTAAATTGATTGAAAACAAAATACAATACGTATAATAACTACTTGAAAATATATCATTTAAGAACAAGAAAGAAATGAATCTGATCTTTCTTCATTACCAAGAATTTCACCATTTCACCCAAGTAAAATGAAACTTAGTTACTCATAGACAAGAAGAAAGAAAGAGATAAGAAGAAGAAGAAGAACATGACTTCAATTTAGAACAAAGGAAAACTACTACAAGAAAACCTAGTAATAAACTAGCATCATTTTGCTACCTAACACCTAACAACTTCAATGATCTACTAAGGCTCCTTTTTATAAAGGATTAGAAATAAAAAATGATGGTGAGTGGAAAATGAGTGGATGAGTGGAAAATGAGTGGAACTTGCCAAATGACTTTGGTGAGTGGAAAATTATGGAGATTCTTTGTCTTCGAAATCATTTAACTCTGAAGTCATTGCATTCGTCATTTTTAAACCACGTGGTCTTCATGAAAGTTGTAGTCCTAGATCTTCGCTTTAAAATTCCACTAGAATCACCTCATTTGGCCGTATATAATCCAATATATGTCCCAATTACTGTAGAGTGTTTAGGCCCAGTTCCAGCTCCTCTATTCTGACTTTCAAGCCCAATATAACCTCCAAGAAGTCTGATTCGGGTTTTGTGCTCTTCGCGAAAGTTGTATATATAGGTCTCAAATAGCACATATCAAAATTGCAGCCCAATACAAATCTTCCAACCTAAATTATGCTCTGATTACTACACCCTATTCAAGTTCTAATCACAAAATTCGTATTCTGACTTCAAAGGCCAATTAGTTCGACTAGATGTCTGACTTTGACCTATAGCTCTTCATGAAAGTTGTAAAGCTCTCTCTTATCTCTCCATAAGGTAAAATACATAATTAGTAGACATCTATAACTTAAGATATGGCCAAAATATAGAAACAGTGTAAGACGTAAATCATGCTGAAAAAAATCAATTAAGTCCAATTCGAGTCCAAACTTACAAAACATAACTAAGCTCAATTAATTAAGTACATAGAGAGTGTAAATGGCTAAAATTGAGGGTTTTTTAATGTATCAAATATGTTATTATCATCGAGCAAGGATGATAGGCATTATTGTACGTATAACGAGCTACACTAAGACATCTAATGAAGAGAAAAAGATGGAATTTGATAGTTTGACACACATACATTATATCTCCTCCAAACGACAAGTGAAACAAGACATCACTTTGGGAATGCTTTACCAAACCACCACCCTAGATCTGAACATTAGTCTCATAGAAATACTTGAGAGGATACCTTGACCAAAGACAAAAAGCAATTAATAGTTGATATCATTAACCACTCCTCAAAGGAATATTATTAATATATATATATATATTCTATATATTATATTTGTATTTTATATAATTTATTTAATATATAACAAATTCTAGTTTGACCATAGGTAGAGCTCACACCACTTTCATTGACATATAAGATCTCAAGTAGGCTTTCTTTGTTTAATAAATAAAATTAGAAAGCACACAACTTTATCTGATATTTTCCTCTAACCCGCTTTTAAAATTCTTTCAATTTGGGCTAGGATGATAAGCATAATTGTATAATGAGCTTGACTGAGACAATTGATAATGAGAAAGAGATAAAATTTATTATATATTATATCTCCTCCAAAATACTTGTAAAATAAAACATCGCTTTGGGGAATGCTTTACAAAATCACCACCCTTGATCCATATGTGAGTGTCATAACAATGCCTTTTGAGGATACCTTGATCAAAGATGAATAGTAATTAATAGTTGGTATCATTAATTACTCTTCAAGGGAAATTTGATTTTATATATATATATATAGTCCACATATTTCTAAATTTTAATTATATTTAAACATATAACAAATTCTAATTTGACCATGGTTACAACTAAAACTTCTCCCATTGTCATATATAATTTCAAGTGGCTTTCTTGTCGAATAAACAAAATTAGAAGGCGCTAGACTTTATCATATTCTTTCCTCAAACCCGTTTTTCAAAATTCTTTAAACACGTGCAAGTATGATAGGCTAAATTGTATAATGACCTAGACCGATACTGCAAAAGAGGAGAAATAGATGGAATTTGATTATTTATGATAGATATATATTATATCTCCTCCAAAATCCAAGTAAAGTAAAACAACACTTTGGGAATGCATTACATAACCACCACCCTTGATCAAAAGGTGAGTCTCAATGCTTTATAAGGATACCTTAATTGAAGATAACAAGTATTTAATAGTTGATATCAATAATTACTCCTCAAGAGAATTTAACATATATATATATATATATATATATATATATATATATATATATATATATATATATAGAGAGAGAGAGAGAGAGAGAGAGTGTGTGTGTGTGTGTGTGTGTGTAACACCCCAAATTTTGTATCTCTTAAACAGTAATTTTGACAGTTAACAGAATTTTACTGTTTAGTGATCTCTGTGTGCTGTAAAATTATTTTGATTATTCCGTCAGCATATTTGATCGATTTGAGTGATTTACTCTATGTTAGGAAAATAATAATTTTTGGGCCGGAGAAAATCTTTCTGTATTTATTTCTCTTGACTGTTAATTATTCTTAACAATCTGACTTGATTTTCATATGTTTTCTAATATTTGTGATTTTTGTGGATGATTATGAATTTTTTTTGACTATATGTGGGCCCAGGTGGTCCTAGGTGGGCTCAGGTGACCCTACGTGGGCCCAGGTGGGTCCCACAAAGTAAAATTTTTTCTACGCATAGAAAAATTTGTACTGTTTAGACGGAGACAGGGGATCTTACTAAACCTGAATCCAGAAATAGTTTTAGAAATTTTCTTGTTTTGTGTTTGGCACTGTATTTAATTATCGGTGATAAAAATACAGTAAATATATTCTTTCGTGGGGTTTTTAGTAGATAAAAATAGAAATTATATTGCTTAAGTCAACATTGGTGGTTTGGATATCCACCATTGATTTATTTAACGGTGAAGACTTGATCTTGATTGAATTAACGGTTAAGAAATAAATTTAATAAAGAAGCATTGGATAATCACCATTGATTTAATAAATGGTGTGAGAATAAACTTAGTTAGGCAAACTTCAATATCAACCGTAGATTTAATCAATGGTGTAAATTTGATTATATAAAGTGACCATTTACAACCATTGGATTTGGAATTGATCAAGGGTGGAGATTTAGTCTTAAAAAGTGACAAAGATCATTTATGACCATTGGATGAAGAATTAATTAAACGTGGAGATTTGGTCTTCTAAAAAGGCTATGACTAATTATAACCCTTGGATTTAAAGTTTGAAGGAGTAATCATGACCCTTAATTTTTGGAGACACATCTAATGGCTAGGATTTAAAGGAAAAAGATCTAATGGCCTAGATTAAGTCTCCTAAAAATCAAAAGTCTACCTAAATCCTAACCATTGAATTAATCAATGGCTAGAAATGCTTCAAATAATGGCATGAAAAGATGACAACTTTGCATGCATTATGAAGAGGGGGGACGGTTGGAGATGCTTGGAAAGGAGGAGACAAATTGGAGAAGCCTTTTTAGGCCAAGGAAAAAGATGACAAAGTGGAAGACTTTTGCATGCATATAATAGCCTTCAATTATGCTAAAGAAATTTCTATCTCTCCATTCTTTCATTCTCACGGAAGCCCACTCATTTTGAGCATGCATATTCATTTTTTCTCTCACCCAAAAAGCCTCCATCTTATGCTCTCAAAATCCCAAGAACCAAGCAATCATTTTTCCTTCCGTTTTCTCTCCATTGGTTCGGTCTCTACACCCAAATACACCATCACTCACCTATAATTTTCACTCTCATCATTTCCTAAAGCTAAACAATATTCTAAACACTTTTCATTTAGAAAGTTTTCCCAAAATCCCACTCTAAGTGCTTCAAAATCCCACTTTTAGCTTACTTCCCTGGAGGTAAACTTTGATTTCTATTGTTTAAATTCATGTTTATGATTTTCTAAACCATGTTTGTTCCATGGTTTGTTATTATTAAGCTTTGTTTGTGATTTTACTAATTGTTTTAGAATTGTTAGGAACTTCTCAAAATTCTATCATCTACAACCTTGTCCTTCAAGTTAAAAATCAAAAAGTTTATGTTTTCCTTCTTGTGAGGAATTCGGTCAACTACCCTAAGACCACCCTTCAAGTTTGTTTAATTTAATCCAACCATAGATCTTGAATCTACATGATATTCTAAGCAACTTTCATGTTGGAGATTTTCTCTAAATCATTCATCTTCATGGACTTTCTTCAAGATCAAAGTTATTGGGTTTTTGAGGTGAAGTATAAGAAGACTTCATTTCTTCTCTTCTTTTTCATGATCTAAACCATGTTTGATCCATGGTTCCTCTTAATCAAGCTTAGTATACTAATTTTTATATATTTTGTTTTGTATTTGAGAAGCCCTTGGTGGTGAAGGACTTGGAAAAAGAAGCAAAACAAGGAGTTTTTGAGGATCTTCAAGAGGTAAGAGGGAGATCCATCTCATCAACCAATTATGGTGGTGAGAGATGGTCTTATATTTGATGGATGGTGAATCCATGTGAGGATTCCAATCCATGGTCATGTAATAATTAATTGTATGTTTATGAGCTTTGATTTATTTTCTTATACTTTGATTATTTTCGTCTATGCTTAATGTGCTTTGCATGATTTTATGGCTTTGATAGTATACTTATAATATGCATGATGAGTATATGACATGTTTGTGATATTGATGATGAAATATATATATGTATGCCATGATGTGTGGATGGAAAGAAAACTAATCTTGGTCCCAATGGCCAAAGAAGAGCTACGGTTTTGATGCCCTTGATTTGGGTCAATGTGGAATTTTTTTTCAAGAACAAGGAAATTAAATTTTGATCCCTAGAATAATGAGAATTTCGATCAAGACACCTCAAAATAGGTGTTCACAAATTTATATTTTCATGAATGATAAAATTAAATGATTTGAGAAGCAAAGAAAATAAACAAAAAGGTTTGTGTTGCAAAAAGAATGCACACGGTTTTGGAATTTATTTAAGTTAGAAAGAAAAAAATAATTCATGGTTTCAATGGCCATTTATAAGATTTTGATAAATTTAGAACAAATGTTTTATGTATCTTTAAATTAATATTTTCATGAAGAATGATAATGGATGATTTGAAGAGTATGGAAAATAAACAAAGGGTTTATTTTTCAAGAGAACAAAAATATGATTTTAGCGGAATTTTTATTAATTTATTTTGTGTAAAAAGATCCTAAGTATTTTTCTAAATATAAGTTTTGAATGAAAAGGGGCAAACATTGATTTTAAGGATTTGCAAAGAAAGTGAAAAAGGAATTGCAAAGAAAGTAAAAAAAAAATGAATTTGAACAAATGAGTTTGGTTTTTAAACCATCGGTACTTCGGTTTTGAAAATAAAATTTTAATGGTTTTGTTTGTGTAAAACCATATCAATTTAGAAGAAAAAATGTTTTGATAATTTTCAATAGTCATGTCCACGTTTTTTTTAAGGCTTGTAATGCCTAGATTTTGATGAAACAAAGTAATTTTTCAAGTGAAAATATAATTAATTTAATACAAGAAATTTGAAAAAGGAATCAGAGTATTTTAATCACTTGAGAAATATTTTTGTGATAGAATTGTGGTGAAAAATGATTTACATATCTTAAAAACGTGTTGAAAATGATATTGACTTATTTGAAAGTCCAAAATAATGTTTGGAATATTGAGGAATATTTTACGTGATTGTAAAATGGTGAAAGATGATTTACGTATCTTAAAAATGATTTAAAATATAATAAAATATTTCTACGCGATTTGAAATATGATTTGAATTATGTTTAAATATTTTACATGAGTTTAAATATTTTACGTGATTTGAAATATAGTTAAAAAATCACTACGTGATTGAACAACGATAAAATATTTTTACACGATTATGAAAAATGGTGGAAAATTGTTATGAGATTTGGAAAGTGTTTTAAATATTTTGAGAATGATAGAAAATGATTTACGTAACTTAAAAGATTGATTTTTAAGATATGCAATTTTGAAACAGTGGAAAAATAATATGCAATTTGAGAAACATATATTTTTACGCGATTGAGAAAAAAATGTTGAAAAATTAGTATGTGATTTAAAGGTGCAACAGAAGAGTTGCGGCATTTTGAAAATGTAACAGAAGTGTTACAGTATTGTGAAAAATATAACAGAAATGTTTCAGAATTTTGAAAACGTAACAGAAGTGTTACGATATTTTGAAAATGTAACAGAAACATTTTGGAATTGTGAAAACATAATGGAAATGTTACGCAATTTTGTGAAAAACACGGCGAAAGTGTTTTATAACTATGAAAACATGATAACATGATTTTGTGTTGAAAATATAGTATAATTACTGTTGAACCAGTGTATGGACAATGTATGAGAAAATGACGTGTTTTGCCTATAACTGGATTTGGTGCATTATAATGCATTGGAAAAGTATGCGTTGAAACATATGATATAAATTGAACAAATGAAATTGAAAAGTATGGCTCTTGTGGTTGGACTTGCTCTAAGATATTCGTGCATTGTATAAAATATATTTTGGAAAAAATTATGAGTTAAACCTGTGAATTGATATTCTATCTATGAATCGATTTTTGGTGCATTATACATGCATTCGAAAGGTCCGATGGACTGGATAAGGCAAATTGCCTAGGAGAAACATACACCCCTTGAGTGGGTGCGATATGCGTAGTGTAGGTCACTCGTTGACCTTGGGGGCATCGGGGTGCGGGTTGCCTACAGTGGGCGTGAGTCGCTCTTCATCAGAATCGTGGGTTAGACCGACACGACACACTGATGATCCTGACCGAGACACTATTCTTAATCAAGATCTGATAAAGACTGTCGTGTATATGCTAGATGTGCAAAAATCAAAATGAGGATTATAGCACGTGGTCTGAGGCATGTGGTATCGACAGATCTTTTCGATCATTTCTCTGACCTGAGTTTTAGCTCCATGGAGTAGGAAATCAAGTCTTGTGCATATGCATAATCTAAACATTTATATCTGGATGATATATTAATTGAGGAATGTTGGCTATGATAATTATTTTGAGCACTTGGATGATGATTGAACTGATAAATGATTAGATGATAATAGTTGATTAATGCTGATAGCATGATTATGGTATGATCTATTTGTATGATATTGCTGTTTATGTTATCTCTGTGCTGCCATGTTGGTATTGGTGTAGGTGATCTCACCTCCTTGTTATCCTATTTTGCTGTGTCTGTACTGTTAAAATCAAATAATAGAAGGATCGAGTTGTCTTAGACATAACAGGCGATGGATACTCTGAGATTGGTGACAACAATAAGGAGTGGACATTCAGGACTCGAAGGTGTGCAGTGTTGACAAAGGAACAGATCTCTGATGCATCAAGACGGACAGAAAAAGGAATAAGTATGTTAAAGTTTCTTGTTAGTATTGTACCGTGCTATTAAGTAGGACCCGTCATGGGGTTTGCTACTGTAAAAAAAAAATAAGTTTGTTAATTTTATATTTCTCTTTAAATTGTGATATTAATTGGTACAATATTGCATAATGAATAGTTGAAATATGATTTTCAATATTACCTAATATTTTCAGTAAATTTACGTGTTAGTGAAGAAGAAATTTTGAAACCCATCTTTTATAACTCAAACTTTGTGCGAACTTCTTTTCAGATTATGAGTCAGGAGTTAGAAATGTGATGCCCTAAGGAGGGTGTTACATTAGTTGGTATCAGAGCACGATTTGAGTCTTTTGGGGTTTGTGGTTAGGTCTATTTTGCTTGTGTTGTGTTCTCTGTGTTTGTTTTTTGAAAGAAAATAATGTTGTTTATAATGGATATTAGATCCATTGTATTTTGATCCGCACGCCTTTAAAAAAAAAGGAATGGCTCGGGATAGTTATACTTGTGTGGAAGTGAAACATGTTACTAGTAATGTAGTTGCAGCTACGGGAGCAACAGGAGCAATGTGGAAAGACGACTGCACGAACAAAGGACCGCTGTTCAGTGGAAATTAGAAGTTGAAGTTTAGAATCTGATGGAAGAGAATCAGTCTTGGAATATAAGATTTCGTAATTTTGGAACCTGAAATTTCTTTTAGGATATTGAGAAAGTAATTGATTTCGATGGAAGATGTATTTACAACCATTGAGGAAACCAAAAGCAGTAAGTGATGTGAAAGAAGGTACTTAAATGAAGGAATATACGTCAAGGAAACAAATTGTGAAAAAGTTGGACACATTTTCCCAGAGATTATGCTCTTTGAAAATAGAGTTTTCTATTAGTAAAATTTTTTATAGTAAGGGAAGTTGTTACTCTGAATGGAACGGGAGTGTTCTGAGCAGAAGATTTAATCAATGGAGATTGCATCATTGGAGCTAATCCTATAAACCATACTGAATATTTCTGTGAATAACCTATTCCTTATGACATATGATTGAGTAGATTAATTATATATTAGAGTTATTCGTTATCCTCTGATTTGTTTACTTCTGTTTCTATTCTTAGCTAATCGAGCTATTCAAGTTATTCAAATTGTTGTTATAGATCAAATCTTTGTATTAGTTTGATCTGTTGTTCAAAATTTTTGTGTTAGTTTGATCTGTTTCATAAACAGACGTGGTCTTTGAAAATGGATTGGTTATTTTCCAACCATATCTAATGAGATTATTTCAACAGACTGTGAGTAATCCAGAGAAAATTCATTTTTGAAAAAATTGGGTTACATCCAATTCTTTGCTGGATATGTTCGATAACAGGTTCGATTCATTTTGTTATCTTCCATGATGTTTTCTTTCATCTCCTGCAACTGAAAGAATATCTTGCAAGAAAAGATATTTCTATATTTGTATCCGCGTTAACATATCTGAGTGATGCAGTAGAAGCGTGGTGAATTCTTCAAAAGATTGGAACAATTTTTCTATGGGAAAATTTAAGACGGTAATGGAAAATCGTAGAAAAAAAAATTTATGGAAGTATCTGGTATCATCCTGTGGAAAGGAGAACTCGATTAGTGAGACATTTCTTGTTAAAAGCAAAAATCTAGAATATGTAGTGATATGAGAATAAGGAAATTTTAGGTAATACATTACATTAGCTGAACATTACATTACATTAGTTGGAAGTTATCTGAGAAAAACTATTCTAGGCATGAATGAAGATCGATTGTTGTTATGTTGGTATCAGAGATATGGAGATTCTTTCCTTCTGGAGTAACATTCAACATCTTCAGTAATTATAGGAGTCTAGATATCTATTTGATCATAAGAAGTTGAACATCAGCAAAGAGATTTTGTTGGTTAGAATAGTATAGCAAGATGTAAGAGAGGAAGCTTCATGGGAATTGAAAAATAAGATAAAGGAGGAATAATGTCATTATTTATTCCGAGGGTGTGAAATCATGTTTCTCAAATTTCGAGGACGAAATTTCTTTTTAGAGGGGAGTATTGTAACACCCCAAATTTTGTATCTCTTAAACAGTAATTTTGACAGTTAACAGAATTTTACTGTTTAGTGATCTCTGTGTGCTATAAAATTATTTTGATTATTCCATCAGCATATTTGATCGTTTTGAGTGATTTACTCTGTGTTAGGAAAATAATAATTTTTGGACCGGGGAAAATTTTTCTATATTTATTTCTCTTGACTGTTAATTATTTTTAACAATCTGACTTGATTTTCATACGTTTTCTAATATTTGTGATTTTTGTGGATGATTATGAATTTTTTTTGACTATATGTGGGCCCAAGTGGTCCTAGGTGGGCTCAGGTGACCCTACGTGGGCCCAGGTGGGTCCCACAAAGTAAAAATTTTTCTACGCATAGAAAAATTTGTACTGTTTAGACGGAGACAGGGGATCTTACTAAACCTGAATCTAGAAATAGTTTTAGAAATTTTCTTGTTTTGTGTTTGGCACTGTATTTAATTATCGGTGATAAAAATACAGTAAATATATTCTTTCGTGGGGTTTTTAGTAGATAAAAATAGAAATTATATTGCTTAAGTCAACATTGGTGGTTTGGATATCCACCATTGATTTATTTAACGGTGAAGACTTGATCTTGATTTAATTAATGGTTAAGAAATAAATTTAATAAAGAAGCATTGGATAATCACCATTGATTTAATGAATGGTGTGAGAATAAACTTAGTTAGGCAAGCTTCAATATCAACCGTAGATTTAATCAATGGTGTAAATTTGATTATATAAAGTGACCATTTACAACCATTGGATTTGGAATTGATCAAGGGTGGAGATTTAGTCTTAAAAAGTGACAAAGATCATTTATGACCATTGGATGAAGAATTAATTAAAAGTAGAGATTTGGTCTTCTAAAAAGGCTATGACTAATTATAACCCTTGGATTTAAAGTTTGAAGGAGTAATCATGACCCTTAATTTTTGGAGACACATCTAATGGTTAGGATTTAAAGGAAAAAGATCTAATGGCCTAGATTAAGTCTCCTAAAAATCAAAAGTCTACCTAAATCCTAACCATTGAATTAATCAATGGCTAGAAATGCTTCAAATAATGGCATGAAAAGATGACAACTTTGCATGCATTATGAAGAGGGGGGATGGTTGGAGATGCCTGGAAAGGAGGAGACAAATTGGAGAAGCCTTTTTAGGCCAAGGAAAAAGATGACAAAGTGGAAGACTTTTGCATGCATGTAATAGCCTTCAATTATGCTAAAGAAATTTCTATCTCTCCATTCTTTCATTCTCACGGCAGCCCACTCATTTTGAGCATGCATATACATTTTTTCTCTCACCCAAAAAGCCTCCATCTTATTCTCTCAAAATCCCAAGAACCAAGCAACCATTTTTCCTTCCATTTTCTCTCCATTGGATCGGTCTCTACACCCAAATACACCATCACTCACCTATAATTTTCACTCTCATCACTTCCTAAAGCTAAACAATATTCTAAATACTTTTCATTTAGAAAGTTTTCCCAAAATCCCACTCTAAGTGCTTCAAAATCCCACTTTTAGCTTACTTCCTTGGAGGTAAACTTTGATTTCTATGGTTTAAATTCATGTTTATGATTTTCTAAGCCATGTTTGTTCCATGGTTTGTTATTATTAAGCTTTGTTTGTGATTTTACTAATTGTTTTAGAATTGTTAGGAACTTCTCAAAATTCTATCATCTACAACCTTGTCTTTCAAGTTAAAAATCAAAAAGTTTATGTTTTCCTTCTTGTGAGGAATTCGGTCAACCACCCTTCAAGTTAGTTTAATTTAATCCAACCATAGATCTTGAATCTACATGATATTCTAAGCAACTTTCATGTTGGAGATTTTCTCTAAATTATTCATCTTTATGGACTTTCTTCAAGATCAAAGTTATTGGATTTTTGAGGTGAAATATAAGAAGACTTCATTTTTTCTCTTCTTTTTCATGATCTAAACCATGTTTGATCCATGGTTCCTCTTAATCAAGCTTAGTATACTAATTTTTATATATTTTGTTTTGTATTTAAGAAGCCCTTGGTGGTGAAGGACTTGGAAAAAGAAGCAAAACAAGGAGTTTTTGAGGATCTTCAAGAGGTAAGAGGGAGATCCATCTCATCAACCAATTATGGTGGTGAGAGATGGTCTTATATTTGATGGATGGTGAATCCATGTGAGGATTCCAATCCATGGTCATGTAATAATTAATTGTATGTTTATGAGCTTTGATTTATTTTCTTATACTTTGATTATTTTTGTCTATGCTTAATATGCTTTGCATGATTTTATGGCTTTGATAGTATACTTATAATATGCATGATGAATATATGACATGTTTGTGATATTTATGATGAAATATATATATGTATGCCATGATGTGTGGATGGAAAGAAAACTAATCTTGGTCCCAATGGCCAAAGAAAAGCTACGGTTTTGATGCCCTTGATTTGGGTCAATGTGGAATTTTTTTTCAAGAACAAGGAAATTAAATTTTGATCCCTAGAATAATGAGAATTTCGATCAAGACACCTCAAAATAGGTGTTCACAAATTTATATTTTCATGAATGATAAAATTAAATGATTTGAGAAGCAAAGAAAATAAACAAAAAGGTTTGTGTTGTAAAAAGAATGCACACGGTTTTGGAATTTATTTAAGTTAGAAAGAAAAAAATAATTCATGGTTTCAATGGTCATTTATAAGATTTTGATAAATTTAGAGCAAATATTTTACGTATCTTTAAATTAATATTTTCATGGAGAATGATAATGGATGATTTGAAGAGCATGGAAAATAAACAAAGGGTTTGTTTTTCAAGAGAACAAAAATACAATTTTAGAGGAATTTTTATTGATTTATTTTGTGTAAAAAGATCCTAAGTATTTTTCTAAATATGAGTTTTGAATGAAAAGGGGCAAACATTGATTTTAAGGATTTGCAAAGAAAGTGAAAAAGGAATTGCAAAGAAAGTAAAAAAAAATGAATTTGAACAAATGGGTTTGGTTTTTATAACCATCGGTACTTCGGTTTTGAAAATAAAATTTTAATGGTTTTGTTTGTGTAAAACCATATCAATTTAGATGAAAAAATGTTTTGATAATTTTCAATAGTCATGTTCACATTTTTTTAAGGCTTGTAATGCCTAGATTTTGATGAAACAAAATAATTTTCCAAGTGAAAATATAATTAATTTAATACAAGAAATTTGAAAAGGGAATCAGAGCATTTTAATCACTTGAGAAATATTTTTGTGATAGAATTGTGGTGAAAAATGATTTACATATCTTAAAAACGTGTTGAAAATGATATTGACTTATTTGAAAGTCCAAAATAATGTTTGGAATATTGAGGAATATTTTACGTGATTGTAAAATGGTGAAAGATGATTTACGTATCTTAAAAATGATTTAAAATATAATAAAATATTTCTACACGATTTGAAATATGGTTTGAATTATGTTTAAATATTTTACGTGAGTTTAAATATTTTATGTGATTTGAAATATAGTTGAAAAATTACTACGTGATTAAACAACGATAAAATATTTTTACACGATTATGAAAAATGGTGGAAAATTGTTATGAGATTTGGAAAGTGTTTTAAATATTTTGAGAATGATAGAAAATGATTTACGTAACTTAAAAGAATGATTTTTAAGATATGCGATTTTGAAACAGTGGAAAAATAATATGCGATTTGAGAAACGTATATTTTTACGCGATTGAGAAAAAAATGTTGAAAAATTAGTATGTGATTTAAAGGTGCAACAGAAGAGTTGCGGCATTTTGAAAATGTAACAGAAGTGTTACAGTATTGTGAAAAATATAACAGAAATGTTTCAGAATTTTGAAAACGTAACAGAAGTGTTACGATATTTTGAAAACGTAACAGAAACATTTTGGAATTGTGAAAACATAATAGAAATGTTACGCAATTTTGTGAAAAACACGGCAAAAGTGTTTTATAACTATGAAAACATGATAACATGATTTTGTGTTGAAAATATAGTATAATTACTATTGAACCAGTGTATGGGCAATGTATGAGAAAATGACGTGTTTTGCCTATAACTAGATTTGGTGCATTATACATGCATTAGAAAAGTATGCGTTGAAGCATATGATATAAATTGAACAAATGAAATTGAAAAGTATGGCCCTTGTGGTTGGACTTGCACTAAGATATTAGTGCATTGTATAAAATATATTTTGGAAAAAATTATGAGTTAAACCTGTGAATTGATATTCTATTTATGAATCGATTTTTGGTGCATTATACATGCATTGGAATGGTCCGATGGACTGGATAAGGCAAATTGCCTAGGAGAAACATACACCCCTTGAGTGGGTGCGATATGCGTAGTGTAGGTCACTCGTTGACCTTGGGGGCATCGGGGTGCGGGTTGCCTACAGTGGGCAGTGAGTCGCTCTCTCATGTAACAGTGGGTTAGACCAACGCGACACACCGATGATCCTGACCGAGACATTATTCTTAATCAAGATCTGATAAAGACTGTCGTGTATATGCTAGATGTGCAAAAATCAAAATGAGGATTATAGCACGTGGTCTGAGGCATGTGGTATCGACAGATCTTTTCGATCATTTCTCTGACTTGAGTTTTAGCTCCATGGAGTAGGAAATCGAGTCTTGTGCATATGCATAATCTGAACATTTATATCTGGATGATATATTAATTAAGGAATGTTGGCTATGATAATTATTTTGAGCACTTGGATGATGATTGAATTGATAAATGATTAGATGATAATAGTTGATTAATGCTGATAGCATGATTATGGTATGATCTATCTGTATGATATTGCTGTTTGTGTTATCTCTGTGCTGCCATGTTGGTATTGGTGTAGGTGATCTCACCTCTTTGTTATCCTGTTTTCTTTGTGTCTCAGTATTGTTAAAATCAAATAATAGAAGGATCAAGTTGTCTTAGACATAACGGGCGATGGATACTCTGAGATTGGTGACAACAATAAGGAGTGGACATTCAGGACTCGAAGGTGTGCAGTGTTGACAAAGGAACAGATGTCTGATGCATCAAGACGGACAGAAAAAGGAATAAGTATGTTAAAGTTTCTTGTTAGTGTTGTACCGTGCTATTAAGTAGGACCCGTCATGGGGTTTGCTACTGTCAAAAAAAAAATAAGTTTGTTAATTTTATATTTCTCTTTAAATTATGATATTAATTGGTGTCAATAGTGCATAATGAATAGTTGAAATATGATTTTTAATATTACCTAATATTTTTAGTAAATTTACGTGTTAGTAAAGAAGAAATTTTGAAACCCATCTTTTATAACTCAAACTTTGTGCGAACTTCTTTTCAGATTATGAGTCAAGAGTCAGAAATGTGATGCCCTAAGGAGGGTGTTATAGAGAGAGAGAGAGAGAGAGTAGGTGGAAGATCACGGGAAAGGTGGAAGAGACAGGATGAAAGAAAGTTGGAGAATAGATGGACTGCTTTACATGATGTATGAATGCAATGCAGAAATAATATTAAAGCATTAGAACCAGAGACTGAGCTCGGTACAAACAGAAATTAAAATAAAAAGTAAAGCATAAGAGTAAAAGGGGGAAAACTGATTATTATGAAAACATAAAGAAAAGATTACAAGATTGGAAGACGGGAAAAGGGAGAGTTTCTCTCACTAACCTCTCTCAAAGATCTAAAAATTATACATTGGGTAAAATTATGCATGCCTAACATCATGGGCAGACATCCATTTAAAGACTAAAATTTTACTATTACAACAGTAACGCTACAGTGTCCCGCTACAGTGAACATTTTCAATAGTAGTCTTTCGCAGCTTGCTACAGGGTTCAACGAAAATCGGTCTTCGACAATATTTTTTGACAAGGAACAGTGTTCGACAATGAATAAGTTTTGTCACTCATCATCCTTCAAGTCGATTGCGTAGCAGTCGTCTTCATTCTGATTTGCATAATCTTCGGACAAGGTGATTGAAGGGCAGGGAGAACCAGATTTCTTTGGAGCTGATTCTCTCCTAATAGCAACATCCATGTCCTTGTAAAGTTTGAGGACATCTTCCATATTTTGGAATAGATGAGCTTTGTCGGAAGAGGCAGCAATAGCAGCCAAGATTTTTGCTTTCTGATTTAAGAATTGATAATCAGCTTTATCAGCAGTCTTGAGATATTTTGGGTTCTATCGGAACTATAGTTTGATGTTGTCGGGAGATGCTCTGGAGGCGTCAAAATCAGCCCACCATTTAGCAAAAGCTTGTCTTTGCAGTGCAGGGAGAAGATTGGGGAGACCATCATGAGTATGATATTTATACTGCCAAGAAATTATCCAGGCAAGAGAAAGTTTGGAGAAGAAGTGAAGATCGACAGGAAATAAGTCATCACCTGAATCAAACTTCTTCAAGAAATATTGAAATCCTTCTATAACATTAGTCGAAAGAATCTGTTGGATTGGGCCAAAGAAGTTCCACCATTGCAAGAACCAGTGAGGGAACTTATATTAGACATTCTGTTTGAAGTAGATAAGCTAGGAGTGTCGGTTGGACTTATTTTGGAGCCAAAACATGTTACTCCAAGCTTGCAAGTAATCCTAGTAATTAAACCCAATTGGGTCGAAATGCTGAGAAAACTTCTTCAATGTGTTTGGGTTCATACCAAATTCTGTCGGTGTCATGACCTTCAAAATTTGGACCATCGAATGAGTTATGAAAGATTCGTCTTTAGGGTCCCTGTAATGCTTAAGAGAGACTGAGTCAGTATCGACAAGAATATATTCATAAAATTGTCAGGTTTTGTTTGTTGAGACTGGTTTAAAGTGAAAACCATTTGGAAAGATTTTTTGAGGAACTTTAATTGGGTTGGGATCCCAGAATTCTAGTTCCATTTGGATTACAGGCCAAAAACTTTCTTTTGGAATGTAATGAGGTTTGGAGGAGATAGGTTGAGATTGGACAATTAGATCCTTCTTCGGTTGGTTGACAATAATGGCTTTGCCTTTAAGTGTTTGAATCATGGTTTGAATGTTGGTTCCTTCGATAAATTCTTCAGTGAAGATTTGTTTCCATGATTTGTCCAGGAGATGGGTTAGGCCATGATCTTGCAGGGCTAACAGGGTTGTGATTGGCATGGCATAGTCTTCTTTTGATTATTTTCTCTGAGTCGATGACTCAGCTTTGGCTTGGGTTGATGACCCAGATGGAAGAGTCGAAGACCCCGATTGATAAGATTATTTGACTAGCTGTGCATAAGATGATTTGACTAGCTATGCCAGAGGTAGATTACCAACACCTCTTCCACTAGAGGAAGAAGATCTCGTCGATCTTGGCATGGGGCTATTTTCCTTGTAAATATTCACGGGTAAGATAGTCAGGTAATGTGTTTGAGGTGCCTTTGATATATTCTATATCGAAATCAAAAACACTCAAGATTGCTTGCCATCTAGCAAAAATTTGTTTTGAAGCAAGATTTTTAACATCTTTTTGTAAAATGTCTTTCGCATATTTGCAATTGACATGGACTAAAAATTTTTGATTTAATAAATCAGATTGAAAATTTGATATGCAAAGAACAATTGCTAAAATCTCTTTTTTGACCGTTGAATAATTCTACTGTGCAGGATTCCAATGTTTTGATACATATGCAATGATATGTTCTTTATTGTCGACACGCTGTTTGAGAATGCCACCATAACCTATGTCAGAGGCATCAGTTTCGACAATTTTGAATAGTTGAGGATTTGGAAGATAGAGGCATTGAAGATCCTTTACTTGAGATTTTACCTGTTTGACAATGTTTGTATGAATGTCTGACCAAGGAGGAGGACTCTTTTTCAGTCGATCATGTAGAGGTTTGACAAGATTACTCAGCTGAGGAAAGAAGTCAGTGACATAATTTAAACAACCAAGAAATCTTTGTAATTGTTTTTTGTCGATAAGTTGATTAGGAAACTTGTCCGTAAACTCAATTACCCGATCCATGAGATTGATAGTTCCTTGATAAATATTATGACCAAGAAATCTGATTTTAGTTTGGAAAAGATTAATCTTTGACTTGGAGACAACAAGACTATTTCTTTTAATAACTCCAAGAAAAATATTAATGTGTTTGAAATGTTGATCTATTGATTGAGAAAAGACAAGAACATCATCAATGTAGACAATGGTAAAGTTTGAGTAAGGATTGAAGATTTCGTTCATGATCAATTGAAATTCAGAAGGAGCATTCTTCAGACCAAAAGGCATTACGTTCCATTCGTATTGCCCAAATTGTACAGTGAAGGCCGTCTTGTAGCGATCACTTTCTTTGATTTGGATTTGCCAAAATCCAGATTTTATATCAAATTTTAAAAAGATTTTTGTTGTATACAGTTTTTTAAGAAGATCTTTTTTGTTTGGAATTGGATACCGAATCCATTGGAGTGCTTGATTCAGTGGTTTGTAATTAATGACTAATCGAGGAGTTCCTCTTTCAATCTCAGCTTGCTTGTTGACATAGAAGGTTGAACAAGACCATGGATTCTTACTTTTTCTAATGAGTCCTTTCGACAGAAGATCTTTAATCTCCTGCTGACAATACTGAACGAGTTCTTGACTCATTTGGATTGGTCTAGCCTTTGTAGGAATTTGTCTTTCATTGAAATCTTTTTCGTAAGGAAGATCCACCATATGTTTCTTCCTTTCCCAAAAAGCGTTTGGAAGATCTGAATAAATTGATCTTTGAATCTGTTCAAGAAGAGATTGAATCCTTTTCTGGATTTGGGGTTGGCTCAGGTTGGAATCAATATTTTTAAAGGAAATTTCTTCTTTTAAATAATTGATTTGGTTTTGTTTATATTGGATTAAGTTAAGATTCCTTAGAATCGGTTTCCTAAGAAATTTGAACATGATTGTTTGACCAAGATGTTGGGTAGTAATCCCTTTATCCGTGATTTGTAGAGGGAAGAGTGATCTGATGAATGGTGTTCTTAAGATCACTTCATTTTTTAGATTCTTGACTAATAAGAAAGAAGTTTTGACTTGGAAACCTTGGTTTTCAATGATTACAGAAGAAAGTTTGAATTTGATTTTAAGTTTTGAACCATTAGCCGTGCTGAGCTGTTCAGATGTTTTTTCAAAATACTTTGTTGGGATTAATCCCTCCAAAATACAATTTGAATCTGCCCCGGTGTCGAATAACACGACAGTGTTAAGGACAAAATTATCAATTTTGATTTTTATGTTATTAAAGAATTTTTGAATTTTCATTTGATTAATTATTTGTGCAAAAAATTCTTCATCTTCTTGATTTTCAGTCTTTTGACTTTTTTTACTCTTTCTCTCAGGAATTGTTTCCTTATTAGAGTCAGTTTGGATATCCTGGAGTTGAGATATTATAATCAGATGTAAGCTTTGTTGTTCTTTAAGTTGCTTAACTTCGATTTTCAGATTATTAATCTCGTATTGAAGATCTTGGATTGTTATAGTTTTCTTAGAAGCTTTCTTCTCAAGTCTTTTAAGTGTTTCTGTCAGATTATATTTGTTTTGAACGATTGGTTTCTTAAAGTTTTTAGAAGAACTTGCTTCCATTAAAGATTTTATTTTTTCTAAATAGATTTTCCTATCTTGAAGATCATCAATTGAATTAAGAACTTCGAACAGAAGATCTTGCTCCTTTGTTAAGACATTGATTTCGGGAGAATCTGATTCTTCGTCGAATGAAATGTCATCATTTTGGAATTGGTTTAAGTCTTCAGAGGATTCTTTATCAGACTCTTCTTCAGATGATTCAACTAACAAATTATTAATTTGTTCTTCTACTGTCGGTTCAAGATTTAAAGATTTTATCTTTCTTTTTAACCTATAATATTTACTAATGTGACCAGGTTTACCACAGTTATAGCAAATTAGAGGTTTCTTTGGAACTTTGACATTGTCAATTAGAGGTTTGGACCTAAATTCTTGTTTAAGTCTTCTGGGTTTGGTGCTTGTTTTATGTATGTAATATTTAGTTTTTTCGATATGATGAGATTTAGGTTTTGGTTTCGACTTCCTCCTAGCACAGGGAAGACCAAATTGTTCGCAGAACGTTCCTAAGTCCTGATTAGTTTGGGCCTTTTCTCTGGCGAGTTGGGCTTGAATCTTGTCATCCTGGCAGATTTTCAGGGCTACCTTTTGGATGAAAGCAATGAGTTGACTGTAACTCAACTGCTCATAAGGGATTTCTCCATTTGGGGATTGACTTCTGATCTTGTCGTGAACCTTGTCGCCTAAGGATTTGGAAGACCAGCAAGAAATTTTTCTTTCCAGAAAGGCTGTTGGCTATCCTCTCTAGTGTAAACCCTAGTCAAGAAGGTGTCTCTATACCACCTAAATTCAGCTAGAGTTTTGCATTTTAAGTTTGACAGAAGTTTGGCAGACCTATCTTTCCATAAAGATGGATCTCCTATGAAGTGTTGGGCGATTATGAAGATTAGATCGTTGACAGCATCAGGGATTGGTTTCCCATCACTGAGGATTATATTGCCATCGGCGTCAGTCTTGACTGCTTTTCCAATTTCAACCTTTTGTTCAGTGGAGATATAGTTATCCCACCATCCTTTGAGTTGACCAGAAAATCCTGATACAAGGATTCCAACAATGACTTCTTCTGGGCATTCGTATGAGGTTTGATAAGCAGTCGACACCATGGTCATATGCTGAAGAGTGTTGATGATGGCATATTCAGTCATCCCATCAATGTTCTACTCATAAATGTTGTTTGTGCTGAAGCTTCTAAAGTTTGGATTTCTTTCTTCAAGCAACAGATCAAGAGCTGTCGCTTTTTGATAGTAGAGTTTCGACAGATTTCTCTAGTTAAGAGTTTGGCTGATTATAGGATTTACCTTGATAACAGAATTTGTCTCAGTTTCAGTTTCTAGGTAATCAGATCCTGATTGTGAACTAGTTTGTCGAATTGTATTAACAATCAGATTTTTATCTCTAGTTTTGCTAGTCTTTGACTCTTGGGTCTATGGTGTATCTGGGGCGATTAAATTTAGTCTATCGATGAATTCATTAATAAGATTTTGGTTTGATATTTTAGGATTATTTAAAAGTTTTATACTTTCTTTGAGCTATCTGCTGACTTTGAACGGTTTGAAAAGAGGCTTTTCGACTAACTTGGGAGGTTTAGTTTCGTCGACTTTGGTTTCCGAAGTTGACGGTTTATCTACGGATTGTTTGACTAATTTTTTACCTAAAACTTGAAGGTACGTGTTCTACTTTAGTCTTGAAAGGAGAAGCTAAGACAAGATTGTTATCTTTGTCTTTTACATTTGGGATGAGATACTGAATGGAAGGAGGTAATTCAGATTTGATTAACTCACCATCTTTGCGATGCTAGACAGTAAGAACATTAGCTGATTTATCTTCAATCAAACCAATGCTCCAAGGATATTCAATTTCATTCCTAATCATGTAGGCATGAAACCAGTTAAAGAATGGGATATGTTGTTTGACTTTGTTGAGAAATTCGTAGAACTTCTCTTGGATTTCAGTTCTATTTGATCCCTTAAAATTTTTGAAAAACCACTTCCTTTCCGGAGTCCATTCCGCGGAATAGAAGTCTTTCCTAAGGGTTTCCTTATCTATAATGAAGTCAGATAACATGGACATCATCATTAAGAGAGGAATAGGTTGGAGATTGAATAGATCTCTGTTCATCATCGTCTTCACGTTGGTACGTTGGCCATGGGATGCTTGATGAAGTATCCAGTCCTCGAAGATTGATTATTGAAGGAGTAGATTGAATTATGGAAAAAGATTTTCTAGAGACAGCAGATCTGTAGTCTTCAGATCTGGAGGACGAAGATTTAAAAGATTTAGAAGAGCTGAATGGATTTCTCCTACTGAAGGCTAATTCAACTCTACCTGATTGGTGTTGAGTGATTTCCTGAATTTTAGGTGTTTCTCTGGGCAAAGCTGGAGTTGCTTTATCCATAATCCATTTCTCAGGGAGGATTACATCTTCCTATCGGATTTATTTAGGGACAACTACGTTGGCCTTTGTGATGTCTATCAAGAATAACATTGTTACTCCCTTGTCTTTTGGTTTTAATACTTTTGAGTAAAAAGAATTCATTACTTTGTATTGAATCCTATATATTAAGGCTAAAGGGATTGATCCAGGTTTCACGTCTAAGCCACAGACTTTGATGTTTAAAAATAACGTGTCTTGAATATTTTTGTCTTTCAGACTTGCAGTCCTATTAGGATAACAATTAAAATAGATTGGACCATGACCAAGACTAGTTTCAATGGTTCCTAGTAGTGAATCATGGAATTAATTATGTCTTATGTCTCTTAGACAAAGCAGAACAGATGCGTTTAGTCCTTCTCTAATTAGAGGTTTGACAGCTACCTGCACACATCTGATATAAAGATAATTGTATTTGTTGGCTTGACCTTTTAAGGTCTCTTGACAAAGAAGATGAAATTCTTCATCATCTCCTTCAATGGTGATTTGTTTCTCTACGGTCCTGATAATGTAATCAGAACTTCTGAGGAATTGTCCTTCAATTTTGTAGAGTTCATTGTTTGGGATTCTGGGGATTTCCCAGTCATCCATGTCTTGATTTATGTTTTCAAAACAAATTTATTCATTAAAGATGTTTGTTGTAGATGGATTAATTTGTTGCTCAGTGAGCGATGAAAAAGAAGATTGAGAAGATTTGAAGGAAAGCTTAGAAGACAAAGACCGCAACATGGCAGAAGATTTAAACAGAAAATATAGAAGACAGAAATAAAAATAGAATATAAGAATTAAACGCAGGAAATAGCAAGGAAAGAATAATAACAACAAAAGATAAAAGCAAATAACAGATATAGACTTAACCCTTGATATCATTACCCTCATTTAATATATATATATATATATATATTCTAAATATCATTAAATATTTATTAAATTTAAAACTATAACAAATTTCAGTTTGACCTTGGTTAGAACTCAAACCTCTCCCATTTTCATATATATTTTCAAGTGGCTTTCTTGGTTGAATAAATGAACTTAGAAAGCACTCAACTTTATGACCATTTTCTCCTTCATCCTACAATTGAAATTTTTTAAACTCTTACAAGTATGATAGTCTAAATTGTATAATGAGCTAGATTGAGACAGCAAAAGAAGACAAAGAGGTGAAATTTGAATATTTATGACACATATATCATATGTCCTCTAACATAAAATTAAAGTAAAACATCACTTTGGGAATACTTTACCTCACCACCACCCCTGATCTGAAGGTAAATCTCATAGTAATGCTAGTGGGGATACTTTATCAATGACAAAAAGTATTTAATAGTTGGTATCGTTAATTACTCCTCAAGGGAATTTTACTACTATATTTAAACATATAACAAAGTCTAGTTTGGCCATGGTTAGAACTCACACCTCTTCCATTGTCATATATGTTTTCAAGTAGGCTTTCTTGGTTGAATAAATAGATTTAGAAAACTCTTAACTCTTATACTAATTTTTTGTCTAGCTCATTTTTGAAACTCTTTAAATTTGAACAAGGATGATAAGCTTAGTTGTATAATGAGCCGAACACTGATGGTGAGAAAGAAATGGATTTTTATTATTTATGACCCACATATATTATTATATCTCCTCCAAAACACAGGTAAAGAAAAACACCAATCAAGAATAATCATAAGGCTTTTATATCTTGGATTTTTATTTTAGTCGCAAAAAATTAAAGAGAAAATTATCCCTTCAAAGTATTCCGAGCTCCTTATGTAACAGCCCAATATTTGCTATCCAATTATATCGTCATATAAAAGAATAACCCAATACTGGACCTGCTATTTCTAACATACGTTAACAATTATCCCATATCATTCATACATAATGAGTAAATATGGAGAGTCATGATCACAAAAGTTATATATATACATCACTGCCTCCAAGGCATATTGTAATACATAATCTTTTATAACAACGAAACTAGCATATTATACAAGCTTTTTAATCAAAAAGTATATAACTATACTAATCTTCGTTCATCTTCTCCTTCCCTTTTGAGGAACTAGCACCTGGATTTGCATGACAACACAATCGGGGTGAGAAAACATATCTCAGTAGAAGCATTCCAATACCAGTATATAGACATAAACAAACAGATAATATACTCAATTATCAACTAACATTTCAATCACAGAAGCAAACAACATCTCCATCTCAGAGACACGCAATTTCCTATACAACTGCAATCCATGAATATGTCATGATAGCAACCGCCCATACAATCGCCATGCTATGCGAATTTTTATGACTAATGCATATGCCTATGCAATAATCCTAATTATATAATGCAAAATGTATGAAACCATTTACAAGAACCCAGTTCTCTGGTAATGTCATGAAATGCATGAGCCTTGAACAAAACAAATGAACCCGGTTCCATGAGCTTTGAACAAGCACTGGAAACCCAGCTCCAGCTATTCCACGGGGTGTGAGGGAAAGACCATCCTCAACTCATTACTATGATCTGGAAGGTATGTTACCTCTTCACTTATAATCATGTATAATCACCTTCTCCGGGTAGTGAAGTCTCATCAACTACACGATTTTCACCAACAATCATATTTGATCAGAACAATGATCTCTGTGATAGGAAGGATTGGTTACTTACTCATTCAAAATCACATTAGACCATTTACAATGAGGACTCACCCTCATCAACATAGATAGGGAACAACAAATGCCAATTACTACAATAACTAGCAAGTCAATTGATTTACATTCCTAACTACCAACATGAAACACAATAATGTTAAATACCACAATAAATAACATACCAATTGATTTACCTTCATCACATATCTACTTAATTAGATATTCCTATTAGAGTCTCATTGCCCTCTACTAGGCATAAACAAAAGATTCTAAAATTAGGAACCTCAAAACATCAAAATAGAAATTCTGAAGAAATCTGCTCTAGGCACCTAAAAAGAATATTTTTCATAAATTCACCAAAAATACATCCTAACTGATAAAATTCATAAATTTTACAAGTAGATAGCCATATGTCTCAGCTTTCAAATGCAATAAGAACCAGGTCAATCTGATACTTATAGCTCAAGTTATATGACAAACACCACAGGCTATTTGGGTGGGTCCTCTGTTTTGCGTGCTATTGGACTATGAGCGCCCAGACGCTCAAATTCTGTGCCTAGGCTCTATAACACCAGAAACATGATCTGCAGAAGTGGTTTTTGCATAATTAGTGCTCCAACCAATTTCTAACACCAAACTTATGGGTTCTAAGCATTATCAAATCCTAAACATGATCTAAAAACATAATAGAATCATCAAATGCTTTCTTAAACCATTTATCATAGATCAATGAGCAAGAATTAACTCATAAACCTAACTTTTCTAACTTGGAAGATTATGGAAGAACAAGGACTTAATCAAGTTCTTAACCATCACTAAATATCATACTTAATATATTCAAGCCATTATCATGTTCACAAACACAAATCAAGCATGAATAACCATAAACCACAATCAATCCCAATTCTACCTAACAAACTACCTCTATGTAGCAGGTTGAAGTAAAAGGGAAGAGATGAAGTTATGAAACAAAAACCCCCTACCTCAAGATCAAGAAGATAAAGTCAAGAATGGATCCAAGCTCCACTTGATTCTCCTTGCTTCTTCCTCTTCTTCTCTTTGATTTTTCTTTTCTATTTTCTTTTCTTTTCTTTCTCTTCTTTATGTTTTCTCCTCTCTTCTCTGTTTTCTGATTCCCAAATATCTCAACCGTGAGATACTTAACACGAGAAGTTTATTTTGACTTCTCTTGGTTAGGTACCAAAACCCCGATCTACTAAGAACACCCAGATTTCACCAAATCCAATTTCGTAGCTTCTAACAGATTCAAAATAAATCATAAGATTCATTAAAAATTCTGTTTCACCAAAAATTGATATTTTCATATCAGTTAGGGGTCAATCTGACACTAAAACACACAACCAATATGCTTAAAAATGCTAGACTAACTCTGAAAATTCTCAAACTTTAATCATAGTACACTTCCCCCATTTGTGACTTAAAAATAAACTCTCCACATTTATTTCAACTAACTAAGCAGTTTAAGTCACTTCCGGAGCAAATAACAACTATATTTCTCATATAGTGTTATAGCAAAGTGTCTAAATATACTCAAAAAGTTACAAAACTACACAGACATGTTAAGTAAGTATTAGGCTACCTCTGTAACCATATACAATTCTAACATGATATTCTAGGGTATTACATTCTCTCCACCTTTTCAGAATTTTGTCCCCAAAATTTGGTTTACCAATGGTAAAAAAAAAAAATCCAAACAACTCACACATAACAATAGGTTCAACCAAACCTTAAGAAAATAGAATTTCACAACAAGTACAACCATGTAGTTACCTTTTCCTGCATTATAGGCTGGTAAAGTCTTCACTTTTGGTATATTGTAGACTCTCCCCGGCCTTTCCTCTGACTTTGCCTATTTTTTTGGAGGACAATTCCTTGCAAAATGGCCCAACTAGCCACATTTATAACATGTTACCTGATCAGCTACACAAGCTTTGCCTCTCTGGTGCCTACCACATCTAGCACACAATTTCTCACTACTATCCTTCTGTTCTTGCTTTCCTCTGTCCTTCTGGTCTCTATATTACGAAGCACTCACTTCTGATATACTTTCTGAACTCTTCCTCTTGTGAGATTCTTGTGATTGATGCTCATGCTATAGTCTAAAACTCAAGGGTTCTACAACCCTACATTTGTTCACCAAGGATGGGTAATCTCTAATCTTAAAAGGTTTCACCAACCTCCTCATGCTCTCTCTCAGCCCAATTTCAAACTTCATACACTTCCATCTATCATCTGAATTGTACCAGAGTGAAGAGGAAAACTTTGACAGCTTCTCAAATTTTGCCACATATTGTCCGACTATCATGTTTCCTTACTGTAGCTGTAGAAACTCCATCTCCCTTTCTTTTTGCACAGGTTGTGGAAAGTATTTCTCCAAAAAGATAACTTTAAACACTTCCCAAGAAACCTGGGTCCCAGCTACCTCCATCAATCTGGTTGCACTGTTCCACCAGTGCTCATCTTCTCCTTTCAACATATACACTACAAAAGACATCTTCTACTACTCTAAATATCTCATAGCTATGAAAATCTTCTCTAGTTGAGTTATCTATTCCTCAGCCCTTTTCGGGTTATAGTCTCCTCTGAACGATGGTGGACTTGCATTTCGAAACTTAGAAAGGTCATGAAAATCCTGATTCCTCTCCTCCTGTACCTCACGCCTAGGTGGTGGTGCTGGTGGTGGTGTAGGCTGTGTTTGGTTGGCCTCTAGCCTCTCAAGCTCCATAGCAGTTGCAGCTGCCTACTCCCTCATTACTGTAACATTCGTAGTTGTTTGCTCACGCATCGCTTCGGCCATTACCATCACGGCCTCGGCCATCCCCAAACCTTCATTCTCAAGATTCTGCCATAGTTTCCTGTAAACAGAGAATAATTCATATTGAGTTAACTAGGCTCAATATCATGTAACCGTGTCACAGTAGCTAAACCAAACATCGCAAAGGCAAACATGCAATTCCACTCAAACAATCACATGTAAAAGACAAGAAATGCATAACCAACACGAAATATGCCTAAGCATAGCTAGTCCATACCCCGACTCAACAAGATGAACTGCTCTGATACCAAAATATAATAGCCTAATATTTGCTATCCAATTATATCATCATATAAAAGAATAACCAAATACTGGACTTGCTACTTCTAACATACATTAACAATTATCCCGTATCATTCATACATAATGAGTAAATATGGAAAGTCACGATTACAAAAGTTATATATATACATCACTGCCTCCAAGGCATATTGTAATACATAATCTTTTACAACAATGAAACTAGCATATTATACAAGCTTTTTAATCAAAAAGTATATAACTATACTAATCTTCGTTTATATTCTCCTTCCCTTTTGAGGAACTAGCACCTGAATTTACATGGCAACACAATCGAGGTGAGAAAACATATCTCAGTAGAAGCATTCAAATACCAGTATATAGACATACATAAACAGATAATATACTCAATTATCAACTAACACTTCAATCACAGAAGCAAACAATATCTCTATCTTAAAGACACGCAATTGCCCATACAACTGCAATGCATGAATATGTCATGATAGCAACCGCCCATACAATCGCCATGCTATGCCAATTTTTATGACTAATGCCTATGCCTATGCAACAATCCTAATTATGTAATGCAAAATATATGAAACCATTTACAAGAACCCAATTCTCTAGTAATGTCATGAAATGCATAAGCTTTGAACAAAACAAAGGAACCTGGTTTCATGAGCTTTGAACAAGCACTGGAAACCCAGCTCCAGCTATTCCGCGGGGTGTGAGGGAAAGACCATCTTTAACTTATTACTATGATCTGGAAGGTTTGTTACCTCTTCACTTACAATCATGTATGATCACCCTCTCTAGGTAGTGAAGTCTTATCAACTACTTGGTCTTTAGCAACAATCATATTTGATCAGAACAATGATCTCTGTGATGGGAAGGATTGGTTACCTACTCATTCAAAATCATATTAGACCATCTACAATGAGGACTCACCCTCATCAACATAGATAGAGAACAATAATAATGCCAATTACTACAATAACTAGCAAGTCAATTGATTTACATTCATAACTACCAACATGAAGCACAATGATGTTAAATACCACAATAAATAACATATGAATTGATTTACCTTCATCACATATCTATTCATTTGATACTCCTATTAGAGTCTCATCACCCTTTACTAGTCATAAACAAAAGATTCTGACAAATACTTCCTAACTGATAAAATTCTAAAATGTACTCATCAAAATAGAAATTCTGAAGAAATCTGCTTTGGGACCTAAAAAGGATGTTTTTCATAAATTTACCAAAAATACATTCTAACTGATAAAATTCTAAAGTTTACAAGTAGATAGATTTATGTCTCAGCTTTCAAATTCAATAAGAACTAGGTCAATTTGATATCTGTAGCTCAAGTTATACAACAAACACCACAGGCTGTTCGGGTGGCTCCTTTGTTTTGCGTGCTGCTGGACTATGAGCTCCCAGATGCTCCAATTCTGGTGCCTAGGTGCCAAAACACCAGAAACATGATTTGTAGAAGTGGTTTCTGCATAATTGGTGCTCCAACCAATTTTTAACACCAAACTGAGATGGATTTGGATGTTCAGGGAGATACCTCCGAGAAAATCAAGTCTGATGCATAGGGAATTCAATTTATGGAATGAATTCCGTTGAACGCGGGAAAGGAGAAAGTTACAGAGAGTTTTAAGAGAGAGAAAATATTTGTATGAATATTCAATATCCTTTTTCTTTTGCCTAAAAGCTATGAAATATAGCATCCATTCGTTACAATTGTGCACCAATAGGAAAGTTGCAACAAACTTCCCATTATAGTTATGCCACAATAACATCTAATCATAACATAACTAGAGTAACTAAAATGCCTTTACTAAAATGGAAAATATCGAAAAAGGCAAATAAACATTGAAATGGTAAATAACTAAGTGTTACAGTATTAATAGTGTCAATACTGTAGCAATACCCTGCCCTTCAAGACAAACCTTGATTTTAAGGTTGAAAGTTGGGAAATTGTTTGAGAAGATCATAGTAAAACTCCCAAGTAGCCTGATCAGTGGGGTGGTCCTTCCATTTCACAAGCACTTTAGTAGCAGTAACTCTTCCTCTCTTGACTATCTTTCTATCAAGAATAGTTTTTGGTTCCCCTTTTTGTCCAAAAACCTTATCCCGTTGTGGCAGAGGGTAAATTTTAGCAGTTTTGGGGTCTTTGCACAACTTCAGCTGGGAGACATGGAAGACATTGTGAATTTCAGAAGAAAGAGATAAGTCTAATTGATAAGCCATGGCTCCAATTTTGTCTACCACTCGAAAAGGACCATAGAACTTAGGGAGGAGTTTGTGATAAGAATGGTATTTAACAGAAAATTGCCTATAAGGTTGCAATTTGAAGTACACAAAATCACCAGTAGTAAAGTTTCTATCACTGTGATTCTTGTCAGATTATTGAGTCATGCGATTTTGAGCCCTTATCAAATGGAATTTCAGCAGTTGGATCACTGCTTCCCTGGCGCTCAAGGTTCTATCAACAGCAGGAGTAGCAGTTTCACCAGGAAGATATGGAAGGTGAATAGGAGGGGCTTGCCCATAAACCACTTCATATGGAGATGTTTGAATTGAGCAATGAAAGTTAGTGTTGTACCACCACTCGGATAAAGATAACCATTTAGACTAGGAAGATGGTTTCTCAGAACACATACACCTAAGATAGGTTTTGAGGCATTTATTGACAATCTCGGTTTGGCCATCGGTTTGAGGATGGTACGCAGTGGATTTGTTCAAAGATACACCTTGTAGCTGAAAAAATTCATTCTAGAAGTTAATGATGAAGACTGGGTCCTTGTCACTGACAATTATACTAGGCAGCCCATGAAGTTTAAAGATTTGGTCCAGAAAAACTTGAGCAACATCCATGGCAGTGTATGGGTGGGATAAAGGTAGGAAGTGGGCATATTTGCTAAGCCTATCAACCACAACAAAAATCACTTACTTCCCATGTGAAGGTGGCAGACCTTCCACAAAGTCCATATTTATGTCCTCCCAAATCCGGTTGGGAATAAGTAAAGGTTGCAGTAACCCTGGTGAAGCACCCAAGTCAGGTTTGCATTTTCGGCACACATCACAATGCCTTACATAATTATATATGTCCTTGAGCATCCCCTTCCAAAAGAAAAGGGACCTGATTCTAGCAACGGTTACATCTCATCCAGAATGGCCACCCACTAATGGGTTATGGAGCCATTTTAGAATAGCTAACTTGGTGTCCATATCAGCACCAACAACCAATTTACCTTTTCTCCTCAATTCACCCTGGTTCCAAGAATACTTAGGATGTTTTGTAGGTTCCTGTTGTAATTCCTGTAACAGTTGTTGCATGTCCAAATCGGTGGTCCAGCTATGCTTAATTTGCTCCAAGAGATCAGTGCTAGCATTATTAAGCATAATTGGAAGTAACTCATCACCTTGTTTTCGAGAAAGAGCATCTGCAGCTACATTTGTCACACCTTCTTTATAGTGAATTTCAAAATCAAACCCTATTAATTTTGCCATCCACACCTGTTGAAAAGGGGTGTTCAACCTTTGTTCTAATAGAAATTTGATGCTCTTTTGATTAGTCTGAATCACAAAATGATCATGAGATAGGTATGGCCCTCATTTCTGTACTGCATATACAATTGCTAAAAGCTCCTTTTCATATATAGACATAGCTTGTTGTTTGGGACCCAATGCTTTGCTAATATAAGCTACAGGATGCTTGTCTTACATTAAGACTGCACCAATACCCGAACCAGAGGCATCAGCCTCTACCACAAAAGTTTTGGAGAAATTTAGGAGAGCTAGAACAAGGGAAGTCACCAAAGCTGTCTTAAGGGAATTGAAGGCATTAGTGGGTAAAGAGTCCCACTTGAAACTGTCTTTTCTAAGCATATCAGTCAAAGGCTTAGCAATTTTACTAAAGTTCTTCACAAACCTTTGATAATAGCCTACCAACCCAAGAAAACCTCTAAGTTGTTTGATATTTGTAGGGTGTGGCTAATCAACCACTGCTTGGATTTTTGCAGGATCAGTAGACACACCATTGCTATAAATGAAATGGCTGAGATACTCAACTCTGGACGTGGCAAAACTACACTTGCTTTTCTTAAGGAATAGGTTATGATCCCTGATGAGTTGGAAAATAACCTTGAGGTGTGTTGCATGAGCATCTATTGAGGGGCTGTATATGAGAATGTCATCAAAGAATATTATCACAAACCTTCTTAGAAAAGAGTGAAAAATGTGATTCATCAAGGCTTGGAATGAAGCTGGTGCATTTGTCAAACCAAAGGGCATAACCAAGTATTCAAAGTGTCCTGCATATGTTTTAAAGGCAGTTTTGTATTCTTCTCCAGTGACCATTCTTACTTTGTGATACCAGACCTCAAATCCAGTTTTGAATACACTGTAGATTCCCCAATTCATCCATCAAGTCTTCTATCAAAGGAATGGGAAACTTGTCTTTTACTGTCTACTGGTTCAGCCTCCTATAATCCACACACAACCTCTAGGAACTATCTTTTTTTCTGACCAAGACATCTGGAGATGCATAAGGACTATTACTATACTGAATAATTCCTTGATTGAGTATGTCCTCTACTAACTTGTCAACTATATCCTTCTGTATAATTGAGTACCTGTAAGGTCTCAAGTTGAAAGGAATAGAACCATTTTTAAGAGGAATCCTATGGTCAAAACTAGGCCTGCAAGGAGGTAACTGGTTTAGTTCCGAAAAAATATCAGTGAATTCTACAATGATGTTCTAAATAACCCTTGGAATATTGGGATTAGAAAGTTTTGCAGAATTGAGACTGCAAGTAGGGACTTCAAAAAAGTTTGGAGCCTTGTTGAAATGTAAGAAACCTAGTTGAGCACCCTATTGCACAACTTGAGTGAAGATTTTATTGTTGATCAGTTTAATCCCTGCAGGTTTAGACCCTCTCAACACAAACCTTTTCCCATCTATGGAAAATTCCATCTGTAATTTGATAAAGTCCCAAATGATTGGCCTAAGAGTGGTCAGCCATTGGACTCCCAATGCTAAATCACAGCAGCCCAAAGGAAGCACCATCACAACGGATGTGAACTTAGATTGTTGTAACTGCTAAGTAAAGTTCTTACAAACATAAGGAGCATCAATCCTAGTACCATCAGCTGCTGTGACAGAGAGAGGGGTGATAGATTCTAGTTCGCAGCCCAGTTTTTTGTCCAATTCCAAGTCAAGGAAATTATGAGTGCTACCACTGTCGATCAAAAACTACAACATCGTTTTATTGTAGAGTTCACTGACCCTCATGGTTTAGTAATTTGAAGCACCCGATATAGCATTCATGGATATCTATGGCTTGTCAACTAAGTTGGAATGTACCACAAGACCATCCCCTTCTTCTATTACCTCAATTTCCTCATCTACTGCCTCATCATCATCCATTTCCATCAGAAGCAATTGGGACTTTCTGTATTTAATTTAGTGACCAGGAGTGAAAGGTTAATCATAAACATAACCCCTTTGCTCTCCTATCGGCCATTTCAGTTGCATTGAAAGTTCTAGGTGCTTTACCCAAAATTAGTTTAGTGGTCTGGTTCTGAACATTTGAAGTAACACCATAAGTGGGCTTGTTAACAGTTGTAGGAGTTTTATAAGTAGTGTTGCTGTAGCGATTGGTAAATTTGGAACCATGTTGAGACTGAACAGATGATTCATGCAATTTAGCCAAATTTGCAGCATGTGCAATAGAGGTGGGGCTAAACATCCTCACATGCATTTGTGTGTTATGCTCCAATCCAAACAAAAATATACTCAGAGAATGCTTGGGGGTAGAGTAACCTAAGTTAAAGCTAATTCAAATTCACCTATATATTCTTACACTTTATCCATTTGTTTCACTTGAATCAAAGAGGAAAGAGAATCCTCATAAGCATCACCAAATCTCACAGTAACATCAGCTATGTATTGAGGCCAATCGAGGTAAATATTGAACCTCAATCGCATATAATTCAAATGACATTGTAGAGCACTATCCTCAAGATGAATTGAAGCTAACCTGACCTTGGTTTCTAGTGGGGTGTTGTCCAGGGGGAAACATTGTTCACATTTGTAGAGCCACTCCTTTACCTTCGAGCCATTGAACTTGGGAAATTCAATCTTTGAGCACCTCGTGGAGAAATGGTGTTGAACCTGGTTATGTGGCCTCTGGTTTTCCCCATTTAATCCTTGAGTCCCCTCATGAAGCACATGGTGAGGCACACATAGATTATTAGCTGAGGACCCCTCAACATGAAATTGACTCAACTGATTGTTGAACATAGGTCGGAGCTCCGAAAGACATGCGGTCACTTGGTCCAGTTTTGACTGCATTTCGGCATTCGAATCCAAAATATTCTTCATCAATGTTCACTCCATCTCTTGCATACTAAGTTGATATCTCGTCGCGTCAGCCATGATTGAACCTCAGGATGAAGCTTTGATACTAGTTGAGATGGATTTGGATGTTCAGGGAGATACCTCCGAGAAAATTAAGTCCAATGCACAGGGAATTCAATTTATGGAATGAATTCCGTTGAACATGGTAAAGGAAAAAGTTACAGAGAGTTTTAAGAGAGAGAAAATATTTGTATGAATATTCAATATCCTTTTTCTCCAAAGGCTATGCAATATAGCATCCGTTCGTTACAATTGCGCACCAAAGGGAAAGTTGCAACAAACTTCCCATTACAGTTATGCCACAACAGCATCTAATCATAACATAACTAGAGTAACTAAAATGCCCTTACTAAAATAGCAAATACTGAAAAAGGCAAATAAACATTGAAATGGTAAATAACTAAGTGTTACAGTATTAATAGTGTCAATACTGTAACACAAACTTATGGGTTCTAAGTATTATCAAATCCTAATCATGATATAAAAATATAATAGAATCATTAAATACTTTCTTAATCCATTTATCATAGATCAATGAGTAAGAATTAACTCATAAACCTAACTTTTCTAACTTGGAAGATTATGGAAGAACAAGGACTTAATCAACTTCTTAACCATCACTAAACATCATACTTAATAAATTCAAGCCATTATCATGTTCACAAACACAAATCACACATGAATAACCATAAACCACAATCAATTCCAATTCTACCCAACAAACTACCTCTATGTAGCAGGTTGAAGCAAAAAGGAAGATATGAAGTTATGAAACAAAAACCCCCTACCTCAAGATCAAGAAGATGAAGTCAAGAATGGATCCAAGCTCCACTTAATTCTCCTTCCTTCTTCCTCTTCTTCTCTTCGGTTTCTCTCTTCTATTTTCTTTTCTTTCCTTTCTCTTCTTTAAGTTTTCTCTTCTCTTCTCTATTTTCTTATTCCCAAATATCTCAACCGTGAGATATTTAACAAGAGAAGTTTATTTTGACTTCTCTTTGTTAGATACCAAAACCTCGATATGCTAAGAACACCCAGATTTCACCAAATCCAATCTCGTAGCTTCCAACATATTCAAAATAAATCCTAAGATTCATTAAAAATTCTGTTTCACCAAAAATTGATAATTCCATATCAGCTAGGGGTCAATCCAGCACTAAAACACATAACCAATATGCTTAAAAATGTCAGACTAACTCTGAAAATTCTCAAACTTTAGTCGTAGTATAGTTCCCACATTTGTGACTTGGAAACAAACTCTCCATATTTATTTCCACTAACTAAGCAGTTTAAGCCAATTCTAGAGTAAATAACAACTATATTTCTCATATAGTGTTATAACAAAGTGCCTAAATATACTCAGAAAGTTACAAAACTACACATACATATTAAGTAAGTATTAGGCTACCTCTGTAATCATATACAAGCCTAACATGATTTTCTAGGGTATTACATTCTCCTTACCTTTTTAGAATTTTGTCCCCAAAATTTAGTTTATCTATGGTAAAAAAAAAAAAAAAACCCAAGCAACTCACACACAACAACAGGTACAACCAAACCTTAAGAAAACAAAATTTCATAGCAAGTACAACCATGTACTCACCTTTTCCTGCATTATAGGCTGGTATAGCCTTCACATTTGGTATATTGTAGACTCTCCCTGGCCTTTCCTCTGACTTTGCCTCCTTTCTTGGAGGATATTACCTGATCAGCCACACAAGCTTTGCCTCTGTGGTGCCTACCATATTTAGCACACAATTTTTCACTACTATCCTTCTATTCTTGCATTCCTTTGTCCTTCTGGTCTCTATGTTGTGAAGCACTCACTTCTGATAAACTTTCTGAACTCTTCCGCTTGTGGGATTCTTGTGATTGATGCTCATGCTGTGGTCTAAAACTTAGGGGTTCAACAACCCTACATTTGTTCACCAAGGATGGGTAATCTCTAATCTCAAAAGGTTTCACCAACCTCCTCATGCTCTCTTTCAGCCCAATTTCGAACTTCACACACTTCCATCTGTCATCTGGATTGTGCCAGAGTGAAGAAAAAAACTTGGACAGCTCCTCAAATTTTGCCACATATTGTCCAACCGTCATGTTTCCTTGCTGCAGTTGTAGAAACTCTACCTCCCTTTCTTCTTGCACAGGTTGTGGAAAGTATTTCTCCAAAAAGATAACTTTAAACACTTCCTAAGAAACCTAGGTCCCAGCTACCTCCATCAATATCCTCGCACTGTTCCACCAGTGCTCAGCTTCTCTTTTCAACATATACACTGCAAAAGACATCTTCTGTTCCTCCGAACATCTCATAGTTGTGAAAATCTTCTCTGACTTAGTTATCCATTCCTCAGCCCTTTCAAAGTCATAGTCTCCTTTGAACGAAGGTGGACTCGCCTTTCAAAACTCAGAAAGGTCATAAAAATCCTGATTCCTCTCCTCCTATACCTCACGCCTAAGTGGTGGTACCAGTGGTGGTGTAGGTTATGTTTGGTTGGCCTCCAACCTCTTAAGTACCATAGCAGTTGCAACTGCCTGCTCTATCATCGCTGTAACATTCACAGTTGTTTGCTCACGCATCACTTCAACCATTGTCATCATGGTCTCGGCCATCCCCAAACCCTCATTCTCAAGATTTAGGTTCCTGCTTCTACGCGGTTGTCCCCTTGCTGCTGGTCGTCCTCGTGCTGCCATAGTTTCCTATAAACACAAAATAAATCATATTGAGTTAGCTAGGCTCAATATCATATAACCGTGTCACAGTAGCTAAAGCAAACATCGCAAAGGCAAACATGCAATTCTACTCAAATAATCACATGTAAGAGACAAGAAATGCATAACCAACACAAAACATGCCTAAGCATAGCCAGTCCATACCCCGACTCAACAGGATGAACTGCTTTGATACCAAAAAATAATAGCCCAATATTTGCTATCGAATTATATCGTCATATAAAAGAATAACCCAATACTGGACTTGCTACTTCTAACATACATCAATAATTATCCCATATCATTCATACATAATGAGTAAACATGGAGAGCCACGATTACAAAAGTTATATATATACATCACTGCCTCCAAGGCATGTTGTAATACATAATCTTTTACAACAATGAAACTAGCATATTATATAAGCTTTTTAATCAAAAACTATATAACTGTACTAATCTTCGTTCATCTTCTCCTTCCCTTTTGAGGAACTAGCACCTGGATTTACATGGCAACACAATCGGAGTGAGAAAACATATCTCAGTAGAAGCATTCCAATACAAGTATATAGACATACACAAACAAATAATATACTTAATTATCAACTAACACTTCAATCACAGAAGTAAACAACATCTCCATCTCAGAGACACGTAATTGCTTATGCAATTGCAATGCATGAATATGTCATGATAGCAACCGCCCATACAATTGCCATGCTATGCCAATTTTTATGACTAATGCCTATGCCTATGCAATAATCCTAATTATGTAATGCAAAATGTATGAAACCATTTACAAGAACTCATTTCTTTAGTAATGTCATGAAATGCATGAGCCTTGAACAAAACAAAGGAACCTAGTTTCATGAGCTTTGAACAAGCACTGGAAACCCAGCTCCAGCTATTCCACGGGGTGTGAGGAAAATACCATCCTCAACTCATTACCACGATTTGGAAAGTATGTTACCTCTTCACTTACAATCATGTATGATCACCCTCTTTGGGTAGTGAAGTCTCATCAACTACACGATCTTTAGCAATAATCATATTTAATCAGAACAATGATCTCTGTGATGGGAAGAATTTGTTACCTACTCATTCAAAATCACATTAGACCATCTACAATGAGGACTCACCCTCATCAACATAGATAAGGAACAACAATAATGCCAATTACTACAATAACTAGCAAGTCAATTGATTTACATTCTTAACTACTAATATGAAACACAATGATGTTAAATACCACAACAAAATAACATACTAATTGATTTACCTTCATCGCATATCTATTCATTAGATACTCTTATTAGAGTCTTATCACCTTTTACTAGGCATAAACAAAAGATTCTAATAATTAGGAATCTCAAAACATCAAAATAGAAATTCTGAAGAAATCTGCTTTGGGCACCTAAAAAGGATGTTTTTCATAAATTCACCAAAAATACATCCTAATTGATAAAATTTTGAAATTTTACAAATAGATAGCCTTATGTCTTACTTTCAAATGCAATAAGAACCAGGTCAATCCGATATCTGAAGCTTAAGTCATACGACAAACACCACAGGCTATTCAGGTGGCTCCTCTGTTTTGCGTGCTACTGGACTATGTGGAATCCAAACTCTTTTTAATTTTACCTGTCTTTTCTCAATTAAATTCAAATTTTTCTCCCCCTTTTGTCATGAGCAAAATAGAGGGGTAAGACCCATAGATAGATATTCAAGTAGAAGAGCATAAAAAGAACCAAATAACTGAAAAGCATACTCATATCAATGCAAGGTCATTAAAAAAAACTTTATTTATTCATTAACCAAAAAGGATGCATTTACAAGAACCAGAAATAAATAAAACAAAGATTCTAAGAAATAAAGCTCTTAGAAATAGGCATCTAGTGGCGGAAGTAAAGAAGCAGGTGTAGGGGCAGGTGATGCAGCTCGTAAGGCAACAACCTCACGTTCAACACATTCTATTTTATCAAAAAGAATAGAGAAGGCGTGTTCTATATAAGCATGGTTATCATGCAAGGTAGCCATGATTTGTTCCAAAGTGATTGGAGCAAGGGCAGCAGGAGGAGCATTAACAGGGGCAGCAGGGACAGCAGAGGCATCAGTAGGGTCAAACTCATCATCAACCTCATCTAGGTACACCCAGCCTTCATCAGTCTTGATCATCTTCATTTTACACAAGGTGTAGGAGCCGAAGACGTTGTGATGAGTCAAGGTGATGGCTCGCTCAGTCTCCAAGACCTAAGGATACTTGTTGAGCAAGGTAGTGATGAGAATACTATAAGGCAAGTCAGATTTTTCCTTACCCTTGGCCCTCATCATGTGTTTCATGATAAACACAGGCTAGTTGATCTGATGACCATTCTTCAGGATCCAAAGCATGAAGATGTCATCTTCACTAAGGTAGGCGTAATTCCCACCAGTCCATAGCCTAGAGTGATTTTTGGACCAAAAAAAGAACATGAGTGTGAGTTAGGCTTTAAGAAACTTAAAATGATTATTCTAAATGAGTTTGGTCTAAAACAAAGGAAAGAACTTATTTAATTAAAAGTAATAAAGATTGAATGAAAAATGCTAGAGAATTTCCCTAGAGAGGTTAATAGAAAAAAATGAAATTAAGGCGTAACTTTTATATCAAACTTTAAAAAGTATGTTTTCACCCTTGAGATTTAAACAATGACTTGTTATAATGCCATAAGTAGGACCAATGATTGTTGATAATTGATTGGGCCTAATATGGCACATAATCATTGACAAGTCATACTATTATTGAATATCTGTAAATATGTGCATCGAGTCATCATGCATTGTGAAAGTCTGTTGGACTCTGTTTGTAAGGTTGTATGCCTAGGAGATGAATCACACCTACAGGCAAGTGCGAATAGACTAGTGTAGGTCACTTGTCGACCTTAGGGACGTCGGGGTGCGAGTATCTCACAGTGGACAGTTGGTAGCTCCTCTATGCCATGGGATAGACTGATGCAAATGCACTGACAATCCAGACCGAGACACAGTCCTATATCACAATCTTGTGAAGAATGCATTGTATAAGCCATGTTGCGCAATTTGTTGATATTGAAAGCACTTGATTTGAGGCTGATGAGATACAGGCATGTCTCCTTGATCATCCTCTCTAATATTGTGTTTAGCTCCATGGAGTAGGATTTTGGTACATTGTGCATGTGCATAATCTATCAATATATTTATCTGGCATAAATATATATGATTATGAAACTGTTTCTTTTAATGATGTTATGACTATCTGTATTATCAAATTGTTTATCATCCGAATCTTGATGTTATTTATTATGTTTACCATGCTGTATGGCGTCCTGCACCGTTTCTGGTTCTTTACTGCAATAACTGGTATTGATGTTGGATATCTCACCTTTTTTTGTATTATGCTATTTTGTTTAGACCTATGCTTCTTAAAATACCGAGGCCAGAAAGAGCCTGAGTTTCCTAGTTTTGGGGCGAGTTAGTCTTCTGCTTAGCTATGACATCCCAGTGAGGTTTTCTCGGGTATGCTAGACTGAGGTTCCACGAAGGCAGTGACTCTTGGCACGTCAACTTGATCACAGAGCGTTTCGTCTACGTGGGAGATGTGACTGTACCTTTGGCTTGGGGTCGTTATGATCCACCTATTTTTTCTTTTGATGTTACTATATCGCTGGAGTTCTACATGCCGATACGTGAGGTATGGGGTGATCGCGACTCTACATGAGCTCCTACTCGTGAATCTGTTGCTCTTGTAAGCATTTCCTTTTTTGAGGAGGATCCTGAGGAGGACCCCTCTGGGGCTCCTTCTCAGTAGTTGATGGAGGCATGATACTTTTTGTAACCTTAGTGGCTGTCTGTATATATATCTTTTTGGGCATGTAAAGCTTCTATTTTCTTTTGCTAAAATCGTTGATGTATCTAGATACTTATGTTATGAATCCTATGTATAAAAGTATGGTTTAATGTTCACGTTAATTTTTATTAAGTTTTTGTTTTTCGCTTATTGAAAAAAAATATTTATAGAAAAAAAAGGGATTGCCAAGTTGCTATATGATTTATAAATGAACAGATTACCACCTGTATGTATATAAACTAGGTCTTAGTGTATGTTTTTTTAGAGTTTTGTAGGTTTGATGTGATGTCCTCCTCCTGAAAAAGGGGGTGTTACACTAGTTTGGAATCAGAGCCCTAGTTTGAGCTTTTTTTTGGGTTTGGTGGTGTCTGTCTTGTTTATGATGTGTGATTCTCTGTGTTTAGTTTCCAAAAGGTTACATCTAAACTTTCCTTGTGTTTTGTTTAGTTGACTCTGGAAAAAAGTAATGGCATATGGTAGAGGAAGACGCGTCAACGTGGAATGCGACAACGAAGAGATGACTGCAGCTGCTGAAGCTATGCAGCGGATGGCAGAAGTTATTATGCAACAGAATCAATGAGCACCACAATAGTAAGAAGTGACTGTTGATGCCCAGAATTTGTCTGAATTTCATCGAAACAATCCTCCACAGTTCAGAGACGAGTTTGATCTAGAAAAGTCAAGTTTGTGGATTTAAGAGCTGGAAAAGATTTTTGAAGGAATGAGATATGCGGACGATCGCAAGGTAACTTATGCTGTATTTATGCTAGTGGGAGACAATGAAAATTAGTGGAAAAGAACTCAGAGATTGCTACAAGTAGAAGAAAGAGAAATTACATAAGAAGTATTATGTAATGCATTTCTGGAAAAGTATTTTTTGGATAGTGCAAGGTATGCCAAGGAAATGGAATTCCTTGGGTTATGACAAGGTGGGATGACAGTTAACGAGTATGCTGCAAAGTTTGAGAATTTGTCAAAGTTCTCACGGTATCTTCAAATTCTTCCTGATGAGGTGTGGAAATGTCGTAAGTTTGAAGAAGGTCTAAAGGTTGAATTGAAGAAAGGGGTACTACCAATGAGAATGAATCAGTTCTCAACCTTGATGGATATGTGTTGCAGACTTTAAGAGTTAGAACTATCTCGAGAGGCAAGGAACCATAACTTTGGACCATCTAGGTTCCAAAGAGGAGGAAACAACAACAACCGGTTTAAGAGGAAGCCCTATTCCCGACCACTGGGAAATCAACAACGATCACTTGGTGGAGGCTCTAGCGGAAATTTTGGTGGCCATCAAGCTGGTCAGATTGTGGCATCTTCACCAAAGTGTTTGAAATATGGAAATGACCACCTAACAAGGGATTGCACGATCAAGGGAATTATCTGCTTCAGATATGGAAAGCTTAGACATATCTCCAGATATTGCAACTAACCTAAGGCGGAGCCTTCTGTCAATAATGCACGAGTTACAAAACCTCAGGTACAAGGTAGAGTTTACATGATGAATAGAGTGGAAGCCTCCCAATATGACGATCTGATAAAAGAAGATGGTACCATAGGAGGTAATCTTTTATCTGTACTGTATGAATCAGGAGTGATCCATTCTTTTATTGCTTATGACTGTGTGCATCGATTAGGTTTACCTGTGTCTTCTTTATCTTTTAATTTGAGTATTTCTACCTCTACTGCTAAACTATTATTACCACCCAAGTTTGTTTGAATTATACTTTATCTATTGAAGGTCAAGTCTTTTCTGTTGATTTGATCTGTTTACCTCTTTCTCAGGTAGATATAATTTTAGGAATAGATTAGTTATCTTCTAACCATATCCTGTTAGATTGTTCCAGTAAAACTATAGTTTTCCTTAAGGCTGAAGTTTCTAGATTTTTGACGGGCAGCCAAGTTCAAGTTTTCTTGAAAGAAGGAGCTCAGGGATATATACTATTATCTTCCTTAAAAGTCGAGAATGAGATGGATGTGAAGGCTATTCCGATAGTCAATGAGTTTCTTGAAATCTTTCCTGATGGGGTACCGGGTTTACCACCTGAACAGGAGATAGAATTTATTATCGATCTTGTGCCTGGATTCGGTCCCACATCCATAGCACCCTATAGGATGTCGCCGTCAGAATTAGTTGAACTCAAGAAGCAGTTGGAAGAACATTTGGAAAGATAATTTGTCAAGCCTAGTGTATCACCCTGGGGAGCACCAATGTTACTAGTCAAGAAAAAGGATGGAACTTCACGCTTATGTGTAGATTATCATTAGCTAAACAAGGTCACGATCAAGAATAAATATCCACTTCCGAGGATAGATGATTTAATGGATTAGCTGAAAGGAGCTTCTGTTTTCTCTAAGATTGATCAGCGTTTGGGCTATCATCATATCCGAGTGAAGGTAGAGGATATTCCTAAAATGGCTTTTCATACACGTTACTGACATTATGAGTATCTTATGATGCCATTTGAAGTGACGAATGCACTTGCCATATTCATGGATTACATGAATAGGATTTTTCGTCCTTACCTAGACAAATTCATCATCGTCCTCATCGATGACATTTTGATCTATTCTCAAAATTGGGAGGAACATGCTGAACATGTCAGTATAGTTCTCTAGATTCTGAAGGAGAAGAAGTTGTATGCCAAGTTGTCAAAGTGTTAATTTTGGCTGGAAGAGGTTAAGTTTTTGGGTCATGAAATCTCAAATGATAGAATTGTAGTGGATCAGTCGAACGTTGAAGCAGTTCTGCAGTGGGAAAGGCCAAAGACTGTGACAGAGATTCGTAGCTTCGTGGGATTAGTTGGTTATTACCAAAGATTCATTGAATGATTTTCTAAGATAGTAGGACCTCTCACTCAACTTATGAGAAAGAACCAAGCCTTTGTATGGACCGATGATTGTGAAGAGAGTTTTCAAGAATTGAAGAGACGATTGACTACTTCACCAGTTTTGGTTCTACCTGATCCCAATGAACCCTTTGAAGTGTATTATGATGCTTCACATCAATGTTTGGGGTGCGTGCTCATGCAAAATAGGAAAGTGGTGGCTTATGCTTCAAGGTAGTTGAGAGTACATGAAAAGAATTATCCTACCCATGACTTGGAGTTAGCAACTGCAGTGTTTGCTTTGAAAATATGGAGACATTTTCTGTACGGAGCAACATGCAACATCTATAGCGATCATAAGAGTCTGAAGTACCTGTTCGACTAAAAGGAGCTAAACATGAGGCAAATGAGGTGGTTAGAATTTTTGAAAGACTACGATTTTCAACTCTAGTGTCATCTTGGAAAGGTAAACGTGGTGGCAAATGCTTTAAGTAGAAAGATGCTTAGTATCTCTACTATGATGATCAAGGAAAATGAATTAATAGAACAATTCCAGAATATGTGGATGTCCGTGGAGTTGACATCGGGGAAGATTTGTTTGAATATAGTTACCATCTCAAGTGATTTGATGGAAGAAATCTGAGAGAAATAAAAAGATGACGAGTTTCTGTAAAATGAGATGGAGCTGATGAAGTGAGACATTGTGTCAACAGTTCAGGAAGGATATGACGGTATTCTAAGGTTCAAAGGCAGTATGCCTAGTGATTTGGAGCTGAGGAAATTAATTCTTGATGAAGCCTGATAATTATGATTTTTAACATATTAATTATCCACACAATTACCTTATTAATGATGTCCAGATTGTAATTAAGTGATCTTAGCACTCATTTAGATCATTGGGTTGAATTGGGCTTTAAAGCAAAATTTTTGGATTTTAATGCATATTGACAGTGGTTCAGTATTTTAATCATAACTTGAGTTGTAGATCTCTGATTTTGATGTTCTTTATATATTAGGAAATATGAGAAAAAGATATACAAGTTTTGTGAAATGTCAAATTGGAAGATTCGGATGTTTACATGGTCAAATACAGCCTTGAAATTGGACCAGCGGTACTGTTACAAATTCTGGACACACCTTCACTATTTTGGGCATATCTCACTCATTTCAAGCCCAAATTAAGCATATAAGTACTCCTTGGAAAGTTTACTTCAAAGGCTATCTGATGGACTTGATTTGAATTTGAGATTATGACAAAAATTGAAAATATAGCAACGTGGAAAAAGTGGAGGAATCATTGGAAGGTGGGAGACACACTTTCATAATGAGAAAATAATTCAATGGAAGGTGGGAGACATGCTTTGATAATGGATGAATAATTAACAAAAGTGGATGAACTACTTTTGACTCTTTGTGAATGATTAAAAGGAGAGCAATCAGATTTGTAAAGATACAGGGGAGAGCTTCTACGCAGGGTGTGATTTGTAGTTGGTTCTTGTAGTTTTAGTGTTTTCATTTTGGAGAATTCTCTTCTTCTTTTCCTCTCCTCCTCTCTCTTTGTTATTTTCATTTTTGTATGGTTCTTGAAGGTTCTCCAATGGTGATGGCTATGGAGAACTAAACTTCTTTAATCAATCCAAGAGATTGACAATCTTGATGATTAATCTTGAGGTCTTGTTTTAATTACTATACATTCATCTATTAATCAAGTTTCTCTTTCTCTTCTTCTCTTGTTTAAATTCTGATTTAATGCTTAATTTGATTGGGATTTGCATATGTTAATTGCGTAATTATCATATGCCAAGAGATGAATTCAGAGGTTAAATAATGCATCAAAGGTGTTTGATGAATGTTTAGCTTGGTTGAATCTTGGTTTTTAAGTTAATTTGGGTTTTGGATGGATGCTTAATTTGTCTAACCTTAATTAATTAAATTCTAGAAGCATTTCTAGTAGAAGATCAATGGATCATTGAGAGGCATCTTGATGTGATCTAAGATCAAGGATTTGGTTGATAGTTGAACGGATCTATAAAGATCAAGGATGGATTAAAATCAAGATTGGTTAATTTACTTGGATTGGTTGTTTTCCTAATCTTGTTTACTCTTTTTAATTGCTCTTTGTTGTTTAATTTTCTAAAACTTTCCCCCCCTGTTTATTAACCTCTTAATCTGACTTCATAATTAGAATGATCTACGGGCTCGACCCGGTGTTACCTTATGCTACAAGTAGTTTTGGTAAATCGGTTAGTTATTGATTTAAATTTGGTAATCTCGACAGTTGTCAAATTTTTGGCGCCGTTGCCGGGGATCATTCTGATTTTGTTCAATCTTATTAAGAGTATATTTAACTACTAATCCCTCACTAACCTTTGTGTTGCTGTGTTTTGGTGAATTTTAGGAGAAAACGGGTGATTACGGGTCATTTTGCAGAATTTCGTACTGACAGAAAATGTGCCCAGAATGTGTTGAAACTTGGTCAGTTGAAGGAAAACAGCCTAATAAACAAGACTCACAATTATTGTGAGGTCACCCCTGTTTTTCCCAAAATTCATCGTTTAGACTAGTTTTTCAATTTTTTAATATTTTTTATTGTATTTTTTAGTCTCATTTTTGTGTAGTTTTTATGCTGTACAAGTCCCATAATTTTTAAAAATGTTTAGATAGGTGAATTATATTTATTTTGGTAGATTTTTAGTGTTGTCTAGTGTATTCTGCTTGTTTGTTATTTTTGTGTTTTATGTGCTTTGGATAATGCATGACTAGGTCTTTTGCTAGGCAATTACTTGATATTGATTCTGAGATTGATATGACTTTGCATAATGGAGTACAAACTTGAGGAATTGACTTCTTTGGTGAGACAGTTAGTAGTGAGACAACAATTACTGTGCAAATAGTTGCAATTGTGTGTGCCATTTGTTCTTGTTCATCTCATCCCACATATGCATGTCATACACTTCAAGATGGTAGTTCTATTTTTCCATATCAATCTGTTGCTACAACAGTGTCTTTCTTAGTAAACCACCATACCAAAGCCTATGCAACAACCAAGTCCAAGTAGCCATGAAACCGAGCCATCATTGGAAGATTTGGTAAAGCAGATGGCCACTAACAATATTCAATTCCAACAGAGGACGGAGGCAATCACACACAATTTAGAAACCAGATTGGACAATTGGCCTCCTCATTGAGTCAAGAATGTGCCCAAGGTTCTAGCCAACTCCCTTCCCAAACAATTCCCAATCCAAATGGGAATGTGAGTGCCATTATCCGAGGTTGAAAAATCAGCAGAAGCATCATCCGAGCCTCAACTAGCTGACAAGCATCAACCAAGAGAAGAAACATTTTTCGATGAACTAGCCCAAGAATCGAGGGTCGAAGAAATCAATTGTTGCCCATGAGCAAGAAGAAGAATGACTGCGGTGGCTCTTCCTTTCCTTTCCACAGAGAGCCATTGAGACCAAAAAGATACATGAGGTGAGAAGGATAAAGAGCTCCATGAAGAACATTCTATTTTTCATGTTGATTTAATTGATAATTTGGTTGATAATTCATATCCGACTTGTGTGAGGAGTTTCCGAGATTGCTTGATTTTGATGACTTTGTGTGTGGTGATTTGTGTGCTTCTTGTGATGGTGATAAGTTGTGTGCTATATGTTCGAAATTTTTACTTGTTGTGGGAGATCTTGCGATACATGTTCAAAATTTCCTTATTCTAAGAGTTATGATCATGTTGTTTTGGAAGATGGTACACATATTACAGTGATGCTACAATTAAATCAAAGCAAAATTAATTTCTTCAACTAGCTTGATACCTTCAAGGCAAAGAACCACCTACCCGAGTTGAAAGCCATTGAAGAATTTTCAGAAAAGGGAGAAGAAGAGCACCGGATGGCGGTCACTACTGTGGTGGATTTTATTTTTGAGCCATGGTCCAACATAAACAAGGAAAATCAAGTTGATCAAGTATACATATTGCATTCTAGTGCTGAAGCCAAAGGAATTAAGGAAGGCCAATGGGACCCCGATGGAAGCTCTCTTGTTTCAAGTCATGTTTCCAGTCATGTTTCAAGCTTAACTTGGTCTCGGACATTATACTTCAAGTAATGGGACCCCGGTGGGAGTTTCTCTATAACTCCCGCCTCAAACTCATGCCCGGAAAGCTCAGATCTAGGTGGCTTGGTCCATTTGTTGTTACTAAGATTTTTCCTTATGGTGCTGTGCAGATTACAAGTGAGACTACTACAAAAGCTTTCACAGTCAATGGACATCGCCTCAAACCTTTTTATGAGGGAGCTCAAGAGGATATTTTAGAGGAGGTCCACTTGCAAGAAGTCGTCTACCCCACTTGATAAGTAAGATGCCGCCTCAATGGATAAAAAAAAAACACAAAAAAAAGAAAAACAAAAAAAAAGTTTTTGATTGAGGTAAAAAAAAAAAAATTTGTGATGACCCATATTTGTTCAATTATTGTCCTGATCAAATCTTTTGGAAATTTGTACCCGACAATGAGGTAAGTAGTGTCATTGACTTTTGTCACTCGGACGCATGTGGAGGTCATTTTTCTTCTTCAACGACAATAACTGTGAAAATCTTGCAGTATGGATTTTATTGGCCTACTTTATGCAAGGTCTGTTACACCTTTTGCAAAAGCTGCGGAAATTGGTCAACAAAAGTTCTGCTTTAAGATTATCATCTGCACCTACTCTTTGGAAAATTGAGATCTAGTTGGCGCGGTTCTTTGGTTGTCAAACACGTGGGGCCGTAGATATTGAGGATCCTAGGAATGGTAATGCGCTTAAAGTTAATGGCCAAAGACTCAACCATTCCTGGAAAACCAAGTTCTTGAGTTCTTTGTGTTACCGGTTAAGTGGCGGATACGGTACTCCGTGACTCTCAAGTCGGTTTATTTTTCGGTTTCCCAAAATAATTGAATCCTTCTTCTCCTTCAAAATGGATGTCATTCTTTCAAACCTGAGCAAATATTTTCCTTCTCTTCCTCAAAATGCTCTGAGAACAATCTACAAAGTTCGATGTGAAAGATTGAGACTGTTAATGCACAAAGGTATGCCAGAAGATGTACGCTGGATAATTGAAGCAAAGGTCCGATTAGCAGGTGAGTCCTCAATTTTATTTAACTCATATATGCCTGGTTTTGGAAGAAGTTCATATTCTAAAAGGAGAAGAGCAAAAAGGTTACAAGTTTGTCACAAATGTGGACGATGGAACTGTAACAAGCGATGTCGTACTTTGGGGATGGTTTCCGCAAATAGAGAAGATAAAATTTTCTTCATTAAGAATGGACTGAGTAAGGAGTCATTAGATGATATCTTATTGACTCTTGAGACGCATTCTTATGGATTAGTGCATCGTGAAATTCTTAAATTGTGGAATCTTTTCAAGGATGAAGAAAAATGCTACAGTCTTGGGAATCTGACTCTAAAAGACCCTGTTTGCCAATTTATAAGAAAATTGGATGGGAAGCTTATCCTCGACTCATAGAAGACGTTTAAGTCATTATTGGACGTTAAACCAGAGGCAGATGTAAGCCATATCCACAAACAATCTGTACGTATTATCCTCTTCTTCTTCTTCATGTCATCTTTCGAAAACAAAAAAACAAAAAAAAACAAAAAAAAAGAAAAAACAAAAAAAAAAGATTTTATGTTTCTAAAATTCAACCTTTTCTGACAACAGCCAACCTACCCTTATAGGTGCAATTATTTTCCTTCCCATTCTTTTTTTTTATTTAAACACTCCATTTTCTCTACTAACCTTCAACTCAGAAACACTCAAAGAGAGGAAGAGTATAGAATGGGGCCTTCTATTCGTAACCTCAAAAATGTCTGTGTTTTTTGTGGGTCGAGTTATGGGAAGGGATTAGAATTTGTAAATGCAGCTAGCTCTCTTGGTCGATCACTTGCTTTGCGAGGAATATTCATCTTGTATATGGGGGAGGTTGTCGTGGGTTAATGGGGGCGCTTTCACTTTTCGCTTTTATAGGAGGCAACAAAGTTTAGGTGTTATTCCTAAACCTTTAGCTGAAAATAACATCACTGGCAAGACAGTTGGAGAAGAGCTTCAAGTATCATCTATGGATGAATGAATGAAGACAATGCTTGCAAATTCTGATGCATTCATAGCCTTACCAGGTGGTTTTGGTACTTTGGAAGAAATTTTTCAAATTGTCTCTGGGCTCAATTGAACATCCACCATAAACCCATAGGTTTTTGAATGTTAATAATTTCTTTGATCTTTTGTTATATTTTCTTGACTATGCTGTGGAACAGAAATTCATCACACTTTTGGCAAGACAACTCCTTATTTTTGCTTCCACTGTTAATGAGTTGATTGATAAATTAGAAGTTTTTGTTTATAAACCTGATCCAAGAATAATACTCGAGATAGATTGGTCACAGAGCAAAGAAGAAGAGAGGCAACAAGAAGGGAGGCAAAGAAGGAGCAAGAGTGTGATTTATCACTTCATCTATAACTTTCTTTTATCTTTAGTTTTATTTATCGTATTTTTTTCTTTTTGTTTAAATTTGTGTGAGATTTTTCTTTTCAGTAATTGCAGCAACAGGTAATATATTCTATCCTTTACCTATCTATGTTTTGACATTGAGGATAATGTTGTGATCTGGTTGGGGGGAAGGATGGTTGTTGTAAAAAAAAAAAAGAAAAAAAAAGTGTGTTTGTTAATATGTTTGTTGTATTTGTCATCAATTTAGTAGTTAGGGATAGCAGAGTAAAGAGTAAATTATTTACTCTTGAGACACATCTTAATTGGTGGCAGAGTAAGGAGTGTTTTTAGGTAGTAATTAATTAGTATTAAATTGTGAAAGTACTTAAGTTTTATTATTTGATTTCTTTTTAGGGTCTGATGTGGCACTGACAGTGTGTTTCTTTTCCTGCTTGGCGTTGATTCACTTCTTATCAGGTTGTGTTGCTCTTTTCTATCTCTCTCTTTTACATTAAGGACAATGTTATATTAAGTGTGAGGGAGAGATTTTAGCATTTTTTTTGTTTTTGTTTTGTTTTGTTGTTAAAAAAACACAAAAAAAATAAAAAAAACAAAAAAAGGGGTTCATTGCATGATTGAATAACGTTTCTCCCTTCTTGAACTGATATGCTTGGTTATGGATGATTGAATTGATGAATTGAGTTTGATGGATGCATACCTTGTGAGATTTTGAGCCTAATGGATGGATTCAACATTTATGCCATTCTTTTCTTTCTTGTGTGATTTTCACTCATGTTAATGATCACTCTAGAACTTGCTTTGATTCTTTTTGAGGCTACATTTCACTTGCATGCATGAACATGATTGAGGCCCTCTTTCTTAGCTAGTTTAACCAAATAGCCAACCTTGTTTTCAATATGATATCAAGCACTCTTTTGACTTCTTGAAAATTTTCTGATTCTTGTCAACCTTGTATATTTTCCTTTACTTAACCCCTTTGAGCTTATTTGACCATTCCTTGTTTCTAGCTCATTATATGCCTTAAATGAAAAATCGTGTTCTTACTTTACCTTAGGGAATAAAAGAACATTAGCTTGGTTAATGGATGAGTTTTTGAACAAGTGTGGGGGTGTGTGTACAAAATAGTTGTTGAAAAAGGAAAGAGTTCCTAAAAAAAAAAACAAAACAAAACAAAAAGAAAAAAAAATGTATGTATATAGTTATGTTCATATATATATAAAAAAAAAAAAAAAAAGAAAAGGATTGAGAAATGAATATGTAAAGGGTTATACATTAGAGTTGGGATGAACTTTTATGCTTGTTATTTGAACTCAGCTCTCATTTGCTTTTATTCTCTTTGGTATTTATCCTCTCATATCTATTTTACCCTCTTCTATTACTTTGACCTCACTACAACCTTGAATAAAGTCCTCATGATTTGTGTATGCATGTGTTTTGAGTAGTGGAGAAGTAGAAGATAAGCAAGCTTATGGTAGTGCAATTTTCATGGTTGAATTGAGTGAAATACCTACCTTTTAAATACTTGAGAGATTGAGAGTGAATTCTGTGAGGATCTATCATTCTTTACTCATGCTTTTCAATTGAAGTATCCTTGCTTGTTGATTTGAGATCTGAAGATGTGTTACCTCATGAATGTTTTGATTACTTGAATTATTAATTGCTCTTCATTCTTAAATATTATTAGAAATTGAGTATTTTAGAATGTTTAACTTTTGAGTCAGTTTTATTTTATTTTATTTTATTTTTTTTTTCTGTTTTGCCCGAGGACATGCAAAAGAGTAAGTGTGGGGGTATTTGAAAAGTATGATTTTTAACATATTAATTATCCACACAATTACCTTATTAATGATGTCCAGATTGTAATTAAGTGATCTTAGCACTCATTTAGATCATTGGGTTGAATTGGGCTTTAAAGCAAAATTTTTGGATTTTAATGCATATTGACAGTGGTTCAGTATTTTAATCATAACTTGAGTTGTATATCTCTGATTTTGATGTTCTTTATATGTTAGGAAAGATGAGAAAAAGATCTACAAGTTTTGTGAAATGTCAAATTGGAAGATTCAGATGTTTACATGGTCAAATATACCCTTTAAATTGGACCAGCGGTACTGTTACAAATTCTGGACACACCTTCACTATTTTAGGCATATCTCACTCATTTCAAGCCCAAATTAAGCATATGAGTACTCCTTGGAAAGCTTACTTCAAAGGCTATCTGATGGACTTGATTTGAATTTGAGATTATGACAGAAATTGAAAAGATAGCAATGTGGAAAAAGTGGAGGAATCATTGGAAGGTGGGAGACACACTTTCATAATGAGAAAATAATTCAATGGAAGGTGGGAGACATGCTTTGATAATGGATGAATAATTAACAAGAGTGGATGAAATACTTTTAACTCTTTGTGAATGATTAAGAGGAGAGCAATCAGATTTGTAAAGATACAGGAGAGAGCTTCTACGCAGGGTGTGATTTGTAGTTGGTTCTTGTAGTTTTAGTGTTTTCATTTTGGAGAATTCTCTTCTTCTTTTCCTCTCCTCCTCTCTCTTTGTTATTTTCATTTTTTGTATGGTTCTTGAAGGTTCTCCAATGGTGATGGCTATGGAGAACTAAACTTCTTTAATCAATCCAAGAGATTGACAATCTTGATGATTAATCTTGAGGTCTTGTTTTAATTGCTATACATTCGTCTATTAATCAAGTTTCTCTTTCTCTTCTTCTCTTGTTTAAATTCTGATTTAATGCTTAATTTGATTGGGATTTGCATATGTTAATTGCGTAATTATCATATGCCAAGAGATGAATTTAGAGGTTAAATAATGCATCAAAGGTGTTTGATGAATGTTTAGCTTGGTTGGATCTTGGTTTTTAAGTTAATTTGGGTTTTGGATGGATGCTTAATTTGTCTAACCTTAATTAATTAAATTCTAGAAGCATTTCTAGTAGAAGATCCATGGATCATTGAGAGGCGTCTTGATGTGATCTAAGATCAAGGATTTGGTTGATAGTTGAACGGATCTATAAAGATCAAGGATGGATTAAAATCAAGATTGGTTAATTCTCTTGGATTGGTTGTTTTCCTAATCTTGTTTACTCTTTTTAATTGCTCTTTGTTGTTTAATTTTCCAAAACTTTTCCCCCCTGTTTATTAACCTCTTAATCTGACTTCATAATTAGAATGATCTACGGGCTCGACCCGGTGTTACCTTATGCTACAAGTAGTTTTGGTAAATCGGTTAGTTATTGATTTAAATTTGGTAATCTCGACAGTTGTCAAAGCCTACACAAGCCAGTTGAGTATACACCCAGGAATGACCAAAATATACTAAGTGTTGGGAATTACAGATACATCACGTAGCGAAAAAATAGGATTCCCATCAATGATCCATGCGAAAAGTCATAATCTGAATTTTTTTTTAAAATTATTTACCTCTCAAAGCATGATCAAAAGGAAGGACGTGAATCACCAACACCATAATAGAAATGATGTCTCTATGGGATCCACACGAATAGACTCACGAATGTCCAACATCTGCAAAGAGGAGCCTCACGTCTCTCACACAGTGCTAGCTGTGAAGAGAAAAGAAGAAACATGTCACTCTCTTACTCACTTTTCTGTAGGTGCGGCTAGGGTTCTGAAATTATATCTATTAGCATCCCCTTAGCAGTACTATTTATAATAGTGACTGCCTTAAGTGAGTGTGAGTAGCAGCAAGGTAAGCTGTGCAACTCTAGACTCATTTGTTATTAATTTGGCCTATATTTGAATTCGAGTCCAACTTGGATCCATTACTCCAATTTTAGTCTACTTTATGTGTATGACCCTGCAGGTTCTTATTACGTTAGTAGTAATATTAAAATCTCATTTTAATATTACAAGCAGTGAGCGGTATCTAGCAACACATCGCTGTTACCCAAGTAATAAGAATGTTAGTGATTTGATATAACCTTTCCGTGACCAATGTTTCTGTGTCGTTTAGTCCCTTTGTCAAGATATCTAGATTGAACACAAGGCATGGAAAGCGTCACCCTTGTATCGAATCTTTTGTTTCCTGATACTCGAGTAGACTTTGAAACAACAAATGAGATCAATATCTCATATTGACTCATTTGAGCATGGCCATGCATTTCGCAGTCTCACTCAATCAGGGGTCCCAAAGATATCGCTCCTGTTATGTAGGAGTGACAAATCCCATCTAGGTCCCTCACATCCCTCTGCATGATTCGCGGTATGTCCAATAACTAACTTTATAATCACCTTATTACAGATAACATTTGATGGCATTAAAACACACAACTCCTCATGTAAGAATCGTAGTGATTTTAGGTCAAAGGACCACAGACACCATTGTCACTATGAGAATCGCTTATGACACTCATGTAACGATCCATGTAGCGTTCTCATGGTGTGTCAGTCTAGTACATCATTACTCTAATATATACCCATGTGAAGACTTGATATCTCATATCCATGACCCGTGAAATATGGTCATCAGTCTATGCACATACTAGTCTCAATGTATTATTATTGTCCTAATTAACAATAATACTTTACTGGGTACATTTAAGAATAATGTTGTAACTAAAAGGATATCACGATCAAGTCATCCACTTGATGTCCTATGACATCAAACTTACTATTATAAGGACTTTATTATGTTTTATAAAAAAAAGAACACAATAAATGAAATGTCTCATATATTAAAATAAGCATAATAGAATGTATATAAATACAGACAAATGTATCAGCCTTTAGGGCATACACCAACACCAAGATCTGAAGCAGTTATTCTGGCGGCACGGAATGAAGAGGGACGTTGCCCAATACGTGTCATCTTGTCTGGTTTGTCAGAAAGTCAAGGTTGAACATTAGAGACCTTCAAGAATGTTGTTACCTCTAGTTATTCTTGAATAGAAATGGGATAGCTTTGCAATAGATATCGTTGTTGGATTACTGAAGACCCGAAAAGGTTACGACTCGATATGGGTAATTATGGATCGACTTACGAAGTCTACACACTTCTTACAGATCAATGTAAGGTATTCGATGGAGTGGTTAGCTTAACTGTATATTGGCAAGATTGTTAGACTTCATGGTATGCCTTCCAGTATTATTTCTGATAGAGATCCAAGGTTTACATTAAGGTTTTGGCAGAGCCTACAAGAAGCAATGGGAACAAAACTTCATTTGAGTTCTGCTTATCATCCTCAAACAGATGGTCAAATAGAAAGGACGATCCAATCGCTGGAAGATCTACTGAGAGCTTGTACTCTAGAATAGATTGGAAGTTGGGATGAGGATTTGCCTTTGATGGAATTCACCTAGAATAATAGTTTTTACTCGAGCATAGGGATGGCACCCTATGAGGCTCTATATGGATGACGGCGCAGAACACCTTTGTGTTAGTACCAAGATGGGGAGCACCTTACAATCGGACCTGATCTTGTACAGCAAACAACAGATAAGGTTAAGATGATTCAAGAAAGGATGCAGTCAACTCAGAGCCAACAGAAAAGCTATGCGGATAAAAGAAGGAAGCCTCTTGAGTTTGAAGAAGGTGAGCATGTGTTTTTAAAAGTCACACCCATGACTGGGGTCGGCCGAGTTCTTAAATCCATAAAACTTACTCTTAAATTCATCGGACCTTACCAAATTCTTCGTCGGATAGGTCTAGTAGCCTACTAAATAGCTTTACCACCTTTTCTTTCTAACATTTATAATGTATTTCATGTGTCGCAACTGCGAAAGTATATTCCTGATCCAAACCATGTCATAGCATTAGATATAATACAATTAAAAGAGAATTTGACCTACGAGACACTTCCTGTAAATATTGAGGATAGAAGAGTGAAGTAACTCAGAGGAAAGGAGATTCCATTAGTGAAAGTGATTTAGAATGACATAACCGGAGATGCGACGTGGAAGTTAGAGGACAAGATGAAGGAACAACATCCACATCTATTTTGAGGTATGGAAATTTCGAGGACAAAATTTCTTTTTAGAAGGGGAGAGTTGTAACACCCCAAAATATTTCTTATTTTCTGTTATATATACTTTTTATAATATTTGTGATTTTTGAGAATTTTTATGAATTATTTTGGTGATTTTGATTATTTTAATTTATTTCTCATTTTACGTGCGTGCTAAGCAAGGCCAGAAAAATAAAATATTTTTTTCAAGGCCGAAAAACTTTGGACTATGGAAACATCAACGAAAGATCTTACTAAACTCGAGGCCGGACATAGTTTATGGAGTTTTCATTTTTTTAGATTTTATCTGATAAATAAAATCACAATAACGTTTTATTATCCGTTGGACGATAAATACTATTTTTGCTAACTGCAACCTTTGTCCACTGGGTAATAGATTTAGCAGAGTGTTAGTCATCTTTTCTAGAGAGTACTTTAATGACATCACTAAGATGACATCATCACCATGACATCGCCCTTGACTTTTTCAAAAAGTGTGTAAAACTTTTCAAGGAAGCTTTATACCAAGCTTCTCAAGGAAGCTTCACCTTTCCTCTCTCCTCCATGGACTCCACAGCAATTGGAGGGAAAGATGATACCAATTATCATCTTTTCACTTTACCACACATTCACTTTTCACTTTACCATTTCAAAAAAAAGTTTCATTACTTTTCACTCTCACTTTTCTCCTTTCTCTCTCACACTTCCTCTTCTCCATTCTTCCTCTCCATTCTCACGGCTATACACACCATTTTGGCCATCCATCTTTGTTCCCTCCAACCAACCTTGGTTCTTGAATCTCCTCGTCACATAGAAGCTTTTCTCTTTGGTGATTGTCTCTTGATTCTTCCATCTTCATCACTTTCTACCAAGCCCTAAAACTTAAAGCTTTGAGGTAAAGTTCTTGATTTTCATCTTTTCTCTTCTCATTTTCGAGATTCTTAGTCACCTTTGTGATCAAGGACTCCTCTTTTTCAAGCTTTGGTTGTTGATTTTGTGAGTTTGACTATCTTAGGGTTTCATTGGTGGTGGAGGATGAAAATTACAAGGAAACATCAAGGAGCTTGCTTTCTTTTATTGTCTCTTTAAGTAAGAGGGAGATCATCCTCTTCAACCTATCATGGTAGTGAGGAACACGTTTTTGTGTTGATAGTGAGGAATCCATGTGTGGGTTGCTCACTTTGTTGTGTGATTTTTGGTAATGTTGTGATTGGTTGTGTTGTATGACTTTAATACTTGCTATTGTATAACTTGATGGATTTGGAATGCATTAGATGCTTAGATGTATGTATGAAAAGCAAAGGATTTTTACCCCTTTGGTTTGGAGGCTCACGGCCAAGAGGCCCTTTGATGGGTCCAAGATGGAACTTTTGTGCTAATTTAGGACTTAAGCAATTAAATGATGAGTGGTTAGAGATGTGATGAAAAATGTTAGATTCCTAGTCCTTTGGAGGCTCACGGCCTCATTGGGCACTCAATGTGAGACTTTTATATTAATTTAAAACTTAGTTAATTAAATGATTAGACACTTAATTAGGAATTCATAATATAGAAAGAATAAAGAACAAAACTTTATCCTATAGCCTAGAGTGATTTTTGGACCAAAGAAAGAACACGAGTGTGAGTTAGGTTTTGAGAAAATTAAAATGATTATTCTAAATGAGTTTGGTCTAAAACAAAGGAAAGAACTTATTTAATCAAAAGTAATAAAGATTGAATGAAAAATACTAGAGAATTTCCCTAGAGAGGTTAATAGAAAAATAATAATAATGAAATTGAGGCGTAACTTTTATATCAAACTTTAAAAAGTATGTTTTCACCCTTGAGATTTGAACAATGACTTGTTGTGGGTCCATAAGTGGGACCAAGGATTGTTGATAATTAATTGGCCTAATGGGGGGTATAATCATAGACAAGTCATACTATTATTGAATATCTGTATATATGTGCATCGAGTCATCATGCATTGTGAAAGTCCGTTAGACTCTGTTTGTAAGGGTGTATGCCTAGGAGATGAATCACACCTACGTGTGGGTGCGAATAGACTAGTGTAGGTCACTTGTCGACCTTGGAGGTGTCGGGGTGCGAGTATCTCACAATGGACAGTTGGTAGCTTCTCTGTGTCGTGGGATAGATCGATGCAAACACACCGACGATCCAGACTGAGACACTGTCCTATATCGCGATCTTGTGAAGAATGCCTTGTATAAGCCATGTTGCACAATTTTTTGATATTGAAAGCACTTGATTTAAGGCTGATAAGATATAGGCATGTCTCCTTGATCATTCTTTCTGATGTTGTGTTTAGCTCCATGGAGTAGGATTTGGTACCTTGTGCATGTTCATAGTTTGTCAACATATTTATCTGGCATAAATATATATGATTATAGAATTATTTCTTTTAATGATGTTATGACTATCTGTATTATCAAATTGTTTATCATCTGAATCTTGATGTTGTTTATTATGTTTGCCATTATGTATGGCATCCTGTGCTGTTTCTGGTTCTTTACTGCCATAATTGGTATTGATGTTGGATATCTCACCACTTTTATGTATTCTGCTATTCTGTTTATATCTATGCTTCTTAAAAGACCGAGGCAAGGAAGAGCCTGAGTTTCCTAGTTTTGGGGTAAGTTAGTTTTTTGCTCGGCTATAGCACCCCGACAAGGTTTTCTTGGGTATGCCATATTGAGGTTCCACGAAGGCAGTGACTCTTGGCACGTCGACTTGATCACTGAGCATTTTGTCTATATGGGAGATGTGACTGTATCTTTGGCTTAGGGTCATTATGATCCAACTGTTTTCCCTTTTGATGTTGCTATATCGTTGGAGTTCTACATGCTGATACGTGAGGTGTGGGGTGATCGTGAGTATACTGAACACAAGGATTCGTTCCTATCCTCTGCACGAGCTCTTGCTCGTGAATCTGTTGCTCCTGTAAGGATTTCCTTTTTTGAGGAGGATCCTGAGGAGGAACTTGAGGAGGACTTCTCTGAGGCTCCTTTTCTGTAGTTGTTGGGGGTATGATACTTTTTGTAGCCTTTGTGGCTGTCTGTATATATATCTTTTTGGACATGTAAAGCTTCTGTTTTCTTTTGCTAAAACTGTTGGTGTATCTAGATACTTATGTTATGAATCCTCTGTATAAAAGTATGGTTTAATGTTCATGTTAATTTTCATCAAGTTTTTGTTTTTCGCTTGCTGAAGAAAAACATAATAATATTCATACAAAAAAAAGGGATTGCCAAGTTGCTATATGATTTATAAATGAATAGATTATCGCCTATATGTATATAAATGGGGTCTTAGTGTATGTTTTTTTTTTAATGTTTTGTAGGTTTGGTGTGACATCCTCCTCTCGAAAAAAGGGGCATTACAGGCCATGCTACTTCAAAGCATACATCAACCAAACCCATAACATTTATACAAAATAATTATAGAGAGCCACGTTAACAAAAGTTTTATTTATATATATATATATACACACACACACACACACACACACGCACACATATATCACTGGCTCAAAGGGTGTATTGTCATACATAGCTTTAAACGACTGAGCAAATATAAAATATATATAAACTCAACCTAGAAGAACATTTAAACTACACGTCTTCGAACACCTTTCTCGTTCCTTTTGATACGCTTCCACCTGGATTTACATGAAAACATAATCAGGGTGAGAAATCACAATTTCTCAGTATAAGTATTTCAAAACCAGCATTTATTCATTCACAAAGAATAAACCAACGATTAGTGTTAGGAATAAGTTCACAATAGGTATAAGAATCACTACTTACTACCAAAAGAATAACTCACATAGCAACCCTATGTAGCATTCTCAAGCAAACCTTAATCCTAAACCCGCACTACAAGAAAACTATCAACAATATTATACAACCGCCCATACAATTGTCATACAAATGCAATGCTTGTTATGTTGTATGATTATGCCTAACATGTCGTAAAACAATGGTTATGCAATGAAATAAAAATGGTGTTAGTGCAATGTCATGAAACTCGACTATTCCCAGGAACTCTGTTCCTTGTATTCTTTGAGTAGTATGGCTAGGACCATTTGACACTAGTTGGCAATGAATGGACTATTCCACCCCATAGCAATAAGTGTACTATTACCATCACATATACCACCTGGCCATGAATGGACTATTTCACCCCACAATAATGAGTGTACTATTACTAACTCATATACCATTCGCAGATTCGTAGAAATAGCAAGTGTGTGAGAAAATATGCAAAGTAATATTTAACACACATTCAATGCCACATCAGATATTCTTCTACACGAGATCATAACCAATGCCCTTAATAATGTTTTTCCTTCTCCACGAGGCTTTCCAACTTCAAATTAGGAACACTCATATACTTACACTATGTGTCATTCCCATCACATCACAGCATAACAAGTGATACTAAGAACAATCCTGTATAGATCAAGAGTTTAGGTGTTAGCCTATGGCATTCCCAATCCATCGCTTGCCTAAGGTCTCACATTTTTCTCACATATTCTAAGTAGTAGTTTCCTCCTTGAAAATACTCCCCCTTAGTGCCACAACACACTCAAAAGGACATATATAAAAGGTCCCACTTGATAGAGAACTTTATTTCACCAAGATAAGAATCTTATGAAATCTTAGAATGGGCGATCAGGCGCTCCACCTAGGGCACTTAGGCCCTCGGGTGGCAGAGCGACTCCCCTGTTCTTCCCAACGATGAGCGCTTAGACACTCTTACATAGGGCGCTTAGGCACCGCCTGCACAACATCATGCGTAAACCTCCATGGGCTGAGGGTGCTCAGGCGCACTCCTTAGGGCGCCTAGGCACTGGTCACCTAAAACAAATCTGTAGAATTCTACAAATGTTGTTACTGTTCCATTAATGGTTCTCATGAAAACCAACTCACTCCAAAAAGGTTTCTAAGTGAATTTAAATCCATAACAAGTTCATTAACTCATAGGAAACACAAACCACCAACTCATAACACTAATTTCTTGGATCAAAACACAAATCATGACCTAACTTTCTCACTTTTAGTCTCAAAGGTTTAAATGATAAGTTCTAAGTTTCTAACTCAAACTCACTCCATGAATAAGTCATAAACAACCAAAAAAACTCATCCAAGCAAGAAAAACACTCCAAACAACTCTAACATCCAAGATGACCTATTATGCATCACACATGCATAATGGTGAAAATGGAAGAAAAGAAAATATTAGGAACACAAAACTCCTACCTCTTGGATTAAAGATGGTGAGGATGATGAAGCCTTAGCTTTCCTTTTCTTTTTCCTTTCCTCCTCTTCCTCTTTCCTTGCTTGGCTTTGCTTTGCCTCTCCTTTGGTATCTTTCCTTCCTTGGCTTTGCTTTGCCTCTCCTTTGGTATCTGCAATCGTGAGAGAAAGTAAGACGAAAGAGTGAAAAAATGAGATACAAATATCTCATCTCATGCCTTTGCTGTAGTAAGTGACTTTGGTCACTTAAGTGGCCAGTGATATATCATGTTCTACTAAGAACACTTAGATTTTACCAAATTCAGTTTTATTAAAGCCAACAAGTTTAAAATAAATCACAGGATTCATCAAAAATCTTGTTGCACCAAAATCACCATTTTCCATTTCAGCGGCTAGTCAAAGAGGCATTAAAATACACAACCAGCATGCATAAAAATGTCAAACTAGCTATGATTATCCTTAGATTTTAACTATAGCACAGTTCACACATTTGTGACCTACAACTAATTTCTCTACATTTAATTCCATTAATTGACCAGTTTAAGCCATTTTCAGAGCTAATAACAGCTATTTCTCACACATAATGTTACAGTAAAGTGACCAAACATGTTTAGAAAGTCATAAAACTTAACAAGCATGCCAAACTAATAATAACCTACCTCTATAACTATAAACAAGTCTAACATATTTTCACGGGTGTTACATAAAATATATATACATATAGTTGTAAAATTCCTTTTTGGAGTAATTAATGATACCAACTATTAATTACTTCTTATCATTAATAAGGTACCCTCACTAGTATTACTGTGCGACTAACCTTTAGATCAAGGGTGTTGGTTAGGTGAAGTATTCTCAAAGTGATGTTTTACTTTAATTTTATTTTGGAGGAGATATGATATATGTGTGTTGTAACATCCCAATATTTGATATCCAGATATATCATCATATAAATGAATAACATAATACTGGCCATGCTACTTCTAACATACCACAACTAAACCTATAACATTTATACAAATAATTATGGAGAGTCATGATAACAAAAGTTATACATATACATCATTGCCTCAATAGCATATTGTAATACATAAACTCTTACAACAAGATCTAGCATAATATACAAACTTTATCATCAAAAAGCCTATAACTATACTAATCTTCACACATCTTCTTCTTTTCTTTTGAAGAACTCGCTCCTGAATTTACATGCAAAACAATCGGGGTGAGAAATCACATATCTCAGTAGAAGTATTCCAATACCAGTATATACACATACATATTCAAATAATTATTCACAATTATCGAAATTAACACTTCAATCACAGAAGCAACAACATCTCTGTCTTAGAGATATAAACTCAACATCTTCATCTCAGAGATACAAACACCACATCTCCATTTCAGAGATACATAACTGCCCATAAAATTGCAATGTCATGGTTTTATATCATGATAGCAACCGCCCATACAATTGTCATGCTATGCCAAGTAATGTCTAGTGTTTATGCCTATACAATATCCTAAGCATGAAAATGAATAATGTATGATACCATATCCAGGAACCTCTAATTACATAGTAATGTCATGAATGCATGAAACTTGAACAAAGTAATGGAAGTCATAACCATAACCTTGATCAAGCATTGAAAGTCCATCCAGCAAACATCATTATCACAGAGGAAACCCATCCCCTCTGGGTAGTGAAGTCCATCAACTACACAGTTATCAATAATGAATAAGGAAATCCATCCTTATCAATTTTATATTAGGAAGGATATAATCCACTTTGCCTAATATAGATCACCCACATCTACGGGGCTCACACCTTTCAAAAAAGCAACTCATACAATCAAGTATATCATTATGACTAATTAAACTCTCATAATTAGCATTTCAAATTAATATAATTCAATAATCACATAGAGAGGATATTATGCACCTCAATATGCTCCAAAAACATCTCATTCAAAATAATTACTAATTACTTCCCATAACTAGTTTCACAATTGGTTTATATGCATTACAAGTTCATTTCCTCATTTCATCACAATACACACATTTGTGTATAATCATGACTAATTATCCCACATAATTAGCACTATGAATCCATTTGATTCAACATATTTACACTTCAAATTAAGAATACTTACATACTCACGCTATGTGTCAGTCCTATCACATTACAGCATCACAAAAGATGCTAAAACAACCCCATATGAGTCAAATCCTAAGTGTTACCCTATGGCATTTCACCACATTATAGATGCCTACGATATTCCAACATATCACCCCTTGATAATGCACCTCAATATGGTTATCTAAGGTCCCTCTAAGACTCCTAGCCTTATAAAATGTCAAAACATCATGCATTTCCTAACAAAAAATGCATCTTACTCAATCTCAACCTTTGACCTTTGCATAGTAAAATGAGCATAACTAGAGTTACGGAGGTTGAAATAAGGAGATTCTAGCAACATTGGAAAGATAAGAAAAAGAGTTACAACTTTCATGAAGACCATAAGAGTTAATTCTCATTACAAAGGGAAACACGACCCGTGTCTTTAGACATGTCCCACCCCATGTTTTCCTCTGTGAACATTGTTCATGAATTTTCAACTGGTAGAGAGAGACACGGCCCACCCCGTGTCTTCGAACACGGGCCATGTTTCTCAACCAAAAACTCTGCAACTCATTTTGTAGTATCGTGGCACTGTTCCTATGGCCAAAATCTTGGATTTTGGATACTCCAACTCAGTTTCTAGGTGATTAAGGTCCTTAACAAGTTTACTAATACATAGGAATCATTAATCACTAACAGAAACCTCCAATTTGGATTTTATGATTAAAATCACAAATCAAAACCTAAATTTTCTCACTTTTAGGTTTAAGACTCAAAAGTCTAATTCTAGGTTTCTATCACAAACCTATTACTTGAATAAGTCCTAAACAACCAAAGGAACTTAATCAAGATTAAAAACACCTCTAACACATATAGAAACCAATTTAACTTATTATGCCTCACAAATGCATAAATGGTAAAAGTGGGAAAAAGGAGGATGAAAGAAGCACAAAACCCCTACCTCAAGATCAAGAAGATGAAGTCAAGGATGGATCTAAGCTCCAGTTGATTCTTCTTCCTTCTTCTTTATCTTCTCTTCCTCTTCTTCCTTCAGTTTCTCTTTCTCTCTTTTATCTTTTCTTTTCTTTCTTTGTTTTCTATTTCTTCTTTCTCCCAACCATGGGATATTTAAGGAAGAGAAGTCTCATTTGGCTTCTCTCAGATAAGTATTAAAACTCTGATCTACTAAGAATACCTAGATTTCACCAAATCCATATTTCTAGCTTCTAACAAGTTTAAAATAAATCCTGAGATTCATTAAAAATCTTGTTTTACCATTGTCACATTTTTTCATATCTGTGACTAGTCAATCTGGTATTAAAATACACACACAGTATGCTTAAAAATACCAAACTAACTTTGATTATCCTCAAATTTTAACTGTAGCATAATTAACACATTTGTGACTTAGAAACAAACTCTCCACATTTATTTTCACTAACTAAGCAGTTTAAGTCACTTCTGGAGCAAATAATAGCTATATTTTACACATAGTGTCAAAGTGACTAAACATGGTCAGACAATCACAAAACTACACAAACATGTTAAGTAAGTATTAGGCTACCTCTATAACTATATACAAACCTAACATGTTTTTCCAAGGTGTTACATGTGTCATAAATATTCAAATTCCATCTTTTTCTCTTCTTTAGCAATCTCAGTCTAGCTCATTATACAATTTAGACTATCAAACTTGCATGAGTTTAAAGAATTTCAATTGCAGGATGGAGGAGAAAATGATCATAAAGTTGAGTGCTTTCTAATTTCATTTATTCATCCAAGAAAGCCACTTGAAAATTATATATGAAAATGGGAGAGGTTTGAGTTCAAACCAAGGTAAAACTGAAATTAGTTATAGTTTTAAATTTAAAAAATTTTAGTTATAGAATATATTTTAAATTATAAAAATATTTTATATATATATATATATATATATATATATATATATATATATATTAGTTAAATTCCCTTGAGGAGTAATGATTGACATTAACTATTAAATACATTTAGTCTTCAATTAAGGTATCATCATAAAGTATTGAGATTCACCTTTTGATCAAGGGTGGTGGTTAGGTAATGCATTTCCCAAAGTGATATTTTACTTAACTTGGGTTTTGGAGGAGATATAATATATGTGTGTCATAAGTAATCAAATTCCACCTATTTCTCTCCTTAATCAGTCTCGGTCTAGCTCATTCCACAATTTAGCGTATCATACTTATTAAAGAATTTAAAAAGTGGGATGGACGAAAGAATTTAAAAAGTGGGTCGGTGGTGTAGAGTTGGAATTGATAGCTATAGCAACAGGTGGAAGAATTGTGCCTAGGTTCCAGGAGTTAACTCCAGAAAAGTTGGGAAAGGCTGGTCTGGTTCGAGAAAAATCCTTTGGTACAACAAAAGACCGAATGCTGTACATTGAGCATTGTGCAAACTCAAGGGCTGTAACAATATTCATTCGTGGAGGTAACAAAATGATCATAGAGGAGACAAAGCGCAGCCTTCATGATGCTTGTGTGTGGCTAGGAATCTCATCCGCAACAATTCTATTGTATATGGTGGTGGTTCAGCTGAGATTTCCTGCTCTATTGCTGTGGAGGCAGCTGGTGATAGATACCCTGGAGTGGAACAGTATGCTATCAGAGCATTTGGCGATGCTTTGGAGTCTATCCCTATGGCCCTTGCTAAAAATAGTGGCCTCCAACCAATTGAAACGTTATCTGCTGTGAAGTCTCAGCAAATTAAGGATAATAATCCTCACTTTGGCATTGATTGCAATGATATTGGCACTAATGACATGCGTGAGCAAGATGTCTTTGAAACTTTGATTGGAAAGCAGCAACAGATCTTGCTCGCTACTCAAGTTGTCAAGATGATACTGAAAATTGATGATGTTATTTCGCCATCTGATTATTGATATTTTTAGTTTTGGACTCATGTTCCACATCAAGATGCTTAATTGCTGATAGTATTTTGCTGAGTTGGTTTTGGTTTCAGACTTTCAGTCAGAGTCCTTATGTTCACCTGTTGAACATTTATGTAAGATTTTGGCATGGTTTTTTATTCGAGTTGAGTCACTGTTTTTTTTTTGAAAAAAAAATGGTAAAGTTGAGCACTTTCTAATTTCATTTACTCAACCTAAAAAGTTGCTTAAAATTATATATGACAATGGGAGAAGTTTGAGTTATAATCATGGTGAAATTAGAATTTATTATATGTTTAAATTTAATAAATATTTAATAATATATAGACCATATATATATATATATATATATATATATATATATATAAAATTCCCTTGAAGAGTAATTAATGATACCAACTATTAACTACTATTTGTCTTTGAACAAGGTATCCTTACAAAGCATTGGTGTGAGACTCACATTTGGATCAAGGGTGGTGGTTTGGTAAAGCATTTCCCATAGCGATGTCTTGCTTTACTGGTATTTTGGAGGAGATATAATATATGTATGTCATAAATAATAAAATTTAATCTGTTTCTCTTTATCAGCAATGTCAGTCAAGCTCTTTATACAATTAAGCTTATCATCCTTGCTCAAATTTAAAGAATTTCAAATGTGAGTTGGAGGAAAATATCTTATAAAGTTGTGCACTTTCTAATTTCATTTTATTTGGCAAAGAAAGCCTACTCGAGAAATTATACGTCAATGAGAGAGGTGTGAGTTCTACCCTTGGTCAAACTAGTATTTGTTATACATTTAAATCAAATAAATACATAATAATATACAAAATATATATTTAAGTAAATTTCCTTTGAGGAGTAATTAATGATATCAACTATTAATTACTTTTTGTCTTTGGTCAAAGTATTTTCTCAAGTATTTCTGTGAGACTAACATTCAGATCTAGGGTGGTGGTTAGGTAAAACATTCCCAAAGTGATGATTTATTTCACTTGTCTTTTGGAGGAAATATAATATATGTGTCATAAATTATCAAATTCGATTTGTTTCTCTTTATCAGTTATCTCGGTGCAGCTCGTTACACAATAATGCCTATCATCCTTGCTTGAGTGTAACAAATTACAATAATATTTAATATGTTGAATATATATATATAAAATTGACTTCGTAAGTATTAATGGCACTATATTTTTAACATTTTAAGAGCTCAAACTCATTCATTAGAGTTATTATCAAGGAAAAAGAGGGAATATGAGCTTTGTGCACACTGTGTGAACGAAAATTATGAGTTATCAAGAACGTGACACTGTGTTATGCATTATAAATAGATGGTTATATGTCTTGCAAGTCACAATGAACGTATGGCTCAAAATCCAATTACCTCTAAAGTCATATCGCTCTTATCACTATTAACAATACTTTTTGCATTGAGGCTCAATGCTAGTGAAGCCAGAAGGCTTTTTTCCAAGATAACAGTAGGAATTATCAATGATTTAGATGCAACTCCTTCTCGGAAGAATCTCACTCTTCATTGTAAATCAAAGGATGATGATTTGGGATATCATACACTCACACTTGGAGAGAGCTACCGATTTACATTCAGGCCAAGTATTGTTCCATTTTTGGCAACGCTATTCTTTTGTAGCTTTACATGGCCAGGACAATCATCCACTTGCTATTTGGACATTTATGATGAAAATCGAGATGTGTGCGGATTATGTTCATGGAAAATACAAGAAACTGGTGGATGTAGGGGCAATGATTGCTTTTCTTAGAACAAGGGATCTTCGAAAGATATAGAACTAGGAGCTTGGAATACTACGAAGGGATAATTTTCTCTTTAATTTCTTGTAATTGAAATAAAAATCCAAGATATAGTAGCCTTATGATTATTCTTGATTGGTGTTTTTTCTTTACTTGTGCTTTGGAGGAGATATAATAATATATGTGGGTCATAAATAATCAAAATTCATCTCTTTCCCTCCATCAGTGTTCATCTAATTATATAACTAAGCTTATCATCCTTATTCGAGTTTAAAGAGTTTAAAAAATGAGCTAGAGAAAAACATAATATTAGAGTTAAGAGTTTTCTAATTCCATTTATTCAACCAAGAAATTCTACTTGAAAACATATATGACAATGGAAGAGGTGTGAGTTCTTACCATGGTCAAACTAGAGTTTGTTATACGTTTAAATTTAAAAAATACACAATAATATGTAGAATATATATATATATATATATATATATATATATATGATAAGCTTATATTTTATAACCTTATACTGGATAAATTGTGGTGATTTGCTTGTATTTATGGGTGAATTTTAGATGGATCCTTATCATTATCTTTGTTTTTGTAGATTAAGAGAGATTTAATACATTTGGAGTGAAAGCAAGTGAAGATATCGTGTTTTCATGGCAAAAAAGGACTATTTTAGCTTAGACAGGGTCCTGTGTGTTAGTGTATGCCCTAGTGGCCAATACATTTTGTTTGTATTGACATACATTATATTATGCTATTTTATATATGAGGCATTTCATTTATTGTGTTCTTTTTTGATAAACATAATAAAGTCCTTAGAATAGTAAGTTTGATGCCATAGGACATCAAGTGGATGACTTGATCGTGAGATCCTTTTGGTTACAACATTATTCTTAAATGTCCTACAGTCAAGTATTATTGTTAATTAGGACAACAATAATACATTGAGACTAGTATGTGTAGAGACCCGATGACCGCATCTCACGGGTCATGGATATGAGATATCAAGTCTTCACATTGGTACATATTAGAGTAATGATGTCTTGGATGACCCACCATGAGAACGCTACATGGATCGTTACGTGAGTGTCACATAAGCGATTCTCATAGTGACAATGGTGTTTGTGGTCCTTTGACCTGAAATCACTACGATTCCTACATGAGGAGTTGTGTGTTTTAATGCCATCAAACGTCATCCGTAACAAGGTGATTATAAAGTTGGTTATTGGACATACCGCAAATCATGCGAGAGGGATGTGAGTGACCTAGATGGAATTTGTCACTCCTACATAACAGAGCGATATCTTCGGGCCCCCGATTGAGTGAGACTGCGAAATGCATGGCCATGCTCAAATGAGTCAATATGAGATATTGATCTCATTTGTTGTTACAAAGTCTACTTGAGTATCGAGGAAACGAATGATTGGACTATACAAGGGTGACGCATTCCATGCCTTGTGTTCAATCTAGATATCTTGACAAAGGGACTAAACTACACGGAAACATTGATCACGGATAGGTTATGTCAAATCACTGACATTCTCATTACTTGGGTAGCAGTGATGTGTTGCTAGATACCGCTCACTGTTTGTAATATTAAAATGAGATTTTAATATTACTACCAACGTCATGAGAACTGCAGGTCGCACACTTAGAACGGAGACTAAATTGGAGCAATAAGGATCCAAGTTGGACTCGGATTCAATTATGGGCCTAACTCATGACAGATGGGTTTTAGGGTTGCACAGCTTACCTTCTATCTGCTCACACTCACTTAAGGCAGCCACTATTATAAATAGTACTGTTAAGGGGGCTGCCATAGAGGTTACATCACAACCCTAGCCGCACCTAAGAAAGTGAGTGAGAGACAGTGAAAGGTTCTTCTCTTCTATTCGCAGCTAGCACCGCGAAACAGAGGCGTGACTCCTTTTGCAAGTCTGTTCGTGTGGATACCGCAGAAGCATCGTCACTATTACGGTGTTGGTGATTCACCTCGCTTGTGTTTATCACGCTTCAAGAGGTAAATTTTAAAAAACTCGGATTATGGACTTTTCGCATGGATCCTGTGTGGGAATCCTATTATTCCGCTGCGAGATATTTTGATCCGCAATTCCCAACACTGTGAGCAATTGAGAAGTTACACACGGCCATGTTTAACTTGGAAAATACTTCTGTCAAGCTCACACGGCCGTGCAACCCATTACATTGAAGTTACACAATTTTAAGCTCACATGGCCGTGTCGTGCACTCACACGACCGTGTGAGGTATTCCAGAAGATAAAAAAGGCCTTTTTTCATCCCTTTTGTTATAAATAGAAGCAAACCCTCAAACCTAAAACACACAAAGGCTATAGGAGACTTTGTGAGACATAAGGATTGAAGGCTAGGGCTTAGAAGGCAAGAGCAAAAGTCATTGAAGTCAACTATTGAAATCTTTTCCTCTATCTTCATCTTCTCAATCTTCTCTTTTTATTTTGAAATCATGGTTGTTTCTTTAATCTTTCTTTTTGTTTGTGCTACAATTGCCATGAGCGGCCAAACCCCTTTTTCTAGGATTGGGATGAAACTCTCTATTTCTCTATGTTGAATTGTTAATTTGATTTTTTGTTAATGGAATTATTGTTCTTAATTCATTCTTAGTGTTCTTAATGCATGTGGTATGTTGCACACTATATTTACATGATCTTAGGCTTTAGGTAAAGGATTGGAAGATAAAATCTAATTGCTTGATAATATAAGAATTGAACTTAGGAATTGAGACCTAGACATAAGCTTAAATCCTTCGAGGGTTAAACGATTGTTATGAATCTTAAGGGGTTGGAACTTGAATTAATTGCCATGAGAATAAGATTAATGGAGTTTTAACACATTTTTAGTGCCAAGAAATTGAGTTTTAAATAATTTAGGACAAATCACCTTCAAGAACATAATTGATCATTAGCAAAGATAGGATTATAATTTATCATAGGGGGTAGTGTATTGAATTCTTAGTCCTAGGCCTTTAAACCTTGATCGAATCTTAACTTTTCTTGATTAAATTGCTTATTTAATTGCTTTGAGTTTTGTTTTGATTTTAATTTAGCTTTCACTATTGATTTTGTTCGCTTAAATAATCAAAATCGCCGTAAGAGTTAGTAATCAATCGATCCTCATGGGAATGATCTTTATTTACTACTTGTATGATCTGTGTACTTGTGAAAAATCAATAACAATATATATATATATGTATAGTAGTAAAATTCCCATGAGGAGTAATTAATGATATATCCTATTAATTACTTTTTGTCATTGATAAGGTATCCTCACTGGCATTACTGTGAGACTAATCTTCAGATCAGGGGTGGTGGTTAGGTGAAATATTCCCAAAGTGTTGTTTTACTTTAATGTTATTTTGGAGGAGATATGATATATGCGCATCATAAATATTCAAATTCCATCTTTTTCTCTTCTTTAGCAGTCTTGATCTAGCACATTATACAATTTAGACTATCAAACTTGTATGAGTTTAAAGAATTTCAATTGTAGGATGGAGGATAAAATTATCTTAAAGTTGAGTGCATTCTAATTTCTTTTATTCAACCAAGAAAGCCACTAAAATATATATGAAAATGGGAGAGGTTTGAGTTCTAACCAATGTCAAATTGAAATTTGTTATAGTTTTAATTTTAATGAATATGTAATGATATTTAGAATATATGTGTGTGTGTGTGTGTGTGTGTATATATATATATATTGATATCAACTATTAAATAATTTTCATCTTCAATTAAGGTATCCTCATAAAGCATTGGGATTCACCTTTTGATCAAGGATGGTGGTTAGGTAATGCATTTTACAAAGTAATGTTTTACTTAACTTGGATTTTGGTGGAGATATAATATATGTCGGTCATAAATAATCAAATTCCACCTATTTCTCTTCTTTAGCAGTCTCGGCCTAGCTCCTTCTACAATTTAGTGTATCATACTTGCATGTGTTTAAAGAATTTAAAAAGTAGGATGGAGGAAAGAATATGATAAAGTTGAGCGCTTTCAAATTTCGTTTACTGAACCCAGAAAGCCACTTGAAATTATATATGACAATGGGAGAAGTTTGAGTTATAACCATGGTCAAATTAGAATTTATTATATGTTTAAATTTAATAAATATTTAATAATATGTAGACTATATATATATATGTATAAGGACATATTTAGTGAGAGGAGTTTTTATTGTAAGATGGTGAGAACAGTGAATCTTGACCATATAACCCATACATGGATGGTCAAGATTAAAAGTTACTTAAAGGTCATGTGACCACTTAAAAAAGTCACATGCATTTATGTTCTAATCTTGACTATTCATGTAAGATCCAATGATCAAGATTCATTCCTCTCACTTCTTATAATAAACACTCCTGTAACACCCTGGAAAACATGTTAGGCTTATATATGGTTACAAAGGTAGCCTAATACTTACTTAACATATTTCTGTAGTTTTGTGACTTTCTGAGTATATTTAGGCACTTTGCTGTAACACTATGTGAGACATATAGTTGTTATTTATTTCAGAAGTGGCTTAAATTGCTTAGTTAGTGGGAATAAATATGGAGAGTTTATTTTCAGGTCACAAATGTGTGTTCTGTGCTATAGTTAAAGTTTGAGATTCATCGGAGTTAGTTTAGCATTTTTAAGCATACTGGTTGTGTATTTTTAGTGCCAAATTGACCCCCAGTAGATATGAAAAAATAATGAAATGGTGAAACAAGATTTTAATGAATCTTAGGATTTATTTTGAATTTATTGGAAGCTAGAAAATTGGAATTGGTGAAATATATGTGTTCTTAGCAGATCGGGGTTTTAGTACCTATATTGTGAGGAGCCAAATTTGACTGCTCTATATATAGTCACTCACGGCTGAGAGTGAGGAAAAACAAAAAGAAAACAGAGAAGAGAAAAAAGGAAAATTGTAGAAGAAAGGAAAAAGAAGAAGGAGAAAGAAAAGAAATCAAGAGGCAAGCAAGGATTGGAGAGCTTGGATCCATCCTTGGCCATCTTTAAGACATTGAGGTAGGGGGGAATCTTGTATGGATAGTAGTTTTTCATTTTCTTCATTTTTGGTTCTTGAGGGACTTAATGAAGAATTTGGGGTTTTATGAGTGATTTTATGATTCTTGAGTTAAATCTTGATGTGGATAGATTGGTTTAGTTAGAAACTGATTTATTAATGTGCTGGGATGAAGTTTTCATCATTTGGAAGCCTTAATTCCCATTTAGGACAATTTTTGGGGTTTAGGTCATGGTTGGGGTTTTGATTCATAAAGTGTTGAATTAAGTGAAATTGAAGTGGATTAATGGTTGCTATGTGTAGTTAGACCTTGTTAGAGGTTGGAAATCACTTGGAATCAAATTTTGAGTGATTGGAAGAGGGTTTATTTCCAATGGAACAATACCCGTATCTGTAGAATTTTGTAGATTCTGAGTTCTGCAGTAGGTGCTGCGGTGTAAGGCATAGAACGTCATGACGTGAGTGTGACGCACACCTAGAATTTTGGATCCGAGAGATGAACATCGCGATATGGTACCTTGAATGTCACGACGTGTGTAAGAATTCACCTTGAGTGTCGCAGCAATGACAACATTTCCTGCTAGTACTTGAATATAAGGCTTGGGCGCTGCGGCGTGGCACAGGGTATGCCGCGGTGTTAATGCCAGAGAACTACTTTGAGTTGTGTTTGATGCTTTGGATCATTCCAGTGGCGTAATTTTCTTCTTTTATGCTTCTTAGTGAGTGATGAGACTCTAATAGGAGTATTGAATAGGATGTAACATCCGTGAAAACATGATAGACTTGTATAAGGTTACAGAGGTAGCCTAATACCTGATTGTCATGTCTGTGAAGTTTTGTGACCATCTGAGCACGTTTAATCACTTTGTTATAACTCTATGTGTTAAATATAGCTATTTTCAGCCCCATTTTTTTACTTAAACTACTTAGTTAATGAAAATAAGTGTGGAGAACTTGTTTTTAGGTCACAAATATGTAAGTAGTTATATTTAAAGTTTAAGAATTTTTAGAGTTAGTCTAGTATTTTTAAGCATATTGGTTGTGTATTTTGGTGCGGAATTGACCCTTAGCAGATATGAAAAAAATGTGAAAATGGTGTAACAAGATTTTTAATAAATCGTAGGATTTGTTTTAAACTTGTTGGAAGTTAGAAAACTTGGTTTGGTGTTAACTAAGGGTTCTTAACTGTTCGGGTGAATTTTGGTCACTTAGTGTGAGGGCACGACCCTGTTTCTGCCTCTTGGCCTATTTAAGGCCAATAAGTGAGACTTGTCTCATTTCTTTTCTTCTTCTAACGCCTGCCACAGGGAAAGCAAAGGAGAAGGAAACTCAAGGTGTTATGGGAGGAGGATCTTCATCAAAATAAGGGAAGGAGCTTAGCTTTGCAGATGAACGATTAACCAACTTCATTTCTGGCAATTCAGGTAGGGGAAATCTTGTTTAGATTGCTTGTTTTTCATTCTTTTCTTTTGGTTCAAGAGAGGCTTGAAGAAGAATTTGAAGGTTTGATAAGTGATTTAGTGATTTGTGAGTTAAAACTTGATGTGGATAGAATAGTTGAGTTAGGAACTGATTTATTGATGTGTTAAAATGAAGATTTCATCATTTGGAGCCTTAATTCTGGTTTTAGGTTAGTTTTGGGGGTTTAGGTCATCATTGGGGTTTTGATTCTTAAGTGTTGAATTAAGTGAAATTGAAGTTGTTTGAGAGTTGCTATGTGTAGTTGGACCTTGTTAGAGGTTGGAAATCACTTGAAATCGTGTTTTGAGTGATTCGAAGAGGGTCTAGTTCTAATGGAATAGTACCCGTATCTATAGAATTCTGTAGATTCTGAGTTCTGCTATGAAGCCACAACATGGTACTTGAAATATTGCGACGTTGGGAAGAACAGAGGACACACGCCGCAGCGTTGCACGTGAATGCCGCGACGTGGGCAACATTGTCCTATTAGTATTAAAACCCGTGGCTTGGGCACCGCAACGTGGCATAGGGCATGCCGCGGCGTGAACCAAAAAGTAACTATAAGTTGTGTTAGATTGCCTTGGAGTCTTCCAATGGTGCAGTTCCTTCGTTTATACTTCTTTGTGAGAATTGAGACTCTAATAGGAGTATTTTAACGAAGTGGTTATGTGGTGAATGTAAATCAATTGATATGTTAATTATCGTGATATTTAACATCATTATTTTTCATGTTGGTAGTTGGGAATATAAATCAATTGACATGATAGTTATTGTAGTAATTGCCATCATTGTTGTTCCTTAACTATATTGATGAGGGTGAGTCTTCATTTTAAATGACCTAATGTGATTTTGAATGAGTAGGTAACCAATCCTTCCCATCATAGAGATCGTTGTTCTGATCAAATATGATTTTGAATGAGTAGGTAACCAATCCTTCCTATCATAGTGATCGTTGTTGAAGACCGTGTTGGTGAGGATGGTTCATTCCCTCACTACTCGGAATGAAGACTGCTGGAACTGGGTTTCCAATGCTTGTTTAAAGCTTTTGGAACCAGGTTCCTTTGTTTTGTTCAAGGCTCATGCATATCATGACATTACCTCAGAATTGGGTTCTTGTAAATGGTTTCATACATTTTGCATTACATACTTAGGTTACTACATAGGCATGAACACTAGACATAATTTGGCATAGCATGGTGATTGTATAGGCGGTTGCTATCATGATATGTTCATGCATTGTAGTTGTATGGGTAACTGCGTGTTTCTAAGGTGGAGATGTTATTTGCTTCTGTGAGTGAAGTGTTATTGTGATAATCGAGTATATTATCTGTTTAATTATATTTGTATATGTATGTGTATACTAGTATTGGAATGCTTCTTTTGAGATATGTTTTCTAATCCCGATTGTGTTACCATGTAAATCCAGGTGCTAGTTCCTTAAAAAGGAAGGACAAGATGGACGAAGATTAGAATAGTTACATATTTTTTTTATGATAATGCTTATATGATATATTACTTTTTGTTGTTGTAAAAGATTATGTATTACACTATACCTTGGAGGTAGTGATGTATATATATAACTTTTGTTTTTGTGGCTCTCTATATTTACTCATTGTATAAGAATGATATGTGTTAGTTAATGTACGATAGAAGTAGCATGGCCAATATTGGATTATTCTTTTATATAACGATATAATTGGATAGCAAATATTGGGCTGTTACATTTTTGTTGGGAATTTCGATATCAAAAATGCAGTGAAAAAAAAAAAGGAACTCCCACCAAGGATCCATGCAAAAAGGGAACCATGAAACGTGATTTTTGAGTATACCTCTTGAAGCTGAAAGAAAGATGATCAACAAAAATCATCCACTCACTATTTGGAAATATATAATAAAGATCAAGATGACTGCGACTTATGTTCGTGGAAAATACGGGAAGCTAGTGGTTATAGGGGCAGTGATTTCTTTCCTTGGAACAAGGAATCTTCGAAAGATATGGAACTAGGAGCTTGGAATATTTTGAAGGGATAATTTTCTCTTTAATTTGTTGTGACTGAAAGAAAAATCCAAGATATAGAAGCCTTACGATTATTCTTGATTGGTGTTTTTCTTTACTTGTGTTTTGGAGGAGATATAATAGTATATGTGGGTTATAAATAATAAAAATCCATCTCTTTCTCTCCATCAGTGTTCGGCTCATTATACAACTAAGCCTATCATCCTAGTTCGAATTTAAAGTGTTTGAAAATTGAGCTAGACAAAAAAATAATATAAGAGTTAAGAATTTTCTAAATCCATTTATTCAACCAAGAAAGCCTACTTGAAAACATATATGACAATGGAAGGGGTGTGAGTTCTAACCATGACCAAACTAGACTTTGTTATATGTTTAAATATTGTGGTAAAATTCCCTTGAGGAGTAATTAACGATACCAACTATTAATTACTTTTTGTCAATGATAAGGTATCCTCACTAGCATTATTGTGTGATTTACCTACAGAACAGGGGTGGTGGTTAGGTGAAGTATTCCCAAAGTGATGTTTTACTTTAATTTTTTGTTGGAGGACATATGATATATGTGTGTCATAAATATTCAACTTCCATCTCTTTGTCTTCTTTTGCTGTCTCGATCTAGTTCATTATACAATTTAGACTATCATACTTGCAAGAGTTTAAAGAATTTCAATTGCAGGATGGAGGAGAAAATGGTCATAAAGTTGAGCGCTTTCTAATTTCGTTTATTCGACCGAGAAAGCCACTTGAAAATATATATGAAAATGAGAGAGGTTTGAGTGTAACCAAGGTCAAACTGAAATTTGTTATAGTTTTAAATTTAATAAATATTTAATGATATTTAGAATATATAAATATATATACATATATGTCAAATTCCCTTGAGGAGTAATTATTTATATCAACTATTAAATACTTTTTATCTTCAATTAAGGTATCCTCATAAAGCATTGAGACTCACATTTTGATCAAGGGTGGTGGTTATGTAATGCATTCCCCAAAGTGATGTTTTACTTTACTTGGATTTTGAAGGAGATATAATATACATATGTCGTAAATAATCAAATTCCTCCTATTTCTCCTCTTTTGCAGTATCGGTCTAGCTCATTATACAATTTAGCCTATCATACTTGCACGTGTTTAAAGAATTTAAAAAAGTAGGATGGAGGAAAGAATATGATAAAGTTTAGCACCATCTAATTTCTTTTATTCAACAAGAGAGCCACTTGAAATTGTATATGACAATGGCAGAAGTTTTAGTTGTAACCATGGTCAAATTAGAATTTGTTATATGTATAAATTTAAAAAAATTAAAATATGTTGACTCTCTATATATGTATATATATATATATATAATCAAATTTGCCTTGAAGAGTAATTAATGATACCAACTATTAATTACTATTCATCTTTGATTAAGGTATCCTCAAAAGGCATTGTTGTGACACTCACATATAGATCAAGGGTGGTGGTTTGGTAAAGTATTTCCAAAGTGATGTTTTACTTTACTAGTATTTTGGAGGAGATATAATATATAATAAAATTTTATCTCTTTCTCGTTATCAACTGTCGCGGTCAAGCTAATTATACAGTTAAGCTTATCATCCTAACCCGAAGTTAAAGAATTTCAAAAGCGGGTTGGAGGAAAATATCTAATAAAGTTGTGTGCTTTCTAATTTCATTTATTAAACAAAGAAAGCCTACTTGAGATCTTATATGTCAATGAAAGTGGTGTGAGCTCTACCTATGGTCATACTAGAATTTGTTATACATTTAAATTAAATAAATACATAATATATATATATATATATATATATATATATATATATATATGCATATAAATTAAGTAAGATTCCTTTGAGGAGTAATTAATGATATCAACTATTAATTACTTTTTGTCTTTGGTCAAAGTATCCTCTCAAGTATTTTTGTGAGACTAATATTCCGATCTAGGGTGGTGGTTTGGTAAAGTATTCCCAAAGTGATGTCTTCATCAGATGTCTCAGTGAAGCTCGTTATACGTAAAATAATGCCTATCGTCCTTTCTCGACTTTAAAGATTTTCAATTGCGGGATGGAGGAAAATATAATGATAAAGTTTAGCGCATTTTTAATTACATTTATTCAATCAAGAAAGCAACTTGAAAATATATATGATAATGGGAGAGATTTGAGTTCTAACCATAGTCAAACTAGAATTTGTTATATGTTTAAATTTAATAATATATTGAACAAATATATATATATCATTCACTTCTCAAGTATTAATGACACTGTATTTTTAACATTTATAGAGTTAAAACTCATTTATTAGAGCTAATATCAAGGAAAAAGCAGGAATATTAGCTTTGTGCACACTGTGTGAACAAAAACTTTGATTTATCAAGAACGTGACACTGTGTTATGCATTATAAATAGATGGTTATATGCCTTGCAAGTCTCAATGCATCTATGGCTCGAAATCTAATTACCTCTAAAGTCATGTCACTCTCACTATTATTGACAATACTTTTTGCATTAAGGCTCGACACTAGTGAGGCCAGAGGGCTTTTTGCCAAGGTTACTGTCGAAATTATTAATGATTTAACTGCAACTCCTCAGAAGAATCTCACTCTTCATTGCAAATCCAAGGATGATGATTTGGGATATCATACACTCACACATGGAGAGAGCTACCAGTTTACTTTCAGGCCAAGTGTTATTTCATTTTCAACAACGCTATTCTTTTGCGGCTTTACATGGACAGGACAATCATCCACTCGTTACTTGGAAATTTATAATCAAGATCAAGATGACTGCGGATTATGTTCATGGAAAATACGGGAAAATGGTGGTTATAAGGGCAGTGATTTCTTTCCTTGGAACAAGGAATCTTCGAAAGATATAGAACTAGGAGCTTGGAATGCTTTGAAGGGATAATTTTGTCTTTAATTTGTTGCGATTGATATAAAAATCCAAGATATAGAAGCCTTATGATTATTCTTGATTGGTGATTTTCTTTACTTGTGTTTTGGAGGAGATATAATAATATATGTGGATCATAAATAATAAAAATCCATCTCTTTCTCTCCATCAGTGTTCGGCCCATTATACAACTAAGCTTATCATCCTTGTTTGAATTTAAAGCATTTCAAAAATGAGCTAGACAAAAAAAAATATAAGAGTTAAGAGTTTTCTAAATCCATTTATTCAACTAAGAAAGCTTACTTGAAAACATATATGACAACAGAAGAGGTGTGAGTTCTAACCATGGCCAAACAAGACTTTGTTTTATGTTTAAATATAGCTGTAAAATTCCCTTGAGGAGTAATTAACGATACCAACTATTAATTACTTTTTTGTCTTTGATAAGGTATCCTCACTAGCATTACTGTGAGATTTACCTTCAGATCAGGGGTGGTGGTTAGGTAAAGTATTCTCAAAGTGATGTTTTACTTTAATTTTATATTGGAGGACATATGATATATGTGTGTCATAAATATTAAATGTCCATCTCTTTGTCTTCTTTTGTTCTCTCGATCTAGCTCATTATACAATTTAGACTATCATACTTGCAAGAGTTTAAAGAATTTCAATTGCAGGATAGAGGAGAAAATGGTCATAAAGTTGAGCGCTTTCTAATTTCGTTTATTCAACCAAGAAAGCCACTTGAAAAAAAAAATATATATATATATATATATATATGAAAATGGGAGAGGTTTGAGTTCTAACCAAGGTCAAACTAAAATTTATTATAGTTTTAAATATAATAAGTATTTAAAGATATTTAGAATACACACACACACACACACACACACATATATATGTATGTATGTTAAATTCCCTTGAGGAGTAATTATTGATATCAACTATTAAATTCTTTTTGTCTTCAATTAAGGTATCCTCATGAAGCATTGAGACTCACCTTTTGATCAAGGGTGGTGGTTATCTAATGCATTCCCCAAAGTGATGTTTTACTTTACTTGGATTTTGGAGGAGATATAATATATATATGTCATAAATAATCAAATTTCATCTATTTCTCCTCTTTTACAGTATCGGTCTAGCTTATTATACAATTTAGCCTATCATACTTGCACGTATTTAAAGAATTTAAAAAAGCGGTATGGAGGAAAGAATATGATAAAGTTTAGTGCTTTCTAATTTAGTTTATTCAACAAAAAAGCTACTTGAAATTATATATGACAGTTGGAGAAGTTTCAGTTGTAACCATGGTCAAATTAGAATTTGTTATATGTTTAAATTTAATAAAAATTTAAAAGTATGTAGACTATATATATAACCAAATTTCCCTTGAAGAATAATTAATGATACCAACAATTAATTACTATTCATCTTTGATCACGGTATCCTCAAAAAGCATTGTTGTGACACTCACATATGGATCAAGGGTGGTGGTTTGGTAAAGCATTCCCCAAAGCAATGTTTTACTTTACTAGTATTTTGGAGGAGATATAATATATAATAAACTTTTATCTCTTTCTCATTATCAACTATCTCAGTCAAACTCATTATACAATTAAGCTTATCATCCTAGCCCGAATTTAAAGAATTTCAAAAGCGGGTTGGAGGAAAATATCTAATAAAGTTGTGCACTTTTAATTTCATTTATTAAACAAAGAAAGCCTACTTGAGATCTTACATGTCAATGAAAGTGGTGTAAGCTCTACCTAAAGTCAAACTAGAATTTGTTATACATTTAAATTAAATAAATACATAAATATATATATATATATATATATATATATATATATATATATAAAAGTAAGATTCCTTTGAGGAGTAATTAATGATATCAACTATTAATTACTTTTTGTCTTTGGTCAAAGTATCATCTCAAGTATTTCTATGAGACTAATGTTCAGATCTAGGGTAGTGGTTTGGTAAAGCATTCCCAAAGTGATGTCTTATTTCACTTGTCGTTTGGAGGAGATATAATATATGTGTGACATAAATTATCAAATTCCATCTTTTTCTCTTCATCGGATGTCTTAGTGCAGCTCGTTAAACATACAATAATGCCTATCATCCTTGCTCGAGTTTAAGGATTTTCTATTGTGGGACGGAGGAAAATATAATGATAAAGTTTAGCACTTTTTTAATTACGTTTATTCAATCAACAAAGCAACTTGAAAATATATATGATAATAGGAGAGATTTGAGTTCTAACCATGGTCAAACTAGAATTTGTTATATGTTTATATTTAATAAATGTTTAATAACATGTTGAACAAATATATATATATATATATATAAAATTGACTTCTCAAGTATTAATGACACTACATTTTTAACATTTTAAGAGTTAAAACTCATTCATTAGAGCTAGTATCAGGGAAAAAGCAAGAATATTAGCTTTGTGCACACTGTGTGAACAAAAATTTTGATTTATCAAGAACGTGAACTATGTTATGCATTATAAATAGATGGTTATATGCCTTGCAGGTCACAATGCATCTATGACTCAAAATCTAATTAGCTCTAATGTCATGTCACTCTCACTATTATTGACAATACTTTTTGCATTAAGGATTGACGCTAGTGAGGCCAGAGGGCTTTTTGCCAAGGTTACTATCAAAATTATAAATGATTGAACTGCACTCCTCAGAAGAATCTCACTCTTCATTGAAAATCCAAGAATGATGATTTGGGATATCATACACTCGCACATGGAGAGAGCTACCAGTTTACTTTTAGGCCAAGTGTTATTTCATTTTCGACAATGCTATACTTTTGCAGCTTTACATGGATAGGACAATCATCCACTCAGTATTTGGAAATTTATAATCAAGATCAAGATGACTGTGGATTATGTTCATGGAAAATACGGGAAACTGGTGGGGATTTCTCATGGTTGGTCTTTTATGAGTATTAAAATACTATTATAAGTATTTAATAAGGTGTTTATGTGAATGTAAATAAATTGGAATGTCAAATATCGTGGTACTTAGTATCATTGTTGTTCATGCTTAAGATGAGATGAATGTAAATCAATTAGTATGCTAACTATTATAGTGTTTGACATCATTGTGTTTCACTTTTGTGGTCATACATGTAAATCAACTGTGATCTAATTATGGAACGTAATTAGTGATTATTTTATATTAGACGTTTGAGAAACATACATTGAGGTTTATAATATCCTCTTTGTGTTGTTGGAAGCATAGATTGGTGGGAAATATCCTCTCTATGTTATATGTAATAAGGTGCTGAATTTCCTTATTACATTATTGAGTAAGGAGGTGGGGAATACTTTCTTCACTTTGTTGATCGGTAGAGATGAGTAATATCCTCTGCTTGTTTTGATGGATAGTGTTGGTGAGTTTTATCCTCACTATGCCTGAGAAACCATAACATATCATAACATGTCCTAGAGTAGTTGAGGTGGAGAATGTCCTCAATACATCTGAGGGCTCATAACATTTTGAAACTATATTCATTTCTAAGACTTACATAGACATACACATTAAACATAATTAAACATAGCATGACAATTGTATGGGCAGTTGCTATCATGACATTTTCATGCATTACAATTGTATGGGCGATTGTGTGTTGTTGAGATGAGATGTTGATGCTTCTATGATTGAAGTGTCAACTTGATAATTGTGAATATTATCTATTTGTACATATGTATATATGCTGGTATTGGAATACTTCTACTGAGATATGTTTTCTCATCCTGATTGTGTTGCAGTGTAAATTTAGGTGCGAGTTTTTCGAAAGGGAAGAAGAAGATGTTTGAGGAATAGCATAGTATGGATGTTGTTTTGAACTAAATTTATATATGTGTTTTATATTTGCTTAGTTGTTTGAAGTTATGTATAACAATATGCCCTTTGAGGCTGTGATGCATATGTATAACTTTTGCTATCGTGACTCTCCATATTTACTCGTGGTGTATGAATGATATGGGTTAGATGTTGATGTTTGTTAGTAGTAGCAAGACCGATATTGGGTTATTCATTTATATGACGATATATTTGGGTAGCAAATATTAGGCTGTTATATTTTGGTATCAGAGCAATTCATCCTGTTGAGTCGGGGTATGGATTGACTTTGCTTATGCATGTGGTGATGGTTATGCATTTCTTATCTCTTACATGTGATTGTTTGAGTGGAATTGCATGTTTTGCCTTTGAGATATTTGTTGTAGCTATTGTGACACAGTTACATGATATTGAGCCTAGCTAACTCAATATCGATTGTTATGTGTCTACAGAAGACTATGGCAGCACGAGGGTGACTGGCAATGTAACACCTCCTTTAAGATATCATATTTACGACTTCAACATACCAAATTAGAACCAAGTTATAGAAACTAATAATATTATACGTACATTTCTCAAATATTTTTCTTCGTGGATAATTAAAAACTTACAAAAAAAATACTAAATATACAAAACAAAAACAATTTACATGATTTACATACCAAGTTTCAAAACATCAAGCTTTGTCCTCCAAATGATCATATAGGTACTATAGCCCAAACATAAACTAACCTAGTACCAAACCTCTAGTGAGAAGAATCCGCACTTGGATCTTCCTCTAGGTCCTCCTCAGACTCCTCGATAGATAAGAACCCCAGGTGGTTTACTATTCTACAAACCGGAGTCCGTGCAGATGAAACCACTGAGCTCTCCTAAGAAGTAACACGACGACTACCCTATAAAAGCTCTATAGGCATAAAAAAAAACTCAAATGCACATAAGCATTAAAAGTAAAAACAAAATCCCTATCACGAGTCCTTCTCAGAGTCATAGTTATATTCCCAATATAATTGATATGATCAGTGTCCGCGTCAATACGCCAAGCGTCATTGTCTCCCTTAAACAGAATCCTCATGAAACCAAGGAAACCAGACCTCGACGCCATCCCAAAATACAGACAAACTAACACAAACAGAAATGAGGTGATCCGTCCTTTTCCTCTTCACACTCTTTATCAAACATACAAATAAATAGAATAACATAATAAAGAGGTGAAATCCCCTACATCAATACCATCATGGCAGTATAAAGACAGTAAAATAACATACTATTCATATACAACATTTAACAGATATATTCATACCATCATATAATCATTGCATCAAATAGTAAATAACTACTACCACACACACACACACACACACATATATATATATATATCACAACAGAATGATGACTGACTATGCACATGCACAATGAACCAATTTCCTATTCCATGGAGCTAAACTCAATTTCGGAGAGAATGATCCAAAAGATATGTCTGAATATCGGCCGCCTCAGACCAAGTGCTATAATTTTCAATGTGCACAACAGGCATTATACAAGACATTCTATGTCAAATCCTGAATAGAATAGTGCATTGTCGAGATCGTCGAAGCATTGCTCAGTTACCATGGCCCAGTGGAGCTACCTAATGTCCACTTGTGGAATACCCATGCTCTTACACCTCCAAGTTCAATACGTGAACCACACTATGCAATTCACACCCACACTTAGGTGTAATTCAACTCCTAAGCAACAATAGCCTTAACAGACACAGTCTGTTAAACAATGCATGTCAAATGACTCAATGCATATTATAAGCCACTACTGGCTACAATCACACAGTGATATATCCGGGTCCAGTATATCAGCCCGACAGCAGAACTTGCTGTTCCTCTCAATCGCGTAGCATTTTTATTGCATTTTCACAATCACGTAATACTTCTGTTACGTTTTTAAATCGCGTAATGATTTTTCAATATTTTCTCAATCGCGTAGAGATTTTAAAATATTTTCTCAATTGTGTAGTTAAAAATCACCATTTTTAAATTGCGTAAGAGTTTTTCTACGTATTTTCAATCGCATAAAATATTTCCTTCATATTTTAAGCTTAAATTAAAACTTTTCTTATTTAATATAAAAATTAGAATTAAATTTCAATATTTCCTTATTAAATCACTTTTAAATAATGTTTCTAACATTTTTCTCAAAATCTATATTATTTTAATTTTAAATAAAATTCTTTTCCATTTAATTTATTTAAAATCTATTTAAATAAAATATTTGAAATCCCCAAATTACTCCTTAGTCCTAAATTCACTATAGTGGCCAAAAATCACTTCTTATTTAGTGATAAAAATATTTTCATTTCCATTTTCATTTTGTAATTCCTTAATTAAATTTATCACCACTAATCCTCTTAGTTAACTTTTAATAAAACATTTTGCATTGGATTTCCCCTTTGGAAGGCTTGGAGGTCGTGAGCCTCTATGGCCATTGGAGCCAAAATTTCCTTTCCTCAAAAGCATAATTTATGATATACAACATACTTTAAGCGTCAAAATTATACTCTAACAAATTCATACATAATATCAAAGCAATAAATCACATAGGACAAATAATTACAAACCACACAATCACACCAAAATTTCGTGTCCCTCACCACCATAAGTGGTTGATGAGGTTAATCTCCCTCTTACCTTTGATGTAGCTTCCTAAGCTCCTTGTATGATCCTTTGTATCAACTTCCTCCACCAAGTAACTCTTGAAATCAAAGTAAACACAAATATATTAACATCCAAAGCTAGAGTAGGACAACCATAGATTAAATATAGTCTTAGAATTTCAAGAATCAAATAAGAAATCAAGTTTCAAGAATTTTATTTTAAAATCCTAGAATTTGAACTCAAAAATCAAGCTTGAAAATGGTTGAATCAAGTCTTGATCACAATATCAAAGTTGCTTAGAATGGTGTTTATGATCAAGTGGTATAGTTGGTTTAAATTATGAGAGATTGAAAGGTAGAAATGGGTAGTGAGGCCATGAGCTAAGGAAGAGAAAATGAGAGAAACTGGTGTTTAGCTTTTGCAAGAAAGATGATAACTTTGAAAATGTGATATTTCTCTCTCCTAAAGCCCTTATAGCCATAAGATACAAGGAGAGAAGGAGAGATATTTTATTTCACTACAACACATCTCATCCATTGATTAAATTAAGGGTGAGCATCCAAAGCTTCTCCTCTAAGCTTGTTTCTAATTGGTTAGTCATAAAGGTGTCATAGCCACCATCTTTGACTCACATTAGATATTTTTCAAAAGCTATTACCCAATGGATAATAGTTACTACTATTTATTATCCAATGGATAATAACAGTACATAATGGATAAAAGCATTACCCAATGGATAATAACACTATCCAATGGATAATAGAATGTACCCAAAACTCAGATAAAGAAAATTTTTGTCAACTGTTTCTGATTTCGGGTTTAGTAGGTTTCCCCGACCCCGCATTAACAGTCTGAAACTTTTTGGTTCGGAAATTTTTTTTATTTTTCTGGACCTGCCTCAAATACATATACAACTCAAAATAATATTAAAATAATAAAAATAATTTAAAAATTCTCAAAAATTGTCAAATATTATAAAACTCATAAATATCAAGAAAAACAAAAAATTGGGGCGTTACAGGCAACACGAGGGCGACCATGTGAGAGTCGAAATAGGGACTCTGGTAATGAAGGTACAGAGATGGCTACAACTATGATGGCGATGGCCAATGCCATGAGGTAACAAATTGAGCAAGCAGCGGCGACTGCTAGAGAAGTTGGTACCTCAACAGCAAGTACCACCACCGATACCACCACTAGTACAAGAGGTACCAGTTGGGAGAAATCAGAATTTTCTCGACATTTCAGAATTTAGAAAAATGAATCCTCCGATATATAGAGGTCACTATGATCTGATAAAAGCAAAAGAGTGGTTGACCGAATTAAAGAAGATCTATGAGGTCATGGTTTGCTCTAAAGAGTAAAAAGTTTTTTTTGCTTCCTTCATACTGAGAGGGGGAAGCAGAGCAATGGTGGCGAAGCACCAGGAGGCTGCTCGAGATAGCAGGGACTTTGATCATGTGGGGTGTGTTCAAAGAGACCTTTTTGGAGAAACACTTTCCAAAGAGTTTACAAAATCATAAAGAATTGGAGTTTTTAGGTCTTCAACAAGAGGACATGTCAGTTGGACAATATGAGACAAAATTTCATGAGTTGTCCAATTTTTCTTCTCAGTTTAAGCGGGATCTGGATGAGAACTGGAGGTGCGTCAGGTTTGAGTCTAGGCTGAAGGGAAATGTAAGAATGGTTGTGAGACTTTTTAAAATTAGGGATTTTTCATCTTTGGTGAACAAGTGCAGAATTATAGAGTCTGAAAATCTCCAAATTCAGGCAGAGCAAAATTTACAAAGTCTTTAGAAGAAGAAGAAAGTGGATGTGGATATAGGAAAGGTAGTCCTTAATCCAGTCACCTACAAGAGAAAGACCAGAATGTTTAGAGGGAAGATCGGCAAGAGAAGTATAACAAGTGTGGTGGGTACCATGAGACAAGGTTTTTACGATTGACTAAATCAGGTGTTTTCAGTGTGGCAAGTTGGGACACTATGCTAAAAATTGTTCTCAAAAGGAAAAAGACGGGAAAGATGCCAGACCTATCGTTAGGGGTAGAGTCTACAATGTATAGGGTGAGGTGGCATCACCATCTCTTGGTTCGGGAAAAGGTGAGTACATGGTTGTACATGTTTAGTAACTTTGTTTTCTTAAAATTTGGTTGTATCTGTGGTAGTACATCAGTTGTTAGAACTTTATACGTAAGGTAAACCAAATTTTGGGGACAAAATTCTAAAAAAGTGGAGAGAATTTAACACCCTAGATAGTCGTGATAGACTTGTATATGGTTACGGAGGTAGCCTAACACTAATTTGTCATGCCTGTAAAGTTTTGTGATCATCTGAGCACGTTTAGTCAATTTGCTGCAACTCTATGTGTAAAATGTAGTTGTTTTTAGCCTCATTTTTGGCTTAAACTGCTCAGTTAATAGAGATGAGTGTGGAGAACTTGTTTATAGATCCAAAAATGTGTGGAAGTAGATGTAGTTAAAGTTTGAGAATTATCGGGGTTAGTTTGGTATTTTTAAGCATACTGGTTGTGTGTTTTATTGCCGGTTTGACTCCTAGTAGATATGAAAATTTATGAAAATGGTGAAACAAGATTTTTAATGAATCTTAAAATTTATTTTAATTTTGTTAAAAGTTAAGAAACTTGGTTTGGTGATATCCAAGTGTTCTTAACTGTTCGGATGAATAGTAGTCACATAAGTGACCATATGAGAGGGTCACGATTCTTGTTCTAATTGCTAGCCTATTTAAGGCCAAAATGTGAGTCTTAACTCACTTTTGTTTTCTCTCTCACGACTGCCTTAGGGAAAACAAGGGAGAATGGAATTCAAGGCTTGAAGGAAGGAGGATCTTCATCAAAGCAAGGGAAGGAGCTTAGCTTTTCAGAGGAGTGGTTAATCGATATTGTTTCTGGAAATTAAGATAGGGGAAATTTGTTTTACTTGCTTGTTTTCATTCTTTTCTTTTGGTTCAAGAGAAGCTTGAAGAGGAAATGATGGTTTGAGAGGTGATTTGAGGATTTATAAGTTGAATCTTGATGTGGTTAGTATGGTTGAGTTAGAAACTGAATTGTGGATGTGTTTAGATGAATTTTTCATCTTTTGGAGCCTTGATTCCCACTTTAGGTTTTTATTAGGGGTTTTGGTCAACTTTGAGATTTTGATTCAAAAGTGTTGAATTAAATGAAATTGAAGTGGATTAAAGGTTGTTATGTATAGTTGAACCCTGTTTGAGGTTAGAAAATCACTTGGAAGTGATTTTGATTGATTGTAAGATCACATGTTCCGAATGGAATAGTGATTATTTCTACAAAATTATGCAGAAACTGTTTCTGAGTTTAAGCACCTAGGCGCTGAAGAGTAGGTGCCTAAGCGCCCAATGCCAGAAAGAATTTGTGATGCGCGTAGCGCGCTTGAGCACGTAGAAGTTGAGCGCCTGAGCACCCATCATCCAGAGAGTCTTGTTTGAAGCAGTTGTTTATGCGCCTAAGCACTGGTTTATGAGCACCTGAGTGCCCAATGCAGGATAGAACAGAACAGAGCCTTTATTTTTGGAAATGGAAGGGGACCACTTATGTGATACTTCCTTTTATGCTTCTTAATGAGTGTTGAGATTCTAGTAGGCGTATTTAATGAAGTGTGAACGTGATGAATCATATAGTTTCGTAGTGCTAATTATGCAGAATAATTAGGCATGATTATATACATATATGTCTATTATGATGAATTGAGGAAATGAACTTTCCTAAGTGTGGGGATTTCTCATGGTTGCTCTTTTAATAGTATTAAAGTACTACTATAAGTATAAGGTGTTTGTGTGAATGTAAATCAATTGGAGTGTCAAATATCATGGTACTTAGTATCATTGTTGTTCATGCTTGAGACGTGATGAACGTAAATCAATTGGTATGCTAACTATTATAGTGTTTGACATCATTGTGTTTCACTTTTGTGGTCATGCATGTGAATCAACTGTGATCGAATTATGGAATGTAATTAATGATTATTTTGTATGAGATGTTTGAGAAACATACATTGAGGTTTATAATATCCTCTTTGTGTTGTTGGAAGCATAGATTGGTGGGGAATATCCTCTCTATGTTATGTGTATTGAAGTGGTGAATTTCCTTATTACATTGTTGAGTAAGGAGGTGGGGAATACCTTCTTTGCTTTGCTGATCAGTAGAGGTGAGTAATATCCTCTGCTTGTTTTAATGGATAGTGTTAGTGAGTTATATCCTCACTATACCTGATAAACCATAACATATCGTAACATGTCCTAGAGTAGTTGAGGTGGAGAATGTCCTCAATACATCTGAGGGCTCATAAAATTTTGAAACTACATTCATTTCTAGGACTTGCATAGACATACACATTAAACATAATTAAACATAGCATGGCAATTGTATGGGCGGTTGTTATCATGACATTTTTATGCATTACAATTGTATGGGTGATTGCATGTTGTTGAGATGAGATATTGTTGCTTCTATAATTGAGGTGTCAACTCAATAATTGTGAATATTATCTGTTTGTACATATGTATATATGCTGGTATTGGAATACTTCTACTGAGATATGTTTTCCCACCCCGATTGTATTGCCATGTAAATCCAGGTGCGAGTTCTTCGAAAGAAAAGAATAAGATGTTTGAAAAATAGCATAGTATAGATGCTATTTTGAATTGAGCTTATACATGTGTTTTATATTTGCTTAGTTATTTGAAGTTATGTATAACAATATGCCCTTTGAGGCTGTGATGTATATATATAACTTTTACTATCGTGACTCTCTATATTTACTCATTGTGTATGAATAAATGGGTTAGATGTTGATGTATGTTAGTAGTAACAAGACTGGTTTTTGGTTATTCATTTATATGACGATATATTTGGGTAGCAAATGTTGGGCTATTACATGGAGAGCCACAATAACCAAAAGAGATATATATGTATATATGTGTGTGTGTGTGTGTGTGTGTGTGTGTGTGTGTGTGTGTGTGTGTGTATGTGTGTGTGTGCATCACTACCCTTAAGGCATATTGTAATACATAACTTTTACAACAACAAAAAAACTAGCATATTATACAAGCTTTTTCATCCAAAAAGTATATAACTATACTAATCTTTGTTCACCTTCTCCTTCCCTTTTGAGGAACTAGCACCTGAATTTACATTGCAACATAATCGGGGTGAGAAAATATATCTCAGTAGAAGTATTTCAATACCAGTATATAAACATATACGAACAAATAATATACTTAATTATCAAATAAACACTTCAATCATAGAAGTAAACAACATCTCCATCTCAGACACACGCAATTGCCCATACAACTGCAATGCATGAATATGTCATGGTAGCAACCGCCCGTACAATCGCCATGCTATGCTAATTTTATGACTAATGCTTATGCCTATGCAATAATCCTAAACATGTAATGCAAAATGTATGAAACCATTTACAAGAACCCAGTTCTATGGTAATGTCATGATATGCATGAGCCTTGAACAAAATAAAAGAACCCGGTTCTATAGGCTTTGAACAAGCACTAGAACCCAATTCCAATAGTCTTCATTTTGAGTCATGTTGGTATGAATCATCCTCATCAACACAGTCTTCATCAATGATCACTATGATAGGAAGGATTGGTTACCTACTCATTCAAAATCATATTTGATCAGAACAATGATCTCTGTGATAGGAAGGATTGGTTACCTACTTGTTCAAAACCACATTAGACCATCTATAATGAGGACTCACCCTCATCAACATAATTAAGGAACAACAATAATGCCAATTACTATAATAACTAGCATGCCAATTGATTTAAATTCTAAACTACCAACATAAAAAATAATGATGTTAAATACCACGATAATTATCATACTAATTGATTTATATTCATCACACAACCACTTCGTTAAAATACTCCTATTAGAGTCTCAATACTCACAAAGAAGCATAAATGAAGGAACTACACCATTGGAAGACTCCAAGGCAATCTAACACAATATTTAGTTATTTTCCTAGTTCACGCAGTGGCATTCCAAGTGCCATGCCATGGCGCGCGTCCTATGTTCTTCTCAATGTCACAGAATTCCAAGTGCCATGCCGTGGCGTCAACAGCAAAACTCAGAATCTGTATAATTCTGCAGATATGGGTGCTGTTCCATGTGATTGAATATATGAAGATTGCTTTTGATGCTAACAAACATAAAGACAAAATGAAGATCAAGTCCAAGTTTTTCAAGAATAGCTATTAGGACTTAGAATCATTATGTACAGAGCTCTCTTAATATCTCACCCTTTTTACAAGAAAAGAGAAAAATCTTTTTAAATTATTTAATAATTAAATCTGGAAGTTTTGGAATGTTTAAAACTTTTTAAAACTTGGTTATTCGAATATAGTTCCTTTTATTCGAATAAAGCATGCCAAATTTTCTCTGATTATAACAGTTTTATTCGAATAACATTGAGTTATTCAAATAAAGGTTTTAAACTTCTCCTACATGCCTTTATTTTTTGAAAGCATTATTCGAATAACATATTGACTATTCGAATAACACTGTTTTCCAGTAAAACTTTTGTAACAAAGCTATTCGAATAACACATGGTTATACGAATAGACCTGTTTTTCATTGAACACAATTTTTATCTGTGGTATTCGAATAACCTCTTTTACAAGTGTTTTCACGAGAACGCGTTATTCGAATAACACCGAGGTTATTCGAATAACCCCTATTTCTGAAATAGAATCAGAAGCTCGTATATGTGATCATAAAAAGCATTTATTGTACCCAATGACTATTTTGATTGAATTTCTCTATAAATAAAGGCCCTGGGTCATTTCTAAAATTTTCCTAACACTCTGAACTATTTTCTACTTGCACTAACTCATGAATTTATTTTCTACGCTCTTTTTTGATCAAAATTTTGTGATATTCTACAAGAGCTCTTTTAGCACTTCAATTTGTATTATTCACTCTTAAGGAGAGTTTCTGTTCATCTATATTTTCTGCTCTTTTGTAAAGGGAGTGTGGTATCCCTCAAAGGTTTGTATAAGGGTGAGGTATTCATCGATGAAGATATTCACTCTTCTTCTTCATCTTGCAATTTCTCATTTTATTTAATAGCTTCTATACTTGTGTTTATTGTAAAAGTTTTTAAGAAAATTTTTGATACTCAATTCACTCCTCTCTTGAGTACTGGAAGACATTTGACAACAAGTGGTATTAGAGATAGACTCTTATATAAAGAGCTTAGCATCTTCAAGAGAACATGACTTCTTCAAATAGTTTTTCAGAAGGATCTTCCACCTTTTTTCAATGGGGATGGTTATGCATATTGGAAGGAAAGAATGAAAATCTTCATCGAAGCTATTGATCTAGATGTGTAGGATGCTATTGAAAATGATGCATTTATACCTACACATGAGGTCGATGGTGTAAGGACTGAAATACCAAGGAGTAAATGGTCTGATGAGGATAAAAGAAAAGTTTAACATAATTTAAAAGCCGAAAACATTATTACCACTGCTTTGGGATATGATGAGTTTTTTAGAATTTTAAATTGCAAAACTACTACAGAAATGTGAGACACTTTACAAGCTATCCATGAGGGTACTAGTGAAGTAAAGAGGTCGAGAATCAATTCTCTAACTCGTGAATATGAATTATTCAGAATGAACAAAGGAGAAAGCATTCAGGAAATGCAAAAGAGGTTCACCCATATAGTTAATCATCTTGCATCATTAGGAAAGAATTTCTCTAACGAATATTTGATTAATAAAGTGTTGATATGTCTTAGAAGGATTTGGAAACCCAAGGTAATAGCCATATCAGAATCGAGCGATTTGTCAACAATAACACAAGCTACGCTCTTTGGAAAGCTTCATGAGCACAAAATGGAGCTGAGTAGATTGAATCAAAATGAAGAAAATGATAAAAAGAAAAAAAAGGGATAGCACTCAAAGCCATTTCCTCAATAATTGACAATGATGAAGAGGATGGAGAAGGCTCAGAAAATGTTGAGGTAAATGAAGAAAACCTTAGCTTGCTAGTTAAAAAATTTGAAAAATTTCTCAAGAAGAAGGGAACACAAAGAAAGCCTCCATTTCCTCCAAAGAAAATCCATCACAAAGGGGAAGGAGCTTCGTCAACTCTAACTTGCTACGAATGTGGCAAACCGAGTCACATGAAAATGGAGTGCCCAGTTTACTAAAAGAAAATGGAGAAGTTTGAAGAGAAACCCTTCAAAGAAAGAAAAGGGAGAATAGCTTACATAGCATAGGACGACAACGATATGGATTCAACCGATAGTTCAAATAGTGAGGAAGCCCATCTATGTCTTATGGCCAAAGGAGAAGAAGATGAAGAAAGTGAAAATAAGGTAAGTTCTAATATTAATTTATTACCTTCTTACGATGAATTACAAGATGCATTTGAGGAATTGCATGAGGAATCTCTTAAGCTCACCAAACTAATTTATTCTTCTAAGAAAATGATTTCTTTTCTAGAAAATCAAATTCTTGATCTAAATAAAGAAATGGAAGAATTGAAAATTTAGAATGAAACTTTGGGAATTATTGATGCATGCACAAATCATTCTTCACATGCTTCTACATCTTCATCTTGCTCTTCATGCCATTTGCTTGAAAAAGAAATTGTAGATTTAAAGAATACTCTTTCAAAATTTACCTTTAGAAGAGATAATTTAAATATTTTACTAGGAAAACAAATAGTTATTTTTTAAAAAGCTGGAATAGGCTATAACCCGAAAATTCAACAAAAATTATATAAAAATTTCTTTGTGCATTCAAGTACTTCAAGTAGTCCTTTTATTAAATATTTTTTTTGTGGAAAGAAAGGACATAGTGCATCAACATGCAATGCAAGGAAAGATATTAATACAAAAATTGGAACAAAAATTGTTTGGGTTCCCAATGGTACTATACCCAAAACTGACATACAAGAACCCAAAAAAATTTGGGTACCAAAAGTTAAAATTTAAATTTGTGTTGTAGGTGTGCTTGAAAGCTAAGAGCTCAAACTGGTATCTCAATAGCGGTTGTTCAAAGCACATGATTGGAGACGATTCCAAATTCTCGTTCCTTGTCCCCAAATCTCATGGGCATGTAACTTATGGAGATAATAACAAAGGAAAAATTCTTAGAGTCGGCAAAGTCGAGATCTTGGCTAAATCACATTTGGATAACAAAGGAAAAGAAGTCATAGAGTAAGAAGAAAATCAAGAAGATACATCAAGACAAGAGAACTCACAAGTCTTGGACCTTCCCAAGGAATGGAGGACATCAAGACACCATCCACTTGACTCCGTAGTAGGTGATATCTCAAATGGGGTAATTACTAGAAACTATTTTAGAAATGCATGTAATCATTTAGCCTTTGTCTCTCAAATTGAACCTAACGATATAATTGAAGCTTTTGATGATGAACATTGGATCTTAGCTATGCAAGAGGAATTAAATCAATTTGAAAGAAACCAAATTTGGGAATTAGTTCCTAGGCCTAATAATCATCCTATAATTAGTACTAAATAAGTTTTTAGAAACAAACTTGATGAAGCTGGCCTAATAAAAAGAAATAAAGCTAGGCTTGTAGCTAAAGGATATAATCAAGAAGAAGGAATAGATTATGAAAAAACCTATGCACCTATAGCTAGACTAGAAGCTATTAGAATGTTACTTGCTTTTGCTTGTATCATGGTTTTTAAATTATATCAAATGGATGTTAAAAGTGCTTTTCTAAATGGTTTTATTCAAGAGGAGGTATACGTTAAACAACCTTTAGGTTTTGAAAATCATAAACAACCCAACCATGTTTTCAAATTTAAAAAGGCCTTATATGGTTTAAAGCAAGCTCCTAAAGCTTGGTATGAAAAGTTGAGTAAATTTCTTTTAGAACATGATTTTTCAAGAGGCAAAGTTGATATAACTCTTTTCATTAAAAATAATAAGCATGACATTCTCCTTGTACAAGTGTATGTAGATGATATTATCTTTGGTGCTACTAACGAGTCTCTATGCAAGGATTTTTCAAATATCATGCAAAGCGAATTCGAGATGTCCATGATGGGAGAACTTAACTTCTTCCTTGGACTTCAAATTAAACAAACAAGGAGTGGAACATTCATTAGCCAGTCCAAATACTGCAAAGAACTCCTAAAGAGATTCAGAATGGAAAACTCAAAGCATATGAATACTCCAATGAACACCTCATGCTACTTAGATAAGGATGAAACATGTAAATCTATTGAAATCACCAAATACAAAGGTTCTTTATCATTAGGTAAGTTTTTCTCTCTTGAATTTCTTTTCTGGATGTGTGTTTTACTATTTTTCTTATGGATTTATTCGAATAAATCTAAGTTTATTTGATTAAAAATCAATTAGATGCTAAAAAATGATGTTGTGTATCAGTGTTATTCGAATAACACCTCATTTATTCAAATAAACTGACGTTTAGCAATTATAGTTCTTTTAGTTGGTCTTTGTGCTATTCGAATAATCTTAAGCTTATTTGAATAAACTGACTTCCATGTCAGTTTTCTATATGCTATAGTTTTAGCTTTATTTGAATAGAGTTTAGTTTATTCGAATAAACTGTAACTCGTTTGTGCAATTTTTATGCTTGCTCTCTACCCTATTCGAATAATCCTAGGTTATTCGAATAAATCCTTTCAAAAGCCACAACGGATGTAATGTGTGTGAAACAACATCATATTTTATTCTTGTTTTGCATGCATTTTTATGCATTTTAGGCATTTTAGTTTCCCTTTTTATTTGTTTTTCCTTTAGTTTGGATAACTGTGGTGTTTGTGCTATTATTGTGCAGGATTGGTGCTAGATTGACTTAGAAATGGGTGAAAAGCTTGCATGGTTAAACTTGGAGCTTTGTGGATAGCAAACAGGGACAAAAAGCTCATTCCAGAGAGATCCACGGCCTGCTTGTGGAATTTCGGACGACCATGGATCGAGAAGCTGCATGAAGAAACCAAAGTGATATTTCAGGCCATGGAATTTCCCACGGCCTTGGAATTCAAGTTATGCAGAATTGTCTTGTGGCAGAGAGATCCACGGCTAGCCCGTGGAGTTTCCCACGATCGTGGATCGCAATATGAGTCAATTTTTAAGTTTTGTTTTAATTTCTTTGTATGGGCTTGGACCAGTTGAAACCTTAGGGATATTTATAGATGTTCTGAATAGAACATTAGGGTTCCAAATTGGTTTAAAGGAGGCACATTTGGAGGCTCTTGATCTTCATCTTCCTCTTCTCTTCTTCCATCGCTACGAGTTTGGATGTTCTTGAATATGCTTTCTTGTTTCTTCTTCTCCATGTCTGAGTAGTTACTTTTGTTTCTAGGATTTGGCAATGCCCTTTGGTACATTGATAATGATTAATTGACTTTGTTTACCCCTTTTATTAATCTTGAATTTTTTTTGATTCAATCCTTATTGCACTTATACATGTGAATTTGCTGGCCACATATTTGTATCTCATAGATATATAGGGACGTACTGAGAGGTGAACCTAGGTGTCGGAACCATAAGAATTGAACTTAAGGTCTAAATCACGAGAATAGGTTTAGCCTTTCAAGGATTTAATGAATTACCATAAAGCGTAATGGGTTCAATTTAAATTTAATTACCACGAGAGTAGGAATGGGTTTAATTGGGTACAGTTCTTATCTCTTGAGAAAGAACATTAACTAATTTAGGGTAATTCACCTTCAATTGAATTTTAATTTTAATAAAAGGGTTGTCAATTAGGATTTGTATTTTATCATTGTGGTTACCTCCAATCTTGGAAGCTTTCTTGAATATGAAAAAACTCTTTTAATAACTTGTTATTTTTGTTCTCAATTTTGTACTTTGATATTTATTTATTTAATTACTTTGTTACTACGTTCTTGTCAATCAACAATTATATTCATTTTGTTTAATTGAATTGAATTAATTAATTAATTGGTATTCATAGACATAGTCTCTGTGGATTTAATCTTTTTATTACTTGACGACGAAACCGTATACTTGCGAATTTCACGCACCAAGTTTATGGCACCGTTGCTGGGGACTGTGTTTTTCTTGAATATCAATTTAATTTTTAATTCAATTATTTAAAACTTTTTTTCTTTTTATCATATTCTTACGTTCTTGTTTTCTCTTTGACTTTCTGCAAGTAATTTCTCTTGTTTATGCGAAGTACTAGATGTTCCAGGATTCTTATTGAAGTAGATCCTAAAATTGAAAGAACTTTTTGCAGAAGGAGAAGACAACAAGGGCAAAGAGTGAGAGAAATACCTGAACCAACGCTTGTCATGGCTAAACCTGAGGATAATAGACCGCTAAAAGAGTATGCAGCCCCTAATGCTTGGGGTTTGCGATCTGGAATTGCTCTGCCAGACATTAAAGCTAGGCACTTTCACTATACTTCCTGCCTTACTTTCTATGATAAAGTAGAACCAGTTTGGAGGATTGCTATCAGAGGACCCGAATGATCACGTGGATATCTTCTTGGAGTTCTGTGAGACCCTCAAGATTAAAGGTGCCTCTGTTGATGCTATTCATCTGCGCTTGTTTCCATTATCATTGAGAGATAGAGCTAGAGCTTGATTGAAGTCTGTTCCTGATGAGACAATCACTACTTGGGACTAATTGGAGCAAGCTTTCTTGGACAAATTCTTCCCACATTCCAAGACTTCTCATCTTTGGACCTAAATCACAAGCTTCATTCAGAAAGATGGAGAGTCATTGTTAGAAGCTTGGGACAGATATAAGGCTTTGCTGGAAGCCTGCCCGCATCATGGGTTAGAAAAATGGTTGATTATCCACACCTTCTATAATGGTCTAGAATATTCTTCGAAGGTGTCTATTGACTCCACAGCTAGTGGAGTTTTAATGAACAGAAGGCTAACAAAAGCTTACGAGATCATTAAGAGTGTTGCGGCAAATCATCACCAATGGGCAAATGAAAGAGGTCATAACCCGAGAAAATTCTCGGGAGGTAAGGTTGAGGTAGACAGTTGATAACTGTCGAGATTACCAAATTTAAATTAATTTATAACTAATTTACCAAAACTACTTGCAACATAAGGTAACACTGGGTCGAGCCCGTAGATCACTTTAATTATGAAGTTAGATTAAGAGGTTAATAAACAGGGGGAAAAGTTTTGCAAGATTAAACAACAAAGAGTAATTAAAATGAGTAAACAAAATTAGGAAAACAACCAATCTAAGAGAATTAACCAATTTTAATTTTAATCCATCCTTGATCTTTATAGATTCGTTTAACTATCAACCAAATCCTTGATCTTAGATCACATCAAGACACCTCCCAATGATCCATGGATCTTCAACTAGAAATGCTTCTAGAATTCAATTAATTGAGGTTAGACAAATTAAGTATCCATCCAAAATCCAAATCAACTTAAAAAAATAAGATTCAACCAAGCTAAACATTTCATCAAACACCTTTGATGCATTGTTTAGCCTTTGAATTCCTCTCTTGGCACATGATAATTATGGAATTAACATATGCAAATCTCAATAAAGTTAAGCATTAAATCAGAATTTAAACAAAAGAAGAAGAGAAAGAGAAACTTGATTAATAGATGAATGTATAACAATTAAAACAAGATCTCAAGATTAATCATCAAGAATGTCAATCTCTTAGATTGATTAAAGAAGTTTAGCTCTCCATAGCCATCACCATTGGAGAACCTTTAAGAACCATAAAAAAATGAAAATAACAAAGAGAGAGAAGGAGAGGAAGAGAAGAAAAGAAGTCTCCAAAATCAAAAACTAAAACTACCATAACCACCACTTCTACGTAGAAGCTCCCCATTCTTTTATCAAAAATTTGATTGCTTTCCTCTTCATTATCCACTAAGAGTCAAAAGTGGTTCACCCACTGTTGTTAACTATTCCTCCTTTATCAAAGTGTGTCTCCCATCTTCCAATAATTTATTTTCTCATTATGAAAGTGTGGCTCCCATCTTCCAATAATTTATTTTCTCATTATGAAAGTGTGTCTCCCACCTTCCAATGATTCCTTGACTTTTTCCTCCCACCTTCTATCATAATCTCTGATTCAAATCAAGCCCATCAGATAGCCCTTGAAATAACCTTTCCAAGGAGTGCTCTTATGCTTAATTTGGGCTTGAATTGAGTGAGATATGCCCAAAATAGTGAAAGTATGTCCAGAAATTCGTGACAACACCACTGGTCTAATTTCAAGGATATATTTGACTACTTAAATGTCTGAATCTGCCAATTTGACATTTCACAAAACTTGTAGATCTTTCTCTCATCTTTCCTAACATATAAAGAAAAGGAAAATCAGAGATCTACAACTCAAGTTATGGTCAAAATACTGAATCAGTGTCAATATGCATTAAAATCCAAAATTTTTGCTTTAAAGCCCAATTCAACCCAATGATCTAAATGAGTGCTAAGATCACTTAATTATAATCTGGACATCATTAATAAGGTAATTGTATGGATAATTAATATATTAAAAATCATAATTCAATGGTGTTGATTTAATTATGTAAAAATTTGATTCTTTGAATAAACGTTTTGACATGCTTGAGAAAGCTCATGTTAATGCCATAGGTGCTTCTAACAATTTTTGTAAGATTTGTGGAGCACAAGGACACATAGGTACCAAATGCCAAGTTGGAATTGGCTCCTCATAAGGTGCACCGGTGGAATAAGTGAAATCATGTCACAATTTTCATGACTTCAACTAAAAGGGGAGGAATGATCTATATTCTCAAACTTACAACCCTGGTTGGAGGTCACATCCTGACTTCTCCTACTGGAATAGTTAATACCAAGCTAGGCAAGGTAGTGCTAAACCCTCCTCTGGATTCCAACAAGTTCAAAAATTTAGACTTGAGTCTCTTCTTGAGAATTTTGTTGAGAGTCAATCTAAGCAAAATGAGGAGTTTAGGCAATATGGGCAAATTGTGACTGAGGCCATTAGAGAGTTGTCAGCTAAGGTTGACAATTTGGCAATTCATAATAAGCTGTTGGAAACTCAGATTGCCCAACAAGTAGGTACTTCACAAAGGCAATAGGGTAAGTTTCCTGATCAACCTTAAATAAATCCAAGTAACGAACACTGTAAGGATGTGAGTTTGAGAAATGGCAAGAAATTAAAGGATCCCAAGGGTAAAGGGCGGAGTGACAAAGATGAGAGGAATGAGGAACAAGAGACTAAGACACAACCCTTAGAAGAGGAGGAAACTAATGAGAATGTGTCTAAGTATATACCCTCAGAACCATACCAACCCCTAGTGCCCTTCCCTCAAAGATTGGCTAAGGCCAAGCTAGATAGGCAATTTGGGAAGTTCCTAGAGGTCCTTAAGAAATTGTACATTAATGTACCCTTCACTGAGACATTGCAACAAATGCCTACTTATACTAAATTTCTTAAGGACATTTTGTCTAATAAGAGAAAGCTAGAGGATTATGAGACAATAGCTTTAACTGAGGAGTGTAGTGCTTTAATGCAAAATAAATTGCCTCCTAAGCTTAAATATTCAGGTAGCTTCTCTATTCCTTATTTGATTGGTAAAACAAAATTTGATAAAGTTTTGTGTGATTTGGGGGCTAGTGTTAGTCTTATGCCCCTTTCGGTGTGTAAGAAGTTGGAGGTAGGTAAGCTAAAACCCACAACTATCTCACTTTAATTAGCAGATCGATCCGTCAAGTATCCCGTAGGCATCTTGGAGGATGTTCCTATTAGAGTTGGTAAGTTTTTCATACTTGCTGATTTTGTTATGCTTGAAATGGAGGAGGATTCCCAAATCCCCATTATTCTTGGTAGGCCTTTCTTAGCTACTGCTGGTGCTATAATTGATGTTAAAAATGGTAAATTATCTTTAACTATTGGTGATAATAAGGTTGAGTTTAATCTTTCTAAATCTCTTAAATAACCTTCTTTCGAGGACTCTTGTTGAAGGATTGATTTGTTGCACCAGGTGGTGAAAGAAGAATCCACTAAGATTCATTTTGAAGATCCATTGGAGATATGCTTGGTTGGTTGTGGCTCTTTTGATTCTCGAGGTGAGGTAGCCGAGTATACCCGCTTGTTGGAGGCAACCTAAAAAATTTCACCTTACAAAGCCAAAGTGGAAAACCTTGAGCCAAAGCCTAAGTCTGAAGATCGGGAAGAGGAAAAAGCTCCTAAGGTAGAACTTAAAACCCTTCCTACCACTCTTAGGTATGAGTTTCTTGGTCCCAACTCTTCTTATCCTATCATTGTTAGTGCTAGCTTGAATGAGTTAGAGACCAAGAAATTGCTTAGAGCTCTTAGGATGCATAGAAAGGTCATAAGATATACTCTTGATGATATTAAAGGCATAAATCCTTCTTTTTGCATGCATAGAATTTTGATGGAACCTGACCATAAACCCTCTGTTGAGCATCAACGTAGGTTGAATCCTAATATGAAAAAGGTTATTAAAAAAGAGGTTCTTAAGAGTCTTGACGCTGGGGTAATTTACCCAATTTCTGATAGTGAATGAGTTAGTCCTGTGCATGTGGTTCCTAAGAAAGGGGGGATGACTGTAATTGAAAATGAGAAAAATCAATTAATTCCCACTAGGACAGTCACGGGTTGGAGAATGTGCATTGATTATAGGAAGTTGAATAATGAAACTAGGAAAGATCATTTCCCCCTACCTTTCATTGATCAAATGCTTGAGAGGCTAGCTAGGCATACATATTTTTGTTACTTGGATGGCTATTCGGGATTCCACCAAATCCCCATCCATCCTAATGACCAGGAGAAGACCACATTTACTTGCCCCTATGATACTTTTGCGTATAGGAGAATGCCATTTGGTTTATGTAATGCCCCTACTACTTTCCAAAGATGCATGACTGCAATATTTTCTAAATTTATTGAAAACATCATGGAAGTTTTTATGGATGATTTTTTGATATATAGAACTAACTTCGATAATTATTTGTCTAATTTATCTAAGATTTTGCAGAGATATGAAAAGCTAAATCTTATCTTGAATTGGGAGAAGTGTCATTTTATGGTACAAGAGGGCATAGTGCTTGGACATTTAGTTTCTAGAAAAGGAATTGAGGTGGATAAGGCAAAAATTGAAGTGATTGAGAAATTGCCTCCATCGATGAATGTGAAGGGGGTGCGAAGTTTCTTGGGGCATGTGGGTTTTTACCGGAGATTTATTAGAGATTTTTCAAAAATTGCTAAACCTTTATCTAATCTCTTAGTAAAAAATGTTCCATTTAATTTTGACAGTGACTGTTTGAATGCCTTTTACAGGTTGAAAGAAGCTTTGATCACCGCTCCCATTTTACAAACACCGGATTGGAATCTGCCATTCGAGGACATGTGTGATGCTAGTGACTATGCCGTAGGAGCTGTGTTGGGGCAAAGAAAAGACAAGAAAGTGCATGTAATTTACTATGCTAACAAGACACTTGATGGAGCTCAAGCAAACTATGCCAGTACAGGTAAAGAATTGCTAGCGGTAGTTTTTGCTTTTGAGAAGTTCAGGTCCTATCTAGTGGGTTCAAAGGTGATTGTGTACACTGACCATTCAACACTTAGGTATCTCATGAGCAAGAAGGAAGCAAAGCCTCGACTTATTCGTTAGATTCTTTTTCTATAAGAGTTTTATTTAGAGATTCTGGATAGAAAATGGACGGAGAATCAAATGGCAGATCATTTATCTAGGCTTAAGCAACTGGTGAATAGGAAGAGCGAATTACTTATTGATGATTCTTTCCCTGATGAGCAATTATTTGCTGTTTCTGCGGAGAATGCTCCTTGGTATGCTGACTATGCAAACTACTTGGTTAGCAAGGTTCTACCTCCTGAACTTAACTACCAACAGAAGAAGAAATTCTTCTCAGATTTGAAAAATTTTGTGTAGGATGACCCATACATATATCGGAGGTGTGCTAATGGTATTTATAGGAGGTGTGTTTCCAAAGAAAAGGCTCTGAGTATATTGAGTTGTTATCATTCCGCATCCTATGGAGGACATGCTAGTGCCTCCAAGACAGCAGCCAAAGTTCTTCAGTATGGTTTCTTTTGGCCTCATATTTTCAGAGATGCTCAGAATTTTATGTTATCATGTGCTCCATGTCAAAGAGCAGGAAGTATGTCCAAAAGGCATGAGATACCTATGAATATTATTCTTAAGGTAGAGATCTTTGATGTTTGGGAAGTTGACTACATGGGCCATTTTCCATCCTTTTGCCACAACAAATTTATTCTTGTAGCCGTGGATTACGTATCTAAGTGGGTGGAGGCCATTCCATCCCCAATAAGTGATGTGAAGCCATGATCAAGCTATTCAAGAAGATCATCTTTCCAAGGTTTGGAGTTCCTAGGGCTATGATTAGTGATGGAGGTTCACACTTCATTGAGAGACATTTTGAGAACCTCTTGAAGAAATATGAAGTTACTCATAAGGTTGCTACACCTTACCATCCTTAGACTAATGGCCAAGTGGAGGTATCTAATTAAGAGATAAAGAGTATTGTGGAGAAAACTATGTCTAGATCAAGAAAGGATTGGTCATTGAAGCTTGATGAAGCTCTTTAGGCCTATCGCATTAGTTACAAGACTCCTATTGGGATGACACCGTTTCGATTGATTTATGGGAAGCCCTACCATCTACCCATTGAGCTTGAACATAAAACCTTCTGCGCTATCAAGCTTCTAAATTCTGACTTAAAAGCGGCAAGAGAAAAGAGAAAGCTTTAACTTCATGAGCTAGATGAGCTGAGATTGGATGCTTATGAGACTGCCAAGTCATACAAAGAAAGAACCAAGAGGTGACATGACAAGCATATTGTTCATAGAGAGTTTCATGAAGGAGAATTAGTTCTTCTTTTCAATTCTAGATTGAAACTTTTTCCAGGAAAGCTTAAGTCACGAAGGTCTGGACTATTTCTACTAAAGAAAGTGTTTCCCTATGGTGCAGTGGAAGTTTGGAATGAAGAGCGAGGGACTTTTAAGGTAAATGGTCAATGATTGAAGCATTATCTAGTGGAGGAGCAACTTGAGAAAAGGATGAGCATTGCCCTCTATGACCCAACTGAAGAAGGATGAAAGTACAGGAGTCAAGCTTATGACTTTACACAAGCGCTTTTTGGGAGGCAACCCAAGTTTTCTTATTTTTCCTTTTCATTTCCTCTTTTTCTTTTGATTTTGTTGTTAGCCATGGCAACAATTACCCAATGGGGGGTGAATTGGGTGATGACAAGTTTTAATACAACTTTGACAAATTACGCATTTTAAATCACTCAATTAATAAATACAGTGGACCATGCATAGCAAAGGCATAACTATTAAGGATTACTCAAATACAACTTGGGTTAAAGGATAAATCAAGCAAATAAACTAGATATCAAGATCAACTCAAACATATATAGTTAAAGCACAAATATAAAGAGATAGAGTTGAGAAGAGCAAACACTAAGATTTATACTGGTTCAGCCACCAACCACTTGTGGCCTACGTCCAGTCCCCAAGCTTAACTTGAGATTTTCTTTACTATCTCCTAGACTTCACGGGTGTTAGGAAAACCTTTGTACATGTAAGAACACTCCTCACACCTTGGGATACCTCATCCTTGTGCTAGAACTTCTAATTTTTCAAGCTTCACAGGTGCTTAATGACCTTTACAATCAAGAGCACTCACAACACCTTTGGGATACCTCACCCTTTTCTCTCTTGAGGGACATATCACCCTCTTATAATGATTTCAAGGTGAATAGAAAGAATAGAAACTGTCACAAGAGTAGATATACAACTTGAAGAACAAAGTATGAATGATAGAAAACTCTCTTAAGAATGGATAATGCAAGTTGAAGTTCAATGGGTATAAATAATTCACACTTTAAAGTTCAAAATATGATTTTGATTATTCAAAGATCAAACCAAGTGTTAAAGAGTTTATCCAAGTGTAAATGCTTCAATCTACACTTATTTATAGATCCCAAATGATTAAATAGTCGTTGGTAGTGTTTAATAATAATTTTTTATGAAAACTAGCCATTTATAGCCGTTAGAAACATTTATGGGCACTTGGTAATTGATTGCAAGCTTTTTAGACACTTTGTAATCGATTACATACTTCCTGTAATCGATTAAACGACTTCTGTTAACGTTGTAATTGATTACATAACTTATGTAATCAATTACAACATTTTTGGTTTTGAAAATTGATTTTAAAAGGTCATAACTTCTTTATTTCTTATCCGATTAAAGCGAATGATCACTCATTGGAAAGGTCTTTGAGTCTATTTTCATATGAAAGAAGTTTTAGAATAAAACTCAAAGTATTTTAAAAGAGATAATCAAATTAGTAACTAAATGTCAGTTTTACAAAACTCAAACTTGACTATTTTTTAAAACTAAATTTAAATGGTCATAACTTCTTCATTTCTTATCCGTTTAAAACAAATAACCACTCATCGGAAAGATCTTTGAGTCTATTTTTATAAGCAATAAGTTTTACAACAAAACTCAAATTTAGTTTGAAAGTTATTATCAAAAGAGTAATTAAATATCAGTTTTACAAAACACAAACTTGACTAATTTTCACAGATTTGAAATACCACCAAGGCTAACTTTCTAAAAATATTTTGTTAGGTATTTAAGCATTTTAGAAATACTTGTAAAGATGTTTAAAACTTATTTGAGCTTAGTGTGATTCTCATTTACCTTTACACAAGATCTAAGTCCTATAAGCTATTCTTGAAGATGTTGGACTTGATCTTTTGCTGCCATCAATTCTTGTTGTAAACCAAGCTTCCAAAAAATTTCTTCTCTTCAGATCTTTCAAATTACTTAAAACATATTTATCATTCTCATTCTTCTTGAGTTGAGCATAGTTGTGATCTTTTGCTTTCTAGTTGCAATGCTCATTCTTGGTACTTGGACTATCTTATAAAGTATTGCTCACTTAAAACATGCATAATTAGTCCAAATTCATAACTTAATATCTTAATATGCATGATTCATAAATGTATAACTCTAGTTAGTCTAACATGCATATAAGAATGTTGCATATATGTCATTACATAATTATTAAGTAAAGTATAACTAAATAAAGTACATAATCATGCATGATCTAATATATCTCTTTTAAGCACATATATGTAACATGATCAATATTCTTTTGTGATGCATTTGTCATCTATAAAGCACAACTATAAAGCATAAGTATCATTCTTTTTATCTTGTATTTGTCATCATCAAAACTTAACATATTAAACCATTGGGTCAAACCTATTTCCACAATCTCCCCCTTTTTGATGATGATAAATTACCAAAAAAAAAAAAATATGTTTAGCAATATACAATAATAGATATTCATGTAAGTATATCAAATAATAAGCATAAGTGTTGGTGTATGCCCTAGAGGCTAATACATTTTCTGTATTTACATATATTCTATTATGCTATTTTATATATGAGGCATTTCATTTATTGTGTTCTTTTTGATAAACATAATAAAGTCCTTAGAATAGTAAGTTTGATGCCATAGGACATCAAGTGGATGACTTGATCGTGAGATCCTTTTGGTTACAACACTATTCTTAAATGTCCCTAGTCAAGTATTATTGTTAATTAGGACAACAATAATACATTGAGACTAGTATGTGTAGAGACTGATGACCGCATCTCACGGGTCATGGATATGAGATATCAAGTCTTCACATTGGTACATATTAGAGTAATGATGTACTAGACTGACCCACCATGAGAACGCTACATGGATCGTTACGTGAGTGTCATAAGCGATTCTCATAGTGACAATGGTGTTTGTGGTCCTTTGACCTGAAATCACTACGATTCCTACATGAGGAGTTGTGTGTTTTAATGCCATCAAACGTCATTTGTAACAAGGTGATTATAAAGTTAGTTATTGGACATACTGCAAATCATGCAGAGGGATGTGAGTGACCTAGATGGAATTTGTCACTCCTACATAACAGGAGCGATATCTTCGGGCCCCTTGATTGAGTGAGACTGCGAAATGCATGGCCATGCTCAAATGAGTCAATATGAGATATTGATCTCATTTGTTGTTACAAAGTCTATTCGAGTATCAGGAAACGAATGATTGGACTATACAAGGGTGACGCATTCCATGCCTTGTGTTCAATCTAGATATCTTGACAAAGATACTAAACGACACGGAAACATTGGTCACGAAAAGGTTATGTCAAATCACTGACATTCTTATTACTTGGGTAGCAGCGATGTGTTGCTAGATATCACATCGCTTGTAATATTAAAATGGGATTTTAATATTCGCCAACGTAATAAGAACCTGCAGGGTCACACATATAGAGCAGACTAAAATTGGAGCAATAGATCCAAGTTGGACTCAGATTCAAATATGGGCCAGACTCATAACAGATGGGTCTAGGGTTGCACAGCTTACCTTGCTGCTGCTCACACTCACTTAAGGCAGTCACTATTATAAATAGTTCTGCTAAGGGGGCTGCTAAGGTATATAATTCTGAACCCTAGCCGCATCTATAGAATAGTGAGTGAGAGAGCGACAGATTTCTTCTCTTCTCTTCGCAGCTAGCACTGTGTGAGAGACGTGAGGCTCCTCTTTACGGACGTTGGACGTTCGTGAGTCTGTTCGTGTGGATACTGCAGAGACATTGTTTCTATTACGGTGTTAGTGATTCACGCTTTAAGAGGTAAATCATTTAAAAACTCGGATTATGGCTTTTTCGCATGGATCCTCGGTGGGAATCCCTGTTTTCTGCTGCGTGTTGTATCCGCAAAAATTCCCAACAGTGGTATCAGAGCATCTTGTGAAACCATGATTCGTTTTCTATTTTCGTTTACATGAGATAACATGTTTTACTGTTCTTGTTTTGACAAAAGATATGATCTTTAATATGTTATTTCGAAAACCGTATGAAACCCTTTGCGAAAACATATTTTGTTTCTTATGTTGTATGCAAAACCATGATGTTGTTTTCAAAACTTCATGAAGATGTTCATATGTTCTGTGAAAACCATTTTGTATTAAGATATATGTTTTTGCGAAGCTTTCTCGGTATGTATGTGATACAAAAAGACATTATGGAATCCTTATTCTCAATGCGCGGCGCAAGGGTTTAGGAAACCTTGTTCTTGGCTTTGCGGCGAGGGTTATGGATTCCTTGTTTTCGCACAAGAGGCGCGCAGCAAGCAAGGGTTTTGGAAACCCTATTCTTGTTTTGTGGCAAAGAAAGCATCAAGTGTTGATGTCAAGCCGCCAACGAGGCGCCTGAAGTTCAAGTGTTGAACGACGGCGCAAGGGTTCCCTGTGGCATATGAAGTGTTCATGTTGTTCGGGCGTAGGGTTTCACGCGGCACATGCTGCACCAAGGGTTCCCTCCCCTTGACCCCCGCCCGCTGACCGGGCAGCGAAACCCCCGTACTGCCTCTGCGTAGTGTGTTATTCGAAAGCGCAATATTTTTTATCCTTTTCTAACTCACAAAAAATAATTATGTATTATTGTTATGAGTTTATATGTTCTTTGTGATGCATGGTGCATGGTTATGGCCTTAGTCCTCTCTTTATGCCTTTTGGTTTTAATAAATACGACATGCATGTCGTGCCTTTCTCTCTACATTCTGATTGTACATTCTCTTCTCACCTAACTCCCCTCGAATGTAAAAGAGGTTTCTATATAATGTAATTATGATGTGGAGACAAGAAGGCAGCATCAAGTGAGGACGTTGGTGGGAGATGCTTGATGAACCTGACTTAGTTAATGCTACTCTCTTAAGGGCCATAACCATGTCACTTTTATTATATGCCTTTTATGTATGAGATGCATGGATATTGTTTATAGTATGATAAACAGTTTAATAAATGGTGAGATCTAATAATAATAATAATAATTCCCTCAAAGCAAATATTAAGTCATTATGTGATGCCTTCCAATGTGTGGCACTCGTCAAGACTAGTATCGATCAAGTGTGTGCCAAAGCAGGATGCCTTTATCTATATTAGTAAGACGCGATAGGATAAAGGTAATATCCAAGCGCCAACCATTGGGTCGACTTAACTAGGCCATTTCAATAGGATTGAAGGCTTAGAGGCATGAAGTTGGGCTTTGGTCCATTAGATGGACTTGAATAAGTGTTATTCACCCAACTATCCAAGAGTTACATGTGATGTAATTGGAAAGTGTTTCCTACCTAAATAACTGAATTTTGGGTGATCAGCCAAAGCTGACTCAAAACTAGGTGAAATATGGATCTTGGCCTACTAGGAAATCTTACGATGGGATTTTCCGAGTCAATGTTGAAGGTCATTGACTTGAATAAAATAGTGGGAGACATATTTAATTAAAAGACCTCATTAAATATGTTTATGGCATGATACTTATATTTTGCATATTTCTGTTAATAGATAACCATGGCAACAAACACATCGGGTACTTTATCATTGCGATCCGTCCTTGAGAAGGACAAGTTGTTTGGAACAATTTTCTAGACTGGTACAGAATTTGAGGATGGTCCTCAAGCAAGAGAAAAAGCTGTATGTTTTGGAATGTGACCTATTCTGAGCCACCTGTTGCTAATGCCCCTAGAACTGAAAGAGATGCTTATAAGAAGCATCAAGATGATGCCTTGGACATTGGATGTCTAATGCTGGCCACCATGAACTCTGAGCTTCAAAAGCAACATGAGAACATGGATGCATACGATATGATCGTACACCTTAAGAAGCTCTATCAAGAGCAGGCCAGGCATGAGAGATTTGAGGTCTCTAAAGCACTGTTTCAGTGCAAGCTGGTAGAAAGAAGCCCTGTTGGTGCTCATGTACTCAAGATGATTGGGTACATTGAAAACCTAGAGAGACTTGGTTTTCCTTTGGGCCAAGAGTTGGCCACTGACTTAGTCCTGCAATTGTTGTCGGAAAGTTTTAGTCAATTTGTCATGAACTACAACATGAATGAGATTGACAAATCACTACCAGAGCTGCTAGGCATGTTGAGAACTGCTGAGCAGAACATTAACAAAGGCAAAGGGAAGGCCATAATGATGGTCCAAAAGAATAAGGGCAAGAAACAAAAAAAAGGCCCAAGGACAAGCTGGAAGGGCAAGGGCAAGGACAAGTCCAAGCCTAGCACTTCGGCTTGAAACCAGTGGGTGGAGTGGCTAAGGAAGGTACATGCTTCCATTGTGGTCAGACCGGACATTGGAAGAGGAAGCGTGCCAAGTTCCTAGAGGAGCTCAAAAAGAAGAAGGAAGTGAGACTTCTACTTGGTATTTTTGTTATTGAAGTCAATTTATCTACTTCGCATCATGGGTATTAGATCTTCGGATGTGGATCTCACATTTGTGTAAATGTGCGGGATCTAAAAGCGAGAGACCATTGACGAAGGCGAAGTCAACCTACGAGTTAGAAATGGAGCAAAGGTTTGCTCCATTAGCTGTAGGGACTTATTTATTATCTTTGCCCACCTGGGCTTGTAATAGAGTTAGAGAGCTGCTATTTTGTGCCTACTATTAGTAGGAATATCATTCTGTTTCTTGTTTGGACAAGAAAGGTTTTTCTTTTATAATAAAGGACAAGTGTTGTTCTATTTATATGAATGATATTTTTTATGGTAGTGCACAATTGAGTAATGGACTTTATGTACTTGATCTCGAAACGCCCATTTATAACATAAATACAAAGAGGTTTAAATCAAACGATCTGAACCCAACTTTTCTCTGGCATTGTCGTTTGGGCCACATAAATGAGAAACGCATCTCCAAACTCCATAAAGATGGATTCTTGGACTCATTTGATTTTGAACCATATGAGATATGTGAATCTTGTTTATTGGGGAAGATGACAAAGGCCCCATTTACTGGACAAGGTGAAAGGACTAGTGATCTTTTAGGCCTTATACATAGTGATGTATGTGGGCCACTAAACACAGTCGCTAGAGACGATTTTCAATACTTCATTACATTTACTGATGATTTCAGTAGATATGAATTTGTATATCTTATGAAGCACAAATCAAAATCCTTTGAAAAGTTCAAAGAGTTCAAGAATGAAGTACAAAACCAACTTGACAAGAGTATTAAAATCCTTCGATCAGATCGAGGAGGAGAATACTTAAGCCAACAGTTTGATGATCATCTGAAAGAGTGTGGGATAATATCTCAACTCACTCCACCAGGAACACCACAATGGAATGGTGTCTCGAAAGGAGGAACCAGGACCTTGTTGGACATGGTCCGATCCATGATGAGTCATGCAAACCTTCCAGGCTCCTTCGGGGACATGCTGCTCGTTAATGCACAGCTTTCACACTTAACCGTGTTCCATCTAAGACGGTTTCAAAAGACACCATATTAGATATGGGTGGGAGACGGCCCAAGATGTCTTTCTTGAAGATTTGGGGCTGCGAAGCTTACGTGAAACGTCAAGTTTCGATAAGCTTGGACCTAAATCGATAAATACTTCTTTGTGGGGTATCCAAAGGAAACCAGGGATACTTTTTCTATAATCCTACCGAGGGCAAAGTGTTTGTCGCACGGACAATTTGTGTTTCTAGAAAGGAGTTTATCTCCAAAGGAACCAAGTGGGGAAAAGTAGAACTTGAAGAAGTTCAAGTTTCACAAAGCAAAGAATGAACCAATGGTGGAAATAGAAGCGACCTCCACAAAATGTTGTGGAACAAAGAACTGCTTCTAGTAACACAAGACTGCGTAGGTCTAACAGATACGTCATTAACTAGAGAGATATGGATTTCTCATGACCCAACAAGGTGACGTATTGCTCATGGATCAAGATGAGCACTGTGACTTACCAGGAAGCCATTATTGGCCCAGATCGAGAAATGGCTTGAGGCCATGAGATCTGAAATGGATTCCATGTATGCCAACCAGGTATGGACCTTGGTTGACCCATCTGAAGGGGTAAAACCCATTAGGTGCAAGTGGGTTTTCAAGAAGAAAACCGACATGGATGGTAATGTGCATACCTTTAAGGCGCGATTGGTGGCTAAAGATTTCAAACAAATTCATGGTGTAGACTATGATGAGACTTTTTCCCCAGTTGCGATGCTTAAATCCGTTCGGATCTTGCTTGTTGTTGCAGCATACCATGATTATGAAATCTGGCAAATGGATGTCAAAACTGCTTTCCTTAATGGAAATCTTCTCGAAGATGTGTACATGACACAACCTGAAGGTTTTGCCACTCCAGAGGATGCTAGAAAAGTATGTAAGTTGCAACGATCTATTTATGGATTAAAGCAAGCTTCCAGAAGCTGGAATCTTAGTTTTGACGATACAATAAAACAGTTTGGTTTCATCAAGAATGAAGAAGAATCTTGTGTCTACAAGAAGGTTAGTGGGAACACTATTGTCTTTCTAGTATTGTATGTTGATGACATACTACTTATTGGAAATGACATCCCTACCCTACAGTCTGTAAAGACTTGGTTAGGGAACTGCTTCTCTATGAAGGACTTGGGCGAAGCCACCTATGTATTAGGTATCAGGATCTATAGAGATAGATCACTGAGACTGCTTGGCCTAAGTCAGAGTACATACATAGACAAAGTGTTAAGACGATTTAACATGCATGAATCCAATAAAGGACTCTTGCCTATGTCACATGGTGTAAGTCTATCTAAGGCTCAATCCCCTTCCACCCAAGATGAGAGGGATCACATGAGCAAGATTCCATATGCATCTGCAATTGGATCTATCATGTATGCCATGTTATGTACTCGACCAGATATCTCGTATGCTTTGAGCATGACGAGTAGGTACCAGTCTGATCCCGGTGAAAGTCACTGGATTGCTATCAAGAACATCCTTAAGTACTTAAGAAGGACTAAGGATTCGTTCTTGGTATATGGAGGCGAGGAAGAGCTAGTAGTAAAAGGTTACACTGATGCTAGCTTCCAAACCGATAAGGACGACTCCAAATCGCAATCGGGTTATGTTTTTTGCCTAAATGGTGAAATTTGTGAGTGGAAGAGTTCAAAGCAGGAGACATCGCCGATTCTACCACGAGGCTAAGTATATTCTTTGCCTCCAATGCAAAGAAAGGAGGCCGTTTGGATCGGGAAGTTCATTACCGAACTTGGCACTATTCCTAGCATTGTGGACCCGGTGGACCTCTATTGTGATAATAATAGAGCCATTGCACAAGCTAAGGAGCCTAGATCTCACTGCCGATCCAAACATATACTTAGGTGCTTCCATCTCATTCGAGAGATCATCGATAGAGGAGATGTGAAGATATGCGAGTACCAACAGATGATAACATTCTTTGATCCATCGACGAAGCCTCTTGCACAAACTGCGAAGCATGAGGGTCATATTAGGTCTTTAGGCATTAGATATATGCCACGATTGGCTCTAGTGCAAGTGGGAGATTGTTGGTGTATGCCCTAGAGGCTAATACATTTTCTCGTATTTACATATATTCTATTATGCTATTTTATATATGAGGCATTTCATTTATTGTGTTCTTTTTTATAAACATAATAAAGTCCTTAGAATAGTAAGTTTGATGCCATAGGACATCAAGTGGATGACTTGATCGTGAGATCCTTTTGGTTACAACACTATTCTTAAATGTCCCTAGTCAAGTATTATTGTTAATTAGGACAACAATAATACATTGAGACTAGTATGTGTAGAGACCGATGACCGCATCTCACGGGTCATGGATAGGAGATATCAAGTCTTCACATTGGTACATATTAGAGTAATGATGTCTTGGATGACCCACCATGAGAACGCTACATGGATCGTTACGTGAGTGTCATAAGCGATTCTCATAGTGACAATGGTGTTTGTGGTCCTTTGACCGAAATCACTACGATTCCTACATGAGGAATTGTGTGTTTTAATGTCATCAAACGTCATCTCGTAACAAGGTGATTATAAAGTTGGTTATTGGACATACCGCAAATCATGCGAGAGGGACGTGAGTGACCTAGATGGAATTTGTCACTCCTACATAACAGAGCGATATCTTCGGGCCCCCGATTGAGTGAGACTGCGAAATGCATGGCCATGCTCAAATGAGTCAATATGAGATATTGATCTCATTTGTTGTTACAAAGTCTACTCGAGTATCAGGAAACGAATGATTGGACTATACAAGGGTGACACATTCCATGCCTTGTGTTCAATCTAGATATCTTGACAAAGGGACTAAACGACACAGAAACATTGGTCACGAAAATGTTATGTCAAATCACTGACATTTTTATTACTTGGGTAATAGCGATGTGTTGCTAGATACCGCTCACTGCTTGTAATATTAAAATGGGATTTTAATATTACTACCAACGTAATAAGAACCTGCAGGGTCACACATATAGAGCAGACTAAATTTGGAGCAATGGATCCAAGTTGGACTCGGATTCAAATATGGGCCAGACTCATAACAGATGGGTCTAAGGTTGCACAGCTTACCTTGCTGCTGCTCACACTCACTTAAGGCAGTCACTATTATAAATAGTACTGCTAAGGGGGTTGCTAAGGTAGATAATTCTGAACCCTAGCCGCACCTATAGAATAGTGAGTGAGAGAGCGACAGGTTTCTTCTCTTCTCTTCGCAGCTAGCACTGTGTGAGAGACGTGAGGCTCCTCTTTGCGGACGTTGGACGTTCGTGAGTCTGTTCGTGTGGATACCGCAGAGACATCGTTTCTATTACGGTGTTAGTGATTCACGCTTCAAGAGGTAAATCATTTAAAAACTCAGATTATGGCTTTTTCACATGGATCCTCGGTGGGAATCCCTGTTTTTCGCTGCGTGTTGTATCCGCAAAAATTCCCAACAACAAGAACATATTTTTTTTTCAATTTTCACTCCCCCTATTTGACATCAACAAAAAGGCTTAGGAATGAAAAATAATATTTTCTCCCCTATAGATAAAACTCACGTTGTCAAAAGGAGTAGGATTTTCTTAATGAAAGAATCAAAAGATATAAAAGTTAAGAATGTTTACCTTCTTTCATTGATAGAGAGAAAGAGAATAAAACATGATCTTTGTTGATATATTGATATCATTAACAATAAAACACTTCATGTCAAACATGGATGTAAGCCAAGAGATATAAGCAACCATTTATGAGCTAGGCTTCCCCTCAAAATATGCATATTATCAAAATATAAAACATAATAGTTTAACATAGTCATGCATATATTTTTAGTCAACAGGGACATGGAATAAAGATATGTAAGATAAGTAAGATAAGCTCCCCCTTATTGAAGCATAAGATAGATAAAGGAAAATATGTAAGTCAAGACCATGTAAGCACATTACCATAAAAGGTCATATTCTTAATCCATTAATCAAAAATCATTTTAAAAACTTCTCCCCATTTCAAAAGAATTTTATAATAAAACATTACATTTCCAAAAGTATTTTAGAAAGGTAGAAGGGTTTTATATTGAAATCACATATTCCTTGAGAGTGATCAAATCCAAGTCAAAGGAACATTTGAAAGTACATCTCTTCTTTTTCTCATTAAACAAGAGCCTTGAAAAGATAAAACACTTTTGAAGAACAAGGCTTGTCTTTTGAAGTATTAAGATGGTCTCTATAGAATATTTCAAAAGATTTATATGGAAACTTTCTTAAATATTCTCTCAAGATTTAATAAAATATTTCAAAGCAATGAAGAGAGTACCACATTTATAGTACAAATCGAATGATTTCTAAATTTTTAAGATAATTAGGAGGTGAAAATACTTTCAAGGTCTTAAGACAAGTTCAAATGATTCTCAAGGATATGAAACTTTAAAAGCTTCTTTCAAATATGATAAGAGATTTTACTTTAAAAAAAAAAACTTTTTAGTCAAACCATAAACTCTTTTCAAAACAAGTGCATGATTCTCATAAGTGTTACACCACTAAGAGACCATAGATCAAGAGAATTATAGATATCAAACATTCACTATGATGAAATATGCTGTACAGATAAAAGTATGTATAGAACTAATATCATCCACCCTATATGTAATGACAAAATTAGCAAGTTAATATCCAATTAGGCACTTTGTCAATGTTTAAGCATACTTCTCATGTAAGGAAATCATCTAATCATTTAAGATCAATTTCTCAACAAGTATCATATAATCCATAACATATAAAATACCACAATAGCTTAGGGATAGAGATACTTATTTGAAAAGTGATATTTCTTTAGAATGTTCTTCATTTATTGGTCCTTTGAGTTTGTGCTTTCTTTCATTGAGTATTCCATTCCATTATATTTGAAGAAAGTCTCCTCCTGTCCTTCTTCATTCAGCTCTTCTCATTTATCCACATATGCTTGATACTTTAATATTTGATGGCTATACTTGAAGCACATAGAGATACTTGCAAAGCTAACTTTAAAAATTCTCTAAAACATAAGTTAGCATCAAATATCATTTAATCTCATTTACAGACATAATTTACGTTGAAATATATACCACATTATCAACCATGTAAAGTTAGTTTTAATGAGAACAAAAGAATGATAGATACACTTGAATCCAAAAGCATAGTTTAAGCATTTTCAAAGCAAAATTCAAGTTTATCAAGAAACACATGATCAACATCAAAACTTATATAAGCATTTTGGGACAAACAATGATCATGTAAGGCATGTAATATCAAGTAAGGAATTCTAATATGCACACATGCCAATCAAGAACAAAAAGTCTCTTGTTGTAATAAAAGAATTAAAAAACCATAGAACTATAACTTTTGAACATTTATGATTCATTTCAAGATATACTTCATTGTAAAAACCATTGAAGCTCAAAGGCAAGTTCAAGGCACAAAAATGAATTATTTACTTTTTGTTTTCGGGATATGAACATATCAAACAATTTCAAATAAGAAGACATATAACTTTTAATAACTCAAACTCCAAGTAAGTATATAGGAAAAATAAGCATCAAGGAGAAAAGATTAAAATTACTCATGAGTATATGAATTTTCATATTTGAGCCAAAAGAAATGGTCACAAACTCAAGAATAAAGATATTATCATAACATGTCATTCTAAGCAAAAAGTGTGTATATCTAGCATGTTATCATATATAAAAATATTTTTAAAACATAATGCTAAAAAAACATAACTTAAGACATGATAAGGTATAAAAACAAATCTCTACTTATCTAAATATCACATGATATTCAATTTAAAGTATAAGTAAGGATAAGAGATTGATATCACCCAAAGTGTACTCTTTGAATTTTTGTAGGTGACTCCAACTTCTATGCCTTAAGGCTCATTGAGAATGTTGTAGTTCTCCATCACTTTTGGAGAACTTGAACCATTTTCCCAACCTCGAGTAGCATGGTTGTATTTCACTTCATTTGCATGCTTGAGCTAATGATCACCCTACAACATAATTCAAAGTATTTTCTTTGGTATCTACTAATTTTGGATCCATAGAGGTTAATTATTGATCATTAAGCACATACCAAGAGAAAAGGTGAGTAACAGAAGAAATATGGCTTATTGCACACTGAAACTCATTTTTAAAGCCTGTGTAATCGATTACCATAGGTGTAAAATTGATTACCAGCCCTCTGGAATCCTTGTAATTGATTACTTGTTTTGTGTAATCGATTATCAACTTTCTGGGAACCTTGTAATCGATTACAGGGTTGGTGTAATCGATTACATGAGTTCTAGAAACATTGTAATCGATTACATAGTATGTGTAATTGATTACACGCTCTCTAACTTTGCTTGGAACTCTTGGCAGAGCCTCTGTAATCGATTATAAAGGTCTTGTAATTGATTACAAGCTTGCTAAATTCAATTTTTGCATTTCAAATAGTAATTGATCAATATCAAAGCCTTCAAATTAGTTCCAAAATGTCTCAAGGCAATTTCAAACATCATGCAAACATATTTAGGCATTGTACAACCTTATATTACAATAAGAATAAACATGATCATGTGCTAAACATAATATTCAAGTTTTATCAAGCACACATGGTTCTATCCTTTACCTAAGGCCTATAAAGAATATACCTCAAATTCATTGTCTTTTTAAGTGAATGTGCATAAGAGGTAAAAATATTTGATACCCTAGCCTTGGTAATCAAGGAAATATTTTTTCTTACCCATTGCTTCTCTTTTGGTGTTTTAAACTTTACAAGTTCCACATTTTGTGCTTGAGGTTGAAGCCATCTTCCTTCTTTGATAAAAAGTTCTACCAATGGGCTTTAGAAGCGTTCCCCTTGATGATTTTCCTTTTTCACTTGACCAATTTGTCTATCCTTTTGAGAAATTTTCTGCATAATTGAAATACTAGGAAGACATTTTGGTAACCACTTCATCTTGGGTCCTTCAATGTTAGTACTAGGGCATTTAAGATCTTTAGGAACCCATTTCATATTATTTCTCATATAAGAATTTCTTCTATAATTACATAAATGAGAAATATGTCCTAGATGACCACAAAAGTTGCAAACAAGTGAATTCAATGATGGCTTGATCCTTTGACGATCATTTTTGAAAAACTTGAACCTTTGGTTGTTATTATATTCTAAACTATTTTTGCCATAACCCTTGCTTGAATTTTCATGTGGAATAACATCAATTTCATTCTTACTAACACACATGGATTGTAAGCAAATAGAATTATTAGCTTTGGCAAATTTAGAAGATAAGTCCTTAACTTGATTTTCTAAATTAATGTATTTTTCAAAAGAAGTTGAGGTTTCACATTTTAAAGGCATTTCCTCATTAAGAAAAGCATATTCATTTTTCAAGATATCAATTTCATTTTCAATGGAGGAAATATTTTTCAAACAAGATGAGTTTTTCTTTTCTAAAAGCAACAAACCATCATGCAATTCATCATATGCACATTTTAGCTCATCATAGGAAGGACTATAATATTGTTTAACATTATTTACCTCAAGGTCCTTTTTAGCCATATATGAAGTAGTCTTAATTTCTAGTATATTTGGCTCTTGAAGGAAATCACCATCTTTCTCATCAATTTTGTTTTGCTTTACCTTTTCTTCAAATTGAGCACCATCATCACCAAGAGACATTGAGCTCATTTTCTTGCTTTGAACATGTTCTTGAGGACATTTTTCAATGTTATCTTCCTCTAGAGGATTTTGCTCTTCTTGCTCTCTATATATAACTTTATACACAAAATCATTATTAGCAAGATAGATAGAATCATGAGCATCCCATATATCTTTAGTACTAGAACAATTCTTAATTATAGCATAAGCTTCATCATTTAAACTACTTCTCAAAATTTGCATAGCTCTAATGTTCAAAGACAAGCATTTCTTTTCATAGGCATTCCAAGTTTGTTTTGATTTGCAAGTAAATCTATCAAGCACAATATCCTACAAATTAATATCAATAGATTGCATATAAATTTCCATTCTACCTTTCCAATAAAAAAAATTCACACCATCAACGAATGGAGGTTTATTAATTTCAAAACCTTCCATTTGAAAAGCTTTTAATGGTTGCCAAACAAACAAGGATCTTTAACTCTAAGCGATTGAGCTTTTACTAGAGCACAAAGCTCTGATACCACTTGTTAGCCATGGCAACCATTACCCAAGAAGGGGGTGAATTGAGTGATGACAAGTTTTAATGCAACTTTGACAAATTACGCATTTTAAATCACTCAATTAATAAATGCAGCGGAACATGCATAGCAAAGGCACAACTATTAAGGATTACTCAAATACAACTTGGGTTAAAGGATAAATCAAGCAAATAAACTAGATATCAAGATCAACTCAAACATATATAGTTAAAGCACAAATATAAAGAGATAAACTTGAGAAGAGCAAACACTAAGATCTATCCTAGTTCAGCCACCAACCACTTGTGGCCTACGTCTAGTCCCCAAGCTTAACTTGAGATTTTCTTCACTATCTCCTAGACTTCACGGGTGCTAGGAAAATCTTTGTATATGCAAGAACACGCCTCACACCTTGAGATACCTTACCCTTGTACTAGAACCTCCAATTTTTCAAGCTTCACAGGTGCTTGATGACCTTTACAATCAAGAGCACTCACAACACCTTTGGGATACCTCACCCTTTGTGTTTGAGTCTCACTACAAGGGATATGTTACCCTTTTCTCTCTTGAGGGATACCTCACCATCTTACAATGATTTTAAGGTGAATATAAAGAATAAAAACTCTTATAAGAGTAAATATTCAACTTGAAGAACAAAGTATGGATGATAGAAAACTCTCTCAAGAATGGATAATACAAGTTCAAGCTCAATGGGTATAAATGATTCACACTTTAAAGCTCAAAATATGATTTTGATTATTCAAGGATCAAACCAAGTGTTAAAGAGTTTCTCCAAGTGTAAATGCTTTAATCTACAATTATTTATAGAGCTCAAATGATAAAATAGCCGTTGGTAGTGTTTAATAATGATTTTTTATGAAAACTAGCCGTTTATAGCTGTTAGAAACGTTTATGGGCACTTGGTAATCAATTACAAGCTTAGTGTAATCGATTACAAGCTTTCTAGGTACTTTATAATCGATTACACACTTCCTGTAATCGATTACACGGCTTCTGTCAATGTTGTAATCGATTACATGACTTGTGTAATTGATTACAACATTTTTGGTTTTGAAAATTGACTTTAAAAGGTCATAACTTCTTCATTTCTTATCCGATTAAAGCGAATGACCACTCATTGGAAAGATCTTTGAGTCTATTTTCATATGAAAGAAGTTTTAGAATAAAACTCAAAGTATTTTAAAAGAGATAATCAAATTAGTAACTAAAGGTCAGTTTTACAAAACTCAAACTTGACTATTTTTGAAAACTAAATTTAAATGGTTACAACTTTTTCATTTCTTATTCGTTTAAAACAAATAACTACTCATCGAAAAGATCTTTGAGTCTATTTTCATGTGCAATAAGTTTCACAACAAAAATCAAAGTAGTTTGAAAGTTATTATCAAAATAGTAACTAAATGTTAGTTTTACAAAATACAAACTTAACTAATTTTCACAGATTTGAAATACCACCAAGGCTAGCTTTCTAAAAACATTTTGTTGGGTATTTAAGCATTTTAGAAATACTTGTAAAGATGTTTAAAACTTATTTGAGCTTAGTGTGATTCTCATTTACCTTTACACAAGATCTAAGTCCTATAAGCTATTCTTGAAGATGTTGGACTTGATCTTTTGCTACCATCAATTCTTGATGTAAACCAAGCTTCCAAAAAATTTCTTCTTTTCAAATCTTACAAATTACTTAAAACATCTTTATCATTCTTATTCTTCTTGAGTTGAGCATAGTTGTGATCTTTTGCCTTCTAGAGACAATGCTCACTCTTGGTACTTGGACTATCTTATAAAGTATTGCTCACTTAAAACAAGCATAGTTAGTCCAAATTCATAACTTAATATCTTAATATGCATGATTCATAAATGTATAACTCTAGTTAGTCTAACATGCATATAAGAATGTTGCATATATCTCATTGCATGATTATTAAGTGAAATATAACTAAATAAAGTACATAATCATGCATGATCTAATATATCTCTTTTAAGCACATATATGTAACATGAACAATATTCTTTTGTGATGCATTTGTCATCTTAAAGCACAACTATAAAGCATAAGCATCATTCTTTTTATCTTGTATTTGTCATCATCAAAACTTAACATATTAAACCATTGGGTCAAACCTATTTCTATATTTGTGTATTGGATTGTTGATTTGATCTTTGTCTCATGGATTTTGTCTAGGTTTGACCAATTTTTAGGCTCGATTTTGAAGGAGAGTAAAGTCAAAAAGTTCCATACCCAGCCCATGAAAAATTCCATGGCCATGGATTGAAGACCAGAAGGAAGATATGACACTCAGAGAACTCCACGGCCTATCCGTGGATCAAACTACGGCCATGGAATTCAGGTGATAAAAAAAAAGAAGTCAGCAACGTCCACGATCTTGCCGTTGAATGGCCCACGATCGTGGATCATTCCCGAGGCTGTGTTTTTAAAAAAAAACATAGCTGCCTTTCATCTCCTTCATTTCACGATTTCATCCCCCTTCATCTCACCATTTCGGAGACAAGAATCTCTATAATTTTTCATTCATTCATCATCATCAAACAACTCCTTTGGCATTTTGTACTCATCATCAAACAACTCTATTGTCATTTTGTACTCCTCTAACTCTATAAAAGGGAGCAATGACTGATCATTTGTGGGAGGTTAGCTTAGAGATCAATATCATGCTTATGTATTAATTGTTTCCTTTGTGGTAGTTTTCTTTTGTTCTAAATTGAAGTTATATTCATCTTTTTCTTCTTCTCTCTTTCTTTCCTCTTGTCTAAGAGTAACTAATTCTCATTTTACTTAGGTGAAAGGTGTTGGGAATTTTTGCGGATACAACACACAACAGAAAACAGGGATTCCCACCGAGGATCCGTGCGAAAATGCCATAATCCGAGTTTTTAAATGATTTACCTCTTGAAGCGTGAATCACTAACGCCGTAATAGAAACGATGTCTCTGCGGTATCCACATGAATAGAGTCACAAACGTCCAACATCCGCAAGAGGAGCCTCACGTCTCTCACACAGTGCTAGCAGCGAAGAGAAAAGAAGAAACCTGTCGCTTTCTCACTCACTTTTTTGTAGGTGCGGCTAGGGTTCAGAATTGTGTCTCTTAGCAACCCCCTTAGCAGTACTATTTATAATAGTGACTGCCTTAAGTGAGTGTGAGCAGCAGCAAGGTAAGCTGCGCAACCCTAGACCCATCTGTTATGAGTCTGGCCCATATTTGAATCCAAGTCCAACTTGGATCCATTGCTCTAATTTTAGTCTGTTCTATGTGTGTGACCCTGCAGGTTCTTATTACGTTGCCAGTAATATTAAAATCCCATTTTAATATTACAAGCAGTGAGCGGTATCTAGCAACACATCGCTGCTACCCAAGTAATAAGAATATCAGTGATTTGACATAACCTTTTCGTGACTAATGTTTTCATGTCGTTTAGTCCCTTTGTCAAGATATCTAGATTAAACACAAGGCATGGAATGTGTCACCCTTGTATAGTCCAATCATTCGTTTCCTGATACTCGAGTAGACTTTGTAACAACAAATGAGATCAATATCTCATATTGACTCATTTGAGCATGGCCATGCATTTCGCAGTCTCACTCAATCAGGGGCCCCGAAGATATCGCTCCTGTTATATAGGAGTGACAAATCTCATCTAGGTCACTCACATCCCTCTGCATGATTTGTGGTATGTCTAATAACCAACTTTATAATCACCTTGTTATAGATGATGTTTGATGGCATTAAAACACACAACTCCTCATGTAGGAATCGTAGTGATTTCAGGTCAAAGGACCACAAACACCATTGTCACTATGAGAATCGCTTATGACACTCACGTAACGATCCATGTAGTGTTCTCATGGTGGGTCAGTCCAGTACATCATTACTCTAATATGTACCCATGTGAAGACTTGATATCTCATATCCATGACCTGTGAGATGTGGTCATCAGTCTCTGCACATACTAGTCTCAATATATTATTGTTGTCCTAATTAACAATAATACTTGACTAAGGACATTTAAGAATAATGTTGTAACCAAAAAGGATCTCACGATCAAGTCTTCCACTTGATGTCCTATGGCATCAAACTTACTATTCTAAGGACTTTATTATGTTTATAAAAAAAGAACACAATAAATGAAATACCTCATATATAAAATAGCATAATAAAATGTATGTAAATACAGAAAATGTATTAGCCTCTAGGGCATATACCAACAATCTCCCACTTGCACTAGAGCCAATCAGGCATATATCTAATGCCTAAAGACCTAGTATGACCCTCATGCTTCTGCTGTGCAAGAGGCTTCGTCAGTGGATCAGTAATGTTATCATCTGTTAGTACTCTGTATATATTCACATCTCCTCTATCGATGATCTCTCGAATGAGATGGAAGCGCCTAAGTATATGTTTGGATCGCTGGTGAGATCTAGGCTCCTTAGCTTGTGCAATGGCTCCATTATTATCACAATAGAGGTCCACTGGGTCCACAATGCTAGGAATAGTGCCAAGTTCAAGTAATGAACTTCCTGATCCAAACGGCCTCCTTTCTTTGCATTGGAGGCAAAGCAATATACTCGGCCTCTATGGTAGAATCGGTGGATCTTGTCTCCGCTTTGAACTCTTCTAGCTCACGCCCCACCATTTAGGCAAAAAACATAACCGATTGCGATCCGAGTCGTCCTTATCAGTTTGGAAGCTAGCATCAGTGTAACCTTTTACAATTAGCTCTTCTTCGCCTCCATATACCAAGAACGAATCCTTAGTCCTTCTCAAGTACTTAAGGATGTTCTTGATAGCAGTCCAATGACTTTCACCAGGATCAGAATGGTACCTATTCGTCATGCTCAAAGCATACGAGATGTCTGGTTGAGTACATAACATGGCATACATGATAGATCCAATTGCAGATGCATATGGAATCTTGCTCATGTGATCCCTCTCATCCTGGGTGGAAGGGGATTGAGCCTTAGATAGGCTTACACCATGTGACATAGGCAAGAGTCCTTTCTTGAATTCATGCATGTTAAATCGTCTTAACACTTTGTCTATGTATGTACTCTGACTCAGGCTAAGCAGTCTCAGTGATCTATCTCTATAGATCCTAATACCTGATACATAGGTGGCTTCGCCCAAGTCCTTCATAGAGAAGCAGTTCCCTAACCAAGTCTTTACGGACTGTAGGGTAGGGATGTCATTTCTAATAAGTAGTATGTCATCTACATACAATACCAGAAAAATAATAGTGCTCCCACTAACCTTCTTATAGACACAAGATTCTTCTTCATTTTTTATGAAACCAAACTGTTTTATTGTATCATCAAAATGAAGATTCCAGCTTCTGGAAGCTTGTTTCAATCCATAAATAAATCGTTGCAACTTACATACTTTTCTAGCATCCTCTGGAGTGGCAAAACCCTCAGGTTGTGTCATGTACACATCTTCGAGAAGATTTCCATTAAGGAAAGCAGTTTTGACATCCATTTGCCAGATTTCATAATCATGGTATGCTGCAATAGCAAGCAAGATCCGAACGGATTTAAGCATCGCAACTGGGGAAAAAGTCTCATCATAGTCTACACCATGAATTTGTTTGAAACCTTTAGCCACTAATCGCGCCTTAAAGGTATGCACATTACCATCCATGTCAGTTTTCTGTTGGTGTATGCCCTAGTGGCCAATACATTTTGTTTGTATTGACATACATTATATTATGCTATTTTATATATGAGGCATTTCATTTATTGTGTTCTTTTTGATAAACATAATAAAGTCCTTAGAATAGTAAGTTTGATGCCATAGGACATCAAGTGGATGACTTGATCGTGAGATCCTTTTGGTTACAACACTATTCTTAAATGTCCCTAGTCAAGTATTATTGTTAATTAGGACAACAATAATACATTGAGACTAGTATGTGTAAGACCGATGACCGCATCTCACGGGTCATGGATATGAGATATCAAGTCTTCACATTGGTACATATTAGAGTAATGATGTACTAGACGACCCACCATGAGAACGCTACATGGATCGTTACGTGAGTGTCATAAGCGATTCTCATAGTGATAATGGTGTTTGTGGTCCTTTGACCGAAATCACTACGATTCCTACATGAGGAGTTATGTGTTTTAATGCCATCAAACGTCATCGTAACAAGGTGATTATAAAGTTGGTTATTGGACATACCGCAAATCATGCGAGAGGGATGTGAGTGACCTAGATGGAATTTGTCACTCCTACATAACAGAGCGATATCTTCGGGCCCCCGATTGAGTGAGATCATGAAATGCATGGCCATGCTCAAATGAGTCAATATGAGATATTGATCTCATTTATTATTACAAAGTCTACTCGAGTATCGAGAAACGAATGATTGGACTATACAAGGGTGACGCATTCCATGCCTTGTGTTCAATCTAGATATCTTGACAAAAGGACTAAACTACACGGAAACATTGATCACGGATAGGTTATGTCAAATCACTGACATTCTCATTACTTGGGTAGCAGTGATGTGTTGCTAGATACCTTTCACTGTTTGTAATATTAAAATGAGATTTTAATATTACTACCAACGTCATACGTAGGTCGCACACTTGCAGACTAAATTGGAGCAATAAGGATCCAAGTTGGACTCGGATTCAATTGTGGGCCTAACTCATGACAGATGGGTTTTAGGGTTGCATGACTTACCTTGCTTTTTTGCTCACACTCACTTAAGGCACCACTATTATAAATAGTATCGTTAAAGGGGCTGCTATAGATGTTACATCACAACCCTAGCCGCACCTAAGAAAGTGAGTGAGAGACGGTGAAAGGTTCTTCTCTTCTATTCGCGACTAGCACCGCGAAACAGGCGTGACTCCTTTTGCAAGTCTGTTCGGTTTGGATACCGCAGAAACATCGTCGCTATTACGGTGTTGGTGATTCACCTGGCTTGTGTTTATCACGCTTCAAGAGGTAATTTTTAAAAAAAACTCGGATTATGGACTTTTCGCATGGATCCTGTGTGGGAATCCTATTATTCCGCTGCGAGATATTTTGATCCGCAATTCCCAACATTTTCTTCTTGAAAACTCACTTGTACCTAATGGGTTTTACCTCTTCAGATGGGTCAACCAAGGTCCATACCTGGTTGGCATACATGGAATCCATCTCAGATCTCATGGCCTCAAGCCATTTCTCAGAATATGGGCCAATAATGGCTTCCTGGTAAGTCACAGGCTCATCTTGATCCATGAGCAATACGTCACCTTGTTGGGTCATGAGAAATCCATATCTCTTTAGTTGATGACGTATCCTGTTAGACCTACGCAGGTCTTGTGCTACTAGAGCAGGTTGCTGTTCCATAATATTTTGTGGAGGCTGCTCTATTTCCACCATTGGTTCATTGCTACTTTGTGAAACTTGAACTTCTTCAAGTTCTACTTTTCTCCCACTGGTTCCTTTGGAGATAAACTCCCTTTTTAGAAACACAGTTGTCCGTGCGACAAACACTTTGCCCTCGGTAGGATTATAGAAAAAGTATCCCTTGGTTTCCTTTGGATGCCCCACAAAGAAGCATTTATCTGATTTAGGTCCAAGCTTATCAGAAACTTGACGTTTCACGTAAGCTTCGCAGCCCCAAATCTTCAAGAAAGACATACTAGGCCGTCTCCCAGTCCATATCTCATATGGTGTCTTTTGAACCATCTTAGATGGAACACGGTTAAGTGTGAAAGCTGCTGTTAATAGAGCATGTCCCCAGAAGGAGCCTGGAAGGTTTGCATGACTCATCATGGATCAGACCATGTCCAACAAGGTCCAGTTCCTCCTTTCAGAGACACCATTCCATTGTGGTGTTCCTGGTGGAGTGAGTTGAGATATTATCCCACACTATTTCAGATGATCATCAAACTGTTGGCTTAAGTATTCTCCTCCTCGATCTGATCGAAGGATTTTAATACTCTTGCCAAGTTGGTTTTGTACTTCATTCTTGAACTCTTTGAACTTTTCAAAGGATTCTGATTTGTGCTTCATAAGATATACAAATCCATATCTACTGAAATCATCAGTAAATGTAATGAAGTATTGAAAACCATCTCTAGCGAGTATGTTTAGTGGCCCACATACATCACTATGTATAAGGCCTAAAAGATCACTAGCCCTTTCACCTTGTTCGGGGAATGGGGCCTTTGTCTTCTTCCCTAATAAACGAGATTCACATGTCTCATATGATTTGAAATCAAACGAGTCCAAGAATCCATCTTTATGGAGTTTGGAGATGCGTTTCTCATTTATGTGGCCCAAACGACAATGCCAGAGAAAAGTTGGGTTTAGATCATTTGATTTAAACCTCTTTGTATTTATGTTATAGACGGGCGTTTTGAGATCAAGTACATAAAGTCCATTACTCAATTGTGCACTACCATAAAAAATATCATTCATATAAATAGAACAACACTTGTCCTTTATTATAAAATAAAAACCTTTCTTGTCCAAACAAGAAACAGAAATGATATTCCTACTAATAGCAGGCACAAAATAGCAGTTCTCTAACTCTATTACAAGCCCAGTGGCCAAAGATAATAAATAAGTCCCTACAGCTAATGCAGCAACCTTTGCTCCATTTCCAACTCGTAGGTCGACTTCGCCCTTCATCAATGGTCTATTGCTCTTTAGATCCTGCACATTTACACAAATGTGAGATCTACATCCAAGTATCTAATACCCATGATGCGAAGTAGATAAATTGACTTCAATAACAAAATATACGAAGTGGAAGTTTCACTTCCCTTCTTCTTTTGAGCTCCTCTAGGAACTTGGCACGCTTTCTCTTCCAATGTCCGGTCGACCACAATGGAAGCATGTTCCTTCCTTAGCCACTCCACCCATGGTTTCAAGCTAGAAGTACTAGGCTTGGACTTGTCCTTGCCCTTGCCCTTCCAAATTGTCCTTGGGCTTTTTCTCTTTGTTTCTTGCCCTTATTCTTTTGGACCATCATTATGGCCTTCCCTTTGCCTTTATTAATGTTACGCTCAAGTAGTTCTCAACATGCCTAGCAGCTACGGTAGTGATTTGTCAATCTCATTCATGTTGTAGTTCATGACAAATTGATCGAAACTTTCTAAGCAACGATTGCGGGATTAAGTCGAGTGGCCAACTCTTGGCCCAAAGGAAAATCGAGTCTCTCTAGGTTTTCAATGTACCCAATCATCTTGAGTACATGAGCACCAATGGGCTTCCTTCTACCAAACTTGCACCTTTGAAATAGTGCTTTAGAGACCTCAAATCTCTCATGCTCGGCCTCGCTCTTGATAGAGCTTCTTAAGGTGTACGATCATATCATATGCATCCATGTTCTCATGTTGCTTTTGGAGCTCGAGTTCATGGTGGCCAGCATTAGACATCCAATGTCCAAGGCATCATCTTGATGCTTCTTATAAGCATCTCTTTCGGTTCTAGGGGCATTAGCAAACAGTGGCTCAGAATAGGTGTTCCAAAACATACGACTTTTTCTTGCTTGAGGACAATCCTCAAATTCATGTACCAGTCTAGAAAATTCGTTCCAGACAACTTGTCCTTCTCAAGGACGGATCGCAATGATAAAGTACCCGATGTGTTTGTTGCCGTGGTAATCTATTAATAGAAATATGCAAAATATAAGTATCATGCCATAAATATATTTAATGAGGTCTTTTAACTAAATATGCCTCCCACTATTTTATTCAAGTCAATTGACTCGAAAAATCCCATCGTAAGATTTCCTAGTAGGCCAAGATCCATATTTCACCTAGTTTTGAGTCAGCTTTGGCTTATCACCCAAAATTCAGTTATTTAGGTAGGAAACACTTTCTAATTACATCACATGTAACTCTTGGATAGTTGGGTGAATAACACTTATTCAAGTCCATCTAATGGACCAAAGCCCAACTTCATGCCTCTAAGCCTTCAATCCTATTGAAATGGCCTAGTTAAGTCAGACCCAATGGTTGGCAGTTAGATATTACCTTTATCCTATCGCATCTTACTAATATAGATAAAGGCATCCTGCTTTGGCAGACCTGCACTTGATCGATACTAGTCTTGACGAGTGCCACACATTGGAAGGCATCACATAATGACTTAATATTTGCTTTGAAGGAATTTTTAGTATTATTATTAGATCTCACCATTTATTAAACTGTTTATCATAACATAAACAATATCCATGCATCTCATACATAAAAAGCATATAATAAAAGTGACATGGTTATGGCCCCTAAGAGAGTAGCATTAACTAAGCCAGCTTCATCAAGCATCTCCCACCAACGTCCTCACTTGATGCTGCCTTCTTGTCTCCACATCATAATTACATTATATAGAAACCTCTTTTACATTCGAGGGGAGTTAGGTGAGAAGAGAATGTACAATCAGAATGTAGAGAGAAAGGCACGACACGTAGGTCGTATTTATTAAAACCAAAGGGCATAAAGAGTGGACTAAGGCCATAACCATGCACCATGCATCACAAAGAACATATAAACTCATAACAATAATATATAATTATTTTTCGTGAGTTATAAAAGGATAGAAAATATTGCGCTTTCAAATAACACACTACGCAGAGGCAGCACGGGGGTTCCGCTGAATCTCTTGCGCCTCCCTTGGTGCAGCATGTGCCGTGCGGAACTCTTAGCCCGAACAACATGAACACTTCATATGCCGCAGGGAACCCTTGCGCCGTTGTTCAACACTTGAACCTCAGGCGCCTCGTTGGCGGCTTGACATCAACACTTGATGCTGCTGTCGCAAAACAAGAATAGGGTTTCCAAAACCCCTTGCGCTGCGCCTCTTGTGCAGAAACAAGGATTCCATAACCCCTGCTGTCGTAAGCCAAGAACAAGGTTTCCTAAACCCTTGCGCCGCACATTGAGAATAAGGATTCCATAACACTGTTTGTAGCACATACATACCAAAAAGCTTCGCAAAAACATATATCTTAATACAAAACGGTATTCACAGAACATATGAACATCTTCATGAAGTTTTGAAAACAACTTCATGGTTTTGCATACAACATAAGAAACAGAATATGTTTTCGCAAAGGGTTTCATACGGTTTTCAGAAATAACATATTAAAGATCATATCTTTTGTCAAAAACAAGAACAGAAAACATGTTATCTCATATAAACGAAAACAGAAAACCGAATCATGGTTTCGCAAGACTCTCTGATACCACTGTTGGGAATTTTTGCGGATACAACACATAGCAGAAAATAGGGATTCCCACTGAGGATCCATGCGAAAATGCCATAATCCGAGTTTTTAAATGATTTATCTCTTGAAGCGTGAATCACTAACACCGTAATAGAAACGATGTCTCTGCGGTATCCACACGAACAGACTCACGAACATCCAACATCCGCAAGAGGAGCCTCACGTCTCTCACACAGTGCTAGCTGCGAAGAGAAGAGAAGAAACCTGTCGCTTTCTCACTCAACACTTTTACGTAGGTGCGGCTAAGGAGATTGTGTCTCTTAGCAGCCCTTCCTTAAAGCATTTATAAGCGAGACTATTTATAATAGTTGCAGAAGGTAAGTTTGCAACCCTAGACCCATCTGTTATGAGTCTGGCCCATATTTGTATCCGAGTCCGACATAGATCCATTGCTCCAATTTTAGTCTGCTCTATGTGTGTGACCCTGCAAGTTCTTATTACGTTGGTAGTAATATAAAAATCCCATTTTAATATTACAAGCAGTGAGCGGTATCTAGTAACACATCGCTGCTACCCAAGTAATAAGAATGTCAGTGATTTGACATAACTTTTTCGTGATAAATGTTTCTGTATCGTTTAGTCCCTTTGTCAAGATATCTAGATTGAACACAAGGCATGGAATGTGTCACCCTTGTATAGTCCAATCATTCGTTTCCTGATACTCGAGTAGACTTTGTAACAACAAATGAGATCAATATCTCATATTGACTCATTTGAGCATGGCCATGCATTTCGCAGTCTCACTCAATCAGGGGCCCCGAAGATATTGCTCCTGTTATGTAGGAGTGACAAATCCCATCTAGGTCACTCACATCCCTCTGCATGATTTGCGTTATGTCCAATAACCAACTTTATAATCACCTTATTACAGATAACGTTTGAAGGCATTAAAACACATAACTCCTCATGTAGGAATCGTAGTGATTTCAGGTCAAAGGACCACAAACGCCATTGTCACTATGAGAATCGATTATGACACTCATGTAACGATCCATGTAGCGTTCTCATGGTGGGTCAGTCCAGTACATCATTACTCTAATATGTACCCATGTGAAGACTTGATATCTCATATCCATGACCCGTGAGATGTGGTCATCTGTCTCTGCATATACTAGTCTCAATGTATTATTATTGTCCTAATTAACAATAATACTTGACTAGGGACATTTAAGAATAGTGTTGTAACCAAAAAGGATCTCACGATCAAGTCATCCACTTGATGTCCTATGGCATCAAACTTACTATTCTAAAGACTTTATTATGTTTATAAAAAGGAACACAATAAATGAAATGTCTCATATATAAAATAGCATAATAGAATGTATGTAAATACAGAAAATGTATTAGCCTCTAGGGCATACACCAACAAAAGGGTGAAGCTCTTGGTATTGACGTTAGATTAATCTCTTCCTTGTGCTTAAATGATATATTATCAAGTGGTCATTAAATGTATTGTATTTTGTTTCCAATCAATTTAGAAACCCTCCTTGTAAAGTGCAGATCTTGATTTGTAGATAAGATATTGATACACTGAATGCTTGAGCCCATTTATAAGTTATGGTGTTAATAGATGATTAAAGGAATCATAATATAATTACATATATAATCTTAAATGAATTTTGAATATTGTATTTTTTGATTGGAATCTCCATTATGTGTGGATTCTAATTAAGTTATAAAAAGAATTAATCTTGTCCTGAATTTACTTACCAAGAGTGGATCTCCTAACCCAAGTAAATTCTTTTTATTTGTGACTAAGTTTTATTACCTTGTTTGTTGTGACAAAATCTGTTCCTTACCTCAAAGAATTTTTCTTCATCAATTCCTTATAGATCAACCTCAGACTCCCGATATTTTATTACTTGAGACAACCCACACTTGGGTTTGCAACTTATAATGTACATCAACAAGAAAGAAAGACAAGCAAAGTACAAGGAAGACAGGCAGTGATAACTCAAAGCAATATAATGAGGATAAGGATTACGAGTAGACTGGATACCTTTTCGCACGGTAATAGGAAGATCATAGTCGTCTGGCAGTGTCGGAGCTAGTGAAAGAGTTGGTTCTAGGGAAGATTCCGTAATAACCTCAATAGTAGTATCTGGAGGAGGGACATGGGGCACTAGAAGGTGTGGCCGATAATGATAGGTGTAGGTGAAGCGGTCAGTGGTGCTAAGGACTTGTATGGGTAGTGGTTGGGGTAATTCATACTCAATAGTGACAGGGACAAGAGGAACCAGAAGGACCGTAGAGATTGACTCAGGAGTCAAAGGAGACGACTCAAAGAAAGGTACAGTCTCAAAGAAAGTAACATCAGCCGAGATAAGATAACATCATAGAGTAGGAGAATAACAATGATAACTTTTTTGGGACCAACTGTAACTAAGGAAGAAACACTTGAGGGATCAGGTCGTGAGTTTGTCTAGTCCAAGAGAGAGATTATGGGCAAAACAAGTGGACCCGAAGACGTGAGGTGAAAAGATTGAAGAGGTTGATGACGAAACAAGACGAAATGAGGGACCTGATTATCAAGCACAGAGGATGGCAAGCGATTGATAAGGTAGCATGCAATAAGGATAGCATCACCCCAAAAACAAAAGGGAACCTGACTATGGAGTAAGAGGGTCTAAGTTATTTCAATAAGGTGTCTATTTTTATGTTCAACTATCCTATTTTGTTGAGGTGTATAGGTTCAAGATATTTGGTGAAGAATACCATGAAAAAACATATAGGCCTAAAATTGATGAGATAAGTATTCACGGGCATTATCACTGGGTATAGTACGAATAGGAACACCAAGCTGAGTTTTAATTTCTTGATAAAACTTTTGAAATATGGAAAATAACTCACCTATTTTGTATTAAAAAAAACCAAGTACACCAAAAGTAACCATCAATATAGGTAACAAAGTACTTTGACCCTAAAGTAGAAATAGTATGACGAGGACCTCATACGTCACAATGAACAAAGACAAAAAAAAAGATGTAATACGAGTACCGAAATGATCAGGAAGCAGAATACGAGTTTATTTCCCTAACTGACACGACTCACAAGGAAGACTCGATAACATGTAGAGGCTCGGCACCATTCTCTATAGTTTCGCAAGGCTAGGACAACCCAACTGAGTAAGGATGGTAAGAAAAGAATCAGTGGCAATACAAACACAAGAAGGGTTGGAGAGCTGGTAGAGGCCATTGGACTCACATCCGATGCTAATCATCCATCCCGAACTCTAGTCCAGTAGAAGAACAAAATCTTTAGTGAAAGTAATAGAACAATCAAGAGAACGAGTTAAATGAATAATGGAAAGTATATTAAAAGGACACTTAGGTATATAAAGAACAGAATCAACAGTAAAGGAATGAAGGGGATTAGTAGTGCTAATCCCTTGAGATTATGTCTGGGAACCCAAGGGCCAAGGGATGGTGACTAAAAGAGACAAGCATAGGAATTACTAGTGTGCGCAAAAAAATTAGTGGAACCAGAAGACTGACGCTACTCAAACCACTTCAAAAATTTTGCATAATCAGTCAGAGAGGCTCTAGGTGGTTCAGAAGGCTCAGGAGTGTCTGGTTGAGTAGTCTATACAACATTAGCAATATGGGGAGGATGGCCATGTAAAGTCCAACATTTATCAATAGTGTGACCCAAGCAATGACAATAATCACATTTCGGATGAGCCTTGGAACATAAGTGACCCCCACGGGAACCACCACGATTGTTAGTCTAAGAGACAAGGGCAGAGGTGTCATCGGTGATAGAAGCAACAAGAGAATCAGGACTATGCTTAGCTGAAACTCAAAGTAAGGTAGAATATGTCATGAAAAGAGTAGCAACAATAGGAGATTTGTAAATTTGATCACAGGTGGTGGAGTAATCTATAAGTAAACCATAAAGGCCAAAGAGCACGAAAAAGGTGTTCCGTTGTTCAAGTTCCTTTACAGTGGTATCCGTTAGAGGCAACAGTTCACTGAAATCGTGGAGAGCACCATAATTTGACCAAGTAGGCGGACATAGGGCCATCAAACCTCTTCGGGACAATAAAACTCATAAGATCATGACAAACCCCATACAATCGCTGAGTGTCATTGATGTATAGGACCTTGGCACGCACCCAAACTAATTCACATGTCAAATGAGCCCAAAAAATCTGTTTCAAGGAGGAGTGGATGGTGGACTTAAGTACATTGCACAACTGAGCATCAATTTTCTTCCACTTGGGACGGTCAGCCTCAGGCACATAATTAACCTTGGTAAGGAGATGATCCTTATACCCTTGACTGGCAAAAAAAAATTTGACGTCGGAGGCCCAGGAATCATAATTAGTGTCATCTAATTTTTCAGTGTATAGATGGGCATTAGTATAAATAGTGAAAACATCAGGTTCCACCTTCGAAGCATATGTAGGGCTCAAGAAAGCCATGGATTTGTGGCTGGAACCCATGTAGCATGCACTAATTAGTCCATAACTTAGGTTGCAGGTGTGATATGGACCTGAAACTGGTGGCATTGGCAATCTTACACACAGAGCTCAAATTTTATGAAGACAACAAATTGATACCATAATGTTTTGATGGCCTTTCACCCTTGTGAAGTCGGCTAATGGGATTAGAGACCTCCTAAGAGTGAATTGGGCATAATTCTCTCATCTGAAGCCCAAATTAAGTGATTTCAGTGGCCAAGGAAAATTAAAAGGCAGAGGATTAACTTTAACCTAGGGGTAAATTAGGATTCTTAATTTTTAATTCAATTATTTTATTATAAATAGGGGACCCGAGATAGATAGAAATGTTAGTTATTCTTACTTGATTCTTCTTCCTAGAGTTTTCTCCGTTCTCTTTAGGTTTTCATCTTGTTCTCTTCTTTTTCTGAGTTCTTACCTCCTATTCATGGAGGGGTAGAGCCTTTAATCAATCCAAGGGGTTGCCATTCTTGATGTTTAATCTTGAGATTCTGTTTTAATTGTAATATATTCGAATATTAATCAAGTTTCTCTTCTTCTTCTTCTCTTTGTTTGATTTTGATTGAATGCTTAATTTAATTAGGATTTTTATATCTTAATTGCATAATTATCATGTTCTAAGAGAGGATTCCAGAAATTAAACAAGGCATCAAAGGTGTTTGATGAATTGTTTAGCTTCGTTGGATTTTGGCTTTTAAGTTAATTTGGGTTTTGGATAGATACTTAATTTGTCTAACGTTAATTAATTGGATTTTGGATGCTTATCTAGTAGAAGATCCATGGATCATTTTGAGGCATCTTGATGTGATTTAAGACCAAGGATTTGGTTGATAATTGAATGAATTTAAAGTTATCAAGTATAGATTAAAATCAAGATTAATTAATTCCCTTGGATTGATTATTTCTAAATTCTATTTTCTCCATTTAATTACTCTTTGATTCTGCATTTTAATCTTGAAAACCCTTTTCCTCCTGTTTATTAACCTCTTAATTTGATTTCGTGATCATAATCAAAGTGATTTGTGGGTTCGACCCGGTGTTACCTTGTGCTGCAAGTAATTTTGGTAAACTGGTTATAAATTGATTTAAATTTAGTAGCATCAGTAATTATTAAATTTTTGACGCCATTGTAAGGGATCATTCTGATCTTGTTTAATCATATTAGGAGTTTATTTGACCACTAATCTATCACTAACCCCTTTATTGCTTCTATTTTACTTCTTTTTCAGGTAGTCTTTATTCAATGGCAATTTGGTAAATTTTGGATGATATTATTGTGCTCCAAACGAGATGAAACTTGGTCAGTTGAAGGAAAATGGCCAAAAAAACAAAGCTCAGGTCAAAGTGTTGAGGTCACTCAGATTTAACCCAAATTTCATCGTTTAGACTACCTTTTCATTTTTTGAAGATTTTTATTGCATTTTTTAGTTTCATTTTTGTATAGTTTTCATGTTGTGGTAGTCCCATAATTTTTTAAAATAATTTGATAGGTCAATTAGATTTATTTTGGTGCATTTTTAGTGCTGTGTAGTGTATTTTGTTTGTTGAGTGTTTTTGTGCTTTTTGAGTTGTGGATGATGCATGACTAGGTCTTAAACTAGTTCTTTACTTGATTTTGATCCTGAAATTGATAGGACCTTGCATACACTGATTAGAGCTCTCAGGCATAGTGAAAGAATTGTATCAGAACTTGATTTTGACATTAAATTTGTAAGTACATCCAACAGCATAAGTGATTTTGCAACTATGACTGATAACACTGCTGACAAACTACTGATAACACCTCTAATAACATTGCTAATAATATGCAAAATAGGACCTTAAAGGAACTGGATGCACCTAATGTGAACTATCAATCATTATGCATTCAATATCTTGATTTGGATGCTGATTTTGAACTTAAATCTAGTTTAATTTACTTGCTACCTAAGTTTCATGGCCTTGTAGGAGAGGACCCTCACAAGCACTTAACGAAGTTCCATGTGGTCTGTTCCACCATGAAACCACAAAGAATTGCAGAGGAACACATCAAGCTCAGAGCATTTCCCTTTTTCATTAGATGTTGTAGCCAAGGACTAGTTATACTAGTTCCAGACAACTGCCATAACAAGTTGGAATGACATGAAGAGACTATTTTTGGAGAAATTTTTCCCAGTCTCAAGAGTTACTGTAATCATAAAGGATATATGTGAGATCAGATAGATTAGTGGTGAGACCTTGTATGAATACTGGGAGAGATTCAATAAATTATGCGTAAGTTGCCCACACTACTAGATTAGTGATTAGCTGTTGATCCAGTAATTTTATGAAGGCTTGTTGCCAATGGACAGAAGCATGGTGGATGCTACGAGTGGAGGTGCCCTAGTTGACAAAACCCTTTTCCCCTTGTTTACTAACCTCCTAATTTGATTTTGTGATTATAACTAGAGTGATATCTAGGTTCGACCTAGTGTTACCTTGTGTTGCAAGTTATTTTGGTAAACTAGTTATAAATTGATTCAAATTTGGTAGCCTCAGTATTTATCACGTGGCAGGAAAAAAAATTTGGCACCAGGAGGCAGTGCGTCCTCTAGGTAGGCACGGTTCTAGGGTTGCCTTTCTCTAGACTCTAGATACCATATTGAGAGAAAGAAAAAAGAAAGAAAGACATGAATCGAACAATGTGTTTTAACTACACAACGTAGGCTGAATATATACTTAATAGGTAATAAATAATTATATAATTTACATTATGTGGGACTAATAGTTGTAATACTAATTACACCGAATTACATATGTTTCCAATAGTTTCCAACATAAACAACTAATCCAAGGAAATTAACTAATCTTGAGTTTAATCCATCATTGATCACTAAGAATTCATTCAATTTCTAACCAAGTTCTTGGCCTTAGATATGTGGAAATAAGTTTTCATATGTTAAGTTTTGATGATAACAAATACAAGACAAAAAGAATACTTTGCATATGTTCTTTGTTTCATCCTATATAGAGCATATCCATTAGTAATTGATGAATATCTTATTTGGATGTGTCTATAAAAGTCTTATATGCATGTTAAACTAACTAAAGTTACATTTATAAATCATGCATATGAAGATATTGAATTATGATTTTGGACTAACTATGCTTGTTTAAGTGAGCAATACTTTGTAGGATAGTCCAAGTACCAAGAGTGAGCATTGTAACAAGAAAGCAAAAGATCTTAATTAAGCTCAACACAAGGAGAATGTGAATGCCTCTTTCATGAAGGTATTAATAACATCAAAGTCATGTCAAAGACCAAGTCTGAAGGAAAATTAAATGGTATAGCTTTTAGGACTTAGGGTCTTTATGTAAGAAGCCTTATGGATATCTCAAATATGTTTTCCAAATACAAATGATTTTCACATGCTAAAATGTCCAATAAACAAGTTTTGAAAAGCTAGTTATGGTAATAGTTCAAATCTATGAAAAATAGTCAAGTTTGAGTTTTGCAAAACTGACCTTTGGTCACTCTTTTGATCATATCTTTTAAAATACTTTGAGTTTTGTTTTGAAACTTATTTCATTTGAAAATAGACTCAAAGATCTTTCCAATGACTGGTATTTTCTTTAAACGGATAAGAAATGAAGAAGTTATGACCATTTAAAGTCAGTTTTCGAAATCAAAGTGGTCTATTCGAATACAGATGTGGTATTCGAATACCACAGCCCAGAAAACATTCCAGAATGAGTTTTTAAAGGGGTATTCGAATACAGGATGTGCTATTCGAATACCATAGCCCAGAAAACGTTCCAGAATGTGTTTAAAATAGAGGTATTTGAATACCTCCTTGTTGTATCGAATAACCTGCTTCTGAACTATTTTTTTAAGAAAAGAAAACAGTGGTATTCGAATACCTCATGCTGGTATTCGAATAACCATGCTTTTTACGATTGTTTTATGAACAGTGGTATTCGAATACCACTTCATCTATTCGAATACTCACGAATATTTACGAATACTGAAATGGAAACAAACGACCATATTCTTTCGTATTTACGAGTTTTAATTACACCCAACGGGCATTTTTTATCTGACTCTATAAATAGAGACCGTGGGTCTCATCTGCAAGTAGCCCAACTATCTGTTTAATTTGCACTTGCTCTGAAAAATGTGATTTATATTTTACGCCTATTTTCTGTGCTCTTTTTGCTGAAACTTTGAGATATCCTTTGAAAGCCTTTTAGCACTTCAAATTGTATTATTTGCTCTGAGTGAGAGTTTTTCTTCATCTATATTTTTGTTCTTCTATATTGAGGGTGAGGTATCCTTCAAGATTTGTATAAGGGTGAGGTATCCCTTCAAGGTTTGTATAAGGGTGAGGTATCCCTGCAGGCTGAGGCTTTAGCACAAGGGTAGAGTTTCCCTGTGTGTGAAAAGTACTCTTTTATGTAATGGTTGTAAGCACCTATTGAAGCTTGTATACATAGTAAAAAATCTCAGATTATTTTTGAGGACTGGACGTAGACCACGAGTGGGTTAGTGGTCGAACCAGGATAAATATTGTGCCTGTTTCTCTCTTCTCAATCTCTTTATTTTACGTAATTTTATATTATTACACATTTATTTATTTGCTATTCTTAAAGCTTTTATTCTTCTTCTCGCAATTCTTTCTCTTTTATTTAATAGCTTAAATATTTGTGTTTATTTTAAGAGCATTTGTGAAAAGTTTTTAATACCCAATTCACCCCCCTCTTGGGTAATGGTTGCCATGACTAACAAGATAATATCAAGAATCTTAAGAAGATCATTGAATTCTCTACTAGATAAGCATACAAAATTTAATTAATTAAGGTTAAATGAATTAAGCACTTATCTAATCCTAAATTAACCTAAAACCCATAATTTAACCAAACTAAACAATCCATCAAACACCTTTGATACATTGTTTAGTCTCTATAGTCCTCATAAAAGACGTGGTGATTATGCAACTATCACATCCACATTCAAATCAAATTAAGTAATTTAATCCATATTCAATCAAAATCAAAAGAGGTAGAAGAGAAACGTGATTAACAATTAAATATAAAATATTCAAAATAAGATCTCATAATTAAACATTAAGATTGTCAATCAGGGATTAATTAAAAGGTTCTAGCCCTCCATAGATGGAAGGGAAGAAAGACAGAAAAGAAAGAAACCTAGAGAGAATGGAGAAACAGAGAAATGAACAGAGAAAGTGCAAGAGAGGCTAAAAAATAGTATTTCCTCAGATTCTCTGCTTCTCCTTAAATAAACACCTCTAAAATTCTAAATCCAAGGTTTCTCCTAGATTAGGGTTAATCATCGTCCTCTTACCTTTAATTGGACACCTAATTTGCTAAATTTGAACTTAAGATGAGAGAGTTATACCCAAAACATTTTTAATAGCTCTCTAGACCTGTCATCTGACTTCAAAGGGAGAACACTATCAAAACATCATGGTTTTGATAAGTGGTCTCATAAAAGTTAAAGCTCTATGTATCATATTTCCAATGACACTGGTCCTAGCTCCATATGACTCTCCCAATCCTTGCATATTGTTCAGGTTCTAACGACAGCATCTCTATTCTGACTTCTAGGCTTAATCTCACCCACTAGACGTACGATTCAGCCTTGGAGCTCTTCATCAAAGTTGTAGATATTTCTCTCAAATTTTCAAAAAGATAAAGTTCATAATTTTTAGATGTCTAGAACTTAACTTTTGCCTAAAATATAGAAATAGTGTAAAATTCCCAATAATGCTAAAAAATACAATTAAGCCCAATTTGAACACAATCTTATAAATTGTGGTCAAGATCAAAATATGAGGGTTAAGTAATGTATAACAATTGTATTTATCAATGAACAAGGCCCTAGTTATCGGGGGTAGGATTGTGTGATGATGTACGGTCATGTAAAGGATAAGTAATCAGCCTAAAAAGCATATTATCACCAAGTTTAAACCATAGGTGGAACAACGGTCTCCCTACACATTAATGATAGGTGAAGTAGAGGTCTCCCTACTCGTTATCAGGATTCGATGAATGAGCACTGTAAGGTAAATGAAAACAGTCACGACATAGTATTGCATTAATCCAAGAATATTATTCATTGCATTGCATTGCATCATTTCTTGAAAATATGAATCTATTGACTACCATGAATTATGTTTATTCATGTTGCAAGAATTGTCTTCTAAGAATCTCTATGATTGATATTGTGCCTGGAGGTTAATTCTATGATTGATTCTTGATTATTTATATAATTATTTATAAACCGGACTAATGATTTATATGGACTATATTATAAAAAAATGAACCTTTGCCTTGAGGATAACTAAAGAGTTTTAGCTACTGCCATTAATTTACTTATCTATAAAAGTTTGTAAAAACCTTGAAGCAGCTGAAGTTATCATGATAACATTATTGTTTATTTAGTATTATTGGGAATTCTTTGAATTCTCACCCCGTTTACTATTTTCATGATAAATCTAGCAACTAAGCAGGTAGCAAAGTAATCACAGTGCCTTATTAGATATTAGCTCTAGATTGTGTCCTAAGAAACTAAAGGTTGACTGAGTTACTCATTGATGTGGCAGGAATTCTAGTATATGAAGGATCTTACCAGAATATGCTTGTATAGGAATTAAACTCTTATTGAAGCAGAATTTTGTAATGTATTCATTATTTATTAAGGTCATGTAATAATTATATCACTAGTTATGAGAAATAGGTTTCTATTAAGTTGCTTGTAGAAGTGCAAACCATCAATTAAATGAACTTAACCCTCACTACCTCTTAATGATAGTTAGCTAAAGAAATGACTAAAATAAATTACCTAACCTTAATTGAAGCAAGATGGTAAAAATGAAAAAAAAATCAAAGTGAAGGAAATAAGAAAAAGTACATATAATTACCTTTAGGTTAATTACTTCATAGTGAACGTATAGTGGTACAATAGTTAGTCTAAGGGGGTGTTACATTGATCACTAAGGTCCTCTAGCTTAATGCTATAGACATTCTCATCTCGGTTTCTAGAAAATAGGACATAGTGACTATTGGCTTCTCTAACTATGCACTTAGTTGGTTGAAACACAACCTCACAACCATTGTCACAAAGCTGACTTATGTTGAGAAGGTTGTGCTCTAACCCTATCACATAGTATACATTGTTAACAGTAGTAGAGTTTTTCTTACCAACCATACATATCCCTTTTATTTTTTCCTTGCTATTGTCTCCAAAGGTCATATAACCTCCATTGTTGTCCTTTAATGACAAGAAATTGCTTTTGTTCCCTATCATGTGTGGGTGGGAAAGCCTTATGGAGGAGGATAGACACATTTAAGAGCATTGCTTATGACTTGTGTAGGAGGATATTGAATGTGAAGTTAAATGTGTGTTCTAAATATCACTTTGCATGTTTTCTCACACATTTGCTATTTCCTCGTATTTGTGAATGGTGTATGAGATGGTGAACACCCTTTGTTAAGAGGTGGAATAGACCATTTATTTCCAAGTAGTGATAAATGGTCAAAGCCATACTACTCAGAGAAAGTACATAGAATGGAGTTCCTGAAAATAAACGAGTTTCATAACAGTGCACTAACATTATTTTAATATCATTACATAATTATTGTCTTAGGACATGCTAGGCATAAACATTCAACATAATCATTATTGCATTTACATGGTAATTGTATGGGCAGTTACCTATTCAATGATATGTACGATTGTATGGGCAATTGTATAATATTGTTGATATCTTTCTTGTAGTGCGAGTTTAGGATTAAGGTTTGCTTGAGAATGTTACATAGGGTTGCTATGTGAAATGTTCTTTTGGTTGTAACTAGTAATTCTTATACCAGTTGTAAACTTATTCCTGAAGTTAGTTGTTGATTTATATTTTGTAAAAGGATAAATGTTGGTTTTGAAATACTTATACTGAGAAAATTGTGATTTCTCACCCCAATTGTGTTTTCATGTAAATCTAGGTGGAAACGTTTCAAAAAGAAAGAGAAAGTGCGTATAAAGACGCGTAGTATAAATGCTCTTTTAGGTTGAGCTTGCATATCTTAATTGGCTTCAGTAGTTTAAAGCTATGTATGACTATATGCCTTTTTATGCAATGATGTGTGTGTATATATATATATATATAAAACTTCTGTTATCATGGCTCTTCATATTTACTCATTGTGTATGAATGATATGGGTTTAGTTTGTTGTTATACGTTAGAAGTAGCATGGTCAATATTGATTATTCTTTCATATGACGATATATCTAGATAATAAATATTGGGATGTTACATTTTGATATTAGAGCAGTTCATCTTGTTTAGTTGTGGTATGGACTGATTATGCTTATGCATGTTCAGTGATGGTTATGCATTTCTTATCTCTTACATGCGATTATTCGAGTTAAAATTGCATAATTTGCCTTTAATATATCTGCTTTAGCTACTGTTGCATGGTTACATGATATTGAGCTTAGCTAACTCAATATGGATTATTCTGTGTTTACAAGAAACTATGGTAGCACGAGGGCGACCGCATAGGAGCTGAAATAGGAATTATGGTAATGAAGGTACAGAAATGGCCACAACTATGATTGCAATGGCCAATGCTATAAGGCAACAAACAAAGCAAGTAGTGGCGACTGCTAGAATGCTAGAGAGGTTAGTACCTCGACAACCAGAACTACCATCAATACAAGAGGTACCAGTCGGAAGAAATCAGAATTTTCTTAACATTTTAGAGTTCAGAAAGATGAATCCTCCAATGTTCAGAGGTGACTACGATCCAATTAAAGCTGAAGAGTGGTTGACCGAGTTAGAGAAGATTTATGAGGTCATGGTTTGCTCTGAAGAGCAAAGAGCTTACTTAGCTTCCTTCATATTAGGAGGGGAAGCGGAGCAATGGTGGCGAAGTACCAGGAGACTACTAAAAATAACAGGGACTTTGATCACATGGGAAGTGTTCAAGGAGACCTTTTGGAGAAATACTTTTCGCAAAGTTTGCAGGATGATAAAGAAAGGGAATTTCTAAGTCTTCATCAAGAGGACATAGCAGTTGGACAATATATGGCAAAATTTCATGAGTTGTCCAAGTTTTCTTGTTTAGGCATAATCCAAATGAGAATTGGAAATGTGTTAGGTTTGAGTTTGGGCTGAAAAGGAATGTAAGAAGGGCTGTGAGACCTTTAGAAATTAGGGATTTTTAATCCTTGTTGAACAGGTGTAGTATTATGGAGTCGAATAATCTTCAACTTCAGGCAGAGCGAAGTTTATAAAATCTTCAAAAGAAGAGAAGGTCGGATGATGGATCCAAAAAAAGTGTTTCCAAATCTAGTCACCCATAGGCTAGAGGTGAGCAAGTTCAGGTGGAGACTATGGAGCTTGAATGCTCTAAGTGTAGAAGACCACATAGTGACAAACCTTGTGCGGTTTGCTATGTGTGCGATCAACTGGGACACTTTGGGAGGAAATGTCCACTCAAATAAGGAGATACACCCAGTTCTAGACCACAAGCTCAAGAAAGGATGTATATTCTGAGAAAGGATGAAGAAGTGTAACATTCTAACCCTAAGTCAAGTAATTTATGAATACGAGTTTATGTTTGTTTGATACCTTAGAATTTTTAGTTTAAAAAGACTAAATTTTGAGGACAAAATTCTAAAATAGAGGGGAGTAATGTAACACTCGTGAAAACATGTTATACTTGTATATAGTTATAGAGGTAGTCTATTATTAGTTTGGCATGTTTGTTAAGTTTTGTGATCGTCTGAACATGTTTAGTCATTTAACTGTAGCTCCTTGTTTGGAAAATAGATGTTTTTGGCCCCGGATTTGACTTAAACTACTTAATTAATGGAAATAAGTACGGAGAACTTGTTTCTAAGTCACAAATGTGTGGAAGTAGATGTGGTTAAAGTTTGAGGTTAATCGGAGTTAGTTTGGAATTTTTAAGCATATTGGTTCTGTGTTTTAGTGTCGAATTGATCCCCAGCTGATATGGAAATATCAGATTTTGGTGAATCAGAAATTTTAATGAATCTTAGGATTTATTTTGAGTCTGTTGGAATTTAGGAACTTGGATTTGGTGAAATCTAAGTATTCTTAGCAGATCGTGTAACAGCCCAATATTTGCTATCCAGATATATCATCATGTAAAAGAATAACCTAATACTGGTCATGCGACTTCTAACATACACCAACAACTAACCCATATCATTCATACACAATGAGTAAATATCACGATAACAAAAGTTATATATATACATCATTGCCTCCAAGGTATATTGTAATATATAAACTATTACAACAACAAAAACTAGTATATCATACAAGCCTTATCATCAAAAAACATATAACTATACTAATCTTTTTTCATCTTCTTCTTCCCTTTTAAGGACCTAGCACCTGGATTTATATGGCAACACAATCGGGGTGAGAAAATATATCTTAGTAGAAGCATTCCAATACCAGTATATATATACATATACAAATAGATAGTACACTCAATTATCACATTAACACTTCACTCAGAGAAGCCAACGACATCTCTATCTCAGAGACACTCAATTGCCCATACAACTGCAATGCATGAATATGTCATGATAGTAACTGCCCATACAATCGCCATGCTATGCCAAGTTATATCTAGTGTTTATGCCTATGCAATAATCCTAAATATATAAGGCAAAATGTATGAAACCATTTACAAGAACCCAGTTTTATGGTAATGTCATGATACGCATGTGCCTTGAACAAAACAAAGGAACCTGGTTCTATAAGATTTGAACAAGCACTGAAAACCCAGTTCCAGCAGTCTTCATTCCGAGTAGTGAGGGAGTGAGTCATCCTCATCAACACAGTCTTCAACAACAATCACTATGATAGGAAGGATTAGTTACCTACTCATTCAAAATCATATTTAATCAAAACAATGATCTCTGTGATGGGAATGATTAGTTACCTACTCGTTCAGAGTCATATTAGACCATTTACAATGAGGACTCACCCTCATCAACATAATTAAGGAACAACAATAATGTCAATTACTACAATAACTAGCATGTCAATTGATTTACATTCCTAACTACCAACATGAAAGACAATAATGTTAAATATCACAATAATTAACATACCAAATGATTTACATTCACTATACATACACTTCGTTAAAATACTCCTATTAGAGTCTCAATACTCACAAAGAAGCATAAACAATAGAACTACACCATTGGAAGACTCCAAGGCAATCTAACACAATATTTAGTTATTTTCTGGTTCACGCCATGGTATACCATGTGCCATGCTGTGGCGCCTAAGCCACGAGTTTTAGCACTAGCAGGACAATGTTGCCCACATCGTGACATTCACATGCAATGCTGCAGGCGCACCTTCTTTTCTTCCTAACGTCACAGCATTCCAAGTGCCACACTGCGGCGTCCACAATAGAACTCAGAATCTGTAGAATTCTGCAGATATAGGTACTGTTTCATTGGAACTAGACCCTCTTCTAATCACTCAAAACATAATTTCAAGTGATTTCTAGCCTCTAACAAAGTCCAACTACACATAGCAACTCTTAAAAAACTTCAATTTCATTTAATTTAACACATTGAGAAATAAAATGCCAACCATGACCTAAACCCCCAAAACTGGACGATATGGGAATTAAGGCTCCAAATGATGAAAACTTCATCCTAGCACATCAATAAATCAGTTTCTAACTCAACTAATCTATTCACGTCAAGATTTAACTAATAACTCACCAAATCACTTATCAAATCTTCAATTCCTCTCAAGACTCTCTTGAACCAAAAGAAAAGAATGAAAAACAAGCAATCAAAACAAGATTCCCCCTACCTCAATTTCTAAAAATGAAATCGGTTAGTTATTCCTCTGAAAAGCTAAGCTCTATCCCTTGTTTGGATAAAGATCCTCCTCCCTTAACACCTTGAGTTTCCTTCTCTTTTGTTTTCCCTATGGTGGCCATGAGGAGAGGAAAAGAAGTGAGACAAACCTCCCACTTTTGGCCTTAAATAGGCTAGCAAACAGAAACAGGGTCGTGCCCTGACATTTTGGTCACCAAAATTCACCTGAACAGTTAAGAACGCTTAGTTATCACCAAACCAAGTTTCCTAACTTCCAACAAGTTTTAAAAAAATTCTAATATTCATTAAAAAGCTTGTTACACAATTTTCACATTTTTTCATATCTGCTAGGAATCAATCCGACACCAAAACACACAACCAGTATGCTTAAAAATGTCAAACTAACTCCGAAAATTCTTAAACTTTAACCACTACTACGTCCACATATTTGTGACCCAGAAACAAGTTCTTCACATTTAGTTCCACTAACTAAGCAGTCTAAGTTAAAAATAGGACTGAAAATAGCTATATTTAACATATAGAGTTACAGCAAAGTGACTATATGTGCTTAGATGGTCACAAAACTTCACAAACATGATAATCAGGTATTAGGTTACCTCTATAACCTTATACAAGTCTATCATGTTTTTCACGGGTGTTACATTTCTGCCCTCTTTTTATAATTTTGACCCCAAAATTGGTTTACCTACGATAAGAAGCTCCAAATGACTCACACATCAAGTACAATCATGTACTTACCTTTTCCTGAACTATAGACTAGTAAAGTCTTCATATTTTATATATCATAGACTCTTCCCTGTCTACCCTCTAGCTTTGCTTCCTTTCTTGGAGGATAATTCCTTGCAAAATAGCCCTGCTCGCCATACTTATAACATGATATCTGATTAGCTACACAAGCTTTACCTCCATGGTGCCTTCCACATTTAGCACATAGCTGCTCACGACTATCCTTCTGTTCTTGCTTTCCTCTATCCTTCCAGTCCCTATGTTGCAGAGCACTCCCCTATGATTTATTTTCTAAACTCTTCCTCTTGTAGGAGTATTGCGGTGGATTCTCATGTTGTGATCTAAAACTCAAGGGTTCAACAACCCCACATTTTTTAACCAAGGATGCGTAATCCCTGATCTCAAAAGGTTTCGCTAACCTTCTCATGCTCTCTCTCAGCCTAGTTTCAAACTTCGCACACTTCCACTCGGATAACTCCTCAGATTTTGCAACATATTGTCCAACCATCATGTTTCCTTGTTGGAGCTGTAGAAACTCCACCTTTTTCTCTTCTTGCATAGTTTGAAGAAAGTATTTCTCCAAAAAGACAACTTTGAATACTTCCCAAGAAAGTTGTGTCCCAGCTACCTCCATCATTCTCCTTGCACAATTCCACCAGTGCTCAGCTTCCCATTTTAGCATATATGCTGCAAAAGACATCTTATGCTCCTCTGAACACCTTATAACTGTGAAAATCTTCTCTAATTTAGCTATCCACTCCTCAGCCCTTACCGGGTCATAGTCTCCTCTGAACGATGGTGGACTCGCTTTTCAAAACTCAGAAAAAGTCATGAAAATCCAGGTTCCTCTCCCCCTGTACCTCACGCCTAAGTGGTGGTACCGATGGTGGTCTAGGTTGTGTTTGATTGGCCTTTAGCCTCTCAAGCACCCTAGCAATTGCAGCTTCCTACTCCCTTATTGTTGTGGTATTTACAGTCATCTACTCACGCATTACTTCAGCCATTGGCATCATGGCCTCAGCCATCTCCGAATCCTCATTCTCAAGGTTTTGGTTCCAATTTCCTCGCGGTTGTCCTCTTGTTGTTGGTCACCCTCATGCTGCCATAGTTTTCTGTAAACACAGAACAATCCATATTGAGTTAGCTAGGCTCAATATCATGTAACCATGCAACAGTAGCTAAAGCAGACATCTCAAAGGCAAAACATGCAATTCCACTCAAACAGTCACATGTAAGAGATAAGAATTGCATAACCAACACAAAACATACCTAAGCACATTCAGTCTATACCCCGACTCATTAGGATGAACTGCTCTAATATCAAAATGTAACAGCCCAATATTTACTAACCAGATATATCATCATATAGAAGAATAACCCAATACTGGTCATGCTACTTCTAACATACACCAACAACTAACCCATATCATTTATATGTAATGAGTAAATATGGAGAGCCACGATAACAAAAGTTATATATATACATCACTGCCTCCAAGGAATATTATAATACATAAACTATTACAATAACAAAAACTAGTATATCATACAAGCCTTATCATCAAAAAGCATATAACTATACTAATCTTCATCCATCTTCTTCTTCCTTTTTGACAAACTAGCACTTGGATTTACATGGCAACATAATCAGGGTGAGAAAACATATCTCAGTAGAAGCATTCCAATACCAATATATATATATATATACAAATATATAATACACTCAATTATCACATTAACACTTCACTCACAGAAGCCAACAATATCTCTATCTCAGAAACACGCAATTGCCTATACAACTGCAATGCATAAATATGTCATGATAGCAACTGCCCATACAATCGCCATACTATGCCAAGTTATATCTAGTGTTCATGCCTATGCAATAATCCTAAATATATAATGCAAAATGTATAAAACCATTTACAAGAACCCAGTTCTATGGTAATGTCATGATATGCATGGCCCTTGAACAAAATAAAGGAACCTGGTTCCATAAGCTTTGAACAAGCACTGGAAACCCAGTTCCAGCAGTCTTCATTCTAAGTAGTGAGGGAGTGAACCATCCTCATCAACACGGTCTTCAACAATAATCACTATGATAGGAAGGATTAGTTAGCTACTCATTCAAATTCATATTTAATCGAAACAATGATCTCTATGATGGGAAGGATTGGTTACCTACTCGTTCAAAATCACATTAGACCATCTACAATGAGAACTCACCCTCATCAAGATAGTTAAGGAACAACAATAATGTCAATTACTATAATAACTAGTATATCAATTGATTTATATTCCTAACTACCAACATGAACGACAATGAAGTTAAATACCATAATAATTAACATACCAAATGATTTACATTCACTACATAAACACTTCATTAAAATACTCCTATTAGAGTCTCAATACTCACAAAGAAGCAAAAATGAAGGAACTACACCATTGGAAGACTTCACGATAATCTAACATAACATTTAGTTGTTTTCTAGTTCACGTCGCGACATACCATGTGCCACGCTGTGGCGCCTAAGCCACGAGTTTTAGTACTAGCAGGACAAAGTTGGCCACGTCACAACATTCATATGCAACGCCGCAGCGTGCACCCCCTGTTCTTCCTAACGTCGTGGCATTCCAAGTGCCACGCTATGGCATCCGTAGCAGAACTCAAAATCTGTAGAATTTTATAGATATGAGTACTATTCCATTGGAACTAGACCCTCTTCCAATCATTCAAAACACAATTTCAAGTTATTTCCAGCCTCTAACAAGGTCCAACTACATATAGCAACTCTTAAACAACTTCAATTTCACTTAATTCAACACCCTGAGAAACAAAACCCCAACCATGACCTAAACCCCCAAAATTGGACTATATGGGAATTAAGGCTCCAAATGAGGAAAACTTCATCCTAGCATATCAATAAATCAGTTTCTAACTCAACCATTCTATCCACAGCAAGATTTAACTCATAACTCACCAAATCATTTATCAAACCTTCAATTCCTCTTCATGCCTATCTTGAACCAAAAGAAAAGAATATAAAACAAGCAATCAAAATAAGATTTCCCCCTACCTTAATTTTCAAAAATGAAATCAGTTAGTCATTCCTCTAAAAAGCTAAGTTCTCTCCCTTATTTGGATGAAGATCCTCCTCCCTTAACACCTTGAGTTTCCTTTTCTTTTGTTTTCTCTGTGGCAACCATGAGGAGAGGAAAAGAAATGAGACAAACCTCCCACTTTTGGCCTTAAATAGGCCAAAAAATAGAAATAGGGTTGTGTCCTCACATTTTGGTCACTTAGGTGACCAAAATTCACCCGAACAGTTAAGAATGCTTAGTTATCACCAAACTAAGTTTCCTAACTTCCAACAAGTTTAAAACAAACTAAAATTCATTAAAAATCTTGTTAAACTATTTTCACATTTTTGTATATCTGCTGGGGGTCACATCGGCACCAAAACACACAACCAGCATGCTTAAAAATGCAAAACTAACTTTGAAATTCTCAAACTTTAACCACTAATACTTCCACATATTTATGACCTAGAAACAAGTTTTTCACACTTATTTCCACCAACTAAGCAGTCTAAGTCAAAAATGAGGCTGAAAACAGCTATATTTAACACATAGAGTTGCAGCAAAGTGACTAAACATGCTCAGATGGTCACAAAACTTCACATATATGATAATCAGGTATTGGGCTACCTCTGGAACCTTATACAAGTCTATCATGTTTTTCATGGGTGTTACAGATCGAGATATATCACTTGGCCACTTAAATGACTAAAGTCACTCACAGCCAAGTGTTTTAGCGTTGTTACTTAAAGACTTAAGATGAGATATTTGTATCTCATTTTTCACTTTTTTTCATTCTCTTCTCTCACGGCTGCATCTACCAAGGGAAAGGCAAAGGAATTCCAAGCAAAGAAGGAGGAAGGGGAGGAAAGGAAAAGGAAAGGGAAAGCTAAGGCTTCATCATCCTCATCATCTTTGATCCAAGAGGTAAGGGTTTGTGCTTCTTTCATCCTTTTTTCTTACTTTTATCATTTATTCATTTGTGAGGCATAATAGGTTAAATTGGTTTCTAGAGGTGTTTAAGGTATTTTTATTGCTTAGTTAAGTTTCCTTGGTTGTTTAGGAATTATTCATGCAATAAGTTTGTGTTTGAAACCTAGAATTGGGTATTTGAACCTTGAACCTAAAAGTGAGAAGGGCTAGGTTTTGATTTGTTGTTTTGATAATAGAATCCAAATTGGAGGTTTTTGTTAGTAATTAATGATTCTTACTGTTAGTAAACTTGTTAGTGACCTTAAATCACCTAGAAACCAAGTTGAAGTAGCCAAAATCCAAGAATTTGCCAATGGAATAATGCCATGATTCTACAGATTTTGTTACAATTTGTCTATTTGAGAAACACGATCCGTATCTGAAGACACAGGGGGGCATGGTATCAGACATGGCCCGTGTCTGAGGCCGGAATTTCTAAAAATGTCATTTTTGATGTTCTCAAATTCGTGGCTAAAATAGGATCATTAGTATATGTTTCTTAAAGTGTGTTGAAGCACCTATGGGAGTATTTCAAGGAGGAAATGACTACCTAGTTAATGTGAGAAAAGTGTGAGTCATTAGGCAACCAATGGGTTAGAAATCCATAGGTTAACACTTAGGATTTTGATCCATATGGAGTTATTTTAGTATCTTTTGTGAAGCTACATGTGATGGGAATGACACATAGTGCGAGTATGTGGGTATTCCTAAGTTGATGCTTGGAAAGTCTCATAGAGGAGGACAGACACATTTAAGGGAATTGGTTATGACTCTGTGAATGGTGTATGAGATAGTGAACACCCTTTGTTAAGAGGTGGAATAAATCATTCATTGCTAGGTAGTGATAAATGGTTAGAGCCATACAACTTAGGGAAAGTAAAAGGAACGGAGTTCCTAGAAATAGACAAGTTTCATGACATTGTACTAGCACTATTTTAATATCATAGCATAATCATTGTCTTAGGACATGCTAGGCATAAACATTCAATATAATTATTATTGCATTTGTATGTAATTGTATGGGTAGTTACCTATTCAATGATATGTACGATTGTATGGTGCGGGTTTAGGATTAAGGTTTGCTTGAGCATGTTACATAGGGTTGCTACTGAGATATTCTTTTTCTTGTAAGTAGTAATTCTTATACCGGTTGTAAACTTATTCCTGACGTTAGTTGTTGATTTATTCTTTGTAAAAGGATAAATGCTAGTTTTGAAATACTTATATTGAGAAAATTGTTATTTCTCACCCCAATTGTGTTTTCATGTAAATCCAGTTGGAAGCATTTCAAAAGGAAAGAAAAAGGCATATGAAGAAGCGTAGTATAAATGCTCTTTTAGGTTGAGCTTGTATATCTTAATTAGCTTTAGTAGTTTAAAGCTATGTATGACTGTATGCCTTTTTAGGCAATGATGTGTGTATGTATGTATATATATATATATAAATAAACTTTTGTGATCGTGGATCTCCATATTTACTCATTGTGTATGAATGATATGGGTTTAGTTCGTTGTTATATGTTAGAAGCAGCATGGTTAATATTGATTATTCTTTTATATGATGATATATGTAGATAGTAAATATTGGGATATTACACATCTCATCTATGGTCTCATTGATGATCACATGTTTTATACATTAATAACCCTTCATTTTTATTCATTTACATTCTCCATATACTCAATTGATTGAGTTTGGTTATGTTTTGTAAGTTTGGACTCAAATTGGACTTAATAGAATTTTTTAGCATAATTTACATCTTACACTATTTCTTTATTTGATCTTGGGATGTAGGTATTCTTTTGAGGTGCTTCTAGTGACATTTGAAAGATAAGAGAGAGCTCTACAACTTTTATGAAGACCTCAAAGGCCCAATCACATGATTAGATAACTCAAATTGAGGTTGAAGTAAGAACTAGAGTGCTGTTCCTGACAGATTGACCTATATGTACTATTCTTACCATATTTCGGGATAAAGGTTATCAAATGGGCTGCAAATTTGATTCTGAATAGTTGAGACCTATATCTACAACTTTCATGTTGAACACTTTTCAAGAATCGAAGGTCTAGTAGATGATATTGGGCTTGAAAATCAGAACAGAGGTGTTGGAATTGGGCTTGAACACTCTGCAGTAATTGGCCCATATCTTAGGCTATAGGTGGCCAAATAAGGTGATTCTGGTGTCCATTTTGAATCCAAGATCAAGCCTTATAACTTTGATGAAGATCACATTTGCTCATTCTAACGCATTCAATGACTTCAGGGCTAAATGATTTCGGAGACAATGAATCCCCGTAATTTTCCACTCACCAAAAGTCATTTAGTATTTTTCACTCATTTTCCACTCATCCACTCACTAATGACTCAGCCCTCTTGTCATTTTGTATCTCTAATCCTCTATAAAATGGGGCCTTAGCAGATCATTGAAGGTGTTAGGTGTTAGGTAGTAAAATGATGCTAGTTTGTGTTGGTGTATGTCCTAGAGGCCAATACATTTTCTGTATTTACATACATTCTATTATGCTATTTTATATATGAGGCATTTCATTTATTGTGTTCATTTATCAGTGCAATATTCATGCAGAGGGATGTGAGTGACCTAGATGAGATTTGGCCCTTGCAAGATATTCCTTCAGTTGCAGGAGATGAAAGAAAACATCATGGAAGATAACAAAACGAATCGAACTTGTTATCGAACATATCCAGCAAAGAATTGGATGTAATCCAATTTTTAAGAATAAATTTTCTTTGGATTACTCACACTCTGTTGAAATAATCTCATTGGATATGGTTGGAAAATAACCAATCCATTTTCAAAGACCACGTCTGTTTATGAAACAGATCAAACTAACACAAAAATTTTGAACAACAGATCAAACTAATATAAAGATTTGATCTGCAACAACAATTTGAATAACTTGAATAGTTTGATCAGCTAAGAATAGAAACAGAAGTAAACAAATAAGAGGATAACGAATAACTCTAACATATAATTGATCTACTCAATCATATGTTATAAAGAATAGGTCACTCACGGAAAATATTCAATATGGTTTATAGGATTAGCTCCAATGACACAATCTCCATTGATTAAATCTTCCGCTCAGAATACTCCCGTTCCATTCAGAGTAACAACTTCCCTTTTTATTAAAAAAAATTTTACTAATAGAAAACTCTGTTTTCAAAGAGCATAATCCCTGGGAAAACGTGTCCAACTTTTCTGCAATTTGTTTCCTTGACGTACATTCCTTCATTTAAGTACTTTCTTTCACATCCCTTACTGTTTTTGGTTTCCTCAATGGTTGTAAATACATCTTCCGTCAAAATTAATTACTTTCTCAATATCCTAAAAAAATACTAGGTTCCAAAATTACGAAATCTTATATTCCAAGACTAATTCTCTTCCATCAAATCCTAAACTTCAACTTCCAGTTTCCACTGAACAGCGGTCCTTTGTTTGTGCAGTCGTCTTTCCACATTGCACTTGTGGCTCCCGTAGCTGCAACTGCATTACTAGTAACATGTTCCACTTCCACACAAGTATAACTATCCCAAGCCATTTCCCTTTTTTTTTAAGGCATGCGGATCGAAATACAATGGATCTAATATCCATTACAAACAATATTATTTCCCTTCGGGAAACAAACACACAAAGAACACAACACAAGCAAAATAGACCTAACCACAAACCCCAAAAGACTCAAACCGTGCTCTGATACCAACTAATGTAACACCCTCCTTAGGGCATCACATTTCTGACTCCCGACTCATAATCTGAAAAGAAGTTCGCACAAAGTTTGAGTTATAAAAAAATGGGTTTCAAAATTTCTTCTTTAATGAAACGTAAATTTACTGAAAATATTAGGTAATGTTGAAAATCATGTTTCAATTATTCATTATGCAATATTGACACCAATTAATATCACAATTTAAAGAGAAATATAAAATTATCAGACTTATTATTTTTTTTAACAGTAGCAAACCCCATGACGGGTCCTACTTAATAGCACGGTAAAACACTAACGAGAAACTTTAACATACTTATTCCTTTTTCTGTCCATCTTGATGCATCAGACATCTGTTCCTTTGTCAACACTGCACACCTTCGAGTCCTGAATGTCCACTCCTTATTGTTGTTACCAATCTCAGAGTATCCATCACCCATTATGTCTAAGATAACTCGATCCTTCTATGAATTGATTTTAATAGTACAGACAAAGCAAAACAATATAACAAAGAGGTGAGATCACCTACACCAATACCAACATGGCAGCACAGAGATAACACAAACAACAATATCATATAGATAGATCATACCATAATCATGCTATCAGCATTAATCAACTATCATCATCTAATCATTTATCAGTTCAATCATCATTCAAGTACTCAAAACAATTGTCATAGCCAACATTCCCCAATTAATATATCATAATATATAAATGCTCAGATTTATGCATATGCACAAAGACTCAATTTATCAAAAACAACACCATGGAGGTTTTCACAATTTCGAGAAGAATGCTCTGATTAATTTTCAGCCTTAGCCCAAAGATAATCTCCCAGTCGTTGAAAAGAATCGTGTTCTTGTCGGGTATCGTTAATGCATTGTAACGGACTGCATCGCCAAGTGGCATAGTGGTACTCGCTTAACTTTCCATCTGGTCGATCGCCATTGCGCCTCGACGCCCCAAGATCCATCATAGACCTCACTATCAATTCTCATTCCCTCTTCAACCACAAGGGCCATAATAGCTATTAGCTATATTTTATACAATGCACGAATATATCAGTGCAAGTCCAACCCCAAAGGGCCAAATCTTTTCAATTTCATTTGTTCAATGTAATCATATGCTTCAACGCATATTTTATACAATGCACGAATATATCAGTGCAAGTCCAACCCCAAAGGGCCAAATCTTTTCAATTTCATTTGTTCAATGTAATCGTATGCTTCAATGCATATTTTTTCAATGCACGTATAATGCACGAAATCCAATCACAGACATATCTTTCTAATGCATGTATAATGCACCAAATGCCAATCACAGGCAAAACATGTCATTTTCTCACACAGCATCCATATACTGGTTCTACAGTATTTATACTGTATTTTCAACAGGAAAATCATATTATCACATTTTTATAGTTATAAAATTCTTTCATCGTGTTTTCACAAAATTGCGCAACATTTTCATTTCATTTTCACAATTCCAAAACATTTCTGTTACATTTTTACAATACTGTAACTCTTCTGTTGCTACTTTAAATCACGTATTAAATTTTTTAACATTTTTCTTAATCGCATAAAAATATATGTTTCTCAAATTGCGTAATAATTTTTCATCATTTTCAAAATTGCGTAACTTAAAAATCATTCTTTTAAGTTGCGTAAATTATTTTCCATCATTCTTAAAGTATTTAAAACACTTTCCAAATTACATAATGATTTTTCGTCATTTTCACAATCACGTAAAAATATTCTCTCATTATTTAATCACGTAATAATTTTTCAACAGTAGTTCAAATTACGTAAAATATTTAAACGTAATTCAAATCACTTAAAAATGTTTCAACGCATCTCCAATTGCGTAGTAATATTTTATCATATTTCAAATCGCATAAAAATATTTTACTGTATTTTCAAACACTTGGAAATATTTTACTATATTTCAAATCATGTACTTTAAAAATTACATTTTTAAGATACGTAAATAATTATTTTTCACCACAATTCTATTACAGAAAATATTTCTCATTTCTTCAAAAATTCCATTTCAACTTTCCTCAAAATAATATGACTTTGTACTTTATTTAATACATTTTCTTTACTCAAAAAAATCTTTTTCCACATTTCTTTACTCAAGAAATCTTTTTCCAAAATATAATTCACAAAATCACTCTTCCATTGATATAAATCAATGTTTCAAAACTTAACATTTTCTAACATACTTCAAAACTCAAAAATAAGTTATACGTTAGTAGATTTTCATAATACCACTATATTCTTTATTTTTTTCAAATCATTTCCAAATCAACCTTCCTCAAAATAATATAACTTTCTACTTCATTTAATATATCTTTTTATTCAAGAAAATCCTTTTTCATAGTATATTTCACAAATTCACAATTTCATTGAATTAAATCAATGTTTCTAATTTTAAAAATTACTAATGCTTTCCAAAATCCAACGGGATTTTAATAAATTCTTTTTAAAACAAATTGAGGCTCACTTGCAACTTTTCTTTTCCATTTACATAAAAATTCATTTCTCAAGTGCTAAAATACTCTGATTCCCTTTTCCATTTTCTTGTATTAAATTAATTATATTTTCACTTGGAGAATCACTTTGTTTCATCAAAATCAATGCATTACAAGCATTCGAAAACGTGGACATGACTATTGAAACCATCAAATATTTTTCCTTCTAAATTGATATGGTTTTACACAAACAAAATCATTTAAAATTTTGTTTTCAAAACCGCAATACTTATGGTTATAAAACCAAACCCATTTGTTCAAATTCATTTTTATTTTCTTTGCAATTTTTTTTTTACTTTCTTTGCAAATCCTTAAAATCATCATTTCTATTTTCATTTAAATCTCATGTTTTGTAAAACACTTAGAAACTTTTTACACAAAATAAATCAATAAAAATTCCTCAAAAACCATGTTCTTGTACTCTTTGAAAAATAAACTCTTTGTTTATTTTTCTTATTTTTCTAAACATCCATTTTCATCATTCATGAAAATATTCATTTATGAACACCTATCTTGAGGTGTCTTAACCGATATTCACCATGTTTCTAGGGACCAAAAATTAATTCCTTTGTTCTTGAAAAATTTTAATATGAACCCTAATCAAGGGCATCAAAATCGTAGTCCTTCCTTGGCCATTGGGACCAAAATTAATTTTTTTCCATCACCAAATCATGGCATACACATACATACACATCATATATATATATCAAAAGCATGCTATATTATCATCATGCATAGTATAAGCATACCATCAAAATCATAAACTCATGCAGAGTATATATTAAGCATAGGCAATTAATCAAAGCTCATAAACACATAAATTATTACATGACCATGGATATGAATCATCACATGGATTCACCATCCATCAAATATAAGACCATCTCTCACCACCATGCTTGGTTGGTGAGATGGATCTCCCTCTTACCTCTTGAAGATCCTCAAAAACTTCTTGATTTGCTTCTTTTTCCAAGTCCTTCACCACCAAAGGCTTCTCAAATACAAAACAAAATACATAGAAATTAGTATATTAAGTTTGATCAAGAGGAACCATGGATCAAACATGGTTTAGAACATGAAAAAGAAGAGAAGAAATGAAGTCTTCTTATACTTCACCTCAAAACCCAATAACTTTGATCTTGAAGAAAGTCCATGAAGATGAATGATTTAGAGAAAATCTCCAACATGAAAGTTGCTTAGAATATCATGTAGATTCAAGATCTATGGTTAGATTAAATTAAACAAACTTGAAGGGTGGTCTTAGGGTGGTTGACCGAATTCCTCACAAGAAGGAAAACATAAGCTTTTTGATTTTTAACTTGAAAGACAAGGTTGTAGATGATAGAATTTTGAGAAATTCCTAACAATTCTAAAACAATTAGTAAAATCATAAACAAAGCTTAATAATAACAAACCATGGAACAAACATGGCTTAGAAAATCATAAACATGAATTTAAACCATAGAAATCAAAGTTTACCTCCAAGGAAGTAAGCTAAAAGTGGGATTTTGAAGCACTTAGAGTGGGATTTTGGAAAAACTTTCTAAATGAAAAGTGTTTAGAATATTGTTTAGCTTTAGGAAATGCTGAGAATGAAAATTATAGGTGAGTGATGGTGTATTTGGGTGTAGAGACCGAACCAATGGAGAGAAAATGGAAGGAAAATGGTTGCTTAGTTCTTGGAATTTTGAGAGAATAAGATGGAGGCTTTTTGGGTAAGAGAAAAAAGTGAAAATGCATGCACAAAGTGAGTGGGCTGCCGTGTGAGTGTTGGAGAGTTTGAAGAGTTTTACTTGAAATAATATCCCATTTTGGGTTGCACACTTGAAACACGTGGTCTTCCACTTTGTCATCTTTTTCTTTGGCCTAAAAAGGCTATTCCAATTTGTCTCCTCCTTTCCGAGCATCTCCAACCGTCCCCCCTCTTCATAATGCATGCAAAGTTATCATCTTTTCATGCCATTATTTGAAGCATTTCTAGCTATTGATTAATTCAATGGTTAGGATTTAGGTAGACTTTTGATTTTTAGGAGACTTAATCTAGGCCATTAGATCTTTTTCCTTTAAATTCTAGCCATTAGATGTGTCTCCAAAATAAAGGCTCAAGATTGCTCCTTCAAACTTTAAATCCAAGGGTTATAATTAGTCATAGCCTTTTTAGAAGACCAAATCTCCACCTTTGATTAATTCTTCATCTAATGGTCATAAATGGTCTTTGTCACTTTTTAAGACTAAATCTCCACCCTTGATCAATTCCAAATCCAATGGTTGTAAATGGTCACTTAATATAATCAAATTTACACCGTTGATTAAATCTACGGTTGATATTGAAGCTTGCTAACTAAGTTTATTCTCACACCATTGATTAAATCAATGGTGATTATTTATTAAATTTATTTCTTAACCGTTAATTAAATCAAGATCAAGTCTTCACCGTTAAATAAATCAATGGTGGATATCCAAACCACCAATGTTGACTTAAGCAATATAATTTCTATTTTTATCTACTAAAAACCCCACGAAAGAATATATTTACTATATTTTTATCGCCTAGATAATTAAATACAAGTGCAAACACAAAACAAGAAAATTTCTAAAACTGTTTCGGATTCAGGTTTAGTAAGATCCCTGTTTCAAGTTTGGGTCTAAACAAGACAAATTTTTTCTCTGCGTAGAAAATTTTTCACTTTGTGGGACCCACCTGGGCCCACGTAAGGTCACTTGGGCCCACCTAGGACCACCTGGGCCCACATACAGTAAAAAAATTCATAATCATCTACAAAAATTATAAATATTAGAAAACGTATGAAAATCAAGTCAGATTGTTAAAAATAATTAACAGTCAAGAGAAATAAATACAGAAAGATTTCCCCAGCCCGAAAATTATTATTTTCCTAACACGAAGTAAATCACTCAAAACGATCAAATACGTTGATGGAATAAAAAAAATAATTTTACAGTATTCAGAAATTACTAAACAGTAAAATTCTATTGACTGTCAAAATTATTGTTTAAGATATAGGAAATTTGGGGTGTTACAATACTCCCCCTCTAAAAAGAAATTTCGTCCTCGAAATTTGAAAAACATGATTTCACACCCTCGGAATAAATAATGACATTATTCCTCCTTTATCTTATTTTTCAATTCCCATGAAGCTTCCTCTCTGACATCTTGCTATACTATTCTAACCAACGAAATCTCTTTGCTGATGTTCAACTTCTTCTGATCAAATAGATATCTAGACTCCTATAATTACTGAAGATGTTGAATGTTACTCCAGAAAGAAAGAATCTCCATATCTCTGATACCAACATAACAACAACTGATCTTCATTAATGCCTAGAATAGTTTTTCTCAGATAACTTCCAACTAATGTAATGTAATGTTCAGCTAATGTAATGTATTACTTAAAATTTCCTTATTCTCATATCACTACATATTCTAGATTTTTGCTTTTAACAGGAAATGTTTCACTAACCGAATTCTCCTTTCCACAGCACGATACCAGATACTTCCAAAAAATTTTTTTCTACGGTTTTCCATTACCATCTTAAATTTTCCCATAGAAGAATTGTTCCAATCTTTTGAAGAATTCATCACGCTTCTGCTGCGTCACTCAGATACATTAACACGGATACAAATATAGAAATATCCTTTCTTGCAAGATATTCCTTCAGTTGCAGGAGATGAAAGAAAACATCATGGAAGATAACAAAACGAATCGAACCTGTTATCGAACATATCCAGCAAAGAATTGGATGTAATCTAATTTTTAAGAATAATTTTTCTTTGGATTACTCACACTCTGTTGAAATAATCTCATTGGATATGGTTGGAAAATAACCAATCCATTTTCAAAGACCACATCTGTTTATGAAACAGATCAAACTAACACAAAAATTTTGAACAACAGATCAAACTAATATAAAGATTTGATCCGCAACAACAATTTGAATAACTTGAATAGTTCGATCAGCTAAGAATAGAAATAGAAGTAAACAAATAAGAGGATAACGAATAACTCTAACATATAATTGATCTACTTAATCATATGTTATAAAGAATAGGTCACTCACGGAAATATTCAATACGGTTTATAGGATTAGCTCCAATGACACAATCTCCATTGAGTAAATCTTCCGTTCAGAACACTCCCGTTCCATTCAGAGTAACAACTTCCCTTTTTATTAAAAAAAATTAACTAATAGAAAACTCTGTTTTCAAATAGCATAATCTCTGGGAAAACGTGTCCAACTTTTCTACAATTTGTTTCCTTGACGTACATTCCTTCATTTAAGTACTTTCTTTCACATCCCTTACTATTTTTGGTTTCCTCAATGGTTGTAAATACATCTTCCGTCAAAATCAATTACTTTCTCAATATCCTAAAAAAATACTACGTTCTAAAATTACAAAATCTTATATTCCAAGACTGATTCTCTTCCATCAAATCCTAAATTTCAACTTCTAGTTTCCACTGAACAGCGGTCCTTTGTTTGTGCAGTCGTCTTTCCACATTGCACCTGTTGCTCCCGTAGCTGCAACTGCATTACTAGTAACATATTCCACTTCCACACAAGTATAACTATCCCAAGCCATTTCCTTTTTTTTTAAGGCGTGCGGATCGAAATACAATGTATCTAATGTCCATTATAAACAACATTATTTCCCTTCGGGAAACAAACACACAGAGAACACAACACAAGCAAAATAGACCTAACCACAAACCCCAAAAGACTCAAACCGTGCTCTGATACCAACTAATGTAACACCTTCCTTAGGGCATCAAATTTCTGACTCCCGACTCATAATCTGAAAAGAAGTTCGCACAAAGTTTGAGTTATAAAAAAATGGGTTTCAAAATTTCTTCTTTAATGAAACGTAAATTTACTGAAAATATTAGGTAATATTGAAAATCATGTTTCAATTATTCATTATGCAATATTGACACCAATTAATATCACAATTTAAAGAGAAATATAAAATTACCAAACTTAATATTTTTTTTAACAGTAGCAAACCCCATGGCGGGTCCTACTTAATAGCACGGTACAACACTAACGAGAAACTTTAACATACTTATTCCTTTTTCTGTCCATCTTGATGCATCAGACATCTGTTCCTTTGTCAACATTGCACACCACCGAGTCCTGAATGTCCACTCCTTATTGTTGTTACTAATCTCAGAGTATCCATCGCCCGTTATGTCTAAGACAACTCGATCCTTCTATGATTTGATTTTAATAGTACAGACAAAGCAAAACAATATAACAAAGAGGTGAGATCACCTACACCAATACCAACATGGCAGCACAGAGATAACACAAACAACAATATCATACAGATAGATCATACCATAATCATGCTATCAGCATTAATAAACTATTATCATCTAATCATTTATCAGTTCAATCATCATCCAAGTACTCAAAACAATTGTCATAGCCAACATTCCCCAATTAATATATCATAATATATAAATGCTCAGATTTATGCATATGCACAAAGACTCAGTTTATCAAAAACAACTCCATGGAGGTTTTCACAATTTCGAGAAGAATGCTCTGATTAATTGTCAGCCTTAGCCCAAAGACAATCTCCCAGTCGTTGAAAAGAATCGTGTTCTTGTCGGGTATCGTCATTGCATTGCAACGGACTGCATCGCCAAGTGGCACAGAGTACTCGCCAACTGTCCACTGGTCGACGGCTGCACCTCGACGCCTCCAAAATCCATCATAGACCTCACTATCAATTCTCATTCCCTCTTCAACCACAAGGGCCATAATAGCTATTAGCTATATTTTATACAATGCACGAATATATCAGAGCAAGTCCAACCCCAAAGGGCCAAATCTTTTCAATTTCATTTGTTCAATGTAATCATATGCTTCAACGCATATTTTATACAATGCACGAATATATCAGTGCAAGTCCAACCCCAAAGGGCCAAATCTTTTCAATTTCATTTGTTCAATGTAATCATATGCTTCAATGCATATTTTTTCAATACACGTATAATGCACGAAATCCAATCACAGACATATCTTTCTAATGCATGTATAATGCACCAAATGCCAATCACAGGCAAAACATGTCATTTTCTCACACAAAGATCCATATATCTTGGTTCTACAGTATTTATACTGTATTTTCAACAGGAAAATCATATTATCACATTTTCATAGTTATAAAATTCTTTCATCGTGTTTTCACAAAATTGCGCAACATTTTCATTTCATTTTCACAATTCCAAAATGTTTCTGTTACATTTTCACAATACTGTAACTCTTCTGTTGCACCTTTAAATCACGTATTAAATTTTTTAAAATTTTTCTTAATCATATAAAAATATACGTTTCTCAAATTGCGTAATGATTTTTCATCATTTTCAAAATCGCGTAACTTAAAAATCATTCTTTTAAGTTGCGTAAATCATTTTCCATCATTCTTAAAATATTTAAAATACTTTCCAAAATACATAATGATTTTTCATCATTTTCACAATCACGTAAAAATATTCTCTCATTATTTAACCACGTAGTGATTTTTCAACAGTAGTTCAAATTGCATAAAATATTTAAACGTAATTCAAATCACTTAAAAATGTTTCAATGCATCTCCAATCGCGTAGTAATATTTTATCATATTTCAAATCGCATAAAAATATTTTACTATATTTTCAAACACTTGGAAATATTTTACTATATTTCAAATCATGTACTTTAAAAATTATATTTTTAAGATACGTAAATAATTATTTTTCACCACAATTCTATTTGAGAAAATAGTTCTCATTTCTTCAAAAATTCCATTTCAACTTTCCTCAAAATAATATGACTTTGTACTTTATTTAATACATTTTCTTTACTCAAGAAAATCTTTTTCCACATTTCTTTACTCAAGAAATCTTTTTCCAAAATATAATTCACAAAATCACTCTTCCATTGATATAAATCAATGTTTCAAAACTTCACATTTTGTAACGTACTTCAAAACTAAAAAATAAGTTATACGTTAGTAGATTTTCATAATACCACTATATTTTTCATTTTTTTCAAATCATTTCCAAATCAACCTTCCTCAAAATAATATAACTTTCTACTTCATTTAATATATTTTCTTATTCAAGAAAATCCTTTTTCATAGTATATTTCGCAAATTCACAATTCCATTGAATTAAATCAATGTTTCTAACTTTAAAAATTACTAATGCTTTCCAAAATCCAATAGGATTTTAATAAATTCTTTTTAAAACAAATTGAGGCTCACTTGCAACTTCTCTTTTCCATTTACATAAAAATTCATTTCTCAAGTGCTAAAATACTCTGATTCCCTTGTATTAAATTAATTATATTTTCACTTGGAGAATCACTTTGTTTCATCAAAATCAATGCATTACAAGCCTTCGAAAACGTGGACATGACTATTGAAACCATCAAATATTTTTCCTTCTAAATTGATATGGTTTTACACAAACAAAACCATTTAAAATTTTGTTTACAAAACCGCAAGACTTATGGTTATAAAACCAAACCCATTTGTTCAAATTCATTTTTATTTTCTTTGCAAATTTTTTTTTTTTACTTTCTTTGCAAATCCTTAAAATCATCATTGTTATTTTCATTTAAATCTCATGTTTTGTAAAACACTTAGAAACTTTTTACACAAAATAAATCAATAAAAATTTCTCAAAAACCATGTTCTTGTACTCTTTGAAAAATAAACTCTTTGTTTATTTTTCTTATTTTTCTAAACATCCATTTTCATCATTCATGAAAATATTCATTTATGAACACCTATCTTGAGGTGTCTTAACCGATATTCACCATGTTTCTAGGGACCAAAAATTAATTCCCTTGTTCTTGAAAATTTTTAATATGAACCCTAATCAAGGGCATCAAAACCGTAGTCCTTCCTTGGCCATTGGGACCAAAATTAATTTTTTTCCATCACCAAATCATGGCATACACATACATACACATCATATATATATATATCAAAAGCATGCTATATTATCATCATGCATAGTATAAGCATACCATCAAAATCATAAACTCATGCAGAGTATATATTAAGCATAGGCAATTAATCAAAGCTCATAAACACATATAAATTATTACATGACCATGGATATGAATCCTCACATGGATTCACCATCCATCAAATATAAGACCATCTCTCACCACCATGCTTGGTTGGTGAGATGGATCTCCCTCTTACCTCTTGAAGATCATCAAAAACTTCTTGATTTGCTTCTTTTTCCAAGTCCTTCACCACCAAAGGCTTCTCAAATACAAAACAAAATACATAGAAATTAGTATATTAAGTTTGATTAAGAGGAACCATGGATCAAACATGGTTTAGAACATGAAAAAGAAGAGAAGAAATGAAGTCTTCTTATACTTCACCTCAAAAACCCAATAACTTTGATCTTGAAGAAAGTCCATGAAGATGAATGATTTAGAGAAAATCTCCAACATGAAAGTTGCTTAGAATATCATGTAGATTCAAGATCTATGGTTGGATTAAATTAAACAAACTTGAAGGGTGGTCTTAGGGTGGTTGACCGAATTCCTCACAAGAATGAAAACATAAGCTTTTTGATTTTTAACTTGAAGGACAAGGTTGTCGATGATAGAATTTTGAAAAGTTCCTAACAATTCTAAAACAATTAGTAAAATCACAAACAAAGCTTAAAAATAACAAACCATGGAACAAACATGGCTTAGAAAATCATAAACATGAATTTAAACCATAGAAATCAAAGTTTACCTCCAAGGAAGTAAGCTAAAAGTGGGATTTTGAAGCACTTAAAGTGGGATTTTGGGAAAACTTTCTAAATGAAAAGTGTTTAGAATATTGTTTAGCTTTAGGAAATGATGAGAGTGAAAATTATAGGTGAGTGATGGTGTATTTGGGTGTAGAGACCGAACCAATGGAGAGAAAATGGAAGAAAAATGGTTCCTTGGTTCTTGGAATTTTGAGAGAATAAGATGGAGGTTTTTTGGGTGAGAGAAAAAAGTGAAAATGCATGCACAAAGTGAGTGGGCTGCCGTGTGAGTGTTGGAGAGTTTGAAGAGTTTTACTTGAAATAATATCTCATTTTGGGTTGACACTTGAAACACATGGTCTTCCACTTTGTCATCTTTTTCTTTGGCCTAAAAAGGCTATTCCAATTTGTCTCCTCCTTTCCAAGCATCTCCAACCATCCCCCCTCTTCATAATGCATGCAAAGTTATCATCTTTTCATGCCATTATTTGAAGCATTTCTAGCCATTGATTAATTCAATGGTTAGGATTTAGGTAGACTTTTGATTTTTAGGAGACTTAATCTAGGCCATTAGATCTTTTTCCTTTAAATTCTAGCCATTAGATGTGTCTCCAAAATAAAGGGTCAAGATTGCTCCTTCAAACTTTAAATCCAAGGGTTATAATTAGTCATAGCCTTTTTAGAAGACCAAATCTCCACCTTTGATTAATTCTTCATCCAATGGTCATAAATGGTCTTTGTCACTTTTTAAGACTAAATCTCCACCCTTGATCAATTCCAAATCCAATGGTTGTAAATGGTCACTTTATATAATCAAATTTACACCGTTGATTAAATCTACGGTTGATATTGAAGCTTGCCTAACTAAGTTTATTCTCACACCATTGATTAAATCAATGGTGATTATCCAATGCTTCTTTATTAAATTTATTTCTTAACCGTTAATTAAATCAAGATCAAGTCTTCACCGTTAAATAAATCAATGGTGGATATCCAAACCACCAATGTTGACTTAAGCAATATAATTTCTATTTTTATCTACTAAAAACCCCACGAAAGAATATATTTACTGTATTTTTATCGCCTGATAATTAAATACAGTGCCAAACACAAAACAAGAAAATTTCTAAAACTATTTTCGAATTCAGGTTTAGTAAGATCCCCTGTCTCCGTCTAAATAGTACAAATTTTTCTATGCGTAGAAAAATTTTCACTTTGTGGGACCCACTTGGGCCCACATAAGGTCACTTGAGCCCACCTAGGACCACCTGGGCCCACATACAGTAAAAAAATTCATAATCATCTACAAAAATCACAAATATTAGAAAACATATGAAAATCAAGTCAGATTGTTAAAAATAATTAACAGTCAAGAGAAATAAATACAGAAAGATTTCCTCGGCCCAAAAATTATTATTTTCCTAACACGGAGTAAATCACTCAAAACTATCAAATACGTTGACAGAATAAACAAAATAATTTTACAGTATCTAGAAATTACTAAACAGTAAAATTTTGTTAACTGTCAAAATTACTGTTTAAGATATAGGAAATTTGGGGTGTTACATTTCTGGTATATATGTGATACGTACAGCATTATGGAATCCTTATTCTCAATGCGCGGCACAAGGGTTTAGGAAACCTTGTTCTTGGTTTGCGGCAGCAGGGGTTATGGAATCCTTGTTTCTGCACAAGAGGCGCAATGCAAGGGGTTTTGGAAACCCTATCCTTGTTTCTGCACAAGAGGCGCAATGCAAAGGACCCCCGTGCTACCTCTGCGTAGTGTGTTATTCGAAAGCGCAATATTTTCTATCCTTTTTATAACTCACAAAAAATAATTATGTATTATTGTTATGAGTTTATATGTTCTTTGTGATGCATGGTGCATGGTTATGGCCTTAGTCCTCTTTTTATGCCTTTTGGTTTTAATAAATATGACCTGCGTGTTGTGCCTTTCTTTCTACATTCTGATTGTACATTCTCTTCTCACCTAACTTGTAACACCCTGAATTTTTTTAACTTTAAGATAAATGACAATTGCGTCCCCAATATACTGTTTTGTAATTTCTATGAGTAGTAAACTGAATTTGACTGTTTCGTGAGTGTATTTGATTGTTGTATGTGATTTGCTCCGAGCCAGAAAAATAAAAATTTTTTGGCCGAAAAAATATTATTTTAATTAATTAGAGCTGGGGGATCTTACTAAACCCAGTTCTGATTGATATATATATTAGTTTCATAATTTTTAGGATTTAACTGTGTAATAAAAAATTTTATATTATTATAATGTTATTTTATTTTACAATACCTACTTGTCTCAAAAATAGTAGAAAAGCTGTTTAAAAATGATCACGGGTCTTAAAAAGATTGTGGGACCCACGTGTAGTAAAGCAGTCAATGATTTTGACTGTAGAAATTTCTAAGCTTAGATGAATGGTTAGGATTCAAGCTTGGTGAGCAAGCTTAGATGAATGGTTAGGATTCAAGCTTGGTGAGCAAGCTTAGGTGAATGGCTAGGATGTAAACTTGGTGAGCAAGTTTTGATCATGGCCATAGATCTAATCAATGGATAGAAATTAGAGATGAAATCAATGGTTAGGATTAAGTCAAAAGATGTAGGCTTGACTTTGGGTTAGTAGCTAATTAAGCTTAATTTGACAAGCTAAATTACCTAATTAGCAAACTAATTAAACAAGCTTAGTTAGTAAGTAATTATAATCTAAATAATAATAATTAGATGTGCTAATATTGTTTAAAAAATTATAAAACATGTAATTATATGTTCAATTAATTAGTTATATAATTAGATAATTAATTAAGATTAGTTAGGAAATTAAACCTAATTAATTAGCTACCTAATTAGAAACTAATTAACCTTGAATTAAAACAAAATGAAGCCACTAATTGGCCTTGGGCCACACGGTTTGGCAGCAGAATTTGGAGGCTTGGAGGACAAGTTTACAAGGCTTCTTGAGTACTCCAACAAGATCTCATCTTAGCCATTGAATGGATGGATGGCTAGGATGATTTCCATGCAAAATTCAATCATTTAGCCTCACTCAAAGTCCACTCACGGCATTTAAAGCACTTGGTTAGACATTCTTCACTTTTATTTTCACCAATATTACGTAAAAGCCTTCCATTTTCTCTCCCAAAAATACCAAGACTCCATGTGCCTTTCTTCTTCCATTTTCTTCTCTCTATTTGGCCAAGCTCTTCAATATACCATCCACTCACTTAAAAATTTTCCTTCTTTGTTTTTCTAACTCTAAACATCTACCCAAACTCATCTCTAGTTGGAGGTTTTTGCAAATTTCATCATTTGCAAGCTTGAATGTTCATCTTGAAGTTTCTTCCTCAAAGGTAAAACTCATTGTTTTTCCTTTCTATTTTTATTTTGAAGTTTCCAAGCCATGATTGATCCATGGTATGATTTTCTTTTCTAGTAGTAACTCTTAGAAAATTTTATTTATTTTCTTAGGTATTTGAAGGAGCTAAAAATCGAAATTCCAAGGAAGGATAAAAGAAGAATTTTCTTCATTTTAAGGTAAGAGGAAGACTATAACCTAATTATTCTTGAGTGGTAGTAAGAAAATGGAATTTTGTGTGTTGTAGAATCCATAAGGATTCTTTTATATGTTGATTGTAATGATTTTTCATGCCTATTTGGTATTGTTAAGTTGACTTGCTAGTGTTTATAATGTTGTAAATATTAGTGTGATGCTAGAGATGCATGAGTATTCCAAGGAATACAACACCCTAGGATTCGGTCATAACCCTGAAAAGTGGATTTTGTATGTTTTTAAATTAATTTCAAAGAGTGTTTAAGGGTATTTAATGGAATTAATAATGTTTAAATGTTGTTCATATTTACATTAATGCAAAAATATTTTACAGTTACTTGAAAAATATTTTAAGCAATTTTAAACTATTTAATAAATTTTTCTGTTAGAAAAATAAACTGTTTATTTAAGGAAAATATCAGGATTTTAAAAATGCAATAAAAATTTTACACGATTGATGAGAACAGTAAATTTTACTATTGGGCCAAAATGGTGGACCCGAATATGTGGAAAATATATTGCGCCAAGTGGGAGCGTACTGTGTTTTGAGATTTGTGCCACTGAGGGCATTTACATAATTATTGTTGCCATTGAGGGCATTTTCATAAATAATGAGGGTTTGATGGCGTTTTTGTAAATAATTGAGAATTGATGACATTTCTGTAATTATTTGAGACTTGAGGACGTTTTGGTAATTATTGTTTTGTTCATGCACTGAGTCGTGCCAATTTACGAATTGGTGATTTGATTAACGAGATGAATAACATCGTGTTGTCGATGTGATGAGCGTAGTGGGTTCATTTCTGATGTGGACTTGGAGGCATTGGTGTGCATTACTCCATATGTGGACAGGAGGTAGCTCCTTCTGGGCCGTGGTACGTGGTAACACACTAGTGTTCTTGACAAGCACTATACTTAATCGAGATTTGAGAGGACTATTTTAACTGCCTGTAGTTACACGATGTTTTGACCGTGTACTACGCCATGGTGTTTTAGTGGGCTATAGACACAAAGTGTTGACAAAGTGCAATAGCAATCACAACGATCGTTATAGACACACAAAGTCCGACAAGTGCAATAGCTGGTGGGTAGCCAAGCTATAGACACAAAGTGCCGACAGTCAATAGCCGGTCGGGGTAGTCAAGCTATAGACACAAAGGTGGACAAGTCAATAATAGGCCCATTTGGGCAAGACTATTAGAACTTTCAAATCATTCTCTCGATATCGTTGTGTGTGTTATAGCTCCATGGAGTAGGAATGAGTTATTTTATGGTTTTAGCATATTATCGTGTATCTATAATTTATTGTGATGGATTCTATTCTTTTCCATAATTAGTTATTGTTAATGTTTATTATCTGTGTTGATATTAATTGCTATTTTCGTTGTATTGTCGTTTTCTTATGCGCCACACTTGTGATATATTGGGTTGTCTTACCTCTTTGTTGTTGTATGTGTTGTTTGTATTATTGTGTTATATATATATATATATAGACAAAAATGAAGAGATTGAAGAACAAGTATTAGGCAATGAATACCATATAGAGGAGGAGCCACAATCTACAGATTTCCAGTCTGAGTATTTGGAGCCTTCAGATCATCCATACCGGTTGAATTGACTCAAAGAAGATGACTACGCCAGGATTCTTAGGTTTTGTAAGAATAGAGTTCCATAGAGGAATAGAAGGTTGGCGTACTCGTGAAGAAAACAATATTGTGGTGTATATGGGGACTATTACTTTATCTTTGCGTCCGGAATATGATGCTGATCCTGTAGTTACTTTTGACTTGTATGTACAGTTAGAGTTGCCTTTGGAGATCCGACGTCATTGGAATGGACTTTTCCATATTCCCAATAAAAATAGTATGGTATCTACAAATGGACTCCCATCCGTAGTGATTAGCCGGATCACCCGTCGTAGAACCGCGTGAGACATCCCGGTTATCTGTCACACTGAAGAGTTATCTAGGAATGATTCCCAGTGAACTAGATATCCATGATGTGCACTTGGGCACTTTTTTTTTTTTTTTGATGTTGTACTGTATATAAAACTTATGTTTTATCTTTTTGCAGTAGTTGTAAATGTTTTGGTATGTATGGTAACGTTGTATAGATGCGGTGATGTGTTGTAATTTATAAGTTTTATAAACAAAATATACGTACTAATTATAATATTTATTTTATAACTTGGGTAATATTTATTATCTTTATTTTATTTTTTTACCTTAAAATGTGACATCCCAAAGGGTGTTACATTAGTTAGTATCAGAGCCCAAGTTAGAGTCTTTAGGGGTTGTGGTTGGGTCTGTTTGTGCTTGTGTTGTGTGAATTCTCTGTGATTTATTTCTGAAAGGAAGAATCTAACTCTTATGTTTGATGTGACTGGAAAGAAAGAAAAGAATATGTCTAGAGGAAGAGGAAGACGTGCGAATATCCTTGGAGAAAAGGACCCTTTGGTAGCAGTTGTAGAGGCTATGCAGCGGATGGCGGAAGTGATAACTCAGCAGAACCAGAGAGCAACTCAACAGCACGATGCTGTAGAGGCTATGCAGCGGATGGCGGAGGTAATAACTCAGCAGAACCAGAGAGCAGCTCAACAGCAAGATGCTACTGCGGATGCCCTAAATTTATCTGAATTTAGACGTAGTAACCCGCCACAGTTCCGAGGCGAGTTCAATCCTGAGAAAGCAAGTTTGTGGATACAGGAACTGGAAAAGATATTCGAAGGGATGGGATGCCCAGATGACAAAAAGGTAACATATGCCACCTTTATGTTAAGAGGAGACGGAGAAAGTTGGTGGAGAGGAACCCGCCGGTTGTTGCAAGCTGAAGGCACTGTGATAACTTGGGAAGTGTTTTCTACTGCGTTTATGGATAAGTATTTTCCTACCAGTGCTCGATATGCCAAGGAAAGAGAATTTCTTGGTCTACGTCAAGGAAATATGAATTGTCCATGAGTATGCGTCCAAATTTGAGAGTTTGTCTCAATTCTCGATTATGCTCGAGACTGTGCCAAATGATGAGTGGCGATGTAGGAAGTTTGAAGAAGGATTGCAAGTGGAGTTAAGACAAGGAGTACCGCCTTTGAAAATGACTCAATTCCATGCTCGGTAGATATATGTGCACAATTGGAGGAATTGGAACAGTACGGGATCCAAGGACTCGTAATTTTGGACCAATGAGATTTCAAAGGGGAGGTAGCAGCCATAATAATCGGTTTCAGCGTAGGCCATACTCGAGACCATCGGAAACCAATTTCAATGACCACCTGTTGGAGGAAGCTCTGCTAGTACTACTCCTAGTCAGAAAGCGGCGTTTGTACCAACATGTTTCAAATATGGGAAAATGGTCATATTTCTTCAGGATGTCCAATTAAAGGGACAATTTGTTTCAATTGTCGACAACCTGGACATTTCTCTAAGGATTGTCCTCAATTGGAAAAGAAACCTGCATTGAAGACTGTTCGGGCAAATCAACCAAGATCCAGGAGGACGAGTCTATACTATGTTTGGAAGGAACCTGAAGTTTCTACCGACAATCTTATTCAAGGGAAGGAACCATAGGAGGTAAGCCTTTGATTGTCTTGTATGATTCAGTGCAACACATTCTTTTATTGCCTATAGTTGTGTTGAGAGATTAAACGCACTGTGTCTTCTTTGGATTTCCATTGGTTGTTTCTACACCAACTACTAAGCCTGTAGTCACATCCAAAATATGTTTGGATTGTCCTGTTGTTGTGAAGGACCGTATGTTTATAGTCAACTTGATTTGCTTGCCCCTGATAGAGATAGATGTGATATTCGGAATGGATTGGTTATCTTCTAACCATATCCTGATAGATTGTGCAATTAAATCCATAGTCTTTCCGAAGGAAGAAAACTCTGGATTCTTGACTGCTGTTAAAGCTAAGACGTTGCTGAGAAATGGAGCGCAGGGATTTGTATTATTATCTTCTCTAAAAGTTGAGAATGAGAAAGATGTATATACTATTCCTGTTGTCAATGAATTTCCAGAAGTTTTTCCAGACGATGTACCTGGTTTGCCGCCAGAAAGGGAAATCAAATTTTTATCGATTTGGTACCAACAATGTGTCCTATTTCAATTGCACCGTATAGAATGTCACCAAATCGAGTTGATGGAGTTGAAAAAGTAATTAGAGAATTATTGGAGAAGCGGTTTGTGCGACCTAAAGTGTATCACCATGGGGAGCAAAGTGCTTCTAGTCAAGAAGAAGGATGGAACTTCTCGACTCTGTGTGGACTATCGTCGGTGAATAAGGTCACCATAAAGAATAAATATCCACTTCCACGGAATTGATGATTTGATGGACCAAGTTGAAGGGAGCGAAGTATTTTCTAAAATAGATCTGAGATCAGGTTACCATCAAATCCGTGTTAAGACGGAGGATGTACCCAAAACAGCCTTTCGAACTCGTTATGGGCATTATGAATATCAGGTCATGCCTTTTGGAGTGACAAATGCTCCTGCTATATTCATGGATTATATGAATAGGATTTTTCACCCGTATCTTGATAGATTTGTTGTTGTCTTTATAGATGACATTCTAATCTATTCTCGGTCTAAAGAAGAGCATGCCGAACATCTCGGTATAGTTCTTCAGGTTTTGAAGGACAAGCAGTTGTATGCAAAGTTGGCTAAATGTGAATTTTGGTTGGAAAAAGTGTAATTCCTAGGTCACGTAATTTCTAAAGAAGGTATTGCAGTGGATCCATCCAAGATAGAAACTATTTTGCAATGGGAAAGACCTAAAACAGTAACCGAAGTCCGAAGTTTTGTTGGATTGACCGGATATTATCGAAGATTCATAGAAGGTTTTTCTAAGATCGTCGGACCACTTATACAACTTACAAGGAAAAGTCAAGCTTTTGAATGGACGGATGAACGTGAAGCCAGTTTTCAAGAGTTGAAGAAAAAGCTAACAACCGCACCAGTGTTGATCTTACCAGATCCTAACAGATCTTTTGATGTGTACTGTGATGCTTCGTATCAAGGATTGGGATGCGTGCTGATGCAAGACCGAAATGTGGTAGCCTATGCTTCGAGGCAATTGAAGGTTCATGAGAGGAATTACCCAACCCATGATTTGGAATTAGCAGCGGTGGTGTTTGCATTAAAGATATGGAGGCATTATCTGTATGGAGCTATGTTCAATGTCTTTAGTGATCATAAGAGTTTGAAATACTTGTTTGATCAGAAAGAATTGAATATGAGACAAAGACGATGGCTTGAGTTTCTCAAAGATTATGATTTTCAACTCCAATATCATCCGGGAAAAGCTAATGTGGTAGCAGATGCTCTAAGTAGAAAAGTACTTAGTGTTTCTACAATGATGATAAAGGAAGAGGAATTACTCAACGAGTTCAGAAATTTAGAAGTATCAGTGGAATTAGTGCCTGGGAAGATTCGTTTAGGCAGAATGGTAATCTTAAATGACTTGCTTAATATAATTCGAGATAAACAGGAGGAAGATGCGTTTTTGCAAAATGAAAGAGAACTGTTAAAGCAAGGTCACAAGGCAACAGTAGAAGAGGGATCAGATGGAATTTTAAGATTTCAAGGGAGAGTTTGTATACCCAACGATGCTGAACTAAAGACGGCAATATTGGATGAAGCCCATACTAGTAATTTAAGTTTGCATCCAGGAATGACTAAGATGTATCAAGATTTAAAGAAATTGTTTTGGTGGCCAAGGATGAAAAGAGACGTAGCGGAACGTGTGGCGTCTTGTTTAGTTTGTCAGAAAGCGAAAGTGGAACATCGAGAGGCTTTTTTGGAATGTTACAACCGCTCTCTATTCCGAGAATGGAAGTGGGATAGTATTTCTATGGATTTCGTTCTTATGGACTGCCAAGAACGAGAAAAGGTCATGACTCAATATGGGTTATAGTTGATAGGCTTACAAAGTCACTCATTTTCGCCCATTAACATTAAGTATTCATTGGAAAAATTAGCCCAAATCTATATCAATGAGATTGTTAAATTACATGGAGTACCTATTTCCATAATTTCTGATAGGGATCCAAGGTTTACATCAAGGTTTTGGCCAAATCTACAAGAAGCGATGGGGACTAAACTACATTTAAGCTTTGCTTATCATCCACAGACTGATGGCCAAACTGAAAGAACTATACAATCTTTAGAAGACCTGTTGCGTGCTGGAGCAACAAGGGAGTTGGGATGAATTTTTATCTTTGATAGAATTCACCTACAACAATAGTTTTCACGCAAGTATAGGGATGGCACCCTATGAAGCGTTGTATGGACAACGATGCCGAACACCTTTGTGTTGGTATCAAGACGGTGAAAGTATGACTATTGGACCAGAGTTAGTGCAACAGACTACAGAGAAGATGAAGATGATCCAAGAAAAGATGAGGACTACTCAAAGCAGATAAAAGAGCTATGCTGACAAAAGAAGGCGACCCTTGGAATTCGAAGAAGGCGAGCATGTATTTTTAAGGGTGACTCCTACGACTGGTATTGGAAGAGTTATCAAGTCTAAGAAGCTTACGCCTAAGTTTATAGGACCTTATCATATTATATGTAGGATAGGTCCTGTAGCTTATCAAGTTGCCTTACCGCCGTTTTTGTCTAATCTACATAATGTATTTCATGTGTCCCAATTAAAGAAGTATATTTCAGATCCGACACATGTGATACAACGATGAAGTACAGTTAAAGGAGAATCTGACGTACGAGACACTCCTGTAAGGATTGAAGACAGAAAAGTGAAGCAGACTTCGAGGAAAGATGATTGATTTGGTCAAAGTCATATGGAACGATATGACGGTGATGCTACCGGGAATTGGAGGATAAGATGAGGGAGCAATACCCTCAATTGTTTTAAGGTATGACAAATTTCGAGGACGAAATTTTTGTTTGTTGGGGAGAGTTGTAACACCCTGAATTTTTCTAACTTTAAGATAAATGACAATTGCGTCCCCAATATACTGTTTTGTAATTTCTATGAGTAGTAAACCTGAATTTGACTGTTTCGTGAGTGTATTTGATTGTTGTATGTGATTTGCTCAGAGCAGGAAAAATAAAAATTTTCTCGGCCGAAAAAATATTATTTTAATTAATTAGAAAGTGGGGATCTTACTAAACCCAGTTCGATTGATATATATATTAGTTTCGTAATTTTTAGGATTTAAGCGTGCAATAAAAAATTTTATATTATTATAATGTTATTTTATTTTACAATACTTATTGTCTCAAAAAAAAAGAGAAAGCTGTTTAAAAATGATCACGGGTCTTTAAAAAGATTGTGGGACCCACGTGTAGTAAAGCGATCAATGATTTTGACAAGTAGAAATTTCTAAGCTTAGATGAATGGTTAGGATTCAAGCTTGGTGAGCAAGCTTAGATGAATGGTTAGGATTCAAGCTTGGTGAGCAAGCTTAGGTGAATGGCTAGGATGTAAACTTGGTGAGCAAGTTTTGATCATGGCCATAGATCTAATCAATGGATAGAAATCAGAGATGAAATCAATGGTTAGGATTAAGTCAAAAGATGTAGGCTTGACTTTGGGTTAGTAGCTAATTAAGCTTAATTTGACAAGCTTAATTACCTAATTAGCAAACTAATTAAACAAGCTTAGTTAGTAAGTAATTATAATCTAAATAATAATTAGATGTGCTAATATTGTTTAAAAAATTATAAAACATGTAATTATATGTTCAATTAATTAGTTATATAATTAGATAATTAATTAAGATTAGTTAGGAAATTAAACCTAATTAATTAGCTACCTAATTAGAAACTAATTAACCTTGAATTAAAACAAAATGAAGCCACTAATTGGCCTTGGGCCACACGGTTTAGCGGCAGAATTTGGAGGCTTGGAGGACAAGTTTACAAGGCTTCTTGAGTACTCCAACAAGATCTCATCTTAGCCATTGAATGGATGGATGGCTAGGATGATTTCCATGCAAAATTCAATCATTTAGCCTCACTCAAAGTCCACTCACTTGCAAGAAAGACACTTGGTTAGGCATTCTTCACTTTTATTTTCACCAATATTACGTAAAAGCCTTCCATTTTCTCTCCCAAAAATACCAAGACTCCATGTGCCTTTCTTCTTCCATTTTTCTTCTCTCTATTCGCCAAGCTCTTCAATATACCATCCACTCACTTAAAAATTTTCCTTCTTTGTTTTTCTAACTCTAAACATCTACCCAAACTCATCTCTAGTTGGAGGTTTTTGCAAATTTCATCATTTGCAAGCTTGAATGTTCATCTTGAAGTTTCTTCCTTAAAGGTAAAACTCATTGTTTTTCCTTTCTATTTTTATTTTGAAGTTTCCAAGCCATGATTGATCCATGGTATGGTTTTCTTTTCTAGTAGTAACTCTTAGAAAATTTTATTTATTTTCTTAGGTATTTGAAGGAGCTAAAAACCGAAATTCCAAGGAAGGATAAAAGAAGAATTTTCTTCATTTTAAGGTAAGAGGAAGACTATAACCTAATTATTCTTGAGTGGTAGTAAGAAAATGGAATTTTGTGTGTTGTAGAATCCATAAGGATTCTTTTATATGTTGATTGTAATGATTTTTCATGCCTATTTGGTATTGTTAAGTTGACTTGCTAGTGTTTATAATGTTGTAAATATTAGTGTGATGCTAGAGATGCATGAGTATTCCAAGGAATACAACACCCTAGGATTCGGTCATAACCCTGAAAAGTGGATTTTGGATGTTTTTAAATTAATTTCAAAGAGTGTTTAAGGGTATTTAATGGAATTAATAATGTTTAAATGTTGTTCGTATTTACATTAATGCAAAAATATTTTGATTACTTGAAAAATATTTTAAGCAATTTTAAACTATTTAATAAATTTTTCTCGTTAGAAAATAAACTGCATTTATTTAAGGAAAATATCGGGATTTTAAAAATGTAATAAAAATTTTACACGATTGATGAGAACAAGAATTTTCTTGTTGGGCCAAAATGGTGGACCCGAATATGTGGAAAATATATTGCGCCAAGTGGGAGCGCATATTTTGAGATTTTTGTGTTTTGAGATTTGTGTAAATAACCGAGGGCATTTACATAATTATTGTTGCCATTGAGGGCATTTTCATAAATAATGAGGGTTTGATGGCATTTTTGTAAATAATTGAGAATTGATGACATTTCGTAATTATTTGAGACTTGAGGACGTTTTGGTAATTATTGTTTTGTTCATGCATTGAGTCGTGCCAATTTACGAATTGGTGATTTGATTAACGAGATGAATAACATCGTGTTGTCGATGTGATGGGCGTAGTGGGTTCATTTCTGATGTGGACTTGGAGGCATTGGTGTGCATTACTCCATATGTGGACAGGAGGTAGCTCTTCGGGCCGTGGTACGTGGTAACACACTAGTGTTCTCGACAAGCACTATACTTAATCGAGATTTGAGAGGACTATTTTAATTGCCTGTAGTTACACGATGTTTTGACTGTGTACTACGCCATGGTGTTTTAGTGGGCTATAGACACAAAGTGTTGACAGTGCAATAGCAATCACAACGATCAGTTATAGACACAAAGTGCTGACAGTGCAATAGCTGGTCGGGGTAGCCAAGCTATAGACACAAAGTGCTGACAGTGCAATAGCTGGTCGGGGTAGTCAAGCTATAGACACAAAGGGTGGACAGTGCAATAGCTGGCTGGGCAGTACTATTAGAACTTTCAAATCATTCTCTCTGATATCGTTGTGTGTGTTATAGCTCCATGGAGTAGGAATGAGTTATTTTATGGTTTTAGCATATTATCGTGTATCTATAATTTATTGTGATGGATTCTATTCTTTTCCATAATTAGTTATTGTTAATGTTTATTATCTGTGTTGATATTAATTGCTATTTTCGTTGTATTGTCGTTTTCTTATGCGCCACACTTGTGATATATTGGGTTGTCTTACCTCTTTGTTGTTGTATGTGTTGTTTGTATTATTGTGTTATATATATATATATAGACGAAATTGAAGAGATTGAAGAACAAGTATTAGGCAATGAATACCATATAGAGGAGGAGCCACAATCTCTGATTTCGGTCCCTAAGTATTTGGAGCCTTCAGATCATCCGCACTCGGTTGAATTGACTCAAAGAAGATGACTACGCCAGGATTCTTAAGTTTTGTAAGAATAGAGTTCCATAGAGGAATAGAAGGTTGGCGTACTCGTGAAGAAAACAATGTTGTGGTGTATATGGGGACTATTACTTTATCTTTGCGTCCAGGAATATGATTGATCCTGTAGTTACTTTTGACTTGTATGTACAGTTAGAGTTGCCTTTGGAGATCCGACGTCATTGGAATGGACTTTTCCATGTTCCCAATGAAAATAGTATGGTATCTACAGCCGGACTCCGTCCGTAGAGCAGCCCGGATCCCTGCTCGTAGAACTGCTTGTGAGACATCCTGGTTATCTGTCACCTGAAGAGTTATCTAGGAATGATTCCCCAGTGAACTAGATATCCATGATGTGCACTTGGGCACTTTTTGTTTTTTTTTTTATGTTGTACTGTATATAAAACTTATGTTTTATCTTTTTGCAGTAGTTGTAAATGTTTTGGTATGTATGGTAACGTTGTATAGATGCGGTGATGTGTTGTAATTTATAAGTTTTATAAACAAAATATACGTACTAATTATAATATTTATTTTATAACTTGGGTAATATTTATTATCTTTATTTTATTTTTTTTACCTTAAAATGTGACATCCCAAAGGGTGTTACATTAGTTGGTATCAGAGCCCAAGTTAGAGTCTTTAGGGGTTGTGGTTGGGTCTATTTGTGCTTGTGTTGTGTGAATTCTCTGTGATTTATTTCTGAAAGGAAGAATCTAACTCTTATGTTTGATGTGACTGGAAAGAAAGAAAAGAATATGTCTAGAGGAAGAGGAAGACGTGCGAATATCCTTGGAGAAAAGGACCCTTTGGTAGCAGCTGTAGAGGCTATGCAGCGGATGGCGGAAGTGATAACTCAGCAGAACCAGAGAGCAACTCAACAGCACGATGCTGTAGAGGCTATGCAGCGGATGGCGGAGGTAATAACTCAAAACAGAACCGAGAGAAAGACTCAACAAAGAAGATGCTATCTGCGGATGCCCTAAATTTATCCGAATTTAGACGTAGTAACCCGCCACACGCTTCGAGGCGAGTTCAATCCTGAGAAAGCAAGTTTGTGGATACAGAACCGGAAAAGATATTCGAAGGGATGGGATGCCCAGATGACAAAAAGGTAACATATGCCACCTTTATGTTAAGAGGAGACAGAGAAAGTTAGTGGAGAGGAACCCGCCGGTTGTTGCAAGCTGAAGGCACTGTGATAACTTGGGAAGTGTTTTCTACTGCGTTTATGGATAAGTATTTTCCTACCAGTGCTCGATATGCCAAGGAAAGAGAATTTCTTGGTCTACGTCAAGGAAATATGACAGATCCATGAGTATGCGTCCAAATTTGAGAGTTTGTCTCAATTCTCAGATTATGCTCGGACTGGCCAAATGATGAGTGGCGATGTAGGAAGTTTGAAGAAGGATTGCAAGTGGAGTTAAGACAAGGAGTACTGCCTTTGAAAATGACTCAATTCCATGCTCTGGTAGATATATGTGCACAATTGGAGGAATTGGAACAGTTACGGGATCCAAGGACTCGTAATTTTGGACCAATGAGATTTCAAAGGGGAGGTAGCAGCCATAATAATCGGTTTCAGCGTAGGCCATACTCGAGACCATCGGGAAACCAATTTCAATGACCACCTGTTGGAGGAAGCTCTGCTAGTACTACTCCTAGTCAGAAAGCGGCGTTTGTACCAACATGTTTCAAATGTGGGGAAAATGGTCATATTTCTTCAGGATGTCCAATTAAAGGGACAATTTGTTTCAATTGTCGACAACCTGGACATTTCTCTAAGGATTGTCCTCAGTTGGAAAAGAAACCTGCATTGAAGACTGTTCGGGCAAATCAACCAAGATCCGGAGGACGAGTCTATACTATGACAGGAACTGAAGTTTCTCAGTCTGACAATCTTATTCAAGGGGAAGGAACCATAGGAGGTAAGCCTTTGATTGTCTTGTATGATTCAGGTGCAACACATTCTTTTATTGCCTATAGTTGTGTTGAGAGATTAAAACTGCCTGTGTCTTCTTTGGATTTTCCATTGGTTGTTTCTACACCAACTACTAAGCCTGTAGTCACATCTAAAATATGTTTGGATTGTCCTGTTGTTGTGAAGGACCGTATGTTTATAGTCAACTTGATTTGCTTGCCCCTGATAGAGATAGATGTGATATTCGGAATGGATTGGTTATCTTCTAACCATATCCTGATAGATTGTGCAATTAAATCCATAGTCTTTCCGAAGGAAGAAAACTCTGGATTCTTGACTGCTGTTAAAGCTAAGACGTTGCTAAGAAATGGAGCGCAGGGATTTGTATTATTATCTTCTCTAAAAGTTGAGAATGAGAAAGATGTATATACTATTCCTGTTGTCAATGAATTTCCAGAAGTTTTTCCAGACGATGTACCTGGTTTGCCGCCTGAAAGGGAAATCAAATTTTTATCGATTTGGTACCAGGAACAGTCCTATTTCAATTGCACCGTATAGAATGTCACCAGTACGAGTTGATGGAGTTGAAAAAGTAATTAGAGGAATTATTGGAGAAAGCGGTTTGTGCGACCGAGTGTATCACCATGGGGAGCACCAGTGCTTCTAGTCAAGAAGAAGGATGGAACTTCTCGACTCTGTGTGGACTATCGTCAGCTGAATAAGGTCACCATAAAGAATAAATATCCACTTCCACGAATTGATGATTTGATGGACCAGTTGAAGGGAGCGAAGTATTTTCTAAAATAGATCTGAGATCGTTACCATCAAATCCGTGTTAAGACGGAGGATGTACCCAAAACAGCCTTTCGAACTCGTTATGGGCATTATGAATATCAGGTCATGCCTTTTGGAGTGACAAATGCTCCTGCTATATTCATGGATTATATGAATAGGATTTTTCGCCTGTATCTTGATAGATTTGTTGTTGTCTTTATAGATGACATTCTAATCTATTCTCGGTCTAAAGAAGAGCATGCCGAACATCTCGGTATAGTTCTTCAGGTTTTGAAGGACAAGCAGTTGTATGCAAAGTTGGCTAAATGTGAATTTTGGTTGGAAAAAGTGTAATTCCTAGGTCACGTAATTTCTAAAGAAGGTATTGCAGTGGATCCATCCAAGATAGAAACTATTTTGCAATGGGAAAGACCTAAAACAGTAACCGAAGTCCGAAGTTTTGTTGGATTGGCCGGATATTATCGAAGATTCATAGAAGGTTTTTCTAAGATCGTCGGACCACTTACACAACTTACAAGGAAAAGTCAAGCTTTTGAATGGACGGATGAACGTGAAGCCAGTTTTCAAGAGTTGAAGAAAAAGCTAACAACCGCACCAGTGTTGATCTTACCAGATCCTAACAGATCTTTTGATGTGTACTGTGATGCTTCGTATCAAGGATTGGGATGCGTGCTGATGCAAGACCGAAATGTGGTAGCCTATGCTTCGAGGCAATTGAAGGTTCATGAGAGGAATTACCCAACCCATGATTTGGAATTAGCAGCGGTGGTGTTTGCATTAAAGATATGGAGGCATTATCTGTATGGAGCCATGTTCAATGTCTTTAGTGATCATAAGAGTTTGAAATACTTGTTTGATCAGAAAGAATTGAATATGAGACAAAGACGATGGCTTGAGTTTCTCAAAGATTATGATTTTCAACTCCAATATCATCCGGGAAAAGCTAATGTGGTAGCAGATGCTCTAAGTAGAAAAGTACTTAGTGTTTCTACAATGATGATAAAGGAAGAGGAATTACTCAACGAGTTCATAAATTTAGAAGTATCAAAGTGGAATTAGTGCCTGGGAAGATTCGTTTAGGCAGAATGGTAATCTTAAATGACTTGCTTAATATAATTCGAGATAAACAGGAGGAAGATGCGTTTTTGCAAAATGAAAGAGAACTGTTAAAGCAAGGTCACAAGGCAACAGTAGAAGAGGGATCAGATGGAATTTTAAGATTTCAAGGGAGAGTTTGTATACCCGACGATGCTGAACTAAAGACGGCAATATTGGATGAAGCCCATACTAGTAATTTAAGTTTGCATCCAGGAATGACTAAGATGTATCAAGATTTAAAGAAATTATTTTGGTGGCCAAGGATGAAAAGAGACGTAGCGGAACGTGTGGCGTCTTGTTTAGTTTGTCAGAAAGCGAAAGTGGAACATCAGAGGCCAGCTGGAATGTTACAACCGCTCTCTATTCCAGAATGGAAGTGGGACAGTATTTCTATGGATTTCGTTAGTGGACTGCCAAGAACGAGAAAAGGTCATGACTCAATATGGGTTATAGTTGATAGGCTTACAAAGTCAGCTCATTTCCTGCCCATTAACATTAAGTATTCATTGGAAAAATTAGCCCAAATCTATATCAATGAGATTGTTAAATTACATGGAGTACCTATTTCCATAATTTCTGATAGGGATCCAAGGTTTACATCAAGGTTTTGGCCAAATCTACAAGAAGCGATGGGGACTAAACTACATTTAAGCTCTGCTTATCATCCACAGACTGATGGCCAAACTGAAAGAACTATACAATCTTTAGAAGACCTGTTGCGTGCTTGTGTGCTGGAGCAACAAGGGAATTGGGATGAATTTTTATCTTTGATAGAATTCACCTACAACAATAGTTTTCACGCAAGTATAGGGATGGCACCCTATGAAGCGTTGTATGGACAACGATGCCGAACACCTTTGTGTTGGTATCAAGACGGTGAAAGTATGACTATTGGACCAGAGTTAGTGCAACAGACTACAGAGAAGATGAAGATGATCCAAGAAAAGATGAGGACTACTCAAAGCAGATAAAAGAGCTATGCTGACAAAAGAAGGCGACCCTTGGAATTCGAAGAAGGCGAGCATGTATTTTTAAGGGTGACTCCTACGACTGGTATTGGAAGAGTTATCAAGTCTAAGAAGCTTACGCCTAAGTTTATAGGACCTTATCATATTATATGTAGGATAGGTCCTGTAGCTTATCAAGTTGCCTTACCGCCGTTTTTGTCTAATCTACATAATGTATTTCATGTGTCCCAATTAAAGAAGTATATTTCAGATCCGACACATGTGATACAACCTGATGAAGTACAGTTAAAGGAGAATCTGACGTACGAGACACTCCCTGTAAGGATTGAAGACAGAAAAGTGAAGCAGCTTCGAGGAAAGATGATTGAGCTGGTCAAAGTCATATGGAACGATATGACAGGTGATGCTACCTGGGAATTGGAGGATAAGATGAGGGAGCAATACCCTCAATTGTTTTAAGGTATGACAAATTTCGAGGACGAAATTTTTGTTTGTTGGGGAGAGTTGTAACACCCTGAATTTTTCTAACTTTAAGATAAATGACAATTCAGCGTCCCCAATATACTTGTTTTGTAATTTCTATGAGTAGTAAACTGAATTTGACTGTTTCGTGAGTGTATTTAATTGTTGTATGTGATTTGCTCAGGTTTAAAAATAAAAATTTTTCTCGTCATTTGAAAAAATATTATTTTAATTAATTAGAGTGGGGCATCTTACTAAACCCAGTTCGATTGATATATATATTAGTTTCGTAATTTTTAGTAACTGTGCAATAAAAAATTTTATATTATTATAATGTTATTTTATTTTACAATACTTATCTTGCCTCAAAAACAAGAGAAAAGCTGTTTAAAAATGATCACGGGTCTTTAAAAAGATTGTGGGACCCACGTGTAGTAAAGCAGTCAATGATTTTGACTGTAGAAATTTCTAAGCTTAGATGAATGGTTAGGATTCAAGCTTGGTGAGCAAGCTTAGATGAATGGTTAGGATTCAAGCTTGGTGAGCAAGCTTAGGTGAATGGTTAGGATGTAAACTTGGTGAGCAAGTTTTGATCATGGCCATAGATCTAATCAATGGATAGAAATCAGAGATGAAATCAATGGTTAGGATTAAGTCAAAAGATGTAGGCTTGACTTTGGGTTAGTAGCTAATTAAGCTTAATTTGACAAGCTTAATTACCTAATTAGCAAACTAATTAAACAAGCTTAGTTAGTAAGTAATTATAATCTAAATAATAATTAGATGTGCTAATATTGTTTAAAAAATTATAAAACATGTAATTATATGTTCAATTAATTAGTTATATAATTAGATAATTAATTAAGATTAGTTAGGAAATTAAACCTAATTAATTAGCTACCTAATTAGAAACTAATTAACCTTGAATTAAAACAAAATGAAGCCACTAATTGGCCTTGGGCCACACGGTTTGGCAGCAGAATTTGGAGGCTTGGAGGACAAGTTTACAAGGCTTCTTGAGTACTCCAACAAGATCTCATCTTAGCCATTGAATGGATGGATGGCTAGGATGATTTCCATGCAAAATTCAATCATTTAGCCTCACTCAAAGTCCACTCACGGCAGCAAGACTTGGTTAGGCATTCTTCACTTTTATTTTCACCAATATTACGTAAAAGCCTTCCATTTTCTCTCCCAAAAATACCAAGACTCCATGTGCCTTTCTTCTTCCATTTTCTTCTCTCTATTCGGCCAAGCTCTTCAATATACCATCCACTCACTTAAAAATTTTCCTTCTTTGTTTTTCTAACTCTAAACATCTACCCAAACTCATCTCTAGTTGGAGGTTTTTGCAAATTTCATCATTTGCAAGCTTGAATGTTCATCTTGAAGTTTCTTCCTTAAAGGTAAAACTCATTGTTTTTCCTTTCTATTTTTATTTTGAAGTTTCCAAGCCATGATTGATCCATGGTATGGTTTTCTTTTCTAGTAGTAACTCTTAGAAAATTTTATTTATTTTCTTAGGTATTTGAAGGAGCTAAAAACTGAAATTCCAAGGAAGGATAAAAGAAGAATTTTCTTCATTTTAAGGTAAGAGGAAGACTATAACCTAATTATTCTTGAGTGGTAGTAAGAAAATGGAATTTTGTGTGTTGTAGAATCCATAAGGATTCTTTTATATGTTGATTGTAATGATTTTTCATGCCTATTTGGTATTGTTAAGTTGACTTGCTAGTGTTTATAATGTTGTAAATATTAGTGTGATGCTAGAGATGCATGAGTATTCCAAGGAATACAACACCCTAGGATTCGGTCATAACCCTGAAAAGTGGATTTTGGATGTTTTTAAATTAATTTCAAAGAGTGTTTAAGGGTATTTAATGGAATTAATAATGTTTAAATGTTGTTCGTATTTACATTAATGCAAAAATATTTTACAGTTACTTGAAAAATATTTTAAGCAGTTTTAAACTATTTAATAAATTTTTCTGTTAGAAAAATAAACTGTTTATTTAAGGAAAATATCAGGATTTTAAAAATGTAATAAAAATTTTACACGATTGATGAGAACAGTAAATTTTACTGTTGGGCCAAAATGGTGGACCCGAATATGTGGAAAATATATTGCGCCAAGTGAGAGCGTACTGTGTTTTGAGATTTGTGCCACTGAGGGCATTTACATAATTATTGTTGCCATTGAGGGCATTTTCGTAAATAATGAGGGTTTGATGGCATTTTTGTAAATAATTGAGAATTGATGACATTTCTGTAATTATTTGAGACTTGAGGACGTTTTGGTAATTATTGTTTTGTTCATGCACTGAGTCGTGCCAATTTACGAATTGGTGATTTGATTAACGAGATGAATAACATCGTGTTGTCGATGTGATGGGCGTAGTGGGTTCATTTCTGATGTGGACTTGGAGGCATTGGTGTGCATTACTCCATATGTGGACAGGAGGTAGCTCCTTCTGGGCCGTGGTACGTGGTAACACACTAGTGTTCTCGACAAGCACTATACTTAATCGAGATTTGAGAGGACTATTTTAACTGCCTGTAGTTACACGATGTTTTGACTGTGTACTACGCCATGGTGTTTTAGTGGGCTATAGACACAAAGTGTTGACAGTGCAATAGCAATCACAACGATCAGTTATAGACACAAAGTGCTGACAGTGCAATAGCTGGTCGGGGTAGCCAAGCTATAGACACAAAGTGCTGACAGTGCAATAGCTGGTCGGGGTAGTCAAGCTATAGACACAAAGGGTGGACAGTGCAATAGCTGGCTGGGCAGTACTATTAGAACTTTCAAATCATTCTCTCTGATATCGTTGTGTGTGTTATAGCTCCATGGAGTAGGAATGAGTTATTTTATGGTTTTAGCATATTATCGTGTATCTATAATTTATTGTGATGGATTCTATTCTTTTCCATAATTAGTTATTGTTAATGTTTATTATCTGTGTTGATATTAATTGCTATTTTCGTTGTATTGTCGTTTTCTTATGCGCCACACTTGTGATATATTGGGTTGTCTTACCTCTTTGTTGTTGTATGTGTTGTTTGTATTATTGTGTTATATATATATATAGACGAAAATGAAGAGATTGAAGAACAAGTATTAGGCAATGAATACCATATAGAGGAGGAGCCACAATCTACAGATTTCCAGTCTAAGTATTTGGAGCCTTCAGATCATCCGTACCGGTTGAATTGACTCAAAGAAGATGACTACGCCAGGATTCTTAAGTTTTGTAAGAATAGAGTTCCATAGAGGAATAGAAGGTTGGCATACTCGTGAAGAAAACAATGTTGTGGTGTATATGGGGACTATTACTTTATCTTTGCGTCCGGAATATGATGCTGATCCTGTAGTTACTTTTGACTTGTATGTACAGTTAGAGTTGCCTTTGGAGATCCGACGTCATTGGAATGGACTTTTCCATGTTCCCAATGAAAATAGTATGGTATCTACAGCCCGGACTCCCGTCCGTAGAGCAGCCCGGATCCCTGCTCGTAGAACTGCTGTGAGACATCCTGGTTATCTGTCACCCGAAGAGTTATCTAGGAATGATTCCCAAGTGAACTAGATATCCATGATGTGCACTTGGGCACTTTTTTTTTTTTTTTTTATGTTGTATGTATATAAAACTTATGTTTTATCTTTTTGCAGTAGTTGTAAATGTTTTGGTATGTATGGTAACGTTGTATAGATGCGGTGATGTGTTGTAATTTATAAGTTTTATAAACAAAATATACGTACTAATTATAATATTTATTTTATAACTTGGGTAATATTTATTATCTTTATTTTATTTTTTTTTACCTTAAATTGTGACATCCCAAAGGGTGGTGGGAGATGCTTGGTGAAGCTGGCTTAGTTAATGCTACTCTCTTAGGGGCCATAACCATATCACTTTTATTATATGCTTTTTATGTATGAGATGCATGGATAATGTTTATGGTATGATAAACAGTTTAATAAATGGTGAGATCTAGTAATAAAAAAAAAATTTCCCTCAAGGCAAATATTAAGTCATTATGTGATGCCTTCCAATGTGTGGCACTCGTCAAGACTAGTATCGATCACGTGCAGGTCTGCCAAAGCAGGATGCCTTTATCTATATTAGTAAGATGCGATGGGATAAAGGTAATATCCAACTGCCAATCATTGGGTCTGACTTAACTAGGCCATTTCAATAGGATTGAAGGCTTAGAGGCATGAAGTTGGGCTTTATCCATTAGATGGACTTGAATAAGTGTTATTCACCCAACTATCCAAGAGTTCCATGTGATGTAATTGGAAAGTGTTTCCTACTTAAATAACTGAAATTTAGGTGATCAGCCAAAGTTGACTCAAAACTAGGTGAAATATGGATCTTGGCCTACTAGGAAATCTTACGATGGGATTTTTTTAGTCAATGCTGAGGGTCATTGACTTGAATAAAATAGTGGGAGGCATATTTAATTAAAAGGCCTCATTAAATATGTTTATGACATGATACTTATATTTTGTATATTTCTGTTAATAGATTACCATGGCAACAAACACATCAGGTACTTTATCATTGCGATCCATCCTTGAGAAGGACAAGTTGTCTGGAACGAATTTTCTAGACTGGTACAAGAATTTGAGGATTATCCTCAAGCAAGAGAAAAAGTTGTATGTTTTGGAACAGCCTATTCTTGAGCCACCTGCTGCTAATGCCCCTAGAACTGAAAGAGATGCTTATAAGAAGCATCAAGATGATGCCTTGGACATTGGATGTCTAATGCTAGCCACCATGAACTCTGAGCTCCAAAAGCAACATGAGAACATGGATGCATACGATATGATCGTACACCTTAAGAAGCTTTATCAAGAGCAGGCCAGGCATGAGAGATTCGAGGTCTCTAAAGCACTGTTTCAGTGCAAGCTGGTAGAAGGAAGCCCTGTTGGTGCTCATGTACTCAAGATGATTGGGTACATTGAAAACCTAGAGAGAGTCAGTTTTCCTTTGGGCCAAGAGTTGGCCACTGACTTAGTCCTGCAATCGTTTCCAGAAAGTTTTAGTCAATTTGTCATGAACTACAACATGAATGAGATTGACAAATCACTACCAGAGCTGCTAGGCATGTTGAGAACTACTGAGCAGAACATTAACAAAGGCAAAGGGAAGGCCATAATGATGGTCCAAAAGAATAAGGGCAAGAAATAGCAGAAAAAGCCCAAGGACAACTGGAAGGGCAAGGGTAAGGATAAGTCCAAGCCCAGCACTTCTGGCTTGAAACCAATGGGTGGAGTGGCTAAGGAAGGTACATGCTTCCATTGTGGTCAGACCAAACATTGGAAGAGGAACTGTGTCAAGTTCCTGGAGGAGCTCAAAAAGAAGAAGGGAAGTGAGACTTCGACTTCAGGTATTTTTGTTATTGAAGTCAATTTATCTACTTCTGCATCATAGGTATTAGATACTGGATGTGGATCTCACATTTGTGTAAATATGCAGGATCTAAAGAGCAGTAGACCATTGACGAAGGGCGAAGTCGACCTACGAGTGGGAAATGGAGCAAAGGTTGTTGCATTAGCTGTAGGGACTTATTTATCATCTTTGCCCACTGGGCTTGTAATAGAGTTAGAGAATTGTTACCAAGTGGCTTCCAGTACTCAAGAGGGGGGTGAATTGAGTATAAAACTTTTTCACAAAACCTCTTTTAATTAAAATGAATATCAAAAGCTTAATAAATAAATGCACAGAAGGAATGAGAAGAAGAAAAGAAACAATAAAGAACAAAGCGAAAAGTAAATGCTAAAGAAAATAAATTGCATAAAATAAAGAGATTAGGGAAAAGAGAAGCAGGCACAGTATTTATCCTGGTTCGACCACTAACCCACTTGTGGTCTACGTCCAGTCCTCGAAATCCAAGATTTTTCACTAAGTATACAAGCTTCAATAGGTGCTTACTACCGTTATAAAATAGAGCACTTTTCATACACAGGGACACTCTACCCTTGTGCTAAAGTCTCAACTTGCAGGGATACCTCACCCTTATACAAACCTTGAGGGATACCTCACCCTCGATACAAAATATCAGAAAATAGATGAAGAGCAACTCTCACTCAGAGTAAGTAATACAAATTGAAGCACTATAGAGCTCTCTAACAATATCTCAGAATTTTATCAAAAGGGCACAGAGAAAAAAAAGAGAAATTATGCAAGCAGTATTTTAGCACAGCCAGAAAATAAATTCAAGGATTGGTGTGTGTCAGCCGTGAGGGAAGGTCTCTATTTATAGAGCCTTTGATCAGAAAACTTCGCTGGAAAATTAAATGCATAATAAATGCAAAATACGTTTGCATATCAAATTCAAAATTTAAAACCAAAAACTTATTATGGTATTCGAATGCCTCAGATATCAGAATATATAAAAACAGTTTAAGCTCAGGTTATTCGAATACCTTATTGTGGTATTCGAATACCACTTATATCAGTATATAAAAAATAGTTCTGACCCACGTTATTCGAATACCATATCAAGGTATTCGAATGCCACTGCTTGAAAAACGTTTCAAAAAGCATTTTAGAGACAGGTTATTCGAATACTATTATGAGGTATTCGAATACCTCTGAATAAAACACGTTTTTAAAGGCTTTTAAGAGACTGTATTCGAATACCTCTAAGGTTATTCGAATGCCTCTATTTGAAAACATGATAAACACCTTTAGAAAACAGATTAGGTGATTTCTGATTTTCACAAACTCTTTGATCAAATTAAAACCTTAATTTAGTTTATAAGAAAACATGTTTTTAGATCTTTTGACTTAAACCCTGAGATATCCTATGAGAGCTCTGTACAAGAGAGATCCTAAGTCCTAAAGCTAAACTTGAAGAACTTGAACTTGATCTCTTCATTATCTTCATATTTGTTATCATCAAAACTTATCATCAATGTTGCATGGTAATCACATTCTCCCCCTTTTTTATGATGACAAACTATCATTGAGAAAAGTATTAGTTCATATAAATTGAAATTTCAAAAAGATAGAGACTTACTCTCAGAGGTAACAAAACAAGCATATTCTCCCCCTTTCTTTTGAAATCCAAGAGCCAGTATTAAATCTGTCTTTTCTCAAATAATATTGATTATTTTTCTCCCCCTTTTGACATGATCAAAAAAGAGGCAGTCATTCAATAAAGCATATTGATATGTAAGAGATAAACAATAAACAGTTTGCATGTGACAGCAGATGAAAGTAAAATACTCATTCTATTAAATATAAGTGGCCAATGGCATGTACAAATGTAATTAAAAGGCAATCAATACACTAAACAACTAAAAACAGAATATAGGCAACTGATCCTAAGACTAAACACGCTCTAGAAGTAGACATCAGGTGGTGGAGGAGGAGAGGTAGGGTCGTTGCCAGACAGCAGAGCTCGAAGGGCCGCCTATTCACGCTCAACACCAGTGATTCTATCAAACAGAATAGTGAAGGTGTTCTCCATGTAGGTTCTGTTATCCAACAGGGTAGCCAGAATTTGCTCATTCGTGACAGGAGCAGGAATATCAGCAGCAGCAGGGGCAGCAGGGTCATTGTCTTCATCATCAACTTCCACTGGGAACACCCAGCCTTCATCGGTCCTGATCATCTTCATTTTGTTAAGGGTAAAGGAACCAAAGACGTGATGATGGGTTAGCGGGGTCGCTCGTTCGGTTTCCAGAATGTGTGGATACTTGCCTAATAAGGCAGTGATGATTACGTCGTAGGGAAGTTCACACCGCTCTTTACCTCTTGCCCTCATCATGTGCTTCATAATGAAGACGGGCCAGTTGATCTGATGGCCTTGCTTTAGAATCCATAGCATAAACACGTCATCGTCACTCATGTAGGCATAGTTCCCACCTCTAGGAGCGAGGATGTGGGCATAAGCATAGTGGAGGAGCCTGTCCTGGCTTTTCATCATGCCCCCTTTGACTCCTTTTTGAGTCGAAGGTAAAGCCAACCCAGGGCGAAGAACATCTTCAATTGCTCTGTTCTTGTCGAAGAGTTGGAGGAGTGAATCTTCATCAGCAAAGTGGCCAGTGGACGGTAAGCTAAACATCTGAACCCAATCACCGGGTGTGATCACGATGTTTTGATCGCAGACACTGGAGTGTAGCTCCTGACCTTCAATCTTCAGATTGCAGTAGAATATTTTGACAAGGTCGGGATACAAAGCAGCAGAGAAAGAGCAGAAGCGAAGTACGCCTGGGTGGTTTAGCCGGTTTAGAAAGTCAAAACCACCTTCTCTTTCGAAGAACCCCAAGTCAAGGTACTTAGGATGCACCAAGTTGCGCTCTCGAAAGTGTGTAACGAAGCGCCCGAGTTGTTGCTCATTGGAGGAAAGCCTGCGAAGGTTCAATGGGTTATTGCATGGAGCCGTCTTTGTACGAGGATGCTTAGAGCGAGATGAAGATGAGGCCATTGAAAGAAAACAAAGGAGGAAAAGGAGAAAAGAGGGGTGGAGATGGTGAGAAAGGGAGGTTTGAGGAAGAGGGAAAACAAAGAGGTTTTGAAAAACTGAGAGAAAACAAAAAGGGCGTATTCGGATATGCAGGTAGGGAGGGGTATTTTAAAGAATAACCAGAGGTATTCAAATACCAGGAGGAGGTATTCGAATATAGCGTTTGGAAGAACTCAAGGGGTGCAGCCTTCAGGCAGAGGGTATTCGAATACCATATAAGGTATTCGAATAGATTACCAGAATGGGCTTGGCTGCCAAACGAAGGTATTCGAATGCTCATGAAGTATTCGAATACTCCAGAGACAAACTAATGGTATTCGAATATTCCAGAGACAGAGGAGAAGGCCAAGGGAGCAAGTATTCGAATACGACATAATGGTATTTGAATACTCCAGAGAGAAACAGAAACAGGAAGCATCTAGGTATTCGAATAACCCTGATGGCATTCGAATGCTCCAGAGAGCTGTTTCGGGGACTGAGACAAAAAAGCCTCTGGGTATTCGAATAACCCTTTAAGGTATTCGAATGCCTTAAACAAAAAGAACGTAGGTTTTCTCATATAACAGTAAGGGTATTCGAATACCATATGGAGGTATTCGAATAACTAAACAAGAAAAGCACTTATAAATGTCCAGAAAATGCAATTTTGAAAGACAAACGCATACCGTTGATGAAGTACCGCAAAAAGATTTTGAGATAACTCTGACGCTCAAGTCAGTAATAGTTTAAGAAGGATTAAACATAAATTTAAGCAAATAACAAGCATTTAAATGTTGGACTGGTCAATTATGCCTAATTCTCCTCTTATATAAAAGAATGTTTCTTTTGCTAGGGGTTTAGTGAAAATATCTGCAAGTTGCTTAGATGTTTCAACAAAAACAAGAATGCAATCCCTTTTTTGTACATGATCTCTGATAAAGTGATGTCTTATCTCTATATGCTTTGTTCTAGAATGCAGTATGGGATTCTTAGAGATATTTATTATACTAGTGTTATCACATCTTATTGGGATGTGATCAAGCTGAAGACCGTAGTCTAAGAGTTGTTGCTTCATCCAAAGGATCTGAGCACAGCAACTCCCGGTTACAACATATTCAGCCTCAACGGTAGACAAAGCCACACTATTTTGTTTCTTGCTATGCCAAGAAACTAAAGAACTACCAAGCAAGTGGCATGTCCCACTAGTACTTTTTCTGTCCAATTTGCACCCAAAGAAAATCGAGTCGAATAGCCTATTAGGCTACAAGAGGCACCTTTAGGGTACCACAAGCCCATTTGTGAAGTGCCTACTAGGTATTTCATTATTCGTTTAACAGCACTTAAATGAGATTCCTTAGGGTTTGCCCAATATCTAGCACACATGCATACACTAAACATAATATCTGGCCTACTAGCAGTAAGATAAAGGAGAGATCCAATCATACCTTTATATTTCATTATTTCTACTGATTTACCTCCTTCATCTTTGTCTAAGTAGCAAGACGTGCCCATCGGAGTGGCCATGTGTTTAGCGTTTTCAATTTCAAATCTTTTGAGCAATTCCTTGCAGTATTTTGTTTGGCTTATGAAAGTCCCTTCGTTCGTTTATTTGATTTGAAGTCTGAGGAAGAAATTCAATTCTCCCATCATTGACATTTCAAATTCATTCTGCATTGACTTAGCAAATTCTTTGCAAAGGGATTCATTAGTAGCACCGAAGATAATATCATCCACATATACTTGCACAAGAAGAATGTCATGCTTTTTATTTTTAATAAAAAGAGTAGCATCAACTTTTCCTCTTGAAAAATTATTTTCCAAAAGAAACTTACTCAACCTTTCATACCAAGCTCTAGGATCTTGCTTTAAACCATATAAAGCTTTTTTAAGTTTAAAAACATGGTTGGGTAGTTCATGATTTTCAAAACCCGGAGGTTGTTCAACGTATACCTCCTCTTGAATAAAACCGTTTAGAAAAGCACTCTTGACATCCATTTGATATAATTTGAAATCCATGATGCAAGCATAAGCAAGTAACATCCTAATAGCTTCTAATCTAGCAACAGGTGCATAGGTTTCTTCATAATCTATTCCTTCTTCTTGATTATACCCTTTAGCAACCAATCTAGCTTTGTTTCTAGTTATTAACCCATTTTCATCAACTTTGTTTCTAAAAATCCATTTAGTTCCAATTATAGGGTGATTATTAGGTCTAGCAACTAATTCCCAAACTTGATTTCTTTCAAACTGATTTAATTCTTCATGCATAGCTAAGATCCAATGTTCATCATCAAAAGCTTTAATTAAATCCTTAGGTTCAATTTGAGAAACAAAAGCTAAGTGATTACAAGTATTTCTAAGGGAGTTACGAGTACTTACACCTTTAGATACATCACTGATAATCTGATCAAGGGAGTGATATTTTGAAGTTCGCCATTCTTTGGGAAGTTCCAAAGCTTGCAAATCTTCTTGTCTTTGTTTATCCTCTTTATCCTTGATTTCCTTTTCTTTACTGTCTAAATGTGTTTCTGCTAGGATTTCTGCAACATCATCAATGACAAGATCCTTTCTCGATCCATTTGGGTCAGTTTCATCAAATGCAACATGTATAGATTCTTCAATAGTCATAGTTCTTTTATTGTAAATATGAAAAGCTTTACTATGGTCTGAATAGCCAAGAAATATACCTTCATCAGACTTAGCATCAAACTTGTCTAAATTATCTTTTCCATTGTTTAAAACAAAACATTTGCAACCAAAAACATGAAAGTGTGAGACATTTGGCTTTCTTCCCTTATACAACTCATATGGGGTTTTCTTTAAAATAGGCCTTATAAGGGCCCGGTTTATTACATAACAAGCTGTACTTACAACATCTGCCCAAAAGTATTTAGGAAGAGCAACCTCATTAAGCATAGTTCTCGCCATTTCTTCTAAAGAACAGTTTTTCCTTTCTACAACTCCATTTTGTTGTGGAGTTCTAGGGGCAGAGAAATTATGATTAATGCCATGTTCATCATAGTAATTTTCAAAAACATTATTTTCAAATTCGCCACCGTGATCACTTCTTATAGAAGATATTTGAAAACCTTTTTCATTTTGAATAACTTTGGCAAGTCTTTTAATAGCTAGAAATGCATCATTTTTATTTGCAAGAAATAAAGTCCATGTAAACCTAGAAAAATCATCCATAATCACTAAAGCATAGTAATTTCCACCAAAGCTCATAATTCTAGAAGGTCCAAATAGATCCATGTGCAAAAGTTGTAAAGGTCTAGTAGTTGAAATTATATTTTTTGCTTTAAAAGAGACCTTTATTTGTTTACCCTTTTGACATGCATCACATAACTTATCTTTTATAAAGTTAAGCTTGGGTAATCCAATTACTAGCTCTTTGGAGACCAACTTCTTTAAGTGATCTATGTGAATGTGTGCAATTCTCCTATGTCATAGTCATGAATCATCATTCTTACTTAAAAGACATTTCGCATCATTTGAAGATATATCATCAAGACTAATCATATAGATATTGTTTACTCTATGACCAATGAATTTAACATGCTTGTCATTTTTATCTTCAATTATGCAACAATTTGAATCAAATATAACTTTATTTCCTTTATCACATAATTGGCTAATACTAAGCAAGTTATGTTTCAAACCCTCAACAAGCAGCACATTTTCAATAGAGGAGTTAGGGTTCTTACCGACTTTGCCGATTCCAAGAATTTTACCCTTGTTGTTATCGCCATAAGTGACGTGTCCATGATTCTTGGGAATAAGCATGGTGAATTTTGAGTTGTCCCTGGTCATATGCTTGGAACAGCCGCTATCAAGATACCAATTTGAACTCCTGGCTTTCAAGCACACCTACAACATAAGTTTAGTTTTTAACTTTTGGTACCCAAACTTTCTTGGGTCCTTGTGTGTTAGTTTTGGGTATAGTACCCTTGGGAACCCAAACCATTTTTGTTCCAACTTTTGTATTTATATTTTTCCTTGCATTACATGTTGAAGCACTATGTCCTTTTCTTCCACAATAAAAGCATTTAATAAAAGGACTACTTGAAATACTAGAATGTACAAAGAAAATTTTATAGAGTTTTTGTTGATTTTTCAGGTTATAACCTATCCCGGCTTTTTGAAAAACCACTCTTTGTTTTCCTAATAAAATATTTAAGTTATCCCTTCCAAAGGTGAATTTAGAAAGAGTGTTCTTTAGGTCTTCGTTTTCTTTTTCAAGTATATGACATGAAGAACAAGATGAAGAAGTAGAAGCATGTGAAGAATAATTTGTGCATGCATCAATGATTCCTAAAGTTTCTTTTTCAATTTTCAATTCTTCTATTTCTTTGTTTAAAACAAGAATTTGATTTTCTAAAGAAGAAATTGTTCTCTTAGATGAAGAAATAATTTTTGTGAGTTTTAAAGATTCTTCATGTAGTTCCTCAAAAGCATCTTGTAACTCATCGTAAGAGGGTAATAAAGTAGTATTAGAACTTACCTAGTTTTCGCTTTCTTCTTCATCTCCTTTTGCCATGAGACACAGTTGAGCTTCTTCACTATCTGAGCTGTCAGTTGAGTCCATGTCGTTTTCATCCCACGCTATGTAGGCTTTTCTTCCTTTTCTTTCCTTGAAGGGCTTCTTTTCAAATTTCTCCTTCTTCTTTTGATAAACTGGGCATTCCATTTTCATGTAACTGGTTTGCCACATTCATAGCAAAGTTGGAGTCGATGAAGCTCCTTTACCTTTGAAGTGTGTCTTTTAGGAAGGAATGGAGGTCTTCTTTGCGTGCGTTCCCTTTTTCCCGAGAAATTTACCAAACTTTTTAACTAGTAAACTTAGATTTTCTTCACTTACCTCGATGTTTCTCGAACTTTCTTCATTTTCTTCATCATCATTGTCGAATGTTAATGAAGTGGCTTTGAGCACTATTCTCTTTTTCTTTTTATCGTTCTCTTCGCTTTGGCTTAGTCTGCTTAGTTCCAATTTGTGCTCATGAAGTTTTCCAAAGAGGGTAGCTAAAGTCATTGTGGACAAATCTCTTGATTCGATATTCTTTGTCACTTTGGGTTGCCAAATCCTGCTAAGACATCTCAAAACTTTGTTAATCAAATCTTCGTTAGAAAAACTTTTGCCTAAAGATGCAAGATGATTAACTATGTGGGTGAACCTCTTTTGCATTTCTTGAATGCTTTCTCATTGGTTCATTCTGAATAATTCATATTCACGAGTTAGAGAATTTATTCTCGACCTCTTAACTTCACTAGTACCCTCATGGGTAACTTGCAAAGTATCCCACATTTCTTTAGCAGCTTTACAATTTGAAATTCTAAAAACTCATCATATCCCAAAGCAAGTAGTAATAATATTTTTGGCTTTTAAATTAAATTGAACTTTTCTTTTGTCTTCATCAGACCATTTATTTCGTGGTGTTTCGGTCCTTACACCATCGACCTCATGTGTGGGTATAAAAGCGCCATTTTCGACAGCATCCCATACATCTAGATCAATAGCTTCGATGAAGATTTTCATTATTTCCTTCCAATATGCATAACCATCCCCATTGAAAAAGGGTGGTCGGTTTATGGAAGATCCTTCTGAAAAATCGTTTGAGGAAGCCATGTTCTCTTGAAGCTGCTAAGCTCTTTATACAAGAGTCTAGCTCTGATACCACTTGTTACCAAGTGGCTTCCAGTACTCAAGAGGGGGGGTGAATTGAGTATAAAACTTTTTTGCAAAACCTCTTTTAATTAAAACGAATATCAAAAGCTTAATAAATAAATGAACAAAAGGAATGAAAAGAAGAAAAGAAACAATAAAGAACAGTGAAAAGTAAATGCGCAGTAAAATAAATTGCATAAAATAAAGAGATTAGGGAAAAGAGAAGCAGGCACAGTATTTATCCTGGTTCGACCACTAACCCACTTGTGGTCTACGTCCAGTCCTCGAAAGCTGAGATTTTTCACTAAGTATACAAGCTTTAATAGGTGCTTGCTACCATTACAAAATAGAGCACTTTTCACACACAGGGACAATCTACCCTTGTGCTAAAGTCTCAGCCTGCAGGGATACCTCACCCTTATACAAACCTTGAGGGATACCTCACCCTTGATACAAAATATCAAAAAATAGATAAAGATAAACTCTCACTCAGAGTAAGTAATACAAATTGAAGCACTATAGAGCTCTCTAACAATATCTCAGAATTTTATCAAAAGAGCACAGAGAGAAAAAAGAGAAATTATGCAAGCAGTATTTTAGCACAGCCAGAAAATAAATTCAAGGATTGGTGTGTGTCAGCCGTGAGGGAAGGTCTCTATTTATAGAGTCTTTGAACAGAAAACTTCACTGGGAAAATTGAATGCATAATAAATGCAAAATATGTTTGCGTATCAAATTCAAAATTTAAAACCAGAAACTCGTGGGTATTCGAATACCTTATTATGGTATTCGAATGCCTCAGATATCAGAATATATAAAAACAGTTTAAGCTCAGGTTATTCGAATACCTTATTGTGGTATTCGAATACCACTTATATCAGTATATAAAAAACAGTTCTGACCCACATTATTCGAATACCATATCAAGGTATTCGAATGCCATTGCTTGAAAAACATTTCAGAAAGCATTTTAGAGACAGGTTATTCGAATACTATTATGAGGTATTCGAATACCTCTGAATAAAACACATTTTTAAAGGCTTTTAAGAGATTGTATTCGAATACCTCTAAGGTTATTCGAATGCCTCTATTTGAAAACATGATAAACACCTTTAGAAAATAGATTAGGTGATTTCTGATTTTCACAAACTCTTTGATCAAATTAAAACCTTAATTTAGTTTATAAGAAAACATGTTTTTAGATCTTTTGACTTAAACCCTGAGATATCCTATGATAGCTCTGTACAAGAGAGATCCTAAGTCCTAAAGCTAAACTTGAAGAACTTGATCTTGATCTCTTCATTATCTTCATATTTGTTATCATCAAAACTTATCATCAATGTTGCATGGTAATCACAAGAATTACTATTTTGTGCCTGCTATTAGTAGGAATATCATTTCTATTTCTTGTTTGGACAAGAAAAGTTTTTCTTTTATTATAAAGGATAAATGTTATTCTATTTATATGAATGATATTTTTTACGGTAGTGCACAATTGAGTAATGGACTTTATGTACTTGATCTCGAAACGCCCGTCTATAACATAAATACAAAGAGGTTTAAATCAAACGATCTGAACCCAACTTTTCTTTGCCATTGTCGTTTGGGCCACATAAATGAGAAACGCATCTCCAAACTCCATAAAGATGGATTCTTGGACTCATTTGATTTCGAATCATATGAGACATGTGAATCTTGTTTATTGGGGAAGATGACAAAGGCCCCATTCACTGGACAATGTGAAAGGGCTAGTGATCTTTTAGGCCTTATACATAGTGATGTATGTGGGCCACTCGCTAGGGGTGGTTTTCAATACTTCATTACATTTACTAATGATTTCAGTAGATATAGATTTGTATATCTTATGAAGCACAAATCAGAATCCTTTGAAAAGTTCAAAGAGTTCAAGGATGAAGTACAAAACTAACTTGGCAAGAGTATTAAAATCCTTCGATCAGATCAATGAGGAGAATACTTAAGCCAACAGTTTGATGATCATCTGAAAGAGTGAGGGATAATATCTCAACTCACTCCCCCAGGAACACCACAATGGAATGGTGTCTCTGAAAGTAGGAACTGGACCTTGTTGGACATGGTCTGATCCATGATGAGTCATGCAAACCTTCCAGGCTCCTTCTGGGGACATGCTCTGTTAACAGCAGCTTTCACACTTAATCGTGTTCCATCTAAGATGGTTCAAAAGACACCATATGAGATATGGACTGTGAGACGGCCCAGTATGTTTTTCGTAAAGATTTGGGGCTGCGAAGCTTATGTGAAACGTTAAGTTTCTGATAAGCTTGGACCTAAATCAGATAAATGCTTCTTTGTGGGGTATCCAAAGGAAACCAAGGGATATTTTTTCTATAATCCTACTGAGGGCAAAATGTTTGTCGCACAGACAGTTGCGTTTCTAGAAAGGGAGTTTATCTCCCAAGGAACCAGTGGGAGAAAAGCAAAACTTGAAGAAGTTCAAGTTTCACAAAGCAGCAATGAACTAATGGTAGAAATAGAGCAGCCTCCACAAAATGTTGTGGAACAGCAACCTACTCTAGTAGCACAAGACCTGCGTAGGTCTAACAGGATATGTCATCAACCAGAGAGATATGAATTGTTCATGACCCAATAAGGTGACATATTGCTCATAGATCAAGATGAGCCTGTGACTTACCAGGAAGCCATTATTGGCCTAGAATCTGAGATATGGCTTGAGGCCATAAGATCTGAAATGGATTCCATGTATGCCAACCAAGTATGGACCTTGGTTGACCTACTTGAAGGGGTAAAACCTATTGGATGCAAGTGGGTTTTCAAAAAGAAAACCGACATGGATGGTAATGTGCATACCTTTAAGGTGTGATTGGTGGCTAAAGGTTTCAAACAAATTCATGGTGTAGACTATGATGAGACTTTTTCCCCATTTGCGATGCTTAAATCCGTTCAGATCTTGCTTGCTGTTGCAGCATACCATGATTATGAAATCTGGCAAATGGATGTCAAAACTGCTTTCCTTAATGGAAATCTTCTCGAAGATGTGTACATGACACAACCTGAGGGTTTTGCCACTCTAGAGGATGCTAGAAAAGTATGCAAGTTGCAATGATCTATTTATGGATTGAAGCAAGCTTCCAGAAGCTGGAATCTTCATTTTGATGATACAATAAAACATTTTGGTTTCATCAAGAATGAAGAAGAATCTTGTGTCTACAAGAAAGTTAGTGGGAGCACTATTGTCTTTCTGGTATTGTATGTAGATGACATACTACTTATTGGAAATGACATCCCTACCCTACAGTCCGTAAAGACTTGGTTAGGGAACTGTTTCTGTGAAGGACTTGTGCGAAGCCACCTATGTATTAGGTATCAGGATCTATAGAGATAGATCACTGAGACTGCTTGGCCTAAGTCAAAGTACATACATAGACAAAGTGTTGAGACGATTTAACATGCATGAATCCAAGAAAGGACTCTTGCCTATGTCATATGGTGTAAGCCTATCTAAGACTCAATCCCCTTCCACCCAGGATGAGAGGGATCGCATGAGCAAGATTCCATATGCATCTGCAATTGGATCTATCATGTATGCCATGTTATGTACTCGACCAGATATCTCGTATGCTTTGAGCATGACGAATAAGTACCAGTCTGATCTCGGTGAAAGTCACTAGACTGCTATCAAGAACATCCTTAAGTACTTAAGAAGGACTAAGGATTTGTTCTTAGTATATGGAGGCGAGGAAGAGCTAGTTGTAAAAGGTTACACTAATGCTAGCTTCCAAACTGATAAGGATGACTCCAGATCAAAATCGAGTTATGTTTTTTGCCTAAATGGTGGGGCTGTGAGCTGGAAGAGTTCAAAGCAGGAGACAGTCATCGATTCTACCATAGAGGCTGAGTATATTGTTGCCTCCAATGCAGCAAAGGAGGCCATTTGGATCAGGAAGTTTATTACTGAACTTGGCACTATTCTTAGCATTGTGGACCCAGTGGACCTCTATTGTGATAATAATAGAGCCATTGCATAAGCTAAGGAGCTAGATCTCACCAGCGATCCAAACATATACTTAGGCACTTCCATCTCATTCGAAAGATCATCGATAGAGGATATGTGAAGATATGCAGAGTACCAACAGATGATAACATTGCTGATCCACTGATGAAGCCTCTTGCACAGCAGAAGCATGAGGGTCACACTAGGTCTTTAGGCATTAGATATATGCATGATTGGCTCTAGTGCAAGTGGGAGATTGTTGGTGTATACCCTAGAGGCCAATACATTTTCTATATTTACATACATTCTATTATGCTATTTTATATATGAGGCATTTCATTTATTGTATTCTTTTTTTATAAACATAATAAAGTCCTTAGAATAGTAAGTTTGATGCCGTAGGACATTAAGTGGATGACTTGATCGTGAGATCCTTTTGGTTACAACACTATTCTTAAATGTCCCTAGTCAAGTATTATTGTTAATTAGGACAACAATAATACATTGAGACTAGTATGTGCATAGAATGATGGCCATATCTCACGGGTCATGGATATGAGATATCAAGTTTTCACATGGGTACATATTAGAGTAATGATGTACTGGACTGACCCACCATGAGAATGCTACATGGATCGATACGTGAGTGTCATCAGCGATTCTCATAGTGACAATGGTGTTTGTGGTCCTTTGACCTGGAATCACTACGATTCCTACATGAGGAGTTGTGTGTTTTAATGCCATCAAACGTCATCTATAACAAGGTGATTATAAAGTTGGGTATTGGATATACCATGAATCATGCAAAGGGATGTGAGTGACCTAGATGAGATTTTTCACTCCTACATAACGGGAGGGATATCTTCAGGCCCCCTGATTAAGTGAGACTGTGAAATGCATGGCCATGCTCAAATGAGTCAATATGAGATATTGATCTTATTTGTTGTTACAAAGTCTACTCGAGTATCAGGAAACCAATGATTGGACTATACAAGGGTGATGCATTCCATGCATTGTGTTCAATCTAGATATCTTGACAAATGGACTAAACAACACGGAAACATTAGTCACAGAAAGGTTATGTCAAATCACTGACATTCTTATTACTTGGGTAACAGCAATGTGTTGCTAGATACCGCTCACTGCTTGTAATATTAAAATAGGATTTTAATATTACTGCCAACGTAATAAGAACCTGCAGGGTCACACACATAGAGTAGTGATGCGTGAAATCCGTAAGTGTACGATTTCGTCGTCAAGTAATAAAAAGATCGAATCCACAGGGACTGAGTCTATGAATACCAATTAATTAATTAATTCAATTCAATTAAACAAATGGAATATGATTGTTGATTAAGAAGAACGTAGTAACAAAGCAATTAAATAAAAATCAAAGTGCAGCATTTAGAACAAAAATAGCAAGTTATCAAGAAAGGTATTCAGATTCAAGAAAGCTTCCAAGATTGGGATACCACAATGATACAAGATAAATCCTAATTGACAACCCATTTATTAAATCTGAAAATCAATTGAAGGTGAATTACCCTAAATTAGTTAATGTTCTTTCTCAAGATACAAGATCCGTGCCCAATTAAACCAATTCCTACTCTCGTGTTAATTGAATTTAAATTGAACCCATTACACTTTGTGGTAATTCATTGAATCCTCGAAAGACTAAAACTACTCTCGTGATTTAGATCTTAAGTTCAATTCTTATAGTTCCAACACCTAGGTTCACCTCTCAGTACGTCCCTAAATGCCTATGAGATGCAAATAAATGGCCAACAAATTCACATGAATAAAAGTAATAAGAATTGAATCAAATACTATTCAAGATCAATAAAAGGGGAAACAACGTACCTCCTCCAAAACCAAATTAGAACCAGGTTCCCCCTCTAATTGCATTCAGAACATCTATTTATAGCCTAGGGTTTTCATGGGCCAAAAGGCCCCCAAAGAAATAAGAATAAAAACTAAAATTCTGTTGCGCGCTGCGAACCACGGCCGTGGTGGCCACCACGGCTAAGCCGTGGTTGATTCTAAGATGGAAATTCCAATGCTGACTCTCAACCACGGCCGTGGTGGCTACCACGGCCAAGCCGTGGTTGAGTCTATTTCAGTTTTCTTCATTTTTTTGATTCCCTCGAACCATGGCCGTGGTAGAAACCATGGGCAGGCCGTGGATCCCTCTAGAATGGCCTTTCTTGCACCTTTCTTGCTATCCATTAAGCTCCAACTTCAAACATGCAAGCATTCCATTCAATCCAAGGCCAATTCAACATTAATCCTACACAAGAACACCAAAAACACCGCAGTTATCCGAACTAAGGGAAAAATAAACCAAAAAGGGAAACTAAAATGCTTAAAATGCTCAAGAATGCATGCAAAATAAGAACAAAACATGATGTTGTTTCACACACATCAAGCAGACTAAAATTGGAGCAATGGATCCAAGTTGGACTCGGATTCAAATATGGGCCAGACTCATAACAGATGGGTCTAGGGTTGCACAGCTTACCTTGCTGCTACTCACACTCACTTAAAGTAGTCACTATTATAAATAGTAATACTAAGGGGGTTGCTAAGAGACACAATTCTGAACCCTAGCCGCACCTACAGAAAAGTGAGTGAGAGAGCGATAGGTTTCTTCTCTTCTCTTCGCAGCTAGCACTGTGTGAGAGACGTGAGGCTCCTCTTTGCGGACGTTGGACGTTCGTAAGTCTGTTCGTGTGGATACCGCAGAGACATTGTTTCTATTACGGTGTTGGTGATTCACGCTTCAAGAGGTAAATCATTTAAAAACTCGGATTATGGCTTTTTCGCATGGATCATCGGTAGGAATCCCTGTTTTTCACTGCATGATGTATTCGCAAAATTCCCAACAATTTGTTACTAGGTTTTCTTGTAGTAATTTTCCTTTGTTCTAAATTGAAGTCATGTTCTTCTCTTTCTTCTTCTTCTTCTTCTCTCTTTCTTTCTTCTTATCTATGAGTAACTAAGTTTCATTTTGCTTGGATGAAAGAGTGAAGCTCTTGGTAATGAAATAAGGTTAGATTAATTTCTCTCTTGTGCTTAAATGATATATTTTCAAGTGGTCATTATATGTATTGTATTTTGTTTTAAATCAATTTAGAAACCCTCCTTGTAAAGTGGAGTTCTTGATTTGTTGCAGACAAGAGATTGGCACAATGAATGCTTTAACCCATTTACAAGTGTTGGTGTTAGAAACTCTCCTTGTAAAGTGGAGATCTTGATTTGTTGTAGACAAGATTTTGCACAATGAATGCTTGATCCCATTTATGAGTGGTGGTGTTAATAGATGATTAAAGGAATTATAATATAATCACATATATAATTTTTAATGAACTTTGAACATTGTATTTTTCTATTAGAACCTCCGTTATGTGTGGATTTTAATTGAGTTATAAAAGAATTAATCTTGTCCTTAATTTATTTACCAAGAGTGGATCTCCTAACCCAAGAAATTCCTTTTTATTTGTGACCAAGTTTTATCACCTTTATTATTGTAACAAAATATTTTCTTTATGTCAAATAAATTTTTCTTCATCAATTCCCTGTGGATCGACCTCGGACTCTCGAGAAATTTATTACTTGAGATAACCTGCACTTAGGTTTGCAACTTAACTTTTAATCCCGCATCACTCATACTCCTTCATCTTGAATATTTCATATTGATGTACTAGCATACTAGTCTTTGCCTCTTTGACTTAGATTATACCTTGATGAGCTATGATAAGTGTGTCCCATATTTTTGTTGCTTTCTGACATTCAACAATATTCTCATACTCACTTCTACTCAAAGCACAAGACAATAGGAATTTTGCTTTTAAATTAAGAATGTATCTAGTCTTCTCATCTTCTTTCTAGGATTCTTTAGCCTTCTCAGGTTTTGTTCCAATAACAAATCTTGTTATTCGAATATAAGGACCATTTTCAATGATCCCCCACAGATCACCATGTTAAGACTTGATGAACAATCTTGTCCTATCCTTCCAGGAGTAGTAATCTCTTCCATCAAAAGCAAGTGGTCTGTTGGTTAATGAACCTTCTAGTAGATAAGTTCCTCCTCCTTTTAGGTGTCTCATACTTTCTTCAAGATCTTTATCCTCTCGCACTGTTAGATGTGCTTAACCCAAAGGCTGAGGTTTGATACCAACTGAGATTGACAGTAACACAAGAAGGGGGTTGAATTATGTTTTCCTTTTTCTTAAAAAATCAACATTCTCACAACTTTCTCAAGTTGTTTAGACCTAGAGGTGAGAAGGTTTCAATCTTAAACTAGATTATTAGTGAGAAGGTTCATAATAAGCTATCAAACTAGAGTGAGAAGGTTCGTGAAAAGGTTTGATGGTTGAGTATAAAGAACTTTCTCGCCACTGAAAAATGAGTTTATATGTTAAAGTTAAATATGCAACTTCTCTTTTAACTTAACTTTAGGTTAGATATTTAGGAAAATAGTATTTAAGCTTAGATCACAATTATATCAAGATGAGTTCTTCGAAAATGCTTTCCTGACAGATTCAATTTGCTCCAAATTTTAGTTTTAATTTTTATAACTCAACTAAATTGATAAAGAAAAGTGAAGAGTAAGGGAATAGAAGCTTTACACCAAGATTTATAGTGGTTCACCCTAAAATAATGTGAGGCTATGTCTAGTACCTAGCAACCACTAGGATTTTTCACTATAACAAGTATTCTTTTAACAACCAAACCTCTTGTGGCTTCAATACAAGTATTGTTTAACTACAGCCTCTTCTGGGTCAATCACAAGCATTCTTTGACAAGTAAACCCTCATTTTAGTCCCTAAAATTATATGCATCAGTCATATTAATCCCTGACTTTAGAAATCAGTCATATTAATCCCTGAAATTGTAATTTGTTAGTCAAATTGGTCCTTATGTGAGGACTAATTTGATCGGTAATAAGGATCAATTTGATTGATAAATTATAGTCTCAAGGACTAATATGATTGATTCCTAAATTCAAGGATAATGTGACCCGTAAATACAATTTCAAGGACTAAAATCGAGGTTACTCATTCTTTGACGCAACTTCTTCAGGATAAAAGCCAGGTATTCTTTCTCATGGCCTCTTTATGATCAATTTCTCAAGTTTGAAGTGACTTGCATATATAGCCCACAAGTTCACTCTCACAATACAATAATTAGTAGAAGAAACTAATCATTGTAGATCACTGTCTATATATATTGTAATCTCTCAAATCTGGTCATAATGAGAATCACTCATTTTCTTACTTTCAAATGCTCTCTCTTCTTTGCTCTCTCATTAATACCTTTAGCTTGACATAATCCAAGAAGAAATTATTTCATTATTAGGATAGCATTATTTCACAAGAAGAAATTAAGATGCCATTATACATTATGGAAATGACTTAATTAAAGAAACTTGAATTACAAATGGACAATAATTTCAAAAAGCACAGCGTGAATTGATTAGGTTGATATACAAAAGGAAGGCCATCATGCTATTCAGGTATTCATAGCAAACTCCAAATTTTACCAAAATTACACTCCACCTCAATTTTTATCTTGAGTAATTATTGACTTAACAATGTTTAGTATTTCTCAAAGAAAAAAAAATCGTTAATGAGTTGTAATCTTATGAATTTTTCCTTACAAAATCAAGTTAGTATTTTAACATAAATTTGAAAATATGAAAAATATTATGAAGAGGAGTATAATTCATATATGTATTTATTTTACTCCTATAAATATTACATATAATATAAAGACCATGAGAAATTTATATTTTATCACCCTTTTTATGTGAGTTTTAGAAGTTTTTCTTAATTTACTTATAACTTTTTTCTTGCATTACAAACCACAATCTTGTTAAAAAATATGAATCTTCAAAATGGAACAATTTCGTACAACATGCCAAAATAAGAAATTTTAAAATTAATCAATATTTTTAACAAACTCAAATCCAAATATTTAATTATTACTATGTATATTACAAATTTTGATGTTTTTAAGCACACATTTAGACATATAAGTTTTATAATCACTAAAACCGTTACTTTAGTCCTTAACCTTTTGTTTGGTTGAAGAGAAAATCAGAGAAAAGAAAATAGGAAGAGAGAAAATGGAGAGATTTTGCTGTTTTCTCTTGTTTGGTTGTGGAGAGAAAATAGGGAGTAAAGAAAAAAATACACGTGGGACCCGCAAAAAATTTTTCTCGTCTCCACTATGAAGAACATGAGAGAGAAAGAGAGAAAACTTTTTAAATGACATTTCTACCCCTTGCAAAAGACTGAATCACCACCACGCATATCAATGGTAGCTTAGTCAGGATAGAGCAACACCAACATCGCCATCAAAATCTTCAAGCCCACAACCTACGATGCCACCATGGAGCACCGCATCGTACTCAAAATTGATGCCATGTGCCGCCTCTGTCACAGGTGAGCTCTTACCCAATATCTTCGACATTTGGTTGTACGTCGCTACTTCCAGCAGCTCGTCTCCACCCTCTACTTCTGCCTTCTTTGCAAAAGTGCAAAGAGAAATTAGGAACCTTTACATATGTAAATCCTAGTTGGCAGAGTTGTAATACCCGAGAAAGCATGATAGACTTGTATATGATTACAAAGGTAGCCTAATATCTGATTATCATATCTGTGAAGTTTTGTGACTATCTGAGTACGTTTAGTCTCTTTGTTGTAACTCAATGTGTGAAATATAGCTATTTTCAATCCTATTTTTGACTTAAACTAGTTAGTTAGTGGAAATAAGTATGGAGAACTTGTTTCTAGGTCACAAATGTATAGAAGTAGTTGTTATTAAAGTTTGAGAATGATCAGAGTTAGTTTAACATTTTTAAGCATACTGGTTGTGTGTTTTGGTGCCAGATTAACCCCCAGCAGATATGGAAAAATGTGAAAATTGTGTAACAAGATTTTTAATGAATCTTAGGATTGTTTTAAACTTGTTGGAAGTTAGGAAACTTGGTTTGGTGATAACTAAGTGTTCTTAACTGTTCGAGTGAATTTTGGTCTCTTAAGTGACCAAAATGTGAGGGCACGACCCTTTGTTTCTATTCTTGGCCAATTTAAGGCCAAAATGAGAGGCTTGGCTCATTTCTTATTCCTCTTCTCACGATTGCCACAGGAAAAGCAAAGGAGAAGAAAAATCAAAGTACCAAGGGAGAAGAATCAACAACTAAGCAAAGGAAAGATCTTAGGTTTGCAGAGGAACGGTTAACCGATTTCATTTCTGGGAATTGAGGTAGGGGGAACCTTGGTTTTACACTTTCTTCCATATTTCTTCATTAGGTCTAAAGAGTACTTCATGTGAATATTGGCTTTATAGTGTGATTTTGGTGTTCTTAGCTTGAATCTTATTGGATAACTTGAGGATGACTTGTTTTTGAGTTGTTGGGTGTATGAAAATGGATTTTCAGCCTTTGTATCCCTTTAATCCCACTTTAGATGAGTTTTGGGGTTTTAGGTTTTATATTGGATGATTTTCCACGATTGGTAGTTTGGCGTAAATTTGAAGGGGATTAAGAGTTGCTATGTATAGTTGGACCTTGCTAAAGGTTAGAAATCACTTGAAATCGTATTTTGAGTGATTGGAAGAGGGTCTAGTTCCAATGGAACAATACCCGTATTTGTAAAATTCTGTAGATCCTGAGTTTTGCAGTGGGCACTGCGGCGTGAGGCTTGGAACTTGTAGCGTGAGTGTGATGCACGCCCAGAATTTGGGACACGAGAGATGGGCGTCACGGTGTGGCACTTGGAGTACCACGGCGTGTTGAAGAACAGAGATGCGCGTTGTGGCATGGCAAATGAGTGTCGCGGTGTAGGCAACATTGTCCTGCTAGTACTAAAACTCGTGGCTTAGGCACCACAGCGTGGCATAGGGCATGCTGCGACATGAGTGCCAGTGAGTAACTAGATGTTGTGTTGTATTGCCTTGGAGTCTTCCGATTGTGTAGTTTCTTCGTTTATGCTTCCTTATGAGTATTGAGACTCAAATAGGAGTGTTGAACGAAGTGGTTGTTTGGTGAATGTAAAACAATTGGTATGTTAATTATTGTGGTATTTAACATCATTGTATTTCATATTGGTATTTAGGAATGTAAATCAATTGACATGCTAGTTATCATAGTAATTGGCATTATTGTTGTTCTTTAACTATGTTGATAGGGGTAAGTCCTCATTATCGATGGTCTAATATGATTTTGAACTAGTAGGTAAACAATTCTTCCCATCACAGAGATCATTATTATGGTCAAATATAATTTTGAATGAGTAGGTAACCAATCCTTCCTATCATAGTGATCACTATTGAAGACCGCGTTGTTGAGGATGGTTCAATTCCCTCACTTCTCGGAATGAAGACCGTTGGAACTGGGTTTCCAGTGCTTGTTCAAAGCTTATGGAACTGAGTTCCTTTGTTCTGTTCAAGTCTCATGTATATCATGACATTACCATGAAATTGGGTTCTTGTAAATGGTTTCATACATTTTGCATTATATATTTAGGATTACTGCATAGGCATGAATGCTAGACATAACTTGGCATAGCATGGCGATTGTATGGGTGGTTGCTATCATGACATATTCATGCATTGCAGTTGTATAAGAAATTATGTGTCTCTGAGATGGAGACGTTGTTTGCTTCTATGAGTGAAGTGTTAGTGTGATAATCGAGTATATTATCTATTTGTATATATATATATATATATATATATATATATATATATATATATATATATATATATGTGTGTGTGTGTGTGTGTGTGTGTGTGTGTGTGTGTGTATCTTGGTATTAGAATACTTCTACTAAGATTTATTTTTCTCACCCTGATTATGTTGCCAAGTAAATCTAGGTGCTAGTTCCTCAAAAGGAAAGGAGAAGATGGATAAAGATTAGTATAATTATATGCTTTTTGATAAAGCTTGTATAATATGCTAGTTTTCATTGTTGTAAAAGTTTATGTGTTGCAATATGCCTTGGAGGTAGTGATGTGTATATATATAACTTTTGTTATCGTGGCTTCCCATATTTATTCATTATGTATGAATGATATGGGTTAGTGTTTGGATGTTAGAAGTGACATGGTCAATATTAATTATTCTTTTATATGATGATATAACTGGATAGTAAATATTGGGATATCACAAAAGTCAGTGCAGTGGGCGGTGAAGATGCAATGAATGGGTTTATAAATTTAAAAAAATACAAATGGGATGAGGAAGGGGGCATCAAGTAAGGTAAAAGTAAGGGGTGGGAACTAGGGAAGGTAGAGAAATGGGGAGGGGATCAGGCGAGGGGTTGGGGTGGGAGTCACGTGGCCTAGAGATGGAAAAAATATGATATTGATAAGGATAGGCAAAGTTTTTGGAAAATAAAGAAAAATTGTTAAATGTATATTCTAGTACATTATAGGAAGGGTATATAAGTTATTTTATATAATTACATTTTCTTTTTTTCTTACTTTTCAACTTAACCAAACAAGAGAAAGAAAAACTTCTCATTTTCTTTCTCTCATGTTTTTCTTCATTCAAATAATAGGAAAAAGTGTAATTTTCTCTTCTATTCTTTTTCTTTCTTTTCATTTTCTATCCTCTCATTTTCTGTCTACATCTAAACAAAGGCTAAAAGATACACCTATTGTCAATTTAACTTTTTACAAATCAATTTTGTTAATTTAATCCCTTAATGTTTAAATACTCAATATCGTAAAGGTTGATTACTTGAGATGAACTTCATACCTTTAAACAAAGGTAATGGTTGAGATGAATCTGATAAGTTTTGGAAATATTTGACATAAAATTGAAATCAAAAATTAAACCTCAAAGAAAATTATGTAAGGAATGAAAAATGAATTTTTGCTATTTTTTAATATATACCATTCAATTATGTACTGTAACCAATAAGAGTTAAATGTTATGGTAAGCGAGTAATCTTTCCAGAAGAAGAATTAAAGTTTGAACTTTATATGGGATATCCAAGAATTATGAGCCACCACATTATTAAAAGAATTTGACTTATTAAATAGATAACAGTATTGTTAAACTTTTTAAATATTGCAAGTAATTATACATACATCGATAGATAATGGTGAAATTAAAGTGGATCAAAATTAAATCCACCTGACAAGATGTTAATGATAAATTAGAATATTATTTCAACAGGGAAGTTAAACAAATATAAGCACTGATAAAGTATGTTAAAAAGTCAAGGGATAATATAAATAGCGTTTAATTTTGATGCACTATTGTTACGAGTCAAAGTTCGCCTAACTAGATAAGGCTAAATGTGCAAACTACTGTAACTATTTGGTTCAGAATGAATCAAAAGGGAGCTAAGCATGATAAGTCTAAGGCCAAAGATGACACCCTACTAACAGCTCATCATGTCCTATTTTTTGGGAACTTCAAAAATTTTGATTAGTTTGGAGGGTGTTAGCTATGGCAACCATTACCCAAGAGGGGGTGAATTGGGTAATTACAAGTTTTAATGCAACTTTGACAAATTATGCATTTTGAATAACTCAATTAATAAATGTAGCGAAATAAGTCTAATAAATATACAACTATTGAGGATTACTCAAACACAACTTGGGATATATGATGAACAAAGTGAATAAGCTAGATATCAAGTTATAACAATCAAAACATCAAGATATGCAATAGATAAATATATTTCACTAAATACTAAATTTAAAGAGTGTAGGGAAGAGAGAATCAAACTCAAGAATTTATCCTAGTTCAGCCACCAACCACTTGTGGCCTACATCCAGTCCCCAAGCTTAACTTGAGATTTTCTTCACTATCTCCTAAACTTCACAAGTGCTAGGAAAACCTTTGTACAAACAAGAGCACTTCTCACACTTTGGGATACCTCACCCTTGTGTTAGAGCCTCCAATTCTTCAAGCTTCACAGGTGCTTGATGACCTTTACGATTTTGAGCACTCAACACCTTGGGATACCTCACCCTTTGTGCTTGAGTCTCTACTTTCAAGGGATGCCTCACCTTTTACAATTCTTGAGGGATACCTCACCCTCTTACAATGATTTCAAGATGAAGAGAAAGAATAGAAACTCTCACAAGAGTATATATACAACTTGAAGAACAAAGTATGGATAATAAGAAAACTCTCTCAAGAGTGGATAATACAAGTTGAAGCTCAATGGGTATAAAGGATTCACACTTTAAAACTCAAAATATGATTTTTATGATTCAAGGATTAATTCTAGTGTTCAAGAGGTGTATAAGCTTCATACAACACTTATATAGAGCCCAAATGATAAAATAGCCGTTAGTAGTGTTTTATAATGATTTTCTATGAAAACTAGCCGTTTATAGCCATTAGAAACGTTCCTAGGCACTTGGTAATCGATTACAAGCTTCATGTAATGGATTACAAGCTTTTTGGATACTTTATAATCGATTACACACTTCCTGTAATCGATTACATGGCTTCTGTCAATGTTGTAATCGATTACATGACTTGTGTAATCGATTATAGCATTTCTAGTTTTGAAAACTGACTTTAAAAGGTCATAACTTCTTCATTTATTATCCGATTAAAGTGAATAACAATTCATTGAAATATCTTTGAGTTTATTTTCATATGAAAGAAGTTTCTAAATAAAACTCAAAGTATTTTGAAAGATATTATCAAAATAGTAACCAAAGGTCATATTTCCAAAACTCAAACTTTAATTGGTCATAACTTTTTCGTTTCCTATCCGTTTACAGCAAATGACCACTCATTGGAAAGATATTTGAGTATATTTTCATATGAAATAAGTTTCAAAACAAAACTCAAATTAATTTGAAAGTTATAATCAAAAGAGTAACTAAATGTCAGTTTTATAAAACACAAATTTGACTAATTTTCACAAATTTGAAATACCACCAAGGCTAGCTTTCCAAAAAAAATTTATTGGGCATTTAAACATTTTAGAAACACTTATAAAGATGTTTAAACTTGTTTAAACTTAGTGTGATTTATTTTTACCTTTACACAAGATCTAAGTCCTATAAACTATTCTTGAAGAACCTTGGGACTTAATCTTTGCACTTTCAATCCTTTGACTTCTTGATGTAATCCAAGCCTCCGAAATTTTCTTCTCTTCATGTCTTGCACAAGCTTGAAACATCTTTATTATTTTCATTCTTATTGAGTTGAGCATAATTGTAATCTTTTTACTTTCTTGTTGCAATGCTCACTCTTGGTACTTGAACTATCTTACAAAGTATTACTCTCTTAAAACAAGCATAGTTAGTCCAAATTCATAACTCAATATCTTCATATGCATTATTCATAAATGTATAACTCTAGTCAGTCTAACATGCATATAATACTTTCATAGATACATTCAAATAAGATATTTATTAATTACAAATAGATATGCCTATATAGGATGTAACAAAAAACACTTTACACATTTTCATCAAAATAGAATCAAATCCAATATTAATTCAATACAACTTGTATAATGCATTATTGGATATATTATATAATGAATGTTACATATATCTCATTGCATGATTATTAAATAAAATATAATTCGATAAGATACATAATCATGCATGATACAATTTATCTCATTAAGTACATTTATGTAATATGATCAATATTCTTTTGTGATGCATTTGACATCTATTAAGCACAACTATAAAGCATAAGCATCATTCTTTTTGTTTTATATTTGTCATCATCAAAATCTAACATATTAAACCATTGGGGCAAACTTATTTCCACAATCTCCTCCTTTTTGATGATGACAAATCACCAAAGAAAAATATGTTTAGCAATATATAAGAATGGATATTCATGTAAGCATATCAAACAATAAGCACAAGGAACATATTTTTCGTTCCAATTTTTACTCCCCCTATTTGACACCAACAAAAAGGCTTAGGAAAAAAAATAATATTTTCTCCCTTATAGATAAAACTCATGTTGTCAAAAGGAGTAGGATTTTCTCAATGAAAGAATCAAAAGATATGAAGTTTAAGAATGTTTACCTTCTTTCATTGATAGAGGGAAAGACAATAAGAGATGATCTTTGTTAACATATTGATAGTATTAACAATAAAACACTTCATGTCAAATAAAGATGTAAGCCAAGAGATATAAGCAACAATTTAAGAATAGGCTCCCCCTCAAAATATATATATTATCAAAATATTAAACTTAATAGTTTAACATAGTTATGTATATATTTATAGTCAACGAGGAGATGGAAGAAAGATATGTAAGAAAAGCAAGATAAGCTTCCCCTTATTAAAGCTCAAGGTATATAAAGGGAAATATATATGCCAAGACCATGTAAGTATATTATCATAAAGAAAAGTAAGGCAAAGATACATATTCTTAATCCATCAATCACAAACCATTTCAAAAACTTCTCCCCCTTTCAAAAAGAATTTTACAAAAGCACATTATATTTTTAAAAGTATTTTAGAAAGGTAGAGAGGTTTAATATTAAAGCCACATATTCCTAGAGAATTATCAAACCCAAGTTAAAAGAACATATGAAAGTAAATCTCATCTCTTTTTCATTGAACAAGAGTCTTGAGAAAATAAAATACTTTAAAGAACAAGGCTTATTTTTTGAAGTATCAAGAAGAGCTCTATAGAATATTTCAAAAGATCTATTTGAAAACTTTTTTAAGCATTCTCTTAAGATTTAATATAACATTTCAAAGCAAATGAAGAGAATACTACGTTTATAACACAAATCAAGTGATTTCCAAAATTTTAAGACAATTAGGAAGTGAAAATACTTTCAAGTTCTTAAGACAAGTTCAAAAGATTCTCAAGGATATGAAACTAGAAAAGCTTCTAAGAGATTTTGTTTAAAAAAAGAAAACTTTTTAGTCAAATCATAAACTCTTTTCAAAACAAGTGCATGATTCTCATATGTGTTATACTATTAAGAAACCATATATCAAGAGAATCATAGATATCAAACATTCACCATGATGGAATATGCTATAGGGATCTAAACATGTATAGAACTAATATCATTCATCCTATATGCAATGACAAAAATAGCAAGTTAATATCTAATTTAGCACTTTGTCAATGCTAAGCATACTTCTCATGTAAGGAAATCATCTAATAATTTAAGATCAAATTATCAACAAGTATCATACAACACATAGCATATAAAATACCATAATAACTTAAGGATAGAGATACTTATTGAGAGAGTGATGCTTCGTTTAGAATGTTCTTCATTTATTGGATCTTTGAGTTTGAGCTTTCTTCTATTGAGTATTCCATTCCATTGCTCTTGAAGAAAGTCTCCTCATGTCTTTCTTCATTCAACTCTTCTCATTTATCCACATATACTTGACACTTTAATATTTGATGGCTATACTTGAAGCACATAGAGATACTTGCAAAGCTAACTTTAAAAGTTCTCTAAATCATAAGTTAGCATCAAATGTCATTTAAGCTCATTTACAAGCATAATTTAGGTTGATATATAATGTAAAACATATATCACATTATCAACCATGCAATATTAGTTTTAACAAGAATGCATGAAGCACATATGCACTTGAATCCATAAACATGATTTAAGCATTTTAAGGCATGATTTAAGTTTATAAGAAACACATGATCAACATCAAAACTTATATAAGCATTTTGGGGAAAACAATGATCATGTAAGGCATGTAATATCAAGTAAGGAATTCTAATATGTACACATGTCAATCAAGAACAAAAAAAATCCCTTATTGTAATGAAAGAATTGAAAAATCATGGAATTATAACTTTTGAAACCATTTACATCTTGTTTTCAAGATTTAAACTTATCAAACAAGAAGATATATACAATTTTACTTTCCAATCTCCAAGTGAGTATAGAAGACAAGTAGGCATCAAAGAGAAAGGATTAAAACTGCTCATGAGCATGTGAATTTCAATATTTAAACAAAGAGAATTGATTACAAGCTCAAGACTAAAAATATTACCATAACATGTCATTCCAAGCAAGATGTGTGCATATCTAGCATGTTAGCATATGTAAAGACACTTTTAAAATATAATGCTAGAAAAGCATAATTTAAGGCACGTTAAGGCATAAAATAAATATCTATTTATCCAAATATTACATGATATTCAAATTAAAGCATAAGTAAGGATAAAATATTGATATCACCAAATGTGTACTGTTTGAGTTTTTGTAGATGACTTCAACTTCTATGCCTCAAGGCTCCTTGAGAATGTTGTGGTTCTCCATGTCTTTCTTTTTATGTTTTTTACCATTTTTGGAGAACTTGAACCATTTTAAGTTTTTCCAACCTCAAGTAGCATGGTTGTATTTCACTTCATTTGCATGCTTGAGCTAATGGTCACCCTACAACATAATTCAAAGTATTTTCTTTGCTATCCACCAATTTTGGACCCATAGGGGTTAGTCATTAATTATTAATCCATTATGCTTTCATAAAAAGATAATTTTTTCATAGTATGTAAATTGAGCACAACAAATTAAACAATCAATTACCATTAAGCACATAACCAAAAGCAAGCTTACTTTCATGATATATAGACAATTCAAATCATAGCAAGCATACCTAGGCATTGTAGAATCTCATGTACCAAGATATAAATAAATTAATGAGCTATGGTATAACAAGAATTAATATAATCATGTGCTAAACAAAATATTTATATTTTATCAAGTGCACATGATTCTATCATTTACCTAGGGCCTATAAGGAATATACCTCATATTCATTGTCTTTTTAAGTGAATGTGCATAAGAGGTAAAAATATTTGATACCTTGGCCTTGGTAATCAAGGAAACTCTTTTCTTTACCCATTGTTTCTCTTTCGGTGTTTTGACCTTTGCAAGTTCCACATTTTGTACTTGAGAAGCTTTGGTTGAAGTCATCTTCCTTCTTTGATCAAAACTTCTACCAATGGGCTTTGGAAGCATTCCCCTTGATGATTCCTTTTTCACTTGACCAATTTATCCATCCTTTTGAAAAGTTTTCTACATAATTGAAACACTAAGAGGACATTTTGGTACCCACTTCATCTTGGGTCCTTCAATGTTATTACTAGGGCATTTAGGATCTGTAGGAACCCATTTCATATTATTTCTCATATAAGAATTTCTTCTATAATTGCATAAATGAGAAATATGTCCTAGATGACCACAAAAGTTGCAAACAAGTGAATTCAATGATGGCTTGGTCCTTTGAAGATCATTTTTGAAAAACTTGAGCCTTTGGTTGTTATTACATTTTAAACTATTTTTGCCATAAACCTTGCTTGAATTTTCATGTGGAATAACATCAATTTCATTCTTACTAACACACATGGATTGTAAACAAATAGAATTATTAGCTTTGGCAAATTTAGAAGATAAGTCCTCAACTTGATTTTTTAAATTAATATATTTTTCACAAAAAGTTAAGGTTTCACATTTTAAAGGCATTTCCTCATCAAGAAAAGCATATTCATTTTTCAAGATATCAATTTCATTTTCAATGGAGGAAATGTTTTCCAAACAAGATGAGTTTTTCTTTTCTAAAAGCAACAAACCATCATGCAATTCATCATATGCACATTTTAGCTCATCATAGGAAGGACTATAATATAGTTTAACATTATTTACCTCAAGGTCCTTTTTAGCCATATATGAAGTAGTCTCAATTTCTAGCATATTTGGCTCTTTAAGGGAATCACCATCTTCCTCATTAATTTTGTTTTGCTTTGCCTCTTCTTCAAATTGAGCACCATCATCACCAAGAGACATTGAGCTCATTTTCTTGCTTTGAACATGTTCTTGAGGAAATTTTTCAATGTTATCTTCCTCTTAAGAATTTTGCTCTTCTTGCTCTCTATATACAACTTTATACACAAAATCATTATTAGCAAGATAGATAGAATCAAGAGCATTCTATATATCTTTAGCACTAGAGCAATTCTTAATTATAGCATAAACATCATCATTTAAACTACTTCTCAAAATTTGTATAGCTCTAATGTTCAAAGAAAAGCATTTCTTTTCATAGGCATTCCAAGTTTGTTTTGATTTGCAAGTAAATCCATCAAGCACAATATCCCACAAATCAATATCAATAGATTGCATATAAATTTCCATTCTAGCTTTCTAATAAATGAAATTCACACCATCAAAGAATGAAGGTTTATTAATTTCAAAACCTTCCATTTGAAAAGCTTTTAATGGTTGCCAAATAAACAATGATCTTTAACTCTAAGCGGTTAAGCTTTTACTAGAGCACGAAGCTCTGATACCACTTGTTAGCTATAGCAACCATTACTCAAGAGGGGGGTGAATTGGGTAATTACAAGTTTTAATGCAACTTTGATAAATTATACATTTTGAATAACTCAATTAATAAATGCAGCGGAATAAGTCTAATAAATGTACAACATTTGAGGATTACTCAAACACAACTTGGGATATATGATGAACCAAGTGGATAAGCTAGATATCAAGTTATAACAATCAAAACATCAAGATATGTAATAGATAAATATATTTCACCAAATACTGAATTTAAAGAGTGTAGGGAAGAGAGAATCAAACTCAAGAATTTATCCTGATTCAGCCACGAACCACTTGTGGCCTACATCCAGTCCCCAAGCTTAACTTGAGAATTTCTTCACTATCTCCTAGACTTCACGGGTTCTAGGAAAACCTTTGTACAAACAAGAGCACTTTTCACACTTTGAGATACCTCACCCTTGTGCTAAAGCCTCCAATTCTTTAAGCTTCACAGGTTCTTGATGACCTTTACAATTTTGAGCACTCAACACCTTGGGATACCTCACCCTTTGTGCTTGAGCCTCTACTTTCAAGGGATGCCTCACTCTTTACAATTCTTGAGGGATACCTTACCCTCTTACAATGATTTCAAGATGAAGAGAAAGAATAAAAACTCTCATAAGAGTAGATATACAACTTGAAGAACAAAGTATGGATAATAAGAAAACTCTCTCAAGAGTGGATAATACAAGTTGAAGCTCAATGGGTATAAAGAATTCACACTTTAAAGCTTAAAATATGATTTTTATGATTCAAGGATCAATTCTAGTGTTCAAGAGGTGTATAAGCTTCATACAACACTTATATATAGAGCCCAAATGATAAAACAGTCATTGATAGTGTTTTATAATGATTTTCTATGAAAACTACCCGTTTATAACCGTTAGAAACGTTCCTAGGCACTTGATAATCGATTACAAGCTTCATGTAATTGATTACAAGCTTTTGGACACTTTGTAATTGATTACACACTTCCTGTAATCGATTACACGGCTTCTGTCAATGTTGTAATCGATTACATGACTTGTGTAATCGATTACATCATTTCTAGTTTTGAAAATTGACTTTAAAAAGTCATAACTTCTTCATTTCTTATCCGATTAAAGTGAATGACCATTCATTGGAAATATCTTTGAGTCTATTTTTATATGAAAGAAGTTTAAGAACAAAAATTAAAGTATTTTGAAAGATATTATTAAAATAGTAACCTAATGTCAGATTTTCAAAACTAAAACTTTAATTGGTCATAACTTTTTCGTTTCTTATCCGTTTAAAGCAAATGACCACTCATTGGAAAGATATTTGAGTATATTTTCATATGAAATAAGTTTCAAAACAAAACTCAAATTAATTTGAAAGTTATGATTAAAAGAGTAACTAAATATTAGTTTTACAAAACACAAACTTGACTAATTTTCACAGATTTGAAATACCACCAAGGCTAGCTTTTCAAAAATATTTTGTTGGGCATTTAAACATTTTAGAAACACTTATAAAGATGTTTAAACTTGTTTGAGTTTAGTGTGATTCTTTTTTACCTTTACACAAGATTTAAGTCCTATAAACTATTCTTGAAGAACCTTGGGACTTAATCTTTGAACTTTCAATCCTTTGACTTCTTGATGTAATCCAAGCCTCCAAAATTTTTTTCTCTTCATGTCTTGCACAAGCTTGGAACATCTTTATTATTTTCATTCTTCTTGAGTTGATCATAGTTGTGATCTTTTTACTTTCTTGTTACAATGCTCACTCTTGGTACTTGAACTATCCTACAAAGTATTACTCACTTAAAACAAGCATTGTTAGTCCAAATTCATAACTCAATATCTTCATATGCATGCTTCATAAATGTATAACTCTAGTTAGTCTAACATGCATATAATACTTTCATAGACATATTCAAATAAGATATTTATCAATTACAAATAGATATGCCTATATAGGATGCAACAAAGAACACTTTACACATTTTCATCAAAATAGAATCAAATCCAATATTAATTCAATACAACTTGTATAATGCATTATTGGATATACTATATGATGAATGTTACATATATCTCATTGCATGATTATTAAATGAAATATAATTAGATAAAGTACATAATCATGCATGATACAATATATCTCATTAAGTACATTTATGTAACATGATCAATATTCTTTTGTGATGCATTTGACATCTATTAAGCACAACTATAAAGCATAAGCATCATTCTTTTTGTTTTGTATTTGTCATCATCAAAACCTAACATATTAAACCATTGGGGCAAACCTATTTTCACAGAGGGATTCATGGAGGAAGTGATCCCCCCAAGGTGTTCAGATCTTGGAATGCAGGACTCCATAAAAGCCGTTGGATGAACAGCATCTTAAGATCACATATTCACCTAGTAATAAGAAGCCAAAACTCATTAAGGCCCTTGATTATGCCTAAATTACCCCATTTTTGTTAACTAGAGTGATAACCTTACACCTATGAGCTAACTTGTCACTATTTCTAAAGCTAGAAATGGAATAACCTTAAACAAAGCAAAAAGAGGAATGAAAACACAAAGTCCTAGCCTTGTACCTGGTCATCCATTAACTCTTAAATTCTCTTCGTCCCTTTTCAAACAAAGATACGTTATCAAAAGCCGTGAAGGAGACAACACAGGGGCAGAAGATTCTTGGGCTAATTATTGAATCTTGATGCGAGGCTTCTACTTTCACCCTCCAAACTTCTCTCATGGATGTTTTACCAAGTTCTTAATCCAGGACAGTAAAATCAATTCCCATTTCCTCACCTGTCTCACAAGTATATGAACCATTTTCCTATTTTTCTATCTTATTCAAAAATACACCAGAACAACTATTAGTGTAAAGTTTTTTACAATCAATTATACATTACCACATATGTGACTTTGAAGGTTATTAATGTGAGAGTCAAACATCTTTGATGATATAACAATGTATAATTGAATGACAGTAAAAAAAATTTACATTGACAGTGCATTTAAATTAAATCCATGTATATATTGTAGAGACTCTCCATGGTGGAGCACAATATATGAATAAGACAAGGTGCTTGCTAAAGTATTAGTGCATATGTTTGGTTTATGGTTTGCACCCACAAACCAAGCTTTGGTGGGTGCCTTATTTTATACATGTTTGGTAAAAGCACATTTCAATTATTTGTAACTAGATTTTGATCTCAAAACCATGATTTGAGAAGAAGTAAGAAATTTTTGCTTTTCTATTCATCCAAATTCAGTTTTGCAAACTAAAAACCAAACATACTATTATTTGTCATTAAGGAATGGAAATTATTTGTTGCACACTCAGAATATGATACCTATGGGATCTAGTATCTAGGTGTGAGTGTGTTTCTTTGTTCTCGTATATCGTGTGTATAATTTTAAAATTTGCACCATATCCTCATGTGAATAAGGTGTCATAAAAGTATCGTATTGTGAGTGTTCAAATATAAGAACAATTGAGGAATCATAACTTGGTGAAACTTTTTTTTCTAGAGAAAGAATAAGGAACTTAGATAGTTGTGAATACCCAATTTTATCTATATCATTAAAGTTTTTTAAAAAAAAAGAAAAAAGAAAAGAACCAAGTCAAAAATTTTGCAGCATACAAGCCAAATACAAAAGTACAAAGTAAGCCTTCTTGGTCATTATAAATAAAGGGAAAAAGGAGTGATGCTGAAAATTTTCAAAAATGAAACATCAAAAGAGAATGGATTTGCTGCCAAGACTAAAAATTGAGCAAAGGATTAAACACAACAAATGGGAGGGTTGCAACCATGCAAGAGAAAAAAAAAGAAATGAAGCAAGCCAAGAAAGAGGTGGAAAGGGACTGCACAATCTGATTCAACCCGAGAGATTTTTTCTGTGAGCCTGTGTAAGGGAAACTGAGAACGATTTTTAGGGGGGAGCAGTCTCAACACTTCAAACTCAATAATCACCTTCACCCAAAAACTATAACCACTTTTATACATTTCATCTTCATCTTCACCTCCCATCAACCATCAACCTAAACATCTCATCCTCACCAAAACACAACCAAGATTCCAAACCCCTATCAACCACATAGCACCACCAACACAGCCTTTCCATCTCTATTTTGCACCACCAAAATCGTCCCAACAGACCAATACCAAAACCCCATCACACTCAAACCAAATCAACAACACAACTAATCACCCAACTAGCTCCTAAAACCACAAAATACATCCCTTCAATAGCCACACACACAAGTAACCTCCATAAGAGGATCCCACACCTCAATCCTCAAACAACCATTAACCACCATCTTCAACCTTCATCATTTTACTATTAACCACACAAACCCACCATCTTCCTCACCATCGCCCTATAGCCATCACCTCACCACCCATCAATTTCCAACAACCTTCATCATCTTCAATCTTCACCATCAACAACCAACAACCACCCACAAACCCACCAATAACAACCATAGCCACTATCCACAAACCCACAGCCCACCATATTCATTTTCAACCTCCACCCTCAAACAACCAATAACCACCATCTTCAACCTTCATCAATTTTCCAACATTAACAAACATCAATAACACCAAACCAGTAGCAAATCCAAACCATACCCAAGCCACATTGAACCGGAGCCACCATCATCTGTCAACTAGCCGTTTCATGCACCAGATCCAAGCCTGTCGTGCCGAACTTGTGAACCGCGTCCACCATCCTTTGTTTCTACCAGATCCCATTCACGAACTTGTGACCCGCATCCTACGACAGCCCACCATCGTTGCCGGCAAGCCGCACCGCAGCTCCATCCCTTATCACTTGAGCCAACCACCAGCGTTGACTCTCATTCCTCACCTGCAACTATTTCAAAAAGAAACAGAACCCCCTCTTCCTTTTCCTTCTTTTTCATAGGTCGCTATATTTGTTCTCCTTTTTTATTTTATTTTATTTTCTTTTTCTTTTGTTTTAAAATTCTGCTATTTTCTTTTTTTTTTTTTTTTTAGAAAATGGTTTGGATTAATAGGTTTATTAGGGTTTTTAAAAAAAGAGTAAAAAAATATAAACCAAAAATATAAAATAAAATAAATGATAAAATATATATATATATATAATAAGTGAACCTTTTTTAGAAGAATAAAATAGGATTATCTGAGTTGTGACAACTTGTTAATCCTGTAACTTTTATAATCATCTGACTTATGACAACTTGATGATTCACTTTTTTGTCTTCAAATTTTATAAAATAAATCATTAATCCATAATGACTCAAAACTTTTTTTAGAAAAAAATAAAAAAAAATTCACAACAAAATTAATAATCAACAGGTGATGTCTCTAGCATGATGTAATACCCTAGAAAATTATGTTAGACTTGTCTATGATTACAAATGTAGCCTAATACTTACTTAACATGTCTATGTAGTTTTGTGACTTTCTGAGCATGTTTAGGTACTTTGCTGTAACGTTATGTGAGAAATATAGTTGTTATTTGCTCCGAATATGGCTTAAACTGCTTAGTTAATGGAAATAAATGTGGAGAGTTTATTTTCAAGTTACAAATGTGGGAACTGTATTACAGTTAAAGTTTGAGAATTTTCAGAGTTAGTTTGGCATTTTAAAGCATACTGGTTGTGTGTTTTAAAGTCGGTTTGACTCCTAGTTGATATGAAAATATCAGTTTTTGGTAAAATATATTTTTTATTAAATCTTAAGATTTATTTTGAATCTATTGGAAGCTATGAAATTGGATTTGGTGAAATCTGAGTGTTCTTAGCAGATCGGGGTTTTGGTGCTATCCAAGAGAAGCCAAATTAGACTTCCCTTGTTAAATATCCCACGGTTGGGATATTTGAGAAGCAAAAATAGAGGAGAGAAAACGTGAAGAAAGAAGGAGGAGAAAGAAGAAGGAAAGAGAGGAAATAGACCAAAGAGGAGGATTAACAATTAAGGAAGAGGAATTAAGAGGAGGTTGACTTCAACTTTAAGACTTTGAGGTAGGGGAAAAGCTTGTTTTTACTTCTTGACTTCGTCTTTTTCATTTGGTTCATGAGAGACTTGATGAAGGGTTTAGGGGTTTTAAAGTGTGATTTTGTGTTTATGGTTGTAAATGTTTGAATCTTGTTAGAAAGTTTAAGAATAGCATGTTTTTGGGTTGCTAGAGGCATGAGAACAATTTTTCATCACTTGAACACCCTTCATTGCCATTTGAGTTGAAAATGAGGGTTTTAGGTTTAGGTTGATAAATGATTTGTGATTGGTTGATTTATGTGAAATTGAGGTTGTTCAAGAGTTACAATATGTTGATGGACCTTGTGGAAGGTTGGAAATCACTTGGAGGTGAAGTTTAAGTGATTGGAAGAGGGGTAAGTTCCAATGGAACAGTACCCGAATCTGCAAAATTTTGCAGAATCCATATTCTGCTGTTGGCACCATGGCGCAAGGCACTACACATCGCAGCATGAGTGTGATGCACGTCCAGTACTGAGAACCCAAGAGTAGGGCACCACAGCGTGGCTCAGCTTGTGCCGTAGTGTGAAGAGACAGAGTGCCCGGTGCCATGGCGTGGCTGTGGTGTGCCGCGGCATGAGGTCTAGTTTTGGACAGAAATTATTGTGTGATGCAATGGGACCTATGATAGGTGTAGTTGCTTAGTTTATGCTTCTTAATGAGTGCTGAAACACTAGTAGGAGTATTTAATGAAGTGTGAACGTCATGAATGATATAGATTCGTAGTGCTAATTATGTGGATAATTAAGCACGATTATACATAAATATTGTGTATTGAGATGAAAAGAGGAAATGAACATGTAATGCATATAAACCAATTGTGAAACTAGTTATGAGAAGTAATTAGTAATTGTTTTGCATGAAATGTTTGTAGAGCATATTGAGGTGTGTAATATCATCGCTATATGATTGTTGAATTATATTGATTTGGAATGCTAATTATAAGTGTTTAATTAGTAATGATGATATACTTGATTGTATGTGATGCCTTATTGAAAAGTGTGAGCCCCGTAAATGTGCGTGAGCCCCGTAGATGTGGGTGATCTATATTTAGGTAAGGAGGATTGTATCCTTCCTATTATAGAATTTTGGGGATGGATTTTCTCGTGCATTATCGATAACTGTGTAGTTGATGGACTTCACCACCTAGGGGGAAATAGATTTTCTCTGTGATAATGTTGTGGCTGGATGGACTTCCAGTGCTTGTTCAAGGTTATGGTTATGACTTATATGTGTGAAACAACATCATGTTTTGTTCTTGTTTTGCATGCATTCTTGGGCATTTTAGGCATTTTAGTTTTTCTTTTGGTTTGTTTTTCCCTTAGTTCGAATAACTGCGATATTTGTGGTGTTGTTGTGCAGGATTGGTACTCAATTGGCCTTGAAATGGATGGAAAGCTTGCGTGATTGAAGTTGGAGCTTTATGGATAGTAAAAAGGTACAAAAAGACCACTCCAGAGGGATCCACGGCCTGCCTGTGGAATTTCCCACGGCCATGGATCAAGCAGCAGCTTGAAGAAGCAAAAGAGAAATTTCAGAGAATTCCACGGCCTGGCCATGGAATGATCCACAGCCTGGCCATGGAATGATCCATGGCCATGGAATTCTAACAGCATGATCCATGGCTGTGGATCGCAGTGCGCAGTAATTTTTAAGTTTTTATTTTTATTTCTTTTAGGGGCTTTTTAGCCAATTAAAATTCTAGGTTATAAATAGATGTCCTGAATACAATTAGGGGGTTCTAATTTGATTTTGGAGGAGACACATTGGAGGCTCTTGATCTTCATCTTTCTCCCTTCTTCTTCCATTGTTACGGGTTTGAATGTTCTTGAACATGTTTTCTGATTCTTTCTTCTCCATGTCTGAGTAGTTTTCTTTATTTCTAGGATTGGGCAATGTCCTTTAATACATTGATAATGATTAATTGACTCTGTTTCCCCCTTTTATTAATCTTGAATATTCTTTGATTCAATCCTTATTGCTCTTATTCATGTAAATTTACTGGCCACTTATTTGCATCTCATAGACATTTAGAGACGTATTGAGAGGTGAACCTAGGTGTTGGAACCATAAGAATTGAACTTAAGGTCTAAATCACGAGAGTAGTTTTAGCCTTTCGAGGATTCAATGAATTACCACAAAGCGTAATAGGTTCAATTTAAATTCAATTATCACGAGAGTAGGAATTGGTTTAATTGGGTACGGATCTTGTATCTTGAGAAAGAATATTAATTAATATAAGATAATTCACCTTCAATTGAATTTGATTTAATAAAAGGGTTATTAATTAGGAATTGTCTTGTATCATTATGGTACCCCCAATCTTAGAAGCTTTCTTGAATCTGAATACCTTTCTTGATAACTTGCTATTTTTGTTCTAAATTCTGCACTTTAATTTTTATTTAATTGCTTTGTTATTAAGTTCTTCTTAATCAACAATCATATTCTCTTTTGTTTAATTTAATTGAATTAATTAATTAATTGGTATTCATAGACATAGTCCCTGTGGATTCGATCTTTTTATTACTTGAAGACGAAACTGTACACTTGCGGATTTCACGCTTCAAGTTTTTGGCGCCGTTGCCGGGGACTATGTTTTTCTTGAATATCAGTTTAATTTTTAATGTAATTATTTTAAACCTTTTTATTTTTATCTAGTTCTTACGTTCTTGTTTTCTCTTTAACTCTCTGCAGGTAATTTCTCTTGTTTATGCAAAGTACTAGACATTTCGGGACTCTTATTGAAGCAGATTATGAAATTGAAAGAACTTTACGTAGAAGGAGAAGACAACAAAGGCAAAGAGTAAGAGAAATATATGAACCAACACTTGTCATGGCAGCAGCTGAGGAAAATAAATTGTTAAAAGAGTATGCAGCCCCTAATGCTCAGGGTTTGCGATCTGGAATTGCTCGGTCAGACATTGAAGCTAGGCACTTCACCATACCTCCTGCCTTACTTTCTATGATAAGGCAAAACTAGTTTGGAGGATTGCCATCAGAGGACCCGAACAATCATGTGGAAATGTTCTTGGAGTTCTGTTAGACCGTCAAGATTGAAGGCGCCTCTGTTGATGTTATTCATCTCCGCCTGTTTCCTTTATCATTGTGAGATAAAGCTAGAGCTTGGCTGAAGTCTGTTCCCGCTAAGATGATAACTACTTGGGACCAATTGGAGCAAGCCTTCTTAGATAAATTCTTTCCACCAAGACTGCTCACCTAAGGACCCAAATCACAAGCTTTGTTCAGAAAGATGGCGAGTCATTGTCAGAAGCTTGGGATAGATATAAGGCTTTGTTGGAAGCCTGCCCACACCATTGGTTAGAGAAATGGTTGATCTTCCACACCTTCTACAATGGTTTAGAATATTCTTCGAAGGTGTCTCTTGACTCTACAGTTGGTGGAGCTTTGATGATTAGAAGGCTCACAGAAGCTTATGGGATAATTGAGAGTGTAGCTTCAAATCATCACCAATGGGCTAATGAAAGAGGCCATAACCCGAGAAAGCTCTCGGAAAGTAAGTTTGAGGTAGATGGTGTTGATTTAATTTTATCAAAGTTTGATTCTTTGAATAAATGCTTTGACATGCTTAAGAAAGCTCATGTTAATGCCATAGGTGCCTTTAATAATTTTTGTGAGATTTATGAAGCATAGGGACATATAGGTGCCGAATGCCAAGTTGGAATTGGATCCTCACGTGGTGCACTGGTGGAGCAAATGGAATCATGCTACAATTTTCATGACTTTAACCAAAAGGGGAGGAATGATCCATATTCCCAAACTTACAACCCCGGTTGGATGTCACGTCCTAACTTCTCTTACCGGAATAATTAGTACCAAGCTGGGCAAGGTAATGCTAAACCCTCTTCTGGAATCCCACAGGTACAAAAATATAGACTTGAGTCTCTTCTTGAGAATTTTGTTGAGAGCCAGTCTAAGCAAAATGAGGAGTTTAGGCACCATAGTCAAGTTGTTACTGAGGCCATTAGAGAGTTGTCAGCTAAGGTTGACAATTTGGCCATTCATAATAAGATGTTAGAAACCCAGATTGCCCAACAAGCAAGCATTTCATATAGGCAACAAGGTAAGTTTCCTGGTCAACTAGAAATAAACCCAGGGATTGAACATTGTAAGGCTGTGAGTTTGAGGAGTGGAAAGAAGTTAGAGGATCCTAAGGGTAACGGGGAGAGTGACAAAGATGAGGAGAATGAGGAAAAAGAGACTAATACACAACCCTTAGAAGAAGAGGAAATTAATGAGAAAGTGTCTAAGTATATACCCCTTGAGCCATACCAACCCCCGGTTCCCTTCCCTCAAAGATTGGCCAAGGCGAAGTTAGACAGGTAGTTTGGGAAGTTCCTAGAGGTCCTTAAGAAATTGTAAATTAATGTACCCTTCACTGAGGTGTTAAAACAAATGCCTACCTATGCTAAGTTTCTTAAGGACATCTTGTCTAATAAGAGGAAGCTGGAAGGCTATGAGACAGTAGCTTTAACTGAGGAGTGTAGTGCCTTAATTCAAAATAAATTGCCTCCTAAGTTAAAGGATCCAGGTAGCTTCTCTATTCCCTGTTTGATTGGAAACACAAATTTTGATAAAGCTCTTTGTGATTTGGGGCTAGTGTTAGTCTTATGCCTCTTTTGGTGTGTAAGAAGTTGGAGGTGGGTGAGCTAAAACTCACAACTATCTCACTTCAATTGGCGGATCAGTCTGTCAAGTACCCAATAGGCATTTTGGAGGATGTTCCTATCTATGTTAGTAAGTTTTATATGCCAGTGAATTTTGTTGTGCTTGACATGGAAGCTGATGTTACAATGCCAATCATACTTGGGCGTCCATTCCTTGCCACTGGAAGGGTGATCATTGATGTCTATAAAGGAAAATTGACTTTGCGGTTGAATGATGTGGAAGTAGTTTTTGATGTTTTTAAATTTGAAAATAATTCTAATTCCTTAAATTCATGTAATCATATTGATGCTACTAAAGTTGTGGATAATGTTGTGCTTTCAGGTATACAGGAATCAGTGACTAATGCTATGCCTTGTAAGGAAGGACCTAAGAAGCAGAGTGACAAATGTGTCAAAAAGCATGAATTTAAAAATGAGGATAAAGTTCTTGTTAATAACTCACTTCTACGTTTCTATCCTAGTAAGTTATGGTCAAAATGGTCAGGACGATATGAGATTGTTCGAGTTTTATCCTACAGTGTGCTTGAGGTGAAGAAAGAAGACCATGAGCCTTTCTTGATAAATGGACAGAGAGTGAAACACTTTGAAGGAGTAGGGACTGAGCACTACTTCGTTGACGTTACTTGAGCACTGAAACCAGACCAAAGTCGAGCTTATGACTTTGAACAAGCGCTTCTTGGGAGGCAACCCAAGTTTTCTTATTTTTCTGTTTTAATTCCTTCTTTTTCTTTTGATTTAGTGTGTTAGATTGTTTGTTTGATGTTTGTCTCATGGATCTTGTCTAGGTTTGACCCTTTTTGAAGCTCAAATTAGTAGGAGAGTGAAGTCTGAAAGTTCCACACCAAGCCCATGAAAAATTCCATAGCCGTGGATTGAACACCAGAATATTTTCCACCACCGTAGTGAGTTCTTTTCTTTTCTTTTATCCCTTCTCTTGTTTTAGATTTTTACATTGAGGACAATGTAGGTTCTAAGCTTAGGGGGATATTTTCATATTTTTATTTTTATTTTAGATAATTGGTATTTTCATTTAGAGTCTCATGCATTCTCATGTCTTGTTTTGCATTATATCTTCATGTTGTATTTTCACACCATCATATCTCTTGGGTTTTTGGTTGAACTTGTGCCTCTCTCTTTTGAGGATTTTGAGATGGTATTGATTTGGAACCCAATTTGTTGATTCATATGATAGGCAACAGGCATTGTTTTAATTGATAGTAGATGTGATCTTTTGATAGTTGATAATTAGCATAATGTTCTCTGAATTTGTGCTTCTCATTGAATTTTTAAACCTCTAAATGTAAGTTTTGAGCTTATATGGGACTTATGCACTATATGATTTTTGTTCCGATTCTTTGTGTTGAGTGATATTCTTCATTGATCTTGTGCTCTAGAACTTGATTTGAAACCATTTTGAGGCGAAATTTTTGGTTGCATGCTTGAATGTGGTTAAGGCATCTTAGGTATTTTTCTGGCCTTCTGAAATTGTTACACTTTCATCCTCTAGTTGTCCATTTTGAGCATATTGCATAATTATTTTTCTTGATACCTATGCTAAAACATTGTCGGTAATCATTTAGAATATTAAATGGAGCGAATTGGGCTTGAAAGTTGTTTGAAAGTTGTGTTGGGAATTATATGTATTTGAGCTTTCTCTTTCTCAAATGAAAAAAAAAGGAAAATAAAAGAAATATCATGAGATGAAAGCTTGAAAAAGAGGAGAAGGAAAAGTAAGGAAGAAAATTCTTTGAAATGTGGAGTTATGTTTTAGATTGAAAAATTGTCTTTGCTCCATTTATGTTCTATTGGATTACTTGTGTTTATTGAAAATCTTGATGAGCCATTTGTGCAAACCTTCCTTTCTCTACCTTACCTAACATCATTCCCATGGCCCCATTACAACCCTTGAAAGACCTTTTGATTCTTGCATGCATGCTGATTATTAGTGGAAATCTGGTTTCTTATCAAGCATATGGAAGTACATTTTCTTTGAAGGATTTTGAGCGTATGGTTTTCACCCTTAAACACTTTGAGTGTGGTTAGTGGAATGAACTTAATTTAATCAGTGAGGATGCATGATTTCTGAGAACTTAGCCTCTAATTGGACTTAATTTTGATTACCTCTCAGATTCTTAGTTTGCCTTAGCCTATTGCTTGGATATTGTTTTCTCGGGTTCCTTATTCTTTATTGTCTTTTGATCCCACTTCTTGGTTTGGCATTAGTTATTGCTTGGGGACAAACAAAGTCTTAAGCTTGTGGGGATTTGATGTGTGTGAAACAACATCATGTTTTGTTCTTGTTTTGCATGCATTTTTGGGCATTTTAGGCATTTTAGTTTTCTTTTTAGTTTATTTTTCCCTTAGTTCAGATAACTGCGATATTTATGGTGTTGTTATGCAGGATTGGTACTCAATTGGCCTTGAAATGGATGGAAAGCTTGCGTGATTGAAGTTTGAGCTTTATGAATAGTAAAAAAGTGCAAAAAGACCACTCTAGAGGGATCCACAACCTGCCTGTGGAATTCCCCACGGCCATGAATCAAGCAGCAGCTTGAAGAAGCAAAAAAGAAATTCCAGAGAATTCCACAGCCTGGCTATGGAATGATCCATGGCCATGGAATTCTGACAGCATGATCCATGGCCAGCCCATGGAATGATCCACGACCGTGGATCGCAGTGCGTAGCAGTTTTTAAGTTTTTATTTTTATTTCTTTTGGAGGCTTTTTAGCTAATTAAAACCCTAGGTTATAAATAGATGTTCTGAATATAATTAGGGGGTTCTAATTTGGTTTTGGAGGAGGTACATTAGAGGCTCTTGATCTTCATCTTTCTCCCTTCTTCTTCCATTATTACGGGTTTAGATGTTCTTGAACATGTTTTCTGATTTTTTCTTCTCCATGTCTGAGTAGTTTTCTTTGTTTCTAGGATTAGGCAATGCCCTTTGATACATTGATAATGATTAATTGACTCTATTTACCCTTTTATTAATCTTGAATGTTCTTTGATTCAACCCTTATTACTCTTATTCATATGAATTTGCTGGCCACTTATTTGCATCTCATAGACATTTAGAGACGTACTGAGAGGTGAACCTAGGTGTTGGAATCATAAGAATTGAACTTAAGGTCTAAATCACGAAAGTAGTTTTAGCTTTTCGAGGATTCAATGAATTACCACAAAGTGTAATGGGTTCAATTTAAATTCAATTACCATGAGAGTAGGAATTGGTTTAATTGGGCACGAATCTTGTATCTTGAGAAAGAACATTAACTAATTTAGGGTAATTCACTTTCAATTGAATTTCAGATTTAATAAAAGGGTTGTCAATTAGGAATTGTCTTGTATCATTGTGGTACCCCAATCTTAGAAGCTTTCTTGAATCTGAATACCTTTTTTGATAACTTGTTATTTTTGTTCTAAATTCTACACTTTGATTTTTATTTAATTGTTTTGTTACTACGTTCTTCTTAATCAACAATCATATTCTCTTTTGTTTAATTTAATTGAATTAATTAATTAATTGGTATTCATAGACACAGTCCTTGTGGATTCGATCTTTTTATTACTTGACAATGAAACCGTACACTTGCGGATTTCACGCTTCAATGACTTCCATTACTTTGTTTAAGTTTCATGCATTCATGATATTATCATGGAATTATGGATTCCTGAATATGGTATCATGCATTATTCATTTTCATACTTAGGAATTGTGCATAAGTATAAACATTAGACATAACTTGACATAAGATAGCAATTGTATGGGTGGTTGCTTTCATAACATTAAACATGCATTGTAATTATATGGGCAATTGTGAGTCTCTAAGATGGAGATGTTGATGTTACTTCTGTGATTGAAGTGTTAGTATGATAATTATAAATATCATATGTTTGTACATATAAATGTATGTATGTTGGTATTAGAATACTTCTACTACGATATATTTTCTCACCCCGATTGTGTTGCCATATAAATCCAGGTACGAGTTCTTTGAAAGGGAAGAAGAAGGTGTATGAGGACTAGCATAGTATAGATATTGTTTTGAGCTGAGCATATATTTGTTTTATATTTGCTTAATTGTTTTGAATTATGTATAACAGTATGCCCTTGAGGCTGTGATGTATATATATAATTTTTGCTTTCCTGGCTCTCCATATTTACTCATTATGTATGAATGATATGGGTTAGACGTTGATGTATATTGTAGTAGCAGGGTCAATATTGGGTTATTCATTTATATGATGATATATTTGGATAGCAAATATTGGGCTGTTACATTTTGGTATCAGAGCAGTTCATCCTATTGAGTCGGGGTGTGGACTGACTATGCTTATGCATGTGTAGTGATGGTTGTGCATTTCTTATCTCTTACATGTGATTATTTGAGTGGAATTGCATGTTTTGCCTTTGAGATGTTTGCTTTGGCTACTGTGACACGGTTACATGATATTGAGCCTAGCTAACTCAATATGGATTGTTCTGTGTTTACAGAAGACTATGGCAGCACGAGGGTGACCGGCAACACGAGGGCGACCACGTGGGAGTCGGAATCAAGACCCTGATAATGAATGCACAGAGATGGCTACAACTATGATGGCGATGGCCAATGCCATGAGGCAGCAGACTGAATAAGCAGCAATGACTGCAAGAGTGTTAGAGAGGTTAGTACCTCAGCAGCAAGTACCACCACGAGTACACGAGGTACTAGTCGGGAGAAATCAGAATTTTCTCGACATTTCATAGTTCAGAAAGAGTCCTCTGATATTCAGAGCTGACTATGATCCGATTAAAGTGGAAGAGTGGTTGACTGAATTAGAGAAGTTCATGAGGTCATAGTTTGCTCTGAAGAGCAAAAAGTTTCTTTTGCTTCCTTTATGCTGAGAAAGGAAACAGAGCAATGGTGGCAAAGCACCAGGAGGCTACTGGAGGCAGTGGGGACTTTGATCACGTGGGGTGTGTTCAAAGGGACCTTTTTGGACTTTGTTCTTTTTTTCATTTCTTTAAAAAAAATACGATGTTTTTAGGAAGAGTAAAATAAATATATTTTAAGATTATCAACTTTTTGCATAATTGACTTAAGGTACCGTCTTAGGACAAGTGTGTTAGGGGTGCTGTGGGATTAAGTTTCTACCATTCCCTATGCATAATTGACTCCTGAATCCAATTTGGTTTCAAAGACTATTTTTAAAGAAAGGTTTTCTAATTTTTCCTAATTTAAATAAAATTAGTGGCGACTCCATTTTTTTTTTAATTTTATAAGTTGCTATTTTTCGCTGCAATTCCGATTATGACAGATGATGACTCCATTGGGGACACTTAAGAGTCAAGGCTATAAAAGTTGGTTGTGCAATTTTTTTTGTGATCTTAATATGTTTGTTTTTCCTTTTTTTTTTTTTTTTTGCTTTTTATATTTGATGTTTTTTATTATTGTTAATTGTTTTATTATTTAAACTTTCAGGTAGAAAACTTTTTGTGTTTGTTTTGTGTTTGCTTTGTTTTGTAGTAAATGGGTAGTCTTTAGGATTGTAAAGATTTGTATGCTCCCTACACCCATTGCACATACACGTTTATCACACACATCGGAGTAGGGCCCTATACCCGGGTCCGAGTGAAGCCTAAGTGATAGTAATATATTTTATTCATTTTATAATCCTTTCACTAGGCTTCTTAAGGTTCTGTAACACCTACCATAGGGTATCACATTTATGTTACTTAATTACTAAATTACCCATTCATTATAAAATATGCTTTGTAATATAAATACGAGTTGTAAAATTTCTTAATATCAATAAGATAAACTTAGCGAAAAATAAAAATATTACAACATCATCACAAATAATTTACATCATATATACACAAATCTTAGTATTGTCATACTTAAATATTTACAGACCAGGTTCTCAAAGTATTTGAACATTACTTAAAACTAACATACTGTCCAAGTATTACTAAATAGCAGAACCCTCAGACGGGTCCTCCTCAGATTCCTCAGCAGGTAGGAATTCGATTTGACGCAAAGTCCTACGGACAGGTGTCCACGCAAACAAGACGATACTAATCTCACTAGGAGTACGGTAGTAAGCTTCCCAGTACTGCCTAATGGACAATGGAAACTCTAAGTGTACATTAATATTTACACTAAAATAAGAGTTCCCTTGATAAAGCCTACTTAAGATAATATTCAAGTCTCCTATATAGAAAATACACGTTCTATCTAGGTCAACATGCCATGCTTCCGGTCCTCCACAAAATTGCAACCTCATATATCCTAGGAAACTGGGCATAGCCATCTTCTCAGAATTCAGCTTCCTCCACAGGAATCTGCTCTTCTTCACCTTCTTGTTCAATTCCTTGCTCAACGTCTTTACAAATATAAATACAATACAAAATAGGCATACAAAGAGGTGAGATCACCTACGCCAATACCAACATGGTAGCATGGAGACAAACACATACAATATATCATACAGATACATCATACCATAATTATAATTATGCCATCAACATTATTTATCATCACAACAGATGTAATAAATAATAATTATGATCATGCCCTCAAGAATATTCAAATATTCAATAATTCAATTATCATAAACAATAATTATGATAATACCCTCAATATTTTCCAAATATTCAACAGTTCAAATATCACACTGATATCAATACTTAATAAATATGCATGTGCACATAGACTCGATTTCCTACTCCATGGAGCTAAAACTCAGGTCAAAGAGAGTGATTGAAAAGATCTGTTTGTACCAATATGCCTCAGACCACGTGCCATAATTTTCATATGTATTTGCACATCTTGCATATACACGACAGTCTTTATCAGATCTTGATTAGGAATAGTGTCTCGACCAGGATCATTGGTGTGTTGCGTCAGTCTAACCCACAGTACAGAAGAGCTACCAACTACCTATTGTAGGCAACCCACACCCTGATGCCCCCCCAAGGCAATTAGCCTTATCCAGTCCATCGGACCTTTACAATACATGTACAATGCACCATTCTTAGTTCATTTTCATCATCTTATATTCAGGGTTCACACATTGGCCAAATAGTATCATTATTGTATTTTCATCGCATAATCATATTTTTGCATTTTCTTAATTGCACAACATTTCTGTCGTATTTTCAAATCACGTATTGATTTTTCAACATTTACTCAAAATAATATGACTTCTCACTTCTTTTTCCACATTTTCTTACTCAAGAAATCCTTTTCACAAAAATATCCCACAAATTCACCACTTTATTGAATTAAATCAATGTTTCTAACTTAAAATTTCCTAACGCACTCCAAAACCCAAATGATGAGTTATACGTTAGAAAAACTCAAGTTACCAATGTTTTCTCCAAAATTCTCAAAACAATTCTAAAAAAAATCAATCCTCTTTAAAATAACTTGAGGTTCAAACAGTTGCAATCTCTCTTTTCCATTCATATTCAAAAATTCTATTTTTCAAGTTACAAAACACTTTGTTTCCATTTCTTTAATCCTTGTACTTAATCAATTATGTTTCCACTTTGAAATCACTTTGTCTCACAAAACCAAGGCAATACAAGCCTTCAAAAAAAAATTGTGGTACATGGCCATTGAAACCATTATATATTTTTCCTTCTAAATCAACCAAGTTCCATTCATGTTTTTACACAAACAAAACCATCAAAATTCCTCCAAACACCATGAACACTTGGTCTTTGAAACTAACTCGTCTTTTTTTTTCTTTCCTTTCTAATCATTCAATTTTACCATTCATGAAAATTTTAGTTTGGAAACACCTATTTTGAGGTGTTGAGGCCGAAATCCTCATGGTCATTGGAACCAAAAATTTATTTTCCTTTCATCATCAAATCACGGCATAAACATACATATTCATCATATCATATAATCAAGCATACCTTAAAGTAATAAAAAGCACCTAAAGCATGCAAACACAAATAAATAATTTAAAGCACATAAACACCCACAAATAATTACACAACCAAGGATATGAATCCTTACATGGATTCACCATCCATCAAATACAAGATTCATCTCTCACCACCATACTTGGTTGGTGAGATGGATCTCCCTCTTACCTCTTGAAGAACCTCTCAAGCTCCTTGGTTTGCTCCTTGAGTAAGTGATTCACCACTAAAAGCTTCTTAAACACAAAATAAAACACAAGTTTATTAGCATATTAAGCTTGAACAAGGAGAACCATGGATCAAACATGGCTTAGAGCATGAAAATAAGACAAGTAGTGAAGTTTCCTTACACTTCACCTCAAAAACCTAGAACTTGATCTTGAAGAAAGTCTTTGAAGATGAAAGATTTAGAGCTTGGACTTAACTACAAAGGTTCTTGGATTGATGTAAGGATGCAAGATATGTGGTTATTTAAAATTATAGAGTGATGGAAGGTGGTTTGGGTGCTTTGGCTGAAACTAGCTTGAAGGGAGAGGAGAGAAAATTTTGTAAATGCTTTAGGATTTTGGAGAAGACAAAGATGAATAATGAAGTGGTCTTGAAATTTCCTATGGCCTTAAGCCATCAAAAACTGAACCACGCCCTCTTATACACTCAATGAGTGACAAATTTCACTAGCCACCATTTTGGGCATTGTTAGCCATTGATTAGATCAATGGTTAATATTAATGTAGCTTCTAAGTATAGCTTCTATATTGAAAAGACTAAATCTAGGTCATTAGATCTTTCTCCTTAATCTTAGCCATTAGATGTATCTCCAAAATGAAGGGTCAAGATCTCCTCTTCATGCTTTACATCCAAGGGTCACAAATGGTCCTAGTCACTTTGTAAGACCAAATCTCCATCCTTAATTAAATCAATGGTGGATATCCAAAGGCTTCAACATTAAGCTTACTTCTTATTGGTCCGTCATAAAGTCGTTATAACCACTAATGTTGACTAAGCAGTATAATATTTATTTTTATCTACTATTACCTTACTGACACAATTAACTGTAGTTTTTATCACCCGATAATAAAATACAGTACAAAACACAGTAAAAGAAAATTTTCAAAACTATTTCTAGTTTCGGGTTTAGTAAGATCCCTTGTCCCCGTCTCAATAGTACAAAATTTTCTAGCTCCGAAAATTTTTTTACCTTTTCAGCTCTGCTTAGGCCCACGTACAGCCCCCGAGGCCCACAACAGCCCAAGAATAATATTAAAATAATAAAAAATATAAAAAATCTCATAATAATCCACAAAATCATAAAAATTATAAAACTTATGAAAATCAAATCAGATTAGCAAAAAGAATTAAGAATCAATAGCAATAATTAAATTATGTAAGATTTTTCCCAGCCCAAAAATTATTATTTTCCTGACACAGAGTAAATCACACAAAACGATCAAATATATTCACGGAATACTCAAAATAATTTTACAGTACACAGAAATCACTAAATAGTAGAATTATGTTATTACTGTCAAATAGTTAGAAAATTTGGGGTGTTACAACTTTCCCCATCTAAAAAGAAGTTTTGTCCTCGAAACTTGATTTCACACCCTCAAAATAAATATGGATATTGCTCTTTTACCTTATCTTCGAACTCCCATGTAGCTTCACCGCTTACATCGTTCCAAACACTTTAACCAATGCAATTTCCTTACCTCGAAGTTGCTTTGTCCTTCGATCCTCAATCTTGACTGGAAACGTTTCATAGGTTAAATGTTCCTTCAGTTGTACGGTGTCTAGTTTGATAACGTGAGTAGGATCAGAAATATATTTTCGTAGTTGTGATACGTGAAATACATTGTGAATATTTGATAGTAAATGTGGTAATGCAATCTGATAAGCTACCAGACCTACCAGACGAAGTATCTAATACATCCCGATAAACTTTAGAGTGAGTTTCCTTGACCTAATCACTCATCTAACTCCAGTCATAGGTGTCACACGTCACCTTCTTCAAACTCAAGCGGTCTTCATCTTTTATCAGCATAACTCTTTTGCTAAGTCTGAGTTGTCCTCATTTTGTCTTGCATCATCTTCACTTTCTCAGTTGTCTGTTGTACAAATTCTAGCCCTACAACAGTAATTTCGCTATCATGATACCAACATAACGGCGTTTTGCATCGTCTCCCATACAATGCCTCATAGGGTGCCATCCCTATGCTCGAATGAAAATTATTATTGTATGATCAATGGCAAAAATTCATCCCAACAACCAATTTGTTCTAGAACACAAGCTCTCAACAAGTCCTCTAATAACTGAACCGTTCTTTCTGACTGACCATTTATTTGTGCATGGTAAGCAGAACTTAGACGTAGCTTTGTTCCCATCGCTTCTTTCAAACTATTCCAAAACCTCAATGTAAATCGCAAATCTCGATCAGAAATAATACTGGATAGTACACCATGAAATCTAATAATTTCATTGATGTACACTTGGGCCAATTTTTCCATTGAGTACTTAATATTAATTGATAAAAATGTGCCAACTTTGTAAGCTGATCAATAATTACCTAAATAGAATCGTAACCTTTCCGAGTCTTTGGTAGTCTTGTTACGAAATCCATTGCTATGTCATCCCATTTCCATTCAGGAATAGGCAAAGGTTGCAACATTCCTGATGATCTTTGGTGTTCCACCTTAGCCTTCTGACAAACTAAACAGGATGATACATATTTAGCGATATCCTTCTTCATTCCTTGCCACCAATATAACTGTTTCAAGTCTTGATACATCTTTGTGGCTCCTGGATGCATACTCAACTCACTCATGTGGGCTTCATCTAAAGTCAATTTCCTAAGTTTTGGATCGTTTGGCATACAAACTCTTCCTTTAAACTTCAGAATTCCATCAGCACCTTCGCTAAATTCCAATACCGCTCCTTGGCTCCTTGCTTATTTTGCTTCTTGCAAATATTGGTCACTGTTTTGTCCTAATCGTATTCTATCCATTAAGTCATTTGAAATGGTGATCATGTTTAAACACACCTTCCCTGGTGTCAATTTCACAGATAAACGTATATCCCAAAATTCTTCTATTAGTTCCTCTTCCTTAATCATCATAACAGAAGCACTAAGCATTTTTCTACTCAAAGCATCTGCTATAGCATTCACCTTTCTGGGATGATACTGTAACTGAAAGTCATAGTCCTTTAGAAACTCTAGCCAACGCCTTTGTCTCATGTTTAACTTTTTTTGGTCAAACAGATACTTCAAACTTTTATGATCACTAAAGACAGTGAATGTTGCCCCATAAAGAAAATGTCTCCACACTTTCAATGCAAACACTACAGCTGACAACTCCAAATCATGAGTCAGATAATTCCTCTTATGCACTTTTAACTGCCTCGATGCATATGCTACAACCTTACGATTCTGCATAAGTACACAACTCAATCCTTGGTACGAGGCATCACAATATACTTCGAAAGGTTTATTCAGATCAGGTAGAATTAAAACTGGTGAAGAAGTCAATCATCTTTTCAACTTTTGAAAACTTTCTTTGCATGCATCAGTCTATACAAATGGTTGATTCTTTCGTGTAAGTTGGGTAAGAGGTCCTGCTATCTTCGAAAACTCTTCAATAAACCATTGATAGTAATAGGGTAATCTGATAAAACCACAGATTTTTGATATAGTCTTTAGCCTTTCCTATTCAATAATTATTTCCACTTTGGAAGCATCAACTTTAATTCCTTCTTCTGATATAACATGTCCCAAAAATTGAACTTCGCTTAACCAAAATTCACATTTGGACAACTTGGCATACAACTTATTCTCCTTCAAAATCTGGAGAACCACTCCAAGATGTTTAGCATGTTCCTCCTGACTTCGAGAATAGATCAAAATGTCATCAATAAAGATAACAACAAACTTATCCAAGTACGAACAGAAAATCCTGTTCATGAAGTCCATGAATATGGCAGGTGCATTAGTCATACCAAACGGCATCACTTGATATTCATAATGCCCATAACGTGTCTGAAACGTAGTTTTGGGAATATCCTCCACTTTCACATGTATCTGGTGATAGCCAGAACGTAAGTCAATCTTGGAAAATATTGCGGCTCCTCACAATTGATCCATCAGATCATCAATTCTTGGAAGTGGATAATTATTTTTAATCATAATCTTGTTCAACTGTCGGTAGTCTACACATAGACGGGAAGTTCCATCCTTCTTCTTTACCAACAATACTGGAGCTCCCCATGGTGATACACTTAGTCTTACAAATTACTTTTCTAATAAATCCTCCAACTGTTTCTTAAGCTCTGCCAATTCTACTAGTGACATCCTATAAGGCGCTATAGATATAGGTCTACCTCCAAGTACTAAATCAATAGAAAACTCAATTTCTCTTTTCGACGGTAGTCCAGGTATATCTTCAGGAAATACTTCAGAAAATTCATTAACTACGAAAATATCCTTCAAGACATCTTCACACTAAACCTTCAAAGAAGATATCAACAAGTACCCTTGATCTCCTTCCTTTAAACAAGCTTCTGCTTTAGTAGCCGTTAGGAATCTAGAATCCTTAACCTCAGGAAAAACTAACGTCTTACTGGAACAGTCTATCAAGATATGGTTAGAAGATAACCAATCCATTCCTAAGATTATATTAATCTTGGAAAAAGGCAAACAAATCAAGTCCACATAAAAGATTATATCCCTAACACATACAAGGTAATTCAAACATACTTTTGTAGTTATCACAGACTTATCAGTATAAGTAGTAACACTCAAATCATAAGGCAATGTAGTCACAAACAATCCCAAACGCTCCACACAATCACATGCAATGAAAGAATGTGTTGCTCCTGAATCATATAACACTGTTAAAGGATTACCTTCGATGGCACACTCCTCTATAATCAAGTCCTCATATTTCACAGTTTTTTCCCCGCTCATGGTATACGCATGACCACCCGCCAGTGGCCTCGCCACTCGAACACTTCCCACCGATGGTTCCGCCTTCAACTGATCACATTCTCTGGAGAAATGTCCAAGCTTCCCACATCTATAACAGATAACCCATTTATGTTGACAATCTTTGGTGAGATGATCTTTCCCACACTTGAAGCATTTAAGTGTAGAAGTTCCAGCTTGACTTGCCTTACTGCCACTAGAACTTCCTCCAAAAGATTACTGTCGATTCTGACCTCCTGCCGGTTTAGTATACGGTTTCTGCTTATAAGTGGTGGTGTTAATAAATAATTAAAGGAACCATAATATAATTACATATATAATCTTAAATTAACTTTGAATGTTATATTTTTCGATTGGAACCTCCGTTATGCGTGAATTCTAATTGAGTTATAAAAAGAATTAATATTGTCCTTAATTTACTTACCAAGAGTGGATCTCCTAACCCAAGTAAATTCTTTTTATTTGTAACCAAGTTTTATCACCTTTATTATCGTGACAAAATCTTTTCCATACCTCAAAGAATTTTTCTTCATAAATTCCCTGTGAATTGACCTCAGACTCCCAAGAATTTATTAATTGAGACAACCTGCAGTTGAGTTTGCAACTTATAATTCACATCAACTTCTTGGCGCCATTTATGAGGAACGATTTTGAAGAACAAATTTATTGAGGTATTCTTTCTTTAAGTAAACTTCATTATCTGGTATATATATTTTTTCTACTCTTTTAATTTTCTTACTAACTTTCTAACTTAGAACTTACTAACTTTCTAACTTACTAACTTTCTAACTTATTAACTTACTAACTTTCTAACTTATTAATTTATTAACTAACTAATTTACAAACTATGATATTTAATGGCAAGTTTATACTGCCTACTTGTATATTTTCTTTTCTATTTTAAGTCACTTGTTTATGCTTAATTGGTATCGTGATTCAAATTTTGATCATTTGGTTAAAATTAGTCTCGGTACTTTATATATTGATTTGTTTGAATCACAATCACACACATTAAACACAATGACTGAAAATAAAAGTATACGTGATGAACATGAAAATCAACTATTGTGAACCATGCGTGAATATTTGGAACCATCTCAAAATTCTAGTCCATTATGTTTTGTCTTTCCACCCAATGCTAACAATTTTAGATTTAAATCGGGTATAATTTCTTTACTTCCTAATTTCCATGGTTTAAAATCTGAAAATCCATATTTACATCTAAAATAATTTCAGGAAGTATGTACTACTTTTAATGATCAAACTTGCACTGAAGAAATTGTTAAGCTTAAATCGTTTCCTTTTTCTTTGAAAGATAAAGCAAAAACTTAGCTTAATACTTTGAAACTAAGATCAATTGGCACATGGCAAGAAATGCAATGTGATTTTTTAAAGAAATTTTTTCCAACACATAAAATCAATACTTTGAAAAGACAAATCCAAATTTTTTTCTAAAATTCAAATGAAGCATATTTTCAAAGTTGGGAACGTTTTAAAGATTTGTTAAATTCTTATACACATCATGGTTTTGAGAAATGATGCACTATAAGCTTCTTTTATGAAGGGTTAACACCTAAAACCAAATAATTTGTGGAAACAATGTGCAATGGTGAGTTTCTTGATAAAGAACTTGAAGAAGCTTTAGACTATTTAGACCATTTGACTGAAAATTTCTCAATCTTGGCATGGTACTAATCCTTCTAAAAATTCAATTAGATATAACCTTGCAAATGCTAGTAAAGGAAAATACATCTTAGTCAAGAAGAAGATCTAAATGCTAGGTTTACCAGTTTGGCTAGAAAGGTTGAAGCCATGGAATTAGAGAAAGTAAAAGAAATCAAATATGTATAAAATGAAGAAATTTGTAGTATTTGTGATGAATTAGGACACTCAATAAATGAATGTCTAAAAATTTTTATTTTTAAAGAAGTTGTGCATTAGTAAGTAAATGCAATGAACAATTTTAAAAAGTCATTCACCTCTTCTTTTTCAGATTCATACAATCCAGGATGGAGAAATGATGCATGAAATTCGCAAGTGTACGATTTCATCGTCAAGTAATAAAAAGATCGAATTCATAGGAATTGTGTCTATGAATACCAATTAATTAATTAATTCAATTCAATTAGACAAAAAGGAATATGATTGTTGATTAAGAAGAACGTAGTAACAAAGCAATAAAAATCAAAGTGCGGAATTTAAAACAAAAATAGCAAGTTATCAAGAAGGGATTTTTCAGATTCAAGAAAGCTTCCAAGATTGGGATACCACAATGATACAAGATAAATCCTAATTGACAACCATTTTATTAAATCTAAAATTTAATTGAAGGTGAGCTATCCTAAATTAGTTAATGTTCTTTCTCAAGATACAAGATCTATGCCCAATTAAACCAATTCCTACTCTCGTGGTAATTGAATTTAAATTGAACTCATTACGCTTTGTGGTAATTCATTGAATTCTCAAAAGGCTAAAACTACTCTCGTGATTTAGACCTTAAGTTCAATTCTTATGGTTCCAACACCTAGGTTCACCTTTCAGTACGTCCCTAAATGCCTATGAGATGCAAATAAGTGGCCAGCAAATTCACATGAATAAGAGCAATAAGAATTGAATCAAAGAACATTCAAGATCAATAAAAGGGGAAACAACATCAATTAATCATTATCAATATATCAAAGGGCATTGCCCAATCCTAGAAACAAAAGAAACTACTTAGACATAGAGAAGAAGGAATCAGAAAACATGTTCTTAAATATCCAAACCTGTAATCCAAGAGAGAAGAGGGAAGAAAGATCAAGAACCCAAGCCTCCAATGTGCCTCCTCAAAAACCAAATTAGAACCCTCTAATTGTATTCAGAACATCTATATATAGCCTAGGGTTTTAATTAGGGTAAAAGCCCTAAAAGAAATAAATAATAAAAACTAAAATTCTGCTGCGCACTGCGATCCACGGCCGTGGATCATTCCATAGCCAAGCCATGGATTATTCTGCCAAAAAGCCCATCCTGTGTCATTTGAGTTCCACGGATGTGGATGGTTCCACGGCCAGGCCGTGGAGCTCTCTGGAATTCTTTTTTCCTTCTTTAAGTTGCTGCTCGATCCATGGCCGTGGTTTAATCCACGAGCAGGTTGTGGATCCCTCTGGAATGTTCTTTTTACACCTTTTTGTTATCCATAAAGCTCCAACTTCGATCATGCAAGCTTTACATTCATTCCAAGGCCAATTTAGCATTAATCCTGCACAACAATACCAAAAACATCGCAGTTATTCAAACTAAAGGAAAAACAAACCAAAAGGAAAACTAAAATGCCTAATAATGCATGCAAAACAAGAACAAAACATGATGTTATTTGACACACATCAAATCCCCCCAAGCTTAAGACTTTGCTTGTCCCCACGCAATAACTAATGTCAAACCAAGATGTGGGATCAAAAGACACTAATGAATGAGAAACCCGAGAAAATAATTATCCAAGCAATAGGCTAAGGCAATCCAAGAATCTGAGAGGTAATCAAAAATCAAGTCCAATTAGAAGCTAAGTTCTCAGAAATCATGCACCCTCACTGATTGAATTAAGTTCAATCCACTAACCACACTCAAAGTGTTTAAGGGTGAAAACATTACGCTCAAAATCCTTCAAAGAAAACGCATTTTCATATGCTTGATAAGAAACCAAATTTTCACTAATAATCAACATGCATGCAAGAATCAAAAGGCCTTTCAAGGGTTGTAATGGGGCCATGGGAATGATGCTAGGTAAGGTAGAGAAAGGAAGGTATACACAAAGGGCTAACAAAATTTTTAATAAGCACAAGAAATCCAATAGAACATCAATGGAGCAAAGGCATTTTTCAAACAGGATCATAACTTCATATTTCCAAGTATTTTCTTCCTTTCTTTTCTTTTTTTTCCTCTCTTTCTCTTCTCTTTTTCAAGCTTTCATCTTATGGTTTTCTTTTATTTGATCTCTTTTTTTTTTCTTTGAGAAAGAGAAGGATAAAAAACATATGATTCCTAATACATATTTACACAACTTTCAAACCCAAATTTCCTCCATTTAATATTCCAAATGATTACCGACAATGTATCATCATAGCCATCAAGAAAAATAATTATACAATAGGCTCAAAATGGGCAACTAGAGGATAAAAGTGTAACAATTTCAGAAAGCCAGAAAAATACCTAAGATGCCTTAATCATATTCAAGCATGCAACCAAAATTTTTGCCTCAAAATGGTTTCAAATCAAGTTCTAGAGCACAAGATCAATGAGGAATATCACTCAATACAAAGAATGGGAACAAAAATCATATAGTGCATAAGTCCCATATAAGCTCAAAACTCACATTTAGAGGTTTAAAAATTCAATGAGAAGCACCAATTCAGAGAACATATGCTAATTATCAACTATCAGAAGATCACCTCTACTATCAATTAAAACAATGCTTGTTGCCTACCACAAGAATCAACAATTGGGTTCCAAATCAATACCATCTCAAAAATCTCCAATAGAAAGGGGCATAAGTTCAACCAAAAAGCTGAGAGATATGATGGTGTGAAAATACAACATGAAAATGCAATGTAAAACAAGACATGAAAATGCATGAAACTAATGAAAATGAAAATATTAAAATACAAAAATATCCCCCAAGCTTAGAACTTACATTGTCCCCAATGTAAAAATCTAAAATTAGAGAATGGATAAAAGAAAAGAACTCACTACGGTGGTGGAAAAACTTCTGGTGTTCAATCCATGGCCATGGAATTTTTCATAAGCTGGGTGTGGAACCTTCTGACTTCACTCTTCTTCTAATTTGAGCTTCAAAAAGGGTCAAACCTAGACAAGATCAATGAAACAAAAATCAAACCAACAATCTAACACACAAAATCAAAAGAAAAGAAAAAAAATAAAAAGGAAAAACAAGAAAACTTAGGTTGCCTCCCAAGAAGCGCTTGTTTAAAGTCATTAGCTCGACTTTGGTCTGGTTTTTGTGCTCAGGTGATGTCAATGGAGTAGCGCTCAGTCCCTACTCCTTCAAAGTGTTTCACTCTCTCGCCATTTATCATGAAAGGCTTATGGCCTTCTTTCTTCACCTCAAGCACACTGTAGGATAAAACTTGAACAATCTCATATAGTCCTGACCATTTCGACCATAACTTACTAGGACAGAAACGTAGAAGTGAATTATTGACAAGAACTTTATCCCCGAGTTTAAATCTATGCTTCTCGACACACTTGTCATTCTGCTTCTTAGGTCCTTTCTTGCAGGGCTTAGATTCCTCAAATTTTGTAGTACCCTTAGGCAAGGTCTTTTCTAGCATAGCATTAGTCACTGATTCCTGCATACCTAAAAGCACAACACTATCGACAACATTAATAGCATCTATGTGATTACATGAATTTGAGGAATTAGAATTATTTTTAGATTTAAAAACATAAAAAACTACTTCCTCATCATTCAATCGCAAAGTCAATTTCCCTTCATGGACATCAATGATCGCCCTTCCAGTGGCAAGGAATGGACACCCAAGTATGATCGGCGTTGTAGCATCAGCTTCCATGTCAAGCACAACAAAATCCACCGGCATATAAAACTTACCAACCTTAATAGGAACATCTTCCAAGATGCCTATGGGGTACTTGACAGACCGATCCGCCAATTGAAGTGAGATAGTTGTGGGTTTCAACTCACCCACCTCCAACTTCTTACACACCGAAAGGGGTATAAGACTAACACTAGTCCCCAAATCACACAGAGCTTTATCAAAACTAGTGTTACCAATCAAAATAGAGAAGCTACCTGGATCTTTTAACTTATGAGGTAATTTATTTTGAATTAAAGCACTGCACTCCTCAGTTAAAGCTACTATCTCATATTCCTCCAACTTTCTCTTATTAGACAAAATGTCCTTAAGAAATTTAGCATAGGTAGGCATTTGTTTCAATGCCTCAATGAAGGGTACATTAATGTACAATTTCTTAAGGACCTCTAGGAACTTCCTAAACTGCCTATCTAACTTCGCCTTAGCCAATCTTTGAGGGAAAGGAATCGGGGGTTAGTAAGGTTCAAGGGGTACATACTTCGACACCTTCTCATTAGTTTCCTCCTCCTCTAAGGGTTGTGTCTTAGTATACTTTTCTTCATTCTCCTCATCTTGGTCACACTCCCCTTTACCCCTGGGATCCTCTAATTTTTTACCACTTCTCAAACTCATAGCCTTACAATGTTCAATACCTGGATTTATTTCAGGTTGATCAGGAAACTTACCTTGCTGCCTATGAGAGGTGCTTGCTTGTTGGGTAATCTGGGTTTCCAACATTTTATTATGAATAACTAAATTGCAACCTTAGTTGACAACTCTTTAATTGCCTCAGTCACAACTTGCCCATGGTGCCTAAACTCCTCATTTTTATGCGATTTGAAATATGATAAAATATTACTACGCGATTGAGATGCTTTGAAACATTTTAAGTGATCTGAATTACGTTTAAATATTTTACATAATTTGAACTACTGTTGAAAAATCACTATATGATTTAAAAGTGTAGAATATTTTTACGTGATTGTGAAAATGATGGAAAATGTTTTATGCAACTTAAAAGAATGATTTTTTTAAGTTATGCGATTTTGAAAATGATGGAAAATCATTATGCGATTTGAGAAACGTATATTTTTATGCGATTGAGAAAAATGTTAAAAAAAATTTAATACGTGATTTAAAGGTGCAATAGAAGAGTTGCAGTATTGTTAAAACGTAACAGAAACATTTTGGAATTGTGAAAATGAAATGGAAATGTTGCGCAATTTTGTGAAAACACGATGAAAGAGTTTTACAACTATGAAAATGTGATAATATGATTTTTCTGTTAAAAATACAGTATAAATACTGTAGAACTAGTATATGGATACTGTGTGAGAAAATAACATGTTTTGCCTGTGATTGGCATTTGGTGCATTAAACATGCATTGGAAAGATATGTTTGTGATTGGATTTGGTGCATTATACGTGTATTGAAAAAATATGCGTTGAAGCATATGATTACATTGAACAAATGAAATTGAAAAGATTTGGCCCTTTGGGGTTGGACTTGCACTGATATATTCGTGCATTGTATAAAATATAGCTAATAGCTATTATGGCCCTTGTGGTTGAAGAGAGAATGAGAATTGATAGTGAGGTCTATGATGGATCTTGGGGGCGTCGAGGCGCGGCGGTCGACCAGTGGACAGTTGGCGAGTACCCTGTGCCACTTGGTGATGCAGTCCATTGCAACACATTGATGATACCCGACAAGAACACGATTCTTTTCAACGATTGGGAGATTGTCTTTGGGCTAAGGCTGACAATTAATCAGAGCATTCTTCTCGAAATTGTGAAAACCTCCATGGAGTTATTTTTTTTTATAAACTGAGTCTTTGTGCATATGCATAAATCTGAACATTTATATCTGTATGATATATTAATTGAGGAATATTGGTTATGACAATTGTTTTGAATACTTGGATGATGATGATGATAATGTTGAGGGCATTATCATAATTATTGCTTATGATAATTGAATTGATAAATGATTGGATGATGATAGTTGATTAATGTTGATGACATGATCATAATTGTGGTATAATCTATCTGTATGATATTGCTGTTTGTGTTATCTTTGTGCTACCATACTGGTATTGGTGTAGGTGATCTCACCTCTTTGTTATATTGTTTTGCTTTGTCTGTATTGTTAAAATTATATAGTAGAAGGAATGAGTTGTCTTAGACATAACAAGTGGTAGATACTCAGAGATTGATGGAAACATTGAAAAGTGGCTGTCTCAAGTTCGAAGATGTACCGGGTAGACAGGGAGTAAAGTTCTGATGTGTCAAGTTGATACAAGAGAAGGAACAAGTATGTTAAGATTTAATGTTAGTGTTGTACCGTGCTATTAAGTAGGACCCATCATAGGGTTTGCTACTGTTAAAAAAATAAAAATAAGTCTGTTAATTTTATATTTCTCATTAAATTGTGATATTAATTGGTATCAATATTGCATAATGAATAGTTAAAATATGATTTTCAATATTACCTAATATTTTCTGTAAATTTACATTTCAGTAAAGAAGTAATTTTGAAACCCATCTTTTATAACTCAAACTTTGTGTGAACTTCTTTTCAGATTATGAGTCGGGAGTCAGAAATATGATGCCCTAAGAAGGGTGTTACATTAGTTGGTATCAAAGCACGGTTTGAGTCTTTTGGGGTTTGTGGTTAAGTCTATTTTGTTTGTGTTGTGTTCTCTGTGTTTGTTTTCTGAAAGGAAATAATGTTGTTTATAATGGAGATTAGATCCATTGTATTTCGATCCGCACGCCTTAAAAAAAGGGGGAATGGCTCGAGATAGTTATACTTGTGTGGAAGTGAAACATGTTACTAGAAATGCAGTTGCAGCTACGGGAGCAACGGGAGCAATGTGGAAAGACGACTGCACGAACAAAGGACCGCTGTTTAGTGGAAACTAGAAGTTGAAGTTTAGGATCTGATGGAAGAGAATCAGTCTTGGAATATAAGATTTCGTAATTTTGGAACCTGGTATTTTTTTAGGATATTGAGAAAGTAATTGATTTCGACGGAAGATGTATTTACAACCATTGAGGAAACCAAAAATAGTAAAGGATGTGAAAGAAAGTACTTAAATGAAGGAATGTACGTCAAGAAAATAAATTGTGGAAAAGTTGGACACATTTTCCCAGAGATTATGCTCTTTGAAAACAGAGTTTTCTATTAATAAAAATTTTAGATAGTAAGGGAAGTTGTTACTCTGAATGGAATGGGAGTGTTCTGAGCGAAAGATTTAAACAATGGAAATTGTGTCATTGGAGTTAATCCTATAAACCATACTGAATATTTCTGTGAGTAACCTATTCTTTACAACATATGATTGAGTAGATCAATTATATGTTAGAGTTATTCGTTATTCTCTGATTTGTTTACTTCTGTTTCTATTCTTAGCTAATCGAGCTATTCAAGTTATTCAAATTATTGTTATAGATCAAAACTTTATGTTAGTTTGATCTGTTTCATAAACAGACATGATCTTTGAAAATAGATTAGTTATTTTCCAACCATATCCAATGAGATTATTTCAACAGAGTGTGAGTAATCTAAAAAAAAATTATTCTTGAAAAATTGGGTTACATCCAATTCTTTGCTGGATATGTTCGATAACAGGTTCGATTCATTTTGTTATCTTCCATGATGTTTTCTTTCATCTCCTGTAATTGAATGAACAAGAAACGATATTCCTATTTAACTCTATGTCATAGTATTTGGTATAGTGCTGTGGAAAGGAGAACTCGGTTAGTGAGATATTTCATGTTAAAAGCAAAAATCTAGAATATGTAGTGATACGAGGATAAGGAAATTTTAAGTAATACATTACATTAGTTGGAAGTTATCTGAGAAAAACAATTCTAGGCATGAATGAAGTTTGGTTGTCGTTATGTTGGTATTAGAGATATGGAAATTCTTTCTTTCTGGAGTAACATTTAACATCTTCAGTAATTATAGGAGTCTGAGATATCTGTTTGATCAGGAGAAGTTGAACATCAGCAAAGAGATTTTGTTGGTTAGAATAGTATAGCAAGATGTAAGAGAGGAAGCTTCATGAGGATTGAAAACTAAGATAAAAGAGTAATATTCATATTTATTCTGAGGGTATGAAATCATGGTTATTAAATTTCGAGGACGAAATTTCTTTTTAGAGGGGGAGTAATGTAACACCCCAAAATTTTCTATCTCTTAAATAGTAATTTTGACAGTTAACAGAATTTTACTGTTTAGTAATTTCTGGATACTGTAAAATTATTTTGATTATTCCATCAGCGTATTTGATCATTTTGAGTGATTTACTCCGAGTCAGGAAAATAAAAATTTTTGAGCCGAGGAAAACTTTACGTAATTTAATTTTTACTATTAGGTTTTAATTATTTTACGTGATCTGATTTGATATTTGTGTGTTTTCTAATATTTGTGATTTTTGTAGATGATTATGAATTTTTTTTACTGTATGTGGGCCCAGGTGGTCCTATGTGGGCCCAGGTGGCCATACGTGGGCCCAAGTGGGTCCCGCAAAGTGAAAAAATTTTTTACGCATAGAAAAATTTGTACTGTTTAGACGTAGATAAGGAATCTTACTAAACCTGAATCCAGAAACAGTTTTAAAAAATTTTCTTTACTGTATTTTGTACTATATTTAATTATTGGACGATAAAAATACAGTAAATATATTCTTTCATGGGGTTATAATAGATAAAAATAAAATTCTATACTGTTAAGTCAACATTGGTGGTTTGGATATCCACCATCGATTTAATCATCGTTAGAGATTTAATCTTGATTTAATCAACGGTGGAGATTTGATCTTAAAAGTGAATAGGATCAATTATAACCGTTGGATGGAAATTAAATCGAGGGTAGAGATTTAGTCTTATAAATGGCTATGACCATTATCAACCCTTGGATGTAGATTTAATCAATGGTGGAGATGAATCATTAATGACCATTGGATTTAGATTTAGATCAATGGTGGAGAATTGGTCATCAAAAATGACTACAACCATTTTGGACCATTGGATGTAAAGTTTGAAGGTGTAATCTTGACCCTTCATTTTGGAGACACATTCAATGGTTAGGATTGCAATCCAAAAATGATCCAATGGCTCAAATAAAGTCTTCCATCTATAACCTAAACCTAGTAACTATTTTTAATCCAAACCATTCTTTTAATCAATGGTTAGGATGGCTTAAAGTGATGGTTATGAAATTGTCACATTTGGAATGCATGAAGAGGGGGGACGGTTTGGAGAAGCAAGGAAGAAGGGAGACAATTTTGTATAGGCTTTTTAAGCCAAAGAAAAGGATGAAGACAATAGCCATGTGTCAAGACCATTTCCTATTGATCATTAATGATCATGTTTTTCAAACTTCACTTTACACTTCTCTCCAATGCATGCTACGGCAATATCATTTTGGAAGACCAAGAAAATTCATTTCTACACTTCATACTATCACTTCTTTACCTTTTCCACTTAAGCTTCAAGAACAAACCAAAGAAAACTCCATTCTCCCTCCTAAAAGAAGACCATTCGGCCAAGCACTCTAATTCTCCTCCATCACTCTTTAATTTCATACAACCTAGTTTCTTGAATCCTTACCTTATTCTAAACAACTTTCACGTTGAAGACTTTCTCTAAATCTTTCATCTTGAAGGACTTTTACTAAGATCAAGTTCTAGAGTTTTGTTGGTGAAGTCTAAGAAAACTTCATTTATTCTTTTCTTTTTCATGTTCTAAACCATGTTTGACCCATGGTTTTTCTTATTCAAGCTTGATATACTAATTTTCTTGTATTTGTTTCATGTTTAAGAACTTGTGTTGGTGGAGATCTTGTTCAAAACATAAAGCAACAAGCTTTTTGGTAGTTCTTCAAGAGGTAAGAGGGAGATCCATCTCACTAACCAAGTATGGTGGTGAGAGATGGTCTTATATTTGATGGATGGTGAATCCATGTGAGGACTCCAATCCATGGTCATGTAATAATTTATGTGTGTTTATGAGCTTTGATTTATTTGCTTATGCTTGATATGCTTTGTATGATTTTATGGCTTTGATTATATGCTTATATTATGCATGATAAGTATATGGCATGCTTATAGTATTTATGATGAAATATACATGTGTATGCCATGATTTGATGGTGGAAAAGAAATTGATTTTTGGCTCCAAAGGCCAAGGGGGAGGCTACGGTTTTGAGCTCCAAAAAAAATTAGAGTTCATGTTGAAATTTTTTAAGAACAAGGGAATTGATTTTTGGGTCTCTAGAACAATTAGAATTTTAGCCAAGACACCTCAGAATAGGTGTTCACAAATTAATATTTTCATGAAAAATGAAAATGGATGATTTGAAGAGTCTAAAAAATAAACAAAGGGTTTATTTTTCAAGAGAACAAGAATATGGTCTTTGAGGAATTTTTATTAATTTATTTTGTGTAAAAAGATCCTAAGTGTTTTTTTAAATATGAGTTTTGAATGAAACAGGCAAACATTGATTTTAAGAATTTGCAAAGAAAGTGAACAAGGATTTGCATAGAAAGTGAAAAAGGATTTGAACAAATGGATTTGGTTTTTATAACCATCGGTATTTTAGTTTTGAAAATAAAATTTTAATGGTTTTATTTGTGTATAACCATATCAATTTAGAAGGAAAAATATTTTGATAATTTTCAATAGTCATGTCCACGTTTTCAAAGGCTTGTAATGCATTGATTTTGATGAAACAAAGTAATTTTTCAAGTGGAAATATAATTAATTTAATACAAGAAATTTGAAAAGGGAATCAGAGTATTTTAGCACTTGAGAAATGAATTTTTATGTAAATGGAAAAGAGAGGTTGCAAGTGAGCCTCAATTTGTTTTAAAAAGAATTTATTTTTGTTAAAATTGATTTTTTTTTAAAAAAATGAAGAATACAATAGTGATTTGGTATTTTCTAACGTGTAACTCATCCGTTGGATTTTGGAAAGCGTTAGTAATTTTTTTAAAGTTAGAAACATTGATTTAATTCAATGGAATTGTGAATTTGTGGAATATACTATGAAAAAGAATTTTCTTGAGTAAGAAGATATATTAAATGAAGTAGAAAATTATATTATTTTGAGGAAGGTTGATTTGGAAATGATTTGGGAAAAATGGAGAATATAATGGTATTTTAAAAATTTACTAACGTATAACTTATTTTCGAGTTTTGAAGTGCATTAGAAAATGTTAAGTTTTGAAACGTTGATTTACATCAATGGAAAAGTGATTTTGTGAATTATATTTTGGAAAAGGATTTCTTGAGTAAAGAAATGTGGAAAAAGATTTTCTTGAGTAAAGAAAATGTGTTAAATAAAGTATAAAGTCATATTAGTTTGAGAAAAGTGGAAATGGAATTTTTGAAGAATGAGAAATATTTTCTATAATGGAATTGTGGTGAAAAAATTATTTACGTATCTTAAAAATGTAATTTTTAAAGTACGTGATTTGAAATACAGTAAAATATTTCTAAGTGTTTGGAAATACAGTAAAATATTTTTATGCAATTTGAAATATGATAAAATATTACTACGCGATTGAGATGCTTTGAATCATTTTAAGTGATTTGAATTACGTTTAAATATTTTACGTAATTTGAACTACTGTTGAAAAATCACTATATGATTTAAAAGTGATAGAATATTTTTACGTGATTGTGAAAATGATGGAAAATGTTTTATGCAACTTAAAAGAATGATTTTTTTAAGTTATGCAATTTTGAAAATGATGGAAAATCATTACGCAATATGAGAAACATATATTTTTATGCGATTGAGAAAAATGTTAAAAAAAATTTAATACGTGATTTAAAGGTGCAACAGAAGAGTTGCAGTATTGTGAAAACGTAACAGAAACGTTGTGGAATTGTGAAAATGAAATGGAAATATTGCGCAATTTTTGGAAAACATGACGAAGGAGTTTTATAACTATGAAAATGTGATAATATAATTTTTCTGTTGAAAATATAGTATAAATACTGTAGAACCAGTATATTGATACTGTGTGAGAAAATGACATGTTTTGCCTGTGATTGGCATTTGGTGCATTATACATGCATTGAAAAGATATGTCTGTGATTGGATTTGGTGCATTATACGTGCATTGAAAAAATATGCGTTGAAGCATATGATTACATTGAACAAATGAAATTGAAAAGATTTGGCCCTTTGGGGTTGAACTTGCACTGATATATTCATGTATTATATAAAATATAGCTAATAACTATTATGGCTCTTGTGGTTGAAGAGGGAATGAGAATTGATAGTGAGGTCTATGATGGATCTTGGGGGCGTCGAGGTGCGGCGGTCGACCAGTGGACAGTTGGCGAGTACCCTGTGCCACTTGGCGATGCAGTCCGTTGCAACGCATTGACGATACCCGACAAGAACATGATTCTTTTCAATGACTGGGAGATTGTCTTTGGGCTAAGGCTGACAATTAACCAGAGCATTCTTCTCGAAATTGTGAAAACCTCCATGGAGTTATTTTTTTTTATAAACTGAGTCTTTGTGCATATGCATAAATCTGAACATTTATATCTGTATGATATATTAATTGAAGATTATTTGTTATGACAATTGTTTTGAATACTTGGATGATGATGATGATAATGCTGAGGGCATTATCATAATTATTGCTTATGATAATTGAATTGATAAATTATTGGATGATGATAGTTGATTAATGTTGATGACATTATCATAATTGTGGTATGATCTATCTGTATGATATTGCTGTTTGTGTTATCTCTGTGCTGCCATACTAGTATTGGTGTAGGTGATCTCACCTCTTTGTTATATTGTTTTGCTTTGTCTGTATTGTTAAAATTATACAGTAGAAGGAATGAGTTGTCTTAGACATAACGAGTGGTAGATACTCAGAGATTGATGGAAACATTGAAAAGTGGCTATCTCAAGTTCGAAGATGTGCCGGGTAGACAGGGAGTAAAGTTCTGATGCATCAAGTTGATACAAGAGAAGGAACGAGTATGTTAAGATTTAATGTTAGTGTTATACCGTGCTATTAAGTAGGATCCATCATAGGGTTTGCTACAGTTAAAAAAAATAAAAATAAGTCAGTTAATTTTATTTTTCTCTTTAAATTGTGATATTAATTGGTATCAATATTGCATAATGAATAGTTGAAATATGATTTTCAATATTACCTAATATTTTCAGTAAATTTACGTTTCAGTAAAGAAGTAATTTTGAAACCCATCTTTTATAACTCAAACTTTGTGCGAACTTCTTTTCAGATTATGAGTCGGGAGTCGGAAATGTGATACCCTAAGGAGGGTGTTACAAGGTTCACCTCTCAGTACGTCCCTAAATGCCTATGAGATGCAAATAAGTGGCCAGCAAATTCACATGAATAAGAGCAATAAGAATTGAATCAAAGAACATTCAAGATCAATAAAAGTGAAAACAACATCAATTAATCATTATCAATGTATCAAAGGGCATTGCCCAGTCCTAGAAACAAAAGAAACTATTCAGACATAGAGAAGAAGGAATCAGAAAACATGTTCTTAAACATTCAAACCCGTAATCCAAGAGAGAAGAGGGAAGAAAGATCAAGAACCCAAGCCTCCAATGTGCCTCCTCAAAAACCAAATTAGAACCCCCTAATTGTATTCAGAACATTTATATATAACCTAGGGTTTTAATTGGTTAAAAAGTCCCAAAAGAAATAAATAATAAAAACTAAAATTCTGATGTGCACTGCGATCCACGGGTGTGGATCATTCCATGGCCAGGCCGTGAATTATTCTTCCAAAAAGCCCATCCTGTGTCATTTGAGTTCCACTGTCGTGGATGGTTCTACAGCCAGGCCGTGGAACTCTCTAGAATTCTCTTTTCCTTTTTAAGTTGTTGCTCGATCCATGGCCGTGGTTTAATCCACGGGCAGGCCATGGATCCCTCTAGAATGATCTTTTTGCACCTTTTTGCTATCCATAAAGCTCCAACTTCGATCATGCAAGCTTTACATTCATTCCAATGCCAATTCAGTATTAATCCTGCACAACAACACCAAAAACACTGCAGTTATCTGAACTAAAGGAAAAATAAACCAAAAGGAAAACTAAAATGCCTAAGAATGCATGCAAAACAAGAACAAAACATGATGTTATTTGACACACATCAAGAAATCATTCGAACTTTAGTTTGAGGACTAATAATCAGGCACAATTTATGCAACCACCGTCTCTTCAAGCACAACTAGATTCACAAAATTCTCAAGGATATGCCCCTTATATCCCACTATATAAGAAAAACCTTGAAGGAATAATGTGTGCATTCATGGAAAAGTAAGAGGCCATTAATAACCAAAACACTCAAGCCATGATTGACATAAAAGACACTCTTGCTAAACTTTCTTCTGCACTCACCATTCACGAGAAAAGAAAATTTCCTTCTCAACCTCAACCGAATCCTAAGGGCCAATACAGCCTAAATAAGGGTAGTTCAGAAAGCTAACAAATAGATTAAGTCATGTCAGTGATAACTCTTAGGAGTGGAAAGGTTGTTAAAAAATAAATTCTTGAACCTTGTGAGAAAAAGATAATGAATCAATTCCCAAAGATAAGGAAGAAGTTGATAAGCTACCTGGCCAAAAGGGGATCAAACTCTCGCCTTCACCCCCATATCCTCAAGCATTAAATAATTCAAGAATATTGAACCGTAACACTAAAATTTTTGAAATTTTTAAATAAGTGAAGGTCAATATTCCTCTGTTAGATGCTATCAAACAAGTTCCCTCTTATACCAAATTTTTGAAGGACCTATGCACTGTTAAAAGGAAATTAAATGTGAAAAAGAAAATATTTTTGGCTGAACAGGTAAGCTCCATTCTTCAGAACAATAATGCATTGAAATATAAAGACACCGGTTGTCCTACAGTTTCATGCATTATTAGAGAACATAAAATTGAGGGAGCTTTACTTGATCTTGGTGCTAGTGTTAGTTTGCTTCCATATTCAGTTTATCAACAACTCAACCTTGGTGAGTTAAAACTAACTTCTGTAACTCTTCTACTTGTCGACAAATCAGTTAAAATTCCAAAAAGAATAGTAAAAGATGTGTTGGTTCAAGTTGATAAATTTATATATCTTATGGATTTTATTATCTTAGAAACTGAACCTATGGATAATAATAGCAAGTCAATTCCTGTTATTTTAGGTCGTTCATTTTTAGCAACATCTAATGCTTTGATAAATTGCAGAAATGGAGTGATGAAGCTAACATTTGGAAATAAGACACTGGAGTTTAATGTTTTCAACATGTGCAAGCAACCACAGGAAGTCTATATAACAAAAAGGAGGAAGTTGAAGGGATTGAGGCCATTATAGATGATCATATTCAAACCAAGAGTTCTTCTGACCCATTACAAATTTGTTTAATTAATTCATTTGATTCAGCTACGCAATTAGATGATGATATTTTTGAAGTATGCTCTTTGCTTGATTGTATACAAGCAATGGAATACAAAGGATGGAAGTCGAGATTCAAAGAGCTAAAACCCATGAATGATAATACTCATGAAGAAGTACCTACATTAGAATTAAAGTCATTACCTACTAGGTTGAAGTACACATTTTTTGGAGAAGAACAAAGCTTTCCAATGGTAATTTCCTCATCCCTTACCAAAGAACAAGAAGGTATATTGATAGAAGTACTTAAAAGGCATAAAAGTGCAATTGGATGGATATTAAAGGACATAAAAGGTATTAATCCATTAATTTGTACACATAGAATACATTTAAAGGATAATGGTAAAACATTTCAACAACCTCAAAGAAGATTAAATCCACACATGAAAGAGATAGTTAGAGCTAAAGTTCTCAAATTACTTGATGTTTGAATTATCTACCCCGTCTCTGATAGCCAGTGGGTAAGCCCTACACAAGTTGTGCCTAAGAAATATGGAATAATCGTGGTTGAAAATGAAAAAGGTGAATTAATACTTACACGAGTCTCATCTAGTTGGCGTATGTGTATTGATTTTAGAAAATTAAATGCAGCCACTAGGAAAGATCATTTCCCCTTACCATTTCTTGATCAGATTCTGGAAAGAGTAGCAAGACATCCCTACTACTGTTTTCTTGATGTTTATTCAGGGTATAATCAAATATCAATTGCATTAGAGAATCAAGAAAAGACCACATTTACATACCCCTTTGGCACTTTTGCATATAGATGAATGCCTTTTAGCCTTTGTAATGCTCCGACAACTTTTCAAAGATACATGCTAAGTATTTTTAGTGACATGATTGAGCACTATTTAGAGGTTTTCATGGATGACTTAACAATTTTTGAAAATTCTTTTGAAATTTATCTTGATAATTTGGAAAAAATTCTTAAAAGATGCAAAAAAAAAAAAAAGATTTGTGTTAAACTGGGAAAAAAGTCATTACATGGTTACCTTAGAAATAGTGTTAGGTCATATGATATCTTCTAAAGGAATTGAAGTTGATAAGGCTAAAATTGAATTAATTGCTTATTTTCCTTCCCAAAAAATAGCCAGAGATGTTCGTTCCTTTTTAGGACATGTAGGATTTTACAGAAGATTCATTAAGGACTTTAATGCCATATCTAAACCATTATGTAATCTTCTAACAAAAGATGCACCATTTGATTGGATTCAAGATTATTAGAAATCTTTTGAAAAACTAATCAGTCTTCTGACATCTGCTCCTATCATGCAATCCCCTGACTGGTCTTTTCCTTTTGAGTTGATGTGTGATGCTAGTGATTTTGTTGTTGGCATTGTTTTAGGCCAAAGAAAGAAAGGTAAGTCTCATGTAATTTATTACGCAAGTTGAACTTTGAATAGTGCATAAAATGAATTACACCACTACTGAAAAAGAACTACTTGCTGTAATTTTTGCATTGAATAAATTTTGAGCTTATTTAATTAGTTATTCTACTGTTGTTTTCACTGATCATGCTATTGTTAGATATTTAATGTTTAAGTAAGATGCCAAACCTAGGTTGATATGGCGGATCTTGTTGCTTCAAGAATTCAGCATCACAATAAAAGACAAGAAAGGAGCCGAAAATGTTGTAGCACATCATTTGTCTAGACTTACAACAGACTCACTTTTTGATAGCACACCTATCAATGATTCTTTTTTTGATAAATTTTTATTTTCTATCAATTCCATGCTTTGCTTTTCTAACATAGTCAATTTTCTTGTAACAAGAAAGATGTCGCCTTAGTGGACACACCAAGATAGAAAGAAGTTTTTGACTGAGGTGAAAAAATTTTATTGGGATAACCCATATTTGTTCAAATATTATCCTAATCAAATCTTTCGAAGATGTGAACCTGATAGTGAGGTAGGTAGTGTCATTAAATTTTGTCATTCAGAAGCATGTGGAGGTCATTTTTCTTTAAAGAAAACAACTGCAAAAATATTGCACTGTGGATTTTATTGACCCACTTTATTTAAGGACACCTATACTTTTTTCAAAAGTTGTGAAAATTGTAAGAAATTGGTTCCATTTCTAAACGAGACATGATGTCTCTGAACCCTATCATTGTCATTAAAATTTTGTATTATTGGGGAATTGATTTCATGGGTCCATTTCCATCATCATTTGGATTTGTGTATATTTTGGTTGTAGTTGATTATGTCTCAAAACGGATTAAGGCGATTCTATGTCGACATAATGATCATAAAATTGTTCTTAAATTTTTAAAAGAAAATGTTTTGAGTCGATTTGGAATCCCTCAAGCTATCATCAGTGATGGGAGAACACATTTTTGCAATAAACCATTTGAATCCTTAATGAAGAAATATGGCATTACCCACAAAATTGCCACCCTTTATCATCCTCAGACACGTGGACAAGTAGAATTAGAAAATAGGAAGATCAAATAAATTTTGGAAAAAATGGTTAACACAAATCGTAAAGATTGGTCTTTAAGACTAAATGATGTACTTTAGGCTTACCGCATTGCTTTCAAAACATCTTTAGGCATGTCACCCTATCAGTTAGTCTATGAAAAACCTTGTCACTTACCTGTAGAACTGGAGCATAAAGCATTTTGGGTCATTAAAGCTTTTAACTTAAATCTTGATGATGCTTGCAAGTTATGTAAATTACAATTAAATGAACTTGAGGAATTGAGAAATGATGCATATAAAAACTGAAAAAATTCTAAAGCTAGAATAAAAGCTTTTCATGACAAATCAATTTTGAGAAAATCTTTTGAAATTGGTCAAAAAGTTTTGCTTTATAATTCTTATCTTCACTATTCCTTGAAAAATTGAGATCTAAGTGGAGTGACCCTTTTATTGTCAAACATGTGTATCCTAATGGGGGCATAGACATTGAGAACCCTAGGAATGGTAATGTGTTTAAGGTCAATGGACAAAGACTCAAACCATTTCTGGAATATCAAGTTGTTGAGGTAGAATCCATCTCCTTTTCTAATCCTTGTTATGAGAAGAATTTATTTTAATTTTGTTGCTTTCTTTTTGTAGTTCTTTGTGACCCCAGTTAAGTGGCGGATAATGGTACTCCATGACTCTTAAGTCTATTTATTTTTTAGTTTTCTATAATAACTGATTCATTCTCCTTTAAAATGGATGTCAATCTCTCGAGTTTAAGAAAGTATTTTTCTTCTCTTCCTCAAAATGCTCTAACAAAAATCTACAAAGTTAGGTGTGAAAGACTGAGACTGTTAATGCACAACGGCATCCCAGAAGATATACGCTGGATAATCGAAGTAAATGTTCATTTACCATGTGAATCTCAAATTCATTTGTCTCATACATGTCGGGTCTCAGTAAAAGTTCATATTCTAAAAAGAGAAGAGCGAAAAGAATGTAAGTTTGTCATTAAATGTGCACGATGGAATTGTAACACACGATGTCATTCTTTGAGAATGGTTTCCGCAAACCAAGAAGATAAAATATACTTTATTAAGAATGGACTGAGTAAGGAGTCATTAGATGATATCTTATAGACTCTTGAGACGCATTCTTGTGAAGTTGTGCATCGTGAACTTCTTAATTTGTAGAATCTCTTCAGGGACGAGCAAAAGTGTTACAGTCTTGGGAATCTGACTATAAAAGACCCTGTTTACCAATTTATAAGAAAATTGAATGATAAGTTTATCCTCGACTCATAGAATGTGTTTAAGCCGTTACTGGACGTAAAACCAGAGGAAGATGTGAGTTACAATCACAACAATATGTATATATTATCTTGTTCTTTTTCTTAAAAGAAAAAGGTGATCGAAAGAGTATCATGCTCGTAATTGAGTGTGGAGCCCCTGCTAGTGGTAAACCTGTCATTGACTTAGGTGGACCTTCGTACGCTAGTCCATAAATAAGGTTCGTGTGCTATGCTCTGTAGAGAGCTGCATTGTCCATTCCCAGGATTTTTCACAAGCCCTTGATTGATGGACAGATAGAAGCATATCATCTTTATAGTGCACGTGAAACTGTCATTGAGCCATATACTTACTTTAATTAGTAGGCCTCTATGGCGAGTTCTGACTGGTTACGGTAAAGTACCACCTTCTTAGAATATAGGCCTTTAATTAGGTTTACAGGAAGATATGGCTGTTATTCCGTAAGCGGGACAGAAAAGGCTCAAAGGTTTTGTGACTTATTTTGATAGGGTATTCCTAATCCTTGTGGAGTTCTTATGTTGCATTGGTTACACGCAACTCAAAGATATGCCACCATTTGTTATTATAATGTTTATTTCTTTTATCTTTGTATGATTTTGTTGTATTTTAGTTTTGAACAGATGATCCTTTGGGCGGGGTCCTTCAGGAGTTTCTAGACTTCTTTACCTTGATGGTTTTCTTGAAGTCTAAAAATAATAATAAATAAAAATTAAAAATTAAAAAAATTAAAAAAAGTTTTCTTAATTTCAAACTTTTCTGACAACAGTCAACCTACCTATATAGGTGCTATCGTTACTTTTTGTATTCTCTTTCCTATTTAAACACTCAATTTTCTTCACTTTCCTTTAACTCATAATCATTCAAAGGGAGTATAAGTGTAGAAATGGAGAGAGCTTCTGTTCGTAGACTTACCAATATCTGTGTATTTTGTGGGTCAATTTATGGGAAGGGTTTAGAGTTTGTAAATGCAGCAAGCATTATTGGTCGAACACTTGCTGCGAGGAACATTCGTGTAGTATATGTGGGATTTAACATTAGGTTAATGGGAGCTGTATCACTTTTTGCACATCTAAGAGGTAGTCAAGTTTTAGGTATCATTCCTGAACCTTTAACTCAAAAGAACATCATTGGAAAGACAATTGGGCTGGAACTTCAAGTATCATCTATGCATGAACGAATAAGGACAATGCCTTAAAACTCTGATGCATTTATTGCCTTACCGAGTGGTTTTGGTACTTTGGAAGAAGTTTTTCAAATTATCTCTTGGGCCCAACTAAACATCCACTATAAACCCATAAGTTTGTTGAATGTTAATAATTTCTTTGATAATTTGTTATCTCTTCTTGACCACGTTGTGGAACAAAACTTTATCACACTTTCAACAAAACAACTCCTTATATCTGCTTCCACTGTTGATGAATTAATTGATAAATTATAAACTTTTATTTATAAACCTGATCCAGCAATAGCTCAGATAGATTGGTCAGAAGGAAGCAATAAAGGAGGCAGCAAGGAACGTGAATGTGATCTGACACTTCATCTATAACTTTTCTTTACCTTTGGTTTTATTCATTATACTTTGTTTTTGTTTAAATTTGTATAAAGTTTCTCTTTTCAGTAATTGCCACAATAAGTAATATCTTCTATCCTTTACCTATCTATGTTTTGACATTGAGGACAATGTTGTGATCTGGTTGGGGGGAAGGATAGTTGAAGTGAGAAAAAAAAAACCAAAAAAAAATTAAGAAAGTGTGTTTATTGATATGTTTGTCAGCAACTTACTAACATCAAAATTGGTAGCAGAGTAAAGAGTAAATTATGCCCTTGAGGTAATTTTACTCTTGAGACGCATCAAAATTGGTGGCAGAGTAAGGAGTAATTAGGTAAATAACTATTTTGTATAGAAGTAGCAATTCAAATTCAGGGAACATAGTATGACTGAGTAAATTGTCTTCTTTTTTAAAAATCACATGCTTGGTTATGGATGTTGAATTGGTGGACTGAGAATGATAGAAATATACTTTGTGATATTTTGAGCTTATTGATGAATGGATTGAACATTTGCACCATTCTTTTCTTTCTTGTGCAATTTTCACTCATGGAATTGTTACTCTAGAACTTGTTTTGACTCTATTTGGGGCTACATTTTTATATGCATACATAAACATGATTGAGACATTTTTTTTAAAATAGCTACTTTAACCAAATAGTCAACCTTGTATATTTTCCCTTGCTTAACCCCTTTGAGCTTATTCAACTATTCCTTGTTCTTAACTCATTACACGCTTTAAAAAAAATATGTGCTTACCTAACCTTAGGAAATAAAAGAGCATTGACATTGGATGAGTTCTTGAACAAGTGTGGAGGTGTTTGTACAAAACTGTTGATGAAAAAGGAAAGAGTAGCCATCTCAAAAAAAAGTGTAAAGAAAGGTCAATAAGGTAAAAAGGGGAAGCAAAAAGAATATGTAAAGAGAATTTGCATTATGTTGGGATGAACTTTTCATGTTTGTTATTTTAACTCAACTCCAATGCTCTTTTATTCTCTTTGGTATTTAACTTGTCATATCCATATTATCCCCTTCCTTTACCTCGACCCCATTACAACCTTGAATAAAGTCTTCTTGATTTTTGTTTGCATGTGTTTTGAGTAGTGGAGAAATAGAAGATAAGCAAGCTTATGGTAGTACAATTTTCATGGGTTGAATTGCGTGAAATACCTACCTTTTAAACACTTGACGGATTGAGAGTGAATCTTATGAAGATCTATCATTCTTGACTCATGCCTTTCAATTGAAGTTTCCTTACTTGTTGGTTTGAGATGTGAAGAAACATTATCTCATAAATATTTTGATCCCTTGAATCTTTATTTACTCTTCATGATTATAAACTTTTACATTCTTGAATATTATTGGACATTGAGTCTTTTAGAATTTTTAGTTTTTGAGTTTGTATTATTTTTCCTTGTTCCCTAGCTTTTGTTACATTTATTGATATTGAGCTTAATTGGATCATTGAAAGAATTATTGCTTGAATTGGCTTTAATTTGTCTATTTGATAGCGTTCAGTAAACTAGCTATAATTTGAGTTATAAATATCTAATTGATATGATTCTAGTCTTGTAAGAAATCTTAGACAATTCTCTAAAACTTTCATGAATACCTCAAGAGCCAAATCACATATTTGGATAATTTAAATTGGAGTTGAATAAGATCTAGAGTGTTAATCTTGGAAGCTTGACCTCTGCGCACTCATCAGCCCATTTCTTTAGCTATAGGAGTTCAATTGACATTAAACTAATGGCATTGGAAAGTTAAGACCCAAATATACAACTTTTATGAACATAAAAGTTAGATCGAAAGTATAGCAGGTCATATTGGGCCTAGAAGTCAGAATAGAGGAGTTATAGCTGGGCCTAAACAATATGAAAAGATTAGGCCATATCTCGATCTATAGGAATGATCTTGGGCTAAAATTAGTGGCATTAGAAAGCTAAGACAAAAGCCTAGAACTTTTAGGAAGACTACTTTTCCATTTTCTGACTTCAGCTATAAGTTTAGCACTAAATCATTTCGGAGACAAGAATCTCAATAATTTTTCATTCATTCACAATTATCAAATAACTCCTTTGGCATTTTCCATTCATTCACCCACTCATCCACTCACTTATTAAACCACTCCATTGTCATTTTGTGTTCCTAAAGCTCTAGCATTGGCTGCTCATTTGATCATCTTAGTTTAGAGATCAAGATCATGCTATTGTGTTATTTGTTTCTCTTGTTGTAGTTTTCTTTTGTTCTAAATTGAAGTTATGTTCATCTTCTTCTTCTTCTCTATTTCTTTCCACTTGTCTATGAGTAACTAATTTTTATTTTACTTAGGTGAAAGGATGAAGCTTTTGGTATTAAATTAAGGTTAGATTAATTTTTTCTTGTGCTTGAATAATGTATTATCAAGTGGTCATTATATATTTTGTATTTTGTTTCCAATTAATTTAGAAACTCTCCTTGTAAAGTGGAGATCTTGATTCATTATAAACAAGAGGTTGGTACAATGAATGCTTGAGCCTATTTATAAGTGGTGGTATTAATAGATAACTAAAGGAACCATAATATAATTACATATATAATCTTAAATGAACTTTGAATGTTGTATTTTTTGACTGGAAGCTCCGTTATGCATAGAATCCAATTGAGTTATAAAAAGAATTAATCTTGTCCTTAATTTACTTACCAAGAGTGGATCTCCTAACCCAAGTAATTTTTTTTTATTTGTGACCAAGTTTTATCACCTTTATTATTGTGACAAAATATTTTCCATACCTCAAAGAATTTTTTTTTCATTAATTCCCTATGGATCGACCTCGGACTCCCGAGAATTTATTATTTAAGATAACCTGCACTTGGATTTGCAACTTATAATTCACACCACTAAGTTAGGTAGAGGTTGCGTAGTAGTAGCCATTTTGGATGTATATCCTGTTTGGTTATCGCGAAAACCTTATCTAGAGTGTGCTTTTTTCACGAATGTCCTACACCTAATGGTTTACCCACTGTTTATGGTCAACATTCTGAAGTAGGACTTAGCTCTAGAGGCTTTAGAATAGAAGAGTCACCTAATAAAAGTTCTCACGAATTAGAAGGACTTATAGATCCTTAGGATATAAATCCCCAAGTTTAAGGCAATCTCATTAGGATACAAAGGGAGCATACCTTTCATTACCTCTAAATTTATCCATATCTTGTGAGTTGTTTAGTTCTTTAATGTGGCAAACCATACTTGTGTCCCTCTTTAAAAAAAATTCCAAAAGAGGAGGTGAGTCACTATTAAAGGACCAATAACTCATTCATTCATTATCATTATCATTTTCCACATTATATTTCTTTGAAAACCATGCACTGATGATTCTTATATGTCGAACCCAGGTTTGTTGGAGAACTATTGAAACTAAGTGCCTAAAGACTAGCAGTGAGTATTTGTGATTAATAATGAAAAGTGTCATGGGATTAGATCGCAAGGATGCAATTTTGAAAAAAACCTTGCAACTTAAGGCCAAGAAAGTTGACACAGAAAGCTTGGTGAGTTGATAGCTCCATGAAATGTAGTTATTTATGCCTTATATTTGTGCTTCATGGCATGCTTAGTTCTTGTTCTTATGCATATTTAGAAGATTTTATGCTTATATTTATGGAATTCTATTTTGAGATCTTCCTTTATGTTTTTGAGTAATTTGTGCATATTTGTTGATTGATTAAGTACATTTGTAATTATATTTAAGTTGGTGCTTTCTCTAATGCAGGAAGGGCTCAAAAGAGACAAATTGATGCAAGCCAAGGATTGCATTCTAGAGATCCACGCCGTGACGCAAACATGTGTACGCCGCGGCGTGAAGGTCCCAAATAACACATACAGAGAGAAACACAGAAACACGGCCTAGCCCGTGTTTTAGCACACGGCCTTCCACGCCGCAGCATGGGCTTGTTCATGCCGCGACACGCATCGGTGATCTGAGCCTATTTATTCTATTTTTCACGCTTTCTCTCTGTCTTTCTCAGTTTTTCTTTCTTAGGTTTTAGGTTTTTAGCTTTTTAGGGTTAGAGGCTGTGGTTGGGTCCTCCATTGGAGGTGGAGATGGAGCTTGGGGAGCGAAGGATAGAAGCCCTCTTTCCATTGGAGGAGGATCTAAGCTTCAATGGCAAAATCCATAAGCTTTCTCTTTCGCCCTTTACTCTTTTCTCTTCCTCATTTCTTGAGCATGTATTTTGTAAATTGTTCTCATGTTCATTGTATAGTTAAGCTTTATTTAGGGATGACTTTGAATCCTTTTATTAATATTAATGATTTGTTCTTCTCTGAGTTTGTGTGGATCTTTGATTTTGTTTAATCATATTGTTCTTAATGTTCTTGAGTGTTTGGACAACATTTAAGTTAATTTGATAAAATCCAATGAACCTAGACATAGGGATTTGGGTTTGAGATCATATGTATGATTGATGCATGTTCAATTCGATTCCAATGGCGGGATGAGTTGATTCGCTAATGGGATAGAAATATACCTATTAGCTATACATAGCACATGTTTGAGAATAGACCTTAAAGAGTGGATTTTGTGTTAGCTCTCAAGGACACTTAGAGAGTTGGACAATTGAAATCATGGTTAGATGACCTAGACATAGGCGTTTAGCTAATGTAGATTCTCAAGCTAACCTAATCATTGCATTCATATTTATGATGAGGGTTGCATGTTGTTGGTTGAAGTAAAAGGTGAAGAAGGATTTCCCTAAACTCTAACCATTTATCTTTACTGCTTTTTAGTCTTTAGTTTAATTATTTTTCCCTATTTTTATGTTCTTGAATAGAATTAGGTAAGCTATTGGTTAATACTTAGCATTGAAAATAAACTTATCCTCGTGGGAACAATCTCTTACTCTGCATCTGTATTACTTGTACGACCCGTACACTTGCAGTTAGTAAATGGGCAAACAAGTTGTTTTGACCCTCAACATAAGTTTGGGCTGAATGTTGAAAAAGACACAACGTCTGACCTTCATCGCAAGATTTGGGAGGCTCCTGAATCTATTAGAAGTGGATATACAAATAGAAGTTATCACTGCACTAGCTCAATACTATGACCCACCATTACGTTGTTTCACATTTCAAGATTTTCAGTTGGCCCCCACCTTAGAGGAGTTTGAGTAGATCTTGGGCTTACCTTTGGAGAAGGAAAAGCCATACCAATATATGGGCCACTATGCATCTATGCCAACTATAACAGATGTCTTAAAGATTCATGTAAAGGATCTACAGAAGGCAAAACATATTAGGAAAGAAATGGAGAGGTTTCCAAGGAAATATTTAGGAAAGCACATGCATCATCTAGCCGAGGTTGAAGACTAGAGTACCTTTATAGATATGTTAGCCCTCACTATTTATGGCAGCATCCTCTTCCTAAATAATGAAGACTTGGTAGATTTTGCAGCAATCGATGTGTTCCTTGCTCGAAGAAATGATACCACAATCCTGTCCCAGCTATTCTTCCTGATGTTCATTACACTTTGAATTTTTGCCATGAAAAGAAAGGTAAGCGAATCTTATGTTATCTACGGATGTTGTTTGTATTGCTTACAACTCATATGTTTAAGAGGGGCTATGAAGAACCCTGTCCCATTACAGATCTCAAGATGCTCCAGATGAAGACCATGAACGGCCATGAATGGGCAAAGGAATTGGCCAAGCTTGAGGAGAGAAAAATTGTATGGAACCCATGGTGAAAACAAGGGCAAATTGTGGTTTATCAATGCGAGGGCTTTCCTAGTGTCCTTCTCATAGGTACTCGGGGGTGCATTAACTATAACCTGGCTTTAGCATTGCGTCAACTTGGCTATCCTATGATAGGACCACCCTCAGAATTAGAAATCACTCCCTTATTTATGACATGAAGAAGAAGTATATTGATACACTCAGGAAGGTCCGAGACGCTTGGAAGAAAGTCATCAGAAAGGGTAGAGAGCTGGGAATTAGAAGTTGTGGAGTCAAAGAAAACTACCGACAGTGGGTTAAGAATCGTGCTCAGGAAGTCAAATTGCCTTTCAAAATTTTAGTAACCTCTGCTGTTGGTAAATCTCTGCCTCCGATCCCGATAGAAGATGAAGAAATCAGGGAAAAGTTAGCAAAAGCTAATGAAGAAAAAAGGAAATTAGAAACAGAGCTAGAAAAGACTTTCCAAGCATGTGCAGTTTTAAAGAAAGAAAATTCTGAGAAAGACCATGCTCTTGAAAAAGCTAACAAGAGACAAAAGGCAGAGCAAGATCATATATCAAGAACCAGAAGGTTTTTGGAAGCTGCAAATAAGGAATTGAGACTCTAAGGGCAAGAAAGAGATAGGGCTCTGGTTGAAAATCAACAACTTAAAGAGTTGCTTGTAAATTCCAAAGCAACACAGAATAATGCTCTTCAGTAGGTGGATAACATGAAGTAACAAATAAAAATGGTGTCAGCAAAATATGAAGACAAAATCAAAATTAAGAGGTTGCGCACAGATAAGGCAATTGCTGGATATGAAACGGCATTACGATAAGGACAAGAAGACTTGTAGAAACGGATAGATCATATGAAACAAGATAAGGACATCAGTGAATGGAAAGAAGAAGTCCACTTTTGGGTGAATCGCTTCGCGAGACTAGCACGTCTAGCCAACACAGTAATTGCAGATGTTCCACATTATTTGAAGATGGGTGATAAGATGGTCAATCTTCTTAAGACACCAGCAGAGATTAATGATTTCATTGAATATTGCAAAAGTCTTATTGGACAAATGAAGCAGATAATTAAGGCTCATTCGGTTGAGAATGATGAATTAGACTAGACAATTATGTATTTCAAATAGGGTGAAAATGAAGTACTTCTCTCAAATGATGTCGTTTTAATGGAATAAAGTATATTTTCTCATTTTTCTGATCCCATGTTTTACTTGAGACCCAATGCTTTTGAACAAGACGTTCTAAGAATCGGTCATAATCAAAGATACTCACTCAAGTCCATTCAGCACAAACAAATAACGGTCCTCTAACAAATCGATGATAATAATGGTTATTTTTAATAAATAGTGCCTTTTTTTACTATTCACAGGGAGATTCGAAACCATTGCGTGACCAAGGAAAGAATAGATTAATCAAACTCAAGTTCACAATACCAGATCTCGGACCAAAATGACTACTAGTAATCCTGAGGCAGGGAAAAACTTGAGCAATGAAGTTAATGAAATGGTAAGGAGGATGAAGAGATGTCTGAGACCCAAGCAAGGTTGGAAATAATATTGCAAGAAATGAGGGAGTCTCTCCACTTAATTAGTGGAGATAAAGGTGCAAATAGGGTTGAAGCATAGGTAAATGTGCCACAAATAACTGCCCTAATATTCTCGACTGTATCCTCAGGCATCACTATAAGGATCCATGAGCAACCACATCAAATGACATTAATTGTCATACTTATTGGAGAGGGGTATCAAGCCTTGGAAGGTACTCATAATGAAATTACTGGTTATGTGACAAGCGCTAAACTCAATCAAAATTCTAATCGAGTTATGTCTATGGCTTGTAGTATAGGAAACAACACTGAATCATTGATGTGGAATTAAAAGTTAAGTTGCAAACCTAAGTGCAGGTTATTTCAAGTAATAAATTCTCTGTGAGTCCGAGGTCGAATCATAGAGACTTGATGAAGAAAAATTAATTAAGGTAAAGTAAATATTTTATCACAACAAATAAAAAAGATTTACTTGGGTTAGGAGATCCACTCTTGGTAAATAAAATAAGAACAAGATTAATTCTTTTTATAACTCAATTAGAATCCACACATAACAAAGGTTCCAATCGAAAAATACATCGTTCAAAGTTCATTAAAAATTATATACGTAATTATATTACGCCTCCTTTAATTATCTATTAATACCACCACTCATAAATGGGATCAAGCATTCATTATGCCAAAATATTGTCTACAACAAATCAAGATCTCCACTTTGCAAGAAGAGTTTCTAACACCACCACTTGTAACTGAGTTCAAGCATTCACTGTGCCAATCTCTTATCTACAACAAATCAAGAACTCCACTTTATCAGGAGGGTTTCTAACACTAACACTTGTAAATGGGTTCAAGCATTCATTGTACTAATCTTTTATCTACAACAAATCAAGAACTCTACTTTACAAGGAGGGTTTCTAAATTGATTGGAAACAAAATACAATACGTATAATGACCACTTGAAAATATATCATTTAAGCACAAGAGAGAAATTAATATAACCTTATTTCATTACCAAGAGCTTCACTCTTTCAACCAAGCAAAATGAAACTTAGTTACTTATAGACAAGAAGAAAGGAAGAGAGAAGAAGAAGAAGAAGAAGATCATAACTTCAATTTAGAACAAAAGAAAACTATAACAACATAATAGCATGATCATAGCCTCTACGACCAAGACTTCTAAATGAGCAGCCAATGGTGCCTTTTATAAAGGATTAGGGATACAAAATGAAAAGGGAGCTAATTAGTGAGTGGGTGGATGAGTGAAAAATGAATGAAAAATGTCAAATGACTTTTGATGAGTGAAAAATTATAGAGATTCTTTGTCTCCCGAAATCATTTAGCTCTGAAGTCATGGTATTCATCATGTTTTTACCAAGTGATCTTCATGAAAGTTGTAGGTCTAGATATTAGATTTAAAATACCATTTGTTTGGGTCAAAAATCATTTCTACAACTCAAGATATGGTCTGATTACTGCATACTGCTCAGGTCCAACCACAGCTCCTCTGTTCTAACTTCTAAGCCCAATATTACCTAATAGACCTCAAATTCTAGAAAAGTGTTCAACATAAAAGTTGTAGATTTAGATTGTAGCTATTAACCATCAAAATGTTAGTCTATTTGACATCTTATATCGTGATCTATGTCATGAACAGTATACATAGGTCAAGCTATCAGGATCAGTACCCTAGTTCTTGCTTCAAATCTAATTTGAGTTATCTAAACATATGATTTGGCCTTTTAGATCTTCATAAAAGTTGTAGGTAATTGTCTTAGCTTTTCTACAAGTCTAAAGTCACATCTATCAGATATTTATAACTCAAGTTATAACCATTTTACTGAACATTGTCAAAAAGATAAATTAAGGCTAATTCATGCAATAATTCTTTCAATGATCCAATAAGGTCCAATATCATAAAATGTGTCAAAATCAACTAAATTAAGCTTAATTGAATCTTAAGAAACTTAGTGAGAGGTTTATAAAATTTATAAAATATAGTGTTATCAAATTCTCCCACACTTAACTTTTGCACTCCTGTGCAAAACACAAGAAACAAAAACTAGGGAACAAAGAAAAACGACACAGACTCAAAAACTAAAAACTCTAAAGGATTAAATGAATCAAGAAGAGCAACTAGACATTCAAGGGATCAAAACATTCATGAGGTAACATTTCTTCGCATCTCAAACTAACAAGTAAGGAAACTTTAGTTGAAAAGAATGAATCAAGAATGATATATCCTCATAGAATTCACTCTCAATCTCTCAAGTGTTTAAAAAGATAAGTATTTTACTCTATTCAACCAATGAATAATTGTACTACCATAAGCTTGCTTATCTTCTACTTCTCTGCTACTCAAAAATAACATATATAGACAAATCATGAAGACTTTATTCAAGGTTATAATGGGGTTAAGGTAAAGGAGGAAGTAATATAGATAAGACAAGTTAAACACCAAAGAGACTAAAAAAGCATTATGTTATAGTTAGAGTGGAGAAGATGTTTGAGAACATTCAATTTTCCAAGGAATTCTTAGTTCTTTCTTATACAAGACAATGACCAATATCTGATTAATGTTTTGTTAAAGATCAATTGGTAGGTTGAATTCATTGTTAGGCTTGAACATTCTCTTCTTGTTTCCAAGCATCCACTGGTCAGCTCTCTCTTCTTCTTTTTTTAGAAATACTTGCACACATACCCCCACACTTATTCAAGAAACTCATCCGACAACAAATTCAATGCTCTCTTATTCCCTAGGGCTGGGTAAGAACATGATTTTTCATTTTAAGGCACGTAATGAGTTCGAAACAAAGAATGGTCAAATAAGTTCAAAGGGGTTAAGCAAAGGAAAATATGCAAGGTTGGCTATTTGATCAAAGTAGTTAATTCAAGAAAATTGCCTTAATCATGTTTATGTATGCATGTGAAAATGTAGCTTCAAAAAGAATCAAAGCAAGTTCTAGAGTAACAATTCCATGAGAAAAAATCACACAAGAAAGAAGAGAATGGTACAGATGTTCAATCCATTCATCGATAAGCTCAAAATCTCACAAAGTATATATCGATCATTCTCAGTCCACAAAAATTTTAACATCCATAATAAAGTATGTGATGTTTAAGAAAGAAGATAATTTACTCAATCATGCAAATTTTCCCGAATCCATTTGCTACTTCCACACAAACTCGTTATCTACCCCAATCTAGATGCGTCTCAAGAGTAAAATTACTCCTTACTCTGCCATTCCTAATTGGTTTTGCTATAGGTTTCTAACAATCATATCAATTAACATACATTCTAATTTTTATTTTTTTTGAGACTTCAAGAAAATCATCAGGGTAAAGAAGTCTAGAAACCCCTGAAGGACCTCACCAAAGAGATCATTCACTCAAAAGCTATATACAAGGTGGCATATCTTTATACTGCATGTCACCAGTGCAGTCCATCCTTACAAGGCATGGCTTCAGATCTCTACTATGGCTAGAATTTACACAACTTGTCCGAACACTTACGTAAAGGCATTCAATCTGAATACAGGTGCATACTCGACACCACCGACATGACTTAGCGCATCAGAGCTCATACAGTTAAGTACAAGATAATGCTCAGTAGTTGTTTACGTTTCACAGCAAAGACAGAACTCTTCTTTTGGTCCAACAGCACTATAGAGCCTAAGTTCCAAGAACTGGGAATGTAGCATGTGGCTCTCTACAGAGCATGGCACACAAACCTTATTTATAGACCAGCATGCGAAGGTCTCCTCCTGAGTCTATGACAGGACGGGCATTCTCCCGGGGGTCCTAATCTAATTAAAGACTAAGTACAACTGAAGTTTTGCCCTTCTTCCTTTTTTTTTGTCAACTATCCTTCCCCCCAACCAGATCACAACATTGTCCTCAATGTTAAAATATAGATGAGTAAAAGATAGAAGATATTATGTGGCTATTATGGAGAAAAGACACCTAACACAAATTTAAATAGAAACAAAGTACGATAAATAAAATCAAAGGTAAAGGAAGATTATAGATGGAGTGTCAAATCAAACTCGCATTTTTTGCTACTTCCTTCTGACCAACCTATCTAAACTATTACTGGATCAGGTTCATAAACAAAAGCTTATAATTTATCAATTAATTCATCAACAGTAGAAGTAGAGATAAGGAGTCTTCTTGCTGAAGGTGTGATAAAGTTTTGTTCCACAGCATGGTCAAGAAAAGATAACAAACCAGAAAAAAAAAACTATTAACATTCAACAAACCTATGGGTTTCTAGTGGATGTTCAGTTGGGCCCAAGAGACAATTTGAAAATTTTCTTCCAAAGTACCAAAATCACCTGGTAAGGTAATGAATGCATCAGAAGTGTCAATTATTTTAGTCATTCTTCATGTAAAGATGATACTTGTAGTTCCTTTTCAAGTGTCTTTCCAAGGATGTTCTTTTGAGTTAAAGCTCTAGGAATGATACCTAAAACCTGATTGCCTCTTATATATACAGAGAGTGATACAGCCCTCATTAACCCACGGCAACCTCCCCATATACAACATGAATATTCCTTGCAACAAGCGTTCGACCAAGAGTGCTTGCTGTTTTTACAAACTCTAAACTCTTCTCATACCTTGTCTCACAAAATACACAGATACTGGTAAGTCCACAAACAGAATAAGAAGATCCTTCCGTTTCTACACTCACACTCCCTTTGAATGATTTTGAGTTGGAGGAAAGAGAAGAAAATAGAGTGTTTAAATAGGGAAGAGAATAGAAAAAAGTAATGATAGCACCTATATGGGTAGGTTGGCTGTTGTTAGAAAAGTTTGAAATTAAGAAACACAACTTTTTATTGTGTTTTTTTTTGTTTTTTGTTTTGTTTTGTTTTTTTATTATTTTTTGAAATAGATCAATATATAAAGTATCAGGATTAATTTTAACCAAACGATCAGAATTTAAATCACAATACTAATTAAGCATATACAAGTAACTTAAAATAGAAAAGAAAATGTACAAGTAGGCGGTATAAACCTGTCATTAGAATAATGAACAAGTAGGCAGTAAAATCGACCATTTAAATATTAACAATTAAACATAAATAAATGAGTTAAAATAGAAAAGAATATAAACAAGGATGTGGTATAAACTAGCCACTAAATAAATATTACCAAAAGTAAATAAATATTAACAAGGTAAATAAATATTAACAAGGTAAATAAATATTAACAAGATAAATAAATATTAACAAAGATGTGGTATAAACCAACCACAAAATAAAATAAAATAAAATAAAGAAAATAAAGTGCAAAAAGTAAATTATAAAAAAATAATAATAAAATAGAAAGTTTCCCTCACTAAGTTAGTAAAGTACAGAAAAAATAAAATAAAAGGAGAGGTTCCCCCACTAAGATAGTACGTACAGAAAATAAAAGGGAGAGTTTTTCCCCACTAAGTTAATATGTACAAAGAAAATAAAAGGGAGAGATTCTCCCACTAAATTAGTATATACATAAAATAAAAGGGAGATTTTTTCCCACTGTTAATATGTATAAGAAAATAAAAGGAAGAGATTCCCCCACTAAGTTAGTACGTTAGTATATATACAAAATATTTACACTAATAATTTGTTGTTCAAATCAAGTCTCCGGCAATGGCGCCAAAAACTTGATGCAGAATTAAAAGTTAAGTAGCAAACCCAAGTGTAGGTTATCTCAAGTAATAAATTCTCAGTGAGTCTGAGGTCGAACCACAGAGACTTGATGAAGAAAAATTAATTAAGGTAAAGTAAATATTTTGTCACAACAAATAAAAAAGATTTACTTAGGTTAGGAGATCTACTCTTAGTAAATAAAATAAGAATAAGATTAATTCTTTTTATAACTCAATTAGAATCCACACATAAAGTTCATCGTTTAAAGTTCATTAAAAATTATATACGTGATTATATTATGCCTCTTTTAATCATCTATTAATACCACTACTCATAAATGGGATCAAGCATTCATTGTACCAAAATATTGTCAATAACAAATCAAGATCTCCACTTTGTAAGGAGAGTTTCTAACACCACTACTTGTAACTGGGTTCAAGCATTCACTGTGTCAATCTCTTGTCTACAACAAATCAAGAACTCCACTTTACAAGGAGGGTTTCTAACACCAACACTTGTAAATGGGTTCAAGCATTCATTGTACTAATCTCTTATCTACAACAAATCAAGAACTTCACTTTACAAGGAGGGTTTCTAAATTGATTGGAAACAAAATACAATACGTATAATGACCACTTGAAAATATATCATTTAAGCACAAGAGAGAAATTAATCTAACCTTATTTCATTACCAAGAGCTTCACTCTTTCACCCAAGTAAAATGAAACTTAGTTACTCATAGACAAGAAGAAAGGAAGAGAGAAGAAGAAGAAGAAGAAGAACATAACTTCAATTTAAAACAAAAGAAAACTACAACAACATAATAGCATGATCTTGGCCTCTAGGACCAAGACTTCTAAATGAGCAGTCAATGGTGCCTTTTATAGAGGATTAAGGATACAAAATGACAAGGGGGCTGATTAATGAGTGGGTGGATGAGTAGAAAATGAGTGAAAAATGCCAAATAACTTTTGATGAGTGAAAAATTATGGAGATTCTTTGTCTCCTGAAATCATTTAGCTCTGAAGTTATTGCAGTCATCATTTTTTTACCAAATGATCTTCATGAAAGTTGTAGGCATGGATATTAGCTTTCAAATGCCATTAGTTGGGGTGAAAAATCATTTCTACAACTTAAGATATGGTCTGATTATTGCATACTACTCAGGTCTAACCACAGCTCCTCTGTTCTGACTTTTAAGCCTAATATGACCCAATAGACCTCAGATTCTGGAAAAATGTTAATATAAAATTGTAGATTTGGGTCTTAGTTATCAACCATCAAAATTTCAGCCCATTTGAAATCTTATAGCCCGAGCTATGTCATGAACAGTACACATAGGTCAAGCTATCAAGATCAGTACCCTAGTTCTTGCTTCAACTCCAATTTGAGTTATCCAAACATGTGATTTGCCTTTTAGGTCTTCATGAAAGTTGTAAGCAATTGTCTTAGCTTTCCTACAAGACTAAAATCACATCAATCAAATATTTACAACTCAAGTTATAGCCATTTTACTGAACACTGCCAAAAAGATAAATTAAGGCTAATTCATGCAATAATTCTTTCAATGATCCAATAAGGTCCAATATCATAAAATGTGTTAACCAACTAAATTAAGCTTAATAGAACTTTAAGAAACCTAGTGAGAGGTTTATAAAATGTATAAAATACAATGTTATCAATCGTCTCTTAAGGATTGTAAATGCAATTTAATCAAATCAAGCTAAAAATAAGGGAAAGTGATTTGAGAACTCAGAATACGAAATCAACAAAATTAAAGTAAAAGAAATTTAATAAAAAGAACAATCAATTCAAAAACTTATTCGAAATTGGGTTGATTCTATCATAGAATTTTCAACAAACATTCGAAGTGCAATTGAATGGTTAATTTGGATTCAACTGAAATCTCTGCATCAAATCCAGAATTTACACTAGACAATCATCTAGAATTCAATTAACAATTGACATACAAATTTGCAATCGCATAATTCATGTTAGGATCTATGTTAATTTGATCTCCAAATTCAATTAACTTAAGCACAAATTAGTAACTTAACCTCTTTAATTTTGTGATTAATTTAAATCAATCAACCTAAATTTGTCATAATTCTCAATCTTAAATCAAGATCCAATCAGATCAAATGTAAACAAAATCACCATTCATGCATTCAAGATCAAGAAGAAGAGGAAGAAGAAGAGGAATCCAATTGCAATGCAAATACAAAAACAAAATAAGATCTCAAGAATTCAAACAACAATTTCTTCAAGAATTTCTAAATTGATTACAGAAGCTTAGCCCTCCATGGCCATAACCACGAAGGAGCTCGAGGAAGAAGAAGGAAGAAGAGAGAAAAATCTAGATCTAGATCTAGAGAGAGAAGGTGAGAAAAATGTGTAATGAAAATTGATTCTCGAATTTCTGTTTTTAAAGCTATAAACTGCCCCTAAATTAGCCTCTAGTGCCTCATTACACTTCACAAACATAGTTGGGCCTTGTAGGAATGTAATGGCCTAAGTTTCATTTGAATTGGATTTGAATTGACCAAGATGTGTTCAGTTTAATGTCATATGCTCTCCAAACCCGAGTCTGAACTTCCAGGCCAATTAGGTCCACTAGACATTTGATTGAGACTTTGAGCTCCTCATCAAAGTTGTAGAACTTCCTCTTAGCTTTCCTACAAGGTAAAATGCATATTTTCATATATCTAAAACTCTAGGTATGACCAAAATACAGAAACAGCGTCAAAACTCAATAATGCTGAAAAAATTTAATTAGGCCCAATTTGAGTCCAAACTTACAAAATATGACTAAACATCAATTAATTAAGTACATGGAGAGTGCAAATGACTAAAAATAAGGGCTTAGTAATGTATAAAATATATGGTTATCAAATTCTCCCACACTTAACTTTTTACACTCATGTGCAAATCACATAAGACCAAAATTAGGGAACAAAGAAAAGCAGAAACTTAAAAGTTAAAAACTATAAAAGACTCAAATTTCAATGACATTCAAGAATGCAAAAGTTTACAAGCAAGAAGAACAATCAAAGATTTAAGGAAATAAAGCATTCATGAGGTACAATTTCTTCACATCTCAAACAAACAAACAAGGTATCTTCAATTTGAAAAGCATGAATTAAGAATGATAGATCCTCACAAGATACACTCTCAATCCTTCAAGTGTTTAAAAGGTAAGTATTTCACTTCATTCAACCTATAAAAATTGTACTATCATAAGTTTGCTTATCTTCTACTTCTCCACTACTCAAACACATGCACACACAAATTAAGAGGACTTAATTCAAGGTTTTAATGGGGCCAAGGTAAGGGAAAGAAACAATATAGATATGACAAGTTAAACACCCAAGAGAATAAAAGAGCATTGGGAAGGAACTCAAATGATAAGTAACAAACATGAAATTTTATCCCCTAACTCTAAATAATGCACATTATCTTTACATATTTCCTTCTCTTATTTGATTTTTTATTTTTATTTTTATTTTTCTTTCACAACCTTTGTTGCATTTATTCTTTTTTTTTTACATTCTATTTTTTTTATTTTGATTCATCTTGTTTTTTTTTCTTTCTCTTTTTTTTCTTTTCATTTTTTTTCACCAAACTCCTTGCATATTGCACATCAAATTACATAACCCCCACACTTGAACTATTATTTACCCACAAGCAAAAGAGCTCCTTCAATGCAAATGAACCAATGCTTTCCCATTCTTTAAGGTAAGGTAAAATATGATTTTTCATATAAGGCATATATAATGAGCTAAGACAAAGAATAGGCTAATAGGTTCAAGAGGGTTAATCAAAGGAAAATAATGCAAGGTTAGCTATTTGGCCAAAGTAGCTAATTCAAGAAAGATGGCCCCAATTATGTTCATGTATGCAAGTGAAAATGTAGTCTCAAAAAGAATCAAAGCAAGTTCTAGAGTAATCAATTGACATGAGTGAAGATCACACAAGAAAGAGGAGAATTATGCACATGTTAAATCCACCAATAGGCTCAAACTCTCACAAGATATGCATCTATCAAACTCAATCCACCAATCAAACATCCAAAACTAAGCATGTCAAATTTAAGAAGGAAGAAAATTTATTCAATCATGTTATGAACCTTGAATTTTAATTGCTTCAAACTAATAAACTTCACAAATCTCAAAACATCATTAGAAAGCAATCAAAAGCACACAATTTGAATTTAAAACAAAGAAGCGTAATTAAAAACAAAAAACAAAAATAATTAAAAAAAGTAATAGTAGCAAAAAAATAACATAAATAGTAAAAAATAAAAATAATAAAAATCAGCAATAGCAAAAAAAAATTAACAAACAAAAATCAAGTAACATAATGCGTAAATAGAATTAAACAAGAGAATTTAGCAACAAACAAAAAATAGAAACATAAAATAGAAAACAAAATCAAAATTTAACAGATATCTGAAGTAAAAACAAAAATGATATAAATAAAAACATCAACAACAAAACAATAACAACATATACAAAAACATCAAAAACATCAAAACAACGAACGAGAATTTGGAAACATCAAAAATAGAAACAGAAATAGTAAATTAAAAATAGCAGAACCAAAAAATTAAACAACAAAAATTAAAACAAAAAATAGAAAGTAGGATTAAAATCCCTCCCCCACACTTAGATTCTACATTGTCCTCAATGTAAAATTCAATAGACAAACAACATCCATCAAAATCATCAATTAATGAAGGACAAGTAAAATAAAGGAGAGGGAAAGAAAAGAAACATTCTTATCAAGTGAAAAGACTTCCACCAGGGTCCCATCGCTTGAAGTATAATGACCGAGAACAAGTTAAGCTTGAAACATGACTAGAAACATGACTTGAAGCAGGAGAGCTTCCATCGGGATCCCATTGGCCTTCCTTAATTGTTGTGGCTGCACCACTAGAATGCAATATGCATACTTGATCAACTTCATTTTCCTTGTTTATGTTGGACCATGGCCCAAAAACAAAATTCACCATAGTAGTGACCGCCGTCTGGTGCTCTTCTTCTCCATTTTTTGAAAATTCTTTAACGACTTTTAACTCAAGGGTAGGTGGTTGCTACACTGAAGAAATTAATTTTGCTGATTTAACTGTAGCATCACGTGTAATTTGTGTACAATCTTCCAAAACAGCATGATCATAACTCATAAAATAAGGAGATTTAGAACAGGAAGCAACATCTCCCACAACAACAAAAATTTCAAAACAAGCAGCATAAATACTATTCCCATCACATCCAAGACATCCAGGAAAATCAACATTATCCAAAAATCCCATAATTTTAGGAAATTGAGCTAGCATATCATCATGCATATCATCAACAAGCAAATCAATGACATCTAACTGAAAAATAGAATGCTCTTCTAAAGGATGTTTCATAGCATCAAAGATATCGAATTGAACTAAGTTATCCCCAAATTCCATGGAAAGGGTACCAGCATGCACATCAATCTTAGTTTTTACAGTTTTCAAAAAAGGTCTACCTTAAATCAATGGCAACTAACTAGATATAAATTCCACATCCATGTTCAAAATATAAAAATTTGCTGGAAATATTAAATCATTTACCCTTACCAAAATATCCTCAAGCACTCTTATAGGATAAGTTGTGCTCCTATTTGCCAGCTGAATTATTACTCTGGTTGGCTTCAACTCTCCAAGTCGTAGAGATTCAAAAACTAATTGCGGCATCACATTGATCGAAGCACCCAAATCCAACATTGCATGAGGAAATTGCTTGTTGCCTATTATGCAAGGAATGGTGAATATTCCAGGATCCTTGCATTTAGGGGGCATATTTGGTTGGATCAAGGCAAAAACATTTCTTCCCATGCTAACTTTCTCATTTCCTTTCAACCTTCTCTTATGAGTGCACAGCTCCTTCAAAATTTGACATACTTTGGAATTTGCTTGATTACACCAGGAAGAGGATATTGATTTCCACCTTCCTGAATGTATCCATGACTTCTCTTTCCATTTCTGCTAGAGCTGTCTGCTTGGACTATATGACCCTATTTGGAAATGGTAGTGGGATGGCCAGGTCTGAATTCTCTGCACATTTCTTCTATATTACAGATTTCTAGACTGAGCTATTTATTTTGTGTGAATTTTGTTGTTTCTGGTCAAGCTCTGGTTGCTGCACTAGAAGCTCTGGTTGTAGTAGACTAGGACTATAAACTTCTCTGCCACTTCTCAAGGAAATTGCACTCACATTGCCTATTGGGTTATTGACTGTTTGTGAAGGCAATTGGCTCAATCCTTGAATTTTTAGCTCACTCATAGTGGTTGCTAACTGCCTAATCTGAGTCTGTAAGTTCTGAATGGTGGCATTGACATTCTACTGGAACTGAACATTATTTGTCACCATTTGTTTCATCAAATCTTCCAAGGATGGCTCGGCTGAAGTGGCTGTATAAACTGTTGCATAAGTAGTGGCTATCTGAATGTAAGTGGTTGATATTGCTGACCAAAATTCCTATATCGCAGGTTGGGATGGTCCCTCCAGCCAAGGTTATAAGTACTAGCAAATGAATCATATCTAGGCTGCTGCTGTGACTGCTGATATTGAGGTCTACTAGGAAAAATGCCTACTGCAGTAATAGGATAGGCTTGTATAGCTGAATTATCTTTTTGAATTGTTGGACAAGCATCTGTAGGATGAGATGGATAAGAGCAAATTCTACACACCCTTGCAAGCTCGTGTACAGGAACTAGTACATGTTGTCCTACTACCAATTGCCGCACCAATGAGGTTAACTCATCAAGCCTATTTTCCTTCCTCTTCTGATCTGCCTGAGCTATATAGATCTCATTTACACCTCTGCTTGGAGTTACCATTCTTGTCCCAAATTACTGTAATTGGCAGCCATGTTAGTGATCAACTCTCTGGCAGCAGTAGGGTCTTATCCACTAAAGCTCCTCCCCTGGCAGCATCAATCATGGATCTGTCCATTAGCATCAGTCCCTCATAAAAGTATTGGATCAACAACTGATCACTGATTTGGTGGTGTGGATAGCTTGAACACAACTTCTTGAATCTCTCCCAATATTCATGCCAAGTCTCACTAAAAATTTGCCTAATGCCACATATGTCTTTCCGGATTACAGTAGCTCTAGAGGCAAGAAAGATCTCTCCAAGAACAACCTCTTCATATCATTTCAACTCCTGACTGAACCTGGTGAATGATAAAACAGCCAATCCTTGGCTGTATCAACAAGTGAGAAAGGGAATGCCCTCAACTTGATATGCTCCTCAAGAATCCCATGCGGCTTCATGGTTAAACAAACCACATGGAACTTCTTTAAGTGCTTATGGGAGTCCTCACCTACAAGACCATAAAACTTGGGCACCAAGTGTATCAATCCAGATTTTAACTCAAAGTCAGCATCAATATCAAGATATTGAATGCACAAAGACTAGTAAGTTACATCAGGAGCAGCAAGTTCTTTAAGAGTCCTATTATGCATGTTGTCAGTCATAGTTTCAAAATCACTTAAGCCCTCGAGTGCATTAATAGATGCAATGTCACAAATAAATTAAGAAACAATTCTTTCACTTAGCCTACGAGCACTAATCAACCTATGAAATGTTTTATCATTCTCAGGATCAAAATCAAACAAGTTATCAGGATTAGACCTAGTCATGCACTAATCAGGGCTATTTTGCTGTCAGAATGTCAAAAACACAAAAACATGCAAATCTACACTATAAAAATAGCTAGAAAAAAAAACATAGCAAGTGAATTTTAAAAATCATGGGACCACCACATATTCAAACTACACTGATTTAGAAAATTATCATGGAAAGAAAATATTTCAAAAATTAAAAAAGTTGTCTAAATGATGAAAATTTGGGAAAATAGAGCATAGCCAGGGTTACCTGGCTTCCTTGGCCGAGTGATTTAGATTTTTTCCTATCAACTGACCAAAAATTAGGCCAATCAGATATACTAAAATAATTGTAGAAATAATCATTATATCCCTACTTTTCACAAAACTCCTATCAGATGATGGAATTTGGCTAAAATCTAAGTGGATGATCTTAAGATCCCCTTGCTTAAAATGATGATTAAACCTTGGGGACCAAGTCTCAACTCAAAACTCCACAGTCAAATTAACACTAGTCTGCCCCTGCACCCGTAAAAATCAAAAAATGGTGAAAACATGCTAGCAGGTATGAAACAATATTAGACAGTTAGGAACAAGTCCAAAATGAGTGAAGGGCACTTATAAGGAGATATTGCAAAGCAATTGTCATAAAATGCAACAAAAGAATGATGAACAGTAGTAATAATCAATGTAACAGTAACAGCAATGCAGCAGTTATGATCAGAATGCAATGCCAGAAAATAATGACAAAATAAGAGTTAAATGTAAGTAAGGTCACTTAATATGATCATATTGCAATTAACATTCCCCGGCAATGGCACCAAAATTTTGACGAGTGCCGAACTTAATCAAAATTATAACCGAGCTATGCCTATGGCTTGTAGAATAGGAAACAACACTGGATAGTCTCTTAAGGATTGTAAATGCAATTTAATTAAATAAAGCTAAAAATTGGGGAAAGGGATTTGAGAACTCAGAATACGAAATCAACAGAATTAAAGTAGAAGAAATTCAATAAAAAGAACAATCAATTCAAAAACCTATCCAAAATTAGGTTGATTATATCACAGATCTTTCAACAAACATTTGAAGTGCAATTGAATGGTTAATTTGGATTTGACCAAAATCTCTACATCAAATACAAAATTCATACTAGACAATCATCTAGAATTTAATTAACAATTGATACATAAATTCACAATCGATAAATTTATGTTAGGATCCATATTAATTTGATCTTTGAATTCAATTAACATAAGCACAAATCAATAACTTAACCTCTTTAATTCTACGATTAATTTAGACTAATCAACTTAAATTCATCACAATTCTCAATCTTAAATTAAGATCCAATCATATCAAACATAAATAGAATCACCATTCATGCATTCAAGATCAGGAAGAAGAGGAAGAAGAAGAGGAATCCAATTGCAATGCAAATACAAAAACAAAACAAGTTCTCAAGAATTCAAACCACAATTTCTTCAAGAATTTTTGAATTACTTACAGAAGCTTAGCCCTCCATGGCCATCACCACAAAAGAGCTTGAGGAAGAAGAAGGAAGAAGAGAGAAAAATTTAGATCTAGAGAGAAGGTGAGAAAAGTGTGTAATGAAAACTGATTCTCTGATTTTTGTTTTTAAAGCTATAAGTTGCCCTCTAAATTGGCCTTTAGTGTCTCATTACACTTCCCAAACACATCTGGGCCTTGTAGGAATGTAATGACCCAAGTTTCAACTAAATTGTTTGAATTGACCAAGATATGCTCAATTTAATGTCATATGCTCCCCAAACCAGAGTCTGAACTTCTAGGCCCAATTAGGTCCACTAGACATCCGATTGAGACTTTGAGCTCCTCATCAAAGTTGTAGAGCTTCCTCTCAAATTTTCTGTAAGGTAAAATTCATAATTTTTAGATATCTAGAACTCAAGTTATGGCCGAAATATAGAAACAACATCAAAACTCAATAATGCTGAAAAATATTAATTAGGCCTAATTTGAGCCCAAACTAACAAAACATGACTAAGCACCAATTAATTAAGTACATGGAGAGTGCAAATGATTAAAAATGAGGGCTTATAAAATATGTGGTTATCATTATGCTGGCCCTACCTAGGAATAACCTCATGTGTCCATTACAGGGCAAGCAACAATGCCTCACTCTAGGAATAGCCACGTAATGACCAAGAAAGACAAGATGAATGCAGAATGGATGGAGAAAATGGAGGAATAGATCAAGGCAATCAAAGGCCCCAGTGCTTATTAACCTCTCAGAATAGAAGAACTATGTCCTACCACAGATGTTGTAATCCCTAAAGACTTTAAGATTCCTGATTTTGCCAAGTATGATGGAAGTGGCAACCCTCGATTTCATTTAATCAGTTATGGAACCAAGATGGCCATTTGGTCTAGGGATAATAAGTTCCTCATTAGCTTTTTCCATGAGAGTCTTACAGGCCCTGCTTTAGAGAGGTATCTTCAATTAGACCACTCTAAGATTTCTCGTTGGATGGAATTAGTTGATCTATTCATAGACCAGTACAAATTCAATATGGATGCAACTCCAACCCGGGAACAATTGAGCCTAATGTAGAAAGGAAATGAGGAACCTTTCAAACAATATGCATAGAGATGGAGAGCCTTGGCAACTCAAGTTCAACCCCCATTGGCACTGTTCGAGATGTGTTCATATTTCCTGGGAACTTTGGGAAATCCTTTTATCGGGGCAATGGCTGGGGTAGCCTATAAGGATTTTGCGGACTTGATAATGGCGGGAGAAAGGATTGAGATTTTAGCCAAAGTTGGGAAGTTACTGATGAGCAATACAGAGAATACTGCTTTTAAGAAAGGATTCCAACCGAAAAAGAAAGAACCCGAGGTGAATTATGTCCAATGCCAACAAACCTTCAAACCTCAATATTCCCTACAAAACCCAAGTCATCAACCACCATATAACCCTAACCCTCACTTTCCATACCAAACACCTATGCCTCCTTATTACCCAGCCCACCAAGTTATGCCAACCACAAACATTACCCCAACCCCACAAATCCAAATCAACAATGTTCTTATTCCATAACCATATGTACCAACTCACCTAACCTATACCTGATATCCACCTGCACCTCCATAAATTTACCCAAACCATCCACAACCTTGGCTAAACTCCCAAAATCAAGGTCGTTTTCGTTCCCAAAACCTATCTTCTTTCCCAAGATTGTCTATTTCAAATGCGGACCTATTCCAAAGGTTGCTCAATGCTTACCTCATTTCGAGAAATCCTGTACGTCCCTTAGAACCACCATTCCCAGCGTGGTATAACCCGAATTTGACCTACAAATACCATAAGGATATCCCAGGGCATTCAATTGAAGATTATGAGGCTTTTAAGACTGCAGTAAGGAAGCTTATTGCTTATGGGAAGTTTGACATTCAAGAAGAGGCTAGACTCAATATCGTCAATAACCCAATTCCTAATCATAGTGGAAGGAATGTGGTAAATGTTTTGGAGATGGAAGGACCACCAATAAGACAGGTCATGAGCTTGCATATATCGATGGCCAAAATATTCGTAGGGTTGAAGAAAGTAGATTCTAGTATCATTACACTAGCTTCCATGATGAAAGAAGAGGAGAAGCGTGATAAAGAGTCAAGGTGTACTTATCATTGTGGGGAAATAGGACATAATATTGACGATTGTTGGGACTTTAAGGTTCGAGTCCAAGGATTGCTCACTTTGGGAGTAATACAAGCAAGATAAGGGGTAGCTTGCTCCGAAGAGGTCAATGTGGTTGAACGTTTGGTACTAAAGGTACCACATATCAACGAAGCCTTAGCACTTGGAAAAGTTGTAGTGACAATTAAGAAGCCAACGTCATTTGCTTATAATGATACCCACGTAGTGCCATGGAGTTATGAATCCAGAGAAGAGACAAAGGGAGTCAGGGAAGGGACTTCGAAGGCCCCAGTTGTAGAAGTGCATCAAAAGGAAGAGTCAGTGAATAACATAATATGAGTAGGAGGAATTACAATGAGTGGGCGTTACTATAGCCCAAGAGAAGTGGAAAAGGGAAAAATTGTTAAAGAAGGGAGTGGGGAAGAAACATCAAAAGAAGAGGAAGGAAGAGGAAGAAGAGTTCTTGAAGATAATAAAGCAAAGTGAATATGACAAGAAGGGAGTGGGGAAGAAACATCAAAAGAAGATGAAGGAAGAGGAAGAAGAATTCTGAACATAGTGGAACAGTTGAAGAAGACTCCAGCCAGAATATCTCTATTATCACTCGTCCTAACATCTAAAATGCATCGGAAGGTATTACTGAGAATTCTGAACGAGGCCTATGTTAAGCCTGATGTTACCCTTGAAAGTGTCATCAACATGGTGGACCCAGTGAAATGCCTTAACATGAGCACATTTACTAATAAAGAGATCATTTCTTAGTCTGATAAAAGTCCACGAGCCTTGCACATAACCCTTAAATTCAAAGGGTATATAGTTGCAAAGGTCTTGATTGATGGGGTTTTTGCACTGAATATCCAACCTATGTCGACTCTGACCTCATTATCAATAAGTGAGGATGAATTATCACCTCGAGAAATGGTGGTGTGAGCTTTTGATGGAAATAAGAGAGGCATTTTGGGAGAGATGATGTTGCCATTGGAGATTGGTCCAAGTATTTTTCAAGTACTATTCCAAGTCATGGATATTAATCCTAGCTACACCATGCTCCTAGGGAAACCATGTATCCATGTCGCTGGTGTTGTTCCTTCCACCCTGCATTAGACTGTTAAATACATTAAAAATGGGTCGGTCATTACCATACATGGAGAGGAAGAAATTATGTTGTCAAAACTAGTTTTAGTATCATATGTGGAGAGTGCAGAGAAAAATGAGGAGAATTTATGGCATAGTTTTGAACTAGTTGAGACTGGATTTGGTAAGGATAAGTCTCAGATATAAAGTGTGGATCAGGTAGTGGCCCAGATTATGGCAAGTAGTAGATACAAAGAAAGAAAAAGCTTGGACACACAATTGCAAGGTACTTGATCGTCAGTGTCATTCTCAAAAAATTTGGACAAGTTTGGGTTAGGGTATAAAGCATCTCTGGAAGAAAGAAAAAGGAGCATAACTCTCAAAAAAAAGAATGATAAAGGCAAAATGAAGCATATTCCCCACCTGAGGGAAACATTCCTAGCCCCAGCTGAGATAATCATGTCTGGAGAAGTCATTCACCCCCGATGCCATCCCACTATTAATGCATTACATGAAGAAGGCCCAGAAGAAAGCAAGGCAATCAGTCATTTTACTGATAAGGAGCCACAGAAGAACTGGCAGTTTGAACCAATGATTGCTATGATTATTTCCAAGTAATTGTCTAGTCATATTGTACTAAGCGGATATTTAAGGCTAGCTTTGTTTTGAGCTTGTGATTTATGTTATTTGAGGCATTAATTAAATGAATTTGCAAGAATATTCATCATTCCTTCTTGTTGCACTTTTGATTTGTCTTTTTGCATTTATCAGTTTTCTTTTCTGATAATATCTTATTCTTCCTTTGTCATTCCTACTCTATTTTGCCTTTCCAACTCCACACAAATTACTTTCCAGGGATCTGAGTCTTGTAGAAAGTTCGCCTCATGAAAGGGACCTTAAAAACTCATCAATTGATTCCACTGCAATGTTTGATGAAGAAGAGCCTAGATCTGATGAAGAGGGAGAAGTTATGGAAGATTTTGTAAAATTACTGGAGTATTCAGAGAAGGGATTTGACTTGAATAGTGAGGAAGCAGAGGTAATCAACTTAGGGATGAAGGAAGAGAAAAAAGAGTTTAAAATGATGGAAAACCCCAAACGTGAATAAATGATCACACTGTTCAAAGAGTATATGGATGTCTTTGCTTGGTCTTATCGGGGATATGCTTGGATTAGATCCGGAGATAGCATCACATAAGATCCCACTATATCCAAGTGTTGAGGCAAAGAAACAGAAGTTAAAGAGGATGCATCCTGATATGTCCTTAAAGATCAAGGAAGAAGTGACTAAGCAACTAGAAGCAGGATTTGTGGAAGTGTCAAGACACCCAAAGTGGGTAGCTAATATTGTGCATGTGCCTAAAAAGGATGAAAAAGTTAAAATGTGTGTAGACTACAAGGATTTGAATAAGGCCAGTCCAAAGGATGATTTCTCACTCCCTCATTTACTTTTGAAAGAATATTCTGTCATTTACTTTCGAGTGCATCGACTCCTTATTTTTTTAAATTCCTGTCATTTACTTTTGAGCGCATCAGCTCCATGCATTTTAAATTTCTGTCATTTACTTTCAAGCACATCGGCTCCCTATTTTTTAAATTTTTATCATTTACTTTCAAGCGTATCAGCTCCTGTCATTTAAATTCCTGTCATTTACTTTTGAGCTCATCGGCTCCATGTATTTTAAATTTCTATCATTTACTTTCGAGCGCATCGGCTCCTGTCATTTACTTTTGAGCGCATTGGCTCTATGCATTTTAAATTTCTGTCATTTATTTTTGAGCGTATTGGCTCCTTATTTTTTAAATTTCTATCATTTACTTTTGAGCGCATCGACTCCTGTCATTTAAATTCCTGTCATTTACTTTTGAGCGTATCGGCTCCATGCATTTTAAATTTCTGTTGTTTACTTTCGAGTGCATCAGCTCCTTTTTTTTAATTTTTGTCATTTACTTTCATGCACAACGCCTCCTATCATTTAAATTCCTGTCATTTACTTTTGAGCGCATTGGCTCCATGTATTTTGAATTTCTGTCATTTATTTTGAGCGCATAAGCTCTTGTTATTTATTTTTGAGCACATCGACTCCATGTATTTTTAATTCTTGTCATTTTATTTTGAGTGCATCAGCTCCATGCATTTTAATTTCTGTTGAGCGCATCGACTCCATGCATTTTAATTTATTTTGAGCGCATCAACTCTTCACATTTTACTGTTCTCACATTGTTTTGCATTTATCATCTTATGCATTCCTGAACAAAATTCAAGTTCATGTCTTTACTCATTCCTTACAATGATAAAATGAAAAATTATGATTATTCATTTTATCTAGTAAGAAACAAGTAAAGAGGGGCAACTATGAACACCCAATTTTGTCCGGATCATTAAAGTTTTTTTTTTAAAAAAAAAGGAAAAGAGAAAAGAAACAAGTCAGAAATGTTGCAGCGTACAAGCCGAATACAAAAGGACAAAGCAAGCCTTCTTGGTTATTGCAGATAAAAGGAAAAAGGAGTGATGCTGAAAATTTTCAAAATGAAACACCAAAAGAGAATGAATTTGCTGCCAAGACTAAAAAGTTAGCAAATGATTAAACATAACAAATGGGAGGGTTGCAGTCGTGCAGGAGAAAAGAAAGAAATGAAGCAAGCCAAGAAAGGGGTGGAAAGGGACTGCACAATCTGATGCAACCCGAGAGATTTTTTCTGTGTTTCTGTGTAGAAAGGAGGCTGAGAACAATTTTTAAGGGGGGTAGTCTCAACACTTCGGACTTAATAATCACCTTTACCCAAAAACTGTAACCATCTTCATACATTTCATCTTCATATTCACCTCTCATCAACCATCAACCTACACACCTCATCCTCACCAAAACACAACCAAGATTCCAAGCCCCCATCAACCACATAACACCACCAACACAGCCTTTCCATCTCTATTTTGCACCACCAAAATTGTCCCAACAGACTAGCACTAGAACCCATCACACTCAAGCCAAATCAACAACACAACTAATCACCCAACCACCTCCTAAAACCACCACATTCATCCCTTCAATAGCCACACACATAGCAACCTCCACAAGAGGATCCCACACCTCAACCCTCAAACAACCATTAACCACTATCTTCAACCTTCATCATTTTACCATTAACCACCTAAACCCACCATCTGTAGACTAAAGTAAGAATAAACACGAGAATTGAAAGGGGTAGTGTTTCTGAATAAACACAAAAGTATGAAAATAATTTCCAAGGATGGAAAAGAGATTGACTTCCATACTGGTTTTAGTGGTTCCAAATCTTCAAGGAAATTTTGAGATATACTTGGATGCCTCAAGAAAAGAGGTAGGATGTATGTGATGCTAGATGGACGGGTAATTGCTTACACCTCTAGGTGATTGAGACCGCATGAGGATAACTATCCAACCCACAGCCTAAGATTGACAACTGTGGTGTTTTCCTGGAAGGATTGGAGACACTAAATGTATGAAGTTAAATTTGAGGTCTTTAATGACCATAAGAGTTTGAAATACCAATTGACCAGAAATGGTTAAGCACGAGACAAAGATGATAGATTAAGTTCTTAAAAGAATATGATTCAGAGTTAGAGTATCTTTTGGGTGATGCCAATAAAATTATTGTTTATGAGCGAAAGGTATTTTTGTAATCCTCTGCTCTACAGGAGTCGAGGGATTGAAAACCATGTGTGAATTTTGATGTACGGTTAAACATGGAGTACAAGAACTCATATGCAAGATTCATGGAATGTCAGAGGAAAATAGATGTATATAGAGTTGAGATTGTGGAAGATGATCTTATGGTAACCGAAACCTTTACGCACTCATAGCATATGAAGTAGGTGATGACAATGTTTCAATTGTCAAGTTTACTGAGGAAAGGAATGTAAGGAATTCTAGAACCCGTGTTCAAGAAGCTGATATTCCCTACAAAAAGTTTGGATTTTATGAAATGGTTTGTTAGAATGAAATCATGTTCTTCTGCAGATGAGAAGGCATCTTACATTTAGTCAAATAAGACAATGTTTGAATTTAGATCTTTAATTATGCATGGTTACACGTTAGCTAATGTGGACAAGTATCCGACTAGGTTTTCTTCCCTTTCTGTTAGGACCTCAAGACTCAAAAGGATTTGGTAACTAAAGGATTTACCCTATTGGAAATGTATACTGCCAGAATGAAATTGCTACATTGTACATGATAAGGAGAAACCACGTATTCACATTGATAGAATTAAGTCTATATTAAAGGATTAGGAAATGTTTTACTCTTGCGATGTGTCGGAAGGAAGGAATTTAAAGAATAAATAAACAAAGTAATGAAATTTAAAATCTGGTTGAACTTTTAAGGTAAGTGGTAAAACCAAGAAATTGTGGAGAAGTTCAAAAATATTATTAGAAGTTGTACGTGCTTATGTAATATAAGAGGTATTCAAGGAGACTTTTTCATACAAGTGTTTTCTAAGAAATATACAAGATGATAAAGGAATGGAGTATATCTGGAACTAAAACGAGAAGACATGTCTACTGTATAATATGAAGTGAAGTGAAGTTGGGAAAACTCTTCAAGTTTATTTCTTATATCAGACTTAACCCAACAAAAACTGAAAGTGTGTCAAGTTTGAATCTGAATTGAAGGAAAGAAATCAAAAGTCATACCCAATTCTCGACTAGCCCCAGAGAGGGTATATACTTTAAGAAGGCAAAAGGAAGCTCAATCTTCTGAATCTTTATAAGGTAACTCTCATTAGGATAAAAGAATATGAACGTCTGAGTTTGAATAAAAGCTAGAGTGGAGAAGGTGAATATAATTAAGGATAACTGTTGAAGGATTTCAAATTTTTGTATGAGAAGCTAAATTTTGGGGACAAAATTTTTAAAAGAATGGGAGAATTATAACATTCTCTTTTTAGCATCTTAGACTTGTATATGGTCATAAGGTACCATAATACTTGTTTAACATATCTGTTAATTTTTAAGATATTTTGAGTTAATTTAGTCACTTCACCGCAACACAAAAAGTGCAAAATGAATATTTTGACTCAGGAAAATAGCATAAATATTAAATCAAAGGAAATAAATAAGAAAAATTTTATTCATAAGTTGCAAATGTGTGAAGGATGATGTGGTTAAATTTTGAGGACAAACGGAGTCAGTTTGATATTTTTAAGGACACTGTAGAAGTGTTTTGATACCGGATTGAGAAATGGCAGATATGGAAATTTATGAAAATGATGAAATAATAATTTAGATAAATCTTAAGATTTATTTTATAATTGTTTGAAGTTAAGAAACTTGATTTAGTAAAATCGAGGTGTTCTTAATGTGTTTGATGCTCATCTGTGAAGACTTGTTTTGATGATAACAAACAGGAAGAATAAATGAAGATGATATATAGATCAAGTCCGAGTTTATATTTTGTTTAGCATTAGGACTTAGGATCTATTGTACGGAGCTCACATTGATATCTCGTTGTTTTTGAAAGAAAAGAGGAAAATTGTTTTAAACTCAGTATCCTTAAAAACATCCTTTTGAAACTATTTTTTAAACTGAGTTATTCGAATAAAGCTTTGCTTATTCGAATAACCATGCTCACTTAGTTTGTTTTCTAAAAAATGTTATTCGAATAAATACCCCGTTATTCGAATAACCAAGGCTTTTCAGAAATCTGTTTTATAAATGGCTATTCGAATAAACCGTCTCTTATTCGAATAAATGAAGTTTTCAGAACTTAGCCTTGAGTAAGTTATTCGAATAGATCATACGCTATTCGAATAAAACCCTTCTTTTAAAACATGTTATTCGAATAGAGGAGTCGTTATTCGAATAAACGTGTATTTTCACAAACTCTGGTTTTAACAGAGTTATTTGAATAACAGGTTGGTTATTCGAATAACCCATCTTGAATGAGTTTTTCAGAAACAGTGTTATTCGAATAAACCTTCGCTTTATTCGAATAAACACGGAACTTGGTTTACGAAAATGGAAACAGACAGCTTTCAAATTTGTTTTTAAATGACATTAATTATACCCAACGGCTGATTAACCTAGTTTTCCCTATAAATAGCAAGCATGGGTCACGTTTTCCAGGATCTATTATTCTGAACTATTTTCTGATTACTCTGTCTTTGTGAAAACTATTTTCTACGCTCTTCTTGCTTAAAAACTTTGAGATATTTCTGTGAGAGCTCTATTAGCACTTCAACTTGTATTACATACTCTGTTTGAGAGTTTCTCTTCATCTCTATTTCACGATAATCAGTATCGAGGGTGAGGTATCCCTCAAGGTTTGTATAAGGGTGAGGTATCCTCGCATGGTGAGACTTTAGCACAAGGGTTTAGTGTCCCCTGTGTGTGAAAAGTGCTCTAATTTGTAACGATAGCAAGCACCTATTGAAGCTTGTATACTTAGTGAAAAATCTCGGCTTTCGAGGATTCGGACGTAGACCACAAGTGGGTTAGTGGTCGAACCGGGATAAAATCGTGTCGCTTCTCTTTTCCCTAATCTCTTTATTTTATACAATTTATTTTATTGCACATTTATTTTACGCTGTTCTTTATTGCTTATTTTCTTCTTCTTATTCTTTCTATGCATTTATTTATTAAGCTTTTGATATTCGTTTTAATTAAAAAGAGGTTTTGCGAAAAAGTTTTTATACTCAATTCACCCCCCCTCTTGAGTACTGGAAGCCACTTGGTAACAAGTGGTATCGAGCTAGACTCTTGTATAAAGAGCTTAGCAGCTTCAAGAGTATATGGCTTCTTCAAATGGTTTTTCAGAAGGATCCTCCATAAACCAACCACCCTTTTTCAATGGGGATGGTTATGCATATTGGAAGGAAAGAATGAAAATATTCATCGAAGCTATTGATCTAGATGTTTGGGATCTTTGTAAAACGGCACTTTTATACCCACACATGAGGTCGATGGTGTAAGGACCGAAACACCACGAAATAAATGGTCGATGAAGAAAAAGAAAAGTTTAATTTAATTTAAAAGCCAAAAATATTATTACTCTTGCTTTGGGATATGATGAGTTTTTTAGAATTTCAAATTGTAAAACGCTAAAGAAATGTGGGATACTTTGCAAGTTACCCATGAGGGTACTAGTGAAGTTAAGAGGTCGAGAATCAATTCTCTAACTCGTGAATATGAACTATTCAGAATGAACCAAGGAGAAAGCATTCAGGAAATGCAAAAGAGGTTCACCCACATAGTTAATCATCTTGCATCTTTAGGCAAAAGCTTTTCTAATGAAGATTTGATTAACAAAGTGTTGAGATGTCTTAGCAGGATTTGGCAACCCAAAGTGACAGCTATATCCGAATCGAGGGATCTGTCCACAATGACTTTAGCTACCCTCTTTGGAAAACTTCACGAGCACGAGTTGGAGTTGAGTAGATTAAGCCAAAGCGAAGAGAATGATAAAAAGAAAAAGGGAATAGCACTCAAAGTCACTTCTTCATTAATCGACAATGATGATGAAGAAAATGAAGAAGGATCAGAAAACGTTGAGGTAAGTAAAGAAAATTTAAGTTTGTTGGTTAAAAAGTTTGGTAAATTTCTCAGGAAAAAAGGAACGCAAAGAAGACTCCCTTCCCTCCTAAAAAGACACACTTCAAAGGTGAAGGAGCTTCATCGACTCCAACTTGCTATGAATGTGGCAACCCTGGTCACATGAAAATGGAGTGCCCCAGTTTATCAAAAGAAGAAGGAAAATTTTGAAAAGAAGCCCTTCAAGGAAAGAAAAGGAAGAAAAGCCTACATAGCGTGGGATGAAAACGACATGGACTCAACTGATAGTTCAGATAGCGAAGAAGCTCAACTGTGTCTCATGGCAAAAGGAGATGAAGAAGAAAGCGAAAATGAGGTAAGTTCTAATACTTTATTACCTTCTTACGATGAGTTACAAGATGCTTTTGAGGAATTACATGAAGAATCTTTAAAACTCACAAAAATTATTTCTTCATCTAAGAAAACAATTTCTTCTTTAGAAAAACAAATTCTTGTTTTAAATAAAGAAATAGAAGAATTGAAAATTGAAAACGAAACTTTAGGAATCATTGATGCATGCACAAATCATTCTTCACATGCTTCTACTTCCTCTTGTTGTTCTTCATGTCATACACTTGAAAAAGAAAACGAAGATCTAAAAAATACTCTTTCTAAATTCACTTTTGGAAGGGATAACTTAAATATTTTATTAGGAAGACAAAGAGTGGTTTTTCAAAAAGCCAGGATAGGTTATAACCCGAAAAATCAACAAAAACTCTATAAAAATTTCTTTGTACATTCTAGTATTTCAAGTAGCCCTTTTATTAAATGTTTTTATTGTGGAAGAAAAGGACATAGTGCTTCAACATGCAATGCAAGGAAAAACATAAATACAAAAGTTGGAACAAAAATGGTTTGGGTTCCCAAGGGTACTATACCCAAAGCCCGACACACAAGGACCCAAGAAAGTTTGGGTACCAAAAGTTAAAAACTAAACTTGTGTTGTAGGTGTGCTTGAAAGCTAGGAGTTCAAATTGGTATCTTGATAGCGAATTTGCTCCAAGCACATGACCGGGGATGACTCAAAGTTCACCGCACTTATTCCCAAGAATCATGGACACGTCACTTATGGCAATAATAACAAGGGTAAAATTCTTAGAATCGGCAAAGTCGGTAAGAACCCTAACTCTTCCATTGAAAATGTCTTTGCTTGTTGAAGGCTTGAAACACAACTTACTTAGTATTAGCCAATTATGTGATAAAAGAAATAAAGTTATATTTGATTCAAACTATTGCATAATTGAAGATAAAAATGACAAGCATGTTAAATTTATTGGTCATAGAGTAAACAACATCTATATGATTAGTCTTGATGATATATCTTCAAATGATGCGAAATGTCTTTTGAGTAAGAATGATGATTCATGGTTATGGCATAGGAGAATTGCACACATTCACATGGATCACTTAAAGAAGTTGGTCTCTAAAGAGCTAGTAATTAGACTACCCAAGCTTAATTTTATAAAAGATAAATTATGTGATGCATGTCAAAAGGGTAAACAAATAAAGGTCTCTTTTAAAGCGAAAAATATAGTTTCTACCACTAGACCTTTACAACTTTTGCACATGGATCTGTTTGGACCTTCTAGAACTATGAGCTTTGGTGGGAATTACTATGCTTTAGTGATTGTGGATGATTTTTCTAGGTTTACATGGACTTTATTTCTTGCAAATAAAAACGACGCATTTCTAGCTTTTAAAAGACTTGCCAAAATTATTCAAAATGAAAAAGGTTTTCAAATCTCTTCTATAAGAAGTGACCATGGTGGGGAATTTGAAAACAATGTTTTTGAAAATTACTGTGATGAACATGGCATTAATCATAATTTCTCTGCCCCTAGAACTCCGCAACAAAACGGAGTTGTAGAAAGGAAAAACCGTTCTTTAGAAGAAATGGCGAGAACTATGCTTAATGAGGCTGCTCTTCCTAAATACTTTTGGGCAGATGCTGTAAGTACAGCTTGTTATGTAATGAACCGAGCCCTTATAAGGCCTATTTTAAAGAAAACCCCATATGAGTTGTATAAGGGAAGAAAGCCAAATGTCTCACACTTTCATGTTTTTGGTTGCAAATGTTTTGTTTTAAATAATGGAAAAGATAATTTAGGCAAGTTTGATGCTAAGTCTGATGAAGGTATATTTCTTGGCTACTCAAATCATAGTAAAGCTTTTCGCATTTACAATAAAAGAACTATGACTATTGAAGAATCTATACATGTTGCATTTGATGAAACTGACCAAAGTGGATCGAGAAAGGATCTTGTTGTTGATGATGTTGCAGAAATCTTGGCGGAAACACATTTGGACAGTAAAGAAAAGGAAATCAAGGAGAAAGAGGATGAACAAAGACAAGAAGATTCGCAAGCTTTGGAACTTCCCAAAGAATGGCGAACTTCAAAATATCACTCCCTTGATCAAATTATCGGTGATGTATCTAAAGGTGTAAGTACTCGTAACTCCCTTAGAAATACTTGTAATCACTTAGCGTTTGTTTCTCAATTTGAACCTAAGGATTTAATTGAAGCTTTTGATAATGAACATTGGATCTTAGCTATGCATGAGGAATTAAATCAGTTTGAAAGAAATCAAGTTTGGGAATTAGTTGCTAGACCTAATAATCACCCTATAATTGGAACTAAATGGGTTTTTAGAAACAAACTTGATGAAAATGGATTAATAACTAGAAACAAAGCTAGATTGGTTACTAAAGGGTATAATCAAGAAGAAGGTATAGATTATGAAGAAACTTATGCACCTGTAGCTAGACTAGAAGCTATTAGAATGTTACTTGCTTATGCTTACATCATGGATTTCAAATTATATCAAATGGATGTCAAGAGTGCTTTTCTAAATGGTTTTATTCAAGAGGAAGTATACGTTGAACAACCTCCAGGTTTTGAAAATCATGAACTGCCCAACCATGTTTTTAAACTTAAAAAGGCTTTATATGGCTTAAAGCAAGCTCCTAGAGCTTGGTATGAAAGGTTGAGTAAGTTTCTTTTGGAAAATGGTTTTTCAAGAGGAAAAGTCGACACTACTCTTTTTATTAAAAATAAAATGCATGACATTCTTCTTGTGCAAGTATATGTGGATGATATTATCTTCGGTGCTACTAATGAATCCCTTTGCAAAGATTTTGCTAAGTCAATGCAGAATGAGTTTGAAATGTCAATGATGGGAGAATTGAACTTCTTCCTCGGACTTCAAATCAAACAAACGGACGAAGGGACTTTCATAAGTCAAACCAAATACTGCAAGGAATTGCTCAAGAGATTCGAAATGGAAAGCGCTAAACACATGGCCACTCCGATGGGCACATCTTGCTACTTGGATAAAGATGAAGGAGGTAAATCAGTAGAAATAACGAAATATAGAGGTATGATTGGATCTCTCCTTTATCTTACTGCTAGTAGGCCCGATATTATGTTTAGTGTGTGCATGTGTGCTAGATATCAGGTAAACCCTAAGGAATCTCACTTAAGTCTTTGTCAAACGAATAATGAAATACCTAGTAGGCACTTCACAAATGGGCTTATGGTACCTAAGGGTGCCTCTTGTAGCCTAATAGGTTATTCGACTCGATTTTCTTTGGGTGCAAATTGGACAGAAAAAAGTACTAGTGGGACATGCCACTTGCTTGACAGTTCTTTAGTTTCTTGGCATAGCAAAAAATAAAATAGTGTGGCTTTGTCTACCGCTGAGGCTGAATATGTTGCAGCCGGGAGTTGCTGCACTTAAATCCTATGGATGAAGCAACAGCTCTTAGACTACGGTCTTTAGCTTGATCACATCCCGATAAGATGTGATAACACTAGTGCAATAAATATCTCTAAGAATCCCATACTGCACTCTAGAACAAAGCATATAGAGATAAGACATCACTTTATCAGAGATCATGTACAAAAAGGGGACTACATTCTTGAGTTTGTTGAAACATCTAAGCAACTTGCAGATATCTTTACTAAACCCTTAGCAAAAGAAGCATTCTTTTATATTCGAGGAGAATTGGGCATAATTGATCAATCAAATATTTGAATTACTTATTTGCTGCTGATCATTACCATGTTTGTATGCCTTAAAATTCATATATGTATATGCTTCTGTGTGAGTTTTTATTCGAATAAGCAAAGCGTTATTCGAATAAACTCATTCTCTGCGTGTTAATATATCAGCCTTATTCGAATAGAATTCAATTTATTTGAATAAATTGATACCTTTGCTTATTTCTGTGTTTTTCATCTCTGCTTATTCGAATAAAACATTCTCTATTCGAATAACCAGAAACCTGCGCTTATCAGTGTTTCTTTCTGCCCTCTGCTTATTCGAATAAACCCCTTTCTATTCGAATAACCAGCGTCTATTTTTTATCAGTCTCTGATCTTGGTCTCGGTCTATTCGAATAGACCCCAGGTTATTCGAATAACCTGAACCTTGTTCTATCAGTGCTGACTGTTTGGCCTCAGTCTATTCGAATAACTCCCATAGTTATTCGAATAAACCCTTTCAGCTAGCCAAAACGCTTGGCTTTCCCAGTCGTTTTATTCGAATAGAACACCTCTTATTCGAATAAACCCTAGCTGCCTCACCTCTTCAGTTTCCTACGCGCCTGTCTGTTCACCTTTCCTGTAAGGTTTATTCGAATAAAACCTCTGTTTACTCGAATAAACACGGGGTTCTTTAAATAAACCCCTGCGCGCCCAAAGCCTTTCACCCTCCATATTCTCTGGCTCTTCACTCCTCCCTCTCCAAACCTTTCACTATCTGGGTCTCTTCCTCTCTCTCTCACACCTTCCTCCATGGCCTCCTCCTCCAGCAAGCGTCCACGCACGAAGAATGCTCCAAGTACCAACCCGCTTGATCTTCGAAGGCTCTCCTCCAATGAAGAGCACTGTGCACACTTCATCTCTCACTTCTGGGAGTGAAACTTGGTTCAACCCAAGTATCTGGATCTATCTTTCTTCTAGTAGCACCGCGGCTTCGACTTCCTGACCCTGCTGCAAAACCAGGGAGTTCTTCAGCTTTGCTCTCACCGGGCCACCATCTACCCAGCCTTGGTGAAGATGTTCTTCTACGCAACCGGCTTTCGACGGCCCGGTAATCTCCTTTTTAAGGTATGTGATCAGAACATAGTGATCACACCGCTGGACTGGTCAACTCTGTTCGGGCTGCAATTCTCCGGCGCCCTTGTTGAAGAGGATGACACGCCCTTCCTTGAAGACTTCAACAAACTTCAAGCAATTGAGGACCTGCTGAAGCCTGGCCTGGCTCTTCCTGATAAAGGCCTCAAGGGTGGAATGCTGAAAAGCCAAGATAGGCTTCTGCACTACGCCTATGCTCACATTCTGGCTCCTCGCGGTGGAAACTACGCCTACCTCAACGAGGAAGATGTCTTCATGCTATGGTTTCTAAAGAATGGCCATCAGGTCAACTGGCCTGTGTTCATCATGAGGCATATGATGAGGGCCAAGGGCAAGGACAAATCAAACCTACCTTATGGCATCATCGTCACTACCTTGCTGAGCAAGTATCCTTAGGTCTTGGAGACTGAGCGGGCCATTGCTCTGACTCATCACAACGTCTTTGGCGCTCACACCTTACGGAAGATGAAGATGATTCAAACCGATGAAGGTTGGGTGTACCCAGATGAGGTTACTGAGGATGAGCTTGACCCTGCTGACGCCTCTGCTTTGCCCCTTGCCCTTACGCTCCTGGCGATGTACCTGTTTGCTCTGTCACTTTGGAACAGATCATGGCCACCTTGCAAGACAACCGAGCTTACATGGAACATACCTTCTCTATTCTCGTTTGTGAGAATAGAAGGCGTTGAACGTGAGGTTGCGGCTCTTCGATCTGCTTCACCGCTCCTGCACCAGCGTCTTCACCACCACCTCCGGATGCTTACTTTTAGTTTTCTTTTGTTCTTAGGCTGTTTGTGTTTGGATCTATGTAATTTATTTTCTGGCTTGTGTATTTGAACCATTTTATTAATGTATAAATGATATTTCTTTGAATTTGTTCCCTTTTCTACACTTTGCTATATGTTTATGGGACTTACCCCTCCTTTTTGCTCTTGACAAAAGGGGGAGAAATATTTGATCACTTGACTTTAATTGAGAAAAGACAGGTATTTTTTTCAAATTGAAAGGGGGAGCTGCGCACTTATCTGATATATATTACCTCTTATTTAAAGAAGGGGAGTAAGCTTTTATACCTTCTGTGAATTCCAATTATATGCACTAATGCTTTTCTCTTTGATAGTCTTATTGATAGTTTGTCATCATCAAAAAGGGGGAGAATGTGTTTGATGCTCATCTGTGAAGACTTGTTTTGATGATAACAAACAAGAAGAATAAATGAAGATGATATATAGATCAAGTCCGAGTTTATATTTTGTTTAGCATTAGGACTTAGGATCTATTGTACGGAGCTCACATTGATATCTCGTTGTTTTTGAAAGAAAAGAGGAAAATTGTTTTAAACTCAGTATCCTTGAAAACATCCTTTTGAAACTATTTTTTAAACTGAGTTATTCGAATAAAGCTTTGCTTATTCAAATAACCATGCTCACTTAGTTTGTTTTCTAAAAAATGTTATTCGAATAAATACCCCGTTATTCGAATAACCAAGGCTTTTCATAAATCTGTTTTATAAATGGCTATTCGAATAAACCGTCTCTTATTCGAATAAATGAAGTTTTCAGAACTTAGCCTTGAGTAAGTTATTCGAATAGATCATACGCTATTCGAATAAAACCCTTCTTTTAAAACATGTTATTCGAATAGAGGAGTCGTTATTCGAATAAACATGCGTTTTCACAAACTCTGGTTTTAACAGAGTTATTCGAATAACAGGTTGGTTATTCGAATAACCCATCTTGAATGAGTTTTTCAGAAACAGTGTTATTCGAATAAACCTTCGCTTTATTCGAATAAACACGGAACAGTTTATGAAAATGGAAACAGACAGCTTTCAAATTTGTTTTTAAATGACATTAATTATACCCAATGGCTGATTAACCTAGTTTTCCCTATAAATAGCAAGCATGGGTCACGTTTTCCAGGATCTATTATTCTGAACTATTTTCTAATTACTCTGTCTTTGTGAAAACTATTTTCTACGCTCTTCTTGCTTAAAAACTTTGAGATATTTCTGTGAGAGCTCTATTAGCACTTCAACTTGTATTACATACTCTGTTTGAGAGTTTCTCTTCATCTCTATTTCCTGATAATCTGTATCGAGGGTGAGGTATCCCTCAAGGTTTGTATAAGGGTGAGGTATCCCTGCAGGCTGAGACTTTAGCACAAGGGTTTAGTGTCCCTGTGTGTGAAAAGTGCTCTAATTTGTAACAGTAGCAAGCACCTATTGAAGCTTGTATACTTAGTGAAAAATCTCGGCTTTGAGGATTTGGACGTAGACCACAAGTGAGTTAGTGGTCGAACCGAGATAAATCACGTACGCTTCTCTTTTCCCTAATCTCTTTATTTTATACAATTTATTTTATTACATATTTATTTTCTGTTGTTCTTTATTGCTTCTTTTCTTCTTCTCATTCTTTCGTGCATTTATTTATTAAGCTTTTGATATTCGTTTTAATTAAAAAGAGGTTTTGCGAAAAAGTTTTTATACTCAATTCACCCCCCCTCTTGAGTACTGGAAGCCACTTGGTAACACTTAACAGGTACGAAGTTTGATAAAATAACCATTTTACCCTTGAACTCATCTTTTAAAAGATGATATATTTCTCATCTTTCTTGCCTCTCTCATGCGTCTTCAGCGGAAAAAGGAAGAGAAGAAAAAAAACAAAGGAAAGAAAGAAGAAAAGAGAGGGAGAAATGGAGACAAATGGATAGAAAGAAATAAAGAAGAGAGGGAACGTGGCAGAGAGCTGAAAATGGAGAAAAGGAAAGAAGGAAGAAAGAAGATCAAGCAAGAACCAAAAAAGAAAATCAAGCATGGAAAAGCATGGAGCCATGGGAACCAAGGTAGGGGTTTTCCTTACTCTTTCTTGTTCATCCTTTGTGTTTCAAAATTTGAAACTAGATGATTTTGTTTGAGATTATGACTTGATAAGGAAAGATCTATGGTTTTAAGCTTTGATGATGAACAAAGTTTCAAGCTTTGTTTTTTATTTTCATATTGAATTTGAGATTTAAAAGGGGGCATGAAACTATTGATGGATTTGTTTCTTTACAAGACGTTTTGTGTTCTTGAATAAGATAATTTGATGTTGTTGGTGGTGATTTTGAGTTTGATTTTGAAAGACTTGAGATCTGGTACCAAAACAGGGGTTTCTGGTTTTTGGTTTAAGCGCCTAGGTGCCCTAAATAGAGCATCTGAGCACCCAGAACGCAGAAACTCAAGTTTATGGATATGCGATGAGCACCTAAGCTCTCATGAATGAGCGTCTAGATGCGCAACTAGTGCCTGGACGCTGAGAGTACAGCGCCTAGACGCTCACTGGGCAGAACAGGATTTTAAGACTATCAATTGAGAATTTCATTTCCAAAAGCATTGTAATGTTATTTTAAGACATATTAGATGAGTAAAAGGATGAATTATGTTATGTAAAGTATGGTTATACATTATTTTAATCAAGTGTACCAAGTTTGGGAGAAATGATTATGCATTAAGTATATTATTGGAATGATTACATATTGAACATGGATTTGAGATTGATTGATGGTATTTGAACACCCATGATGAGAATGATATAATAATGCATTATGTTGCATGATGATTTGATGAAATGGTTTTCTCTTATGGGTATCCACTTTGTGGAACTAGACTGAGCATGGTTTTGGATTACCTTGCACTTGGGTAATGCTTGGTTAATGGTAAAAGAGAATTAAAGAATCTCTTTATACCAAAGTAGATGGGGTTAAGATGTGTTCTTCCCCTTTACTTGAGCTTCCCTAGTCATTAGTGGTTGAGAAGGGACATTCCCCTCCCACTTAGGGTGATCCTAAACCCAAGACAGTTAGGGTAGCATATCCTAGCATCTCAAGCAACATGAGGTCGTGGTCTACTCATGGGGATTGAATGATGGTTAGTAAGCATCCTCTCTCCCAGATTGAATGAGACATGGGTCTAGTTACCCGAAATAGTTCTATGTGATGAAGGGAGTCACAAAGAGGTTGAATTGCACTAACCTAAAAGCAGACTACTACCAAGTAAATGATTTTGTAATGCTAGCATGAACAAGAGATAAACCTAAAGAATAGAGATTTCTATCATATATATTGAGATTGGGAAAATGGTTATGTTTTGATAACATGGATTCCAATTTAATGATTTGAGTCTTAATGACTTTGTATTTGATGGATTTTAAATACTAGATTTTGATGACATGATTGACGATTTTTAAGACTTGAGACTTAATGTAATTTTGTTGATTACGAATGATTTTCATAATGTTAAATGGAATATCGAAGAGGAAGGGCTTGATTTGGCCTTTTGCCACCTTCCTAGAGTAATAATAAATGTTGTGAATAAAAATGAGGTTTTTCCTTGAAATGGATAGAATCGTTGTGATGACACAGTTTTAAACAAACTATTGAGAATTTAATTATCACCCCCACTATTCTCTATGGTTACCATGATGATTCCAGGTGGTAGAGCAGATCAGCAAGTGTATAAAGTTTACTTGAAAGATTAGTTAGGATATTCTTAGTTAGGTATTTACAAACTAGTCTTAGTAATTTTATTTATCCGATAAAATTTTGTAGATAACGTGTGACGATGTGAAATTGTATATTTTTTTCATTATTTATGTACATTATGCTTCCGCGAAGGCTCATATTTTATATATTATCAAATCTTTTATTTGAAAATTGTTGATATTCATAAGTAACATTCTAAATTCTAATTACTGATGCGTAAACCAGGTACGCCATTAGTGTTAGTAATTTGGGATGTTACACATGTCCTACGACAGCCGAATATTGTTGCCGGCGAGCCGAATCGTAGCTCCATCCCTTGCCGCTTGAACCAACCACTGGCGTTGACTCTCCTTCCTCACCAACAACTATTTCAAAAAGAAGCAGAAGCCCCCTGATAATTATGATTTTTAACATATTAATTATCCACACAATTACCTTATTAATGATGTCCAGATTGTAATTAAGTGATCTTAGCACTCATTTAGATCATTGGGTTGAATTGGGCTTTAAAGCAAAATTTTTGGATTTTAATGCATATTAACACTAGTTCAATATTTTGACCATAACTTGAGTTGTAGATCTCTAATTTTGATTTTATTTATATGCTAGGAAAGATGAGAGAAAGATCTACAAGTTTTGTGAATGTCAAATTGACAGATTTAGACATTTAATTAGTCAAATATAGCCTTGAAGTTGGACTAGCGGTGCTGTCACGAATTTCTGGACATACCTTCACTATTTTGGGCATATCTCACTCAATTCAAGCCCAAATTAAGCATAAAAGCACTCCTTGGAAAGGTTATTTCAAGGGCTATCTGATAGGCTTGATTTGAATTAGAGATTGTGACAGAAATCCAAAAGATGGAAACGTGGAAAAAGAAAATAAATCATTGGAAGGTGGGAGACACACTTTCATAATGAGAAAATAAAATATTGGAAGGTGGGAGACACACTTTGATAATGGAGGAATAATTAACAAAAGTGGATAAACCACTTTTGACTCTTAGTGGATGATGAAGAGGAGAGCAATCAGATTTTTAAAAAAAGAATGGAGAGCTTCTACGTAGAGTGGGTGGTTATTGTAGTTTTAGTTTTTGATTTTGGAGACTTCTCTTCTTCTCTTCCTCTTCTCCTCTCTCTTTGTTATTTTCATTTTTTGTATGGTTCTTGAAGGTTCTCTAGTGGTGATGACTATGGAGAGCTAAACTTCTTTAATCAATCCAAGAGATTGACATTCTTGATGATTAATCTTGAGATCTTGTTTTAATTGTTATACATTCATCTATTAATCAAGTTTCTCTTTCTCTTCTTCTCTTATTTAAATTCTGATTTAATGCTTAATTTGATTGGGATTTGCATATATTAATTACATAATTATCACGTGCCAAGAGATGAATTCAGAGGCTAAACAATGCATCAAAGGTGTTTGATGAAATGTTTAGCTTGGTTGGATCTTGGTTTTTTTAAGTTGATTTGGACTTTGGATGAATGCTTAATTTGTCTAACCTCAATTAATTAAATTCTAGAAGCATTTCTAGTAGAAGATCCATGGATCATTGGGAGGTGTCTTGATGTGATTTAAGATCAAGGATTTGGTTGATAGTTGAACGGATCTATAAAGATCAAGGATGGATTAAAATCAAAATTGGTTAATTCTCTTGGATTGGTTGTTTTCCTAATTTTGTTTACTCATTTTAATTGCTCTTTGCTGTTTAGTCTTGTAAAACTTTTTCCCCCTATTTATTAACCTCTTAATCTGACTTCATAATTAGAGTGATCTACGGGCTCGACCCGGTGTTACCTTATGCTGCAAGTAGTTTTGGTAAATCGATTATAAATTAATTTAAATTTGGTAATCTCGACAATTATCAAATTTTTTGGCGCCATTGTCGGGGATCATTCTGATTTTATTCAATTTTATTAAGAGTATATTTAACTACTAATCCCTCACTAACCTCTGTGTTGCTGTGTTTTGGTGATTTTTTGGAGAAAACAGGTAATTACGGGTCACTTTATAGAATTTTGTACTAACAGAAAATGTGCTCAGAATGAGCTGAAACTTGGTCAGTTGAAGGAAAACGGCCTAATAAACAAGACTCACAATAAATTGTGAGGTTATCCCTGGTTCTTCCAAAATCCATTGTTTAGACCAATGTTTTAATTTTTTAATATTTTTTACTACATTTTTTAGTTTCATTTTTGTGTAGTTTGCACACTGTACAAGTCCCATAATTTTTAAAAATCATTGCATAGGTCAATTAGATTTATTTTGGTATATTTTTAGTGTTATCTAGTGTGTTTTGCTTGTTTGCTGGTTTTATGTTTTTTGTGTTTTGATTGGCGCATGATTAGGTCTAATCCTAATATCTTGCTTGAATTTGATCCTGAAATTGATAGAACATTGCATAGGTTAATTAGAGCTCATAGGCTAAGTGAAAGAATTGGTTCTGAATTTAGTTGTGACATTGAATCTGAGGGTGCACTTGAGATCTTAAGTGATTCTAAAATCATGGCTGATAACAGGCAAAATAGGACCCTTAAAGAACTTGCTGCTCCTGATGTAACTTACCAGTCTTTATGCATTCAATATCCTGATCTTGATGTTGACTTTGAGTTAAAATCTGGATTGATACACTTGTTGCCCAAGTTTCATGATCTTGTAGGTAAGGATCCCCATAAGCACTTAAAGGAGTTCCATGTGGTCTGTTCAACCATGAAGCCACATGGAATCTCTGAGTAGCATATCAAGTTGAGGGTATTCCCTTTCTCACTTGCTGATGTAGCCAAGGATTGGCTGTTCTACCTTTCACTAGGTTCTGTCACGAGTTGGGATGATATGAAGAAGTTATTCTTGGAGGGTTCTTCCCTGCATCCAGAGCAGCTGCCATTAGAAAAAACATTTGTGGCATAAGGCAAATGACTGGTGAGACCTTGCATGAATATTAGAAGAGATTCAAGAAGCTGTGTTCGAGCTGTCCCCACCATCAAATTAGTGATCAGCTCTTGATTCAATATTTCTATGAAGGCTTGCTGCTAATGGAAAGAAGTATGGTGGATGCCGCATCTGGAGGTGCCTTGGCCGATAAAACCCCTACTACAGCAAGAGATTTAATAGCAAATATGGCAGCCAATGCTTAACAATTTGGCACAAGAATCCTTACCTCCACCAGAGGAGTCAATGAGGTTCAATTGTCTCAAGTCGACCAACAGAGAATAGAACACAGACTTGATGAATTGACTTCTTTGGTGAGGCAATTAGTAGTGGGACAACATGTACCAGTTTCTGTACAAGAGCTTGCAAGGGTGTGTGGCATTTGCTCTTGTTCATCTCATCCTACTGATGCATGCCCCACACTTCAGGATGGTGGTTCTATTTTTCTAGAGCAGTCAGTTGCAGCAGCTGGCATTTTTCCTGGTAGACCTCAATATCAGCAATCCCAGCAGCCAAGATATGATCCATTTTCTAATACTTATAACCCTGGCTAGAGGGACCATCCTAACTTGAGATATGGGAATTCTGGTCAGTAACAATAACCCCAACAGCAATAGCAATTTAAATACCAACCTGTAGGTCCTAGCAACAAATATCAATCACCTGCATTCAGATAACAACAAACTGTGCAGCCACCTATACAGCAACCCCTCATGTTGCCAAGTTCAGCACCACTCCATCCGAGCCATCATTGGAAGATTTGATAAAATAAATGGCCACAAATAATATTCAATTCCAGCAGAATGTCAATGCCACCATTCAGAACCTACAAACTCAGATTGGGCAGCTGGCCACTACCGTGAGTGAATTGAAAAGTCAAGGGTCGAACCAATTGCCTTCACAAATAGTTAGTAACCCAAAAGGCAATATAAATGCCATTACCTTAAGAACTGGCAGAGATATTGATGGTCCTAATTTGCCACAATCAGGGCTCCCATTACAACAACCAGATACTGAATCAGTCCAGAAAAAATGTGCAGAGAATTCAGACTTGGTTAGTCCACTACCCTTCCCAAATAGAGTGACACAGTCCAAGCAAATAGCGCAAGCAGAAATGGAAAAGGAAGTCATAGAGACATTCAGGAAGATGGAAATCAATATTCCCCTCCTAGATACAATCAAGCAAATTCCCAAGTATGCCAAATTCCTCAAGGAGTTGTGTACTTACAAGAGAAGACTTAAGGGTACTAAGAAGGTCAGTATGGGTAGAAATGTTTCTGTAATGATTCAGCCAAGCATGCCAAAGAAATGCAAAAATCCTGGAACTTTCACAATCCCTTGCACTATAGGCAATTCCAAATTTGACCATGCAATGCTAGATTTGGGTGCTTCTATCAATGTCATGCCTATGTCAGTGTATAAGTCTTTGAACATTGGCACCTTACAACCCACTGGTATAGTGATTCAGTTGGCAAACAGAACCACTGCTCATCCTGCAGGAGTGCTGGAATATGTGAAGTGTGGGTGAATGAGCTGATTTTCCCGATAGACTTCTACATTCTGGACATGGAAGATGAGTCTTCAACAAATCATGCTCCATTGATTCTAGGAAGACCATTCCTCAAGACAGCCAAGACTAAGATAAATGTGCGTACTGGCACCCTTACTATGGAATTTGGTGAAGATGTGGTATAGTTTAACATTTTTTATGCCATGAGACATCCCCTTGAGGAGCATTCAGTTTTTCATGTTGATGTGATTGAAATGCTGGTTGATGATACTTATGCTAATATGAATGTTGAATTCCCTGATATTGTTGACTTTCTAGATTTTGTCACTTGTAATATATATGTTAGCTGTGATACTGAACCATGTGTTGCATGTGCTGAGATTTATGCGATTATGAGTGATGATGCAGCTACTTATTTAACTGATGCAGCATATGAAAATATGAGTCAAAATTATGTCAAATTTAATACTGTTGAGTTGCTTGTTTCAAATAGCTTATTGCCTTCCATTGTGCATCCCTCATCCTTAGAGCTAAAGACTTTGCCAAACCACCTTAAATATGCATATTTGGAAGATGGTGAGAAGCTTCCAGTGATTGTCACTAAGAATCTGCAACCGGAACAAGAAGAAAAATTATTGCAGGTTTTGAGGCAGCATAAGTGGGCCATCGGATGGACACTTGCAGACATTCTTGGTATTAGTCTCTCCACATGTATGCATAGGATTTTATTGGAGGAAGGTACCAAGCCAGTGAGGCAGCCCCAAAGGAGACTAAACCCCCTGATTCTGGATGTGGTGAAGAAGGAAGTGACCAAGCTGCTGCAAGCTGGCATTATTTATCTCATATCCAATAATAAATGGGTGAGCCCTGTGCAAGTTGTTCCAAAGAAATCTAGAGTCACAGTAGTTGCAAATCAGAACAATAAGCTCCTACCCACAAGAATCCAAAACAAATGGCGGGTGTGCATTGATTATAGGCGACTTAACCAGGCCACTAGGAAAGATCATTTTCCATTGCCTTTCATTGATCAGATGTTAGAGAGGCTGGCTAGCAAGTCGCATTACTATTTCTTGGATGGATATTCGGGCTATTTTCAGATTCATATAGCCCTAGAAGACCAAGAGAATACCATTTTCACCTGCCCATTTGGAACATTTGCATATAGGAGAATGCCCTTCGGTCTGTGCAACGCTCCGGGAACCTTTCAAAGGTGTATGGTCAGTATCTTCTCTGAATTTTTAGAGAGTTGCATGGATGTGTTTATGGATGATTTTACTGTCTATGGCTCTTCCTTTGAAGCATGTTTGGATAGTTTGGCTCGAGTTTTGCATAGGTGCATTGAAACTAACATTTTCCTGAATTTTGAGAAATATTATTTCATGGTAGAATAGGGTATAGTTTTAGGGCATGTAGTATCTAGCAATGGTGTTGAGGTAGATCTTGCAAAAATAGATGTCATTCCATGCCTATCTTACCCCACATGCGTGCAGGAGGTTCGTTCTTTTCTTAGTCATGCAGGTTTTTATTGGCGGTTCATAAAGGATTTTAGCAAAATTACCCTTCCACTGTCCAACTTGCTGCAAAAGGATATAGAGTTTCACTTTGACCAGAGATGCAAGGATGCCTTCAATCACTTGAAGCGAGCATTAACTAGTACACTTATCATCCAGCCACCAGATTGGACACTCCCATTTGAACTCATATGTGATGCCTCTAATTATGCATTAGGAGCTGTCCTTGCACAGAGAGTCAGCAAAGTACCTCATGTCATTTCCTATGCTTCGAGGACTTTAGATGCTGCACAAGCTAACTATGCTACAACTGAAAAGGAACTTTTAGCAATTGTTTTTGCTTTAGATAAATTTTGATCATATTTGCTTGGTTCTAGAATGATTGTATTTTTAGATCATGCAGCTTTGAAGTTTCTCTTGAAAAAGCCCGATGCAAAGCCTTGGTTGATTAGGTGGATGTTACTCTTATAGGAGTTTGATATTGATATCAGAGATAAGAGTGGAGCAAAGAACCTGGTGGCAGATCACTTGAGTCAGATTGAGAGAGAGGCAGATTCTTCTCTTATCCATGATGCCTTCCCTAATGAGTAACTTTTCAAAATGCAAGGTAACATCCCTTGATTTGCAGATTTGGTTAATTTCTTAGTTGCTAGAGCACTACCTGCACATTTCATTAAGGCACAGACTGATAAACTGAAAAATAAGTCAAAATATTATGTGTGGGATGACCTTTATTTGTGGAGATTTTATAGTGACCAAGTCTTTAGGAGATGCATTCCTGATCATGAGTTTGATTCTGTTTGTAGCTTTTATCATGCATTTGCCTATGGTGGACATTTTGGACCTACTCGTATAGCTAGGAAAGTTTTGGACTCTGGATTATATTAGCCCACTCTATTTCATGATGCATATTTATTTTGTAAATCTTATGAACAATGCCAGAGAACAGGGAATATTTCTCGTAGGAATGAGATGTTCCAACAACCTTTGTTGTTCTGTGAGATATTTGATGTTTGGGGTATTAATTTTATGGGTCCTTTTCCTGTGTCATTTAGTTTTGTTTACATTCTGGTTGCTGTGGATTATGTATCTAAATGGGTGGAGGCAAAAGCCACTCGGACTGATGATTCCAAAGTTGTTGTGGATTTTGTTAGATCACATATTTTCTACAGGTTTGGAGTCCCGAAAGCCATCATTAGTGATTAGGGTTTGTATTTTTGTAATCGGAGCATGGAAGCCTTGATGAAAAAGTATGGAGTCTTGCATAGAGTTTCTATACCTTACCATCCCCAGACTAATGGGCAAGCCGAGGTTTCCAACAAAGAGATCAAGCAAATACTTCAGAAAACAGTTCAACCTAACAGAAATGACTAGAGCAAAAGGCTTGAGGATGCTTTATGGGCTTACAGGACCGCCTATAAGACTCTGATTGGGATATCTCCTTATCGGCTTGTTTTTGGCAAAGCATGCCACTTGCCAGTGGAAATTGAGCATCGCGCATTTTGGGCAGTAAAGAGGTGTAACTTGGACCTAAATCAAGCGGGCATGGAGCGAAAGCTACAGTTGCAGGAATTGGAGGAGATCTGCTTGGAGGCTTATGAGAGTTCCAAACTTTATAAAGAGAAGACCAAAGCCTTCCATGATAAGATGATCAGGAGAAAAACATTTGAGATTAGTCAAAAAGTTCTCCTCCATAACTCCCGCCTTAAGCTCATGCCTAGGAAGCTCAGATCTAGGTGGCTTGGTCCACTTGTTGTTACTAAGATTTTTCCTTTTGGTGCTGTGCAGGTTACAAGTAAGAATACTACCAAAGCTTTCACAGTTAATGGACATCGCCTCAAACCATTTTATGAGGGAGACCAAGAGGACATTTTGGAGGAGGTCCACTTGCAAGAAGTCGTCTACCCCACTTGATAAGGATGTTTCTTTTCTTTCCTCTCTTTTATTTTACTTATCCTTTATTAATTGATGATTTTGATGGAATGTTATTTTTCTTGTGAGCTTTACATTGCGGACAATGTACAATTTAAGTGTGGGGGAGGAATTTTAGCATTCTGTTTTTGTTTCTGTTTTCAATTTTAATGCTTCTGTTGTTTTTGCTATTTTGATATTTCAGCCCTATTGTTTATTTTTCTATTACTATTTCTGTTATTATTTTGGTTTTGTTTTCTGTATTTTTTATTGCAAAAAAAAAAAAACAAAGATGCAAACAAAAAAGAAAACAAAAAGAAAACAAAGAAAAGAAAAACAAAAACAATGCTTTGAAAAAAAAATGTGTTTTTGAATGGATTTTAAGCTATGTTAAAGTGATGAGTAGAAATAAATCAAGTAAAAGGTTCATGGTTTGAATTGGTGGATTGAGTTTGATAGATGCATACCTTGTGAGTTTTTGAGTATATTGGTGGATTTTAACATTTGCACCATTCTCCTCTTTCTTATGTGATTTTCATTCATGTTAATTGATCACTCTAGAACTTGCTTTGATTCTTTTTTAGACTACATTTTCACTTGCATGCATAAACATGATTGAGACTTTCTTTCTTTTATTAGCTACTTTAGCCAAATAGTCAACTTTGCATTATTTCCCTTTGATTAACCCTTTTGAGCCTATTAGTCAATTCTTTGTCTTAGCTCATTATATAACTTATGTGAAAAATCATGTTTTACCTTGCCTTAGGGAATGGGAGAGCATTGGTTCATTTTCATTGGAGGAGCTCTTTAGCTTATGGTTAATTAACAGTTCAAGTGTGGAGGTTGTGCAAATTGGTATGCAATATGCGAAGTGTTTGAAAAAAAAAATGTATGTAAAAAAAAAAAGAAAAAAAATTAAAAAATACAAGAGAGGTTGAATTTTTTAAATAAAATAAAATAAAATAGAAATGCTAAAATTCAGAAAAGGAAAGTGAAAGAAATATGTAAAGAGAATGTGTATTATTTAGAGTTGGGGGATAAAAATTCATGTTTGTTACTTGTCATTCGAATTCCTTCCCAATGCTCTTTTATTCTCTTGAGTGTTTAACTTGTCATATCCATATTGTTTCCTTTCCTTACCTTGGCCCCATTACAACCTTGAATAAAGTCCTCTTGATTTTTGTGTGCATGTGTTTGAGTAGTGGAGAAGTAGAAAATAAGCAAGTTTATGATAATGAAATTTTTATGGATTGAATCAAGTGAAATACTTACCCTGTAAACACTTGAGGGATTGAGAGTGTATCCTGTGAGAATCTATCATTTTTTATTCATACTTTTCAAATTAAAGATACCTTACTTGTTCAAATTAAAGATGTGAATAAAAGTTACCTCATCAATATTTTTTTTCTTAAATCTTTGGTTGCTTTTCTTGTTATAGCTTTCGCATTCTTGAATGTCATTGGAAATTGAGTCTTAGAGTTTTTAACTTTTGAGTTTGTTTTGTTTTTCTTTGTTCCCTAGTTTTGGTTTTTTTTGTTTTGCCCAAGGACGTGCAAAAGAGTAAGTGTGGGGGTATTTGATAATTATGATTTTTAACATATTAATTATCCACACAATTACCTTATTAATGATGTTCATATTGTAATTAAGTGATCTTAGCACTCATTTAGATCATTGGGTTGAATTGGGCTTTAAAGCAAAAAATTTGGATTTTAATGCATATTGGTTCAGTATTTTGACCATAACTTGAGTTGTAGATCTCTGATTTTTATTTTCTTTATATGCTAGGAACGACGAGAGAAAGATCTACAAGTTTTGTGAAATGTCAAATTGGCAGATTCAAACATTTAAGTGGTCAAATATAGCCTTGAAATTGGACTAGCGGTGCTGTCACGAATTTTTGGACATACCTTCACTATTTTGGGCATATCTCACTCAATTCAAGCCCAAATTAAGCATAAGAGCACTCCTTGGAAAGGTTATTTCAAGGGCTATCTGATGGGCTTAATCTGAATCAGAGATTGTAACAGAAATCAAAAAAATAGAAACGTGAAAAAAGAAAATAAATCATTGGAAGGTGGGAGACACTTTCATAATGAGAAAATAAAATATTGGAAGGTGGGAGACACACTTTGATAATGGAGAAATAATTAACAAAAGTGGGTGAACCACTTTTGATTCTTGGTGGATGATGAAGAGGAGAGCAATCAGATTTTTGAAAAAAGAATGGAGAGCTTCTACGTAGAAGCGGGTGGTTATTGTAGTTTTAATTTTTGATTTTGGAGACTTCTCTTCTTCTCTTCCTCTCCTCCTCTCTCTTTGTTATTTTCATTTTTTGTATGGTTCTTGAAGGTTCTCCAATGGTGATGGCTATGGAGAACTAAACTTCTTTAATCAATCTAAGAGATTGATATTCTTGTTAATTAATCTTGAGATCTTGTTTTAATTGTTATACATTTATCTATTAATCAAGTTTCTCTTTCTCTTCTTCTCTTGTTTAAATTCTGATTTAATGCTTAATTTGATTGGGATTTGCATATGTTAATTGCATAATTATCACGTGCCAAGAGATGAATTCAGTGGCTAAACAATGCATCAAAGGTGTTTGATGAAATGTTTAACTTGGTTGGATCTTGGTTTTTTTAAGTTGATTTGGATTTTGGATGAATGCTTAATTTGTCTAACCTCAATTAATTGAATTCTAAAGCATTTCTAGTAGAAGATCCATGGATCATTGGGAGGTGTCTTGATGTGATTTAAGATCAAGGATTTGGTTGATAGTTGAACAGATCTATAAAGATCAAGGATGGATTAAAATCAAGATTGGTTAATTCTCTTGGATTGGTTGTTTTCCTAATTTTGTTTACTCATTTTAATTGCTCTTTGTTGTTTAATCTTGCAAAACTTTTTCCCCTCCTGTTTATGAAACTCTTAATCTGACTTTATAATTAGAGTGATCTACGAGCTCGACCCGGTGTTACCTTATGCTGCAAGTAGTTTTGATAAATCGGTTATAAATTGATTTAAATTTAGTAATCTCGACAGTTATCACCCCCCTTTTCCTTCTTTTTCATAAGCTGCTACATTTGTTCTCCTTTTTTATTTTTTTCTTTTCTTTTTCTTTTATTTTAAAATTCGGCTATTTTTATTTTTGGGAAAAATGGTTTGGATTAAAAGGTTCATTGGGTTTTAAAAAAAAGAGTAAAAAAATATAAAAATAAAATAAATGATAAATAAAAATATATAAAATAATTGAACTTTTTTTAGAAGAATATAACAGGATTATCTGAGTTGTGACAGCTTGTTAATTTTGTAACTTTTATAATCATCTAAGTTGTGACAACTTGGTGATTCATTTTTTGTCTTCAAATTTTATAAAATAAATCATTAATCCATAATGACTCAACTTTTTTTAGAAAAAATAAAAAAAAAATTCACTACAAAATTGATAATCAACGGGTGATGTCTCTAGCATGACGTCAAGCTTCACCTATTTGAATCTTAACGTGATTAACTGAGTCGTGACGACTTGTTAATTCAAATTTTTTAAAAATAAAAAAATTATTATTTTTAATTAAAATCAACTAACACATAATTATTTTCTAGAAAACTACTTGACTTTGAATTCCTCATTATACCCGATGATACGTAGGAACAGAATCTCTATTCTATCAAGCCAACAATTAAATTTTCACAATTTAGTTGTTCTTTTTTTCATTTCTTTAAAAAATATATACGATGTTTTTCAGAAGATTAAAGTAAATATATTTTGAAATTATCAACTTTTTGCACAATTGACTTAAGGTACTGTCTTGGGACGAGTATGTTTCTACCATTTCTTATACATAACTAACTCTCGAATTCAATCTACTTTTAAAGATCATTTTTAAAGGAATATTTTTTAATTTTTTTAAATTTAAATAAAATTGATGATGACTCTATTTTCTTTTTTAAAAAAATTTTATGAATTATTATTTTTTGTCGCGAACCCAATCGCGACAATAGTGGAGCTGAAAATATGACTTATATAAGAGAGGAGAGAAATTCTTGAGTGTCCTATCATCAACTTTTGATATATCAAAAGTTGTGTGGGCTATATTAAAATATATATATATATCTCTATTAATACAATTTTGTATATATGTTAAAGATTAATTTATATAGCTAAGATAAAAAATTCCCACGAAAAAATGTCTCATAAGAGGATAATAAAGAGATCCATCATCCATATATTATTCTATATACTCATGCAAGAATAACACAATTCTGGTCCATGATTTTTCTGTAGCACTCTAAAGCATCATATGCAACTACCGAAAAGGCCACTAGTTGTTCTAAATTCATTTCTTGCCTTTTTCTAAATGCCCATGGAATTGATGCCTCTGGAATTTGTCTTATTACATCATTTATGAATAAATATGGCTATTGTGTCACTATCACTATAATGTTTGAAAGAAAAAAATAAGAGAGTTTTTGTTAACATGAATTCAGATTCATGATAAATATATGTGACAGTATGTTTATAGAATAAATTTTATAATGTATAAATTTACAATTTTCAATCATATACCCCATCGTAAGTGTATGATAGACCTAGTCCATATAACAATACGAATCCATGAGGAAAGGTTGAGAAAGAAAAACAAGAGAGAGCTATCACTCGCAATATATCATACAGAAAGTGGCTTTTACCATTTGTTTCTTGTGGGGCACAAAGATATTCTTTGATTTGGTTATATTCTCTTCAGATAGCCATGACAGGGCAACTTCGTCACTCTGAATGAGTGAATAACTTAATAGCTAAGAACAGGAAGTACAATTTCACAGTCATTTTCACATGGAAAATGACGTTGCACTTTAGAATTTGTACTTCAAATTTATATCACCCAAAGACCTATAAATTTTTATAATATGTTTTATTTTATTAATGAATTAATAATAAATTACTAGTACATTGTGTTAAGGGTATATAAGTTATTTTATATAATTATATTTTCTTTTTCTTACTTTTCTTCTTAACTAAACAAGAGAAAGAAAAACTTCCTCTCATTTTTCTTTTCATCCAAACAATAAAAAAGAAAATGTAATTTTCTCTTTATTTTCTCTTCTCTTTATTTTCTTTCTTTTCATTTTCTATCCTCTCATTTTCTCTCTACATCCGAACAAAGGCTAAACGATACACCTATTGTCAATTTAACTTTTTACAAATTAATTTTATTAATTTAATCGCTTAATGTTTAAATACTCAATATCATAAAGGCTGAGAACTTGAGATGAATTTCACACCTTTAAACAAAGGTAATGGTTAAGATAAATTTGGTAAGTTTTGGAAAATTTTGATGGTATGCGTAAAATATACTAAGAGTAAGTACACTATATCACCAAGTAATATAGGACTTGAGTTCCAGTTATCGATCCTACGAGAAATAAATGGTAATTACTATATTCGCTAAACTCTTTGTTATCTAGACAATCGAAAGTGTATGAAGAAATTCAAGATAAAATTGAAATAAAGAAATAAAGAAAAATAATGAACAATCAAACAAAGAATAGATAATCAATGAGAAAAAGATTAGGGCGCAAGGTTCACTTTAATGCAATTATTCAGATTTTCTTTCATTTATGATGTAAGATAATTCTTTTGTCAATATTCTCTTACCTGTTATTGAATCCTAATGGACATGGATGAAATAATATTTTATTACTAAATTAAATCACCTATTTAGTCATTTAATTGAATTAATTAGGAATGCATTAAGTTTTAATTCGAGAAATGAATCAACATACTTGTCAATTCCATTGGTAGAAAAAATTGATGTTTGGTCATTCACCAATCAAATCTTAGGCTTACCATATAGATCCATTCATTGAATGCAGATGGCCACCGGTCAAACAATGAATTAACACATGTCAAAAGTAATCAATTTTTGATAAGAATGCAAGCAATATAATAAACTATAAAAAAGTTACCTTAATCAAATTAGAAATCAAACCCAAATAATTAGGAAAACAAGATCTTTCATAGCCCTAGCTATGGGTTTAGCTACTTATGTTCAATACAAACAAACTCATATCAATATACAAACTCATGGAAAGAAAACTCCAAGAAAGGGAAAAATTAAAGGGAAAGAGAAATCAAAACTCCTTTAATGGAGATTATGATCTTCAAGCCTTCAAGAATCGAATCCTCCTTTTGAATTCGTCCTCCAAGGTTTGCTACCGTGAAACTACTCTCTCAGGATTAGAAATTTTTTGTGTAATATGCTCCATGTGTTGAATTTGGCGTAACTCTTCAATTTAAAGAAATTCACGTGTTCTGTTATACAACTAGCGCCTAGGCGCTCAATTCTAAACGCTTGGGCGCTCATCCACTTAAGTCAAGATATGCGCTGCTACCTCCTGTAACACCCCAAAATTTTTTATCTCTTAAACAGTAATTTTGACAGTTAACAGAATTTTACTGTTTAGTAATTTCTGGATACTGTAAAATTATTTTGATTATTCTATCAGCGTATTTGATTATTTTGAGTGATTTACTCCGAGTCAGGAAAATAAAAATTTTTGGGCCTGGGAAAACTTTACGTAATTTAATTTTCACCGTTAGGTTTTAATTATTTTACATAATCTGATTTGATATTTGTGAGTTTTCGAATTTTTATAATTTTATGTGTAATTATAAAAAATTTTATTGTTTGTGGGCCCAGAGGTGGCCATACGTGAGTCCAGGTGGGTCCCGCAAAGTAAAAAATTTTCTACGGATAAAAAAATTTGTACTATTTAGATGGAGACAGAAGATCTTACTAAACCTGAATCTGAAAACAATTTTTATAATGTTTTGTACTGTATTTATTTATCAGGTGATAAAAATACAGTAAAAATATTATTTGTAGGGTTATAGCAAATAAAAATAATAAAAATTATACTGCATAGTCAACAAAGAGGGCTTGACTTGATTTGTACCCTTGGATGAGAATACTTAGTTTGAAGATTAACCATTGATTTAATCAACGGTTAAGAAACAAACTTAATAAAGAAGCATTGGATAATCACCATTGATTTAATCAATGGTGTGAGAATAAACTTGGTTAGGAAGGCTTTGATATCAATCATCGATTTAATCAACGGTGTAGAATTGGTCTTGAAAAGTGACAGAGACCATTTATAACCATTGGATTTAGATTTAATCTACGGTAGAGATTTAGTCTTATAAAGTAACAAGGACCATTTATGACCATTGGATTTGGATTTAATCAATGGTGGAGATTTGGTCTTCTAAAAAGGCTATGACTAATTATAACCCTTGGATTAAAAGTAAGAAGGAGTAATTTTGACCTTTTATTTTGGAGACACATCTAAGGACTAGGATTTAAAGGAGAAAGACCCAATGGCCTAGATTGAGTCTTCTAATCAAAAGTCTACCTAAATCCTAACCATTGAATTAATCAATGGCTAGAAATGCTTCAAATAATGGCTTAAAAAAGATGACAATATTATTGCATGCATAATGCAAGGAGGGGATGATTTTTATAATATTTTGGAGCTAAAGGTGATTTGATGACCATTATTACTTGTCATGGTCAATATTACATCATTCTTGACCATTATTACTTTGTTTGCATCCTTAGGAGAGTGTTTGGAGGGGACACGGTTTTTGGTGCCTTAAGAGGATGGCAAAGTGGAAGACCATCATTATTACTCATTCTTGGTCTTTCTTTATCAATTTCAAGAAGCTAGATAAAGATCTAATTATCTAGAAATATGACATGACCATAAGAATGTAATTAGATAATTAAAATATAGTTATAAAATCCTAACTAAACTAATTTAAGAGAAACTAAATGAATTAATTATTTAATTAAGGAGTAATTAAGAATTAAAACAGAATCAAGACTTAGTTAATTTCCCCTTAGACTCCCACGGCTACAAGGTGCTTCTCCAAGGTTCTTGAATGGACTTTTATGACCAATGGATGGCATTTAGTGACTTAGACCATGTGAAGACCGTGTGCATGCATGTGATAGCCTTCAATTATGCTAAATAAATTTCTATCTCTCCATTCTTTCACTCCTACGGCTGCCCACTTCAATTCAGCCCTCTATTTTTATTTTTATCACACTTAGTAACACAAAGACCATTCTCTCTCTTCTCTCTCTTCCAATTGTTCAAGAACACCAAGAACAAATACAAAGAACACTATCTTCTCTCTTCTTTAAGCTATTCGGTCACCACCCATAGAACCACTTCCAATCTTTCATAATTTTATCTAGTTACATATTTTGAATCCTCTCATCAATCTAAAACACTTTCATGTTGGGAACTTCTCAAAATTCACTCATCTTCATCACTCTACCAAGTCAAGAACACAAAAGTTCATATCTTTTCTTATTGAAGAATTCGGTCCATACTCATAAATCCCACTTCCAAGCTTAAATAATTTTATATAATCTTAGATCTAGAACCTATACACAATCTTAAGATACTTTGTAGTTGAGATCTAAACCTAGTTCCATTATCTTTATGCTTGAATCTTGGATTTAAGTTTTAAGGTTTCAAGGTAAAAATCTTGAAACTTAGCTTTTTATTTAATTCTTAGAATCTTAAGACCATGTTTGATCTATGGTCATCTTAATCAAGCTTAGTATACTAATTTCTATGTATTTTGTTTTGTATTTGAGAAGCCTTTGGTGGTGAATGACTTGGAAAAAGAAGCAAATCAAGAAAATTTTGAGGATCTTCAAGAGGTAAGAGGGAGATCCATCTCACCAACCAAGTATGGTGGTGAGAGATGGTCTTATATTTGATAGATGGTGAATCCATGTGAGGATTCCAATCCATGGTCATGTAATAATTTATGTGTGTTTATGAGCTTTGATTTATTTGCTTATGCTTGATATGCTTTGCATGATTTTATGGCTTTGATGATATGATTATATTACGCATGATAAGTATATGACATGCTTATAGTATTTATGATGAAATATATATATGTGTATGTCATGATGTGGTGATGAAAAGGAATTCAATTTTTGGCTCCAATAGCCAAAGGAGAGGGTTCGGTTTTTGATGCCCTTGATTAGGGTTCATGTTGAAAGTTTTCAAGAACAAGGAAATTGATTTTTGGGTCCCTAGAACTTAGTGAATTTTGGCCAAGACACCTCTAAATAGGTGTTCATAAATTAATAATTTCATGAAGGATGAAAATGGATGTTTTGAAGAGTATGGAAAATAAACAAAGGGTTTATTTTTCAAGAGAACAAGAACACGATTTTTGAAGAATTTTTATTTATTTATTTTGTGTACAAAGATCCTGAGTATTTTTCTAAACCTGAGTTTTGAATGAAACGGGCAAACATTGATTTTAAGGATTTGCAAAGAAAGTGAAAAAGGATTTGCAAAGAAAGTAAAAATGAATTTGAACAAATGGGTTTGGTTTTTATAACCATCGGTATTTCGGTTTTGAGAATAAAATTTTAATGGTTTTGTTTGTGTAAAACCATATCAATTTAGAAGGAAAAATGTTTTGATAATTTTCAATAGTCATGTCCATGTTTTCGAAGGCTTGTAATGCATTGATTTTGATGAAACAAAGTGATTTTCTAAGTGAAAATATAATTAATTTAATACAAGAAATTTGAAACGGGAATTAGAGTATTTTAACAATTGAGAAATGAATTTTAATGTAAATGGAAAAGAGAGGTTGCAAGTGAGCCTCAATTTGTTTTAAAAAGAACTTATTTTTGTTAAAATTGATTTTAAAAAAATAAAGAATACAATAGTGATTTGGTATTTTCTAACATGTAACTCATCCGTTGGATTTTGGAAAGCGTTAGTAATTTTTAAAGTTAGAAACATTGATTTAATTCAATGGAATTGTGAATTTGTGGAATATACTGTGAGAAAGGATTTTTTTGAGTAAGAAAATATATTAAATGAAGTCGAAAGTTATAGTATTTTGAGGAATGTTGATTTGAAAATAATTTGGGAAAAATGGAGAATATAATGGTATTTTAAAAATTTACTAACGTATAACTTATTTTTGAGTTTTGAAGTACGTTAGAAAATGTTAAGTTTTGAAATGTTAATTTATATCAATGGAAAAGTGATTTTGTGAATTATATTTTGAAAAAGGATTTCTTGAGTAAAGAAATATAGAAAAAGATTTTCTTGAGTAAAGAAAATGTGTTAAATAAAGTATAAAGTCATATTATTTTGAGAAAAGTGAAAATAGAATTTTTGAAGAAATGAAAAATATTTTCTGTAATGAAATTGTGGTGAAAAAAATTATTTACGTATATTAAAAACATAATTTTTAAAGTACATGATTTGAAATACAGTAAAATATTTTTAAGTGTTTAGAAATACAGTAAAATATTTTTATGCAATTTGATAAACATATATTTTTATGCGATTGAGAAAAATGTTAAAAATTTTAATACATGATTTAAAGGTGTAACAGAAGAGTTGCAGTATTGTGAAAACGTAACAGAAACATTTTGGAATTGTGAAAATGAAATGAAAATGTTGCGCAATTTTGTGAAAACACGATGAAAGAATTTTATAACTATGAAAATGTGATAATATGATTTTTCTGTTAAAAATACAGTATAAATACTGTAGAACCAGTATATAGATGTTATGTGAGAAAATGACATGTTTTGCCTGTGATTGGCATTTGGTGCATTATACATGCATTGGAAAGATATGTCTGTGATTGCATTTGGTGCATTATACGTGCATTAGAAAAATATGCGTTGAAGCATATGGTTACATTGAACAAATGAAATTGAAAAGATTTGGCCCTTTGGGGTTGGACTTACACTGATATATTCGTGCATTGTATAAAATATAGCTAATAGCTATTATGGCCCTTGTGGTTGAAGAGGGAATGAGAATTGATAGTGAGGTCTATGATGGATCTTGGGGGCGTCAAGGCGCGGCGGTCGACCAGTGAACAGTTGGCGAGTACCCTGTGCCACTTAGCGATGCAGTCCGCTGCAACGCATTGACGATACTCGACAAGAACACGATTCTTTTCAACGACTAGGAGATTGTCTTTGGGTTAAGGCTGACAATTAACCAGAGCATTCTTCTCGAAATTGTGAAAACCTCCATGGAGTTGTTTTTGATAAACTGAGTCTTTGTGCATATGCATAAATCTGAGCATTGATATCTGTATGATATATTAATTGAGGAATGTTGGCTATGACAATTGTTTTGAGTACTTGGATGATGATTGAACTGATAAATGATTAGATGATGATAGTTGATTAATGCTAATAGCATGATTATGGTATGATCAATCTGTATGATATTACTGTTTGTGTTATCTCTGTACTGCCATGTTGGTATTGGTGTAGGTGATCTCACCTCTTTGTTATATTGTTTTGCTTTGCCTGTATTGTTAAAATTATACAGTAGAAGGAATGAGTTGTCTTAGACATAACGAGTGGTAGATACTCATAGATTGATGGAAACATTGAAAAGTGGCTGTCTCAAGTTCGAAGATGTGTCGGGTAGACAAGGAGTAAAGTTCTGATGCATTAAGTTAATACAAGAGAAGGAACGAGTATGTTAAGGTTTAATATTAGTGTTGTACCGTGCTATTAAGTAGGACCCGTCATGGGGTTTGCTATTGTTAAAAAAAAATAAGTCTGTTAATTTTATATTTCTCTTTAAATTGTTATATTAATTGGTGTCAATATTGCATAATGAATAGTTGAAATATGATTTTTAATATTACCTAATATTTTCAGTAAAGAAGAAATTTTTAAACTCATCTATTATAACTCAAACTTTGTGCGAACTTCTTTTCAGATTATGAGTCGGAAGTCAGAAATGTGATGCCCTAAGGAGGGTGTTGCACCTCCTGCACACTCAGGCGCTGCCTTCCCAATGCTCAGGCGCTGGGACACTAAATCACCTCTGCTGCATACGCTTTGAGCGCTCAAGCGCTTCACTCTCAGCGCTCAAGCGCTAGACGCTGATGAAAATTCCACTTTCCTTTGCTCCTTTGAACGTCCAATCTTCTCCAGGTATAATTATTTGACAAAAACACACAAAACACTTAATGAAAATATAATAAAATAATACTAAAAATATAACAAAACTTACGAATAAAATTCAATGAAAATAAGTAAAAAGAATATGAAAAATAAAGGAATTGAACCGTAAAAATATGACATATTAATGGTTCATCAACTCCCCCACACTTGAGCTTTGCTTGTCCTCAAGTAAAGAATAAGAATCAACAACAAGATCAAACTCAACATCAAGAAACATGAATTAAAGAAAAATTTCACAATTAAAAGAAATTCAAGTTCAACAATTAAATCCAATCAAGTTAGATCATTTAATACTTAAACAATTAGAGGCTTGAGTCTAGCTTGCAACTATTCTCCTCACCAAATATTTGAGATTACTCATCTTTCCATCGCTCAAGTGTTTAAAGGACAAAGAGATTACTCAAATTTCTCTTGAAAAATACAATATCATAGGCTTGCTTATCAATCGCATCTCCACTTTCAAGTTCACATACATCACAAGAATTGAAAGGACTTCCCTTTGGTTGTAATGGGACCAAGGGTATAAAGAAAGGTAAGAAAAAGATAAATAAAGGTAAAGAATGCTCAAGGATAAATCAATACAAAGCAAAATCAGGCTAAAAAGATGATGAATAGAGCATAATGCATAAGAATATAATAAATTCTCACTTCCAACCCAATATTTTCATTATTCTTCACTAGCAATTCTTTTCTTTCTTCTTTTTCCATTTTTTTCTTTTTTTTAACCCTTGGAGACAAAAGCAACCTTTCAAGACTTCTCAATTAATACATCAATTGCTCCAAAGAATTTAACTTGATTATCAATTGGGTATTCAAAGAAATCAATTTCAGGCTCAAATGGGGGCAACTAAGGGATTATTTTTTCAATGCAACTCTGAAAGTCAAGAAAGAATTAAGCCTAATTGCCTTAATCATATTCAAGTCTGTATGTAAATCATTAAAGCCTCAACAAGATATCAAAACAAGTTTTAGTGCACATAAATCAAAAGAAAACTCACTCCAGAAGAAAAATAGGATTTTGTTTATGAAAAATCAAATCATTAAAGCTCAAAACTCACTTTCTGGCTAAGTTGATAAAGAAAACAAAAGTAAGCAGACATGACTAATTTCCAACTAAGATGCTAAATTTCACTTTACTTCATTGAAAAAGATTCCTTCACACATTATCAGCTCATGATCAAAGGAATCCCCTTTAAAACATATCTCTATCAGCTCAGAATAAATCAAGATATCAACACATAATTCTAGTTTAATTACCAGCAATACTCAAGTGCTCATCATTTTTTTGGAAAAAATTTTAAAAATACCCCCCACTCTTAAGATAAACATTATTCTCAATGTGGAAGAAAAAGAAATAAAGGGGTAAAGAAAAGAACAATACAACCTGATGAATAGTGAGTCAGTGTCAGGCATAGAAGAAGCATAAGAGTTAGCATTGTAGCAAAATCTAAAAAATAAAATCCCAGAACACATGAGTAGCATCTAAAAGAAAAACAAAAACAACAAAAAATAATTAAAATAAGATAAATAAAGAAGAAACACAGGTTGCCTCCTGTGAAGTGCTTGTTTAACATTATTAGCTTGACGTTGCCTTTTTTAGATAAATCAAGGTGACTTCTTAAAGCGCCAAAAATAGGATGACCCCTTCTCTTTTTCAAAGCAGTGCCTCGCACTCTGGCCATCTATCAAGGATGTGTGTGGGCCATCTTTCTTTACCTCAAGCACACCTTATGATAAGACACAAACAACCTCATATGGTCCACACCCTTTTGACCAAAACTTACTAAGAAGAAGACAAACACATGAGTTATTAATAAGAATTTTATCCCCAATCTCAAACTCACGCTGCTTGATACATATGTCATGCCACTTCTTTGGTCTCTTCTTGCAGAGTTTGGCATTCTCAAAGTCAATGACAACCTTAGTTAAGTTCTTTTGTAGCATAGCAACAGTCACAAATTCCTGTATATATGAAGACACAGTACTACCCACAACATCAGTACCATCTATACAATTACATGAATCAAAGGAACTAGGATTTCTGACAGAATTAAAAACATTAAACACTATTTCCTCATCATTTAATCACAAAGTCAATTTCCCTTCATGGACATCAATCAGTGCTCTTCCAGTGGCAAGGAATGGATGTCCAAGTATGATTGGGATCTCGTCATCCTCCTCCATATCCAACACAATCAAGTCAACTGGAAAAATAAATTTATCCACATTTACCAAAACATCTTCCCATACGCCATGAAGGTAAGTGATGGATCTATCGGCTAGCTGCAATGAAATATTGGTAGGCTTTGGTTCCAGCATACCTAATTTCTTAAACACAAAGAAAGACATCAAATTAATACCAGCACCTAAATCCTTTCTCAAAATAAGAATTACCAATAGAGCAAGAATAGTAAAACTCACTAGATCTTTTAATTTTTGGGGTAACTTCTTTGAGAGAATAGCGGAGCACTCCTTAGTTAGGCATATCGTCTCAAATTCCTCAAGTTTGAATTTCTTTGTAAGCATTTCTTTCAAAAATTTTGCATACTTGGGCATTTGAGAGATGGCTTCAACGAACGGAATATTGATCTGCAACTTCTTGAACATCTCTAAGAATTTGGCAAATTGCTAGTCTGACTAATTGTTCTTAAGCCTCTGAGGGAATGAGATCTTGGCATATAGTGATGGTTCATAAATTGTGTTCTGCTCACGATCCTTCTTCGCTCTCTGCCACTTTGGTTCTTTCTTCTCAACCTCTCTTTTTTTATTGATATCTTGAATTAAGACATTTTCAGTAAGAACATCATTTTTCTTGGTCTCAATTCCTGACGAGGTAGGTGTTTCTGCTGCCTTCTCATCTTTCACATGAACTGACTTAACAAGAGTATCTCCAAGCTCTAGCATTTCCTTCTTTTAAGAGGACTCCCCAAGTTCCTTACTACTTCTCAAGGTAATTGCATAGACCTGTTCCTTTGGATTAGTCTTAGTAGTACTAGGCAATGTCCCTGGTGTCCTCGTTGTCATCAAAGTAGCTAACTGACTAATCTGAGTCTCCATATTCTTCATTCTGGTATCAAAATCCTGCATGTACTTCATTACCAAATCTTTAATGCTTCACTTCTCTGCAGGTGCTTAGAAACCTGGAGGTGGTTATGGAGCTCTCTGCTGATTCTACTAATAACCCTGTTGACTTCCCCATTTGAAATTAGGGTGGTCCCTCCAACTGGGATTGTACATACTGGCATAAGGGTTGTACTGTTTCCAGCTAGAATTACCAACAAAATTTGCTACTTCAGGCTCAGGGGCAAATGGACTACCAACTTGACAATTTGAACTTGTATGACCATGTTCTCCATATGTCTCACAAATGATTAGTGGGACTACACTATTTGTTACCATCAAAGTCCCAACCTTCTTCGTCAGTGCTTCCAATTGACTCAAAATAGCAGTAGAGGAATCAACAACATGTACACCTACTTGTTTCTTAAGAATCTGCCACTCATTTTGCCATTGATAACTATTCAGTGCCATTTCTTCAATCAATGCTTGACTCTCAGTAGGTGTTTTCCTCCATATTGTACCTCTCACAGTAGCATTAATGAGTGAACGGTTGGCAGGCGATAAACTATTGTAGAAAGTCTGAACCTACTACCATACAGGGAATCCATGATGTGGACATCTCCTCAATAACTCTTGAAAGTGCTCCCAAGCTTCATATAGAGAGTCCATTTCAAACTGCACAAAAGAAGATATATCATTCCTTAACTTAACAGATTTAGAAAGAGAAAAATACTTAGCCAGAAATTGTTATGTCAATTGATCCTATGTAGTGATGAAACCCCTCGATAGTGACGTTAATTATTGGCTTGCTCTGTCCCTAAGAGAGAAAGGAAAGAGTCACAATCAGATTGCGTCATCTGTCACCCTATTGTATTTGATAGTATCACACAACTACAAGAACCTGGCCAAATGCTGATTTAGATCATCTGAAGGCAATCCACCAAATTGAACTGAATTCTGAATCATGGAGATTAATGCTGGTTTGATCTCAAAGTTATTAGCACCCACAGCCGGTCTTATAATACTCCCTCCATACCCTTCAGCAGTTGGCATAGAGTACTCAAGCATGGTTCGCTCTACCAGGGTAGCTCTTTCTTCACGTTTCGCCTCAACTACTGGTTGTCTCTCCATCCTGTTTATATCTTTTGTCACAACTGCAATAAAAGAATGTTTCTTTAACCTGCGAGTTGTTTTCTTAATTTTTAGATCAAATGCCAAATCAGGAAAATAAAAATAAAATAAGATAAAATAAAATAAAATAAAAAATAAAAAATAAAGAATAAAAGGGCGTCTAAATTAACTAGAGCTTTTCGCTTCTAATATTACCAAACTTATTCCCCGACAACAGTGCCAAAAACTTGGTATGTGTAAAATACACTAAGAGTAAGTGTACTCTATCGCCCAGTTATAAGACTTGAGTCCTAGTTATCGATCTCATGAGGAATAAATGGTAATTACTAAATTCATTAAACTCTTTGTTATCTAGACAATCGAAAGTGTATGAAAAAATTCAAGATAAAATTAAAATAAACAAATAAAGAAAAATAATGAACAATCAAACAAAGAATAGATAATCAGTGAGAGAAAGACTAGGCACAAGGTTCACTTGAATACAATTATTTAGATTTTCTTTCATTTATAATGTAAGATAATTCTTTTGTCAATATTCTCTTACCTGCTATTGAATCCTAATAGTCATGGATGAAACAATATTCTATTCCTAAATTAAATCACCTATTTGGTCATTTAGTTGAATTAATTAAGAATGCATTAAGCTTTAATTCGAGAGATGAATCAACATACCTGTCAATTCCATTGGTAGGAAAAATTGATATTTGGTCATTCACTAATCTAATCCTAGTCTTACCATATAGATCTACTCATTGAATGAGGATAGTCATCAGTCAAACAATGAATTAACACATACCAAAAGTCATGAAGTTATGACAAAAATATAAACAATATGATAAACTCTAAAAGAAATTACCTTAATCAAATTAGAAATCAAACCCAAATAATTAGAAAAACAAGATCCCCCATCGCCCTAGTTATGGGTTTAGCTACTCATGTTCAATACAAACAGACTTATATCAAGATACAAACTCATGGAAAGAAAACCCCAAGAAAGGGAAAAACTAAAGGGAAAGAGAAATCAAAACCCCTTTAATGGAGATTATGATCTTCAAGCCTTCAAGAATCAAGTTCTCCCTTCAAAGTCATCCTCCAAGGTTTGCTACCGCGAAACTACTCTCTCAGGATTAAGAATTTTCTGTGTAATATGTTTCATGTGTTGAATTTGGCATAACTCTTCAATTTAAAGAAATTCACGTGTTCTGTTACGCAACCAGCGCCTAAGCGCTCAGTTCTGAATGCTTAGGCGCTAATAATTTTATGAAATGTAGTTATTTGGTCCTATCTCTGTGCTTTTAAGAGTGCTTAGTTCTTGTGTATAATGCATATTTAGAAGGTTTTAAGCTTATATTTGATATATTCTAATCTAGATACCTTTGTATATGTTTTTTAGCAAATTGTACTTATTTGATAAGTGATTGAGTGAAATTTGTAACTGTTATTGATTTGGTGATTTCTCTATTATAGGAAGGGCTCCAAAAAAATTGATATATGAAGCATTTGAGCCAAAAGTGGAAGAGAAAGTCAAATTTGCATCTCAACAGGTAATGTCGCGATGTGGGCATATGAATGTTGTGGCGTTGGTAAATCCCCTGCATCAGTACAAAGACCTAAGGCCAAAGAGCCGCGGCACAAGGGAGTGAATGTCGCGGCGAAGGTGACCTAAATAACTAGAGCGCTACGACGCAAGAAAGTGGACGCTGCGGCATCTGTGACCTAATTGTATGCGCTCCGAGGCGTGATGCGTTTAATGCCACGGCATTCCCTATTTTTCTGCGCCTATAAATACTATTTTATTAGATTTTATGTTAGAGTTTTAGTTAGTTTAGAGAAGCTGTGCTAGGTTTTACTGTTTGGAAGCTAAGGAAGTCTAAGGAAGTAAGGTTGGAGGTCATCTTCTTCATGAAAGGAGATTCAAGCATCAAAGATCAAATCTATGAGCTTCCTTCCTTTTTCTTTCTCTTTTCTCTCTTCCTTCTATCTTGAGCATGATTTTTGGGTTGTATGTTCGTGTTCAATGATTATCTAAGTTGTATTTAGAGAAAAATTTGAATCCTCCTATGAATATTAATGATTTTCTAATCTTTTGAGTATATATTGATGTTTGGTTTCGTTCAATCATATTGTTCTTAATGCTCTTGAAGGTTTGATTAGCTTTTGAGTGATTTGTTGAAATCTGATGAGCCTAGACATAGGAATTTGGATTTTAGATTTAATGTATAGTTGATGCATGTTTAATTTCATTCAATTGGTTTGGATAAATTGATTCGCTAATTGGATAGAAATATACATTTTAGTCATGTATAGTGTGTGATTGAGGATAGATCGTTCATGAGTGAATTTTGCATCAAACTAAAGAGTTTTCGATAAATGAAGCTATGGTTAATTGACCTAGACATATGCTTTTAACTAAATCAGATTCTCAAGCTAACTTAACAATTCATTAATGTTGCTTATAAGGATTGCATGTCATTAGTTGAAATAGGAGGTGAAGAAGAATTTTCTAAAGCTCTAAACATTATCTTTATTGCTTTGTAGTTTAGTTTAGTTTATTTGCACTTTTCCTATTTTTATGTTCTTGAATAGAATTAATTAAGTTATTCATTAATAGTTAGCTTTGGAAGCCAACATCCTCGTTGGAACGAACTTTATTCTTTACTATATTACTTGAATGACCTGTGCACTTGTGGTATACAAATGGTCTAACAGGCACTCATCCATTTAAGGCAAGATGTGTGTTGCTACCTCCTGCTCACTCAGGCGCTGCCTTCCCAGTGCTCAGGCTCTGAGACACTAAATCACCGCTGCTACATACACTTTGGGCGCTCAAGAGCTCCACTCTCATCACTCAAGCGCTGGACGCTGATGAAAATTTCACTTTCCCTTACTCCTTTGAACGTCCAATCTTCTCTAGGTGTAAATACCTGATAAAAACACACAAAACACTTAGTAAAAATACAATAAAATAATACTAAAAATATAACAAAACTTACAAACAAAATTCAATAAAAATAAGTAAAAAGAATATGAAAAACCAAGGAATTAAACTATAAAAATATGACATGTTGACAGTTCATCATTTGACATAAAATTGAAACCAAAAATGAAACCCCAAGAAAAGTTATGTAAGGAATGAAAAATGAATTTTTGCTATTATTTTTATATATGTCATTCAATGTAACCAACAAGAGTTAAATGTTGTAGTAAGAGCAACCTTTCCAAAAGAAGAATTGTCCAAGAATTATGAGCCACCACATTATTAAAAGAATTTGACTTATTAACTAGTTAACAGTATTGTTAAACTTTTTAAAATATTGCAAGTAATTATACATACATCAATAGATAATGGTGAAATTAAAGTGGATCAAAAATAAATCCACCTGACAAGATGCTAATACAAGATGCTAATGATAAATTCCAATATTATTTCAAAAAGGAAGTTAAACAAATATAAGCACCGATAAAGTATGTTAAAAAGTCAAGGGATAATATAAATAGCGTTTAATATTGATGCACTATTGTTACGGGTCAAAGTCTGCCTAACTAGATAAGGCTAAATGTGCAAACTACAACTATTTGGTTCAGAATTAATCAAAAGGGAGCTAAGCATGATGAGTCTAAGGCCAAAGGTGACACCCTACCGACAGCTCATCATGTCCTGTTTCTTGGGAACTTTGAAGATTTTGATTAGTTTGGAGGGATTTAGGGTGGAAGTGATCCTCCCAAGTTGTTCAAATCTTGGAATGTAAGATTTCATAAAAATTGTTGGATGAACAGCATCTTAAGATCACAAATCCGCCCAGTAGTAAGAAGCCAAAACTCATTAAGGCTATTGATTACGCCTAAATTACCCCATTTTTGTTAACTATATATAGTGATAACCTTAAACCTATGAGCTAACCTGTCACTATCTCTAAAGCTAGAAAGGGAAAAACTTTAAACAAAGCAAAAAGAGGCACGAAGACACAGAGCCCTAGCCTTTTACTTGGTCATCCATTAACTCTTAAATGCTCTTTGTCCCTTTTTTGAACAAAGATACATTATAAAAAGCCATGACGGAGACAGCAAGGGGGCAGAAGATTCTTGGGCTAATTATTGAATCTCTGTGTGAGGTTTCTACTTTCACCCTCCAAACTTCTCTCATGGATGTTTCACCAAGTTCTTAATCCATGACAGTAAAATCAGTTACCATTTCCTCACCTATCTCACAAGTATATGAACCATTTTCCTATTTTTCTATCTTGTTCAAAAATATACTAGAATAACTATTAGTGTAAAGTTTTTTTATAATCAATTATACATTACCACATATGTGACTTTTAAGGTTATTAATGTGAGAGTCAAACATCTTTAATGATGTGGCAATGTATAATTGAATGACAATAAAAAAAAATTTATATTGACATTGCATTTAAATTAAATCCATGTATATATTTTAGAGACTCTCCATGGTGGAGCACAATATATGAAGAAGACAAGGAGCTTGCTAAAGTATTAGTGCATATGTTTGGTTTATGGTTTGCACCCCCAAACCAAGGTTTGGTGGGTTCCTTATTATACATGTTTGGTAAAATCACATTTCAGTTATTTGTAATTGAATTTTATTGATCTCAAAACCATGATTTGAGAAGAAGTAAGAAATTTTTGCTTTTCTATTCATCCAAATTTAGTTTTGCAAATTGAAAACCAAACATACTATTACTTGTCATTGAGGAATGGAAAATATTTTTTTGCACACTTAGAATATGATGGGTTCCCATGGGATTTAGCATCTGGGTATAAGTGTGTTTCTTTGTTCGGTATACCATGTGTATAACTTTAGAATCTGCACTATATCCACATGTGAATAAAGTATCATAAAGATATTATATTTTGAGTTTTCAAATATAAGAACAATTGAGTAGTCATAACTTGGTGAAAACTTTTTTTTTCTAGAGAAAGAACAAGGAACCTAGATAGTGGAACTGAAAATTAAGATATTATATGACATATATATAGGAGAGGAGAGAAATTCTTGAGTGTCTTATCATCAACTTTTGATATATAGTTGTGTATCTATATTAATATATAAATATATATATATATATATATATATATATATATATATATATATATATATATATATATATATTTTAATACAATTTTGTATATGTTAAAGATTAATTTATATAGCTAAGATAAAAAATTCCCACGAAAAAATGTCTCATAAGAGGATAATAAAGAGATCCATTATCCATATATTATTCTATATACTCATCCAAGAATAGCACAATTCTGGTCCATGATTTTGCTCTCTCATTCTAAAGCATCATACGCAATTACCGAAAAGGCCATTAGTTGTTCTAAATTCATTTCTTACATTTTTTCTAAATGCCCATAGAATTGATGCCTTTGGAATTTGTCTTATTACATCATTTATGGATAAATATGGCTATTGTGTCGCTATCACTAGAATATTTGAAAGAAAAAAAGAAAAGAGTTTTTGTTAACATGAATTCAGATTCATGATAAATATATATGACAATATGTTTATAGAATAAATTTTATAATGTATAAATTTTCAATTTTCAATTATATACCCCGTTATAAGTGTATGATAGACCTAGTCCATATAATAATACGAATCCTTGAGGAAAGGTTGAGAAAGAAAAACAAGAGAGCTATCACTCGCAATATATCATACAGAAAGTGGCTTTTACCATTTGTTTCTTGTGGGGCACAAAGATATTCTTCGATTTGGTTATATTCTCTTCAGATAGCCATGAAAGGGCAACTTCGTTACTCTGAATGTGTGAATGACTTAGTGGGTATTTAGATTAGAGTTGGTAAACTTAAATTTAAGTCAATTTAATTTTGTAAACTTAAATTTAGTTGAAAGTAAATTTATAGTAACGTAATTTATGTTTGAAAATTTTTATCTCAAATGTGAGTTTGACAAAATAAATATTATTTAAATAAAAGATTAAAATTATTTTTGAAGTAAGATTGAAAGAAAAAATATCCTCTAACAAACTTTTGCCTAATGAAAAAATAAAAAAAAATTTACTTTCACTCCAACTGAGGTTTAGAGACCATTTTCTGTTGAAGTTAATAGAATTTTCCCAACAAAAAATTTTATCAAACATGTTGACACATCTTTAAATACTTCAAAACGGAAAATTTTTTACCTAAACTATAGGCACCATAGTTAGGTGCACCAAGCCAATCAAAACTTAATATTTTTATTAATTTTTATAAAATTAATTATATAACATAATTATCTATAAAAATATTCAATTATAACTAACTTAGAACACCCAACTAGATATCCATAGTTTAATTAAAAATTTCTCCTTCAAACATACTTTTAAAATATTCCAACTACAAATCAAACACATACTTAATAGCTAAGAATAGGAAGAAGTACAATTTCACAGTCATTTTCACATGGAAAATGACGTTGCACTTTAGAATTTGTACTTCAAATTTATATCACTTAAAGACCTATAAATTTTTTATAATATGTATTATTTTATTAATGATTCAATAATTAATTACTAGCCGTTAAATTAGTAATTTCTTAATTAAATAATATACGCTATTAACTAAAATTCGGTAAATCGTTAATTGGTGTGAATATGTTGTGAAATTTTAGTGGGAAAATATTTTTTGATACTAGCTATGATATTTTATACAAATATTATATATTGATGTGAGTATAAATAAATATCAATATATATCTTATCCTAAAGTGAAATAAATATACTAAATGTCAATGTAAGAAATGTCAATTGAGTGTCATGCGGATGTAAGGAATGTCAATTAAATGTTATATTATGAGTATTTAAATAACGGTATTGAAATTTGATGAACATGTAACAGCCTATTTTCACATACTTTAACAAAAGTTTCTGAATACCCAAATGCAGGGAAAGCAAGCATAGCAAAGGCAACAGAAATTTTGAAATTCTCGAAACTTTATGCAGTGACAAACAAATCAAAACCAAGTGCCTTCCTCTCCCTTGTAAAGAGAAAGAAAGCTGAAGACAACACAAGAATCTCAAGAAACAACCAACAGAGAGAGAGGGAAGAGAGGGAAAGAAAAAGAGAGCGTGAGATGCAACGGTTCAGCAACACAGTGATTGGATTCTTGAATTTGTTTACCCTCTTAGCATCAATACCCATCATTGGTGCAGGTCTATGGATGACAAGGAGCACCACAACTTGTGAAAATTTTCTTCAAACCCCACTTCTGGTTATAGGCTTTGTTGTGCTTGTGATTTCACTAGCAGGTTTTATAGGGGCATGCTTTCATGTGGCTTGGGCACTATGGGTGTACTTGGTGATCATGTTGTTCCTAATAGCAGCCCTCTTTGGGTTGACTATATTTGGCTTTGTTGTGACTGGCCAGGGTGGGGGAGTGGAAGTGCCTGGTAGGGTGTATAAGGAGTATCATCTTGAGGATTATTCACCATGGTTGAGGAATAGGATAAAGGATCCTCGTTACTGGAGCACTATCAGAAGCTGTATTTTGGGGTCTAACACTTGTGCCAAGCTTGCCTTTTGGAACAATCTTGATTATATGCAGAGGGATATGTCACCAATACAGGTACACATATTGTTTGTTTTTCTCTTGAAGGCTTGTCATACGTTGTGGATTCAAATATTACATTTGGATTTTTTTTTTTTTGGGGGGGGGGGGGGGGGGGGGTGGGGGGTTCTAGTGGTGTATTTTATGTCTGGAAAGGAGAATTAAGTTTTGTACGTTAATCTTAATTAGGTTCATATCCAAATGAAACTCTTAAGAAAGTTATGAGGTAATTAAGTTACAAGCTAAACATGAAACAGATGACTTCAAAGGTATACGAGAAGATGCTTTATTTCTTTTTTTTTTTTTTTTTTGTCTTTGCAACTAATGCTTTCAAAAATATTCATTAATCATATCTTTCACTGCAAAATTTTATTTTAGTAAACCTCTAAAAATACGTTATCTTCTCAGTCCACGCCTACAACCGTGTTTTGGGTCTTTTTTTTTCTTTCCTTTTCTTTAATCCTCTCAATTTAAAGGGCACCCATGTCCCTCAAATTAATTTTCACTTTTTCCTCTCATATTTGCGGAGTAGAGAGAACTTTTGTCGATCCTTAGTACTCGGATGATGGGGTTCTGAAATGGAAAGAGATGGTGGGGTATGGTGAGGTTTATTGACGAGAAAGAGGAAAGGAGAGAGATGGAAATGATGGAAATGGTGGATTGAGTTTTGGAGAGGAGGGCATTGGAGGTGGTTCTTTTGGAGGAAGAAGAAGAAAGAAATGAGAATGAAGTTAGTGAAGAGAAAATTTTGATACTCAACGATATCGTTTTGGTTAGGAGAAGGATAAAATTTTGCCAAGCTGGAATAAAACTACTTACTTGTGAAAGTTGAGTGCCACCTTAGGAAATAAACATGCCACGTATGCATACCTTTTAACTTAAACAGAAGCAAGATAATGTAAGGATTAAGAGCATCTTTGGTAGAGATTAATTCTCTTTCAAAATAGTTTTTTACTTAAAAATAGTTTTTTTTTCTCTTTCAATCATATTTGGTAATTTCAGTTTTAGTTTTTATATAAAATTTAATGTATTATAATTTTTTTTCATAACTTTGAAACTTGAAGCTTTTGATTATAGATTATAGATTACTATATTTTAAAATATTTGATATATAAATATTAGTTTATCTTCAATTAAATAATTTTTTAATTATTATATATCTATTTTGATAATTAAATGTATAAAAGTAATTCTTTTTATATCATTCAAATAAAATAGATTATTTTAAAATTATTTTTTAACTAATATATCTAAACATAAAATTAATTCTATTATAATCGATTATAATAATAAGAGTTTTGTTATATCTTTCTAAAGCATCCTCCTAATAATCCTCCTACTATTTAATAAAAAAGTATTAAATAAAAAATTAAATGTAACTAATATCTTGAAAACATAAAAAATATTTAATACTTTCTTCATTTAGTAATTAGGAGGATTATTAAAAGATGAATTAGAAAAGATTAATCATTTTTCTAACAATAATCGATTATTAAAATAATCAAATTTTTACAATTAATTCAAATACATACTAACTTACATTACAGAAGAGATTTTGAGGGATATATTGCACGTGAGTTTTATATTCTTCATGAACTAATGTGACTAAGGTACAATTTCCAACGGAATAATTTGGTGGAATTATTATTATTATTATTATTATTATTATTATTATTATTATTATTATTATTATTGATTCATGATTTCAGTCTTAATGTCTTTGAAAAGCATGTTGTAGAGCTATGGAGCCCAACCCTCATGCAAAGACTTAAATTCATCCCTTTCGGTCGAAATGTTGGTAAATAATTGTGGTCTACTTCCTTTTTGCAATCATCCTTTCTTAATTTTCATTATCACTTTTAATATTTTTGAGCAATTACTAGCACACAAAAAAAATTACTTGTACGATAAATTGACAATATTAACTCCATTGCGTAAAAGGAAATAGATTTGAATTATGAGAGTAAAAGACAAATTTTTTGTAGAGGACCTACCATGCATGAGTTTTGCTCAAGTTCATTATTCTGTACGGAATTAGTTTGGTCTTCATTTCTCTCATAATATAAAATACTCCAATAGTCATGTTTTTACTGGGAAAAAATTCAGAGGACCCAAATTCCAAGAAAATTTCTTTCTTTTTTTTGCTTTGTTATCAAATTGATGAAACCTAAATCATGGTTGTGGGTTAATGCAGTCCGGATGTTGTAAACCACCAACTGCGTGCAATTATTATAACATGGAAACAATGGTGACCCAAGACCCGGATTGCTACCGTTGGAACAACGCCCCCACTTTGCTATGCTACGATTGTGATTCTTGCAAGGCTGGTGTGCTTGAAAACATAAGAAGAGATTGGCACAAGATCTCTGTTCTTAATGTTGTCATGCTTGTGTTTCTTATAGGCATATATTCCATTGGCTGCTGTGCTTTCAGAAACACAAGAAAAGCTGAAACCGATTATCAACATGGTGAAAACCGCATGACCAAAGTTAAACCCAGATGGGATTACTATTGGTGAGTAAAACACCCTTTTAAAATGTTTAGATTCCATTCAAGAATGAAAAGTTTTCCAAAACCCAAAAAGAAAAAGAAAAATCAAATCTCTTGTGTAACTCTTTTGATGGTCAACAGATTTAAAAATGCTTTAATTAAACAATGTAATTGGAAAAGCTCCATAGATTTTGGTATTTGTCTATGGGTATTACTTTTGGTACATGAGTCGTAGAAGCTTTATTTTCTTTATTAAAAATGAAGTCTCTTGTATAACTGTTTTGATGGTCAAAAGATTTCAAATTGCTTTAAAGTTTAAACAATGTAATTGGAACAGCTCCAAAGAGGTCTTGTCTATGGTTATTACTTTTGGTACAGAGAGTTGTAGAAGCTTTATTTTCTTTATTGAAAACATGAATGGTCAAAAAAACCAGCACAGCATGTGAAACCCATATGAAGATGCCCGGCCCAGATCTTTTGACTACTGCTTACTAATGCTTTTGGTCTGCTTTTCCCACAGGTGGAGATGGTGGCATGACAAGAAGGAGCAGCTTTTTTAGCTGAGAAGCTCTAGCACCCATTGTTGTGTGTTCTTGGATCCTCAAAAGATGGGACAATTTACGAGTTTCTCAGTATATGGTCACAGAAGAACTCAAGGCCTTTGTTTTTACGACCATCTAATTGGTTGCTTTTGTACAAATTTTAATTTTGCTTTATCTTAAAGATCATACTAGACCAGTGCTTTCTTTCCCACTTTAGTTTTCCTTTTTCTCATTTGTAGGTGTTTTTCATTTTCATTACATAAAGCAGGTTGAAGTACATGCATGCAACTAGATTGGAAGAAATAGAATACGCACTCCAGTCCCAACTGCTTAGCTGTTTTGATAGAAACTGACGCTAATAATGCAATGCAAAATGGAATATGTGAAAGATTATGGAGATACGGTAACAGTAACCCAAATCTCCAATATTTTTTTTTAGAACAAAATATCCAAGATTATTATTTTCTTTTTCTTATTTGAATCCCAAGTAGGGATGGCAAAATTATCCGTCTTGCATGATCATGAGATTACATGACAGGCCGTTTAATAAATGGGGCGGGGACGGGATTATAAAAGTTAAGCATCTTTTTCATATAATATGTATAATATATTATTTTTTTTTTCTTTTTACTTTGAGATGAGATGAAAATACATATTTTTTATTATTTAAAAATGATTTTTTTATTGAATGAGTTTATAATAATAAAACTTGTTAAAAAATATATATTATTTATATAAGTTATTTATGAAAATTGATTATTACAAAATATAATTGAATTTAGTTTGTTATTTATAATATTCTTTTAATTTTGTAAGAATCTTAGATTATTGAACAAAGTTATAGTATATGGTGTTAAAATTTATTCTTTTTATGTTTTTTATATAATTTTTAAGATTTTTATTTTAAATTATTAGCTACTGCATGGATCTGCATGAATCTGCGTCTACCGTGAAGATTATAAAAAGTCTTCGTGAAGAGACGGGGACGGGAGCGGGGAAAGCACTATCTACCCCGCCCCGCCCCGCCCCATTGCCATCCCTATCCCCAAGGTAGGATAGGCCCAAAAATCCATAAAGTTTAGCCCAACTTGGAAGTATTCTTCTTAAATTTTGTTTGCTTGGGTAAAACTAATGAGCCTTAATTTCAAGTTTCAAGGGGAGACCAATTGTAGGCAGCGAATCTATGAATGACAAAATTTTTTAGAGAAGTCACAGCTTATAAGGGTTGGTATAAGCAACCCATTCCTCAAGGCCTTACTCATAGGGCTAGCCTTGAGAGGAGTTTTATGGCTCTATTATCCTATCGATATTGAGCCACTCGAGGTAAGATTGCCTAGTTCTATTCCGTTCATTTGAGGTTTAATTAGTTTTTTTTTTAATAAGTTTAATTGGTTATCTATCAGCATGTACAGAAGTTTTGGTTTCCTTTGGTTTGTTGATTTATTTTGTTCTAATTTTTATTCAAAATAGAAAATGGACATAAGTTGAATTTTAATGAACATAATTTTTTTTTTGGTTTTTAGAAGGCCCAATTTTTTAAAGAAAAACATATGGTTTCAGTATTTCATTCTCATCATTTTCACGGATGGATGACGCGCAAGTAATGAAGAAAAAAATAATTCTTTGATTTCCTTTCACGGTAAATAGGGTGGAAATTAAGTGAGATCAAGTCATGCTTTATTTTAAATAGATTTGACTTGTATCTGAATTATAAAACTTGAATCTGGTCTAATTTTTTTAAAAATCTAACCTATCTTAAAAGTTTATTTAAAGACTTACTTTACAATATGATCTTTAAATAAAATAACAAACTTACTTTTAAATAAGTCAACAGATTTTTGTATAGGCTAATATGTTTAAACTTTAAAATATACCAATAGACCTAAATATTAAAATTAGATCAAAATAGACTTGGACCTTTAAATAGGTCAATAAGTGCATGAATTTTAAAATATTATATTTAAAATTTAATATTCTAATTCAATAACATAAGTAGAACAAGGTACTATATAATTTTGTTATAACTTAATACTTATCTCCTATTTTTATAGATATTTACTACTTTTTTATTCTACTCTTTGATAGATGTAAGACTTAAAAAAATATATCAAGTTATAAAATTATTGAACACATATAATTACAAAATTATGTTCACCACTTTCTGGACTGGACCCTAATTGTTGCAATGCACTTGTGACGGCTTATTCAAAACTGGGCCTTGTTAATGAAGTGTTTAGAGTATTCAATGGGATCGCTGAACCGGATTTGGTTTTGTGGAACTCACTGATTTCTGGTTATGGGTGCTCTGGTGTGTGGGATGTAGGGATGCAAATGTTTAGCTCAATGAGACATGTGGGGAAGAAACCAGATGGATTTACACTGGCTGGGTTGCTTGTTGGTATTGTAGATTCTAGCTTGTTGCGCATTGGCCAAAGATTACATGGTTTAAGTCTGAAAAGTGGGCTCGATTCTGATTCTCATGTAAGTAGTTTACTGGTGAGTATGTACTTGAGATGTAAGTGCATGGCTTCAGCATATAGTCTTTTTTTTGCAGTACTTTCCAACCTGATTTGGTCACGTGGTCTGCTCTTATAGCTGGGTATTCTCGGTTTAAGAAGCATCTGAAGGCACTGCTCTTTTTCAGGAAATTAAACATGGAAAACAAGAAGGCAGATTGTGTTTTGATTGCTAGTGTATTGGCTTCTATAGCTCAGACGACGAATGTAGGACCGGGATGTGAAATACATGGTTATGTTCTTTGGCATGGATAGGAATTAGATGTCAAGGTCTCTTCTGCTTTCGTAGACATGTATTCAAAGTGTGGTTTCTTGTACTTGGGAATTTGTGTGTTCAGGATAATACCAGAACGGAATATAATTTCTTATAATTCAATCATTTCAGGTCTTGGCTTGCATGGATGTGCTTCCGAGGCTTTCAGGATGTTTGATAAGATGCTGGAGAAAGGATAAATACCTGATGAAGCCACATTCTTTGCTCTTATTTGTGCTTGTTGTCATGCTCTGGCCTTGTTAAAGATGGCCAGGAGATTTTCCGGAGAATGAAAGATGAATTTGACATCAAAGTTAGGTCTTTAATAATTTTGCAACTTGGTATATCTTCAAATCTCACGTCAATTAAAGACTAGAGTAAGAAAATGGTGAATATCTATAAAAATAAAAATAAGTGTTAAATTATAACATAATTCTAATATATTATTTCTATTCTAATATACTAACTTAAGTTTTAGTTATTGATTTTTATTAAAATTTAATTAAAAATTTATTAATATATTATAATAAATTAATAATTATAATTATTATATTATAATAATAAATATTATATTATATATAATCAAACAAGTCAAGCGTCATGTTAAACCTAAAAGACCTATTAAATAATCTAAAGCTTGACCATTTTAATTAAATGGACTTTTAAATAAAATATGTACTCAACTTGTTTAATAAACAAATCAGACCAGATTAGACCTTAGACAAATCAGACTATAATTTCTTAATGGAGTACCTGTCTTAATTCCACCCTTTACAATAAACAAAGGTATGTTGCACTCAAATACTCATTTATTAGTTATTTTGCCTGTGCACAGATTATTTTAATTTCATATATATAATTATGAGTTTTTAATTTAATTTATAAAAGTCTAATACGTATTTCAATTAGCTTGGTTTGTTTTTATTTGAGCTAACTTTTAAGTTAATTAAGAGTAAATAGTAAGTCATAGTCTACACAGCGCATTCCTCACATAGGCCTAATACATTTAAAAGAATTAATTGATTTCCCAACTTAAGAGCAAGTTTGTTTTGCTTTGACCTAACTTTCAAGTTAATTAAGAGTAAATAGCAAGTCATAGTCTAGACAGCGCATTCCTCACATAGGCCTAATACATTTAAAAGAATTAATTGATTTCCCAACTTAAGAGCAAGTTTGTTTTGCTTTGACCTAACTTTCAAGTTAATTAAGAGTAAATAGTAAGTCATAGTCTAGAAAGCGCAATATTCCTCACATAGGCCTAATACATTTAAAAGAATTAATTGATTTCCCAACTTAAGAGCAAGTTTGTTTTGCTTTCAGAAAAGCTTTAATCAAAATAATTTAAATAAAACTTTTGAGTGAAAGGTTTTTTAAATATAAAATAAATTAATTCAAATATACTTATACTTTTATAAGGTGTAAATGAGAGAATTCAAGATGCTCAAGTCAAGTGATAAGCAACTTATGACTCAAGAGATGAACATGTACGTTTAAATCTTGTTGATACACACTACCTAAAAGATTCAGGTTTCCTACCTAACCTTTATTTAAATTTAAGAACTGCATAACTCAATTTTATTATTTTATTTGTGACACTATTTAATTGTGTAAGTATTATTAAAAAATATCATTTTAATTTATATTAGTATGTTAAGTGACTTTTTTATAACATAAAAAACATATAATTTTACTCTTTCTTTTTTTTAACAATTTCATTATAATAACGAACTCAAGTCATTGTTAGGAAAAATAATAATATTTATACCTAAAATTGATAACTAATTATGTAATTAATTTTTTTTCAAAGTAGAATTACATTTGATAATTAATAATAGTATTTATTGCCTCTTAAGGCAATTTCACTATATAAAAAATAGATATAGATAATCCTTTATTTATGGTCTCATGGTCGTATTTACGGGTGTTCATGAGTTGAGTTGGGTTGGGTGGGTTCAGTAGTGTTTTTGGACCCGACCCGCTCACTAGAGCAGTGGGTTAGGTTGAGTTGGGTCGAATAGATTTTGTTGCTCAACCTAACCTAACCCGATCAGCTCACGAGTGGGTTGGGTTGGGTCAAACCCGTGAGTCCGATGAGTTATTTTTAAAAAAAATTTAAAAAAAATTTAAAATACAAAATCTAACAAATTAATTTCATAAGTCTCAATTTCAAATAAATTAAACATTATAAGTCAATAAGTGCATAACAAACTAACAACTAATAAATTTTACTAAGTTTGAAATAAATTAAACAAAAGTTAGTCATAACTCAAATAACAAATTAGTCTCAAACACATACAATTGCATAACATCTCTACCAACAATTTGTCTAGAAGGAACTTGGAATTAAGGTTGCATAACTTGAGCAAAACTTTTAAAGCCTTCATTTTCAACAAATTTAAATGAAAGCTCATCAATGATAATCATTTTAACAAGTGCAATCCTACACTCCAAGTTTGCTCTTCTTCTTCTCCAGCGATACTACATTCATCGCCCACCCACTCTGCTAGTACCCATAGCTCTGCTGTCTACTCTGCCCCCTTGTAGCTTCTTTGCCCGTACGGTGCAACTACACTATACCCAACTGCACTCCCTCTTATGTTCCAGATTTACATGAAAAGAGCAGAGGAAGAAGGCTTACCTGCTGGGGTTGCGTGGTGCAGAAAACTAAAAAAGCCGCAAGAAGGAAGAAGGACACGTGGCTGTGTGGTGGCGTAACTAATTATAGAGAATGGCTAGAAGATCGAGTGAGAGAAGAAGCAATGGTCATGGACTCATAGCGATAACGCAATTGCTGGGACTAGGAGATCGAGTGGGAGAAGAAGCAATGGTCACTGACTCAAGGCGCAAACGCTAGGAGCTTGGGAGAACGGCTGCACTGCGAATAACTAGTTGCAGAGAAAATAGAATTACTAGTTGCGCTGAGGCCAGTGGAGAGAAATTAGATAGATAGAGTTTTGATGTCTTTTTCTCTTCTCACTTTGGCCTCTAATTATTAGCATATTTAGATGGTCTAATGTTGTTCCTAACTATATCAGAGAGGATATTTACGAACCTTAAAGATAGTTTTCAAGCAAAACGCACACTCTATCTGGGTCAAATTTTTTTTTAAAAAAAATGCATAGGTGGATTGGGTTGAAAATGTTTCAACCCGCTATCCGACCCACAAATTGTGGATTGAAGTATTTTTTAACTCGATCTAACCTACGAACTCAACCCAACTCACATTTTATGAGTTGGATTAGATCGAAACTTACGAGTTCATAAGTCGACTCAACTCGCTAGACACTCCTAGTCGTGATGCAAAAAACTAAAAAAGTCGCAAGAAGGAAGAAGGACACGTGGCTGTGTGGTGGCGTGACTAGTTACAGAGAATAGCTAAAAGATCGAATGAGAGAAGAAGCAATGGTCATGGATTCATAGCGATAACGCAATCGCTGGGACTAGGAGATCGAGTGGGAGAAGAAACAATGGTCACTGACTCAAGGCGCAAACGCTGAGAGCTTGGGAAAACGGCTGCACTGCGAATAACTAGTTGCAGAGAAAATAGAATTACTAGCTGCGTTGAGGCCAGTGGAGAGAAATTAGATAGATAGGGTTTTGATGTCTTTTTCTCTTCCCACTTTGGCCTTTATTTATTAGCGTATTTAGATGGTCTAATGTTGTTCCTAACTATATCAGAGAGGATATTTACGAACTTTAAAGATAATTTTCAAGCAAAACGCACACTCTATCTGGGTCAATTTTTTTAAAAAAAAAAAAAATAGGTGAGTTGGGTTGATTTGGGTTGAAAGTGTTCCAACCCGCTATTCGACCCACATATTGTGGATTGAAGTATTTTTTAACTCGACCTAACCTACGAACTCAACTCACATTTTATGAGTTGAATTAGATCAAAACTTATGAGTTCGTAAGTCTACTCAACTCACTAGACAGTCCTAGTCGTATTGCTCAATGAGGCCTGCGTTGTAAGTCCACCCATCCCCCAGGCTGGAATTTGCAACCGATTCAGGGTCGCTATCCCTATGTTTCAAATTGTTCTGTCACAACTTGGAATTTCCACATTTTTCAAGATAAACTCCCGCGTATGTTTTCTCAAAATTATATATGAAGTATTAAGAAAAAAAAAAAAAAAGGTATGAAGTTCCTTCCGATCAATGCCTGATAACGTTGACAAGAAATTAAAACGAACATGTTATCAATCTTTGGACTTGTAGCAGGAAACTGTATCGCTAACCTCCAATAAAATGTTTGCCTTTTATAATGACTAAATCCTGTTAGTTTTTGTCATGGGCAATTGTTGAGATGGAAAAGTGGGTGGGCATGAGATGGGTGGGTGGGGCTAATTTTTGTTTGCTTTGTGTTTATGTAATTTTGAATCACTAGCTTCCCCGCCCCCTGAAACTCCAATAAGAGGTGTCGGTGACTCGGTGCTGTGCGTAGCCACAGGGACGGCGATCGATTGACTGAAGCGCAAATGCTTATAAAAACCCCCCAAGTAACAGGAGAAAGTCCAAAGTTTCAGATTTAGATACGAGATAATGATGCGTGTATACAAATATACCACGTTATATTTATACATAACAAATAAAAAATTAAAAAATAATAATAATTTTTTATAACGAATAAGTTTAATAAAATACATTTATTATTACTTTTTAACTTTTTTATATAAATGTGACGTGGTATATTGTACATCACGAATAACTTTATACGAGATACTCTTAACAATTTTTTTTATTTTTTTTATTTTTTGTATTAACCCAAAAGAGCCCTACTAACAAAAAATAAATAAATTAAGAACAGCGGAAAAGAAGGATTAATCCAACTCTGTGATGGTTTGGACGAGATCGACAAGTATGGCTTCATGGTTGGAAACGTAGGTGGCCAGTGGATGCGAGATTGGACAGGGATATGACAAGTTTGGGTAGTTGCCGCGGGGTTGGTTGGTTGTTGACGGTGGTGACTGGTTTCGTGTGAAGTGCCTGGTGAAAATCGAATGGGTCTATGGTTTGGGTAAGAAGTGGTTATGGTTGACAATGGCAAGAGGTGCTTCTCTGGTTGGTTAAAGGCTATGGATGTTTTCCATTTTTTTTATTTGCAGCAGGGAAAATTCTGAATGAAGATGTGGTTGGATTTTATTTTCAGTCTATGATGAGTTGCTGGGATGCTCTGGTTTTCTGGCTTTTGGTTTATTGCAGGGATAGGGTTAGTCATTTGGTGTTATAATGGTGAACCCATTTCTTGTTAATTTCTATTTTATTATAGGGGGTTCTACCTTTTTTTTTAATTCTTGTTCCTGCTGAGAATTTATATGATTTTAGGTATTGAGTGAGTGTTAAGTGCTATGTGTGCGTGTGAATGAGGTGGTTGTTGGTGAGGTCTAACGGCGGTTGGACTGGTTGAGGGTGCGGAGCCGGTTTGGGACGCAGTGGTTGTTCTGGTGGGTGGCAAGTGCGTGATGTCAGGTGCTGATGACGAGGTCCGATTGGCTGTGTGGTCTGGACGACGGAGCTGCCTTCATTGTTGGGATCGCGGAGAAGAAGGCGGTGTCAGCCTTCGTTGCTAGGATCGTGAAGAAGAAAGAAAATGGAGGTTGACCGGAGGAGAAGTACACAAAGGGAAGCAATTACATTTATTCTCAAAAGAAAGGACAGATGTGATCCCACATTACATTATTTTTATGACTCAAATTGATAAGTGGATAATTGGTTACAAAGAAACAAAATTTCCTTCAGGAAGTCAAAGCTACGGTGCACCCATACTCCATAACATGAGTGGTTGTACCATAGAATCAGTCGTCGTTAACAACAAATTGGTTTCCAATTAATTTGCACTTAAGTGTTAACACTTGCCAGATCAGTTGTAGGAATTACGAAACCGGGCAAAATGACAATAAATGAATAAAATTGACCCCACTCAACCCTTTCTAAGTTGCCCTCTAACCTAGAATTTATGCTGTCCAATGTCCAATGTTGCGGTGGATCTACATTCAGTCAGTTCATTGGTCCAATGTTGCAGTGGATCTACTAAATACTACCAAATAAGAGGCCTTTACAATGTTCTTTACATGTTTTGAAGTATTGGTACTTTAATGAATTTACTTGTTATAACAGGTAAAAAAATTTAATTTTAATTTAATATATATAAAGAAGGAATTAATTTATATCAAAGCATAAGTCTTTTTTACATTTATTTTTAATCATTAATTTTACTTTCATCTAATAGTTGAGATTATTTCATTAAAAATAACTATTAGACAAAAATAAAATTAATGGTTAAAAATGAGTATAAAAAAAAGACTTACATTGATGTAAATTAATCCTCCCTCATATATTTATTAAGTGTAAATTTTGTATAAATATAAAATTGACCATCAATTTATTATTATTTTTATTTGATTCTTTCTTCATCCTCTTCTATTAGAAAGTTTTTGGGAGTTACCTTACCAGATAGGAGCCATTCTACTGCTTTGCATAACCATCCAAATTGCAATTTCTCAAATTGCATATTCTTCAATGCAAGACAAGATTTTTCATAGTTACAATCAAATTAAAAACTTTGAATGATGCTTAGACAACCTTGGCAACATGATGCCTAGATAGGATTTTCAACAACCTCTCCGGCGACATTTTGACTACCCTCGGCAACCTCCGACAACTCCAATCCCTCAACCTCGTCTACAACTTCCTCAACGAAACCATACCCAATTCCCTCGACAGCATCTCAAACCTCAAGGAGCTTCAACTCACTTACAACTCCTTCACACCGAGTCAAATACTGAGTCAACTCAGTAACCTCACCAAACTCGAGATATTGTGGTTCACCGAGGGCAACCTCGTTGGTCCGATTCTACCATCACTTGGCAACCTCGCTCGACTCACCAACATGGACTTGTCGCAGAATAACCTCATGGGTACCATACCCAAATCGTTCTCCAGGTTGAAGAGCGTTAATTAGATCGAACTCTATTCTAACTCACTCTCCGACGAGTTATCACTCAGAATTTCAAACCTTACTCAGTTGCAACAGTTTTATGCTTCCATGAATAAGTTGATTGGGACCATTCTTGAAGGGTTGTGCAAGTTGCAACTCGCGTCTCTCAACTTGTTTAACAACAACCTCAAAGAGTTGTTGCTTCTTCAACAACAACTTCGTTGGGAAGTTGCCACCTTTTTTTATTGGACAAAACTTAAGTAAAGTTCTTTAGGTGCTTGTGGTGCTTGTCTCTAATAGAAACATGACATGTGTATATTTTTTTATAACTCATTAATGAAAATTTTAAAAATAATAATTAAGTAACTAAAAAATAAAATACATGTCATGTTTCTATTGGAGACAAGCATCACAAGCACCTAAGGAACTTTACCTAAGTTTTCTCCTTTTTTATTCTATTTACAGGGTTGGGGTCTTTGGTGCTTTTGTTGCCATGGTGGAGATCATTTGGTGTTCATGGAGGTAGGAGGTAATGAAGTTACTAAACGGGGAAAGAGAAGGAAAAAGAAACGAGAGAGAAAGATAAGAGAAAAAAAGAAGAGAATAGAAAAAAAGATAAGAAATTGATCCATTATAAAGATTATCGGTAATTAATACTAGTCATTAATCTATTTTTTGTTAATATTAATAATTTAAATAATTAAAATATAAATGCTCAAAAAAAACTTCGAAGCATTTAAAACTTTTTACTGGCCAACACCAAACAACAATAAATGTTTGAAAACGCATTAAAATACCTGTACTCACACGAAAACATAGATATCCTTAACTCTCATCATGAAGTTGGTTTAGTGGGGCAGAAAGATGCAGGCTTTTGTATGTTGTGTCCATTAAACAATTGAAAAGTGTACCAAAAAATTGTCATTTCTTTTGTAAATGTGTCTAACTTTCCATATAACTTGGAAAAGGATTGGGACTACTCGCTTATCATAACAACATGATTGTCAATAGGGCCACATAAACGTTACACATAGCTTCTTTCTTTTCTTTTCTGTGTCAATTTGATATAGAAGTTACCTTATCCTATCATGTTGATGTAGAAGCAGCAGACGCAGACTTTTGTAGTTAAGAGTTGAGATCAATGTTGCTTTAAAAGATAAATAAACAAATTTAAATAGTTTTATTATATAATTTTTTTATCTGTAATAATACAAAATATGTTATTAAATAATTATAAACTTATATTTACATCTTCGCTTTACTAATTTATTTGAGTCAGGACACAAGAAAATTGTTTAGTGATAGATACTGAGGTGTGGTTAGGATAGGCACATCGTGGTGGTTTCTTCTTTACACAGCAGTAATAGAGCATGTTGAAATAGGGGAATTAGTATATATAAAGATACTTTAACGCTCAAGTCAGACTGTATACAATTAGGGTTTATACAGAAAGTGATAAGTTAAATCTGATATTTATAGAGGTTGGGGAGAGATGCTCCCATAATAGTTGCAAGGGGAGATATATTTAGTTATAGAAGATCCTTATAATATCAGAATATTGATACTGCAATCACAAGTAACTAAAGGTAGTTATGTGCACTATTATTTCGTAAGATCATGATTGACAATAACATATATTCTCAGGATTTATCCATTGCACAGATCTCGCAGTAATGTTGTTGTTATCCTATGTTGTGATCTGATATGCATAGGATTGGGATCTCATCTGCGTGCCATAAGAGAATCCCTACTGAGAGCGTCAATGTCGGACTCCAGCGTATTGCGTGTTAGGTCGACCCATGAGACATAATCTCGAATCATGGTTCAGAACAAATTATTAATAAAAGCTCTTTTCTACAATTATTCTAAAAGAGACGTTTATATTAAATTATCAATTTTTTTTGGCCTGTGAATATTAAATTATTGATTTATGTTATGCTATTAATTAAGTGTCTAATTTTTACGTTAAAACTAATAATAATAGAACATAAATTACATTTAAAACCAGCACAAATTTATATAAACCCTACTTGTAAGTATTTCTATCATACTCATATATTAGGCTGTTAAAATGAGTAGTCCGACCATTTAAGGCCAGTCCATTTAACTCACGAGTTAAATGGGTCGAATAAAAAATATTTTAATTTAAATAGGTTGGTATTTTACCACCTCGATTCCTATATTTTATCTTTTTTAGAATTTTATTTTTTAGTTTTCAATAAACATATCATTATATAAATCAAAATCACAAAGTTTAAAATGAAATTAAAATCCAAATGTCCAATTTAATAAAAAATTGTAACACCCTAGATAGTCATGATAGACTTGTATATGGTTACGGAGGTAGCCTAATACCTGATTATCATGTCTGTAAAGTTTTGTGACCATCTGAACACGTTTAGTCACTTTACTGTAACTCTATGTGTTAAATATAGCTGTTTTCAGCCCCGTTTTTGGCTTAAAATGCTCAATTAATGGAGATAAGTGTGGGGAACTTGTTTCGAAGTCCAAAATGTGTGGAAGTAGATGTGGTTAAAGTTTAAGAATTTTCAGAATTAGTTTGACATTTTTAAGCATATTAGTTGTATGTTTTAGTGCCGAATTGACCTCCAGCAAATATGAAAAAATGTAAAAACGGTGTAGCGAGATTTTTAATGAATCTTAAGATTTATTTTAAATTTGTTGAAAGTTAGGGAACTTAGTTTGGTTATAACCAAGCGTTCTTAACTGTTCAGATGAATAGTAATTCTATAAGTGACCAAAATGAGAGGCACGATTTTGCTTCTGTTTTGGGGCCTATTTAAGGCCAAAATGTGAGTCTTAACTCACTTTTCTTTTCTCTTCTCATGGATGCCTTAGGGAAAACAAGGGAGAAGGGAACTCAAGGCTTTAAGGAAGAGGGATCTTCATCAAAGCAAAGGAAGGAGCTTAGCTTTTCAAAGGAGCGGTTAATCAATTTCATTTCTGGAAATTGAGGTAGGGGAAATCTATTTTACTTACTTGTTTTCATTCTTTTCTTTCGGTTCAAGAGAAGCTTGAAGAGGAAATGATGGTTTGAGAAGTGATTTGATGATTTATAAGTTGAATCTTGATGTGGTTAGTATGGTTGAGTTAGAAACTGATTTGTGGATGTGTTTAGATGAATTTTTAATCTTTTGGAGCCTTAATTCCCACTTTAGGTTTTTTTGGGGGTTTAGGTCAAGACTGAGATTTTGGTTCAAAAGTGTTGAATTAAATGAAATTGAAGTGGATTAAAGGTTACTATGTGTAGTTGAACCCTGTTTGAGGTTAGAAAATCACTTGGAAGTGATTTTGTTTAATTGTAAGATCACTTGTTCCCAATGGAACAATGATTGTTTATGCAAAATTATGCAAAAACTGATTCTGTGTGTGAGCGCTTAAGTGCTGAAGAGCTGGGCGTTCAAGCGCCCAGTGTCCAAGAAGAACTTGTGGTGCGCGTGGCGTGCTTGAGCGTGCAGATGCTGAGCGCCCAACGTCTAGAAAGTCTTGATTGAGGTTGTTGTTTATGCGCCTAAGCACTGGTTTGTAAGCGCCTGAGCGCCCAATGCTGAATAAAACAGAATAGAGCCCTTATTTTGGGAAAAGGAAGTGGATCACTTGTGTGATACTTTCTCTTATGCTTCTTAATGAGTGTTGAGATACTAATAGGAGTATTTAATGAAGTGTGAACGTGATGAATCATATAGATTCATTGTGCTAATTATGTGGAATAATTAGGCATGATTATATACATTTTGTATATTGTGACGAATTGAGGAAATGAGTTTTCTTAAGTGTGAGAATTTCTCATGGTTGCTCTTTTAAGAGTATTAAAGTACTATTATAAGTATTTAATATGGTATTTGTGTGAATGTAAATTAATTGGAGTGTCAAATATTGTGGTACTTAGTATCATTATTGTTCACGCTTGAGATAAGATGAATGTCAATCAATTGGTATGCTAACTATTATAGTGTTTGACATCATTGTGTTTTACATTTGTGATCATGCATGTAAATCAACTATGATCTAATTATGGAACGTAATTAGTGATTGTTTTGTATGAGATGTTGAGAAACATACATTGAGTTTTATAATATCCTCTTTGTGTTGTTGGAAACATAGATTGGTGGGGAATATCCTCTTTTTGTTATGTGTAATAAGGTGATGAATATCCTTGTTACATTGTTGAGTAAAGAGGTGAGTAATATCCTCTTTGCTTTGCTGACCGATGGAGGTGAGTAATATCCTTTGCTTGTTTTGATGGATAGTGTTGGTGAGTCATATCCTCACTATGCTTGATAAACCATGACATGTCATAACATATCTTGGAGTAGTTGAGGTGGGGAATTTTCTCAATACGTCTAAGGGTTCATAACATTTGGAAACTACATGCATTCCTAGGACTTGTATAGACATACACATTAGACACAATTAAGCATGTAATGGCAATTGTATGAGCGGTTACTATCATAACATTTTCATGCATTCCAATTGTATGAGCGATTACGTGTTGTTGAGATGAGATGTTGTTGCTTCTGTGATTGAAGTGCCAACTCGATAATTGTGAATATTATCTGTTTGTACATATGTATATATGCTGGTATTGGAATACTTCTACTGAGATATGTTTTCTCACCCCGATTGTGTTGCTATGTAAATCCAGGTGCGAGTTCTTCGAAAGGGAAGAAGAAGATGTTTGAGGAATAGCATAACATAGATGCTGTTTTGAGTTGAGCTTATATATGTTTTATATTTGCTTAGTTATTTTGAGTTATGTATAACAATATGCCCTTGAGGCTGTGATGTATATATATAACTTTTACTATCGTGACTCTCCATATTTACTCATTGTGTATGAATGATATGAGTTAGATGTTGATGTATGTTAGTAGTAGCAAGACCGATATTGGGTTATTCATTTATATGACGATATATTTGGATAGCAAACATTAGGTTGTTACAAAAATAAATTCTAAATTCAAAGCATATCAAATCTATAAAATCAAACTATGAATTCATAATATTTATAAATAAAAATAAATAAATAAACGGGCTAGTTTATTTAACTCATAAGTTAAATGAACTAGATAAAAATACATTGATTTAAACAAGCCAATAATTTTAAAGCTCAATCCACTTAATTTTAATGGATAAATAAACTAGCCTAACAATTTTACCATTTTAACGCCTTATATATATATATATATATATATATATATATATATATATATAGGGCGTATCTAATGAGAAGAGTTTTTATTGTAAGAAGGTGAGAGGAGTAAATCTTGACTATACAACTATACATGAATGGTCAAGATTAAAAGTCATGTAACCATTTTAAAAAGTCACATGCATTTATGTTCTCATTTTGACCATTCATGTAAGATCCAATGATCATAATTCACTCCTCTCACTTCTTATAATAAACATTTCTCTCACCAAATACGCTTCATATATATATATAGACACACACACACACACACACACATAAATGAGCCAAATAAAAATACATTGATTTAAATGGGCTAATACTTTTAAAGCTCAATCCACTTAATTTTAATGGATAAATAAACCAACCCAACGATTTGACCATTTTAACACCTTATATACATGTTAAGAGTCCCACATTGTCTGTCTCAATCTTTCAGGTACAGTTTATATATTTGTTGGGTCACTCCACTTAATGTCAATTGGTTTTAGGTTTGATTATCATATGGTATCAGAGCCATGATATTAACTTTAAGAAAAATTTCTAACTTGGTATTAGAGAGTCTAGGCTCTCGGTCTAATCCTAGATTCTAAATTCCAGACTTAATCATCATCCTGGCTGATTCCACACTCTGGTTTCCAAACTCAAGTTAGTTTCTTCTATACTTACTTGAGTTTGAGGGGGGATGTTCACGTGATTAATTATAATTGAGATTATGATTATGATTAATTACGATTGATTTTAGGAATGATTGTAATTGAATTTGTACAAAATTAGATTGATATAGTATTTAATTATATTTTATTATTTTTCTTTTCAGTATAGCAGCCTTCTTGTATAAATAGAGGTTATCCCTCTTGTATTCATTCATTCAGAAATATATACAAATTACTAATATTTGTCTCCTTATTTTTGTTTCTAACTTGGTATCAGAGCGGTACCATCCTCCGTGACATGTCTCATCACTATTTTGCTGCATATTTCTCAAAAATCTAGAATTCTGAGTAGTCACCTCTCATGTCGTGTTCTAGATATTCTAACAATCATTCTGCTTACTGTCACTATTTTTTTGTCACTCCGTTCCAGACTCTATTACCACAACCATCATCCTAGATTCCAAACTTTATTCTGATGTTAGTCTCCATTCAGACTCCGTCTTAGATTGTAGACTCTATTCTTATGTCAGACTCCGTTTTACTCTTCGTTCTAAATTCCAGACTCCGCTCTAATGACAGACTCCATTTCAGACTCTGTTCCCATTGTAGATTTTCCCAAATGCAGATAATTTCATTTCAAATGCAGTTTGGGCCTGTTGGCTTATCTAAGATCTCGATGTTGTGCTTTTAGATTATTTTTAGTTTATTTTATTTTCATGTGTCTAATTGTACAAGCTAAAGCTTAGTAGCTTTAGCTTGAAGGAGAATTTTAGAATATCTAGAACATATATCATGCTTAAATTATGTTTGATTTTGTGTTATCTTAGGGATTTGGTTCACGCATAATTAGAGATACTATTTTGATTATATTTAATTGTATTTCTTTCTTTATATGGACTCTCTCTCCTATAAATAAAGAATCCTCTTATACACACTATTCATTCAAAAATTTAGAGAATATACAAAACTTTCTCTAGACTTTTTTTTTTGTCACTGTTTCTCTATTTTTCACATGATATTAAAGTCAATATCTCATCTCTAGGCTTTTCTCGCCTACTTCGCTAGACTCATCTGTTCCATTTAAGCATATGTTGAGGAGAGTGTTAAGAATCTCACATCATCTGTCTCAATCTTTTAGATGTGATCTATATATCTATTAGATTACTTCACTTAATATCAATTTATATATATATATATATATATATATATATATATATATATATATATATATATATATATATATATTGTGATTACAAAATTTGATAGTGGGAATGTGGCATGGGGGTGAGGAGGATAGTGGGAATGTGGCATGGGGGTGAGGAGGAAGACGCGGCCAAAGGGAAAATGCTTACTATGGATAACTCAGAATCCGCAAGCCCCATTGGCTAAGAGCCAAGTGACAGTCTTCTTGATTATTAACTATTAACTATTAAATATATGAAATAAAATACAGTACCGTGTACATAAAAAAAATTAAATAAATAAAAATCATAAAATTTTGAGTTTTCCTATCTCTTACTCGATATAGGTGAGAAACTAAATTTTTGAGATACAATTAGATGCCTAACCATAAGATTAGTAACTTATATAAAATTATAACCATTATTATATATCCTACCTAAATTTAGAATCATACCTCCTGATTTACAATATTAGTTTTGTGTGTTTCTAAAGTTACAACAAATTCAAAAAAGTCATTACTAAATATTTGGTTTTCATTACCTTATTTTATATTTAAAATAGTTTATAATTAAAATTTTTGAGTGAATTTTTTTAATTTTTTTAATTTTAATCAAAATCAAACCTACACTAAATTCTTTTAGAACGTGTAATCAATATATATATATATATATATATATATATATATATATATATATATATATAATAAATATATTTGGTGAGAAAAATGTTTATTATAAGAGGTGAGATGAGTAAATTTTGATCATTGAATTTTATATGAATATGCAAAATTAAAACATAAATGTATGTGATTTTTTTAAGTGGTCACATGACATTTAAATAATTTTTAATCTTGACTATCTATGTATGATTGTATGGATAAGATTTATTTCTCTTACCCTCTTACAATAAATACTCCTCTCATTAGATATATCTTTTTATATATATATATATATTATAACAGTCCACACATTAGATTGGACTGGAAATTTATCTACGTTGCATTAGAGCCTTTATAACCAATTAATCAGGAGTTTGATCACTGCCACTCCTGCATTGCCTAGCTCTCAATTGTAAATAAATTTTCGAGGTGGACCTAATAGTTTTCCAAAAAATTTCGGATGGAAAATATTATTAAATTAATTTTAATAATAATTAGAACCCAATAAAATTTTGATCGATATAATTAAGAACAATGAGATGGTAGAGAAGGGCAAACTGAGAGAATAAATAGTTAGCTAAATCAGTCATTAAAAACTAATTTTCTAGTAGTGGTTATTAGGGTTTCTAATTAAATTGAAAACTCTTAAAATATATTTAGAATATTTTTTTAATATGTCAGTTGATTTTTAAATATATTGTGAAATTAATTAGTTATCTAATTGAGGAAGTAATTTTAGGAGTTATTTTCTTATTTTGTAATATTATTTTTTTGATTTGTTTCATCATTTAATTAGGACTGTGAGTCTATTATTAGTATAAACAAAACTTTTAAGTTTGTCATTTGTATCGCATTGTATCATATCATATTACATCGTCACATTATTTCTATCAATATTATTCTCACTTTACAACCGTCTCTCTATTTTCTTTATTCCCTAATTCTTCTATATGATATCAAAACCATGATATTCACCTTAATGAAAGTTTCTAATTTTCGTTGTATAGAGTTCATAGAACTCGTTTTAATCCTTACTAATCACCATCTAACCCTGATTCAGTTTTGTTATTTTCCTTACCTTTGTGTCCTCCCAACCTTTTGATTTTGAGTCTTGATATGTTATCTACCAGTCTCAATCAATTTGTTGATAGAGTTGCTTCTCCATTGTGTGCTTGTACAACGACGCCTCTCTCGTAGTCACCATCTTCGAAACCCAATTAGTTCCAGTTGATTTAACCTGAGAGATTGGCCCCGATTAGTTCCATCTAATCAAACTTGAAAGATTGGCTCAGCCTTTATTGTTCTAGCTTGAAAGATTGAGTACGTTCCAGCTTGACTTTATGTAGTTTGCTCCATCTCATATGCAGTTTGACCCATTCTTTTGTGCCTCTTTCATTCCCGTTATGCACCCTTGCAATGAAGTCTCTCCTGCTCACACCCTTGCAATGACGCTCCCTCCGATGTGCCCCTTTACAATGACGGCCTTTCCGTTGTACTTTTCCAAGATCTCGATATTGTCTTAATTTTTAGATTATTTTTAGTTTATTTCTTTTTCATGCGTCTAATTTTAACAAACTAAAGCTTAGTAAACTTTAACTTGAAGAGGTGTGTTAGAATATATTTATAATATTTTTAGAATATTTTAGTTAATTTTTAGAATATATTGTGAAATTAATTAATCATCTAATTAAGGAAGCAATCTTAGAAGTTATTTTCTTATTTTGTAACATTTTCTAATTTATTTCTTTATTTAATTAAGACTAAAAGTGTACTATTAATATAAATATGATTGTTAGGCTGTTTTTTTGTATCATATCATATCATATTGTCACATTTCTATTAATATTATTCACAATTTACAGTTGTTTATCTCTTCTTCTTTTTTTAACTCTAAACCTAATTCTTAAAAAAAAACAAATGTAATGAGAAGTTGATGAGGAATTGTTTTAAAACGGCACCATACGTACAGGAAAACGAATAGGTAGTTTATTATATCATAGTAGGTCAGTTGTTAATTTTTTTAAGTTGAACTGAGACTCAGCAAAATAAATGGAAACTTGGTCAATATTTATTTATTTTTTTTTGGAAAGGAAAAAAGAAAACAGAAAAAAAGTAAAAGAAAAAGAAAAAAAACACAAGTCGTACTTTCTGGCTGAATTAACCGAGTCGTAGTCGTAGACACACACATGTAATATAAATTTTTATCGAATGTTTTTTGAAGTAAGCTTCTAAAATTTCTTCACAAAACATACGAAACAATAACTGCTGAACTAGTTATTATTTATTGAATAATGATAATGTCTCAACTCTTGTCACAACAAAATATAATCATGTAGTTATTTTTTTGCCATAGATTAAAAAAATTGATTTCACATATTAATGATAATAAAAAAAATAAGTGTTTTTATTTACGAGAATAAAAGTATATGTTGCTAATACTTCAATAATGCCGTCTGGCTGGCTAGAGGTTTTGTGGATCACTCACTTTAATAATAAATAGATGTATTTTTTCTTGTTGGTAATACTTTGTTGACAAGTTATTCGTAAGTGCCTTTAACATTAAAATTGGGTTCAACTACAATAGCCGAATCAAGATGTTATATTTTCAGCTAAGGCATAGAGGCATTTTGACTAAAAAGGAAAATACTTCACAGGCTGCCATTAGAAAAGAGGATAATGTTTAGGGTCAAATTTGGGCCAATATGATGGGCTTAAACAAGACATTTTGTTAGCTTTAGAATTTATATGGAAGCTTGAAATTCCTGCTACTTACACAACCAATACAACAAGAAAGCCTTGTGTTCTTTATCCTTCGCTTGGTGCAGATATCATGTACCATGCCATCTTCTATTTGCTGCCTGATAAATGAAGTAGTCATAACTATTGGTTTATTAGACTCATGAATCTCCTCAATCACTGGGGTAGAATGTACAGCAATCGTAGTAGCAGTTGTTGTAGTCACTGACTGAGAAGATGGCATCCCAAAAGGTTGAAAAGTAGTGATATGGGAAGTGGAAGTCTTAGACCCCTTTCGGTTGCCATTCTTCTTAGTTGTAGATAATGGTTGATCCATTTCTCTTATGGTCTTACCAGATCGTAAATGCACACGCCAATTGAAATCGTGCCCTGGCGAAGGAAACTTTGCTACACTATTTTTCGTTGTCCCACTAGGCATGCCAAAATATGTTTGCCAAATAAAATTCTTGATAACTAGCTAAAGGAGTTCAACTAATGTGGCTTACTCTTGATTCCTAATAAATCAAACGAAACACTGAGAAAAGGACTCTGTTCCTCAACTGTAAGTTCTTAGGATGAGTAAAGAAAATTCCTAAATGGAAAATGGCTTGATTGCTCCCTTCTATATTGACTAACACTAGCAAGTGTATGAAAACATTAGAAAAGGCAATTGAAATAATAAATATAGCAATGTAAAAAGCACTAAAATGAATGAAATACTACAAGTGAAGAACACAAAAGTAAGAAAAATAGGCAGAGAATTCTGGAAAAATTGATATGTTGATATGTTGTTTGATAATTTATCTCGTGTTTACAATTAAATTCTCAACACTATTTTTCACATCAAAATTGTAACATTAATGGCATCATACACCGTTTGGCACGTTCTATTTGTGCTCCTATATTCATGCTAAGTGGCTAACAACATAATCCCCCACTAACTAACTCTTAGCTGATTACATCAAATTATGTCCAAATACAATGCACCAATTAGCTGAGGGACTAACCTTCATCCTACAAATCTGGACCACTAATGTCTAAGTTGCTCTACGTGAGAATCTTGATACTGCTCCCAAAAGTATCAACGTATCTCTACATCCACTTAGAAAAATAGTTCCTATTTTTAAGGAAACATTATTGACTTGATCAACATTCCTTCAACAGTAGATACTTAACTTCAAACTTCCAAACAGATTCTAAAGCTAACAAAACGTCTTGTTTTAGCCCATCATATTGACCCAAATATTTCCCAAAACATTATCCTCCCTTCTGTTGGCAACCTGTGAAGTATTTTCCTTTTAGTTGAAATGCCTCTATGCCTCAGCCGATAATACAACATCTTGGATCAGTTGCTGTAGTCGAACCCAATTTTTGGTGTTAACAGTGTCACTTTGCTAAAACTTGTGACAATATTTTGAACTTGAAATGGGACAATATCTTTGCTTCTTAAACTTTTTACTATATAAAAAAAATGAATGCTTGAGATCCTTATGAAATTTTTATGTGAATACTACTATTAGTTAAAAGTCATAACTGTATAACGAATTTCCACAACTGAAGATTTCTACATTTCTTTCACATTTTCATTTTTGAAGATTCCTAGTTGTTAGCATGATTGATTATGATTGAGATTATGATTAATTACAATTGATTTTACAGATGATTGCAATTGATTTAGTACATAATTATACTTTATTATTTTCCTTTTCTGTATAGCAGTTTTTTTGTATAAATAGAGACTAATCATCCTGTATATATTCATTTAAAAAAATATACATAAATTTATCAATATTTGTCTCACTATTTCAGTTTTTAACTTGGTATAAGATAGTCTAGGCTCTCGATCCAATCTTTTCGCCTCACTGTCACCATTCCAGACTTCGTCCTAGATTTCACACTTCGTTTCAAACTCTGATTTTCATCGTGTTTGCTCACCGCAATTCACACAGAGGCTCAGTTCCAGACTTTGATTTTCATCGTGTCTCCTCTCCACTACTCGCCATTGTCCTTGCCTCGTCATCGGCGCTGCTCCTCCCTCGCTATCTAGCCAAAAACTCTCACCATTGTCATTTTTTGTTCGCCACTCCTCAACACTGCCAGTACCATTGGGATCGCCGTCCCCCAATCTATCGGCCACCAAAATTTCACCGCCTCCTACCACCACATATGCTGTCACGCACCGTTAACTCCCTCTGCACGTGTGATTCACACGCCTGATACCAGATCTGCGACCCTCGACCTAGATTCGAGACCCGTAACCCAGATCCACAACCTGCGACCCTCAAACCAGTTCACTGACATGGACAGTGATGCCACTTAAGCTGCCTACGTGTCCCATGTGTTGACGTGGCACTGTTGATGTAGCGCTAGACCTCTTCTTATTATTTTCCTGTGAGATCTTTCCATTTTTGAGGTTCTTTTCTATCAATTCAACTCTGAAAGTTCAATTTTTGCATTCTTCCTTGGTATAATGGAGAAGCTAGACATTGCTCAGTCTCCTTCAATTATGCTCACTGCCCCCAGATGTTATAAATATTGTAAAGACCTAGGACATTTGATTAAGAATTGTCCCATATGTCCTCCAAGGTCTGATCAGAACAGCAGGTTTCAACCTCATCCTAGTTCTTCTAAGTTTGTGCTTATTGCTATTACTGCTAATGGATCCCCAAATTCTTTAGCCACACCCCAGACTGCCTTTTCTACTAATGATCTCGTGTCCCTCCTTAAGTGCCTATTATCCAATTTTGGTAATACCTCTTCTGCTTTATCAACCACACTACGTAATACTATATTGTACTTTGACTCTACTTGTTGTAACCATATGATGTCCACATCTCAGTCTTTTTCATCCTTATCTGTTAATGACATTGCACATTCTATACATACAAATGATGGATCTCTTTTGAATGTTAGTCATAAGAGTTTTGTCTCTCTGTCCACTTTTCGCTTACCTGATGCATATTTCATTCTCAAATTAAACTTAATCTCATTTCTATTGGCCAACTATGTGACCTTGGTTATGATATCATATTTTCTTTTTCTGGTTGTCATGTGTAAGATTCACGGACAGAATAAGTTATAAGGACTAGATGTAAAGTTGGAAGGTTATTTTGATCTTACCAACCTTCATGTTACTCCTGCCTCAAATCTTTGTGCAGCATCCACCATGTCCTCCATTCAACTATCTAATTCTTACTCATAGTTCTATAGGGAAGTTATGTCCCCTCTTATCTCAAGAGGCTCTAGGTTCAATTAATAATGAATCTTTTCACTTTACTTCTTGTCAAACTGCTAAACAACCTACACTTTTCTTTAGTAAAAGTACCTTTATTTCTAATCCTTTTGACCTTGTGCATTCTAATGTATGGAGGCCTATCCCCACATCAACTATGGGCAGTAATCGATGTTTTGTTCATTTTACTTAGATATATTTAATAAAAAATCATTCAAAACTTCCTTAAGTTTGCATTAATTTTGCTACTATGATTAAAACTCAATAAATTCTCAAAATTAATTAAAGCTTTTCATCGTGATAATGCTTCTAAATATTGTGATTCAAAACTTCTTACCTTTCTTGCTGAACAGGGTACACTCTCTGAGTTTTCTTGTCCTTTTGTACTTCTCAGTAAAATGGTCATACTGAAAGAAAATCCGTCATATCCTTGATTCTGTCCGAGCTATGCTCATCTCCTCCTCTTGTCCTGAACGTGCTTGGGGTGAAGCCACTCTCACCACTGTCTATATCATCAACTGTCTTCCTTCCTTTATTTGGGGTAATGTATTTCCCTTTGAACGTCTCCACCATACTACTCCAGATTACAATTCTCTTAAAGTTTTTGGCTATGCTTGTTTTGTTCTCTTCCAACCCCATGAGTACACTAAACTTGAGCCCCGAGCATGTCTCTATTGATTTTTTAATTATGGCACTGAACATAAAGGCTATCATTATTGGGATCTAATCTCTCAATGCATATGTATCTCCTGTCATGCCGTCTTTTGGGAAGACACCATGTTGTCCTCACTCTCGCAATTCAAGTCCTTCTTTTCCACTTTGACTCTTTTTTCACTAACCCCTTTGTTGATCTCTTTCCTAGCGATTCTGATGTAGGTTCCTCTAGTGAGCTTCCAGTCACTTCCGATATTCCAACCACTCCCGATGACGTCGTTCCAAATGTAGATCATGCACTTGTCATTGCACCCCCTCTCTTTTTTTAGCGTCCAACTAGAGTAAGAACTCAACCTACCTATCTTCATAATTATCATTATTTTTCTACCATGCTTCACTTACATGAACCTCAGTCCTGTCAAGAACCCTCCATAGATCATCATTCGTAGCATGCTATGTAAGAAGAGTTACAAGCTTTGGAGAATAGTAATAATTGGAACCTTGTTGATTCTCCTTCTGGTAAGGCACTTGTGGGATATAAATGTGTGTTCAAGATCAAGACTCATTTTGATGGCTCTATTGAGTGCTATAAGGCTTGTTTGGTTGCCAAATGTTTCACTCAAGAGTATGACATTGATTATGAGGAGACATTTGCACCTATTGCTCACATCACTTCAGTTTGTACTCTCCTTGCTATTGCAGCCACTCAGAAATGGACTCTAAATAAGATGAATGTGAAGAATGCATTTCTTAATGTTGATTTGGAAGAAGTTTATATGTGTCCACCTCCTACTTATACTTGTCCACTAAATAAGGTTTGACGTCTTCAAAAGGCTTTATATGGTCTCAAACAAGTACCTTTAGCTTGGTTTTCCAAGTTTTACAGCACTATCAGTCAGTTTGACTTTTCCTCCAGTGCCTATGATTCTACTTTGTTTACTTAAAAAACTGATAGAGGTACTGTTATATTGCTTCTCTATGTTGATGATATAATTATTACTGGTGATGATACTACTGATATTACTGAGCTTAAAAAGTTCTTGAGTCAGTATTTTGAGATGAAAGATCTTGGACCTCTTAATTATTTTCTAGGTCTTGAAATCCTTTTTTTGCTTATGAAATTTCTCTGTCTCAAGCTAAATATGTCTCAGATCTTATTTCTTGAGTCGGTCTCACCGACAGTCGCACCGAGTCCACTTCTCTAGAACCTAGTGTCAGGTTTACACCTCTAAATGATATTATACTTGATAATCCAACTCTCGATCGACAGTTGGTTGGCAGTTTAATTTATTTTACTGTTACTCGTCCAAACATTTCATATGCTATTCATTTAGTTAGTCAATTTATGTCAGCTCCGCCCACTACTCACTATGTTGCTGTTCTTCGTATTATTCAGTATATAAAATGAACTCAGTTTCATGGGCTTCATTTCTTAGCCAATTCCTCCTTGTTCCTCTAGGCTTATTCTGATGCTGAATTGATTGTCGATCCACCACTGACTATTGTATCCATCTTGATGATGTACTTATTTTATGGTGAAGCAAGAAACAGACTTTAACTGCACACTTCAGTACTGAAGTAGAGTATCGAGCAATTGTTGATACCACATCTAAAATATTTTGGTTACGTTGGCTTCTTGAAGACTTGGGTGCCTCTCAGTCCCCTCCTAGTGCTCTTTATTATGATAATAGGAGTGTCATTCAGATTGCTCACAATTATGTTTTTCATGATCACACCAAGGATATTGAGATTGACTACCATTTTATTCGTCAATACATTGTTCGTGGTACTCTTCGTCTCATTCCCATTGGCATTCTTGACTAGCCAGCCGAGCTGTTCACCGATGCTCATTATCTTAGACGATTCCACACACTAGTTTCTAAAGTCAAGTTAGTTTCTTTTATACCCACTTGAGTTTGAGGGGAGATGTTAGCGTAATTGATTATGATTAAGATTATAATTAATTACGATTGATTTTAAGAATAATTGTAATTGATTTAATACATAATTATACTTTATTATTTTCTTTTTTTGTACAATAGCCTTCTTATATAAATGAAGGCTAATTCTTCTATATAAATTTATTCAAAAATATACATAAATTTATTAATATTTATCTCCTTATTCATATTTCTAACTCTAGCATCTCACAATCTTAGGACTTCCATTATGACACAATCAAACAAACTTTTGAAAAACTAATCGACAATATTTGGGCTCCTATGCAGCCACATAAACCCATTGGTGACCACTCTGCGATCTTTGCTGCAGAATGCAGTCAAAATGGGACTCTATTCAGCCCTCAAACTCTTCGTGACAAAGTCTTAAACCTTTTGAACTAAGACGTGGCTACAAACATGAGCTTCGTGAGGGTATTATTGTTTGGGTATTCCATTCTATTGTTTATGTTTATGAACTTTAGCATATTTGTAAGAACCTTCAATGTAAAAAGATTTAAAAAAACGAAGGGATGTACTTTTCAGATTTTTATTTATATAAATCCCTCAGAATTCAATCAAAAAATTTTCAAAACAACTTTGGTTTGGAATAGACTTTTCAGAGTTTAATTTTTTTATTTAGAAGAAGTGCTACATATGGCTTTTGACAGACTTTTATGGTAAGGGAAGATTATTAATTTTTCTCCCAGTTTTTCTTTTCTAACACACCTCACATGAGCTCGTTCAATATACAAAGTATTCTGTTTTCTTCTTCTAATTTATAATATTTAAAAGAAGTGTCGGTCATGAAAGAAGCCATTTACTAAATTTGCAGCAGTTATGTCGAATTACTTATCTCTTTGTCTTCCTTTTTTTACAACTGTCTCTGATAGTTTTACTCGTCGCAAGTATCAAATTATATAATTATGCACTTATATACATAACATTAGTCTATATGATGGGACAATATTTTAATGATATAATTTCATTTTTTAAATTTTGTTAAAATGATCCTCATAACCTGAAAATTGTCCTCTAAAATGAGCTAATGTCTTTATTCATAATAATGATCCTTGTTTAAATTTGTATGTAAATTATCAAATAATTCGAGTTTAATTTTATACGTGAATCATCATAATAATTCAGTAAAATTATTTTTCAAATATTTTCATTACGGTTCACAGAGATAATGAAAACAATAATAAAAGACAGTTGATATGTCTGAAATTAGTGTACTTAGAAAAAATAAGGTTTTAAAAATAGATTATTTAAAACATCACTAGAAGGTATAAAAGTCTCATCATTGTTGTGAAAAATACTCTCATTTCATTTCATTTTCTTCTAAATCATAATAAATAAATTGTGACAAAAAAGGTATTTTAGTCTTTTATCTTTATTTATTTTTTTAAATTGATCCTATCATATCATTTTTTTAGTTAATTTGGTCCCTTATCTTACAAATCATTTACAATGTAATTTTTTCGTTAGAGTTCCGTCACCCTTCTAATAGAAGTTATAACATGTCACTAACGATGATAACATAACTATGATGTGATAATGATGTAGATATGATGTGACAATGATGTAACTATTGTAATGTCCTACTCTAATAATAATAATAATTCCTCTAATATGTTTACTAGACAATTACGTAAAATTGTAATTAATATCAATTTGGTTTTAAAATTTTGCATCAAGAATTAGTAATTAATACTTATACATGTTTCGTATAAGACAAACTTCTCCCAAAGAAAATACATGCTCCTCCAAACTAGGGTTAAAAATCTGCTTGGCGCAAGCATCAATCATGAACTTTCTAAAATACCACACAAAATTATGTGAGATAAAACTCAGTAGGAATGAACAAATTAAAATATATATAAGTTTTGAACTAATAATATTTTAGCCGTCACAAGTACGGAAAATATTTTATCATTCTTTTTCACCTTTCTTTCCAAAAATCCATAATTCCAATCAAAATCGAAATCAAGCAAAGAAACAATTTCGATTAAAATTAGTCAAAGAAAGGAGTAACTTCGATGTGAAAAAGCAATGATCAAAATCATAGTATAGATATTGAAATCAAAATGTTAAGTAAAGAGTAGTTTGAAATTGAAACTAGAGCTAGAAAGGTCGAATATAGACACCAAATTCAGAATCGAAACAATTATGGTGTAATTTCAACAATAACTCTTTTTCTCATCCCATTGTTAAAATTCTTAATCAAATGTGTATTTCTCTCTCTGACAATGAGGCATCCCTCAATGTCCTCTGTTATGACCATAATAATCTCTAATCGAGGCGTCCCCCAATAATCTCTAATCATGATCATAATAATCTCTATTGAGGCGCCCCTCAATTTTCTAATCACGGTCATAATAATTATTTTCTTAAACATTGATTTCATTAGCACAATGGGGCTGCATTAGAATTCAAAATCAAGATATAAGTTCAAATATAGATCATAATTTCAACAGAAATCGAAATCGAAAGACCAAAATTGAAATTGAAATGAGACTAACAAGTATCAATAGACATATTCGAAATCGAAAGACTAATTAAACAAGTGAATAACAAAATCAACATAATATAGTCGAAATCGAAAGGAGAGACAACAAGTAAATAACAAAATCATGAGATTAACTATAGTTGAAATTGAAACACAGATATCAAAACAAACAAATTTGAATTCAAGTAAAAAAAAAAAAGAATCAAAGTGTAAAAATCAACATCGAAAAGAAGTCACATATAGTAAAAAATCTTGCAACAGCTTCGAAAAAAGGTTAGAAATTCAAAATAATCCAAGATAAAATCAGAATTAAGATTAGTAGAATGAAAGAAGAAAAAGAATGAGTTTTCACCCTTCCTACCTTTCTAAAAATCGCGTTTGAGAGTAAACAGAACATTGCTAGGTAATGGTGAGCAAGGGAAATGAAGAGAAAACAACATGAAATTCTCATTTTTCTCTCTCTGGGCGTTTTCTGGTGTCTGTTATTCGAATAACCCATTGGTCTATTCGAATAATCACCACAATTTTTTTTGTTCTGAATGAATTTTATTCGAATAGACAAGAAGTCTATTCGAATAAATACTTTAAAATCTTAGTTTTTATTAAAGGTTTATGTAAAATCTTATTTGAACAGATGAGAAATCTATTCGAATATATTATTTGAAAATGCATTATTTGGAGTATTTTGGCAAGGTTTATTCGAATAGATCCAGAGTCTATTCAAATAAATCAATTGAATAGCACAGTGCAGACACTAGTAAATGTCATTTTTGTCATGTTTTCTTCAAGCTAAAACAGAGCAATGGAAATTGGATACAAGGAAATGGACTAAGAGGTATGGGTAGAAGAAATAACGAGGAAAGAGTGATGCTTTTGCTAATTCCTACCTCTTTTACATAATTGAGGTAAATGAAATAGAGGTTAAGGATGGAAGAGTTGATATGGCAGAAGATAGAGGTGCTGGTTAGTGAGTTGAGTTAGTATGTTTTGATGAGAAAAAAGGAGTAAAGGAGTATTTATAAAACTAATATGGGGTTGCCTTACGTATGGGAGGTGAGATAGGTGTCATAAGGAGATTAAGTCTTCTAAAAAATCTCCCTTTGTAATCATTGTTTCTAATATGATTTTCATCCAGGATTTGCCACATGTTTATGCTATTTTCATAAGCTTCATCTATCATTGATATTGGACACTTGTCTTCCTCTTAGTCGTGCTTCATCATGCTTATCTTACTCTTTTCCTTTGATAATCTAAGCTGAAATTCTGGAATTTTCTCATGCAACGTGCATCTGCTTGCCACTTGTTTCTCTAATCATGGCTTCAAATCCAAGAATAACACATGTTGCTATTAATCATTGTTTCTTCCTTAGTCAATATTTCAAGAGTGCTTCCTGTATGACACATGTCTCTTGATGATCTCACTTTGCTTGACTCATCAATCTCACTTCATCAAGTTAGTTTCATTGTAATTAGTTGAGTTGAAGAATCAAAAGAGAAAAAAATTGAGTGAAGTTGTGTTCTCTATTCACGTTTTTCATAGCAGCTTGTTCATTTGAATAGTATGAATTTTATTCGAATAAAGTGACATATTTTCTTTTATATATGTACACACTAAAAACTCTATTCAAATAATCGGATATCTATTTGAATAACTAGTTTGTTATTCGAATAGTAAACTATTTATTCGAATAACTTCATTTGAAAAGTTACTTTTTATTTTGAAAGTTGTTACATAATACATTACATAATTATTTTCATATATTATTTTTAAATATTCTGTATAGATATTTAGATATACTTTTATTATTAATATTTTTAGGAATGTTAAGCTATCACTAATTGATGATACATTATTATTTTTATTAGAGGATAATAGAACCCCAATAGAAGGATCATATTAAAAATGATTTATAAAATATGAGATCAAATTGGCTAAAAAAAATATATGAGACTAAATTAAAACATAAAATAAAAATAAAGGAACAAATATTATATTTTGCCATAAATTGTTGACTTGTATTTGTATACACAGTAAGGAGACTCTCTCACCTGCCCGATGTCCGTCTTTGACCCACCACCATTGCTTTGAATCTGTCAAACTCATTGTTTCTGTGTTGTCTGTTCACTTCTTCTTTCCCAAGTCTTCATTCTCATAAGTACGACGCTTCAACTCACTCACCTCTTCCATGCTCCTCCTATATAATCCAACACAAAAAGTACAACAATCCCATCAATTTGCTCTATATATGGAAGTCTCCAAATAAAGCTGGTTAAACCATATTCCTTTGTCTATAGCTACACAATCTTCCGAATCTCTGCTTATATACCCTTTTTTTGAGTCTTGCAACAATTTTAAAAAATAAAATGGCCGAAGACAAAATTTATGAACGAACGTTGGAGGAAACACCAACTTGGGCTGTTGCAGTTGTGTGCTTTGTGCTGCTTGCTATTTCAATCATCATTGAACATATTATTCATGCTATTGGAAAGGTAAGATTGGCAGGGTTTATGCTACTCAAAAGGGACTCAAAAGTTGCAATTTATAAAAATAATAATAATAAAGTAGAGTTCTGATATAAAGAATCACCATCATATAGTGTTATTCTCTCTTAGTTGCTTCCATGCTTCTAATACCTGCCTTGTAACTTGTGCTGTTGAACCCTGACCTCTTCCCTGTGTATTTTGCTACTCCTAATTGCAGTGGTTCAAGAAGAAACACAAAACTGCTCTATATGAAGCGTTGGAAAAGGTGAAAGGAGGTACACGTGTTCTACTTTTCTTAGTTTCCTTCTTCTCATCACTGTTGCTAAATTTCCACTTAATTTGTGTTTGGACTTTGGAGTCTAACTAACCAATTGCTTTGTTCTGTTCAGAGCTTATGCTTCTAGGATTCATATCCTTCCTCCTAACCGTGTTCCAAGATCAAATTTCTAAGATCTGCATATCACAAAATGTTGCATCCACTTGGCATCCTTGTTCCAATCCAAAGGCAAAGAGTAAATCTGATGCAGAATCTGATACTGATGATACCAATCCCAGGAAACTCCTGGAATATTTAGACCCCATACCGCGGCGTGTTCTAGCTACAAAAGGATATGACAAATGCGCTGAAAAGGCAAGTTCATCACCTTCCCGTACTCTTCAGTCTTTTTAATACTTCCATTTGTATATATACAAAACAAAGATCATAATGTCTCTGTATATATCATCTTTAAAGAAGATTTTGTCGTAGACAATTTTGTTTTCCTTTTTTTCTAAAAAAAATGATAATAAAGATAGATTACTCCAATCTTACTAGTCAAGGCGCTAGTGACGTGTCTCGAATCCCATAGAGGCAGGTAGATAAAGGCTACACCATTCTTGTAGGTAGTTTTGATGGGTGTTTTTGCATTTGCAGGGAAAAGTTGCTTTTGTTTCTGCATATGGGATACACGAGCTCCATATATTCATATTTGTGCTAGCTATTTTTCATATCCTACAATGCATTATAACACTAGCTTTGGGAAGAATTAAGGTACTCCCTCTCTTCTTTTCCACCTCATAGATACTCCAATGTCTTTATTCTCAGAACTTATAAGGTACTCCCCTCTTCTTTGTATGTCTCTTTCTGATTTCATTGTTTGCTGCAATGGATGCAGATGAGACGCTGGAAGTCATGGGAAGATGAAACAAATACTATTGAATATCAGTTCTATAATGGTAAGACTTCCAAATTTCATGGCTCCATTAAAACAATTATGTATGTACCCGGATGGAGATCACCTGTCCCCATTTTCTGTCCTATTTCTTGTCTTTTCACTTAAATTCTGACAAGTGTAAAATAAAATAAGTGAGAATGAGACATGTAATTAAGTTTAGAACACTTATCAAAATTTAAGTGGAGAGACAGAGAAGGGGACAGAGAATGGAGACAGGTGATCCTCATCCGTATTTACCCACTTTCCAAATAATGCCAATGAGGTAGTCTATGCGTTTACTAGAAATTCTTGCATATATACACTCACATGGAATGAGTGTATATATGATACATACATATTTATACGAAAAAAATTTGTGCATTTACTATGAAGCTACAAGTCAAAACATTACATGTCATACATGTCACATGATAAAATTAAAGATTGGCTTGACGACGTGGAGGCTGACTTTCTTACAGGTTTGGTAAGATATTTTTGGTGAAATAATGTGTCTTACATTTTTTAAATAATACTTTTAAATTTTTCTATAATAGATAACTTATTTTATGCTGGTGATTTTTTAGATTGTTAGTAACTTAGTATCATAGCTTTCAAAAGTATCATAGCTTTCAAAGTTAAAACAGTGATGAAAAGTTAGTAGCAAGATAAATATAAATTACTACACCCAACAATTTATTAGAAGATGAAGTGGGGTGCGATTTCATACGAATATTACTTGCAATATTAAGAATTTCATTTGAATCTTGGAGTTACTCTTTGAGGAGAGTTTATTTAACTATCACCTCGATTCAAAATTGTGTGATCAATTGAATATACCAAATAATTACTATATATTTATACTATCAAAAGAAATAAAAGTGTCAATATGGATATATAATTTGATAACGAAACTCTTGTATTTTTTTATAGTAAATTATAACTTATGCTTATCTTTCTAGTAACTTATTATTATGTGTTGATAAGTTTTTGAAATGTATTAATAACAACTTTTAAACAGGGATGAAAAAGTTATTAAAACAATAAATTTTTACAGCAACATTAATGAAAATTGTAACGTTTTCGGCGTCATATTTCTTCAAGGTATATTGTATGGAACGTGTCTTTTTTACTTTCGGTTATTTATATGGGCCATCTCTGACAATGATAGTACCTTTTGTAAATATGTACTGCAGATCCTGAGAGGTTCAGGTTTGCAAGGGACACAACATTTGGACGAAGGCACTTGAACACGTGGAGTAGTCGGTCATCAATTTCCTTATGGATAGTACGTACACAATAATTTTTTTGGTTGTATTAAGTACAAAATTATTAGACATGAATGGAATGATAAACCTCTATAACCGGGTTATTATTCACAAGGAAACTAAGCCATTAGCAAATATTCCGAATTTCTAGTGGTTAGTGGCAATAAATTAATTTCAAAGTTATAATGCCTTAATATTCTGCTCGAATCAGGTTAGCTTCTTCAGACAATTCTTTGGATCAATTAATAAAGTTGACTATTTGACATTACGGCATGGATTCATCACGGTAAGTTGGTATCTAAAAATCTGTTCTAGTTTTGACACTTTTTGCTTGAAAGGACATTCCCAAAATGTTAGACTAAGATATGTAATTTTAGGCGCATCTGGCACCGGGAAGTGATGCAAAATTTGATTTCCGGAAGTATATCAGTAGATCACTTGAAGAGGATTTTAAAGTTGTGGTGGGAATAAGGTATGAATATCATCTATTGCTTTGATTTGCTTTCAATAAGTTACTTATAAATCTAAGCTCAACCTTATTTTTGTCAAATTTGTAGTCCAATCATATGGTTCTTTGCTGTGTTACTCCTGCTGACTAATGCTCATGGTAAGCCATATTCAAGTTTTGAAACTAATTTGAATATAAGTCATGCTTAATTGGTGTTGCTATGGTTCAGTTGAATTATGTCAAAGTACAGCAAAACAGAACCACAATTTGATCATGAATTTTGTCAATCACATACACTGACAATGTTTATAGTATTCAATTGAGACGAGAAGATGTTGTTTTGGCATATTAAAGAAATTTTCTGGGTAATCGAAGACATTTTAGCAGACAGTGTTGTTTCACTTAGTTTAACATGAATTCTACTACTTCCTAATCCTATCTTGTTCTTGTACTTCTGCACCAGCAACCTTAAGCAGCAGCTTATTTGAGTAGAAAATATAAATTCTAATGTTCTAGTTTATCCCATTAATTGTAATTAAAATTTTTGTTCTATGTGGACAGGGTGGCATTCTGAGTTCTGGCTTCCATTCATCCCATTAATTGTAAGCACAGACCACTCATTCTGTTTATGTTGCTTGTCTACATTTCCTTTCTTGATTTAAGGGTTCAAATTGATCGTAAGATTTAATTTAAATCTTACAGATAATCTTATTAGTTGGTGCTAAGCTACAAATGATCATAACAAAGATGGGAATGAGGATTCAAGATAGAGGGGAAGTGGTCAAGGGTGCACCTGTGGTTGAACCAGGAGATGACCTGTTCTGGTTCAATCGTCCAAGCCTCCTTCTCTTTTTAATTCATCTTGTTCTATTTCAGGTAATTTCACTAATTCTTTTCCTTAAATTCTGTCATCTATCAAATTGAAGCATTCTTGTGTTCTGAAAATAATTATGTTTGATTCTATGATGCAGAATGCATTTCAACTGGCATTTTTTGCTTGGAGTATAGTGAGTTTACCATCTTGATCAGATTTTCTTAAATTTGTGATTTACTGGCTTATATTGTTTATTAGCGCAATATTGAAGAAAACTTTTAGCAATGCTTAGACCACCAAATATTATGGTGAATCGGATTCTTTCTTATTGATTCTCTGCTACGAAATAATTTGTTTGACATAGAATGGTAATTTTTATCAGTGTTAGGAGTCAATAACAAACAGTCTAAAAACTTAAAATTGTTAACAAAGAATAATTTTGATATGGGAATGAATATTTTCTTGTGAATTTTTCACGTGACAGGATCATGTGAAGAAAAAGATAGACACAAGGACCCTAAACAGTTCATTAATATTTCTAAGATGTCAAATCACGTGAAAGCTTTTTGTGCTTGAAATTTGGAGAACTAAGAATAAAGCTACCACCTAGACCTTGTACTTAAATCTAATTTTAATTTGGGTACAACAAAGATTGAACTCTTGTTCACATGATGAAGAGAATTTGATACCATGTGAAAAATAAACTGTTCAAGAAACTTAAAGTTGTTAAGAGAAAGTCCACAAATAGTTTTGATTAATATCTCTGACACTTCGTAATTGAAAATCCAGCTTCACAAAAGCTTTGCCTACAGCACATTATTAACAAGAGAAGTATACAGATACATATATATCAAGAATAAAGAATGAGCCATTCTTATGTCAAGAGGATTACAATTATTCTGTAGCGTTTAGCTAGAAAAAGAAGCTGCAAGATTTTTCTAACTTCCCATAATTTTTCTGTTTCAGTATGAATTCTCCATAAACTCTTGCTTCCACGAAACAACTGCAGAAATTGTCATCAGACCTACAGTGGGGTAAGTTCATTTCAGTTAAAAAAAAAAATTGCACATGCCAATATATAGAACGACCAGTAATTCATGACTTGTATTTTGGAGATTTGATGAACCTAGCTTGTTAAGAATTATATATGTAAACTAATAATGAAGTGGCAATTTTTCCAGGGTTGTCATACAAGTACTATGCAGCTATGTGACTTTGCCTCTTTATGCTCTAGTCACACAGGTCAGATACAGGAAAATTCATTTAAGCATTTTTCTTTACCATACTATAGTAGCAACCACTGATTTCATTCTCTTTTGGCTAACATTACAGATGGGTACAACCATGAAACCCACCATTTTCAATGATAGAGTAGCAGCAGCACTGAAGAACTGGCACCACACTGCCAAAAAGCATGTCAAACACAGCAAGCATTCTGAGAACAGTACCACTGCCACATCATTCTCAAGCAAGCCAGCAACCCCAACACACGGCTCGTCTCCTGTTCACCTGCTGCACAGGCACCCTGGCCGCAGTTGTAGTGCACTAACTTCTCCAAGGACATCCAAGTATGAAAATGAACAGTGGGATGTTGAAGGGTCACCTTCCCCAAGCAACCATACCGGAGGAGGAGGAGATGAGACCCAGATGCAAGTTCTGGAGCCACGTTCTACAACACAATTGCCAATTAGCACTCAACATGAAATCAGTATTAGTTTATCAGATTTTTCTTTTGACAAGCGACACACTGCTATCTCTAGATGAGTAGAGAATGTTGCTGAGCGGTTCAAATGTAAAGCTTCAGTACATATCAAATTACATGCTTGTACATGAATACAGGGCCATGCATTTGAAGAATGAGGTATAAATCATAATCTTGTTGAGGACTTGAGAGAACACAATTTGTAACATCTATGGAATAATTTTGTTGACGAAGTTTTGTTAGAATTTTTTTTATGGATTAGTATAAATCATATTATAATTTTATAAAATTCAGATTAATTGGATGTCAAAATTATTAGAGCATTTTGTTTAGCTCAAATTGTGTTCAATATTGTTAATGAACCTATTGTTGTTAAAGCACTGCTCATATGTGAGTTTTGTTTATGTTTCATGTATATAAGTTTGTCATAATGAGTAGGTTTAACCCATTCTAGATATCTTATATATACAAGGAGAGAACTCTATTCTTAGTCACTCTAGTGTATATAGTTGTCTCATTGATACTGACACGTAAGCGACTTCTGTGGGATAGGAATAGTATCGCTCCCTCATCGAGATTGCTTTTAAGGGTTTCACTAATGATTTCCTCATCGGCTCCTTTTCAAGATAACTTTAAAACTCTTTATATATTTTGATATGTCATAAATTTTAGGATTAATAGATTCGATAAATTTCTATCAATTGGTATTAGAACAATTTTAATCCTAATTATGACTATCAATTTTTTATTTCACCTAAAAATCGTATGAGGTTTAAATTAGAAGAAACCTGAAATCGTAATGTATGTGATGTTTAATTCAATTTTTTGTTTGTGATCGATTTCAAAAATAAAATTGGGGCTTTTGTAAATCAAGTTATTTTGAGTCTAAAAAATATGTATATTACATTATAATATTCTAAATTCACAAAGAATTTTGCTCAAACCCATGGAACCCTTAAACGTTTAAATTTTTTATGATTTGTTTTTTTCTTTTAATGATCAATTCAACAAATTGATTTAGGGTTATTGAAAATTTCTAAATTTCATTTTCATAGACACAAGAATCGTGTCAAATAGTTGAGAAAATAGTGAGAATTTCATAATAGAAAGCCCATGAAGTCGCAACTGATTGGGTTCGAATAACCCAAAAATTTTGTGAATTAATTTTGAAAATTGACTTAGGGGTTTTATGTATCTCAATTTTTTGAGTTTAATGACTTTAAATTGTTGATTTTTGTTGAGAAACGATGGAGAAATCGCTAAAATACTGTGTTTGAACCCATATTTTCGTGCTCACATTTTTGATCAAAAGGCTAGAAATTTCATGCAAAAATTTCAAAACTTTTTCAAGGGGTTTAATAGATCTTGAAATTCTGAATCTAACGGCATAAGAATCGCGTCAAACGGATGTAAAACGGAAGAGATATCGCAGAAAACCCATCACACTACGAATTGGGTTGAAATCGGGTTAAAAGACCTAAATTCTAGTCAAACAGGTAAGGAAGAATATGATCTTCTACCCACGCTCACGCCCACTCGTGGTCCTGGAGAGTGCAGGAGAGTGTGATCTAAAAAGAATTGATTTTTCAATTCTTTTTTTTTTTTGCATTGTTCTCCACACGCCCTGATTTACGTTTTTGTGAATTTTATTTGTTTTTCATGCCTATTTAATTTATTATTTATTCCAAAATTTCTAAAGATCAAAATTGTTAAAAATATATGGTACTCTTCTCTTTTACTTTTGAAAATTTTTATGTATTATTGTGATGTTTCTAGGTATGATATATATTGTGCACTATCAGAGTTAATGTTGTTTGGTCACTAAAATAACTTTTGGTATTATTTTGTGCATAAATTAATATATAATATTTTGAAAAGTATTTATTTTATTGTTATTTATGTGATTTGATTCTGAGAGTTGTTGTTTTAAGTATTGTGGTACTGTTTTGAGGCATTTTGCATAATTGTGAGTTCGCCTTCGCGAGACCAATTATGTTGAGGTGTCATTTTGTTAATAATGCTGCAGTAGATATTATGTTGATAATGCGCTTACCCTATCGATTTGTCTTTATTAATGTAATTCCTGATGATTTGTTAAGTGGTACTTCTTTTTTTTTTTGGACACTTTGCATGATTATGAACTAGCCTTCGCTGGACCAATTGTGACAAGGTACTATTTTGTTAATAAAATATTATTATTTTGTGGCATTAGGGATTATGTTGATAATGCGCTTACCCTATCAGTTTGCCTTTATTAATGTAATTCATGATAATTTGTTCAAGGCATTAATGTTGTGCCCTTAGAGTTATCAGTATCCTCTCAGTACTAACTTTAGAGATATGATTTTGATGTTCATGGGAGTTTACTCATGTGTTGTAATTTGGGACCCTTAGGCGGAATTGCAATTGCATGGGGAAGCTCCATTATAGTTATTACTCATCTTGTTTGTTGAAATACCTGACAAGAAAATCTCCCTTTAAAATATTGATTTAGCTTTGCATATAAAAATAAATGTTTTGATAAAGTTGTGTGGAACCAATTATGAGAACTGGGTTGAGTCAATGAGTTTATTTCTGGTTATCTTTATTATTGATGTTGTTCTCGCTGTGGATGAGCTCCAAAGCCCATAGATATGTTTTTTGCTGCGATTGGGGTGAAATATGAAAGGTGGGATCATTCAAATAAAATTCATTTCATGATCATAAAGTATAGCATGAACAAAGCCATTAAGGAGAGTTTTCATGAAGCTAATATTGTCAACCAATTTTATAAGGCTACTGACACATCTAGAAGGGTCTATGACCTCTCTGTGTTGATCAAGACTAAGCATGATGGTGTGTATGGTAACGCGCCATAAAATTTGTAGATTGGCTCAAACGAGCTAATTGTATAGAATTTAATAAATTGGATTAAGGATAAAGAAGTTGAACCCTTGACTCTAATGTATTTAGAATCGAATCTTGTTAATGTTCCTTGTAACACTTGTTGGTTAGATATTGGTGCAACTACTCATGTTACAAGCTCATTACTAGATTTCAAAAATAAGCGAAAGCCAAGTGAATGAAAGTTAATAATCACAGTAGGAAATATAGTTAGTGTCAAAGTAGAGTATATAGGTGTTATTTCTTTGAAGCTGTGTACTAGATATTCTTTAGGTTTAAAAGGCACCATCTATGTGTCCTCTATAAGAAGGAACTTGTTTCTAGTTTCTATTTTGGATAGTTGCACTACCATGTCTATTTAGTGATAAGAGAGTTTTCCTACTTTAAGATTTCATTCTGGTTATTTCTGGAGTTTCGTTTAATGGCCTTTATATGTTAAAGATTGACCTCTTCTATTGATCTAACGACATTTAGATATCAATAATGTTGTTAGGAACAAGTGTGGTAGAGTTGCTGAAAACTCTTATATGTTGTGGCACAAAAGTTTAGGATACATCTCTATGGAGAGAATGGAAATGTTGATTAAGGAGAATATTCTTCATGATCTGAACTTCTTTGATTTTGATACCTATGTTAATTGTATAAAGGGAAACTTACAGCTGGAGCCAAGAGAAATAGGGTTACCAAGAGTGAAGGAATACTACAGTTAATTCATATAGATATTTGTGGGTCCATTATTCCTATTGCAGAAATGCAAAATTGTACTCTTATGGATATAGTGAGATGTATGCTTAGTTTTTTTATTCTTTCAAAATTATTGTGAGTAGATACCTTGAAGACTGCTGCTTATATATTGAATCATGTGCATAGTAAATCTATGTTAAAGACTCCATATGAGCTTATGTCAGGAAAACGAATTATCTAAAGACATTTCTGTGTTTAGGGTTATAAGGCAAATGTAAGGCCTTATAACCCACATTTAAAGAAGCTTGATCCTAAAACCATTAGTGATTTCTTCATTAGTAATTGTATTGGCTCAAGGAGTTCTAGGTTCTATTGTCCTTCTTATACTACTAGAGTTATTGAATCCTATCGAGCTGTCTATTTTGAAGGGGACTTAGAGCATGGTGAAACTCAGGAGCTGGTATTGTTGATTTTTTAGAGGAACATGTTGTTGTTCCTATTCTTATTATTCCCTTTCCAAGGATAGTGTCATCTCCTTTGATCCATAATGATGATGTTGTTAATCCTGTTGATAATGTCATTGTCCCTCAACAAGTCAAAAGTAATGTATAGAATCTAAATGTTATTGGGACTCCACTGAGAAGATCTAAGTGGGTTCCTATATCCACTGAGTCTACTATATTCAGGGATTATGTTGTGTACTTGTAGGAGCATAAGTTTAATTCAGTTGAGGATTCTGATCGTATTTTCTTTCAAGAGGCTATGGTTAATCTTGATAGTGCACAACGGTTAGTGGCTATGGAGGATGAGTTCGCTTCTATGAGAAAGAATAATGATTGAGAAATGGTGGAATTGCCTACTGGTTGTACAACTGTTGGTTGCAAATGGGTCTTTAAGACCAAACATGATGTTAAAGGTGAAATTGAGAGGTATAAGGTCAAATTTGTTGCTAAGGGATATAACCAGAGAGAAGGCATTGATTATAAGGAGACTTTCTCACTGGTCTCCACTAAATACTCTTTTTGTGTTGTGATGACATTAGTTACTCATTTTGATTTGGAGTTTTATCAAATGAATGTTAAGACTGCCTTCCTAAATGGTGATTTGTACGAGAATGTATATATGGATCAACCTGATGGTTTTATTAAAGATGCTAAGGATCATATAGTATATAAATTGAGAAGATCCTGTTAGCCATGACAACCATCACCCAAGAGGGGGGTGCATAGGGTGATTACAAATTTTATTACAACTTTGAGAAATTATGCATTTTGATATTTTCAATTATTACATGCAGCGGAATAAGTTTAATAAAGATACAATTATTATAGATTACTCAAATACAACTTGGGATATATGATGAATTAAACAAATAAGCTAGATATCAAGTTCATAGAATCAAATCACCAAGATGACAATATATGCAATAGATAAATATACTACACTAAATACTGAAATTAAAGAGTGTAGGAAAGAGAGAATTAAACTCAAGAATTTATCCTGGTTCAGCCACTAACCACTTGTGGCCTACATCCAGTCCCCAAGTTTAACTTGAGATTTTCTTCACTATCTCCTAAACTTCACGGGTGTTAGGAAAACTTTTCTACAAACAAGAGCACACCTCACACCTTGGGATACCCCACTCTTGTGCTAGAGCCCCCAACTCTTCAAGCTTCACAGGTGCTTGAAGACTTTTACAATCAAGAGCACTCACAACACCTTTGGAATACCTCACCCTTTGTATTTGATTCTCACTACAAGGGATACCTCACCCTTTTCTTTCTTGAAGGATACCTCACCCTCTTATAATGATTTTAAAGTGAAGAGAAAAAAATAGAAACTCTCACAAGAGTAGATATACAACTTAAAGAACAAAGTATGGATGATAGAAAACTCTCTCAAGAGTGGATAATACAAATTGAAGAATAAAGGAATAGAAGGATTTTGTAATAAAGAGCTCAAAATATGATTTTAGTGATTCAAGGATCAAATCAAGTGTTCAAGAGGTGTATAAGCTTCATACAACACTTATATATAGAGCCCAAGTGATAAAATAGTCGCTGGTAATGTTTAGAAATGATTTTTTTATGAAAATTAGCCATTTATAGCCATTGGGAACATTTCTGGGCACTTGGTAATCGATTACACACTTCTGGTAATCGATTACATGGCTTCTATCAACGTTGTAATCGATTACAGGACTTGTGTAATCGATTACAACATTTCTGGTTTTGAAAGCTAACTTTAAAAGATCACAACTTCTTCATTTCTTATCCAATTAAAGCGAATGACAACTCATTGGAAAGAACTTTGAGTTTATTTTCAAATGAAATAAGTTTTAGAACAAAAAATCATAGTATTTTGAAAGATATAATCAAAAGAGTAATCAAATGTTAGCTTTTTAAAACTCAAACTTGACTATTTTTGAAAACTGATTTTAAATGCTCACTCTTGGTACTTGGACTATCTTATAAAGTATTGCTCACTTAAAACAAGCATAGTTAGTCCAAATTCATAACTTAATATCTTAATATGCATGATTCATAAATGTATAACTCTAGTTAGTCTAACATGCATATAAGAATGTTACATATATCTTATTGCATGATTATTAAGTGAAATATAACTAAATAAAGTACATAATCATGCATGATCTAATATATCTCTTTTAAGCACATATATGTAACATGATCAATATTCTTTTGTGATGCATTTGTCATCTATAAAGCACAACTATAAAGGATAAGCATCATTCTTTTTGTCTTGTATTTATCATCATCAAAACTTAACATATTAAACCATTGGGGCAAACCTATTTCCACAATCTCCCTCTTTTTGATGATGACAAACCACCAAAGAAAAATATGTTTAGCAATATACAAGAATAGATATTCATGTAAGCATATCAAACAATAAGGATAAGAACATATTTTTCTTTCCAATTTTCACTTTCCCTATTTGACATCAACAAAAAGGCTTAGGAATGAAAGATAATATTTTCTCCCCTATAGATAAAACTCATATTGTCAAAAGGAGTAGGATTTTCTCAATGAAAGAATCGAAAGATATGAAGTTTAAGAATGTTTACCTTCTTTCATTGATAGAAGGAAAGAGAATAATAGATGATCTTCGTTGACATGTTAATAAAATTAACAATAAAACATATAATGTCAAACAAGGATGTAAGTCAAGAGATATGAGCAATAATTTAAGAACTAGGTTCCCCCTCAAAATATGCATATTATCAAAATATAAAATAAAACATAATAGTTTAACATAGTCATGCATATATTTTTAGTCAACAAGGATATGAAAGAAAGATATGTAAGATAAGTAAGATAAACTCCCCCTTCTTGAAGTACAAGATAGATAAAAGAAAATATGCAAGTCAAGACCATGTAAGCACATTACCATAAAAGGTCATATTCTTAATCCATCAATCAAAAATCATTTTAAAAACTTTTTCCCCTTTCAAAAAGAATTTTACAAGAGCACATTATATTTTCAAGAGCATTTTAGAAAGGTAGAGAGGTTTTATATTAAACCACATATTCTTTGAGAATGATTAAGCCCAAGTTGAAAGAATATATGAAAGTACATCTCCTTTCTTTCTCGTTGAACAAGAGCCTTGAGAAAATAAAACACTTTGAAAAACAAGACTTATCTTTTGAAGTATCAAGATGGGCTTTATAGAATATTTCAAAAGATTTATTTGGAAACTTTATTAAGCATTCTCTCAAGATTTTAATATAACATTTCAAAGCAAATGAAGAGACTACTACATTTATAATACATATCCAATGATTTCTAAATTTTCAAGACAATTAGGAAGTGAAAATACTTTCAAAGTCTTAAGACAAGTTCAAATGATTCTCAAGGATATAGAACTTTAAAAGGCTTCTTTCAAATATGATAGGGATTTTGCTTAAAAAAACTTTTTAATCAAACCAATTTTTTTTTCAAAACAAGAGCATGATTCTCCTAAGAGTTATATCACTAAGAAACCATAGATCAAGAGAATCATAAATATCAAACATTCACCTTGATGAAATATGCTATAGGGATCAAAGCATTTATAGAACTAATATCATCCACCCTATATGCAATGACAAGATTAGTAAGTTAATATCCAATTAGGTACTTTGTCAATGCTAAGCATACTTCTCATGTAAGGAAAGCATCTAATAATTTAAAATTAAATTATCAACAAGTATCATATAATCCATACCATATAGTATACTACAATAGTTTAAGGATAGAGATACTTATTGAGATAGTGATGCTTCGATAGAATGTTCTTCATTTATTGGACCTTTGAGTTTGGACTTTCTTCTATTGAGTATTCTATTCCATTGCTCTTGAAGAAAGTATCATCATGTCCCTTTTCATCTAACTCTTCTCTTTGTCCATATATGCTTGACATTTCAATATTTGATGGCTATACTTGAAGCACATAGAGACACTTGTAAAGCTAACTCTAAAAGTTTTCTAAATCATAGGTTAGTATCAAATATCATTTAAGCTCATTTACAAGCATAATTTAGGTTGATATATAATGAAAAATCATGTACCACATTATTAACCATGCAAAGTTAGTTCTAAAGAGAACAAAAGAAGAACATATGCACTTGAATCCAAAAATATGGTTTAAGCAATTTAAGGCATGATTCAAGTTTATCAAGAAACATATGATCAACATCGAAACTTATATATGCATTTTGGGGAAAATAATGATCATGTAAGACATGTAATATCAATTAAGGATTTCTACTATGCACATATGCCAATCAAGAACAAAAAGTCCCTTATTGTAATGAAAGAATTAAAAAATCGTGGAACTATAACTTTTGAAACCATTCATGATTCATTTCAAGATATACTTCATTGTAAAAATCATTGAAGTTCAAATACAAGTTCAAGATACAAAATGAATCATTTATTTATTGTTTTCAAGATATGAACATATCAAGCAATTTTAAACAAGAAGACAAATAACTTTTAACTTTCCAATCTTCAAGTAAGCATGTAAGACAATTAAGTATAAAAAAAAAGATTAGAACTACTTATGAGCAAGTGAATTTCCATATTTGAGCCAAGAGAATTGGTCACAAGCTCAAGAATAAAGATATTACCATAACATATCATTCCAAGCAAAATGTGTGCATATCTAGCATGTTAGCATATGTAAAGACACTTTTAAAACATAATGCTAGAAAAGCACAACTTAAGACATGTTAAGGCATAAAAAATAAGTCTCTACTTATCCAAATATCACATGATATTCAATTTAAGGTATAAGTAAGGATAAGAGATTGATATCACTAAAAGTGTACTCTTTGAGTTTTTGTAGGTGACTCCAACTTCTATGCCTTAAGGCTCATTGAGAATATTGTGGTTCTCCATCACTTTTGGAGAACTTGAACCATTTTTAATTTTCTCAACCTCAAGTTGCATGGTTGTATTTCACTTCAAAGCATACTTGAGCTAATAGTCACCCTACAACACAATTCAAGATATTTTCTTTGGTATCCACTAATTTTGGATCCATAGTGGTTAGTAATTGATTATTAATCAATTATGCTCTCATAAATATCAATTTTTCATAGTGTGTAAATTGAGCATAATAAATCAAATAATCAATTTTCATAGTATATTTTAGCCATTACAAAATATTCAATAATAATTCAGCAACAACAGAACCATAATAGCATGAAGCTCATTTTAACAGTTAAAAAAAAATCATTTCAAAAAAAGCATAGTTAAGCAAGCCAAGATCATAAGCATCATGTTCAAGAGATAAAACAACCATGGTTAGATTGTAAAACATAATGATAAAGCTAATTTGACAGATTAGATAAAAGAGGACACGGTTGGGAGAGTTTAATTTGGAGTGGCCTAACTGGTTAGGGAAAACAGGGTAACCGGTTAGGTGAAATGGAAATGAGGTCCTAGCTGGTTAGATGAGGAGTAAAATTGATCCCTAACCGGTTAGATATTTTCTCTAATCGATTATTATCTCTTTGCAGAAAGCACTTCAGCATGCCAAAAACAATTCCAAAGACCAAACAACATGTTTACTTTCATGATATATAACAAATTAATGAGCTATGGTACAAAGAGAATGAACATAATCATGTGCCAAACAAAATATTCATATTTTACCTAGTGCACATGATTCTATCCTTTACCTAAGGCCTACAAGGAATGTACCTCATATTCATTGTCTTTTTAAAGTGAATATTCACAAGAGGTAAAAACTTTTGATATCTTGGCCTTGGTTGTAACACCCCAAATTTTAGACTATGTTGCAAGAACTGACAGAATTACACTACTTTGTGTTTTCTGTGCATTATAAAAATAATTTGATTATTCCGATACTATTTGTGATTATTTTGTGTGATTTGCTCCTGGTCAAGAAAATAATAATTTTCGGGCCGAGAAAATTCTTGTCTGATTATTTAGAGACGGGGGATCTTACTTAACTTAGAATCGAGTAACACGAGAAAATAATCTATTAATTTTTAGAATTTATCGTAAAATAATTCTATTTCTTGATAAATATATGTTGCTTGATGCATAGCTGTTATTGCTATGAATTATTTTGACCCGGTATAGTATAATTTGCCATAATAATCAACCGACCAAAATTCTGGAATTCTAATTCAACCAAAATTCTGGAAATCCCAATCCGACAGAAGTTCCTCAATATTTTCTCAAATGGTTTTCATTTCAAAACCTGTTTCGACAAACCGAATTCGACAATTTCTTTTGAGAATAGATTATTGTCGATACTGACTTCATTTCAAGCCTATTCCGACAAACAAAGCTCGACAGTTTTATGAATATACTCCTGTCGATAGACTCGGTCTTTCTCAAGCCTTACAGGGATCCAAAAGATCAATCTCACGTAACTCATTTGACAATCCAAGATTTTTGAAGATCTTGACACCGACAGAATTCGGACAAGGTCCAAATACTTTTGAAGACATGTTTCTAACATTTTGATCCCGTCGGATTTAATTAATAAGACTACATGTAAGCATATGCTAATGGTGAGTTGAATCCGACACCTTCAGAGCATTTTCCCGACAACATCAATCGGTAGTTCGACAAAACCCAAAATACCTCAAGACTGGATGAAACTGATTCTCAATTCTTGAATCAGAAATCAAAGATTTTGGCTGTTATGGCTGCCTCTTCCGACAAAGACCATCTCTTCCGACCAAGACCATCTTTCCGACAGAAGACCATCTATTCAAAACTTGGGAGAAGTCCTCAGGTTCGACAGAGCGATGGAAATTCTGTTAGCAAAGAATCAGTCAAGAACAATATGGTTCTCCTTTTCCCTAAATCTTGTTGGACGATTCTACAAATCAAAATGAAGATGTTTATATTCATTGAAATATACCTTTTAAAATAATACCAAAATCCGTCGAAATAGGATCTTTTAAGACAATGTCATATCCATCGAATTTGGACTTCTATCCAAATACGTCGAATTTAAATCTTCTTACTATTTGGTATCATGTTAAAATCCGTCGAATTGGATCTTTTAATTATTAAGTACCAAGTTAAAATTTGTCGAGTGAGGATGCTAGTATCAGTTAAGTGAAAATGTCAATATTCGTTGAGTGAGGATGCTCATGTCTGTTGAGTTAGAATGTCGATTTTCGTCGAGTGGGGATACCAATGTCCATCGAATTTGAATGATAATGTTCGTTGAATTATGGTACTAACGACCGTCGAGTAAGAATTCCTGATTTCAGTAGAAAAACTTCTCTAATGTCAAAATCCGTCGAATTTGATCTCCTGACCATATAATATTTCGTCGATTCGACAATTGGAAGAATTCTCCAACATCAACACCTGTCCGACGAATTAGGATATTTGTTGACCTTTTCAAGTTCATCCGACAGCCTTTCATTTTCGTTTGACAGAATCACCATTCGACAGAGTTCTCATCTGACAACACTTGGTTTTAACCATTCTTGGGGAAATGATGTTCTTCCATCTTACCAAATTTTGTTATGTCATTTTTCGTCGAAAATTTCCTTTTTACTCACGTTCATACAGCAATTTGGAGGGGTTATACGTCGGCCACGTAGCAGCTTGAAGGAGGTTCTACAAGGTTCTTGAACAATCCAATAACCTTGAAAGTCAAATGAATGACATCAGCCACGTGCATTCAGAATAAGATATTTTACTTCATGTAAATCCTAAACTTTATTTAAGCTTATCCCACGGCAGCAGCATTCATAAATTTCACTCTCCCACAATTTCATTTTCTCTCTCATCAAAAAAGCATCCATCTTTTCTCTAAAAAATCTCACGAACAGAAGTATCAGTTTTCTTCCTTTTCTTTTCTTTGGTTCGGCCAAGCATCCTATCGATACCATCTATTACCTATAATTTTCATTCTCACCACTTCCTAAAGCCAAATAACCTTCTAAACACTTTCATTTAGAAAGTTTTCACAAAATCCCACTCTAAGTGCTTCAAAATCCAATTTCTATCTTACTTCCTTAGAGGAATTGTTGTGACTTATACGAAAACAAGGAGAAGGAGAAGAGCTTAAAAAGCTTGAATCATCTATTTTCTATCTTGTTCTTCAAAGCTCAAGTTTGAAGCCTTGAAGAAGCTCTTGGTGGAGGGAGTTTGCTTGAAGGAGACATACAAAGAGCTTTGGAGGTTCTTCAAGAGGTAAGAGGGAGATTTAACCTCACCAACCAAGTTTTGGTGGTGTGGAGATGGTTGTGAAACCGGTGAAAAACCCCGAAGGGTTTATTCACTTATTGTTTAATTACTTCTTTAGTTGTGATTGTGTTGTTGGTGATTTTATGTTTGTGATTGTGGTGTTTATGGCTTTGAAATTATGATTGCATGTGTGATAATATGTTTATTGTTTTGATAAATGTTGGTATGTATGAAACTGAATGCATGTAAGTGTATGTGTAAATTAGGATGTGAATAATATGATGGATTAAACTGAGAATTTAGAATTTGAAAGAAAAGAAATTGAATTTGGAAGAGTCGAATACAGCAAGATGAAATGATTTTGGAGAAACAATACAGATTATGATTTTATAGGAGCAATATTGTAATTTTTGTGTTTAATGGGGACATGTTGTAATTATTGATTTTTGAATGGTTATATTGTAAATATGATTTTTATAAGGGACTATTTAGTAAATATGGTTTTTGAGGGACTATTTCATAAATATAATTTGTATGAGAAACTATTTCGTAAATATGATTTTATGAAGGACTATTTCGTCAATAGGATTTTTATGAGGGACTATGTTGTAAATTATGAATTTTATGAAAGATTATTTCGTAAAAAGGAATTTTATGAAAAATCATTTTGTAAATATGAATTTTGAGGGACTATGTTGTAAATATGAATTTTATGAGGGATGATTTCGTAAAATATGAATTTTTCAAGGGACTATTTCGTAAGTGTGACTTTTATGAGGGACTGTTGTGAAAATATTATTTGGATGAGGATTATAATGCAAATATTATGTTTTGAGGCGTTATTATGCAAATATGAAAAATGAAGTTGAGTTTTGGTGTTAACTGAGGAAACTAGTATTCTTGATTTAAAACGTGTGAAGAGTATTTTACGTGATTGAGAAATGATGAAAAATTGATACGTGATTTGAGAAAATGCGAAAAATATGGTTTCGCGATGAAATTACAGTAATAATATTGTTGGGCCTATATGAAGACCCCGAATATGAGATAAAGAAAATGAATTGAGAATATGAGATAAAGAAAATGAATTGAGAATATGAGATAAAGAAAATGAACTGTGCATGGTGCATTTGAATGTGCATTGGAAAAGTCCGATGGATTTGAATAAAATTTGGACAATTAACTAGAAGACCTGGAGATTGTCTGTGGGCTAAATTTGGACAATTAACCGTAAGATGGAGATTGTCTGTGGGCTAAGATCTGGACAATTAACTTAAAGCGGAGATTATTTGTGGGCTAAGGTGGACAATTAACGTAAGATGGAGATTGTCGTGGGCTAAGGTGAATAATTAACCAAAGCATTCTCCTCGAAATTGTGAAAAACCTCCATTGAATTGTTTTGATAAACCGAGTCTTTGTACATATGCATAAATCGAGCATTTACATCGTGTGATATAATAATTGAGGAATATTGATTATAAGTTATGACAATTGTTTTGAATACTTGGAAGATGATGATGATGATAATCTTTGAGGGCATTATCATCATTATTGTTTATGATAACTAAATTATTGAATAAGTGAATATTGATAAGGACATGGATGTAATTATGAATTATGGTATGAATTATGATGATAAATGATATGTGTTAGATAAATGATGTTGGTGGCATAATTGTAATTATGTATGATGTGTTAGTATGTGTTTATCTTCATTGCTACCATACTGGTATTGGCGTAGGTGATCTCACCTCTTTGTCTGTCTATTTCTGTATTGTATTTATAATTGTAAAGAGATTGAGCAAGACGTTGAGTGAGAACGCAAGGAAGATCAGATTTTCGAGAAGGAAGTTGAGTTCTAAAGAGATGTAGATGTTGAGTTTTCGTAAGGTTTATGGGAACCGGAGGCATAGTGCGTCGAGCTTGCTGGAAAATGTATTTCTCACATAAACAGTAATAGGGAGCTTACTACCGTACTCTTGGTACGGTTAGTATTGTATATTTTGTGTCAAGTAGGATTCCTCCTGTTGAGGAGTCGAGGAGGACCCGTCTGAGGGTTACGTATGTTTAGAGTTACTTGGGCATTATGTAATTTAATTAATGTGTAAATATTTTTAGAGTCCAATTTGTAAATATTAAAGTGTGACAGTACTATGACTTATGTATATATAATGTAAAATTATATTGTAATGATGCTGTAATATTTTAATTTCCGCTAAGTTTATCTTACTATCACCAAGAAATTTTACAACTCGTATTTATATTACAAGCACGTTTTCTAACGAAGGGGTAATATGATAATTGAGTAACACGAAGTGTGACGCCCTAAGGAGGGTGTTACATTGGTAATCAAGGAAATTCTTTTCCTTGCCCATTACTTCTCTTTTGGTGTTTTAAACTTCATAAGTTCCATATTTTGTACTTGAGAAGCTTTGGTTGAAGTCATCTTCCTTCTTTGACCAAAACTTATACCATTGGACTTTAGAAGCATTTCCTTTGATGATTTCTTTTTCTCTTGACCAATTTGTCCATCCTTTTGAGAAATTTTCTGCATAATTGAAACACTAGGAGGACATTTTGGTACCCACTTCATCTTGGGTCCTTAAATGTTAGTACTAGAGCCTTTATGACTTTTAGGAACTCATACCATACTATTTCTCATATAAGAATTTTTTCTATAATTGCATAAATGAGAAATATGTCCTAGATGACCACAAAAATTACAAACAATTGAATTTAATGATGACTTGGTCTTTTGAAGATCATTTTTGAAAAACTTAAGTCTTTCGTTATTTTTATATTCTAAAATATTTTTGCCATAAGCCTTACTTGAATTTTCATGTGAAATAACATTAATTTTATTCTCATTAATAAGCATAGAATGTAAACAATTAAAATCATTAGCTTTGGCAACTTTAGAAGATGAGTTCTCAACTTGATTTTCTAAATCAATGCATTTTTCACAAGAAGTTGAGGTTTCACATTTCAAAGGCATTTCCTCATCAAGAAAAGCATATTCATTTTTCAAAGTCTCAATTTCATTTTCAATAGAGGAAATATTTTCCAAACAAGATGAGTTTTTCTTTTCTAAAAGTAACAAGTCATCATATAATTCATCATATGCACATTTTAGCTTATCATAGGAAGGACCATAATCAAGATAGGCATTATTTACCTCAAGGTTCTTTGGAGTCAAGTGAGAGGTTGTCTCAATTTCTTGCACCAATGACTCTTCAAGGGATTCACCATCTTCCTCATTATTGTGCATCAAAGCTTCAAGAGTATATACTAATTGGTTTTACTTTGCCATCTTTTCAAGTTGAGCATCATTTTGAGGATATTTTTCACAACAAGATTCCTTCAATGACTTTTGCTCTTCTTGCTCTCTATGTACAACTTTATGCAAAAAATCATTGTTAGCAAGATAGATATCATCAGAAGTATCTCATATATCTTTAACACTAGAGCAACTCTTAATTTTAGCATAAGTATCATCATTTAAACCACTTCTCAATATTTGCATTGCTCTAATGTTCAAGGAAAAGCATTTCTTATTATAATCATTCCAAGTTTGTTTTGATTTGTAAGTAAATTCATCAAGCACAATATCCTACAAATCAATATCAATAGATTGCATATAAATTTACATTCTAACTTTCCAATAAACGAAATTCACACCATCAAAGAATGGTGGTTTATTAATTTCAAAACCATTTATTTTGAAAAACTTTTAATGGTTGTCAAATAAACAAGGATTTTTAACTCTAAGTGGTTAAGCTTTTACCAGAGCACGAAGCTCTGATACCAGTTGTTAGTCATGACAACCATCACCCAAGAGGGGGGGTGAATTGGGTGATTACAAAATTTATTGTAACTTTGAAAAATTATGCATTTTGATATTTTCAATTATCACATGCAGCGGAATAAGTCTAACAAAGATATAATTATTATAGATTACTCAAATACAACTTGGGATATATAATGAATTAAACAAATAAGCTAGATATCAAGTTCATAGAATCAAATCACTAAGATGACAATATATATAATAGATAAATATACTACACTAAATACTGAAATTAAAGAGTGTAGGGAAGATAGAATCAAACTCAAGAATTTATCCTGATTCAGCCACCAACTACTTGTGGCTTACATCCAGTCCCCAAACTTAACTTGATATTTTCTTCACTATCTCCTAGACTTCACGAGTGCTAGAAAAACCATTCTACAAACAAGAGCACTCCTCATACCTTGGGATACCTCACCCTTGTGCTAAAGCCCCCAACTCTTCAAGCTTCACAGGTGCTTGATGACCTTTACAATCAAGAGTACTCACAACACCTTTGGGATATCTCACCCTTTGTGTTTGAGTCTCACTACAAGGGATACCTCACCCTTTTCTCTCTTGAGGGATACCTCACCCTCTTACAATGATTTCAAAGTGAAGAGAAAAAAATAAAGACTCTCACAAGAGTAGATATACAACTTGAAGAACAAAGTATGAATGATAGAAAACTCTCTCAAGAGTGGATAATACAAATTGAAGAACAAAGGAATAGAAGGATTTTGTAATAAAGAGCTCAAAATATGATTTTAGTGATTCAAGGATCAAATCAAGTGTTCAAGAGGTATATAAACTTCATACAACACTTATATATAGAGCCTAAGTGATAAAATAACTGTTGGTAGTGTTTAGAAATAATTTTTTTTATGAAAACTAGTCGTTTATAGCCGTTGAGAATGTTTCTAGGCACTTGGTAATCGATTACACACTTCTGGTAATCGATTACATAGCTTCTGTCAACATTGTAATTGATTACAGGACTTGTGTAATTGATTACAACATTTCTGATTTTAAAAGCTAACTTTAAAAGGTCATAACTTCTTCATTTTTTATCCGATTAAAGCGAATGACACTCATTGGAAAGATCTTTGAGTTTATTTTCAAATGAAATAAGTTTCAGACTAAAACTTGTACTTTGAAAGATATGATCAAAAGAGTAATCAAATGTCAGCTTTTCAAAACTCAAACTTGACTATTTTTGAAAACTGACTTTAAATAGTCATAAGTTCTTCATTTCTTATCCGTTTAAAGTAAATGACCACTCATTGGAAAGATATTTGAGTCTATTTTCATATGCAATAAGTTTGACAATAAAAATCAAAGAGGTTTGAAAATTATGATTAAAAGAGTAACCAAATGTCAGTTTTACAAAATACAAACTTAGTTATTTTTCAAAGGTTTGAACTACTACTAAGACTAACTTTCCAAAAAGTAATTTGTTGGGCATTTAAATATGTAAAAACCATTTTTAAAGACTTAAAAACATATTTGAGTTCTTTTCTTGTAAAACCTCTATCTTTACATAGGAAAAAATCTAAAAGGAAAATATATCAATTCTAATCCTTAGGCTTCTTGATGTAATCTAAGCTTCCACAAATTTCTTCTCTTAAATCTTGCAAATTGCTTGGAACATCTTTATCATTCTCATTCTTCTTGAGTTAAGCATAGTTGTGATCTTTTGCTTTCTAGTTGCAATGCTCACTCTTGGTACTTGAACTATCTTATAAAATATTGCTCACTTAAAATAAGCATAGTTAGTCCAAATTCATAACTTAATATCTTAATATGCATGATTCATAAATGTATAACTCTAGTTAGTCTAACATGCATATAAGAATGTTGCATATATCTTATTGCATGATTATTAAGTGAAGTATAACTAAATAAAGTATATAATCATGCATGATCCAATATATCTCTTTTAAGCACATATATGTAACATGATCAATATTCTTTTATGATGTATTTGTCATTTATAAAGCACAACTATAAAGCATAAGCATCATTCTTTTTGTTTTGTATTTGTCATCATCAAAACTTAACATATTAAACCATTGGGGCAAACCTATTTTCACAGATCCATTTATGGATTGTAACAAGCTTCCATGCATTAGTACTTGAAATTTAATTATATTGTTGACACTCTTGGCTTTAAAGAAAATATTGTTGACTAATGCATTTATCTGAAGTTTAGTGAGAGCAAATTCATCCTTCTTGTTTTATATGTTGATATATCTTTGGCTAGTAATGATGTTGATTTTCTGAATGAGACTAAGTAAATGTTGACAACGCATTTTTATATGAAAATTCTTGGTGATACCTTTTTTTGTATTGGGCATTGAGATTCACCGTGACAAATCTCGTGGTATTCTTGGATTATCTCAGAAAACTTATATTGAAAAGATTCTGGATAGATTTAATATAAAATCTTGTAATCCTTGTGTTGCACCTATTCAAAAGGGTGAAAGACTCTCTAATGCTCAATGTCCTCAAAATGATAAAGATGTTGCTAAAATGGAGAATGTCTCACATGCTTCTGTTATTGGCAGCCTTATGTATGCTTAAGTTTGTACATGTCCTGATATTATTTTCATTGTTAGTGTACTTGGAAGATACTTGAGCAAACATGATGTGGCTCATTGGCAAGTTGCAAAATAAGTTATAAGATATCTACAGGATACCAAAGATTATATACTTACATATAAGAGATCAGATCACCTTGAGGTGATAGGCTATTTTGATTCTGATTATGGTGGTTGTCCAGATGACCACAAGTCCACATCAGGGTTTATCTTTATATTAGTAGGAGGAGTTATTTTTTGAAAGAGTGTTAAACAGACACTTACAACTACTTCTACTATGGAGGCAAAGTATATAGCTTGTTATGAGGTTACGCGTCAAGTGGTATGGTTAAAAAATTTGATTATTGAATTTCATATTGTGGAGAGTATTTCCAGGTCTCTTACTATTTATTGTGATAACTTTGTCATAGTGTGCTTCTCTCAAATCAATAAGAACTTTAAGCGCTCAAAGCTTTTGACACAAAGTTTATATTTGTTAGAGAGAAAATTCAAGAATTTCAAACTCATGTCGAGTATATCCCTATATAACTTATCGTTTCAAATCCCTAACCACAGGTTTAGTTGTTAAAGTTTTGTTGATCATGTGAACCATATGAGGAGTTTATTTTTTAATTTTGTTATGACCTCGTTTTATTATTGTGTCTCTAGACCTTAAACAATTATGTTGTTATTATTGTCGTTGCCATATAATATTGTTATTATTATTATCTATGCAATATTATTTGTTCATATTATAGCATATTGTGGAGACATTTTGGACCTAGTATCATTTTGTTATTATGATAAGATGTTTGTTAAATCTCAGAAAGCTTCTTGGGCGGATGCTTAGGGCTATTTTATTGGGAAATGCACTTTGATCACATATTAGAATGCAATTTTGGATGTGCTTTCCCATTACCCATATACCACATTTTGTTAGGTCACCGAGATATAAGTATCTTATATGTATTATATCAGTACTCCTTTGAGTATGATTTTCTGCATTGATGAGATGCTTGTACTATCATTTTAGACCTGTTGTTGAGAGTGCTAGCTCGATTTTAACATCATATTGTGGTTACATATTGTTTGATTAATTTGAAGAATTTTTTATTTATTGAAATAATGTAATAGGACTTATGCAGTCCAAGTGGGATAATGTTAGAATTTTTTATGAATTAGCATAAATCATATTATAATTTTATAAAACTCAAATTAATTAGATGTTAAAATTATTAGAGCATTTTGTTTAGCCAAAATTGTGATCAATATTGTTAATAGGCCTATTGTTGTTAAAGCACTGCTCATATGTAAGTTTTGTTTATGGGTTCTATATATAAGTTTGTCATAGTGGGTAAGTTTAACCCATTCTAGATATCTTATATATACAGGGAGAGACCCTTATTCCTAACCACTCTAGTTTGTACAGTTACTCCATTGATACTGACGTGTGAGTAACTATTGTGGGATAGGAATAAGATTGCTTTTAAGGATTTCAACAATAACTTCCTCATCGACGCCTTTTCAAAGGTAACCTTAAAACTCTTTATATATTTTGATATGTTATAAATTTTGAGATTAATAGATTCGATAAATTTCTATCAAGTTTATCTTTTCCACCATGGACTTAAAATTGCATTAATTGGCTTTAATGAAGTAAAAGAAAATAAAATTTTCATTCACCATTTTCATACCACATGTTTTAGGGTTTTAGTTTGTTCCATTGAACAATGGCTATTTAGCCATCCATTTTTTGTCATAGTCATTTATCATTCTTGATAACACGTCGACAAAATGGGACATGTAAAATTAAAAAAATCATAAAAACATATTTTCAAATAAAATAATATAAGACCAATTTGATCAATTTAGCATATCACTTAGATTAGATAGGTAACTGTTCTTACAACGAAAGGTGTCAGGTGCTAATTCCTTCTTTATCTATAATCAACACCCAAACTCAAACTTTGAAACATAGGCCTCTTTTAAGATTTCCAATTGCACCATGCTATCTCTAAAATGAAAAAAATGATTGGTGGCGACTCATAACACTTCTTAATTTTGGAGGATCAAACCATTTTGGGTATGGGGGATCCATTGCTTTCATCGGGCATAAAGCCATAAAAGAATTGCGCATAAGGTGAGGTGACAACTCAATATAAGATATAAGGATAGGGTCGTATTGCATTGGTTTAGGTTTTCTATCCTACTTATTATGAGTCCTTGGATTGGCACTTTGAGGTTCGGGTTGAGACATTTAAAAAGGTACTATAAGTGTTTGGTACTGAAAAAAAGGATGTGTGATATAAGGTTGAGGGTACGACTCAAGTGAAGTGGCAACAATGTATGGGTAAGGTGTGTAGGGTGATTGGCGTGATTGGTAAGGCATGGTGGATAAATGGTTAGGTCTTTCTTTGCTTGGTGTTCTTTTTTGCTGTTAGTTATACCTTAGAGCATGTACTTCACATTCCTTATTTTCCATCCACGGTTTCCTTACATCAGTAGCTTTAGCAAAATTGTCACCAAGCTTTCCACTTTTCGTTCCACTTACCACCCTTTCTCCTATGATGATGATGTCTGAGAAGTTTGAGGAGACATTCCCAATCATTCGATCATATAAGGGCAACTAAAGAGTATCAATGAACATTGCAATCATCTCCCTGTAAGATAATAGTGGTTCCACTTGAGCAGCTATTTCTCTCAATTGCTGAGCATATTCTTTGAAAGTTTTTGAAGTTTCCTTTTCCATGCTTCATAATTACATTCTATCTGGAGCTATATGAAGGTTGTATTTATATTGCCTTAAGAAAGCATCAACAAGATCTTTCTAACGCTAAACATGTGCTTGATCAAGGCAGTTGTGCCAATTTAAAGCTGCCTCAGTTAAACTGTCTTGAAAAAAGTGGATAAGAAACTTGTCATCATGGGTGCCAAAAGCCATTTTTCTATAATACATGGTCAAATGGCTCTTTGGGCATGTAATTCCTATGTATTTGTCAAAATCTGACACTTTAAACTTTGGAGGAATTACCACGCCAAGGATAAGACAAAGCTCGGAAACATTCATAGGGCTATAATTGTTTTCCCCTTCTATGGCTTGCAATCGTTCTTCCAGCATCTCTAGTTTATCTTTGTGTTTTAATCCTTTAACATATGTCATGAAATAAGGATAAGATAGTTGCGCTGGTTGTGAACTTACTACTCTGTGGGTACCAAGAATAGTTGGCTGGTATAGAGAATTTGGTGGGTTGGAATTTGGTGTGGCCAATGACACATTGCCACTTAAGGCATTGGTGGTTTGTGATTGAGAGGAGTTTGGTATGAAACCGGATGGATTGGGAGGATCAACCAAGCACTCTTCATTATTTCTTATAGGGGTTTCCTTAGTATGCACCATTCCATTGTTGTGATATTTGCAAGTGTACCAAATTGCAAAAGTAATAAAGAGTGAGTTAAGTATCTGATGCACACTTTTTAGTTTCAAACAAGTTTACAAACTTGACGTGGGATTAATTGTTGCATTGCGAACCCAAGTGCAGGTTGTCTCAAGTAATAAATTTCTCGGGAGTCCGAGGTCGATCCACAGGGAATTGTTGAAGATTAATTAAGGTGAAGTAAATATTTTGTTACTACGGTAAAAATTATTTACTTAGGTTAAAAGATCCACTCTTAGTAAATAAAGTAAAGGTAAGATTAATTTCTTTTATAACTCAATTAGAATCCTCGCAACATGGAGGTTCCAATTGGAAAATACAACATTAAAAGTCCATTTAAAATAATATACGTAATTATATTATGTTTCCTAAAAATATTACCACCACTTATAAATGGGTTAAAGCATTCATTGTGCCAATATTTTGTCTACAACAAATCAAGAACTCTTCTTTACAAAGATGATTTCTAAATTATAAGAAACAAATTATAATACGTATAATGGTTACTAGAAAATATAAATCATTTAAGCGTAAGAGAAGAATAAATCTAACCTTACTTTATTACCAAGAGCTTCACCCTTTCACCCAAGTAAAATGAAACTTAGTTACTCATAGATAAGAAGAAAGAAAGAGAGAAGAAGAAGAAGAAGAACATGACTTTAATTTAGAACAAAGGAAAATTACTACAAGAAAATCTAGTAACAAACTAGCATCATTTTGGTACATAACACCTAACACCCTTAATGATTTGCCAAGGACCCCTTTTATAGAGGATTAGAGATACAAAATGATAAGGGGGCTGAGTCATTAGTGGGTGGATGAGTGGAAAATGAGTGGAAAATGCCAAATGACTTTTGGTGAGTGGAAAATTATGGAGATTCCTTATCTCTGAAATCATACAGCTCTGAAGTCATTGCATTCATTATTTTTGAACCAAGTGATCTTTATGAAAGTTGTAGACCTGGATCTTAGCTTTCAAATGGCTTTAGTTTGAGTTTAATATCATTTCTATAACTCCAGATACGTTCAAATCACTGCACACTGCTCAGGCCTAGTCACAGCTCCTCTGTTCTGACTTCCAAGCCCAATATCACCTTCAAGGATTCCGATTCTGGAAAAGTGTTAAACATGAAAGTTTTAGATATGTGTCTTAACTATTTAGTATCAAAATTTAAACCCATTTGACAACTTTTATCCTGAAATATGTGATGAACAGTACACATAGGTTAAGCTGTCAGGAAAAGCACTCTGGTTCTTGCTTCAACCCCAATTTGAGTTATTTACTCGTGTGATTGGGCCTTTGAGGTATTCTTGAAAGTTGTAGAACTCTCTCTTATCTTTCAAATGACACTAGAATCACCTCCAAAGACCACCTAAATCCCAAGATATAGTCCAAATACAGAAATAACGTAAGACGTAAATTATGCTGAAAAATTCAATTAAGTCCAATTTGAGTCCAAACTTACAAAACATAATCAAAATCAATCAATTAAGTACATGGAGTATGTAAATGACTAAAAATGAAGGCTTATTAATGTATCAAATATGTGATCATCAAATTTTCCCACACTTAGCTTTTTACACTCTTGGGCAAAACACACAAGACCAAAACTAAAAAAAAAAATGAAACAGACTCAAAAGCTAAACACTCTAAAAGACTCAATTTCTAATAATATTTAAAAATGAAGAGCAACCAATCATTCAAGTAATCAAAACATTCATGAGGTAATATATATTCACTTCTCAAATCAACAAGTAAGGATATTTTAATTGAAAAGCATGAGTCAAGAATGATAGATTTTCACAAGATTTACTCTCAATCCCTCAAGTGTTTAAAAGGTAGGTATTTCACTCAATTCAACCTATGAAAATTGCACTACCATAAGCTTGCTTATCTTCTACTTCTCCACTACTCAGAACACATGCACACACAAATCATGAGAACTTTATTCAAGGTTGTAATGGGGTCAAGGTAAAGGAGGAGATAATATGGATATGACAAGTTAAATACCAGAGAATAAAAGAGCACGAGAGCTGAGTTCAATTAACAAGCATGAAAGTTCATCCCAACTCCACCTAATACAAATTCCCTTTACATATTCTTTTCCTTTCCTTTATTACCTTGTTGACCTTCTTTTTTTTACATTTTTTATTGATATTTTTTTTTACAAAAAGAACATCATATATACATTTTTTTAACCATTCTGCACACACACCCCCACACTTGTTTAAGAACTCATCGAATGACAAAACTAATGTTCTCTTATTCCCTAAGGTCAAGTAAGAACATGATTTTTCATTTAAGACACATAATGAGTTCGAAACAAAGAATATTCAAATAAGCTCAAAGGGGTCAAGCAAGGGGAAATAGGTCATTACTAATGCTTTATGTTAGCAGGAATCAAAAAATTTCCAAGAAGTCATAAGAGTGCTTGATATTATATTGAGACAACATGCTGCTAAACAAGGCTGGCTATTTGATTAAAGTAGCTATTTCAAAAAAAATGCCTCAATCATATTTATGTATGCATATGAAAATGTAGTCTAAAAAAGAATCAAAGCAAGTTCTAGAGTAATAATTCCATGAGTAAAATTCACATAAGAAAGAAGAGAATGGTACAAATGTTCAATCCATTCATCAATAGGCTCAAAATCTCACAAGGCATAATTCTATCATTCTCAGTCCACCAATTCAACATCCATAACCAAGCATGTGAATTTTAAGAAAGAAAACAATTTACTCAATCATGCAAATTTCCCTGAATTTGAATTGCTACTTTCACACAAACTAGTTACTATCCCAATTACTCCTTACTCTGCCACCAATTTTTGATGCGTCTCAAGAGTAAATAATTTACTCTTTACTCTGTCATCCTTAACTGATTTAGTAAATTACTGACAAATATATAAACACAACAAGCATATTAATACACACGCTTCCTAATTTTTTTTATTTTTTTTACACAACTATCCTTCCCCCCAACCAGATCACAACATTGTCCTCAATGTTAACAATTAAATCCAAACTGAAGAAATAATCATTAATATACATCAAAGAAATTATTGGGACAAAATTAAACAAAATAATGGGAGAAGTCACATACCCGAAATGCTTAGATGAGAAGAGAATAACTACATCTTGACAATGGTTAGCAATGACAAAAAAAATGAAATAAAATGAAATAAACAAGCATGCAAACAATTTTTTTTTTGGGTTCTTTTGTTTTATAATTTTTTTTTGTTGGCCGACACTATTTACATCCCCATACAAAGGCTCTGAAATTTGGGAGGCACTTAAGCCGACTCAATAAAAATACGAAATACTAAAAACTTACCTCAGCTTTGGTAGACAGGATCGTCTACCAAAGTCTTTGCTACATCTGGATCATTCAACTCAAGTTATAGCTTCAACTGCTGACCATTTACCTTCTTCCAAATTAATTTTATAAGAACAGACCAAAGGACGAACACTTTTTTTATCAGCAATGCTCCAAGCTTGCTTAAGCAAGTCCTTGAACTTTGGTTGCCATGCCTGAGTGTCATGATCCCGAGTTCTATCAAAAATAGTACAAATATCAAGAACTTTATATGGATTACTAATAGAATTAAACTCAGAATTGACAAGAAAATTCTCAAAGAGATCAAAATCATAAGTTATAGAAACTCCCCTATCCATGATTGAGTCAATCATATATGTCTGGTGGCCCTCGTCATCATTTTTTGGCTTAACAAGACTTTTTGTCACCTCAGGTTCCTTGGGTAGCTCAGCATCACTACTATCTTGATTCTTTTCCACATCCTCTAGCTCATTCACACTCAAGGAGTTCATCACTTTGGACACTTGGCTCTTTATCTCCTTACTTTCTTCAACAACCTTTCCATTCCTAAGGGTTATCACTGACTTGACTTGATCTATTTGTTGGTTTTCTGAATTACCATCATTTAGACTGTATTGACCCTTGGGATTTAGTTGAGGTTGAGAAGGAAATTTTTCTTTCTCGTGAATGGTGAGTGCAGAAGAAAGTTTAGCAAGAGTGTCTTTTATGTCAATCATGATTTGAGTGTTTTGATTAAAAATGGCATCTTGCTTTTCCATGAATGCATGCAATGTTTCTTCAAGGTTATTCCTATATAGTGGGACAAAAAGTGCATATCTTTCAGAATTTTGAGAGCCCTGTTGTGCCTGAGGAGGTGGTGGTTGCATAAATTGTGCATAATTATTGGTCCTCTAACTGAAGTTTGGGTGATTTCTCCATCCTGGATTATATGTATGCATGGTTCGCAACAGTTGATCTTCATGTTCATCATGCACACTTTCATTTTCAGCCATTGTGTTTCATGTGTGTGATTGTGATCCAGACAAATCAATATATAAAGTACTAGGATAAACTTTAACCAAACGACCAGAATTTGAATCACGAAACCAATTAAGCATAAACAAGTAACTTAAAATATAAAATAAAATGTACAAGCTAGTAGTATAAACCGTTCATTAAATATTAACAAAGGTGTGATATAAACCAACCACCAAATAAGTTAATAAATAGAAAAATTAAAAAGTTAGTATGCAGATAAATTAAAATGTTAGAAGCAAGTAAATTAAAAAGTTAGATAGCTGATAAAGTAAAAAGTTAGATAATTAGTAAGTTAGTAATAAAATACAAAAAGTAAAGTACGAAAAAAAAAATAAAAGGGAGAGTTACCCCACTAAGTTAATATGTACAAGAAAATAAAAGGAAGAATTACCCTCACTATTCGAGAAATTAAAATGCAGAAAATAAAGTGCAGAAAGTAAATTTAAAATATGAAAACCAGAGAATCGGTAAAGTCGATTTTTTGCTCTGGCGAGAAAGAAGAGAAGAAGAAAGATTATTTCATTAATGATTAAAGATTAAAAAAAATAAAAGGGAGAGATTCCCCCACTAAGTTAGTAAAGTACAAAAAAAAAAAAAAAAGGGAAAGGTTCCCCTACTAAGTTAGTGCGTAAAATAAAAGGAAGAGTTTTTCCCACTAAGTTAATATGTACAAAGAAAATAAAAGGAAGAGGTTCCCCCACTAAGTTAGTAAATTAGTATGTACAAAAGAAAAAAAAATTAAAAGAGTAGAAAATATATACAAAATATTTACACTAGAAATTTATTCTTTAAATCAAGTCCCCAGCAACAGCGCCAAAAACTTGATACACACTTTTTAGTTTCAAACAAGTTTACAAACTTGATGCGGGATTAATTGTTGCATTGCGAACCCAAGTGCAGGTTGTCTCAAGTAATAAATTTCTCGGGAGTCCGAGGTCAATCCACAGGGAATTGTTAAAGATTAATTAAGGTGAAGTAAATATTTTGTTACTACGGTAAAAATTATTTACTTGAGTTAAAAGATCCACTCTTGGTAAATAAAGTAAAGGTAAGATTAATTTCTTTTATAACTCAATTAGAATTCTCGCAACATGGTGGTTCTAATCGAAAAATACAACATTAAAAGTCCATTTAAAATAATATACGTAATTATATTATGTTTCCTAAAAATATTACCACCACTTATAAATGGGTTAAAGCATTCATTGTGCCAATATTTTGTCTACAACAAATCAAGAACTCCTCTTTACAAAGATGGTTTCTAAATTATAAGAAACAAATTATAATACGTATAATGGTTACTAGAAAATATAAATCATTTAAGCATAAGAGAAGAATAAATCTAACCTTACTTTATTACCAAGAGCTTTACCCTTTCACCCAAGTAAAATGAAACTTAGTTACTCATAGATAAGAAGAAAGAAAGAGAGAAGAAGAAGAAGAAGAACATGACTTTAATTTAGAACAAAGGAAAACTACTACAAGAAAATCTAGTAACAAACTAGCATCATTTTAGTACCTAACACCTAACACCCTCAATGATCTGTCAAGGACCCCTTTTATAGAGGATTAGAGATACAAAATGATAAGGGAACTGAGTCATTAGTGGGTGGATGAGTGGAAAATGAGTGGAAAATGCCAAATGACTTTTGGTGAGTTGAAAATTATGGAGATTCCTTGTCTCTGAAATCATGCAACTCTGAAGTCATTGCATTCGTCATTTTTGAACCAAGTGGTCTCCATGAAAGTTGTAGGCCTAGATCTTAGCTTTCAAATGGATTTAGTTTAAGTCCAATATCATTTCTATAACTCCAGATACGTTCAAATCACAGCACACTGCTCAGGCCTAGTCACAGCTCCTCTATTCTGACTTCCAAGCCCAATATCACCTTCAAGGATTCCGATTCTGAAAAAATGTTCAACATGAAAGTTGTATATATGGGTCTTAACTATTCAGCATCCAAATTTCAACCCATTTGACAACTTCTATCCCAAAATATGTGATAAATAGTACACATAGGTTAAGCTATCAGGAAAAGCACTCTGGTTCTTGCTTCAACCCCAATTTGAGTTATCTACTCGTGTGATTGGGCCTTTGAGGTATTCTTGAAAGTTGTAGAACTCTCTCTTATCTTTCAAATGCCACTAGAATAACCTCCAAACCACTTACATCCCAAGATATAGCCCAAATACAGAAACAACGTAAGACGTAAATTATGCTGAAAAATTCAATTAAGTCCAATTTGAGTCTAAACTTCCAAAACATAATCAAAATCAATCAATTAAGTACATGGAGTGTGTAAATGACTAAAAATGAAGGCTTATTAATGTATCAAATATGTGATCATCAGTATAGTTCCCACGAGGATTATGTTGTCATTTACTAAATTCACCAAATTGACACTATTTAAGTTATCAAAAAGAGAGTTGGTAAAAACAAAAATAAGAAAGAATAAGCAAAAATATCAAGGGTGAAATTTAATCAATTGAGTAAAGATGAAAGACAATGATATGAAAGTATTAGGGGTCAGATTTCACTTGAAATCTTTGAATACAAAATCAAATATTGGCTTAATCAAGTTTTATTCCAATGATTCATGGTCAATTCCCAAAATTAATCAATATACAATCTCTTGGTATATTAATCCTCTTCACACTATTTAGTATTAACTAATCCTTTAGTCTAACCGCAAATAAAGAAGACATTATTAAAAATAAGGGAATTAAGAGAAAGACCACACAACCCACAATGTCTATTCCAAACGATTACAGAAATTGTGGTATTTATCACAAGTTCTAGGTTTGTGCACAATTTTCCTAAATTATACATAACCCAAAATCATTCCCAAATTGGCCAGATTTAGAAAAGGATTAAGAAAAGAGATAAAAACATAAATCATGAAATTAAAACATAGATTAAACACATAAAATAATTCACATTATCTACGTATCAAGATCCATCATCACCCTAACGAAAAAGGTTTAGTTACACATGAGAAAAGAAGAACACAAAGGGAAGAATACGACAAACTTCATTGTAGATAAGCGGAAAAGTTGAAGAAAATTCCTAATCTTCAAACCTAATTGCACCCACACCACTTTAGGGTTTGTGTCTCTTGATGACTGTTACGTTTTGTCCAAATGTGTGTTACTCATTGAAGTAACTTTTCTATTTATAAAGAAATCAACGCTGCTGTTTACGTGATCAATGCTCAGGCGTTGGGTTTACATCACTCAAGTGCTGGATGTCTTTTCTGAAAATTGCGCGCTCAGGAAGTGAACATCCAGCACTGACTCTGAATGAAATTTCCTTCCTTTTTCTTGCTTGTTCAGATGTCTTGTCTTTTCCATATGCAATTAATTACCTATAAAAACACATAAAACACGTAATAAGAATACAATTAAAAATACTAAAAACATAATAAACTTGAGAACAAAACTCAATTAAAAGATGATGAAAACCCAATTTTTGAACCGTAAAAATATGAATTTTTAAAGATTCATCACTCTCCCAAACTTTAGTTTTTGCTTGTCCTCAAGCAGAAAGAAAAATAAAAAATAAACAATTAAAGATTCAAGACTTGCAAACTCAAGCATGGCAATACCGGTTAGTGAAAATCATTCATATCCTCAGAAACTGCTTTACAAACTAATTTCAAAGTATCACATATATACAATCCAATTGCTACATCGTCTCTCACATGCAACTCTCATGCATAAATGATTTTCCATAGACATGAATGTAAGACCAAATCTACTAATAAAGTACAAGTCCGGATAGGTTTATAAAAATGAAAATGAACATCAAACCCACATCCATAGGGTTATTTTTCATCTTTGTCTCCACTAATGTAAACAGTACATAATCAAGGATCAAAAGGATCTTTTAAAGGTTGTAATGCAAGGCCAATGGTAAGGATTAAGAAAAAATGGGTAAGATAAATAAAACAAAAGTTGAAATACATAATTATGCAAATTTCAAAATTCAAGCCTCATAAATATTGAACAAGTGCAAAACGGAGCATAATGATGAACTCCTTTTTTCTTTTTTTTTTCTTTTTTTTAACTTCCACCCCCAAACTTATTTCTTCGCAATACTTTGAGTGGACTTTCTCTTTTTGAATTTTTTTTTTAAATTTTTCAGTTCTATAAATACTTCATGCACAAAAAAAATGACTAAGGCTTGAATAGTAAAATAATATAAGATATGCATTAAACAAAGGGTGTGTAAGAGAGGAATATATATATATATATATTCTTTTTTCTCTTTTTGTATGGATATGGAAAAAGAAAATGTGGGTAAAGAAAAGAAATAAAGGCCAAACATAAATAAGGTTGTAGAAGGGACCTAGGGATATATTGTGTTTACAGGTTAGCTTGAAAGACTCAAAACGGTCCTAAAAAGACCCTTATCATTTCATTGATCATGCATTGTCTAGGATTTCATCTCAAGAGAAAATCAAACAACTTCTAGATACAAATCATCCACACAAGTGCAATTCTATAAACTTTCTTAAAGCCTGACATGCAATAAATTCTAAAGTCTATTCTATCATAAAGATGGGAAATACATTCAAACATAATCGAAACAATAAAGATAAATACAACTCATGAATTCTCATGTGATATCCCAAGGAAATATATCAATCCACAATTCAAGCAATCATTGGATATTTAATTTAATAAACCGGTATGCACAGAATGACTCAAAACACAATAAGGTGATGATAACAAAATAAAATGGATAAAAAAATGAATGTGAAAATAAAATATTAAAGAAAAGAAAAGAAAAAACTCTTTTTGGCGACCGACAACTATATACATCTCACTACAAAGGCTCCGAATTCGGAGATGTACTTAAACCAACTCAACATTAACTTCAAAATAAAAATAGAAAAAATGTTAGTCAATAAAATAAGAAATAACAAAACAATAGCAAAAACAAATAACGAACAAAAATCGAAAGGAAAAAATAGTAAAGAAAAAGAAAGATAATTTGGGTTGCCTCCTAAAAAATTGTTATTTAATGTCATTAGCTTGACATTTCCTATTCTCAATTAATCAAGGTGGCTTGAAGCAAGAGAAGTAAGATGACGTCTTTCTTTTTTCAGATTTATGCCTCCATGCTTGGTCAGTGACCTTAGCAGTACCCTTAAAAGTGTTTTGAACTTGACTTGAGTTTGGTTGTCTTGAGTTCATCTTAGCATAAGAAATTTCATTAGTCTATAGTGGTTTCAATTAAATAACAGATGAGGGATTAACTTTCAGTGAATCATTAAACGATGGACCTATCTACAATGAATTAGTAGAAGCTTGAGGATTTTATTCTATCCCAACAATCTCAGAGATAGGAGGACCTTTCTCCTTTTCATCAACAATCTTGGAAGTGGGAAGATCAGTATTGATTGACGATGAAGGATTCTTACTAGCCAAATTCTGTTGAGGCTTACCTTGAATGCACTTGACAGGGGCATATAAATCTGATGTCAGTATAGATTTATCAAAAATATTAATGATCAATTGATTTCCATCCACCCTCAAAATCCGTTCACCCCTAGGGACATCAATCAAAGCTCCTGAAGTAGCTAAGAATGGTCTTCTAAGAATCAGAGGGATAGCAGCATCCTCGTCCACATCTAAAATCACAAAATCTGCTAGAAAGAAGAATTTGTTCACCTTTATTAGCAAATCTTCAACTATACCACATGGACGTTTGATTGAACGATCAGCCAATTGAAGAGACATCATAGTTGACTTCACTTTTTCAATCCTAAGCTTATGAACAATTGACAATGGCAATAAATTGATGCTAGTTCCTAAGTCACACAGAGCCTTCTCGATGGTCAGTTTGTCAATAGTGCATGGAATAGTGAAACTACCTGGATTATTTAACTTTAGTGGTAGCTTCCACTGAATTATGGCACTACACTTTTTAGTAAGTGCTACAGTCTCATCTTCCTTGAGTTTCCTCTTCTTTGATATCAAATCTGTCATGAATTTAGCATAAGAAGACATTTGCTCAAGTGTTTCAGCAAAAGGAATGTTTATCTGCAACTGCTTGAAAATATCAAGGAACTTTGAGAACTGTCTCTCTTGCTTCTCCTTAGTGTCTTTCTTCAATCTCTGAGGAAATGGAAGCCTAGAGTACAATGAAGGGTCTAATGGTTTATCCAAATCTGAATCTTTCTTTTTTCTTCGTATTCTTGATTATTCCTCTTTCAAGTTGTCCTTCTCAATCTCTTTTTCTTTATCACCATCTTTCTATTGGACATGAATCATAGGGGGAGGTACTTCCTTAGCTTCATCTTCTTTTGATTGAGGACTAATAACTTTTTTGCTCCTCAAAGACATTGTCATACATTGCTCTTTTAAATTAACCATTGTATCACTTGGTAAGGTGCCTGAAGGTCTCTTTAAGAACTGTTTTGCTATTTGACCTACTTGACTTTCTAAACTCTGAATAACTGCTCCTTGATTTTGAAAATTAGCTTTTGTTTCCTTTATAAACGTGATGGTGCTAAGAGTAAGTTTCTCAACAATACTTTCAAGGTTTGATAGCTTTTCTTATTGAGATTGTGAAGATGGTTATTGATAGGGAGGTGGTGGTGGTGGTCTTAGCACATTCTGATTAGTCCATGAAAAATTTGGATGATTCCTCCACCCTAGATTGTAGTGTTGGAATATGGGTTACCTTGTGATCTCGAAGGATTGCCCATATAATTAACCTGCTCTTGAGGAATAACACCTGAAATACTTCTTTCACATCTACCATTGGCATGGTTACCTCCACAAAAATCATAAATTAGAGCTTGATGATTAACTGCACTTACCTGCATCTTACCAAGCTGCTTTGTAAGGTTGGCAATTTGCTGCGAAAGATTCTTATTCTGTGCAAGTAAGGCATCGAGAGTGCTAAGCTCTATAACTCCCTGTTTGATCACTGCTCTCCCACTAGGCATCTGATATTCATTGGTAGCCATAGTGTCAAATAATTCCTGAGCCTCTTCAGAAGTTTTATTGTTTGAAGACTCACCTGCAGATGTATCTACCATAAGTCTTGTGGAATGATTTAAACCATTATAAAAGATCTGCACCTACTGCCAAACTTCGAAAGCATGATGAGGACATTTTCTAAGTTGCTCTTTAAATCTTTGCCACGCTTCATAGAGAAATTCTCCTTGATTTTGAGTAAAGTAAGTAATCTCATTCCTTATCTTCACAAACATTGATGGAGGGAAATACCAAGTGAGGAACTTACTAACCAAATCATCCCAAGTTGAGATGCTTCCTTGAGGCTGGGTGGTGCGTGAAATCCATAAGTGTACGGTTTCGTCGTCAAGTAATAAAAAGATCGAATCCACAGGGACTGTGTCTATGAATACTAATTAATTAATTAATTCAATTCAATTAAACAAAGGGGATAAAATTATTGATTGATAAGAATGTAGTAACCAAGCAATTAAGTAAATAATTATTAAAGTACAAAATTAAGAACAAAAACAGCAATTTATCAAGAAAGATATTCAGATTCAAGAAAGCTTCCAAGATTGGGGTACCACAATGATACAAGACAAATCCTAATTGACAACCCTTTTATTAAATCTGAAATTCAATTGAAGGTGAATTACCTTAAATTAGTTAATGTTCTTTCTCAAGATACAAGATCCGTGCCCAATTAAACCAATTCCTACTCTCGTGGTAATTGAATTTAAATTGAACCCATTATGCTTTGTGGTAATTCATTGAATCCTCGAAAGGCTAAGACTACTCTCGTGATTTAGACCTTAAGTTCAATTCTTATAGTTCCAACACCTAGGTTCACCTCTCAGTACGTCCCTAAATGCCTATGAGATGCAAATAAGTGGCCAGCAAATTCACAAGAATAAGAGCAATAAGAATTGAATCAAAGAATATTCAAGATCAATAAAAGGGGAAACAACGTCAATTAATCATTATCAAAGTATCAAAGGGCATTGCCCAATCCTAGAAACAAAGGAAACTACTCAGACATAGAGAAGAAGAAATCAGAAAACATGTTCTTAAACATCCAAACCCGTAGCAAAGAGAGAAGAGGGGTGAAAGATGGAGATCAAGAGCCTCCAAGAGTGCCTCCTTTCAACCAATTTAGAACACCCTCATTGTATTTAGAACCTCTATTTATAACCCTAGGGTTTTAATTGGCTAAAAAGCCCCCAAAAGAAATAAAAAGAAAAATATAAAAACTGCTGTGTGCTACAATCCACGGCCGTGGTCAGTTCTGGATTTAAGTTTGTCAAGCTGACTCTCAACCACGGTCGTGGTGGACACCACGGCCAGGCCGTGGTTGATTCTGGAATTTTGATTTTGCTTTTCTTGACTCCCTCGAACCATGGCCGTGATAGAAACCACGGGCAGGCCATGGATCCCTCTGGAATGGTTTTTTTGCACCTTTTTGCTATCCATTAAGCTCCAACTTCAAACATGCAAGCATTCCATTCAATCCAAGGTCAATTCAACATTAATCCTGCACAAGAATACCAAAAACACCACAGTTATCCGAACTAAGGAAAAAAATAAACCAAAAGGGAAACTAAAATACCTAAAATGCTCAAGAATGCATGCAAAACAAGAACAAAACATGATGTTATTTCACACACATCAAATCCCCCCAAGCTTAAGACTTTGCTTGTCCCCAAGCAATAATTAATGCCAAACCAAGAAGTGGGATCAAAAGACAATAAAGAATAAGGAACCCGAGAAAACAATATCCAAGCAATAGGCTAAGGCAAACAAAGAATCTGAGAGGTAATCAAAATCAAGTCCAATTAGAGGCTAAGTTCTCAGAAATCATGCATCCTCACTGATTGAATTAAGTTCACTCCACTAACCACACTCAGAGTGTTTAAAGGGTGAAAACCATACGCTCAAAATCCTTCAAAGAAAATGCACTTCCATATGCTTGATAAGAAACCAAATTTCTACTAATAATCAGCATGCATGCAAGAATCAAAAGGTCTTTCAATGGTTGTAATAGGGCCATGGGAATGATGTTAGGTAAGGTAGAGAAAGGAAGGTATGCACAAAGGGCTAACCAAATTTTCAATAATCACCAGAAATACAATAGAACATAAATGGAGCAAAGGTTTTTTTTTTTTCAAAAAGGATCATAACTCCACATTTCCAAGTATTTTCTTCCTTTCTTTTCCTTCTCCTCTTTCTCCTCTTTTTCAAGCTTTCATCTCATGATGTTTCTTTTATTTTTCTTTTTTTTTAGAAAGAGGAAGCTCAAATACATATAATTCCTAACACAACTTTCAAGCCCAATTCACTCCATTTAATATTCTAAATGATAACCAACAATGTTTCAGCATAGGTATCATGAAAACAAGTATGCAATAGGCTCAAAATGGGCAACTAGAGGATGAAAGTGTAACAATTTCAGAAGGCCAGAAAAATACCTAAAATGCCTTAATCACATTCAAGCATGCAACCAAAATTTTTGCCTCAAAAAGGTTTCAAATCAAGTTCTAGAGCACATGATCAATGAGGAATATCACTCAACACAAAGAATGAGAACAAAAATCATATAGTGCATAAATCTCATATAGGTTCAAAACTCACATTTAGAGGTTTAAAAATCAATGAGAAGCATAAATTCAAAGAACATATGCTAATTATCAACTATCAAAAGATCACCTCTACTATTAATTAAAACAATGCCTGTAGCCTATCACAAGAATCAACAAATTGGGTTCCAAATCAATACCATCTCAAAATCCTCAAAAGAGAGGGGCACAGAATGCATGAGACTAATGAAAATGAAAATATGAAAATACCCCCCAAGCTTAAAACTTACATTGTCCCTAATGTAAAAATCTAAAACAAGAGAAGGGATAAAAGAAAAGAACTCATTGCGGTGGTGGAAAAACCTCTGGTGTTCCATCCATGGCCATGGAACTTTTCATGAGCTGGCTGTGGAACCTTCTGACTTCACTATTCTTCTAATTTGAGCTTCAAAAAGGGTCAAACCTAAACAATATCCATGAGATAAAGATCAAACCAGCAATCCAACACACAAAGTCAAAAGAAAAAGAATAGGATGTAACCTCCAACCGCGATTGTAAGTTTGGGAATATGGATCATTCCTCCCCTTTTGGTTGAAGTCATGGAAATTATGGCATGATTCACTTGCTCCACCAGTGCACCATGTGAGGAACCCATTCCAACTTGGCATTCAGCACCTATATGTCCCTGTGCTCCACAAATCTCACAAAAATTGTTAGAGGCACCTATGGCATTAACATGAGCTTTCTCAAGCATGTCAAAACGTTTATTCAAAGAATCAAACTTTGACATAATTAAATCAACACCATCTACCTCAAACTTACCTACCGAGAGCTTTCTCGGGTTGTGCCCTCTTTCATTGGCCCATTGGTGATGATTTGAAGCTATACTCTCAATTATCTCATAAGTCTCTATGAGCCTCCTATTCATCAGAGCTCCACCAGCTGCGGAGTCAAGAGACACCTTCGAAGAATATTCCAAACCATTGTAGAAGGTGTGGACAATCAACCATTTCTCTAACCCATGGTGTGGGCAAGCTTCCAGCAAAGCCTTATATCTATCCCAAGCTTCTGATAATGACTCGCCATCTTTCTGAACAAAGCTTGTGATTTGTGTCCTTAGGTGAGCAGTCTTGGAAGGTGGAAAGAATTTATCCAAAAAGGCTTGCTCTAATTGGTCCCAAGTAGTTATCGTCTCAGCAGGAACAGACTTCAGCCAAGTTCTAGCTCTATCTCTCAATGATAGAGGAAACAGGCGGAGACGAATAGCATCAACAGAGGCGCCTTCGATCTTGAGGGTATCACAGAAATCCAAGAACATATCCACATGATGATTAGGATCCTCTGACGGCAATCCTCTAAACTGGTTCTGCCTTATCATAGACAGTAAGGCAGGAGGTATGGCGAAGTGCCTAACTTCAATATCTGGTCAAGCAATTCCAGATCACAAACCCCGAGCATTAAGGGCTGCATACTCTTTTAACGGTTTATTATCCTCAGCTGCTACCATGACAAGTGGTGGTTCGGATATTTTTCTTACTCTTTGTCTTTGTTGTCTTCTCCTTCTACGTAAAGTTCTTTCAATTTCAGGATCTGCTTCAACAAGAAACCCGGAACGTTTAGTACTTTGCATAAACAAGAGAAATTACCTGCAGAGAGTCAAAGAGAAATCAAGAACGTAAGAACCAAATAAAAGAAAAAGGTTTAAAATAATTAAATTAAAAATTAAATTAATATTCAAGAAAAACACAGTCCCCGGCAACGGCGCCAAAAACTTAGTGCGTGAAATCCGCAAGTGTACGGTTTCATCGTCAAGTAATAAAAAGATCGAATCCACAGGGACTGTGTCTATGAATACCAATTAATTAATTAATTCAATTCAATTAAACAAAGGGGATAAAATTGTTGATTGATAAGAATGTAGTAACCAAGCAATTAAGTAAATAATTATTAAAGTGCAAAATTAAGAACAAAAATAGTAATTTATCAAGAAAGATATTCAGATTCAAGAAAGCTTCCAAGATTGGGGTACCACAATGATACAAGACAAATCCTAATTGACAACCCTTCTATTAAATCTAAAATTCAATTGAAGGTGAATTACCCTAAATTAGTTAATGTTCTTTCTCAAAATACAATATCCGTGCCCAATTAAACCAATTCCTACTCTCGTGGTAATTGAATTTAAATTGAACCCATTATGCTTTGTGGTAATTCATTGAATCCTCGAAAGGCTAAGACTACTCTCGTGATTTAGACCTTAAGTTCAATTCTTATGGTTCCAACACCTAGGTTCACCTCTCAGTACGTCCCTAAATGCATATGAGATGCAAATAAGTGGCCAGCAAATTCACATGAATAAGAGCAATAAGAATTGAATCAAAGAATATTCAAGATCAATAAAAGGGAAAACAACGTCAATTAATCATTATCAAAGTATCAAAGGGCATTGCCCAATCCTAGAAACAAAGGAAACTACTCAGACATAGAGAAGAAGAAATCAGAAAACATGTTCTTAAACATCCAAACTCGTAGCAAAGAGAGAAGAGGGGAGAAAGATGGAGATCAAGAGCCTCCAAGAGTGCCTCTTTTCAACCAATTTAGAACACCCTCATTGTATTCAGAACCTCTATTTATAACCCTAGGGTTTTAATTGGCTAAAAAGCCCCCAAAAGAAATAAAAAGAAAAACATAAAAACTGCTGTGCGCTACGATCCACGGCCGTGGTGGGTACCACGGCCAGGCCGTGGTCAGTTCTGGATTTAAGTTTGTCAAGCTGACTCTCAACCACGGCCGTGGTGGACACCATGGCCAGGCCGTGGTTGATTATGGAATTTTGATTTTGCTTTTCTTGACTCCCTCGAACCATGGCCGTGGTAGAAACCACGAGCAGGCCGTGGATCCCTCTGGAATGGTCTTTTTGCACCTTTTTGCTATCCATTAAGCTCCAACTTCAAACATGCAAGCATTCCATTCAATCTAAGGCCAATTCAACATTAATCTTGCACAAGAACACCAAAAACACCGCAGTTATCTGAACTAAGGGAAAAAAACAAATCAAAAGGGAAACTAAAATGCCTAAAATGCTCAAGAATGCATGCAAAATAAGAACAAAACATGATGTTGTTTCACACACATCACTGGGCTTGTAGCCAGCTCTTGGCTTTATCTCTCAAAGAAAATGAAAAAAGTCTTAATCGTATGGCATCATCACTAGTTCCATTATATTTGATAGTATCACAGAGCTGCAAGAAATTAGTGATGTGCAAGTTTGGATCTTCTGTCTGACCTCCCCCAAACTGATTCTACTGCACTAGCTATAGAGCGCTAATTTAATCTCAAAATTGTTTGCTTAGATAGCAGGTTGCATATTACTGGTTGAGACATTTTCAAAAGATGGAGTTACATAGTTGATGCGTGAAATCCGCAAGTGTACGGTTTCGTCGTCAAGTAATAAAAAGATCGAATCCACAGGAACTGTGTCTATGAATACCAATTAATTAATTAATTCAATTAAATTAAACAATAAGGAATATGATTGTTGATTAAGAAGAACGTAGTAACAAAACAATTAAATAAAAATCAAGAAAACAGAATTCAGAACAAAAATAACAAGTTATCAAGAATGGTATTCAGATTCAAGAAAGCTTCCAAGATTGGGATACCACAATGATACAAGATAAATCCTAATTGATAACCTTTTTATTAAATCTGAAATTCAATTTAAGGTGAATTACCCTAAATTAGTTAATGTTCTTTCTCAAGATACAAGATCCGTGCCCAGTTAAACCAATTCCTACTCTCGTGGTAATTGAATTTAAATTGAACCCATTACGCTTTATGGTAATTCATTGAATCCTCAAAAGGCTAAAACTACTTTCGTGATTTAGACCTTAAGTTCAATTCTTATGGTTCCAACACCTAGATTCACCTCTCAGTACGTCCCTAAATGCCTATGAGATGCAAATAAGTGGCCAGCAAATTCACATGAATAAGAGCAGTAAGAATTGAATCAAAGAACATTCAAGATCAATAAAAGGGGAAACAACGTCAATTAATCAATATCAATGTATCAAAAGGCATTGCCTAATCCTAGAAACAAAAGAAACTACTCAGACATAGAGAAGAAAGAATCAGAAAACATGTTCAAGAACATCCAAACACGTAACCCAAGAGAGAAGAGGGAAAAAAAATCAAGAACAAGAGCCTCTAATGTGCCTCCTTCCAAACCAAATTAGGATCCCCTAATTGTATTCAGAACATCTATTTATAACCAATGATTTTAATTGGCTAAAAAGCCCCAAAAGAAATAAAAATAAAAACTAAAATTCTGCTGCGCACTGCGATCCACGGCCGTGGTGGGTACCACGGCCAGACCGTGGTCAGTTCTGGATTTAAGTTTGTCAAGCTGACTCTCAACCACGGCCGTGGTGGCCACCACGGCCAGGCCGTGGTTGATTCTGGAATTTTGATTTTGTTTTTCTTGACTCCCTCAAACCATGGCCGTGGTAGAAACCACGGGCAGGCCGTGGATCCCTCTGGAATGGTCTTTTTGTACCTTTTTGCTATCCATTAAGCTCCAACTTCAAACATGCAAGCATTCCATTCAATCCAAGGCCAATTCAACATTAATCCTGCACAAGAACACCAAAAACACTGCAGTTATCCGAACTAAGGGAAAAATAAACCAAAAGGGAAACTAAAATGCCTAAAATGCTCAAGAATGCATGCAAAATAAGAACAAAACATGATGTTGTTTCACACACATCAATAGTCAGCCAAAGTGCATCTTCTTTGTGCAGTAGTGTTCTCGGCCATCTTTTCTTCTAAGCTCATTCTTTCTCTGGTTGCTTTCTTGTTTGCTCTTACTATTCTTGTTATCTCCGTATCAAAAATCAATTCTTCTGTATCCACAATACCTTGCATAAATAAACAAATAAGCAAATCAGAGTGAAGTAAAGAAAAGAAATTAAAATAAAAATAAAAATAAATGACTAATAAAAATAAACAAAGAAAATAAGAATGAATAAAAAGAACCAAATTAAAAAGAAAATCAAATAAAGAAAAATAAAATTAAATAAGGAATAAAAAATGCTTAAATTAGTGTCTCTTCAACTAATATTTAATATTGAAAACAATAATCCCTCGCAACGGCGCCGAAAACTTGTGATATTGGCAAGTGTACCAAATCACAAAAGTAAAAAAGAGTGAGTTGAGTATCATTCCCACAAGGTTTATGTTGTCAATTACTAAATTCGTCAAATCGACATTATTCAAGATATCGAAAAAAGAGTTGGTAAAAACAAAAATAAGAAATAATAAGAAAACATAACAGGGGTGAAATTTTATCAATTGAGTAAAGATAAAAGACAATGATATGAAAGTGTTATGAGTCAGATTTCACTTGAACTCTTTTAATGCAAAATCAAATATTGACTTAATCAAGTTTTATTCAAATGATTCATGGTCAATTCCCAAAATTAATCAATATCCAATCCCTTGGTATATTAATCTTCTTCACACTATTTAGTATGAACTAATCCCTTAGTCTAGCCCTAAATAGAAAAGACATGATTAAAAATAAGAGAATTAAGAGAAAGACTAACAACCCACAACATTTATTCCTAGCGATTGTAAAAATTGTGGTGTTTATAACAAGTTCTAGGTTTGTGCATAATTTTCCCAAATCATACATAACCCAAAATCATTCCCAAATTGGCCAGATTTAGAAAAATATTAAGAAAAGAGAAACACGTAAATCATGAAATTAAAACATAAATTAAACCCATAAAAGAATTCACATTATCCAAGTATCAAGATCAATCATCATCCCAACAAAAAAGGTTTAGTTACATATGAAAAAAGAAGAACACAAAGGGAAGAATACGACAAACTCCATTATAAATAAGTGGAAAGGTTGAAGAGAATTCTTAATATTTAAGCCTAATTGGGCCCATACCACTTTAGGATTTGTGCCTATTGAAGGTTGCTGCGTTCTGTCCAAGTGTGTGTTATTCATTGGCGTAACTTTTCTATTTATAAAGAAATCAACACTGCTATTTACGTGACCAACACTCAGGCATTGGGTTTACAGCACTCAAGCATTGGACATCTTTTTTGAAATTCTTTTGCATGGATCGTGTGCTCAGGTGGTGAACATCCAGCACCAAAGCACTGGATGCTAAATGGAATTTCCTTTCTTTTTCTTGCTTGTTCAGATGTCTTGTCTTTTCCATAGGCAATTACCTATAAAAACACATAAAACACAAAATAAAAACACAATTAAAAATACTAATAAGATAATAAACTTGAGAACAAAACTCAATTAAAATGTGATGAAAACTCAGAATTTGAACCGTAAAAATATGAATTTTTAAAGGTTCATCACCTTGAAAAATCTCCAAAGCCTTGGCTATTTGGGCTTTAAGTAGGTTTTCTTCATTTCTCAACTCCTCTTGAGCCTTTGCTAGCTCTTGTTCTCGTTCCACTTCATCCATGGTCCTTACTTAGGATCGAGTACTATAAGGGTGTTGTGGAACCAGGATTCCTTCTTTTTGTGATACCTTTTTATATCTTCAAATATGAACAAAAAAAATCATTGATGTGCACCAAACAAAGCCATGATTGTTATCTTGGTTTGTTTATTGAAGTGCTACTAGGCCATTTGAATTCAAGTGACTTTCCAAAACGAATAAAGAATGGTGGCAAGTAATCATTTTAGGAAACAAACCAATAAATGAGTTTATTGAGAAGAAATGCAAAAATGGTTGAATGTACAAAGTTCCCTTAGTTGTCCAATGAAACAAGGATTACCTAGGTTCGGTACCTATCCTAAAGGATTAATTCTATAGACCATGGTGGCTATAGGGTCATTCTAGTAAGTGATGACTTTGGTTCTAGACCCTAATTAGACAAAAGGTCCCCAAATTGCTCTTTACTATCACCAACACTTTGACTAGCAAGAGTCCTCAATCTTCATCCATGATAGGTTACAAGTAGAAAAGTTCAATTTGACTAAGGGGTTTTTATGTGCAAGCCTCTCAAAGCAACAATACTTTACCCTCTATCTAAGCCTATAAGGAATCAAACCCAAGTATAGAGCTTGTGTGTGCAAGTGTAGTGCACAGTGTGTGAGAGGGAACATGTAAACAAATTTATTCACAATGTGTAAGTACAATGCTTATGATGCAAACAAATGCAAAACAATATGAAGAAAATAAACAATTGATGTAACAAATAAAAATAAAGAGGACCAACATCATTAAAAAGGCAAATAACAAGAGATTAAAACAAGACTTAATCCTCCACTGTCCCCAGTGGAGTCGTCAAGTTGTGGCAACGTCCCTCTCGATATGGCGCACCCTTTTTGGAAAGGAAAAATAAAAAGAAAATACATGCATAATGCAGATGATGATGCAAGAGATGGATTCACTACCAATCAATTTATCCATTGAAAAAGGAATGGTTCGATAGAATACCTAAAAATTGTACGTGCTTTAGAGTTCAGATTCGGAGGTTGATTACGGGTATGAATGGTATTAGCACCATATGTCATCTATTCTAAGAATAGTTACCTATTTAATCTAATGCTATTTGTAAAATTAATTAAGTTGTTCCTTTATTATTTAAGAGAATTTTTTGTTATTTTTTATTTTAAATGTCTCATTTTGTCAGCATGTTATCAAAGATGATAAATGACAGAGATAGAGGATGAGTGGCTAAATAGTAATTATTGTGAAACAGAATTCAAGCCCACAACATATGACATGAAAGTGGTGCATTGAAAATATTAATTTTTCTAAGAAAAAGGTTTTCAAAATATTTATTTCTGAGGAAATATTTTTAATAGCATGAATTATTCGTGAAAATGAATTTCACAAAGAAATATTATTTTATTTTTTGAGAATGAATGATTAAAAAGATTTTGTATCCACCACAATCATAATGTTAGGGTTATGTGAAATTGTTCAAATTTATTTAAAGATTTTTATTTTGATATTTTTATGGAAATATTTTTAGTTTTAATTCACAAACTATTTTATTTTTAATGTGAAAATTAGACCTCACCAAAATTCCTGACAAAATCCAAAGGTCTCAAGAATATTGGGAAGAGTTTATCTTATCGGTATCACAACCCTCTCCCAATGTTTTCATCATCAACCGATTTTAAATTGTTTGATTTGCGCATGAATGCAAACATAATTGAGTTAAATTGAATGCTAATGTAAACGTATAATAATATGGTCACAAGAAATAATTTGAGATATAGAATAAGATATTTTTATTGGAGATTTTTACAGCCTCACTCGCACTCTTGGTAGAACTATAAAATCTCTCCTCAGATGAAGAAAGTCAAGATATTATGGTATAACGATCAATCTTAATTATTTCGCCATCAAAATCTTATCCTATATTTTGAATTTATTTTTACAAAATATGAAAGAACAAAAAATTAAATAGTAAGAAAAATAAATATCTAATATAACCACAAGTATGTAAAATGGGATGGTACAACCCATCAGAGAGTATGTGATTTTATCATTCTTTATTTTGTTTTATTTCATGTTATTTGATTATCATCATTATTATTTTTATAAAGAAACAGGAAAATCACAAAGTCCAGGTTATAGTAATAAGTTCAAGCCCAAGACCACAAAAACCAATCAATCAGCCCAAAACACAAACAAAAATACTGTAGAACAAGAGATTGGCCCAAAAATTAACCAGCTTAGGTCAGAATAGAAAGTCAACTGTTACGGGGTCAAAAATTCAAATGAGACCCAAATATTTGAGTTTTAAAAACAAGAAGGGAAATACTGAAGTAACAGAGCAGGAGAAATTGTTGTCTAAATAATAAGCACCTAATTGAGTGGACAGGTTTAAAGATTTTTATAAATAATTATGTTATATAATTAATTTTAAAAAAATTAATAAAAATACTTGATTAGTTTAATACATTGAACTGTGATACTCATGATTTCATGATTTTATGGTTCAAGTAAAAATTTGTCACTTCACAAATCACTGGTTCATGAAACTCCACACCATATCGTGTCCACCGTCTCAGGCGGCGGTGTGGCATTGGGAATGCGTTGTACGACGGATCTGGTGTTCGTCATCGGTTTGGTGGGGAAGAGTGGGCTCTATTTCTGGGTGTTTTCGGTTTCAGAGAGCGGTTGAGACGGTGGCTTAGAGTGCTAGGTGCTGGTACAGTGGTGGTCCCGTTTGGTGGAGTTCCCCGTGGTCTTGGATCGCCGGCGGGGTGGTTCATGTAGTGTTTTAGGGTGTTGGCAGCCGCGGGTCTGGGCAGCGGCGAAGGTTCATGGTGGCTGCCGAGTAATGGCGGAGAGTGAGCTGTAGGGGCTTGAAGTAGTCTTACAGAGACTGTGTTTGTGGTGGTACAGATTATGGTTCAATGGGTTGGGATTTTTGGGTTTCTGTTCTTGTTCTGATTTTGTGTTTGCATTTTGATGGTGGTTATTGTATTGGTGATGATGGTTTATTAATATGTTAACGATTTTGGGGGTTTGAGTTTTCTGAGGGTTGCTGAGTCTATGTGTGGGGTTTGTCATAAGGATTAGTGGAGTGTTATTTGTGGTTAATATAGGTATGGCATTGAAGTTATTTCATTACATTTGATCAGAGGCAAATCAATACAAACAAGTTGCGATGACAGTGATTCAAAGTCAAAAAAAGGAAGGAGAGTGGGGAGGGGTTCTTACAGATGAACAAGCCTATGTTTCTCCACCCAAACTCCTTTGAACCTAGCTCGAATCTCTCACTTTCCTCTCACACTCGGTTTCCAGTATTCTTTTCTCTTCCACTGCTATCAGGAAGGAATCTTTTTTCTTTTTATTTTTTATTTTTTCACTGACGTGAGTTTAAATAGAAAAACTAAGGAGATCAACTTTCCTTTCTCATGTTTCAGCTCTTCTCCTCCCATCCTCACCAATTGTTTCATTCCCTTTTTGTGCTTGGCCTGAGGCTACGGGGAGCTCCCCAAGGCCACAGCTGGCCTCTTCCTCTTTGGTGATATCATTTGAAAAATCTCATTCACGTATTCCTATTTATTCCCTTAATACCATTTACGTGAAATTGTTGCAACTGTTCTTTTTGTTTCCTGTATCCTGTTAGTTTTCAGGAGTTCAAACGGTTTGAGATAGATTGGCCAAGCTCATGTTGAATTCACAAAACATTGTGATCTTTAGGATTGTCTGCTTTTGGGTTAGTTTTTAGCTTTTGGTATTGGCTCCAAGAGCCCAACAATGTTTAGATTAAGTGGACCAAAATGAAGAGATGTGTATTTGCTATTATTTTCTTTTTAATTTTAACAAAGTAAAAGGTAAATAGACAAAAAAGCATTTTTTCTTTTATTTTCATTGTCAACAATAATAAAATTAAGCAAAATAAATGAGGTAAGAAAATGCTGGTAGCGTTCAAAACAATGGAATCAAGTTCCAAGCATCAAATTATTAGTAACTTGATCAAACAAATAAAAATTTGAAAAATGGTCAAATTTGAGTATCAACAAATATCTTTTACAATGATTTGAATAATCCTTCCTTTTTGAAATAGTTTTTGGTGCAGAGTTACCTACCTTATTCTACTATAAGAGCCGAATTGAAAAAAAAGAAAAAAAAATAGGCTCATCCTTGTTTTTGGCAAGTCTTGTCGATTTCTTATTTCTTATTCTATACAAATTTTTAATGGATGGAATGGACTATTTGTCATATATTGAAAATTTAAGCACATAAATTACTAAAATTTAAACTGTTATGAGCTATTAGCCAAAAGACAAAAATTGAATAAGTTAAATATTTACATTTTAACCTAAATTAAATAAAAAAATTAAGAAAGATTATTTTTGCACATATTTAATACAAAAATAGACAAATGAAAAATTGAAAAATGAAAAGCAACTTAGGTTTATTGACAACGATTCATGTATGTAGGTTCGTTCATAGAACGAAAAAAATGAAAATGAAAATTTCTCTACTAGTTTGGCATGGTCTAAATAGGAGACATATTAACCCAAGGGTAGATTAAGTGATAGACGAGCATATGATAGGTAGTTAAGTATACAATTTTATATTTAAATTTTAGTTATATTAATTACTTGATGTCATATTACGAGAAATATAATTATAAATCTCTTAGTCCAATGTGGATAGACTGGATTTAGGGAAGTAATTAATTAAGATAAACACATATTGACTCAAGCATTACCTAGCCACAATATAAAAAAAAGGTAGTTGGATTGAGGTTGGTTCAACTTAGCATGCATTATTATTTATTATAATGATATTCTTTTATTATTTTATTAGAGTTTAATTTTGATGCATTGTTATTATAAAGTTTTTTAGACCATCAAATAATCATATATTATCACATATGTGATTTTTAATATAATAATTTAGAGAGTTAAATAATTTTTATAATATGACAATGCATGATTGAATGACAACATAAAAAATCTTTACACTAATGATATATTCAAATTAAATCCATTTTATTATGTATCTTGTCCGTCTTAGCATTTTATGATTTTGATGAAAATTTGTGTTGGAAAACTATTTTGGTCTGGCAGAAAACTTTTAAATTTTTCTTGAAAAAGATTTATCAAGATATTTTAGACTTTCAGCAAAAAAAATCTGATTTTTTTTAAGAAAATGTGAAAAAAATAGGATTTTCTACCCAAAACTAACGTTTCAGTAAGGAGTTTATAAATATCTTTACTTTGAAAATCGGTATTTGTTAATGTTTTTCCAGTTTTATTTCTTACTAGTAAGTAGTTCATGCACGGTTTTTTTAATATAAATTTTAATGTCTTTTAATTATATTTTATTTAAACTTTTGATGTGTATAAACTTAGTTTTTAGCATAATATACATGTATTTAGTAATATTTTTTAAAAAAATAACAAAGAACAAAAGATGAGATTTGATTAAGCAAATAAATATGGAATTGATTAAGGCAAATTTAAAAATTAATAAAGTATACTTGATTTGCAATACATGAAAAAGAAATAATGAAGATGAGAGTAAATAGAGAGAATTAACATAAAATAAAAATTAATGTAAAAAAAATACATGACATAAGAAAAGAGAGTATTATGAAGAAAAATTATTCTTCTAGAAGAGAATATAATAAGTAGCTCATTTATAAGATATAGATGGATTTCCTTCTCTTCATTCTCCTTATGCTCGAGCTTTGAGGCCGATATTCATATTAAATTCCATCTCAAAATTTCAAATTTGGGCCCAAAATGGTTTGCTTCTGATCAATATTGTGTTATATTTTTAGTGATCACTTTGTTCCTTTTTTTTGGGGGTTAAATAAGGTGGCAAATCTTAATTAAATACAAGATAAAATTTATTCACCCAAAAATAAAGGATAAAATTCAGTAAAAAAAAAACTCAGTTTTAGATGGCATCTGAATAGGTTTTTCTGCTATACAAAAAATGGCCAAGTCTACCTTACAGATCTTTTATCCTTAGCAGTTAGCACGTGTTGTGTGCAACCTTGACTTCGTGAATATTGTTAGTGGCTTGTATCATCTCAAATTTTACGTAAGTTATTTTGTATTCTTCTGCTCTTGCATCGATTGAGCATCTTAACCTTTGATTCAGAAACTTACGCCAATTATTATATATAAAAGGATTGGAGTAATTATGACCTCTTGTTATGAATGAGCACCGCTCGTTTTAGGATCTCAACTCGGGTTAGGAGTGAAACAGTATAACCCCTCCCCATAAAAAAATTGTATTGAGATTTAGTAGTAGTACTCAACTTTTGACAATTTGCTTCATGAATCACGAACCCACTAGAGTGGCGGAAATAAGAATTTAGAAGTTATTATTAGAGCCCGGTGCTTTTTGGAGATAGTTTGAATGAACTTCTTTTTAATTTTAAATTTTATTTAGGAAATTTAGAAATTAAGCTTTTAAAAAGTTTGACTTAGGAAATAATTTTATATTCTCTTAATGAATGTTTTAATAATCCTTTTAATTACTTAAAGAATAAAGTATTAAATGTTTTTTAAATTTTTAAGACATCAAAGGCTTTTGTTTTATCATTTAACACTTATTATCTTAAGTAATCAGAAAGATGTAGGAATCGTAAAAAAAAAAAGGAAAAATAAAATAAGAAGATGTAAGAGAATTTGTTATGATGAAATAGACACTTATACTAAGCAAAGTAATAGAACATAAAATGGTACATAACGCATGGTTATACACACTAGCTTTGCACTACGACACTTTCTCCCTATGAAGCACGGGACACGACACGGATATAGACACAGAAATACATTAAATTAAAAAATTTTAAAACACAGACACGGCACGAACACGACATATATATATATAATTTTGATTATAAATATTTCAAATACAACTCCTCAATGACAACACAAGCATCTTCATTTATAACTAAAAAAGAAACTAACAATAATTAAAAAATTTAGTACACTACCACACAGCAATTTTTTTTTAAAAATTTTAATGGGTTATGTCAAATATGTGTCTGCAGTGTGTCTGAGATGTGTCCTGACCGTATCCGAACCGTGTCTGAGCCAAAAAAATAATTTTTTTAATTAGACACACTCAGACATGTGAGACATACATGTCGTGTGCGAGTCGTTGTGTATCCGTGTCGGACACGTGTCCGACACGCAGACACGCCAGTAAAATAGCGTGTCCGTGCTTTCTAGCTTTCTCCACATGAAGACCATGTTCAGCCTGATAGAAAATTATCAGATTTATTAATCTCAATATTTATGACATATCAATACATATAAAAATTTTAGAATTATCTTGAAAAGAAGTCAATGAGAAAATCATTGTTGAAACCCTTAAAAGCAATATCAATAAGGGAGAAATATTATTCTTATCCTACAGTAGTCGCTCACGCGCCAGTATCAATGAGGCAATTGTACACACTAGAGTGGTTAGAAATAGAGACATCTCCCTATATATATAGAATAATTAAAATAGGTTAAACCTACCCACTATGGAAAACACATATACAGAACTCATAAAACAAAACTCACATATGAGCAATGCTGTAAAACAATAGGCCCATTAATAATACTGATCACAATTTGGGATAAACAAAATGCTCTAATAATTTTGATATGCAATTAATCTGAGTTTTATAAAATTATAATATGATTTATACTAGTTCATAAAAAAATCTAACATTCTCTCACTTGAACAACATAAGTCACATTACATTATTTCAATAAGAAAACAATTCTCCAGATCAATCAAATAATGTGTGGCCATAACATAATATCAAAATCGAGCCAACACTCTCAACAACTGGTCTAAAATGAGGCTATAAGTATATCAACAATGTAGAAAATCATACTTGAAGAAGTACTGATATCATACATACAAGATACTCATATCTCAGTGACCCATCAAAATGTGGTATATGGGTAATGGGAAAACACATATAAAATTTTATGTCAATATATGATCAAAGTGCATTTTCCAACAAAATGGCCCCAAGCATCCACCCAAGATGCTTTGTGAGATTCAATAAACATCTCAACACAATAACAAAATGAGTCTGAGTTCAAAATATCTCTATAATATGCCATAAACAAATAATATTGTGCAGCTAATACTAATAACAATATTATATGGCAACGGCAATAATAACAACATAATTGTTTAAGTTCTCGATACATAAGGTCACAATAAAATTGCAAAACAAACTCCTACTAACCCAAAACATCAGAAGACCTCACTATACCCATATGGGTCACATGATCAACAAAATTTTGACAGCTAAATCTTTGGGTTAGGAGATTTGTTGCCATAAGTTATGTAGGGATATATTCGATACGAGTCTGAAACTCTTGAATTTTCTCTCTAACAAACATGAATTTTGTATCAAAATGCTTTGAGCGCTTATTGATTTGAGAGAAGCATATTATGACAAAGTTATCATAATAAACAGTAAGAGGCCCGGAAATACTCTCCACAACACGAAATTCAGTAATCAAATTCTTCAATCATACCGCTTGACGCGTAGCCTCATAACATGCTATATACTATGTCTCCAAAGTGAAAGTAGTTGTAAGTGTCTATTTAACACTCTTCCAAGAAATAACTACCACTCTCAACATAAAGATATATACCCTGATGTGGACTTGTGGTCACCTGGGCAATCACCACAATCAAAATTAGAATAGTCAATCACCTCAAGGTGATCTAACCTCATAAAAGTTGATATATGATGTTTAGTACCATTTAGATACCTCATAATTTGTTTTGCAGCCTACCAAATAGCCACACCAGGTTTGATCAAGTATCTTCCAAGTACACTAATAATAAAAATAATATCAGAACATGTACAAACTTGAACATACATAAGGCAGCCAATAACGAAAGTATATGAGACCTTCTTTATTTTAGCAACATCTTTATCATTTTGAGGACACTAGTTATTAGAGAGTCTTTCACCCTTTTAAATGGGTGTAACACAAGGATTATAAGATTTCATATTAAATCTATTCAAAATCCTTTTAATATAAGATTTTTTTTAGACAAGACAAGAATACCACGAGATTTGTCATGGTGAATGTCAATGTCCAGTGCAAAAGAGGTATCACCAAGATCTTTCATATCAAAATGCATTGTTAACATCTGCTTAGTCTCATTTAGAAAAATAATATCATTACTAACCAACAATATATCAACATATAAAATAAGAATAATGAATCTACTCCCACTAAACTTTAAATAAATGCATTGGTCAACAATATTTTCTTTAAAACCAAGAGAGTAAAAAATATAATCAAATTTCAAGCACCAATGCCTAGAAGCCTATTTCAATCCATAAATGGATCTTTTAATTTACATGTCATATGTTCTTTACCATCTTCAATAAAAACATCAAGTTGATCCATATACACATCCTCATACAAATCACTATTTAGGAAGACAGTCTTAACATCCGTTTGAAGAAGCTCTTAAACAAAATAAGCAACCAAGGTCATCACAACACGAAAAGAGTCTTTAGTGGAGACCAGTGAGAAAGTCTCCTTATAATCAATGCCTTCTCTCTGGTTATATCCCTTAGCAACAAGTTTGGTTTTATACCTCTCAATTTCACTTCTAGCATCACGTTTGGTCTTAAAGACTCATTTGCAACCAATAGTTTTTACAACCAATAGGCAACTCCACTAATTCCCAAGCATTATTCTTTCTCATAAAAGCTAACTCATCCTCCATAGACACTAACCATTGTGCATTATCAAGACTAACCATAGCCTTTTGAAAGGAAATAGGATTAGAATCCTCAACTAAATTAAACTCACGCTTCTGTAGGTACACAACAAAATCCCTGAATCTAGTAGACTCATTGGATATAGAAACTCGTTCATATTTTCTCATTGGAGTCACAACAACATATGAAATATGTACATTATTTTTTATTTGTTGAAGGATATTGACATTATCAATAGGATCAACAACATCATCATTATGGATCAAAGGAGATGACATTATCCCTGGAAAGGGATCAATAGGAATAAGAATAATAATATGCTCATGTCTAAAATCAACAATCCACCATGCTCTAAGTCCCCTTCAAAATAAACAACCCAATCAAATTCAATAACTATAGTAGTATGAGAAGGACAATAGAACCTAGAATCTCTTGAGCCAATACAATAGCCAATGAAGAAACCACTAATGGTTTTAGGATCAAGCTTCTTCAAATGTGGGTTATAAGGTATCACCTCTGTCCTACAATCCCAAACACAAAAATGCCTCAAAGTAGGCCATTTGCCTAACATAAGCACATATGGAGTCTTCAACACAGATCTACTTAGCACATGATTCAATATATAAGCAATAGTCTTTAAGGCATATCCCCGCAAGAATTTTGAAAGAATAGAATGACTAAGCATGCATCTCACCATATCTATAAGAGTACAATTTTGCATTTCTCCAATAGGAGTATTATGCCCATAAATATTTGTATGAATTAACTATAATATTCCTTTACTCTTGATAACCCTACTCCTTCTGGCTCCAACTGTGAGTTTCTCTTTTATACAATCAACACAAGTATCAAAACATAGAAGTCCAGATCATGAAGAATATTCTCCTTGACCAACCTCTCTATTCTCTCCCTAGAGATATGTCCTAAATGTTTGTGCCATAAGATAGAAGAGTTTTTAACAACTCTACCATGTTTGTTCCCAACAACATTGTTGATATCTAAATGTCGTTAAATCAATAGAAAGGTGTCAATATTTGACATATAGAGGCCATTAGACGAGACTCCAGAAATAATCAAAATGAAATCATAAGGTGAGGAAATTCTCTTATCACTAAAAAGATATGCAACTATCCATAATAGAAACAAGAAATAAGTTCCTTGTCATTGAGGACACATAAATGGTGCCTTTTAACCTAAAAAATATCCAGTACAAAGGTTCAACGAAAAAACACCTATATACTCTACTTTGACACTAACTTTATTTCCTATGTGATCATCAACTCTCCTTCATTTGGCTTTCACCTATTTTGAACTCCAGTAATTTGCTTGTAACGTGAGTAATTGCACCAATATCAAACCAATAAGTGTTATAAGGAAATTAACAAAATTGGATTCAAAACACATTAGAGCCTGGGATTCAACTTCCTTCTTCTCAATCTAATTATTAAACTCTATACAATTAACTCGTTTAAGCCAATCTACAAATTTCATGGCATGTTCACAATCACCATTCACAACATCATGCTTAGTCATGCTCAACACGGAGAGGTCATATGCCCTTCTAGATATGTCAATAGCCTCACAAAAATGGTTGACATTATTTACTTCATGAAAACTCTCCTTAATGGCTTTGTCCACGCTATACTTTATTATCATGAGACAAACTTTATTTAAATGATTACATCTTTCATATTTTGCCCTAATCGCAGCGAAAAACATATCTATGGGCTTTGGGCCTCATCCTTTGAGAGCAACATCAATAATAGAGATGACTTGAAATAAACTCATTGACTCAACCCAGTCATCATAATTGGTCCCACATAACTTTGTCAAAACATTTATTTTCATAAGAAAAGTTGAATCAATATTTTAAAGGGACATTTTCTTGTCGAGTATTTCAATAAACAAGATGAGCAATAACCACAATAAAGCTCTCCCATGCATTTGTAATCCCGTATAAGGGTCTCGAATTCAACGCATGAGTTGACTTCCACAGATATTAAAATCATGTCTCTAAAGTTAGTATCGAGAGGATATTGAAAACTCTAAAGAGATAACCTTAATGCCCTTAACAAATCATTAGGAATTATATTAATAAAGGCAAACCGATAAGGTAAGCGCATTATCAACTTAATCTCCAATGCCACAAAATAATAATATTTTAACAAAAAAATAGTATCTTCCACAATTGGTCTCATGAAGGTGAGCTCACAATTATGCAAAGTGCCCCAAAATAATATTACTTAACAAATCATCAAGAATTACATTAATAAAGGCAAACTAATAGGATAAACGCATTATCAATATAATCCCCAATGCAACATTATTAACAAAATATCACCAAAATGATATCTCAACATAACTAGTCCTGCGAAGGCGAGCTCACAATCATAAAAGGTGTCCAAAAGCTCCACAACATTTTAAATAATTACTCTTATAACAAAATTACATAAAGAATAACAAGAAATAGCAATATATAATATTTTACACAGCATTTTATGCACAAAACAACACTGAAGTTATTTCAGTAACTAAACAATATAAAGTCTGAGAGTACAGATTAAACAATACTCTCAATAGTGTCACAATCATGCTAGAAAGATTCCAGATCAAAACTTGGAGAGTATATAATAATTTTTAACATTATGCAATATTATATATACAATATAGTATTAAAATTATTTAAATAATCAAATAACACAAAATTTGAGAGTGTACAATATATATAATATTCAATAGCATCATAATTATGTAAAGTGCTTCAATACAATATCACAATACTTTAAACAACAACTCTCAGAATCAAATCGCATAAATAACAACAAAAAAAATATTTTCAAAATATTATATATTAATTTATGCACAAAATGTAACACTCTAGAAAACATGTTAGACATGTATATAGTTACAGAGGTAGCTTAATACTTACTTAACATGTCTGTGGAGTTTTGTGTCTTTCTGAGCACGTTTAGTCACATTGTTGTACCACTATGTGTGAAATATAACTGTTATTTACTCCGAAAGTGGCTTAAACTGCTTAGTTTGTGAAAATAAATGTGGAGAGTTTGTTTGTAGGTCAAAAATATATGATTTGTGCTACAGTTAAAGTTTGAGGTTAATCAGAGTTAGTTTGACATTTTTAATCATACTGGTTGTGTGTTTAAGTGCCAGATTGACCCCCAGTTAATATGAAAATATTAGTTTTTTGTGTGTCGCGACTGGGATCGCGGCGAAAAATAGCAACTCATTGGATTTTAAAAATATGAAAAATGAGAAAATGGAGTCGCCACCAATTTTATTTTAATTAGGAAAAAAATTGGAAAACCTTTCTTTGAAAATGGTCTTTGAAACCAGATTGGATTCGGGAGTCGGTTATGCTTAGGGAAGGGCGGAAACTTAATCCCACTACACTCCTAACACACCCGTCCTAAGACGGTACCTTAGGTTAATTGTGCAAATTATTAACAATCCTTGGAATATTTATTTTATCCCTTTTGCAAAAAAAAAAAAATTGTAACTATTTATAAAAAAAGAAACCACAAAATTATGAAAATTTAAATTTGGCTTGACAGAAATGAAATTCTGCTCCTACGTATCCCCTGGTGCAATGGGGAACTCAAAGTTACGTAGTTCTTTAGAAAATAAGTGTGGGTTGATTGATTTTATCTAAGAAAAAAAACTTTTATTTGAAAACATATTTATTCTTACACAGGGTTCAAGTTAACACCAGGCTACTCAACAAACCCTTATGATCCAAATGACATTGAAGGTAGTATTCACTACTCAATCATCATCATTGGTCATTGCATGGATCAAAAGATTTTTATTTCTTTATTTGCTATTTTTATATTCTTTTACCCTTCTTTTCTTTTTTTCTCACCAAGAAAAGTGTATCATTATTGCCTTAGCATGAAATAGGCAGCAGCCTACGTGATTCAAACTCAGACCTCAAAAGGCAGTCAACAACTCAATTTAAAGGAAAAAGAGCTTGAAAAACTTGGGTAACAACAACAGAGCACATACCAAAGGACGTTTGGGGAGGGATTTGGACCCTGAGGTTCGACGGTCGGTTTGAGGAGATGGGGTGGTTCTGTTTTGGGGTTCGACAATCGATTGGAGGAGATGATGGAATGGTTCTGTTTTGGGGTTCGACGGTCAGTTGGAGGATATGATGGTTTGTGAAGCTGGTCGGTGAAGGTCGCAATGGTATGGTTCGACGGTCAGTAGAGGGGGTATGATGGTGTTTGCGAAGTTGGTCGAAGGTCACAGCGGTGCGGTTCGACAGTTGATGGGGAGGATGTGATGATTTGAGATTCGATGGTTTAAGTGAAGAGGATTTGGTTCTTTTTGGGAGTTCGACAGTCAGTTGAAGGTGAAGATGGGATGGTTCGGGTGATGGGGGTTGTGGAGGCTTGTTTTTGGGGTTCGACGGTCGAATGTGATGGAGTTTGGTTGATGGTGTGAAGATTTGTATGGGTTGTCGGTAAAGGTAGTGGAACTCACGGTTTGACGGTCAATTCTGCAGTTAGGTTCGGTAGTGTTTGGAGAGGTTATGAGAGTTGCTTGGGTGATGGGGGTTATGGAGGCTTTGAAGATAGTGAGTGTTTTGGAGGTGAAAGGGAAGTGATCGGATTTGAGGTTCGACGGTCGGGTATAAGTTGGGTTTTTGAGGTGATTTCGCGTAATGGATGGTTGAAGGATGGTGGTGTGGGTTCACAGTAATAGTGAGAGAGGATGGTGAAGGTTGATATATGGGGATTCGATGGTCGGTGGGGGTATGATGGTTGTTGGGTCGACGGTCGGTGCGGAGGATTCGGGAGTTCGACGGTCGGTTAGTTGAAGGGAAGGATCTGGCTTCTTGGGTTTTGACGGTCGGAGAGGGTGCCGGTGAGAGGATGGTAACCGGTGTTGGTGAGGTTCGACGGTCGGTTTAGGAGATTGGATGGTTCGACGGTCGGATATGATGGAGTTGGGTTGATGGTGTGAAGGTTTGGATGGGTTATTGGTGAGGGATTTGGAGCTCACGGTTCGACGGTCGGTTAGTCAAAGGTCATGGTTGAGGGAAAGGTTAAGGAAGGTGTTGTTTACGTGTGCATGGGTTGATGAAAAGTAGATGTTTTTGGTCTGGAAAAGGTTGAACGTGGGTAGTTGAAGATGAAAGTAACAAAAGGGAGATGGGTTCACGGTTGGAGAGGGGATATTGAGTTTCAGTCAGGGAGGCTTGAGTGGATATATGATATTCATTTCAGGTTGGGTGCAGAGGGATTCAGGAGTTGTGTGCAAGTGAGAATAGTTAGCATAAATGAGCTACATGACATAAATGCAGAAGGTTACCTGTGGAGTTCAAGGTAGAGCAGTTGAAGTGAATGCTATTCCTCAGCAAGGCTTCTGTCTCCTTCTTGTTCCCTTCTCTTTGTCCCCCTTGTGATGGCTGTGCTTCTTGGAAAGTTCGCGATGAAGGTGGTGAAATGAAGGGGGAGGTGTTGTTTTCTGGTGATGAAGGTGGTGAAATGGAAGGTGTTTGCAGGTTCAGTTTTGGGGTGGTAGGAAAGTGAAAGAATGTGGTTTTTCTCTTTTTCCGGGTGGTCAGAGGTTGATAGATATTATCAAGGGTGGAGTGATTCTTGAAAGTGAATAGAAGTGAAAAAATGCCGTCCCCCTCTTTCTGATGCTTCTCCCTTTTAAATATCCCCCTTTTCATCATTTCTCCCCTGACATCTTCCTCTCTTTTTTCTCTTTTCGTCAACCTCCCTACGTTGAGCCTCCTTTCTCCTCCTCTCTCAAAACCTTTTTCTTTCTTTCCATCCTTTCAGCCGCCCCCTTTTCCTTACTTGCTGCCTTAAGGCATTTAATGCAATTCTTACTTTACGTGTGCAGGCAACAGGCATTAAATGCATTGCCAATTTCCCATTCTTCTTCTTTTTTTAAAAATGAGATCAGCATTCTTTCCCTTTTTTTTAAGGGCTTACAAATGGGCCCATAAACATGGGCCTTTAATTAATTTAATCTTTTTTTTTGGCAGCCTGGTCAAAATTGAGTGTTCACAGTTGCCCCTCTTTATTTATTTCTTACTAGATAATAAGAAAACTGCAGTCTTCATATTATCATCGTAAGAAGCGAGTAAAGATATGAATTTCAATTTTGTCCGGCGATGCATAAGATGTAAAACAAAATGCGAGAAACACATGGAACCGATGCGCTCAAAAGAATTTACAGAAAATTACAAAAAAAATGGAGCCGATGCACTTAACAGAATATAACAGAATATAAGATGCATGGAGCCGATGTGCTCAAAAGAATTTACAGAAAATTACAAAACATGGAGCCGATGCGCTCAACAGAATATAAAATACATGGAGCCGATGCGCTCAACAGAAACTAAAATGCATAGAGCTGATGCGCTCAACAGAAATTTAAAATGCATGGAATGCATGGAGTCAATGCGCTCAAAAGAATTTACAGAAAATTACAAAACATGGAGCCGATGCGCTCAACAGAATATAAAATGCAGGGAGCCGATGCGCTCAACAGAAACTAAAATGTATGGAGCCGATGCGCTCAACAGAAATTTAAAATGCATGGAATGCATGGAGCCGATGCGCTCAACAGAAATTTAAAATGCATGGAATGCATGGAGCCGATGCGCTCAACAGAAATTAAAATGCATGGATCCGATGCGCTCAATAGAAACTAAAATGCATGGAATGCATGGAGCCGATGCGCTCAACAGAAAGTAAAATGCATGGAGCCGATGCGCTCAACAGAAATTTAAAATGCATGGAGTCGATGTGCTAAACAGAAATTTAAAATGCATGGAATGCATGGAGCCAATGCGCTCAACAGAAATTTAAAATGCAGGGAGCCGATGCGCTCAACAGAAGGTAAAATGCATGGAGCTGATGCGCTCAACAGAAAGTAAAATGCATGGAGCTGATGCGCTCAACAAAAACTAAAATGCATGGAGCCAATGCACTCAACAGAAAGTAAAATGCATGGAGTCGATGCGCTCAACAGAATTTAAAATGCATGGAGCCGATGCGCTCAACAGAAATTTAAAATGCATGGAGCCGATGCGCTCAACAGAAAGTAAAATGCATGGAGCCGATGCGCTCAACAGAAAGTAAAATGCATGGAGCTGATGCGCTCAACAGAATTTAAAATGCATGAATGGGCAACTGAGTCCCGGAATTTAAAAGACAAAGGGCAACTGCGCCCCAGAATTTAAATGACAATGGGCAACTGTGTCCCAAAAATTAAAAGGCAAGAAGCTTGATCCAAAAAGATTTTTTTCTTTTTTTTTTCTTCCTTTTTTGTTTTAGTTTTATTAAAAGCCTTTTGAACCAGCGACGACTTTTGGAAAACTTGAACCAATCAAAACCCTTGTTCACATGCTTTTGCTCGTTTGACTCGATAGCCTCGATCTTTCCTTTCTTTCTTCTTTTTCTTTTTCTTTTTTTTTTGATTCCCCTTTTCTCCTTGGCAATGAAATCCACTATTACGTTGCAATCTATAGCTCGAGCTATTGAGATCTTTTAGTCCAAGTCAATCATTGAAAGATTGTTGTAGAATTATCAAATCAAATTGTTAACCATAAATTTATTCTATTTGAGACATAACTTAATAAGTAAGCATGCATTCATGAATGGATAGAAATTCGTTGAATGAACAAACTCTTTTTATTGCTTTGGTGATCAGATCATACATGAACTTTTAGTAAGACACATGCTTGAAAGATGAAATCCTAGGAACTACAGGAGGTTACAAAGGATAAGAAAAATTTGCCCCAGTATTAGTTCATTGTTTCTCATTCAATTGATTCCCTGCAATGGCCTGATAACTCAACTATTGCCTCTGTGTGGTTACTTCCTTCAACACATCTTCTCCTCAGTCCTTCAAAAATAATTGCCCCAGTGTAGCCAATTGAAAGTGAACAAAATTGCCCCAGTGTAGTCAATCAAATGATGATAAGAATTGCCCCAGTTTGGTGAGCCTTTCAAAGAGTTTCATGCCAACTTTCTTTGAGATCTTGCCCATTTATTTGCCCTTACTTTTGCTTAGACTGCCCTTTCGGGTTTTCAGCCTAACGGGTCTTTTTTTTTTGTTTTTTTTAGGCATAGAATTTCTTGACAACATCAGTGTTTACGGGTCTTGGCAATTCTTCTCCATCCATATTCTTCAAAATTAATGCTCCTCCTGAAAATGCCTGCTTGACTATATATGGGCCTTTATAATTCGGAGCCCATTTTCCTCTGCCATCCTCTTGATTAGGGAGAATCTTCTTCAAAACCAAGTCTCCTAAACAAAAGTCTCTGGGACGAACTTTCTTGTTGAAGGCTCTGGCCATTCTGCTTTGATATAATTGCCCATGGCAAATAACTGTCAGTCTTTTCTCTTCTATCATATTCAACTGCTCATGTCGAGTCTTCACCCATTCAGATTCTTCCAACTCTGCCTCCACCAAGACCCTTAGAGAAGGAATCTCAATTTCTATAGGAGAGACAGCCTCCATCCCATATACCAAAGAGAAAAGTGTTGCCCCAATGCTTGATCGTATATTGGTACGATACGCGTGCAAAGCATAGGGCAACATTTCGTGCCAGTCTTTGTAATTCACTACCATCTTGGCAATAATTTTCTTGACATTCTTATTTGCGGCTTCAACTGCACCATTCATCTGGGGCCTGTAAGGAGCTGAATTATGATGCTTGACTTTGAAACTCTCACAAAACTTTCGAATCTCAACACCGTTGAGATTGGTGTCATTATCTGTTATTATCCTTTCTGGAATTCCATATCTGCAGACGATATCCCTCTTAAGGAATCTCAAAAACACCTTTTGAGTGATATTGGCATACGAGGAAGCTTCTACCCACTTGGTGAAATAATCCATCACCATTAAAATGAAGCGATGACCATTGGAAGCTTTAGGATTAATGGGTCCAATGACATCTATTCCCCACATTGAGAAAGGCCATGGAGAGGCCAGATTGTGCAAGGGAAAGGGAGGTGCATTTACTCGATCTGTATATATCTGGCACTTCTGGCACTTTCGCACATATTTTATGCAGTCTGTTTCCATGGAGGACCAATAATAACCACTTCTGAGAATTTTTTGTGCCATCATATGACCATTGGCATGAGTTCCACAAATCCCTTCATGGACTTCGGACATGATTATGCGAGTTTCACAAGCATCCACGCATCTAAGCAAAGTGCCATTATAGTTTCTTTTGTACAAAATCTCTCCATTCAAGAAAAAGGCCATTGCCAGACGATGAATAGTCTTCTTGTTCACCTCACTTGCCCCAGTTGGGTATTCTCTATGTTGAATATACTGCTTGATGTCATGGTACCATGGCTTACCATCTGGCTCATCTTCCACATTAGCGCAATATGCAGGCTCACTGTGCATCTTTACTTGGATAGGTTGAACATTATTATGAACATCCAATTTGGTTATCACAGCCAAAGTTGCCAAGGCATCTGCGAACTGATTCTTATCCCGAGTCAGATGGGAGAAGGTTACCTCCTCAAACTTCTCGATCAGCTGGGTCAAATACTTTTGATAAGGCACTAACTTTGAGTCCTTGGTTTGCCATTCACCGTTCACCTGATAAATGATAAGTGCTGAATCTCCAAATACATGCAGCTATTTGATCCCCAAGTCAATTGCAACTTGTAAACCATTAGCACAGGCCTCATATTCTGCAACATTATTGGTGCATTCAAAATCAAGTTTGATAGCGACTGGATATTACTTTCCAGTTAGTGAAACAACCACAGCTCCTATGCCACTACCATGCATGTTGACTGCCCCATCAAAATACATCTTCCAAATGGACTCATCCTCACTTTCCTCTTCTCCTTCCACTGTCAAAATTTCTCCATCAGGGAATTCGAATGTCACTAGTTGCCCATCCTCAAGAGGGTTTTCAGCTAAATGATCAGCAATTACACTTCCTTTGATGGATTTCCGAGTCATGTACTTGATGTCAAATTCTGATAGTATCATCTGCCATTTTGAAACCCTTAATGAAACATGAGGGCTTTCAAATATATACTTCAGGGGGTCCATTCGGGAGATTAACCAAGTGGTGTAATACAACATGTATTGCCTCAACCGTTTTGAGGTCCATACCAGAGCACAACAAGTCTTTTCAATAGCCATGTAACGGGCTTCACAGTCATTGAACTTCTTACTCAGATAATAAATTGCCTGCTCCCTTTTCTCTGACTCATCATGTTGCCCCAACATTGCTCCCATTGAGGTTGGCAGTACGGTTAAGTACAATATCAGAGGCCGACCAGAGGTAGGTGGTACCAAAACAGGAGAATTCACTAGATAAGCCTTTATTTTGTCAAAAGCTCCTTGACATTCCTCATCCCATTTTCCTGGCTGGTGTTTCTTCAACAGTTTGAATATAGGCTCATAAGTGCTGGTCAAGTTGGTGATGAATCGAACAATGTAGTTAAGTCTCCCGAGGAAACTTCTTACTTCACGCTCTGTCTTAGGAGCAGGCATCTCCTGTATTGCTTTCACTTTATCTGGATCCACCTTTATTCCTTCTCTACTAACAATGAACCCGAGTAGCTTTCCCGTGGATGCTCCAAAAACACATTTAGCAGGGTTCAACCTCAGTTTGTATTTTCTGAGTCTTTCAAACAGCTTACGCAAAACTGCCACATGACTTTCTCCTTCTCTAGACTTGGCAACTATATCATCCACGTATACTTCAATTTCTTTGTGCATCATGTCATGGAACAATGCAACCATAGCACGTTGGTAAGTAGCCCCAGCATTCTTTAATCCAAACGGCATCACTGTGGAGCAAAATGTCCCCCAAGGAGTGATAAAAGTGGTTTTTTCTTTGTCATTGACATCCACGGGAATTTGATTGTACCCTGAGTATCCATCCATGACTGAAAACATGTGGTTCTTAGCAGCGTTATCAACCAACACATCGATATGAGGGAGTGGGAAATTATCCTTCGGACTAGCCTTATTCAGATCCCTGTAGTCCACATACATTCGGACTTTCCCATCCTTCTTAGGCACAGGCACAACATTAGCTACCCATTCTGGGTGTCTTGACACTTCTACAAATCCTGCTTCTAGCTGCTTAGTTACCTCTTCCTTAATCTTCAAGGACATATCAGGATGCATCCTTCTTAACTTCTGCTTCTTTACCTCAACATCTGGATATAGTGGGATTTTATGAGATGCTATCTCCGGATTTAATCCAGGCATATCTCGATAAGACCAAGCAAAGACATCCATATACTCTTTGAAGAGTGCAATCATTTCTTCACATTCAGGATTTTTCACCATTTTCAACTCCTTTTTCTCTTCTTCTGTCCCCATGTTAATCACCTCGGCTTCCTCACCATTCAAGTCAAATTCCTTCTCGGAATACTCCAATAATTTTTCAAAACTTTCGACGACTTCTCCCTCTTCATCAGATCCAGGGTCTTCTTCCTCAAACATCGCATGGGAAACAATTGATGAGTTTTCAAGGTCCCTTTCGTGAGGCGAACTTTCTATGAGACTCAGATCCCTGGAAGGTAATTTTCGTGGAGTTGGAAAAACAGAATAGAGCGGGAATGATAAAAGGAAAAGAAAGAAAAAAAATATTATACGAAAGGAAAAAGAAAAAAATGATAAATGCAAGTTGGACAAGTTAAAGTGCAACGAGGAGGAATGTTGAATAATCATGCAAATTCATTAAGTCGATGTCTCAAATAGAATAAACATAAGTTCAAAACACATCCAACCTTAAACATCAGCTTAGTACAAATATGACCAGACAATTACTTGGACACAATCACATCAATCACTGGTTCGGACTGCCAGTTCTTCAGCGGCTCCTTATCAGCAGAGGGACGTATTGCCTTACTTTTTTCTGGACCTTCTTCATGCAACGCATTAACAGTGGGATGGTATTGGAAGTGAATGACTTCTCCAGACATGATTACCTCGGCTGGTGCTGGGAAGGTTTCCCTCAGGTAGGGAGTATTCATCATCTTGCCCCTATCATTTTTCTTCCCGAGGGTCATGCTCCTTGTTCTCTCTTCCAGGGATGCTTCATACCCTAACCCAAACTTGTCCCACTTTTCCCGGAAGGACACCGGCGACCGAGTACCTTGCAATTGTGAGCCCAAGCCTTTTCCTTCTTCGTAACCTTTACTTGCCATAATCCGGGCCACCACCTGATCCACACTTTGTGTTAGAGATTCATCCTTACCTACTCCAGTCTCAACTATTTCAAAATTATGCCATAAATTCTCTTCATCTTTCTCTGCACTCTCCACATATGGCACTGAAACTGGTTTTGACAACACAATCTATTCCTCTCCATGTATGGTAATGATTGACCCATTTTCAATATATTTAACATTTTGATACAGGGTTGAGGGAACAGCACCGGCAGCATGGATCCATGGTCTCCCCAAGAGCATTGTGTAACCAGGCTCAATGTTCATAACTTGGAACAATACCTAAAAATTGCTTGGACCAATCTCTAATGGCAACGTCACCTCTCCTAAAATGCTTCTCCTATTTCCATCAAAGGCTCGCACCACCATTTCTCGAGGTAACACTTCATCCTCACTTATTGATAATGAGGTTAGAGTCAACTTCGGTAGGATATTTAGCGCAGACCCCCCATCAATCAAAACCTTTGCAACCATATACCCTTTGCATTTAAGGGTTATGTGTAAGGCCCGTGGGTTTTTCTCAGACCGAGAGGTGATCTCTTCATCCATGAATGTGATCATGTTGACATGCTTTACCGGGTCCACCATCTTGACAACATTCTCAGGAGTAACATCGGGTTTGACATAAGCCTCATTTAGTACTCTTAGCAACGCCTTTTGATGTAACTCAGATGTCAAAATGAGTGACAGGAGGGATATCCTTGCTGGAGTCCTCTTCAACTGTTCCATCACATCGTACTCACTTTGTTTCACGATCTTCAAAAATTCTTCTTCCTCTTCTTTCCCTCTCTCCTCTTCTCTTGCATTTTCCTCCTTACTCCCTTCTTTAACATTCTTTTTCTTCTCTACTTCTACTGGGCCATAGCATCGCCCACTCCTTGTCATTCCTCCTACCCCGACTATGTTAGTCACTAGGTCTCCCTCTTGATGTATTTCTGCCACTCGGGCATTCGAAGTCCCTTCCCTGATTCCCTTTATCTCCACTTTTGTTTCATAGCTCCAGAGCACTGCGCGGGTGTCATTACAAGCAAATGGTGTGGGCTTCTTGACCGTCAATACTACTTTCCCTGACGCCGAAGCTTGGTTGAAGGGTGGTACCTTAAGCACAACTCGTTCAATCACATGGACCTCTTCAGAGGAAGTTACCCCTGGTCTTGCTTGTATTACTCCCAATGTGAGCAACCTCTGGACTCGATCCTTAAAGTCCCAACAGTTCTCGATATCATGTCCTATTGCCCCACAGTGGTAAACGCACCTGGACTCTTCCTCATGCCTCTCTTCTTCTTTCACCGATGAGGCTGGTGAAGTGATAACATAATTCGCTATCTGCAGTCCCTCAAATATTCGAATCATCAGCGTATGCAGGCTCATGACTTCTTTTATTGAAGGTCCTTCCATCTCCACGGCATTCGCCTCATTCCTTCCACTATGGTTAGGGATTGGGTTGTTGACGATACTGGGTCCAGCCTCTTCTTGAATATCAGCTTCCCATAAGCAATAAGCTTCCTTACTACAGTCTTGAAAGCCTCGCAATCTTCAATTGAATGTCCTGGGATATCCATGTGATATTTGCAAGTCAAATTCGAGTTATACCACGTTGGGAATGGTGGTTCTAACAGACGTACAGGATTTCCTGAAATGAGGTAAGTATCGAACAACTTTTGGAACAGATCCGCATTTGAAATGGACAGTCTTGGGAAATAGGGTAGGTTTTGAGGACAAAAGCGACCTTGATTCTGAAAGTTTGGCCGAGGTTGTGGGTGATTTGGGTAGGTCGGTGCAGGTGGGTATCGAGTATAGGTTGGGCGAGCTGGCATATATGGTTGTGGTGTGGGAACATTATTGATTTGGAATTGCGGAGTTGGGGTGATATTTGCGGCAGGCATAGCTTGGGGAGGCAGGTAATAAGGAAGTGTAGGTGTTTGGTATGGAAGGTGAGGGTTAAGGTTATATGGTAGTTGGCGGCTTAAGTTTTGTGGGGAGTATCGAGGTCTGAAGGTCTGCTGGCGTTAGACATAACTCACCTCAGGTTCCTTCTTTTTCGGCTGGAATCCCTTCTTGAAGGCAGTATTCTCTGTATTGCTCACCGGCAACTTCTCAGCTTTGGCCATAATCTCTATCCTTTCTCCCGCCATTATCAATTCTGCAAAATCCTTATAGGCCGCCCCGACCATTGCCCCGATAAAAGGATTTCCTAAGGTTCCCAAGAAATATGAACACATCTCAGATAGTGTCAATGGGGGCTGAACTTGAGCTGCCAAAGCTCTCCACCTCTGTGCATATTATCTGAAAGGTTTATCACTTCCTTTCTACATCGAGCTCAATTGTTCCCGGGTCGGAGTTGCATCCAGATTAAACTTGTATTGGTCCATGAATAGGTCAGCCAATTCTGTCCAACGAGAAATCTTAAAGTGGTTTAATTGAAGATACCATTCTAAAGCAGGACCTGTAAGACTCTCGTGGAAAAAGTTAATGAAGAACTTATCATCCTTGGACCAAACCGCCATCTTGGTTCCATAACTAATTAAATGAAATCGAGGGTTGCCACTTCTATCATACTTGGCAAAATCGGGAATCTTGAAGTCTTTAGGAATTATGACATCAGTGGTAGGGCACAGTTCTTCTATTCTCAGAGGCACATAAGCATTGGGGCCCTTGATTGCCTTGATCTGTTCCTCCATTTTCTCCATCCACTCTTCCCTCATTCTGTCTTTCTCAGTCATGATGTGGCTATTCAAAGAGTGAGGTATTATTGCTTGCCCGGTAATGGACACATGAGGTTGTTCCCAAGTAGGGCCAACATAACCAGGAACTTCATTATGGGCCCCTTCCAAAGTGTGATATCCCTCCCCAATAGGCATGATAACCGGTGTCGTTTGAGGTGGCAGCTCATGGATCCCCCCAGTGATGCCTGAGGTAATAGCCGGGAAGGTCGGGGCGGTCATTGATGGCACATTTACATATGCTTCAACCCTATTTATACATCTATTCCCGCTGATTAAGTGAAGAGACTCCCTCATGTCTTGCAATATTGCTTCTAATTGTACTTGGGCTTCTGACACCTCATTTATCCTCCCTGTCATTTCATCGACTTCTCTACTCAAATTTCTCCCTGCCTCAGGATTATTAGTAGCCATCCTGGTCCGAGATCTGGTATTGTGAACTCGGGTTTGATTGGTATCTTCCTTCCTAGGCCGTGCAATGATTCCTATATCAAATTGATTTATTAAAACAAAACAACATTAAACAAAGAACAGGAAAGAAGAAGTTAGCGCTATTGTGAGGATGCTTGGTGATTGTGGAAAGATCTGTACAGACATTCAATAGCAATGCAGGATCCCAAATTCTGCACTTCGGGTTCATCATCCCTTAGGCAAGAATATGGTTGACAGCGATCCCAAGGGAGTATTCTCTCCTCAATGGGTGCTATCTTCTTGGATATTCACATGCAATGCAGTTATCCCTTCACTGAATACTAGGCTTCTTATACTTTCACTGAAGGACGAATCGTCTCAGGTCAAGAGCGCAATTGACAGCCTATTCAAGAGGGCATTCACCCTTCAATGAATAATGTCCAGGTGCAAAACAATAAAATCAATGTTTGGAACAAAACACCGTAAATGATCATTCATATTCATTTCAAAAATCAATCAGTACAAGGTCTCAGACTCCTCAAAAGGTAACATAAACAACATTACATTAATTGTTTGCTTCTTCCTAAGACCTTTAGCAAGACCTCGACAATACTTCATGAACTCGGCTATTTTTTGTGGTAGCCGTAACAATGGATTTCGAATCGAAGGTCTGCCTCTTCAAAATGATCAACCAGTTCTAAAGTTTTATGACATGATATTGTACAATCTTGAGAGATTTGTCGACATGCTCTCATATTTCTTCTTTCATTCTTCTTTTTCAGCCCTTTGATCTTGTGCTACTGATTGCCACATTTCTGCCCATTCTTCTTTCTGCCTCACTAGTCTTTGGGCCTCGAGTCTCCACTGCTCATGGTCTCGCCCCAACTCTTGAATTTGCAGCTTCAAATGCTCATTCTCTAGGTTTGCTTCCATGAGTGCATCACGATATTTGGTAGCTAATGCCCGTCCTTGGTCGAGCGGTACTTTGCTTCAGCCAGAGCTTCTTGTAAGGCTTGCATTCTACGATCTTGTACCCTAGCATTTGCCTCCAACTTTCTAGTTTTGATTAATGTAAATCTTGCATACTTCTTTATATCAATACTTTTCTCGCAAAATCAACGCCATTGCCTCTTCCTGAGCGCTTATATTTGCTCGCAATTCGTGAACTTCTGTTGTGGCCTTTTCAAATTCTACCTCCTTTCCTTTCCTTGCCCTTTTTACTCGGCTTGGGGTCTCAGCCATATCTGCACATGTGTCTTTTAAATATTCAACTTCATCAGCTAGCTTTTGGCATCGACTCTGGTGGATGACTACTTTTAGCTCAGCAGCTTCCTTTTCTTGTTCCAAGACTTTCATCTGTGCTTTCAATCTTTCCATCTCAGTGGCCATTTGAGGTATGATCTGAGGATGACCTTTATCCTCTGAAACTGTCTAAGGGATACTATTTTGTACCCTTCTTATCTCTCTCCATTGCAAGTATTCAGGGGTACAGACTACCACATGCTTCCCCAATTCCTTTGTTCCTACCATATGAATATTCTTCCAAGCATCTCTAATCTCTTTTTCTCGCTTAGTAGTGCTTCCGTCTTGCTGGTATAAGAAGCTGAACCCTTCAAGTTGCTTTTCGTTGGGCATATATTGAGTCCATCGGAGTTGTCTAAGCACAAGGATTGGCGCGTATGATACACCACCTCTAGGGCTCATCAAAGGAACATTAGGGAAGTCACCACAGTTGAAAACTATCTCTTCTCCATGATACCACGGGCTTACCCATTTGAAAGCATCTGGCCCCATCCTCATGAACTCATTTTTCCATTCATAAGCTTTTTGTTGCTTCACTGGTATACGACCAAAATTCCTTAACGGGTCAGGTAGGAGTCCCAGGCGATTGTGTACATCCATGTGTGTTATGATCCAAACGTACAACATGTGTGTACAGCATCGAATCTTTCCACCACCCTTTTGATGACAGATTTCCATTATCAAGAAAGTATCAGCAAGAATAGCAGGGACTGGATTTGCTTTATGCTTCTCAAACTTGAAGAATGCATCCATTGCTGCTTGATCTACCATATCTGAGGTAAATGGGAACAACACTAACCCAAAGATGGTTAAGGCCAGTGTTTTGCTGAAGAAATCCCACTGTCCTTGTTGCGCTAGATACTGAAGATGTGCTTCGAGGTAGCTTTTCTTCAAGCCCTCTGTTCCTCCCCTTTTTTCCATGCCCAATTGACTTGTTTGAGCCCCTATCAGTTCTGCTATCTTCCCTACTAACACAATACCCTCCATAAAGATAAACATTTGGGTGCTTGCTCATTGGGAGTCTTAACATGATAGCGTACTCTTCAATGGTCGGTGCAATATCTAGGTCAGGCAACTCAAAACATTTCAGAGAATGGTTCCAAAATTGAGCCAGGCCACTCAAGACAGGCTCTTCAACTGTGATGCGCAATAAATCCAGGATCTGCCCATAATTACTCGAAAACTCTGATCGAGCTTCAGGAGTCATCTGTTGAGTAATGTCTCTCACATGCCTCAGATCACTGCCATTAACTGCAATCTTCATGTTCCTCTTGTGGTCAACTGCATTGCTTGTGTTTTGCCCATGGCATCTTTCTTCCATCCTTTGCTATTGATAAGTACCAATCTTTCCACTTTACCAAGCAAACTCACCCTATAATACTAAAAAAAGTGTAAGCATGCCAGAAAAAGAATGGTGCATTCTAAGGGTACCTCTTATCGAGGTAACTCTAGAGAATGTATCCTAACAATCTACATGGAGAAACCCTTATAGGGTTGTAAACCCAAAGGATAATGCATGACATGCAAATACATTTTTTTAAAAGGGTTATGACAATGCAAGATGAGATATCCCCTCTTTTTTTTTTTTCTTCTTATGCAATGAATGCCATGAGGATGCAAGGTATTATTTTTTGAAATGCGATGTCATGAAATGCAAGTTATTTTTTTTTTTAGAATGTTATGAACATGCAAGCAATGAATAGCTTTTTTCTTCCCTTTTTTTTATGCAAGAATGAATGATATGAGAAATAGATAAATGAAGAAGAAGAAGAAGTACGCTCCCTTTTGTGCCCTAGTCAGGTGGAACCTAAGATTTGACAGTTATTATGTTCAATCTATCAGTGCAAGATTTTCGGGATAGGTCTAAACTTCTAAAAAGTCATGGTTCCCAGATTGCCCTTATCTCGAAAGATAAAGACCCAAATCATGAATTAATCACAAGTAGGGATAAACCCTCTCAATATGATTAGTTCATTGATATTAATAGCAATCTGAGTGGTGTCTCAACAAATGTCAAGTGAGCATAAAGCCCCTCAATAACAAAAGTCGAGACTCCTCCTATTCCTCGGCTTCGCACAGACTCGGGTATAGAGCCCAAAAAAGTGTGTGAGGTAAGTGATAGTGATGTGTGTGAGGGAGCATACAAACTTGTATAAAAATTTAAAAAGATAAAACTACCCCCAACCTGCAAAAACATATATACAATAGCCAGGCAGCAATCATCTATCCTAAGGTTTCAACAATTATGCACAATTAAGTACAAAATATATACAAGTATATCATGTTAACACAAACACAGGAATAACGCTATCAGATATTTACATAGAACAAACTAAATAAAATCCATTTACAAACAAAAAGAAAACAAAAACAAGGATAAAAAGGGTAAAATAAATAAATAAAAATTATTAACAATTTGCACAACTAACAACAATAGGCTTGACTCTCCAAATATCCCCAGTGGAGTCGCCATCTGTCGCTACCGGGATCGCGGTGAAAAATAACAACTCATTGGATTTTAAAAATATGAAAAATGAGAAAATAGAGTCGCCACCAATTTTATTTTAATTAAGAAAAAAAAATTGAAAAACCTTTCTTTGAAAATGGTCTTTGAAACCAGATTGGATTCGGGAGTCGGTTATGCTTAGGGAAGGGCGGAAACTTAATCCCACTGCACTCCTAACACACCCGTCCTAAGACGGTACCTTAGGTTAATTGTGCAAATTATTAACAATCCTTGGAATATTTATTTTATCCCTTTTGCAAAAAAAAAATATTGTAACTATTTATAAAAAAGGAAACCACAAAATTATGAAAATTTAAATTTGGCTTGACAGAAATGAAATTCTGCTCCTACGTATCCCTTGGTGCAATGGGGAACTCAAAGTTACGTAGTTCTTTAGAAAATAAGTGTGGGTTGATTGATTTTATCTAAGAAAAAAAACTTTTATTTGAAAACATATTTATTCTTGCACAGGGTTCAAGTTAGCACTAGGCTACTCAATAAACCATTATGATCCAAATAACATTGAAGGTAGTATTCACTACTCAATCATCATCATTGGTCATTGCATGGATCAAAAGATTTTTATTTCTTTATTTGCTATTTTTATATTCTTTTACCCTTCTTTTCTTTTTTTCTCACCAAGAAAAGTGTATCATTATTGCCTTAGCATGAAATGGGCAGCAGCCTACGTGATTCAAACTCAGACCTCAAAAGGCAGTCAACAACTCAATTTAAAGGAAAAAGAGCTTAAAAAACTTGGGTAACAACAACAGAGCACATACCAGAGGACGTTTGGGGAGGGATTTGGACCCTGAGGTTCGACGGTCGGTTTGAGGAGATGGGGTGGTTCTGTTTTGGGGTTCGACAGTCGATTGGAGGAGATGATGGGATGGTTCTATTTTGGGGTTCGACGGTCGGTTGGAGGATATGATGGTTTGTGAAGCTGGTCGGTGAAGGTCGCAATGGTATGGTTCGACGGTCAGTAGAGGGGGTATGATGGTGTTTGTGAAGTTGGTCGAGGGTCATAGCGGTGCGGTTCGACAGTCGATGGGGAGGATGTGATGATTTGAGATTCGACGGTTTAAGTGACGAGGGATTTGATCCTTTTTAGGAGTTCGACAGTCGGTTGAAGGTGAAGATGAGATGGTTCGGGTGATGGGGGTTGTGGAGGCTTGTTTTTGGGGTTCGACGGTCGAATGTGATGGAGTTTGGTTGATGGTGTGAAGATTTGTATGGGTTATCGGTAAAGGTAGTGGAACTCACGGTTCGACGGTCGATTCTGGTTGGGATCGGTAGTGTTTAGAGAGGTTATGAGAGTTGCTTGGGCGATGGGGGTTATGGAGGCTTTGAAGATAGTGAGTGTTTTGGAGGTGAAAGGAAGTGATCGGATTTGAGGTTCGACGGTCGGGAATAAGTTGGGTTTTGAGGTGATTTCGCGTAATGGATGGTTGAAGGATGGTGGTGTGGGTTCACAGTAATAGTGAGAGGGGATGGTGAAGGTTGATATATGGGGATTCGACGGTCGGTGGGGGTATGATGGTTGTTGGGTCGACGGTCGGTGCGAGAGGATTCAGGAGTTCGACGGTCGGTTGGTTGAAGGGAAGGATCTGGCTTCTTGGGTTTCGACGGTCGGAGAGGGTGCCGGTGAGAGGATGGTAACTGGTGTTGGTGAGGTTCGACGGTCGGTTTAGGGAGATTGGATGGTTCGACAGTCGGATATGATGGAGTTGGATTGATGGTGTGAAGGTTTGGATGGGTTGTCGGTGAGGGATTTGGAGCTCACGGTTCGACGGTCGGTTGGTTAAAGGTCATGGTTGAGGGAAAGGTTAAGGAAGGTGTTGTTTACGTGTGCATGGGTTGATGAAAAGTAGATGTTTTTGGTCTGGAAAAGGTTGAACGTGGGTAGTTGAAGATGAAAGTAACAAAAGGGAGATAGGTTCATAGTTGGAGAGGAGATATTGAGTTTCAGTCAGGGAGGCTTGAGTGGATATATGATATTCATTTCAGGTTGGGTGCAGAGGGATTCAGGGGTTGTGTGCAAGTGAGAATAGTTAGCAGAAATGAGCTACATGACATAAATACAGAAGGTTACCTGTGGAGTTCAAGGTAGAGCAGTTGAAGTGAATGTTATTCCTCAGCAAGGCTTCTGTCTCCTTCTTGTTCCCTTCTCTCTGTCCCCTTTGTGATGGCTGTGCTTCTTGGAAAGTTCGCGATGAAGGTGGTGAAATGAAGGGGGAGGTGTTGTTTTCTGGTGATGAAGGTGGTGAAATGGAAGGTGTTTGCAGGTTCAGTTTTGGGGTGGTAGGAAAGTGAAAGAAGGTGGTTTTTCTCTTTTTTCGGGTGGTCAGAGGTTGATAGATATTATCAAGGGTGGAGTGATTCTTGAAAGTGAATAGAAGTGAAAAAATGTCGTCCCCCTCTTTCTGATGCTTCTCCCTTTTAAATATCCCCCTTTTCATCATTTCTCCCCTGACATCTTCCTCTCTTTTTTCTCTTTTCGTCAACCTCCCTACGTTGAGCCTCCTTTCTCCTCCTCTCTCAAAACCTTTTTCTTTCTTTCCATCCTTTCAGCCGCCCCCTTTTCCTTACTTGCTGCCTTAAGGCATTTAATGCAATTCTTACTTTACGTGTGCAGGCAACAGGCATTAAATGCATTGCCAATTTCCCCTTCTTCTTTTTTTTTTAAACGAGATCAGCATTCTTTCCCTTTTTTTAAGGGCTTACAAATGGGCCCATAAACATGGGCCTTTAATTAATTTAATCTTTTTTTTGGCAGCCCGGTCAAAATTGAGTGTTCACATTGTGAAACAGAATTTTTAATGAATCTTAGGATTTATTTTGAATCTGTTGAAAGTTAGGAAACATGATTTAGTAAAATCTGTGTGTTCTTAGCAGATCGGGGTTTTAGTGCTTATATGTGGGAAGCCAAAAATTAGCTCCTCTTTATAAGTAGTTCCACGGCTGAAGGGGAGAGAAACAATGGGAGAAAACAGAAATAGAGAAGAGAAAAAAGGAAATGTGAAGAAAGGAGAAAGAAGAAGAAGAAAGAGGAGAAATCAAGAGGCAAGCCAATATTGGAGAGCTTGGATCCATCCTTGGCCATCTTCAAGACCTTAAGGTAGGGGGAAAACCTTATTTTTGACTCATCTTCCTATTTTCTTTATCTTGTTCATAAGTGTTGACACGATAGGAAAGTTAGGTTTTTGAGTGTGATTTTGGTGTTTTTAGCTTGAATCTTGTTGAAAAATTTGAGGATGACTTGTTTCTGAATTGTTGGGTGTGTGGAAATGGAACTTCCAGCCTTTGAAAGTCTTTAATCCCCTTTAAGATCAAAGTTGGGGTTTTAGGTTTTAGGTAGGGGATTTTCCACGATATTTAATTTTTTGAGTAAAATTGAAGTGGATTAAGTGTTGCTATATGTAATTGGACCTTGTTAGAGGTTGAAAATCATTTCCAATCGAGTTTTGAGTGATTGGAATAGGGTTTAGTTCCCATGAAACAGTACCCGTATCTGCAGAATTCTATAGAATGCAAATTCTGCAGTGGACACCGCGGCGTAAGGCGTAGAACATCGCGACGTGAATGTGATGCACAGTTAGAATTTGGGACCCAAGAGTTAGGCGCTGTGACGTAGCACTTTGAGTGCCGCTACGTGTTGAAGAACAGGGGTGCGCACTGCAACGTGGCACAAGGATGTCACGACATTGGTGGCATTTTCTGTCAATACTTGAACCCGAGGGTTGGGCATCGCAACGTGGCACAGGGCATGCTGCGACGTGAATGCTAGAAAATAACTAGATGTTGTGTTGGATTGCCTTGGAGTCTTCTAATGGTGTGGTTTCTTCGTTTATGCTTCTTTGTGAGTATTGAGACTCTAATAAGAGTATTTAATGAAGTGCTTGTGTGGTGAATATAAATCAATTAGTATGTTATTTATTGTGGTATTTAACATCATTGTATTTCATATTGGTAATTTGGAATGTAAATCAATTGGCATGCTAGTTATTGTAGTAATTGACATTATTGTTGTTCCTTAACTATGTTGATGAGGTTGAGCCCTCATTGTTGATGATCATAATGTGATTTTGAATGAGAAAATAATTAATCCTTCCTATCACAGTGATTGTTGTGGATGATCTAATGTGATTTTGAATGAGAATGTAATCAATCATTTCTATCACAAAGGTCATTGTTGTGATAAAATATGATTTTGAATAAGTAGGTAACTAATCATTCTTATTATAGTGATCGTTGTTGAAGATCGTGTAGTTGATGAGACTTCACTACCTGGAGAGGGTGATCATACATGATTGTAAGTGAAGAGGTAGCATACCTTCCAAATCATAGTAATGAGTTAAGGATGGTCTTTCCCTCACACCCCGTGGAATAGCTAGAATTGGGTTTCCAATGCTTGTTCAAAGCTTATGGAACCAGGTTCCTTTGTTTTGTTCAAGGCTCATGCATCTTATGACATTACCATGGAACTGGAGTTCTTGTAAATGGTATCATACATTATGCATTTCATATTTAGGTTATTGCATATGCATGAACACTAGACATAAATTGGCATAGCATGACGATTGTATAGGTGGTTGCTATCATGACATTATTCATGCATTGCAGTTGTATAGGCAATTGCGTATCTCTAAGATGGAAATGTTGTGTTTGTATCTCTGAGATGGAGGATGTTGTTTATTTCTATGATTGAAGTGTTTATTTGATAATTGAGTATATTATCTGGGTTTATATCTCTGAGATAGAGATATTGTTGTTGTATATCTGAGATGGAGGTACTATTGTTGTGTCTCTGTGATGGAGACGATGCTTTGGTGTCTCTAGGATAGAGATGATGTTTTTTGTATGCGTGGCAATTTCTAGAAGATTGTTTATAGTAGATGAGTTTTTATACAAACTTATAAAGTGAGAATCTATTTCGGGAAGAGAAAGGACATGGTTTTGGCTTTTGCCACTTTTCTAGCTTGCTATGTATGAGGCTTGAGTTTACAAATGTGCTTTTCCCTGAAATGGCTAGAATGATTGTGATGACATGTTTAATGTTTTTATCTACTGAAAATGTGTGATTCTCACCCCTTGCATGTGTTTCCATGATGATTCTAGGGAGGAAGTTTTATGGAAAGTGAAGACAAGCAGGAGCTTGGAGGGCTTAGCTTAGTGTAGCTGAGTTGTTTCTTTCGATAAGATGTACGTATTGTATTTGTGATAAATACTGTTGTTATGTAATAGATAGATATTCATTCGTCGCTCATATTTTCTATATATATATATATATATATATATATATATATATGGCTTTGTTATATTTGAAAATATTTAGTAGTAAGTAGCAATTCTGAATCTAATCACTATAGTATACGCTGGCTATATTATGGTTATTAAATTCAGGATGTTACACAAAATAACACCAAAAATTATTTTAGTAACCAAACAACATCAACTCTGAGAGTGCGTAATATATATTATGCCCAGAATATCACAATAATATATAAAAAAAATTTCAGAGACAAAAGAGGAGAGTACCATAGATTTTTTTTAAACAATTTTAATCTCTAGAAAAATTAGAATAAATAATAAATAGACATGAAAAATAAATAAATAATTTTTTTGTAAATTCACAATATTATAATTCAATATACATATTTATTTATTTATTTATTTTTAAACTTTAAATAACTGAATAAAATTATCTCACTAATTTTATTTTTTACACACAACTTCAAAATAAATAGGTTTTGAAGTACATACTCACACACCAGGATTCCATTACACATAGAAGAAAACAAAAAGGAAGAAGAGGAGCGTCCATGAAAGATAAGAAAGAAAAAAAAGTTGAATGATTGCGCTGTGCATAGTGCCGCATGAAAAAAGAATTGGGCATTACAACAACAAAAAGAACGCTGACACCACAGATCAAGGACTTGATCATCCAATTTTTCAAAGAAAACTTTGAATTGAAGATCATATATCACATATTATAGTATTTCAAATCTCTATAATTTTAAATCTCATATATTTTGTAGGTAAAATAAAAATTGATAGTCACAATTAGGATTAAAAATTGATACCAATTGATAGAAAATTATCGGATTTATTAATCCCAATATTTATGAAATATCAACACATATAAAATTTTTAAGGTTATCTTGAAAAGGCGCCGATGAAGAAGTCATTGTTGAAACCCTTAAAAGCAATTTTAATAAGGGAGAGATATTATTCCTATCACACAGTAGTCACTCACGCGTCAGTGTTAATGAAGCAACTGTATGCACTAGAGTAGTTAATAATAAGGGTCTCTCCCTGTATATATACAATAATTAAAATATGTTAAATCTATCTACTATGACAAACTCATATACATGACCCATAAAACAAAACTCACATATAAGTAGTGCTTTAACAATAATAAGCTCATTAACAATACTGATCACAATTTGGGTTAAACAAAATGTTCTAATAATTTTGACATCCAATTAATCTGAATTTTATAAAATTATAATATAATTTATGCTAGCATAAAAAAAATCTAACACAGCCTCGAGAATCAAGATTCATCTCCACTAAGTTTTTTGGAGAGTTAGTCATTGATAGTGTTAAATTATACATGATTTATTTGTGATGTTTCTTCTAATTATAAGTATTTATTAAGACCTATGAAAAATGTGATATTTTTCAATAAGTGATATTAAAGTTAATGGTAAATCCTCTGTGTGTGAGTTCTTATGTCGAAAGGTCACTTAATAAAGTGGAGATTAGAGGATATGTCTCGGTATGAATGGAGGTACAAGTATGTCAAAAGTCTTTTTAATAGTGGCCAACGACATGTTCCATTAATAACCATGCTGCAAGTATGGTGATTTGATTTATTTTAGGCAATTTGATAGTAGTTTTGAAGATTTGAAAGATACAATTTGTTGAAATATGACAAGATTTGTGACGATGGAGGAGAGAGTGCGATAATTGCAATTCTGCAAATATTTTTTAAGATGGGGTAATATGATGATTTGAAGATTGGAGGAATTTTTTTTGAAAATTATTTGTTAACGATAGAAATTGAATTAAGGTGAAGATTGTTGAATTTGATTCAAATTTTTAATTTAAAAATTGTTGGTTGAAGATATTGGATCAAGGTATAGATTATTGATAGATTTGTATTTTATAGTTAGATTCATTTTTTATAGGTTGATTCAAATTTTGAATTTAATTAATATCAATACATGTGTAATATAGCTGAAAGATATTATATTTGTTTTTAATAGAAAAATAGAAAAGACCTTAATTAATAAGGAGTTTGCATAAGCTGTCAAGACCATTTTTATGGACTGCAAATATTTCAATGGGAGAATTGTAGGGGTTATGAGAAAGTAGGATGCAATTAGGATGGCTTGGTAAAGATGAACGAATAGTTAATAGTTGTGGGATAGAAGCCATTGAAAGTTTGCACATACATTATTCTATAATATTGCTTTGATACTATATTTGAGTTGTCTTATCTATAGATGTAGACATGTTGATTCAACCAAATTAAATTGTGCATAATTTATTTATAATATTTTCTCTAATTATAAATATTTATCAAACCATATATATGAAGAATTGAAGAAGTGTGCCAATGGTAGTGTCGCCCGTGACATGGTTGCAGCAACGATTGCTAGAGTATGCATGTGACAAAGATAATAAACAACATATATAAAATATTATTTTTAACTTTTATACTTAGAATTATAATTATTAAAGTCTAAGTTAAAAGTTGAAAATTATATAAAATAGTTAGTTTTTAATTTTATAAAATTAGACTCGGAATTAAAATTTGAATTTTAATGTATACATTAGACAAGATAATTAGAATTTCAAAACTCAATTCTTGTCCTGAATGGGTTCAGAGGGATACCTGTAAGAGGTATGATGTGGTGGTTTCTTCCTTATGCAGCCGTACTAAAGCGCGATGATTTGGTGGGGGGTGGTACTTGCAAAAAGACTCCAACGCCCAAGTCAGGCCGTGTACTAGTTGGGTTTGTGTTTAGATCACAATTGCCTTATTAAGTTGATTCAGCCTGGTCTTTATGGAGCATAATTAGAATCATGATATTAAGTGCAAGTATTATTGGAATGTGAATGTTACGGTTATTAATTGCAAGGAGAGGTTACAGAGCCTTTAATTTCGTAAGATCCTAATTGGCAGTTACAAAAGTCAGTGCTGATTTAGTGATCCTCGTCATATAGCCCAATGCCAGAGTCCCTTGGAGCGTGCGCTGGGTTGATCCTTCTGGATAGGATCCCGAACCACGGTCCAGAATAATTGTCCTCAGCTTGGCGTTTTGATAGGATAGCTAAGTGCCAGGTTTTGCGATGTCTCATACTGATGCCGACATCCATTATATAGAAATACCTCCGGGGTTGGAATGTGGTAAATCTGTATTCCTTGTTCCGGGGTTTGGTTCTTGTTGCTCCCTTGGGTTACTGGGGCCCTTTGTGGTGAGATTTCCCGCAACTTGTATAGATCTGAGTCTTATCTTTGGAAACTGTTGCTTTTGACTGTATTGGGAGATAAATATCCTTTAAAGAGGATTAGTTTCAATGTTTCCCAAACACCCGTTGCTCTCGTAACCAATGGGAAAGGGAGAGCATTAAGTGCAGCTGATTTGATTCGTGGGGCTAGTCAAAGCTTTTCATTCTATAAATATGGAAGGTTCGCGTCTAATACTGTCATTCCTTCTTTTAATTTTCCCTTCTATTTTCCAGAATGGTTCTTTTGTTTCTCTTATGCTTGTGCTCATGGTCAAATAGAACTAGAGCTTTGCCCTTCGCAAAGGCCACCATTTTTCTACTCCTTCCAAAATTTTTGAAGATACTTCTTTTCTTGCCAACAACCTTTTCTCATTAGGAACTTTTCTTTCCCAGCGTAGTAACGGCAGGAACTTTGCTTTCCCAGCGTACGAGGGTGTGTCTAATTCATGCTTTGCCACTGGGGAGCTCTGTAATTCCTATTGTGTTGGACGGAGGTAATTGGAGAAATAAAGTCCCTATTGGTCTTCCTTGTAAATAAGTAGGGAAGACTACAGAGTTGGTTACTTTCAAGCGACCTGGAATGATCATGAAACTGGTTGAGTTCCAGTGGAATGAACTTCTTCATGAACAACTCATGCCCCGTCCAGCCGAAGAGAATGCACCCCGGTCTTTTCTTATCCTTGTGAGTGACACCGAAGAGTGGCGTGGCTGAATTTTCCTGATCCAGTAGCAGTGTTCTGTTCCGGTTATCTTTGGTTTTTCGAAGCCTATCCACTTTTTCAAGAAGCCTCAACAGAGAAGAGACTGGTATGAGCTCTAGAGAATCTGGATGTTAAACATAAAAGCAGGGAGTTGGCCTCCGGGCTCGTCAGTGCTGTTTAACCTTTTCATATCCCATGTTTTTCTTCTCCTTATATTGATGTATGATGATGTACGGAATGAAATAAAATATAAATAAAATATTATTTTGCTTGAATCATCCATCTTTTTAATGCATAGAATTTATATTGTGCCGGGTGAGTCTAAAGCTCGTCTTGTATAGCATGTTGCCCCCAGCTCTGTACTTAGTCGAGATCGACGAAGTGCAAAGCTTAAGCAATCTGACTGGGGTCTTTGTACCGTGAGGGAATTCTCTTGGGTAGATAATGTGTCGGGGTCCGTAAAGTTTCATGAACGTTGTAGATACTAGGGTTGTCTCAGTCTGCTGAGTAGTCGTCCCCTCAACTGCCATGATAGTGATGTGGGCCATGTGGCTTGTTACAGTTGAAGGGACGTGCATAGTGCTTTGCGTGCCATAATGAACATTTTTTCAAATCTATACTAGTCGGATGGAAATACCCCTAGCTGTAGCCTTTATAAATAGGGTTTTACCCTTTCCTTTTTTGTATTTCACTATTTCTTCGCTACTCCTTCCCTGCACTAGTGGTCTGAAACAAATTCCAACTAGCTTAACGGTGGAGAAAGGTGGTTCTGGCTTTTTAAAAAATTTACAAGCTTGATTTCTCCTGTTTTTGAATTTTTTGCAAGGTATTCATCTCTAACTCAGTTGCCGATTATTGAATGGATTACGTACTTCTTTTAGCGGAGTGTATTTTGTTCTTTTTTCTGCAAATAGATGGGAACATTGTTTTCCTTCTTTTCAGTGGCAACACCTAATGGAGCACCTCCTTCATCGTATTGTGTGCGACAGGGGTGTCCCTCTGAGGCTTTAGCCTTGGTGGGTACGGAGGCCAGAGCGTGGGTCAGTTTTCTCTGCTCACCCATTATCATGTTTGGATCTTCAAACATAATTGGTTCTGACCCTAGGCCTCTATGTGTCTTCTAGGAAACCAAATGGCTAGAAGGAGGCAGCCAAGAGCAGAAGCACCTGCCCCAGCTCCTGAAGTTCGAGAGCCGGATTGACAGGCCAAGGAGCAAGTGATTAGGATTTGCCAAGGTCCGTTGTTACCCTGCACGTGGGTTGCTGATGACGCCTATGACAAGATATCTCGCTATGAGTTTGGCATGGAATTGGACAAGCTGAAGGAGTATTTGAAACTCACTGAGGGGGGTGAAAAGGATGATGAATTTGTGATTTTGTCCCCAGGGGGAGAACGGGTGTGTTGGACCCGGGAAGCGGGTGAACACTTCATGTATCTCTACGAGGATTTTTTCACGAGGTTCGGACTTCTACTTCCTTTGAACAACTTCCACATTTCTATTCTCTGAACTCTTCACACTACCCCTAGTCAAATCCATCCCAATGGTTGGGTGAACATCCTGGCCTTCAAAAGAATATGCCGAGTGGTGGGGTTGCGATACTTGGATGAGGCATTTTTTTATTTCCACACATGATATTCGGTCCATGGATCTCGCGCTTGACAGTAATCCTAGCTTTTAGTCTGATCTCAGCGGGGGAGGACTGTGTTCTATCCATACTTGGAGAGTTACAAAGACTTCAAGGAGAAATTCTTCAAGTTGATGGCGGCTAATAGCACTTATCCTTTTTGGCTGGGTAATGGTGAGGAGACAGCATTCAGCCTTTATTAGAACCCGGTGGCGTGGAGCATCCCTACTCGATCATTTGAGAGGGAGATAAACTAACTTACTAATGAAGAGGTCAAGTGTGTAAACTTATTCGAAATGTGGGTTGATGAGGTCGGCAAGATCCGACTTAAAGATATATTAGATAGCCCAGATGACGATGAGCTATGGGTCGTGCTAGGTAGTGTTGGCTGTCGCATATGTTTATTTAAATGCCTAATTTTTTTATGCCACATGACAGCTTATTTTTATGTTGTGCAGAGAGCTTAGCCGAGATGGAGGATGGCGATTCTTTAACGATTTTAGAGGCGCTGAGGGCAAGGAATACTGATGTCCTGATGGGTCCTCCAGTGGAGTTTGCTCTGGCTCTTACGACCACGGTGACCGAGGTTCCTTCCATGGTGGAGGAGCCTATTAATGTGGACGACTCTCCTGAATCATCTCGAGGGCGCAAGAGGGCGGCGGTGGAGGAAGGTCAGTCTAGTGGCCGGGGTAAAAGGAAAGCAACAGGAGAAACTTCCAGGCCAATGGAACTGTTTCGTGAGGAAGCGGATCCCAGGGAGTTTATCGACTTCCACATTTTAGATGAAGATGTTGGGGATTACTTTGCCCGATGTAGCTCAAAGGAAGCTTTGCTGGTTTTCCAAAATATGGGAATCCATATTGCTGTCGAGGCTCGTTTCTTAGAACAAGCCCTCGAAGAACATGAACAAGAAATGACAGACAAACTGGAAGCGGCCAAGTGGGGTGAAACCAAAGCTCTTAAGGCCATGGAGGATGCTGTCAAGGCAAAAAGTGAGGCTTTATCTCAAATACGGGAGCTAGAAATTGAAGTTGCTGCTTTGAGGGATACCGGTAAGGCAAAAGAGGCCACCCTGGCTGAGCAGCAAAAGTAGATTGCCGCACTCCGAACTGAGAGCGATAATTCTCGTGCTAAGTCCCAGTGGTGTGAGGCTAAAATTGCATCCCTGCAGGTCGACATCAACCAGCTGATAGCCCTGTGTACCAAGATAAAGGAAGATCAGTTCTGTAACGCTGTTAGCCAAGTTCAACATTTCAATCTCGGGGTTGCCTTGGTCTTAGATGTGCTTGACTCCGGGAAGATGGTTCGAGAAGGATCCCTTGTAGCTCCCCATGTTGCCTCTTCAAACTTGGCTGCTGAAGACTCTTCTGCTAATGTTGGCGGTTCGGACTCCGCTCTAGTTTAGTTTTTCTTTTTGAACCCCCTGCGTGGGGTTTTGGGTTTATCGTTACCCCAGATTTTTTGTAAAAGCGTTACCCCAGATTTGGGGTTTTATTAATTACCTTCGTTCTTGTTTATTCTGGGATGCCATATTCTTTGTTCTTTGTAAAACTATTTGAACCTTGGCTTAGGATCCGATGTCCAGATTAGTCCGGCATTTAAGAACCGTGCCAAAGGTAGGAAACCTTGTCCGGGGTCCGTAACCAGTTTGGTTTTTTAAGATACCACGTGACGTTGGTTTAAAAGACTGGTCCTTCCCGGGGTCTTTTCGTGCTTATGGTTTAGTGCTAGAATTTTCCCAATATAGGATTTTTTTATTGCATGACTTATCTAGCATAAGATAACTCTCGGTTGGTACCATGAAGTCTCGGGATATCACAATATTTCTCGAAAGCTTGAAAACTTGAGCAAAAAATGAATAACACTTACTTTATTGAATATCACACAATGTGCTTTCCATAACAATTGGGGCAGATCAAAACAAAGTAAACTAGGAGACTATGCCTTAAAAGGCACTCAGCTGTAGTACTTTCTAAGTTTGTCTACATTCTAAAATTTTTTGACCAGTTTTCTTGTCAAAGTTTCTAGAGTATGAGTTCTTTTGCCAGTGCTGATTATGATACGGTAGGGGCCTTCCCAGTTAGGGGCTAGTTTCCCCTAGGAGGTATTCCTTCCTTCGACATCAGCCCTGCAGAGTACTAAGTTGCCCGGCTGGAATCTTCTTGGAATGACCTTCAAGTTATACTGGGATGCAGTTCTCTGCTTGATCGCGGCATCGCATATGTGGGCGATGCATCTCCTTTCCTCCAACCGGTCCAAGTCTTCCCTGATTAACCTGGGGTTATCATCATGCGAGAAGTTCTGAAGATGCTAGCTTAGTTCTCCAATTTTCGCTGGGATCATGGCCTCACATCCAAATGTGAGTTTGAAGGGAGTCTCACCCATTGAAGAGTGGGGAGTAGTTCAGTAGGCCCATAGGACATGGTCTAACTGCTCGGCCCAATTCCATTTTGCTTCATCTAGCCTTCTCTTTAATCCACAGACGATGATCCAATTTGCGGCTTCAGCTTGCCCATTCGTTCTGGGGTTCTCAACGACACTACAATGATGCTTTATTTTTAACCCAGAAAGTAGTTCTTCGAACCCTTTGTCTTTAAACTGCATCTCATTATCTGTCACAATTGACTCCGGGACCCCGAATCTGATAATAATGTGATGCCAAGTAAATTTCTGAACTCGAACCGAGGTGATGGTGATCATGGGCTCTGCCTCAATCCATTTGGTAAAGTAATCCATAGCCACAATAAAAAATTTCAACTGCCCGGGAGCTTGAGGGAATGGACCCAGGATGTCCATCTCCCATTGATAGAAAGGCCAGGGTATGGACATTGTGGAAAGTTCTTCTGGTGGGGCATGGTAGTGGTCTGAGTGCCGTTGGCATTTGTCGTATATTTGAACATGCGCAAGAGAGTCTGCTTCCATCGTCGGCTAGTAGTAACCCGCCCTTAGAGCCTTTAAAGCTAGGGGTTTCCCTCCCAGATGGTGTCCACAACTTCCTTCATGGACCTCGGCCAAGACATATTCAGCCTCTATCGAAGCAAAGCATTTAAGGAGAGGTAAGGAAAATTCACGTCGGTAAAGTTATTCGTTATAGATGGTATACCTGACCGCGATTTTCTTCAATTTGGAAGCTTCCTTTGGCGTTGGGGAGACTGTCGGACTATAAATATAGTACCAACAATCCAGTTGCGCTCTTGTCCGCCAACCTGGAAGATTGTCATGACGGTAACTGAGGGTTGTGGGATGATCTCCTGGATTACTGAATGGTTATTGCCCGGGCTCTTAGTGCTGGCCAGTTTGGACAAGAGGTCGGCCCTAGAGTTATGCTCCCTTAGGATGTGCTCTAGCTGTACCGACTGAAAACTCGAGAGAAGTTATTTTACTTTTGCCAAATATCTTTGTAGGAGTGGCTCTTTGACTTGATAATCACCTCGGATTTGGGAGGTCACGAGTTGGGAGTCGCTACAAAGTTTAAGTTTGGTGGTCCCCAAGTCTCTAGCCATTGTCAGTCCAGCAATGCACGCTTCATATTTGGCCTGATTGTTCGAGGAAGGGAAATCAAACCTGAGGGAGTTTCTATGGTAACTCCCTTGGGGTTTTCTAATATTACCCTAGTGCCACTTCCTTTTGGGTTCGAAAAACCATCAACAAACACAGTCCATTTTGTTTCCTCTGTTCTATTAGTTTCTGAAGTTAGTTCAGCTAGAAAGTCTGAGAGTGCTTGTGTCTTGATTGCTACTCTGGGTTCGTAGGTGATCCCAAACTCAGAGAGTTCAATGGACCAGGAAATCATCCTCCCTGCTAAGTCTGGTTTGTGCAATATCTGTTGGATAGGTTAATCTGTCCTTACCACAACTAGATGGCATTGGAAATATTGTCTTAGTCTTCTGGCTGTGATGACAAGTGCAAATGCAATCTTCTCGATTTTTTGGTACCGGAGCCCGGGACCTTGCAATATCTTGCTCACAAAATAAACCGGCTTCTGGACGTCCCCGGTTTCTCTAACAAGCACTAAACTAACGGCTTCCTCATGAACGGAGAGGTACACGTACAACGTTTCTCCTGGCTCACGTCTTGTGAGGATGGGAAGGGATGACAAGATATTTTTTAAAGAGGTGAATGCGTTCTCGCACTCCTGAGTCCACTCAAATCCTGTCCCCTTTTTCAATAATTTGAAAAGTGAAAGGGATTTGTGAGCGACTCTAGCTAGGAATTATGTGAGAGCCGTAATCCGCCCATTTAACTGTTGTACTTCTTTCATATTTCGGGGACTGTGCATATCAAGAACAGCCTTACAATTTTCGGGGTTTGCCTCGATCCCCCGGTGTGTCAGTATGAACCCTATAAACTTTTCAGCACATACCCCAAATGCACACTTTTTCGGATTAAGCCTCATATTGTGCTTCTTAAGCTGCATAAACACTTCTTCGAGATTTGAGGTGTGTGATCCTGACGATGGGGTCTTGACTATCATATCATCAATGTTGACCTCTTGATTTCTTCTTATCTGATCTTCGAAGACCCTATTCATCCTTCTCTGATAAGTAGCTCTGGCATTTTTCAAACCAAAAGGCATTACTTTGTAGCAATAACTTGCCCTTTCGATAATGAAGGCCATTTTATCTTCATCCCTAGGGTACATCGGAATCTGATTGTACTCGAAGTAAGCATCCATGAAGGATAGTAGCCAAAAATCGGAGGAGCTATTAACCAGTTTGTCCACTTTTGGGAGGGGGTATAGATCTTTAGGGCATGCCTTGTTTAAGTCAGTGTAATCCACACACATCCTCCACTTGTCATTGGATTTTTTTTACCAAGATAACATTCGAGAGCCACGTGGTATACGAGATCTCCATAATGAATCTGGCATTTAGGAGCTTTTTGACTTGCTCCTCAATAACCTGCTGCCTCTCTAGGCCAACTTTCCTTTTCTTTTGGGAGACCAGCTTTGCATCTCGTTTAATAGATAAATGATGGCAGATGAAAGCAGGGTCAATTCTAGGCATATCGGCAGATGTCTAGGCAAAAAGATCTTTATTCTCTTGCAAAAGATTTACCAACTGAGCCTTTTCCTGTTCGTCAAGGTTTGCCCTTATCTTGATGATTTGATTGGGCTTATCACCAAGCTGTAACGAAATCAATTCTCCTTCGGGCTGGGGTCTAGTGCCTCAGATTTCCTCATGCGCATCTAATTCGATAATTAAAATATTGACTTGGTGGTAGGTTGGAGGGATGTGCATGCCTTCGTTTTTCTGGAAGTCCTACTAATTTTCAAACTTTCATTGTAACATTTGCGGGCTGTAATCTGATCGCCCTTGATCGTAACCACTTTATTATCCCGATTAAGGAATTTCATGGCTTGGTGGGCGGTGGAGACTACAACGGCAATGCCATTCAACATAGGATAACCCAAAATAATATTGTAAGCCGAAAGACAATCCACAACCAAAAATCTCACCTTGACGGTTCTGTACGTGCTGTCATCACCCAAGGTTAGGAAAGTTTCAAAGTATCCCACCGGGGTGACCTTCTCTCTAGAGAAACCAGTAATTTCTCCTTCGTATGGTGTCAATGCAGACAAAGGGAACTCCAGCCTTTCAAAGGCATCCATGAACATGATATCTTCCGAACTCCCCTAGTCCACAAAGATACGATGCACTTCGGCATTGGATATTATTCCGGATATCACTAGTGGGTCGTCATGATCTCGGATAATATCATTGTAGTCCTTTTTGGAGAAGGAAATGGGTGGTGCATCATTGTCTTAGACATGTGGTCTTCGTGAGGAACTAGAAACGCTCAAGACCGCTGTCCAGAGTGCTTTCTTTTGGGAATTATTTGATAATCCCCCACCAGGGAACCCTCTAGAGATGGTATGGATAAGTCTGTCCTTCCGGTATCCTCCTCCTTGAGTATCCCGGTTCTGACCTTGCCTGTTCGCCTCATCTCAACGTGGCGGGGTTCGGGATCTTCTAGTGGGGCTTCGGATTCTTCTGGCTAGACTTCAAGTTCTTCCAGCTGGACTTCGGGTTCTTTGTCGATACTAGTTTGGACTCCATCGTGGACTACGGCTTCATCTTTGATCCTTTTATCTTCCGCGATTTTCATTACCTCAGAAACTGCTAATGTACTTCTACAATCATCCCTCTTTGATCAGGGACTCAATAACATCTCGAAGCTAATAACAATCTTCAGTTTCATGGCCGTAACTGTTGTGCCACCTGCAATGCTTCGAATGATCCCTCTGGGATTGTTTCTTCACAGGTGGTGGCCTTTTAATATCTTGGAACTTGATTTGAAGGACCTCTTTCAAGATTATTTCTCGAGGGGTGTTCAAAGGAGTATATTCAGAATACCTAGGTCTATACCGTTCATTCTTGGGGGAATCCCGGGGTTGATTGGAGTTTTGATTCTTTTTCTGATGAACGAGTTCACCTTTTTCCAAGCTCTCCTTAGCCTTGGTAATCTCCTCCAGTTCGACATACTTGTCTGCCCGTAAGTGGAACTCATCTAAACTGGCCGACTTCTTTTAGCAAGTGGCCGGAAAAAGTCTGAATTAGTCTGTAGACCATTTCTACCATAATGGAGAGCTATCTTGTCATTGAGGCTTTCTATTCCCACACAGGCATGGCCGAATCTCTTGATGTATTCGTGCAAGGATTCATTGCTTCCTTGGCGAATTCCAGAAAGAGAATCGATCGACTTTGGTCATTCCTTGGCAGTAGTATAATGTAATAAGAAATGTTGTGTGAGGTCATCCCATCCCGTGATTTTTGTTCGTAGAGTGACGAACTAGTGGAGAGCATCCTTCTTCAAGAATATGGGGAAAACACGACACTGTAATTCCGGGGTGTACCCGTAAAGCTGCATAGATTGTGTGTAGGCATCCAAATTCTCCTGCGGATCCGTGGTCCCGTTATAAGGCTCCAAGTTGCTTGGGGGCTTGAAGTTCCTCGGGACCCTATATGCCATTAAAGCATCAGAGAATTGCTACTAGCGGACGGGGGCCGGGTCATTGTTTCTAATGATCCCGGCGCCGACATGATGGGCTTCTCTCTGAATTGCGATTCGCTCTCCACCCTCATTGTCAGCTCGCGCAGATCTTTCTAAATTGTCCAAACGACGGCACTGCTCTTCTAACTACACCGTTAGTTGTCTATCAACATAGTCTGTTGATGTAGTAGTTCTCAAAGTTCGTTCCTTGCCATTGCAGATTGTGAGTTGTCCTCATAATGAGACACATGGTCTGCATCCACATTTGAAATTCCCAATCGAGCGTGTGCTGGGATCCTTGTCCCTTGATTTGCGGTATTTTGTCCACCAGCGCGGGGGGGGAGACAAGCTTATCCCCAACAGAAACCCTTCGTGAGGGGGCAGGGCTTTCTGCTAAAGCCGAGGTCTCATGCCCATCGTGCAATGTCTCTATCGTGGGTAAGGGCAATATGCGCAGTACTTTCTCTCCTTTGGTTTTGTCTCGTGCTCACCATGTTTGACGTGGGAATGAAAATTTATCAATTCCCACAGACGGCGCCAAATGTTCTGAATGAGTTCAGGGGGATTCTTGTAAGAGGTATGATGTGGTGGTTTTCTCCTTGTACAGTCGCACTCAAGCGCGATGATCCAGTGGGGGGTGGTACTGATGCGTGAAATCTGCAAGTGTATGATTTCGTCGCCAAGTAATAAAAAGATCGAATCCACAGGGACTGTGTGTATGAATATCAATTAATTAATTAATTAAATTAAATTAAACAAAAGAGAGTGTGATTGTTGATTGATAAGAACGTAGTGACAAAACAATTAAATAAAAATCAAGAAAACAGAATTTAGAACAAAAACAGCAAGTTATCAAGAAGGGAATTTTCAGATTTAACAAAGCTTCCAAGATTTGGGTACCACAATGATACAAGACAAATCCTAATTGACAACCTTTTTATTAAATCTGAAATTCAATTGAAGGTGAATTACCCAAAATTAGTTAATGTTCTCTTTCAAGATACAAGATCCGTGCCCAATTAAACCAATTCCTACTTTCGTGGTAATTGAATTTAAATTGAACCCATTACGCTTTGTGGTAATTTATTGATTCCTCGAAAGGCTAAAACTACTCTCGTGATTTAGACCTTAAGTTCAATTCTAATGGTTCCAACACTTAGGTTCACCTCTCAGTACGTCCCTAAATGCCTATGAGATGCAAATAAGTGGCCAATAAATTCACATGAATAAAAGCAATAAGAATTGAATCAATGAACAATCAAGATTAATAAAAGGGGAAACAACGTCAATTCATCATTATCAATGTATCAAAGGGCATTGCCCAATCCTAGAAACAAAAGTAACTACTCAGACATAGAGAAGAAGGAAACAGAAATCAAACTTAAAAACATCCCAAACCCGTAACAATGGAAGAAGAAGAAGAAGATGAAGAACCCAAGCCTCCTCTTTGCCTCCTTTAGAACTAGGTTTTAATCAAAACTTGAATACCCTAATTGCATTCAGAATATCTATTAATAGCCTAGGATTTTCATGGGCCAAAAGCCCCCAAAAGAAATAAAAACAGAAAAACTAAAAATCTGCTACGTGCCCCGAACCACGGCCTGGCCGTGGTTGATTCTGAGTTGGAGGTTTTGCTGCTGTCTTCAAACCACGGCCATGGTGTAGACCACGGCCAGGCCGTGGTTGAGTCTGCTTCAAATTTCTTCAATTTCCTGGTTCCCACGAACCATGGCCGTGGTTGAGACCACGGGCAAGCCGTGGAGCCCTCTGGAATGGCCTTTTTTGCACTTTTATTGCTATCTATTAAGCTCCAACTTCAAACATGCAAGCATTCCATTCAATCCAAGGCCAATTCAACATTAATCCTGCACAAGAACACCAAAAATACGGCAGTTATCCGAACTAAGGGAAAAACAAACCAAAAGGGAAACTAAAACGCCTAAAATGCTCAAGAATGCATACAAAATAAGAACAAAATATGATGTTGTTTCACACACATCAGGTACCTGCAAAAAGACTCCAACACCCAAGTCAGGTCGTGTACTGTTAGGTTTGTGTTTAGATCACAGTTACCTTATTAGGTTGATTCAGCCTGGCCTTTATGGAGCATGATTGGAATCATGATATTAAGTGCATGTATTATTGGAATTTGAATGTTACGGTTATTAATTGCGAGGAGAAGTTACAGAGCTTTTAATTTCGTAATATCCTAATTGGCAATTACAAAAGTCAGCGTTGATTCAATGATCCTCGTCATATGACCTAATGTCATAGTCCGAGGTCTTACAGACCTTTCCAGAATATTAATGGAGGAGTCCAGTGGAGCATGCGACGAGTTGATCCTTCTGGATAAGATCTCGGACCACGGTCCAGAATAATTCCAAACCAAATTTTATGCATCGAAGGACTCCTAAAATCTTTGGCCATTCAACTAGTAAATTTGTGAAATTTAAATATATTTAAAATTTTCTTTATTTCTTTTTAATATTTAGTAGGTTGATTCATGGGCGGACTGAAACCCATGTGACACATGCGATCTCTATGGAACTAATGTTTTGGTGAGCTATTTAACTTATGTGTATTCTAATTAATCCATTTCTTAGATTTGGTAAAAGACAAATCATTTATACTGACTTATAGTATCTGTCACTAATATAACATAGATAAGTTGATTATTTCCTGATTAGCATTAACAACATTATTTAGTTGAGAAAGTTAGGCACTTTGGAAAATGAATAAAATGGACACTTTTGGAAGTGACATCCTTCCCCTATTTTCCATTTTCCCAAAGCTGGCGTCATAACTTTTTATTACCCGACATATGTCTTCGGTCGTTTAGATTCTACTACGCAACTTTTTTTCTTCTTAGAATCAATATACAGAGTTCAAATTTAACAACAGAAAGAAATTATACTATTATTTAATTACTTGTTGATACATTATTAAAAGAAGAAATACTTAGATGTTTTAAAAATAATACTCTAAATAATTTATATCTTATCTATATTTTATTTTATATTATTATAAATATAATTTTACAATACAACTTTATTTTCTATGCTATTTTATTTATTATTTGATTATTCCATACAATAAATTAATTTGACATTTTGTAAAAATCTAAGCATAATATATATGACTTTTTTAATCACACTAATTATAGTCTTAACCTAAAGTAATGATACTTGTATAAACTTACATTCACACACTTTCACATACGTGCAAGTAAGTCAAAGATGATATCCCACTTCACTAGTAAGTTTTTTTTTTTAAATGATCCAATTATGTACATATCTCACATAATTTATATAAAAAAACCTTTTCCTTTTTGACTTACCATTCCAAAATGAATATAAGGACCTCTTCCTCTCCATTATGAAAAGGAGAGAGAGACAGAGAACAAGGGAGGTGAAGTGAACTTAACTATCAAAGGCTTTTAATCAAAAGTTGCAAAGAGATATCAACGGTAAGGTGTTTAAAAAGACTTCAAGAGATCATATATGGGTTTAACTTTTAGTGATGCCATTATAAAAGAAAAAATGCAATTGAGTATTGACCAAACACAACTAAATCAACTAAATTACAATGAAAGGATTGTTGAAATTTTAAGGATTGTTGAAATTTTACTTAGATATTACATATGCATAATTTATTATATCATTTTTTAGACACTTAAATCATTATTTGATATGTATAAAAATATATTTAAAGATAGACATATTTTTATCATAGATCCTATAACCTTATATATGTCAAATAATAATTTGAGTATTTATAATAGACTATGCCTAAATAAGTAGAGAGATTCGTACATAAACCTAAAATACTTAAGATGAGTGCGTTAGGCCAATTACATTTTAATTAATAAATAATTACTATAATTAATTCATAATTAGTTACTATAATCTATTATAATTAATAATGTAATTGAATAACTGCATCTAACTTTTTATATAAGAATTTCTTAAGTAAGAATTGCTCTTATAGCAATGATGATCATTTACCACCAATTAATTACCACCAGCAAGTGGCAAGCATATATGTGCATGAATAAAGGGGGAGTGGTTGAAAATGTAACAATAATAATTAATGATAAAAATAAAGTAAAATAATTTTATATCCTCTTAATTATTATAATCTTTCAAATTATTAAATAAAAAAATTGAATAATTTGTATGTTCTTAATATATTCAATGTATTAGAAAAAATATATTAAATGTATATTTTTTATTTAATATTTTATTTATTATTAAAAAAATTATTAAGATGATGTATTCAAAGGATATAAGTTATGAAAGTAACTATAAGAAGTGGGAGTTACATGCAATATGTAACCAATAAGGCTATCTCAACCTAAAAGTAGGCTCTTGACCAAAATAAAGGGGAAACATTCGTAGAACCACTCACAAATAAGTGCTCAAGCACTCAAGTAGACATCCATGAGAAAGTCACATCTCCCTTGTTCAATTTTTATGTATTTAGTCTTCCTTTTGCACACGTTGTATGTAGTCTTTTGTTTAAAGGAATTTTAAATTAAAGTAATGATTAATTAACCATAATTTCACTTTCTTATTATAAAGTTTATATCCTAGAAAGATCAAAGAGATTACGTATAGGCAACCTAAAAAAGATGGACGTGGATCACGTCCTAGTGGGTTTAATACACTCTTTGGAGAAATTATTGGCTGGGTTTGGGTGGAATGAAATTTTATTTATATATCTAAGTTTAGTTTTTATTTATTTTTAAGTTAAACAAGTAGATATTCAAACATATTTTACCTATTTGAACTGTCATAGAACTAATCCTCATTTTAATAATGTACTTATAACTTTAATTTTTATTTATTTTTTGTTGAAACAACAAAATATCTCTATGGATTTGATATATTTGAATCACTCATAAAATAAAATTTTAATTTATTTTAAGTGTATAAATTTTTAACATTATCATCGAATCAATTGCTACAACATTTTTAAAGATTTGACTATATATGAAAACAACTAGTTAAAAGGCATATATGTGAAAGTGAGCTTTTATTTATGAACTACATATATTAAACTAGTTAAAACCATGGTTGCAATATAGTTTCGAATGTTACAAGCAATGAGCCGGCCTTAGTCCTCTCTTTATATGGTGTTCTCTCATATTTTGTGGTATTTTCTCATCCTTGTGGTGCTTAGGTTCTCCTTTTGAGTGTTTCGCTCATGGGGGCTGCCCTTCAGCGGCAATCCTTTCCATTTTAAGCTTGTTTTATTTACTTTTGCATATTTCTTTAATAATCTTATTATAGATATTTTATATTTGCAATTTTTGGAATAGATCCAGAAATGTTGACTTTGAATTTCTCTGATTTACCTTATGTCGCTTTCTTGGTAGGTCTGAAGAGGTGCGAGGAAAAACAAGGGATTGAAACTATTGACTATAGGGCAGGAAAAAAATTATGATTGGTGTAAGATCAAGACACCATAGTCTCTCGATGGAGAAGACTTTTGTAACTTACCTCTTTCATGTCTTTTCTCCCTTTTAGTTTTTATTGTTAGGATTTTATGGAGTTTTTGGTATCTTTTCCTTTTGGCTATGTGCAAAGCACATATCCTTGCAGGCATATTGGAAGTGATTTGGTAAAAAACCTGTTGATTTTTGTTTTCTGAAACTTTGTTTTCCTCTCATTTTAAATAATGATATTCTATCTATTGATAAAAAAAACTAGTTGAAAAGTCCAAAATCTTTTTAAATGATACAACATCATATGCTTAGGTAGTATAAAAACTTTTAAACTAATAGTGTGTCAAAATTAAACTATAATTACAATATTTTGATACACGATCATGTGTGTCAAAGTGCATGTTTAATTTTTTTTAAGAAGAGAGAATAAAGAAGTATTAACATTCAAATAACAGCATAGTATTAATCATAATTTAAAAAATTGAAGTTATAATATAAGCCCTACTATAAACGCCAACTCCAATATACCATTATTTATGGTAAACTCTTGTCAAAGAACAAATTCAATTCTGGATCTCAATTCAGGGAAGAGAATCACATTCTCAAGGGATTCTATAGTACTTTGGCTAATATTTTAATCAAGAAAACCAAGAATAATTTTGAATACTTCACAGATAAACCCAAAATACAACTATAGCAGCTTTGTGGTAATTAGCCTAGTAGAATACAGAAAATAAGTGGAGCAATGAAAGTGCAATGAAAATAACTTGCTTTGAAAGTTAAAAATTTCTTTAAAATAAAGAAAAATAGTTAAAAGAAAACAATTAAATGACAATAAACGTAAAGAAAAAAATAGTAAAGTGCAACAAAATAATTTTGACAAGCAATGAAAAGTGCATAATGATAAAGAATAGGGATTAAAAGAAAGTAATGTAAAAGCAAGAAAAATAAGTATGCAGATAAGTAAATGGACAGAAACTTAAAGTTGCAAAAAAGTAATAAAAAAAAGTAAATGAAAGCAATAAAAAAGAACTCAAATGATCTTGAAAGAATTACTTGATCTGGAGTAGAAGAGAATTTGAAAGAAAAAAGCCTGGAAATATAAATTGGATTGAATTAAACTTTGAATTGAATGTGTAAATTATACAGAAAAGGAACATGATGGAAACGTACTTGACTAACTTGTGTTTTTGCTTGAGAATGTCAAAGTGATGTGAGAGCGTGTTTACAAGTGTGTAAATATTGAATTTTCAACCCCTAAACATTTCCATCCTTTCGGTATTTATAGAATTTCTAAGTAACTACATTTTCTACAAGATCTTAACATGTGTCTAAAATAAAGAAAAATGCTTAATGATTATTAGCGATCCTTGTGAAGTAACTGTCAGATCTTTATCAGCAATCCTCGTGCTATAAGTAACTACCTAATCTTTGTCAGCAATCCTTGTATTGTCTGGATCTTACACTCATAATTGCTGCTAACTTCTGTTTCAAATTTAAATTCTATTGTACAAATTTAAATTTGAATCTTCAAACAGTTGTTGGCTTTTAGTCAAGACCGTTGCTTCTATCTTCAGAAATTACCAAGTGTAGTTACTCCTCGAGTCTTAGTTTTCAAGACTAACTCAAAATTGCCATTTCTAATAACTATCAAATCAAAATCAGCATTTCGATGACTTCAAGTCTTCACTACAATTTCGACTCTAATAGAGTTAAAATATGTACATATTCATAACTTAGTGATTTTCATTCATACTAAGCTTTACAATGCATACTCGAAATTGTGTAAATCAAAAAATATTATTTTTATTCCAAGAGATGCCCCTAATATTTATTCTCGAAGCATGACAGATAAGTATTATTATTTTGAGCATTACTTTTCGATAAAAACTGGACTTCGAGCTTTAGTCACTCTATATCAAGTTTAAACTTGCCATGAACAGACAAGGAAAATTCAAAAGAGAAAAACTTAAATTTTCATTTTAGAATTTAAATCATTTTCGACAACTACGTGGTCATTCTCTCATTAACCAACTATCCCCTCTTTTTGGGGAGCCTCAATGCCAATGATGTCTTTTATTGATAAAACGGCTTCAGCCGTTCCATAATCATGTCAGTCTTAATGAAGAGAACATGTAACACCTGTGGAAGTATGATAGACTTGTATGTGGTTACAGAGGTAGCCTAATACCAAATTACCATGCTTGTAAATTTTTGTGACCGTCTAAGCATGTTTAATCACTTTGCTGCAACTCTACGTGTGAAATATAGCTGTTTTCAACCCCGATTTTGACTTAAACTGCTTCGTTAGTGGAAATAAGTATGAAGAACTGATCTATCGATTATTCCTACACTTGAGTGCCTTATAATTGATTAAATTAGTTTCCATTCATGCTTAATTGTTATCATTTAGCTAAGTTTCTGATATCAAGCTTAATTAGAACATTATTGCGAAACTTTGCTTAAATGTGTTTATTAGCGCTCATAATTGAATTATGTCTTTCAAGAGATCTATGAGTGATGAAGTCCATTAGTCTCAAACTAGGCCTACTATCCACTTGAAGAAAAAGCTAAGGATTTAAGGAGATCAATATCACCTCTTGAAGTAATGAAAGAAAAGTCTTTGTAAAGAATCCAAGCTGAAAATGAAGAAATCAAATGACAGGGCTCATGTCCCCTGACAGGGCTCATGTCCCCTGATAGGGGGGCCGTGTCAAATGACAGGCCGTGTCAAATGATAGGCATGTGTCACCTGAAAGTGGGTGGGCCGTGTCCTTCTCTGGAATCTCAATTGGACCAATTCCAGCCCATGAACATGTGACACGGCCCGTGTCATCTAATAGGGGGTGGGCGTGTCCTTCTCTGACTTGTAATTCTATGAAAATTTGTTGACAGACTCAGACAGGGGGTGGGCTGTGTCAGGTTGTCGCACCAGAAGGCAAATTTTGGGCTTTCACGAGAAGTTAGGTTAAGATACCTATAAATAAGAGTGCTTAGACTCTTAGGAAAGGAGTTTTGGCTTGGAGGCAGCTCAGAAACAGTTAGGAAACGGAGAGAGGAGGGTTGGATCGAAGATTGGAGTCTCCGGTTCGAACAATCAGAGATCTATCATCCTCAATCCTTAGAAATTCGTTTGATATTTAGTTTTTCTTCTGCAATTTCATTTCATATGATGTTTCTTTTCTATTTTTCGTTTGATATTGTATTACACCAAATTTTGGCGCCGTTGCTGGGGAACCAATTTTTCAATTGCACTATTAATTTGTTTCCTATTTTTGACTCTATTTTTGTTTGGTTTTTAATTTTTAATTCATTGTTTATGACTGTTTTGTAGGTGTTGATGTCCATTGATCATGGTTCAACGGTTAATGGACAATGGGAAAGCACCAGTACATGCTTGTGGGATTTGTACTTCACCTAAACATCTCACTGATTTGTGTCCCACTCTCCAAGTGGACACAAATGTGGAGGTAGAGGTAGTATGGGGATATTCTGAACCTTCCAACAACTACAACCCTTACTCCAATACATATTATCTAGGGTGGTGGGATCATCCTAACTTGAGTTATGGACAGTAGCAAGTTCAAGCTCTTAGGCAACTTGAACCTTCACTGGAGGAGCTAATGAGACAAATGACCACTAATGATATTTAGTTTCAACAAGAAACAAAGGCCATATGCAATGACCTACAAAACTCTTTAGGGTAGTTAGCCACAGAATTCAGCAAAGTGCAGAGCCTAATTTCTGGAATACTTCCCTCACAACTAGAAGAGAATGTGAAGGAAGATGCTAGTATTGTCACACTACGAAGTGGAAAGACATTAGATGAACCCACCTCTCCTCCATAAACCACTAAAGAGAAAGAACCAAAGCCTAAAGAGGTAAATGAGGAAGGGAAAAACTTTATGGCCCCTAAAGTATTCCTGAACCCTTTCTTAATGTAGTGGAGGAGCAATATGATGAGTTGTGTAATGAATTTCTTGATTTTATTAGTTTCAATAATTATACTCATTGCCACTCATGTACTGATTATAATGGTGATATGATATGTGCTAGTTATGCTGAGATTTCTGCATACTTAAAAGTTGATTATTCTATTTATGCAGTAGCTAATGGTAATGAAGGATCTATCAACAATATTCTTACCACAGTCCCAAGCCCATTGAAGAGTTTTCAAAGAAGGGAAAAGAACACCGGATGATGGTTACTATTGAAGTGAATTTTGTTTTTGGGCCATAGTCCAATAGAAATAATGCAGATGAAGCTGATAAAGTACACATATTACATTTCAGTGATGAAGCCAAGGAAATGGGACCCCGGTGGAAGTCCTCATGCTTCAAGCTTAATTTGGTCATTACACTTTAACCAATGGGACCCCAGTGAAAGCCCTCATGTTGTTTCAACTATAACTTGGTCATCAAATTTCAACCAATGGGATCCTGGTGGAGTCTTTTCACCTACTACACTTGATGAGGTCAATGGACATCGACTCAAGCCTTACCATGAGCTTCCGAAAAGTGTGGAAGTGGAAATGATGACCTTTTACCATCCACATTATAAAGATCACTGAGGAGTGTCCCAATGTTGGGCTGAGGAAAATAAACTAAGAGCTTAATGGGAGGCAACCCATCATTCAAAAAAATCATATTTGCTTTCTTTTCTCTCTTATTTTATGTTTCTTTATTGATTTCTTACTGATTTTCTTAAGTTAAGTAGACCTTAGTGTGTTTCTTGTATGGTTACCCATGTCTCCAACAAAGTGAAGTCCTAATTTCTCCCTCTCTTGTGCCATCCATTTGCACAACTTTCACTTATGTTTTTGACTCTGACTGTTGATATATTGGCATTGTATTAGATCTTATTTTGGACATGAATGATAATTATTGGTCAGGGATTCAATGTTCTTCTTAATGTCTTTGAATATGCATTATTGATTCATTTGTGATATTCTTTCTGATGGATATATTTCTTGACATTGGGGACAATGTCTGCTTTAAGTGTGGGGGTGATGCTCATGTTGAATTTATAGTGCATGTCTTTCCAATGAGCTTTCAAGTGATCTGAATGGTGAGCAAATGACATAATTTTTTGTGAAAAATTTAATAAAATGTTAAGCTTGATGGAATGGAATTTCTTGATTTCAATTTTGTCGAGTGGGATTTTGAAAAACTGAAGGGTTTAATTATTTTTTTTCAAAAGTGATGAATCGAGACCTAGTGAGTTTTTGGGCCTTGTTGTGTATGGCTAATTTTAGTTCATTTTGGTTCTTTATTGTGTGATTCCACTCATGATTATGTGTTCTTCAGAACTTGTCTTGATTCTCTTTTAAGCTATAAATGACCATTGTATGCAATTGATATGGAAAAGGCATTTCTTTCTAATAACTACTGGCCAAAATAGCCGTGCTTGCATTGTTATCCATTGTTTACCCCCTTTGAGCCTAATTGACTTTTTCTTCATTTACAGCTCAATTCAAGCCTAAAAGCGAAAAACCATTTTGCTACCCTACATTAGGGAGTAGAAGAGCTTAATGATTATGTAGGGGATTGGTTTTTGAATAAGTGGGGGGGAAGTAATGATATGTTTGCCTAGCTATGCATGTATATAAAAAACTCTTGCTGGCAAAATATCATGTTGAATATGATGCAAGGTGTAAAAAACAAATGAGGAAGAAAAGGGTAGAAGTTGAGTATTGAATGAAGAAAGGTTAGAAAAAGGAAAATATACGGAAAAGAAATTTGAATTTGAAGATTGTTGGGAAATTCTTTTTGAAATGATTGAATATCCTTCCCTTTTCTCTTCTAATTCCTATAGTATAGCTTTGCTTATCCTTGATGTATCCTACCTTGACCTTGACCATATTACAACCTAATTTAAGACCTTTTGATCTTTGTGTGCATGTGACCTAAGTGGTAGAGAAGTAGAGGCTTGACAAGCCTATGGTAGAACATGTTTTTATGAGTTGGTTGAGAGTAAACTCAAGCCTGAAACGCTTGAGTGAAAAGCATATCAGTGAGGATTTATCATACTGATTTAACCTGGATATTTGATTGATTTTACTTGCCGATTTGGATTGTCAAGAGAGGAAATTCGTGATTGCTTAAAATCTTTGACGAAATTAAAGCATATCGGTCTTTGCTCATTATTCTACACTTTCATGGCTTATTGGAAAACTATGTTTAATTGTATATTTTTGCCTAGGAGTTGATAACTGTACAGAGTATAGTTATTAGTGCCCTATATCTGTGCTTTATGGCATGATTAGTCCTTGTTTGTAAGCATTAATGGAAGGTTTTAGTATCATTTATATCTGATTTCATTCTGATGACTTCCATTGTGATCTTGTGTAAAAACTTTCAAAACTATAATCAAATTGAGTACATTTGTGAGATTAAATGAATTGATACTTTCTCTGTTATAGGCAGGTCTCAAATGAAGCATGGAAATGAAGAAATTGCAATAGCTTTGGACCAGGAAGCCTAAGAGAAGATTAAAAGTGAAGATCAGCATCCAACTCCGCGACGTGGATTGGTGGCACCGTGGCACTCCCCTGCTTCAGTAGATAAAACCCAAGGCTGAAGCACCGCAACGTTGAAGAGTGGGCACCTCAGGCGCCTGTGACCTAATTACACGTGTGCCGCGTCATGACATGTTGGACCCTGCGGTGTGACCCTATTTTATTCAGCTTATAAATACATTTGCACCGAATTTCTATGAGAGTTTTTCATCATTTTTGGAGAGCAGCTGCTGGTTTTAGGTTTTTAGACCTAGAGGAAGTGAAAAAGGCTAAGGTTGGAGGCCATCCTTCCTATAGAGGGTGAATCAAGCTTAAAGGATAAAATCTAATGAGCTTCATTCCTTTCCTTTCTTCTTTTTCCTTCTTATTACTTCATGAACATGATTTATTGTTTGTACTTTCATGTTTCATGGCTAGCTAGGCTGTATATAAGTTTTCCTTTGTAGTTTCTCATAGATACTGATGAATATGTAATCTTTTGAGTATATATTAAAGTTTAGTTAAGTTCAATCATAATCTGTGTTCAATGCTTGTTCTTGGTTGGTCTCGATTGCATGATCTTAATATTAGCAAATGAACTAGACATAGGGATTTGTTGATATGGATATGGTGTGGTTGATACATGTTCGGCGAGTTCAATTGGCTTGGATAAGTTGATTTGTTAATAGGATAGAAATATGCCTATTAGCCATGTATAGTGTGTATTTGAGAATAAATCGTTTATGAGTGGAAGTTGTACTAGTTCTTAAGGAAACTTAGTGAGTTAGGCAAGTAGAAACCAGGGTTGATTGACCTAGACATAGGCTTTTGACTACATCAGATTCTAAAGCTAACTTAACAATTCTTTGATGTTGCTTATAAGGATTGCAATTCATTAGTTGAAATAGGAGATGAAAAGTAATTCTTATTTCTCTATTTATCTATTTATCTTAGATTTATGATTTTTCAGTCTTTATATTTCTTTAAACATTCATTTATGAATTTTAAGCTTTTAGATAGCATTAATTAGACTATTGGTTAATACTTAGCTTTTATATGAAATACGTTGTCCTCGTGGGAACGATATCTAACTCCTTGCGATACTATAAGTGCGACCCGTGCACTTGCGGTAAGCAAAAGAGCGAACAGAAGTGCAAAAAGACTAAGTGTGGGGGTATTTGATCTGTCGATTATTCCTACACTTGAGTGCCTTATAATTAATTAAATTAGTTTCCATTCATGTTTAATTATTATCATTTAGCTAAGTTTCTGATATCAAGCTTAATTGGAACATTATTGTGAAACTTTGCTTACATATGTTTATTAGCACTCATAATTGAATTATGTATTTCAGGAGATCTATGAGTGATGGAGTCCATTAGCCTCAAACTAGGCCTACTATCCACTTGAAGAAAGAGCTAATGATTCAAGGAGATCAATATCACCTCTTGAAGCAATGAAAGAAAAGTCTTTGTAAAGAATCCAGGCTGAAAATGAAGGAAACAAATGACAGTGCCTATGTCACCTGAAAAGGGGTGCGCCGTGTCCTTCTCTGGAATCTCAATTTGACCAATTCCAGCCCATGAACATGTGACACGACCCGTGTCATCTGACAAGGGGTGAGCCGTGTCCTTCTCTGACTTGCAATTCTGTGAAAATCTATTAATAGACTCAGACAGGGAGTGGGCCATGTCAAATGACATGACCCGTGTTGTCGCATTAGAAGGCAAATTTTGGGCTTTCATGAGAAGCTAGGTTAAAAGACCTATAAATAAGAGTGCTAAAACTCTTAGGAAAGGAGTTCTGGCTTGGAGGCAGCTCAGAAACAGTTACGAAACAGAGAGAGGAGGGTTGGATCAAAGATTGGAGTCTCGTGTTCGAGCAATCGAAGATCTATCATCCTCAATTCTTAGAAATTCGTTTGATATTTAGTTTTTCTTCTACAATTTCATTTCATATGATGTTTCTTTTCTATTTTTTGTTTGATCTTGTATTACACCAAGAACTTGTTTCTAGGTCACAAATATGTGGAAGTAGATATGGTTAAAGTTTGAGATTTTTGGAGTTAGTTTGGTATTTTTAACCATACTGGTTGTGTGTTTTGGTACCGAACCAACCCCCAGCAAATATGAAAAAATGTGAAAATGGTGTAACGAGATTTTTAATAAATCTTAGGATTTATTTTAAATTTATTGAAAGTTGGGAAACTTAGTCTGGTAATAACTAAGTGTTCTTAACTGTTCGGGTGAATTTTGGTCACTCAAGTGACCAAAATATGAGGGCATGACTCTTGTTTCTGTTTTTGGCCTATTTAAGGCTAAAATGAGAATTTGTTCTCATTTCTCACATCCTCATCTCACGGTTGCCATAGGAAAAGCAAAGAGGAAGGAAAATCAAAGTGCTAAAGGAGAATGATCAACAACCAAGCAAGGGAGAGAGTTTAGCTTTGCGGAGGAATGGTTAATCGACTTCGGTTCTGGGAATTAAGGTAGGGGAAAACCTTTTTCCTAACCCATTTTCTTATTCTCTCCATCTTGTTCTTAAGTTAGGACTTGATGTGTGATTTTAGGTTTTTAGTTGTTTTTGGTTTTTTGGGGTTGAATCTTGTTGTAGAACTTGATGATGGCTTGTTTGAGTTATTAGGTGTATGGAAATAGATTTTCAACCCTTGTATGCCTTAAATTCCATTTGAGTGGAGATTTGGGGTTTTAGGTTTTAAAATGGATGATTATCCATGATCTTTAGTTTTGAATGAAATCAAAGTGGTTTAAGAGTTGCTATTTGTAGTTGAACCTTGTGGAAGGTTGAAAATCACTTGGATGTGAAGTTTGAATGATTGGAGGAGGTGAAAGAACCCATGGAATAGTTCCACGGTTCTGCAGAAACTACTGTAGTGCTTCTGGTTGAGAAACACGGCTCGTGTCCGAAGACACGGGGAGGGATGTCACTCTCTGCCTTTTGAATTCATGAACAGTGCTCACAGAGCAAGCCACAGGAGGGGTGTAGTAAGACATGACCCGTGTTTGAAGACACGATGAGGGGGGCTGTAATGAGACATGGCCCGTGTCTGAGGCCAGAATCTTTAAAAATATTATTTTTTATATTTTCCAAGTTCTTGATTTGATGGGATCATTGGTATATGTTTCCTAAAGTGTGTTAAGTCTCTAATAGGAGTATTTAATGAAGTAGATATATGGTGAATATAAATCAATTTGTATATTAATTATTGTGGTATTTAATATCATTGTATTTCATGTTAGTAGTTAGGAATGTAAATCAATTGATATGCTAGTTATTGTAGTAATTGACATTATTATTGTTCCTTAACTATGTTCATGAAGGTGAGTCCTCATTATAGATGGTCTAATGTGATTTTGAATGAGTAGGTAACCAATCCTTCCTTTCACGGAGATCATTGTTGTGATCAAATACGATTTTGAATGAGAAGGTAACCAATCCTTCCTATCATAGCGATCATCGTTGAAGACCGTGTAGTAATAGTGGACTCCTTACTACCAAGATTGTTGAAGACCGTGTTGATGAGGATGGTGCAATTCCCTCACTACCCAGAATGAAGACTGCTGGAACTGGGTTTCTAGTGCTTGTTCAAAGCTTATGGAACCAGGTTCCTTTGTTTTGTTTAAGGCTTATGCATATCATGACAATACCATGGAACTGGATTCTTGTAAACGGTATCATATATTATGCATTACATATTTAGGTTATTGCATAGGCATGAATATTAGACATAACTTGACATAGCATGGCGATTGTATGAGCGATTGCTATCATGATATATTCATACATTGTAGTTGTATGGGCAATTGCGTGTCTCTGATATGGAGATGTTGTTTACTTCTTTGATTGAAGTGTTAATTTGATAATTGAGTATATTATCTGTTTGTATATGTTTATATACTGGTATTGGCATACTTCTACTGAGATATATTTTCTCACCCCGATTGTGTCGCCATGTAAATCCAAGTGCTAGTTCCTCAAAAGGGAAGGAGAAGATGGACGAAGATTAGTATAACTATATACTTTTTGATGGAAAAGCTTGTATAATATGCTAGTTTTCATTGTTGTAAAAGTTTATGTAATACAATGTGCCTTGGAGGCAGTGATGTATACATATAGATATAACTTTTATTATCGTGACTCTCTATATTTACTTATTATGTATGAATGATATGGGTTAGTGGTTGGATGTTAGAAGTAGCATGGTCAATATTAATTATTCTTTTATATGATGATATATCTGGATAGTAAATATTAGGATGTTACATTTTGGTATCAGAGCAGTTCATCATGTTGAGTCGGGGTATGGACTGACTCTACTTAGGTATGTTTCGTGTTAGTTATACATTTCTTATCTCTTACATATGATTGTTTGAGTGGGATTGCATGTTTTGCCTTTGGTATGTCTGCTTTAACTACTGTTACACAGTTACATGATATTGAGCCTAGCTAACTCAATATGGATTATTCTGTGTTTACAGAAAATTATGGCAGCACGAGGGTGATCAGCAGAAACTGAAACCTTCAAAATGAGGGTTCGGGTATGGCCGAAGTCATAATGGTAATGGCCGAAGCGATACGCGAGCAGACGATTGCGAATGCCACAACAATGAAGGAGCAGACATCTACAACTGCTAGGGTTCTTGAGAGTCTAGAGGCTAATCAAACACAGCCTACACCACCACCGGTACCACCACATAGGCACGAGGTACAGGAGCAGAGGAACCAGGACTTTTATGACCTTTTTGAGTTTCAAAATGAGAGTCGTCGTTCAAAGGAGATTATGATCTAGTAAAGGCTGAGGAGTGGATAATTGAGTTAGAGAAGATTTTCATAGCTATGAGATGTTCAGAGGAGCAGAAGATGTCTTTTGCAGCATATATGTAAAAAACGGAAGCTGAGCAAAGAGAATGATAGAGGTAGATATGACCCAGGTTTCTTAGGAAGTATGCAAGGTTGTATTTTTGGAGAAATACTTTTCACAAACTGTGCAAGAAGAGAAAGAGGTGGAGTTTCAATAGCTGCAACAAGAAAACATGACAGTTGCACAGTATGTAGTGAGATTCAAGGATTTGTCGAAGTTTTCTTCTTCACTCTGGTAGAATCCAAATGATAGTTGGAAGTGTGTGAAGTTTGAAATTGAATTGAGAGAGAGCACGAGGAGGTTGGTGAAACCTTTTGAGATTAGGGATTAACCTTCCTTGGTTAACAAATGTAGGGTTATTGAACCCTTGAGTTTTAGACCACAACATGAGCAACGATTACAAGAGTCCTACAAGAGGAAGAGTTCAGAAAATAGATCAAAGGGGAGTGCTCCATAACATAGAGACCAGAAAGACAGAGGAAAGCAGGATCAAAGGGATAGTCGTGAGCAGTTATGTGCTAAATGCGGAAGGCACCAAAGAGGTAAAGCTTGTGTAGCTGATCAGGTAACATGTTATAGGTGTGGCCAGCCGAGCCATTTTGTAAGGAATTATCCTCTAAGAAATGAGGCAAAGACAGAGGAAAGACCGGGGAGAGTCTTTAATATACATGATGTGAAGGCATTACCATCCTATAGTTCAGGAAAAGCAAAAGGTAAGTACATGGTTGTACTTGTAGTGTAATTTTGTTTTCTTAAGGTTTGGTTGTACTTGTTGTTGCGTGTGAGTTGTTTTGGACCTCTTAACATAGGTAAACCAAATTTTAGGGACAAAATTTTAAAAAGAAGAAGAGAAATGTAACACATATGGAAGCATGGTAGACTTGTATGTGGTTACATAGGTAGCCTAATATCGGATTACCATGCTTGTAAATTTTTGTGACCATCTGAGGATGTTTAGTCACTTTTTAGTAGTTATATGTGTGAAATATAGTTGTTTTCAGTCTCGATTTTGACTGAAACTGCTTAGTTAGGGGAAATAAGTTTTGAGAACTTGTTTCTAGGTCACAAATATGTAGAAGTAGATATAGTTAAAGTTTAAGATTTATCAGAGTTAGTTTGACATTTTTAAGCATACTGGTTGTGTGTTTTGGTGCTGGAATGACCCCCAGCAGATATGAAAAAATGTGAAAATGGTGTGATGAGATTTTTAATAAATCATAGGATTTATTTTAAATCTGTTGGAAGATGGAAAACTTGGTTTGGTAATAACTAAGCGTTCTTAACTGTTCGGGTGAATTTTGGTCACTCAAGTGATCAAAATATGATGGCACGACCCTTGTTTCTGTTTTTGGCCTATTTAAGACTAAAATGAGAATTTGTTCTCATTTCTCACATCCTCATCTCATGGTTGCCATAGGAAAAGAAAAGAAGAATGAAAATCAAAGTGCTAAGGGAAAAAGATTAACAACCAAGCAAGGAAGAGAGCTTAGCTTTGCGGAGGAACGGTTAACCGACTTCATTTCTGAGAATTGAGGTAGGGGAAAACCTTTTTCCCAACTCATTTTCCTATTCTCTTCATCTTGTTCTTAAGTTATGACTTGATGTGTGATTTTAGGCTTTAAGTTATTTTTGGTTTTTTGGGCTTGAATCTGTGGAAATAAGTTTGTCCCAAATGGTTTAATATGTTAATTTTTGATTATGACAAATACAAGACAAAAAGAACACTTTGCATATGTTCTTTGTTGCATTCTATATACAGCATATCTATTAATAATTGATAAATATCTTATTTGGATGTGTATATGAAAGTTTTATATGCATGTTAAACTAACTAGAGTTATACATTTATGAATCATGTATATGAAGACATTGAATTATGATTTTGGACTAACTATGCTTGTTTAAGTGAGCGATACTTTGTAAGATAGTCCAAGTACCAAGAGTGAGCTTGTAACAAGAAAGGAAAAAATATCAATTAAGCTCAACACAAGGAGAATGTGAATGCATATTTCATGAAGGTATTGATAACATCAAAGTCATGTCAAAGACCAAGTCCAAAGGAAGATTAAATGGTATAGCTTATAGGACTTAGGATCTTTATGTAAGAAGCCTTATGGATATCTCAAATATGTTTTTACAAATGGTTTTCCTATGCTAAAATGCCTAACAAACAAGTTTTGAAAAGTTATTTATGGTGGTAGTTCAAATTTATGAAAAATAACCAAGTTTGAGTTTTGTAAAACTGACCTTTGGTCACTCTTTTGATCTTATCTTTCAAAATACTTTGAGTTTTATTTGAAACTTATTTCATTTGAAAATAGACTCAAAGATCTTTCCAATGACTGGTCATTTGCTTTAAACGGATAAGAAATGAATAAGTTATGACCATTTAAAGTCAGTTTTTAAAATTAGAGTGGTTTATTCGAATAAAGCATATGTTATTCGAATAACACACCACAAAAATCATACCAGAACGAGTTTTTAAAGGTTTATTCGAATAACCAAAGGGTTATTCGAATAACATGACCCAGAAAACATTCCAAAACATGATTTTGGAGATTTATTCGAATAACAAGTTTGTTATTCGAATAGAGACGTCCATGAACTTAACTTTTGAAGGATTTATTCGAATAATACTTGGCTTATTCGAATAAATATGCCCAGAATCATGCAACGACTATTTCCTATGCTTTTAATGCTGAAATAAATTATACCCAACAGCTCTTTTTCTTAGAACACTATAAATACATGTTTTTGGGACATCTTTTAGGAACACCCATTTATCTGAAACAATTTTTTCTTGCTTTATTTTGTGATACATATTTTATCAAATTTTTGTGCTCTTTTTCGCCAAAATTTGAGATATCCTTAGAGAGCTTCATAGAGCTTCAAATTGTATTATCTACTCTTTGTGAGAGTTTCTCTTCATCTATATTTTCTGTTCTTCTGTATTGAGGGTGAGGTATCCTTCAAGATTTGTATAAGGGTGAGGTATTCTTTCAAGGTTTGTATAAGGGTGAGGTATCCCTGCAGAATGAGACTTTAGCACATGGGTAGAGTTTCTCTGTGTGTGAAAAGTGTTCTTTTATGTAATGGTTGCAAGCACCTATTGAAGCTTGTATACATAGTGAAAAATCTCGGATTGTTTTCGAGGACTGGATGTAGACCACAAGTGGGTTAGTGGTCGAACCAGGATAAATATCGTGTCTGCTTCTCTCTTCTTAATCTTTCTATTTTATATAATTTTATATTATTGTACATTTATTTATTTGCTGTTCTTAAAGTTTTTATTCTTCATATCGCAATTCTTTCTCTTTTATTTAATAGCTTAAATATTTGTATTTATTTTAAGAGCATTTGTAAAAAGTTTTTTTATACCCAATTCACCCCCTCTTGGGTAATGGATGCCATGACTAACAAGTGGTATCAGAGCTTCGTGCTCTGGTGAAAGCTTAACCGCTTAGAGTTAAAGATCCTTGTTTGTTGACAACCTTGAAAGTTTTTCAAAATGAAAGGTTTTGAAATTGATAAACCACCATTCTTTGATGGTGTAAATTTTTTTTAATGGAAAGCTAGAATAGAGTTTTATATACAATCTGTTGATTTGGATTTGTGGGATGTTGTGCTAAATGGATTTATTTGCAAACCAAAACAAACTTGGAATGCCTATGATAAGAAATACTTTTCTTTGAATATTAGAGCTATGCAAATTTTGAGAAGTAGTTTGAATGATGATGCTTATAGTAAAATTAAAAGTTGTTCTAGTGCCAAAGAAATTTTGGACACTCTTGATGCTATTTATCTTGCTAACAATGATTTTGTGTATAAAGTTGTATATAGAAAGCAAGAAGAGCAAAAGCTATTGAAGGAAGCTTATCATGAAAATTATCCTCAAAGAGATGCTCAAACTATTGAAGGGAGCCGAATACCTCTTGGTGACGATGGTGCTTAATTTGAAGAAGAGGCAAAGCAAAACAAATTTGATGAGGAAGAAGGTGATTCTCTTAAAGAGCCAAGTGTGCTAAAAATTGAGACTACTTCCTATATGGCTGAAAAGGACTTTGAGGTAAATAATTCTAAACTAGATTATAGTCCTTCCTACAATAAGTTACAATGTGCATATAATGAATTATATGATGGTTTGCTGAATTTAGAAAAGAAAAACTTATTGTGTTTGGAAAACATTTCCTTTATTGAAAATGAAATTGAAACTTTGAAAAATTAATATGCTTTTCTTGATGAGGAAATTTCTTTGAAATGTGAAACCTCAACTTCTTGTGAAAAATGCATTGATTTAGAAAATCAAGTTGAGGACTTATATTCTGAATTTGCCAAAGCTAATGATTGCAATTGCTTAAATTCTATGCTTGTTAATAAAAATAAAATTGATGTTATTGCATGTGAAAATTCAAGCAAGGCTTACGGTAAAATTAATTTAAAATATAATAACAATAAAAGGCTTAAGTTTTTCAAAAATGATATTCAAATGATCAAGCCATCATTAAATTTAATTGTTTACAATTTTTGTGGTCATCTAGGACATATTTCTCATTTATGCAATTATAGAAAAAATCATTATATGAGAAATTGTATGGTATGGGTTCCTAAAAATCCTAAAGGCCTTAATACTAACATTCAAGGACCCAAAATGAAGTGGGTACCAAAATGTCCTTCTAGTATTTCAATTTTGCATAATATTTCTCAAAAGGATGGACAAATTGGTAAAAAAAAAAAGGAGTCATCAAGAAAAACGCTTCCAAAGCCCAATGAAAGAAATTTTAGTCAAAGAAGGAAGATGACTTCAACAAAAACTTCTCAAGTACAAAATATGAAACTTGTAAAGTTCAAAACACCAAAAGAGAAGAAATGGATAAGGAAAAGAGTTTCCTTGATTACCAAGATCAATGTATCAAAAGTTTTTACCTCTCATGAACATTCACTTGTAAAGTCAATTAATTTGAGATATATTCCTTGTAGGCCTTAAGTGATTAATTGAATTATGTGTACTTAGTAAAAATTGAATATTAAATATAGTCACATGATTATATTCCTGTTACACCCTTTGCTCACTGTCTTGTATATTTATTGATCATAAGATAATCTATGACTATGTATGTTTGCTATGCTTTAAAATTATCTATATATCATGGAAGTAAGCATGCTATTAACTATGTGCTTAATGGTATTTAATTATTTAATTTATTGTGCTCAATTTACATACTATGAAAAATTAATCTTTATGAGAGCATAATAAATTAATATTCGAAAACTAACACACAAGGACCCAATAAAATTTGGGTACCAAAAGTCAAAAATTTAAGTGTGTTATAGGTGTGCTTGAAGGCCAAGAACTGACTTTGACATCTTGAAAGTGGCTACTCCAAGTACAAAGATCAGAAATAATTTCAAGCTCTCTTCTTTGTCTCCATGAAGTTTGGACTTAAATTTTTTTTTTTTGGATAAGTGAAAACTTTTATTATACTTTTCTAGCCTTATAATTTGAAAATATTTCTACATGTTAATATGCTAGATAAAGTATACTTCTTATTTGAAATGACATGACTGATGATAATATCTTTAAGCATGAGTTTTTGTTTAATCATGACTTAAAATGAGTATTTGTGTTAGATGGTTTTATCTTGTTTTATCCCTTTCCAACATAATCATTGGTTGTTTCAAAATGCTTTTGTAAGAATCAAGAAGTTGGTTTGATTGTCATGAATGCATGTTAAAATGAGTGCTAAATTGCTTGGTTGTTTTTAATCTTTGCACTTATTGGTTTTAATCCGCTGATGCTGTTCTGATATATTTATTTGAATAGAAAAGTTTTTTTTATTCAGATATACCCTTTTTGTAGCCACTAAAATATGTTTTCGAATGCCTTTTTAATAAAAGCAAGTCTTATTCAAATAAGTCTTTTTGGTTGGCTACTAGTTCTGAACGTATACTTCATTGTGTTTTTGATAGTTTTATTCGAATAAATCTTGGTTTATTCGAATAAAAATCAAATCAAGTGATCAAAAATTGTGTTGCACATCAGCGTTATTCGAATAACATTCCATTTATTCGAATAAACTGATCCTTAAGCAACCAAACTTTCTCTGCTTATTCGAATAAATACAAGTTTATTCGAATAAACTGACTTCCATGTCAATTCTGCTTTTGCTGTGGTCTCTGTCTAGTCGAATAAAATTCATTCTATTCGAATAACCTGAGATTTGTTTTATTAGTCTTTTATGTATGCTCACTGTCTATTCGAATAACCTCATAGGTTATTCGAATAAAATTTGCTAAAGGCCATAACGCTTGGCTTTCCCTGCTCATCTATTCGAATAAAATCCATTCTATTCGAATAAACATGATTTTTTTAAAAAAATAAAAGGTTCTGCTACGTTTCCTTTATTGCTGTATATATTAATAATCAATATATGTTAAATTCTTTGTCTGTTTTGTCTGAAAGTATGCACTTAATGATATTTATGATATGCAAATGCTTAATCAAATGTAATTGGCTATTCTTTTGATGTTTATATGTACTTAGCTAAATTGATCAATGAAATGAAATATCTTTTGCCATTGTGAACTTATTTGTTATTTTATTATTTTGAATGTTTATTTGCATATGAGTTTGACATAATAACTAACCTCTATGGATCCAAAATTGATGGATACCAATGAAAGTACTTTGAATTGTATTATAGGGTGATAACTACCTCAAGCAAGAATTTAAATGGAATAAGTTCAACTTGAGGATAGTAAAGTTTAAAAGGATTCAATTTTTTAAAGGGATGCAAAGAATTTCTATTTCCTCATGAAAGCTTGAAGCTTGGAAGTTGGTGGAAGTGAGAGTCATTTACAAAAATTCAAAGAGCACACTTTTGGTGATATCAATTTATTATCATTATTTATGCTTTAAATTTGATATCATGTGATAGTTGGAGAAGTAGAGAGTTGCGTTATACCTTTGTATACCTTACATGATAATTATTTTTTCTTCCTAAAAAATGCCTAAATAAGTTTTGATGATGGTCATATATTTCTTGATAAACTTGAATCATGCCTTAAAGTGTTTAAATTATTTTTTTTTGGATTCAAGTGCATATGTGCTTCATGCATTCTTGTTAGAGCTAACATTGCATGGTTGATAATGTGATACATGTTTTAAATTATATATCAATCAAAATTATGCTTATAAATGGGCTTACATGATATTTGATGCTAACCTATGTTTTAGAGAACTTTTAAAGTTAGCTTTGCAAGTCTCTCTATGTGTTTCAAATATAGCCATCAGATTTTTACATACAAGCATATGTGGATAAATGAGAAAAGTTGAATGGAATTCAAATGAAGAGGAAGATAAAGAAGCATTTCTTCAAGTGCAATGGAATGGAATACTCAATGGAAGAAAGCTCAAACTCAAAGGACAAATAAACGAAGAACATTCTAAAGAATCATCACTCTTTATCTAACTCAATAAGTATCTCTATCTGTTAGCTTTTGTGGTATTCTATATGGTATGGATCATATGATACTTGTTGAAAAATTGATCTTAAATTATTATATGCTTTCTTTATATGAGAAGTATGCTTAGCATTAACAAAGTGCCTAATTGGATATTAACTTGCTATTTTGTCGTTCCATTTAGGGTGAATGATATTAGTTCTATACATGCTTTGATCCCTATAGCATATTTCATCAAGGAGATGTACTTATGTTCTTTTGACTTGGATTGATCTGTCTTAATGAATATGTTTTTTTTTTATAAAATATTTCTACCCTTCTAAAATGCTTTTGGAAATATAATGTGCTCTCATAAAATTCTTTTTGAAAGGGGGAGAAGTTTTAAAATGGTTTTTGTTTGAAGAATTAAGAAGATGTATATTTGCCTTACTTTTCTTTAAGATAATGTGCTTACATGGTCTTCGCGTACATATTTTATTTATCTATTATTTTGATAATATGCATATTTTGAGGGGGAGTCTAGCTCTTGAGTTGTTTATATCTCTTGCCTTACATCTTTGTTTGATTACATAAAGTGTTTTATTACTATCATGTGCTAAATGTTGATATACAAAAATATGACAAGCATTCCATAAATAATCTTCTATATCTTGAAAGTATGCTTGTTTCATCTCTCTATTCTTGAATCATATGTAGAATCTATAAGGGGGAGAAAATATTTTTTTTTCTTTCTAAGCCTTTTTGTTGATGTCAAATAGGAGGAGTGAAATTGAAAATAAAAATATGTTCTTGTACTTATTGTTTGATATGCTTACATGAATATTCATTTTTGTATATTGCTCAACATATTTTTCTTTGGTGATTTGTCATCATCAAAAAGGGGGAGATTGCGGAAATAAGTTTGTCCCAAATGGTTTAATATGTTAAGTTTTGATGATGACAAATACAAGACAAAAAGAACACTTTGCATATGTTCTTTGTTGCATTCTATATAGTGCATATCCATTAATAATCAATAAATATCTTATTTGGATGTGTATATGAAAGTTTTATATGCATGTTAAACTAACTAGAGTTATACATTTATAAATCATGCATATGAAGATATTGAATTATGATTTTGGACTAACTATGCTTGTTTAAGTGAGCGATACTTTGTAGGATAGTCTAAGTACCAAGAGTGAGCTTGTAACAAGAAAGCAAAAGATCTCAATTAAGCTCAACACAAGGAGAATGTGAATGCATATTTCATGAAGGTATTGATAACATCAAAGTCATGTCAAAGACCAAGTCCAAAAGAAGATTAAATGGTATAGCTTATAGGACTTAGGATCTTTATGTAAGAAGCCTTATGGATATCTCAAATATGTTTTTACAAATGGTTTTCCTATGCTAAAATACCCAACAAACAAGTTTTGAAAAGTTATTTATGGTGGTAGTTCAAATTTATGAAAAATAACCAAGTTTGATTTTTGTAAAACTGACCTTTGGTCACTCTTTTGATCTTATCTTTCAAAATACTTTGAGTTTTATTTTGAAACTTATTTCATTTGAAAATAGACTCAAAGATCTTTCCAATGACTGGTCATTTGCTTTAAACGGATAAGAAATGAATAAGTTATGACCATTTAAAGTCAGTTTTTGAAATCAGAGTGGTTTATTCGAATAAAACATATGTTATTCGAATAACACACCACAGAAATCATACCAGAACGAGTTTTTAAAGGTTTATTCGAATAACCAAAGGATTATTCGAATAACATGACCCAGAAAACATTCCAAAACATGATTTTGGAGATTTATTCGAATAATAAGTTTGTTATTCGAATAGAGACGTCCATGAACGTAACTTTTGAAGGATTTATTCGAATAATACTTGGCTTATTCGAATAAATATGCCCAGAATCACGCAACGACTATTTTCTTTGCTTTTAATGCTGAAATAAATTATACCCAACAACTTTTTTTCTTAGAACACTATAAATACATGTTTTGGGGGCATCTTTTAGGAACACCCATTTATCTGAAACAATTCTTTCTTGCTTTATTTTGTGATACATATTTTACCAAATTTCTGTGCTCTTTTTCACCAAAATTTGAGATATCTTTAGAGAGCTTCATAGAGCTTCAAATTGTATTATCTACTCTTTGTGAGAGTTTCTCTTCATCTATATTTTCTGTTCTTCTGTATTGAGGGTGAGGTATCCTTCAAGATTTATATAAGGGTGAGGTATCCCTTCAAGGTTTGTATAAAGGTGAGGTATCCCTGCAGACTGAGACTTTAGCATAAGGGTAGAGTTTTCCTGTGTGTAAAAAGTGCTCTTTTATGTAATGGTTGCAAGCACCTATTGAAACTTGTATACTGTTGGTGTATGCCCTAGAGGCTAATACATTTTCTGTATTTACATACATTCTATTATGCTATTTTATATATGAGGCATTTCATTTATTGTGTTCTTTTTGATAAACATAATAAAGTCCATAGAATAGTAAGTTTGATGCCATAGGACATTAAGTGGATGACTTGATCGTGAGATCCTTTTGGTTACAACACTATTCTTAAATGTCCCTAGTCAAGTATTATTGTTAATTAGGATAACAATGATACATTGAGACTAGTATGTGCAGAAACTGATGACCACATCTCATGGGTCATGGATATGAGATATCAAGTCTTCACATGGGTACATATTATAGTAATGATGTACTGGACTGACCCACCATGAGAACGCTACATGGATCGTTACGTGAGTGTCATAAGCGATTCTCATAGTGACAATAGTGTTTGTGGTCCTTTGACCTAAAATCACTACGATTCCTACATGAGGAGTTGTGTGTTTTAATGCCATCAAACGTCATCTGTAACAAGGTGATTATAAAGTTGGTTATTGGACATACCGCAAATCATGCAGAGGGATGTGAGTGATCTAGATGGAATTTGTCACTCCTACATAATAGGAGCGATATCTTCGGGCCCCCTGATTGAGTGGGACTGCGAAATGCATGGCCATGCTCAAATGAGTCAATATGAGATATTGATCTCATTTGTTGTTACAAAGTCTACTCGAGTATCAGGAAACGAATGATTGGACTATACAAGGGTGACGAATTCCATGCCTTGTGTTCAATCTAGATATCTTGACAAAGTGACTAAACGACACGGAAACATTGGTCACGGAAAGGTTATGTCAAATCACTGGCATTCTTATTACTTGGGTAGCAGCGACGTGTTGCTAGATACCGCTTACTGCTCGTAATATTAAAATGAGATTTTAATATTACTGCCAACGTAATAAGAACCTGCAGGGTCACACACATAGAGAAGACTAAAATTGGAGCAATGGATCTAAGTTGGACTCGGATTCAAATATGGGCCAGACTCATAACAGATGGGTCTAGGGTTGCACAGCTTACCTTGCTGCTGCTCACACTCACTTAAGGCAGTTACTATTATAAATAGTACTGCTAAGGGGGCTGCTTTGAGATACAATTCTGAACCCTAGCCGCACCTACAGAAAAGTGAGTGAGAGAGCGACAGGTATCTTCTCTTCTCTTCGCAGCTAGCACTGTGCAAGAGACGTGAGGCTCTTCTTTGCGGACGTTGGACGTTCGTGAGTCTGTTCGTGTGGATACCGCAGAGACATCGTTTCTATTACGGTGTTAGTGATTCACGCTTCAAGAGGTAAATCATTTAAAAACTCGGATTATGGCTTTTTCGCATGGATCCTCGATGGGAATTCCTGTTTTCTGCTGCGCGTTATATCCGCAAAAATTCCCAACATATACATAGTGAAAAATATCGGATTGTTTTCAAGGACTGGACGTAGACCACAAGTGAGTTAGTGGTCGAATCAGGATAAATATCGTGCTTGCTTCTCTCTTCTTAATCTCTCTATTTTACATAATTTTATATTATTGTACATTTATTTATTTTCTGTTCTTAAAGCTTTTATTCTTCATCTCGCAATTCTTTCTCTTTTATTTAATAGCTTAAATATTTGTATTTATTTTAAGAACATTTGTAAAAAAAAATTTATACCCAATTCACCCCCCTCTTGGGTAATGGTTGCCATGACTAACAAAATCTTGTTGTAGAACTTGATGTTGTTTGAGTTATTAGGTGTATGGAAATGGATTTCCAACTCGTGTATGCCTTAAATTCCATTTGAGTGGAGATTTGGGGTTTTAGGTTTTGAAATGGATAATTATCCATGATCTTTGATTTTCAGTGAAATCAAAGTGGTTTAAGAGTTGATATGTATAGTTGAACCTTGTGAAAAGTTAGAAATCACTTGGATGTGAAGTTTGAGTGATTGGAGGAGGTGAAAGAACCAATGGAACAGTTCCACGATTCTGTAGAAGCTGCTGTAGTGTTTCTAGTTGAGAAACATGGCCCGTGTCCAAAGACACGGGGGGTGTCACTCTCTACCTTTTGAATACATGAACAGTGCTCGTAGAGTAAGCCACGAGGGAGGGGTGTTGTAAGACACAACCCGTGTTTAAAGACACGACCCTTGTTTGAGACACGGGGGGGCCTGTAATGAGACATGGCTCTTGTCTGAGGCCAGAATCTTTAAAAATGTCATTTTTTATGTTGTCCAAGTTCCTGGTTAGATGGGATCATTGGTATATGTTTCCTAAAGTATGTTGAGACTCTAATAGGAGTATTTAATGAAGTAGATATGTAGTGAATGTAAATCAATTAGTATATTAATTATTATGGTATTTAACATTATTGTATTTCATGTTGGTAGTTAGGAATGTAAATCAATTGATATGCTAGTTATTGTAGTAATTGACATTATTATTGTTCCTTAACTATGTTAATGAGTGAGTCCTCATTATACATGGTCTAATGTAATTTTGAATGAATAGGTAACTAATCCTTCCTATCACAGAGATCATTATTGTGATCAATTATGATTTTGAATGAGAAGGTAACCAATCCTTCCTATCATAGCGATCATTGTTGAAGACTGTGTAGTAATGGTGGACTCCTTACTACTGAGATTGTTGAAGACTACGTTGATGAGGATGGTGCAATTCCCTCACTACCCAGAATGAAGACTGCTGGAACTGGGTTTCTAGTGCTTGTTTAAAGTTTATGGAACCGGGTTCCTTTGTTTTGTTCAAGGCTCATGCATATCATGACATTATCATAGAACAGTGTTCTTGTAAACGGTATCATACATTATGCATTACATATTTAGGTTATTGCATAGGCATGAATATTAGACATAACTTGGCATAACATGACTATTGTATGGGCGGTTGCTATCATGATATATTCATACGTTGCAGTTGTATGGGCAATTGTGTGTCTCTGAGATAGAGATTTTGTTTGCTTCTGTGATTGAAGTGTTAATTTGATAATTGAGTATATTATCTGTTTGTATATGTTTATATACTGGTATTGGAATACTTCTACTGAGATACGTTTTCTCACCCCGATTGTGTTGCCATGTAAATCCAGGTGCTAGTTCCTCAAAAGGGAAGGAGAAGATGGACGAAGATTAGTATAACTATATACTTTTTGATCGAAAAGCTTGTATAATATGCTAGTTTTTGTTGTTGTAAAAGTTTATGTATTATAATGTGCCTTGGAGGTAGTGATGTATATATATAGATATAACTTTTGTTATCATGGCTCTTTATATTTACTCATTATGTATGAATGATATGGGTTAGTGGTTGGATGTTATAAGTAGCATGGTCAATATTAATTATTCTTTTATATGACGATATATCTGGATAGTAAATATTTGGATGTTATAGAATGTGCATCCTTTCCCTTTTCCTCTTTTTTTTCCCGAATGTAAATTTTTTATTTAAAATTGTAATGACAATTTATTTAGTATGAAATGTTTATTTCATGGATTGATTGTCTATAATGTTTTAAATACTTTCCATTTATCAAAATAATTCTTTCATTAGAATTAATGTTTATAATTGAATAAGTGTTTCCAGAAAATACTTTTTCGATTCGATATGATCTTTCCCTATTTGGAGACCATTTACTATATAACTTCAATATTTTTAACCTAAACTCCTTTTTCTTGACTCGAAGATCATAGAGTTTTACAATTCTTTCTTTTTTTCGAATCAAATTTTCAAGAGCAATTAACCTTTCTTCGTCTAAGTGATTTAATTCATCAAACATCGAATCCCAATAATCTTGTGTTGGGATTTCATCTTGACATTGCAACCTAACTGATTAAAGGTTATTTTTTATTGGAAAAATTGCCTTGTGACCATATACCAAATGGTAACACGTAGTACCAATTGCCTCTTTAGGAGAATTTCGATAAGCCCACAGAACCTGGCTCAATGTCTTATGCCAACTTCTTGGCTTTCAACCAACATGCTTTTTTATTAATCCAATTAGGATTTTATTAGCTGCCTTAACCTACCCATTAGCTTGAGCGTAATATGGCGTCAAAGTAATTAATTTAATATCTCTCGATTTAACAAACTTAGTTATATATCGGCCAGTAAAAATGGTCCCTTAATCAGTTGTCGAAGTTTAAGGAATACCAAACATATTTATAATATTTTATTCGATGAAATTTATTATTTCTTGTTGAGTAATATCCCTCAACGGGATTATTTCAACCCATTTTGTAAAATAATTAGTGGCAACTAATATATACTTACGACTCTTAGTAGATAGGGGATGAATCTATCCTATCAGATCTAGTGCCCATCCTCGAAATGACCAAGGCTTAATAATTGAATGTAAGTCACTAGCTAGAGCATGCTGAATGTTTCCATACCTTTGACATTCCTCACAAGACTTAGCATAGGAATTGCAATCCTTAGTCATTGTAGGCCAATATACCCTTTGCCTGAGGAGAACCCATTTCATTTTCTCACTAGCCAAATGAGCACCACAAATGCCTTCTTGTACTTCTGCCAAGGCAGTGTATGCTTCCTTTTCACTTAAACATGTCAATAAAGTTTCATCGACTAACTTGTTATAAAGTGAATTACCCATTATAACATAATGTATAACTCTATGTTTTATTTTTCTTTTGACTGATGAACTTGGATTATTTAAATAATCAGTAATTAAATTTCTCCAATCAGAATTATCCATATTTTTGATCGAACATATTTCTAAATTCTAGAATGGATATAATTTTTCTTTCATCTCAATTAACTTGGCTAAAGTTTCACTCAAAATCTTGTATCCTGAATCTATTTGAGCAAGTTCATTAGCTTCATAATTGTCTTCTTTTGGAATATGTTGCATTATGACCTCATCAAATTCACATAACAACCTTGCTATAAAAGCAAAGTATCTAAATATATTTTGGTTAATGCATTTATATTCTCGAGTCAATTGCTTAATGACTAACTGTGAGTCACCCAATACTTTGATATTTCTAGCTTTGAGTGAGATTAATATCTGTAAGCCAGCTATCAAAGCTTCATATTCAACTTAATTATTCATACATTAATATTTTAATTCGAATAGAAACTTAGTTGGGATTCTATTAGGTGAAATAATTAAAACCCCAAGACCAACACCCCCACTATGTTTTGATCCATTGAAATATAAATTTCATGGTTTTAAATCTAATTGATATCATTTTCTTCGATGTCAACACAAAGGTGATCAATCAAAAAAATTGCTAACAATTGGCCTTTCATAGCCTTTAATGGCACATATTTTAAAGAAAACTCAATTAAAGCAAGAGCTCATTTTCCTACTCTACCATGCAAGATAGGCTTAGATAACATATACTTTATTATATCTGTCTTTGAAATTATAAGTATATCATGTGGCTTTACATAATACTTTAACTTAGTGCAAGAGAAATACAAGACTAAACATAGCTTCTCTACTGCACTATATTTAGTCTCAATATCTATCAAAACCCTACTAAGATAGTAAATGGCTCTTTCGATCCCATTTTCATCTTCCTGGGCCAGCATACACTTGATGGTTTCGTCTGATGTTGAGATGTATAACTTCAAAGGACGTCCTGGTGTTGGAGGCATCATTACTGGAGGATTGGCCAAGCAATGCTTGATTTGGTCAAAGGCATCTTGGTGTTCTTTCTCCCATCGAAACTTCTCTTTAGCTTTAAGCTTCAAAAGTAGGGAGAAGACATTGGTCTTCCCAGACATATTCAAGATGAATTTTCTCAGAAAGTTAATCTTTCCTAACAAAGACTAGAGTTGCTTCTTATTCGAAGGAGGTGATGCTTTAAGTATAGCCTTAGCCTTGTTCTGATAAATCTCTACTCATTTCTTTTGGACTAAGAACCCAAGAAAGTTTCCTATAGAAACACCAGAAGCATATTTAATAGGATTCATTTTTAATCCATACTTTCTCATTCTTTCGGATAACTGTCTCAAGTTTGACAAATGTTCTTGTTTGGACTTCGATTTAACCACTACATCTTCAATGTAAACCTCCATGAATTTACCAATAATATCTTTAAAGATAGTATTCATGACCTTTTGATATGTGGCTCCAGCATTCAATATATCTCTAATACATCTTTTTTTGCAATATAAATTTGATTATACCCAGAATAGTCATCCATAAAACTTATGATTTCATGGCGTAATGCTGAGTCAACTAACATGTCAGCGATTGGCATAAGATATTCATCTTCAGGAGTAGCAGAATTTAAATCTTGAAAATCTATGCATACTCTTAACTTACAATTCCTTTTCATAATAGGAACAATATTAGAAATCTAGTTTACGTCATGGCATTTCAAATAAACTTAGCCTTTAGTAACCTTTAAATTTTTTCTTTGATCTTGAGAACCACTTCAAGAGCAAACCTTTTTGGAGCCTACTTCACTAGTCTTTGACCTGCTCAAATTAGTAGTCTGTGTTCCACTAAATCTTGACTGAGTCTGGGCATTTCTTTATATTCCCATGCAAAATAGTTTTTGTATTCTTTAAGCAATTGAATTAACTTCAACTTGAAATCTTTATTTAACAATTTACTAATGAAAGCAGGTTTGTGCCTCTGTATTTTTAATTTCATCAAGTAGAGGGGCCTGTTTGAACTCCAAGGAAAAGTCATCATAAATACAGTCCAAGTTGGCACCTTTTATGGTGCCATGTTCTTTAGCCATATAAGATGAGATTTGAGCCAACTAACTCAATATTGCACTTTCAGTAGTGCATATGTCAGCCATGTAGGCTGACAATCGGGCCAACTAGCTCTTAATTGTCATTATTACAATAAAAGGCCAAATTTAATCAGCCTTGAATATTAAAAAGGCTCCTATAAGCCCTTGCATCATAATTACAGACATGGAGTCAAATTGAATTGACTTTTGGCATTGAGGAGAAGCCTGTTAGAGTGAGTGCCACCATTTCAACTCCCTTGCTATCGAGAGCAGCAAAATCCCAAATGCAAAAGGGCTTGACTCCTAGGACATAGATTTGAAGGTCTGCATAGTTCTATTGTGCCTGACACAAAGTTTCATCCACTTCGACCATCTCTAACTCCCTTAACTAATTCCATAGGAACATTTTTTGATGGACAATCGAAGGTACAACACCTATTGCATGAATCCACTCCCTTTTAAGTAGTAAATTGTAACTGGCTTTTGATGGCACTACAATGAATAAAGTGGACTTTGTTACTAAGGCCACTTTAGTGTCTAGAGCTACTGCTCCCTCAGGGGTCAAAGATTTGTCATTAAAATCTGTAACCACTATATTGTGTGGTAGCAAATTTGAGTCTGTCTTACTAAATTTCTTGAGCAAACTCTTTGGCATGAGGTTTATAGCTGTCCCCCATCAACTAGGACTTTCCCTACTAGCTTCCCATTCACCACTGCCATAATGAAGAAAAAGCACAAGTGGTTTTTCATTTCAGCAGTGGGCACGTCAATGATTACTAAATTTTCCTTGACTTTGATAGTGTCCTCCTCAACCAAACAACACCTTGACTCCTCAAAGTCATCCTAAAAATCTTCTTCAGAGTCCATGCCTTCATTTCCTGTAGTAGAAAATTTATATAGGAGCACGGACAGCATATTTACTCCAAAGATTGTATCTAGGTCATCTTTGAAACCAAATTCAAAAGAATTTATGATTACGTCCTCATCTATAAGACTAAGTAGCTTTGTTTTTCTGACTGTTTTTATTGGTGGTCCTTTCACCACCTCAGAGTATGGCCTTTGCTGCACTTGCAGTTGTGCCATTGCCTATTATTGCCGTTGTCTGATCCTCTGGCCTTTTCACTACTGGGTCTTTAACATTTACGAGCTCAAACCTTGAGTCGAAGCCTCTCTTGTGCTTCGCACCCAAGTATTGGGCTTCACATTTCCACTCACGGGATATTGCATCCCAAGTTCAAACCTATGCTATATTGGCTTAGGTTGAGGAATTTTTTGGGCTTAAGGACTGTTTCTAAACCGTTGGTTAGGAGCCACATTGGCTGGTGGCAGCCTCATATTCCCTTTTTTGATCTTCTCAGCATTCTCACCCATCACCACATAATTGTGGCTTATAGGTTGGTTGTGGTTTTGAATAGAGCTTAAAGGATCCTTAAGCCTTTGCTTGTGTTTCTTGGCAGCCTGATATGACTTAGCAACCAACTTATCAAATACAGCAATGCAACGAGGGCATAGGGATACTTCCCTTTCTCCCTTTTTCTTTCTCAGCAGGAATTCTACTAAGGTCTCCCCAACTTTGGGGTTAACTTCTTCCTTGATAGCTTCATAGGCATCAAGATCTATTTCAAAACTTATCTTGGGAGTAGCCTTTGCAACAACTTCAACCATGTTTATTGGCGCAAAGCTTATTGGCTTAATATAGTTAGTATTCACTTTAAATGCATCCACATCAACCTCATTTATTTCTGTTTGTGTTCAAACTTCAACCTTCCTTCTTTGATGCTTTTTTTGTATTAGATCCTTGAAACGAATACAATTATTAGCCGAATGACCATATCTATTATGGTATTATAGTATTTTTGACCTTTTATCTCTTCGATAGAAGGGATTTTATTACCATTAGGAAGTTTTATTTATTTATCTTTCAATAACACATCAAAGATTTAGTCAGCCTTAGTTATGTCAAAAGCATATGATTGCCTATTAGGAGACTTCATTTTATCTTTAGTTCGATTAGGCATTAAAGATGAACAAGTATAAGGAGGGCCAAATTTTAATTCTGCAATGTTAACCTCATTTTACTCATCATCTTCAACCTAATCTATTTTGACATAGGCCACTCTATCTTCTTTCGAATGTGTATAGTACTTCTCTTGCCTATAAGGGATCTCAACATAAGCAATTTTATCTCTTTTGAGATGTTTATTAACTTTCTCTTTTTTGAGTTTTAATTGCTCAATTTGTCTTACCTTACAAGCAAGTTGAGACATATCTAGGAGTTGCTAGTTTATTAGTTTCTTTCAAATGGAGTAATCTAAACCACCAACAGCCATTTTGACCATTTTCTGATTCTGGAATAACTGTAAAGCACCTAGCTTTCATTTACCTAAATCTTGCTAAATAGTCATCAATGGATTCCCCATAGCCTCTTCTAATGTTAAATAAATCCATGAGACTTACCTTAGTATATCTTCTAAAGAACTGATCATGAAAGTTTCTTTCAAGTTAGTTCCAAGAATGGATGGAATTTGGTGGGAGAGTTGTAAACCAAGTAAAGGCATTCTTGGTTAAAGAACTGGGGAAATATTTCATTTTTAAGTATTCATTAATAGCTATATCCATTGCTTCAATTGTGTATCAAGCAGTTTGTTCTATTGTGGATTCTCCACTTTCACTAGTAAACTTGGTTTAGATTTTAGGGACCTTCCATCCTCTAGGCAATTCTGTCTACCGGATGAATTCAGGGAAGGGTGACACAAAGCAATGTTGGTTTGCATATCCCACATTGAAACCATACCTATTTAGCACTTGCTCAACTGCTTGGTTGATATTTTGGTGCCCCCAAGATTGTTTATCCTAATTTTTTTTAGGATGTTATCAGCATTCTGGTTTCGATTGACTAATCAAAGACCAACATTTGGGTCAAGTTGGTTATCTATTGGCTGACTATCCTCAACTAGGTTATTAATATTTGGATTATTTACCAATTGAGTATTATTTTGATAGATTGGCTGAGTGTTTCCCCTTTGATTGCCAATAGACACTTCAGGGTTGCTAAAGATATGAACAATTCTACTCATTTTCCTAGCCAACGTTGTGTAAGTATTATTAGTTGACTCTATGAGTGGGGTTATAATAGTAGTTATTTGCTGAGTTAGCATATGAACCATCTCATGTTTTCTCTCATCAATTAGTTGTCTGATATTATGTGTATTTATATTCCCTAAAGGAATCGAAGACATATCCTTAGGAAAATTAGGAAAAACTGGTGTTCCCACATTCAACCTATTAGTTCGAATTACACATGTCCCTACTCCTTGGCAATTAGCACTTACCACTTGGTTTCTTGGAAAAATGTTTAATACTGTGCTTGTATAAGTAGTGACCCATTAACCTAGTCCCTTGACCGAGTCGATGATCAGTCTGGGTTTAATGACTATGCTTAAAAGAGTGAGTGGTGAAAGTAGAGTTCAGAGAGTAAAAAATAAGTGAAACTGAGAAAGAGGAGAAAGATTTCTTTTTTAGGTGAAACAGAGAGCAAGAAGAAGGTATAGACCCCCATTATTCACTTTTCTTCTTTCTTTTCTCCTTGAATTTTTGTAGCAAGATAGTGAATATGTGTCGCGATAGGGATTTGCGATGGGAGCGGCGAACAAAAATTATATTTTTAAAATGTATAAAAATAGAAAAATAGAAAATAGAGTCACCACCAATTTTATTTGAATTAGGAAAAATTTAAAAACCTTTCTTAGAAAATAGTCTTTGAAACCAAATTGGATTCGGAAGTCGATTATGTATAAGGAAAGGTGAAAATTTAATCCCACAGCACCCCTAATACATCCGTCCTAAGACGGTACCTTAAGTCAGTTGTGTAGATTTTTTATAACTCTTGAAAATATTTGTTTTACTCTTTTTGTTAATAGATAAACTAAATAGACAAATAAATTATGAAAGTTTAATTTTTGGCTTAACAGAGATAAGAGTTCTGCTCCTACGTATCTGCAGGTGCAATGAGGAACTCTAACTCACGTAGTTCTTTAGAAAATGATTATGGGTTGGTTAATTTTAATTATGAAAAGAATTTTTGAAAATGAATTTTGTTTGGAAACAAATCCATTCTTGCATAAGGTCCAAATTAGCACTAGCTACTCAACAAACCCTTATAATCCAAATGATATTGAAGATAGCATCCACTATTCAGTCATTATCATTGGGCATTATGTTGATTAAAAAGAAAGGTTTTATTTTCTATTTTTCTTATTATTTCTTAAAAAAAGAATTTATTTGATCACAGTTCATATAAAACAAATAATAAGTGAGACAAGAACCAAATGAAGAAATAAACATCTTATTTCGTTTTCTCTTTTTTTTTCTCTTTTTTATCCTTGTTTAAGTTTTCTACTGTTAATCATTTTCTTATTTTTTCCTTTTATTTTTTTACTTTTTCTTTTTTAAAAAAAATAAAAATCCTTCTTTTTATCAGTTTACATTTTTTTAAAGGGTTTAAAATAGAAAAACACAGAAATAGAAAAACAAGCAAAACCTAATCTCAACGTGGAGCAACGATGCAGAGGATAACTCATGGTGGTTGGTGGCACTTCTTGGCGTAGTCGCGCAGAGGATGGTGGTTGGATTTGGTGCGACGGTGCGAGGTGGGTGGCAGATTTGTGGCGGCGTGAGGCCAGGTGGGTGTAGTGGCTAGGCTCGGTAGTGGCTTGGGTAGAGGTTGAAGCTCCAGTAGTTCAGATCGGTGAAAGACGATGATGTATCGCAATGGAGGACGGATCTACTCGCGATGGCGTAGCGCGGCTGCTGCATGGTCTAGGTCACTAATTTGTGGCACTGCTGGTGTGTGCGGGGTGGAGCTGGTTGGTGCAAGCAGGGGTGGTGAGCATGGTGGTGCGACAGTTCTGTTTGGGCTTGCGGTAGAGGTGGCTTAATTGACGTGGAGGTGCACAATTCAAGCGATAGGAGCATAGTCAGGTGGTGGCTCGTGGTTTTAGAGTTGTTGGTGATGGTGACATAGCAACAACAGCCTTCGGATCTGTGACATTGGCATGGTGGTACGCGGGTGCTTATTAGGTTTTGACGTGGCTGGATATACGCAGTTGGGGCATTGCAACAGCGAGCAGGGGTGGTGATTGGTTGTTTGTAGTGGTTATGGAGATTGAACATGGTTAGAACATGGGTAGTGGTTATGGAGGTTGAAGATAGTTGGAACGTGGGTCTTGGTTAGTTGTTGGAGGTGGTTGGAACATGGGTGGTGGTAGGTGTTTGGGTGGTTGTTGTGTCGTGGGGATAGCAAAAATGGTGGTTGTGGTTGTTAGGGGTTGAGGTGTGATGGTGAGCTATGGGGTTTCATGGTGAAGCTTGGTGAGTGGTTTTATTGGTGAAGGTTGGAGGCAGAAGTGGAGTGTTGTGGCTACTATATGATAGAGGAAGAAGAAAGATTAGATGGAGGTTAGCAGAAGCTAGGGTTGTGGAAGAAAAGGGTGGCTACTGTATAGTGGAGAAAATAATGAACAAGGATTGGTAATGTATCTTCGTGTGATCCATTGTGTAAGCTGAGAAAAAGTGTCTGAATTCGTGTGTAGAAAAAGTGTGTGGGTTATGAGTTTTTATAGGAGGAAATTAGGGTTTAGAGAGTGATGGTGGCTAGGGTTTGAGATGAGAAATGGATCTAATGGTGGTTGTTAGGGTTTCTTTTGGTGTTTAATAGCATATGGTCATGGGTTGGATAATGGGTTGATGGGTTAAGTTATGAGACATGGGTTAATCTTATGCAAGAAAGTTAGGTCATCTTTATTTCTTTTTTCCTTTTCTATTTTTTTACTTTTTTTATATAAAAATGTTTTAATGACCCAGACAAAATTGGGTGCTCACAGTTGCCCCTCTTTACTTGTTCCTTACTAGATAAAAAGAATAATCGTAGTTTTTCATATTATCATTGTAAAAAATGAGTAAAGAGATGAACTTGAATTTTGTTTGGGAAAGCATAAGATGATACAAAAAGAAAAATAAATGCAAAATAATGCGAGAACAATAAAATGTGAAGAGCCGATACACTCAAAGGTAAATGACAAAAACTTAAAATGCATAGAGTTGATGCGCTCAAAAGTAAATGACATAAATTTAAAATACGGGGATCCGATGCACTCAAAAGTAAATGACAGGAATTTAAAATACAAGGAGTCAATGCGCTCAAAAGTAAATAGTAGAAATTTAAAGTGCAAGGAGGCAATGTGCTCAAAAGTAAATGACAGGAATTTAAAATGCAAGGAGCGGATGCGCTCAAAAGTAAATGATAGGAATTTAAAATGCAAAGAACCGATGCGCTCAAAAGTAAATGATAGGAATTTAAAATACAGGGAGTCGATGCGCTCAAAATTAAATGACAAGAGATTTAAAATGTAAGGAGCCGATGCACTCAAAAGTAAATGACAAGAGTTTAAAATGTAGGGAGCCGTTGCACTCAAAAGTAAATGACATGAAAACATTTGTACTAGTTAAACATGGAATTAACATATTTTTATTTTCTCTCTCTCTCTCTCTCTCTCTTTTCTTCTTTTTTCATTATTATTAAAAATCATTTGAACTAACAACAACTCTAGAAAGCTTTGACCAATCAAACCCTTGTTCACGTGCTTTTCTTTATCGGACCCTTCGGTTGGCTTGAAATCCTCTTGACTTTCTCATTTTTCTTCTTCAATTTATTATTATTATTTTTACCTCGATCCCCCTTTTTCTTCTTGGCAATGAAAGCTTATGTGGCTTGTATTGTAATAATTTCCAATAAATGCCGCATTACAATTTATGCTTTAAGCTACTGAGATCTTTTAGTCCAACTCAATCATTGAAGGATTGTTGTTAAAATTGTCAAATCAAACTGTAGATCTTAAATTTATCTTATTTGAGACATAACTTAATGAGTAAATATGGATTCATGAATGGATAGAAATTTGTTAAATGAACAAACTTCCTTTCATTACTCTGGTAATCTAATCGTGCATGAACTTTTGGTAAGGCACATCCTTGAAAAATGAATATGAAGAAATAAAAGAAAGTTGCAAGGATTTTTATAAAAATAAAAATAAAAATTGCCCTAGTATTGATTCCTTGTACCTTATCCAATTGATTCCCTGTAACTGCTTGATAACTTAACCAATGTCTCTGTTGCTACTTCCTTCAACACAACTTCTCCTTAATTGTTCAAAAATTTTGCCTCAGTATGGCCAATTGAATGAAAACAAAATTACCTCTGTGTAGCCAATTGAATGCAAATAAAAATTGCCCCAGTTTGGTGAACCCTTTAAGGAGTTCCAGGCCATCTTTCTTTGATATTCTGCCTATTTATTTGCCCTAACTTTTGCTTATACTGCCCGTTCAGGTTTTCAACTTAACAGGCTTTTTTTCTGAACAAAGAATTGAAAATTCAAAAGAGCATGGACCTTTTGTCTCAAAATTAAAGTTAACAAAAATGACAATAACCTTTTATTGATCAAAATGGACTTTTTGAGGCTTGTAATGTGGTTAAGGTTAAGGTTTTTGAAAAGAAAGATATAATGCTCAAACAAGTGTTTAAGGGTTGAATGGGACCAAGGATCCTTAGTAAGCTTTATCAATTGCCTTTAGCATTATCAAAAGCACTAACATTTTTTGCTCACTTTTGTATTTGCTTTTTCTATGAGTCATTTCACTTTTCATCATTTTCTTCTTCTTTTCCTTTTCTTCTTCTTTCTTTCTTTTATATTAGAAATTAACATTTTTTACTTTATGCTAACCCCTAGTGTAGGGGTGATCCTTGTCCAAGGTTCTTTAAAGGAATTTTTCAAGCTCAAAAGGGGTAACAATGGATAATAAAAATGATGAAATTTTGTAAAGGATAGAGAAAGATAACCAATTTTCATTTTCAAATCATGATTGCTTATTGTCAAAACTTTAATTTTGAGATGAAAGATGGTGCATTTGCACCTGTTGCATGTCAATTAAATTCTAGAGGATCTGTCTAAATTCGCCACAATCTTCAATAGAATGCCTTACATTCCCATGAAGATTACACATTATTTCATCATCATTGCCCCTTTTTACTTCAACCTGGGCTTGTATCATCCCAAACTTATAGAGTTCTTTAAAAATAACTTCCATGGGAGTTTTGACATCTGCCGCACATCTCACGAGTTGTTGGGCAGAACACTTCTCTATAGCAATGACCGTAGGATTTCCATGATTTGGTAAAGGAATGTGGCCTATAGTAGGAGTATTTGACTTAAAATTCAACCACTTGGCATCAATTAAGTCTTGCACTTGGCGTTTGGGTCAAATCCTTTTGGGTATAGGGGTTCCACTGGCTTCATCGGGAAAGAAGCCAAGAGAGAGTTACAAATGAGTTGGGTAGTAACTCGGTGTAGGTCATAGGGATTGGGTCAAAATGGACAAACTTCCTTTCTTGGTTATTTGGCGGTCTTCTTTGGTTTATGTTTAGGTTTTGGGTCCATGGTTTAGTTGGTTGAAGCGATGAGGTAGGGGGTATTTGGTGTTGAGTGGAGGATGGCATATGGTAAGGCATTATTGGGTGGTGAGGTTGGGGATATGGAACTTGTGAAGCAGTGGCATCATACAGATGGTAAGGTTGGGGATATAGAGCTAGTGAAGTAGTGGGAAAATATGGGTGGTAAGGTACGAAAGGAGTTTGGAAGGATGGTTGAGGATTCACAGGTGTTTGGTTAGTTTCCCTTGAGTAAATTTCTTTTGATCAAATATTACTGCATGGGCCTCTCCTTCATTTTTCACCATTGAGAACTTCTTTGCATTGGTTGCCTTAACAGAATTATCAGCAATCTTTCCACTTCTTATTCCACTTTCAACCCTTTCTTCAATGATAATAATGTCTGAGAAGTTTGAAGACGCACTCCCAATCATTTGGTCATAGAAAGGTGACTGAAGGGTGTTAATGAACATAGCCACTATTTCCTTTTCTAACAGTAGGGGTTCCACTTGAGCTGCCATTTTTATCAGGAGCCATGTCGAGATTATACTTGTATTACCTTAAGAAAGCATCAGTTAGATCCTTGAAACTCCGCATATGCGCACGCTCAAGATGCGTGTACCAATTTGAAGCTGCCCCAATTAAACTGTCTTAGAAGAAATTGATTAATAGCTTGTCATCATGAGCATTCAAAGCCACCTTGCGGATGTACATGGTCAGATGATTCTTTGGACAAGTGGTTCCCTTATATTTGTTAAAATCTGGGAATTTAGACCATAATTGCTTGCTCCTTTTATGGCTCGTAGTCTCTCTTCAAGAATTTCTAACTTATCTTTGGACTGACGATTTTTAGCAGAAGAAATCAATGGGTATTGTGGCATGAAAGTGGAGGCAAAATGTTGCATCGGTGGGGTTCCACTGGTACCAAGGTGGTGTTGTCTGAATTATGAATAAAATTAAGATCAAAATCAGTTGCCAAGTTCCACCAAAAATATAAAAATCTTACAACCAGTTGTAGTTAGCAAGGGTCGATCCACAAAGAACTAATTCAATTAACACTATAATTTGATTCCTAAATTAAACTCTGAAGAACAATAAACACAAAAAGGGGATTTTGTTTGCTAAAACTAGGATTAGACATTAAGTCTAAAGCAACAGTAGTAAACATGATTTGAATTACTAATTTAAAGGTATTGGTTAATAGATGGAACCCACCACTAGATTTATATGATGATGCTAACCTATATATCCTTTATCCCAACATGATCAATTATGTCTTTATGCGATTATGTGAATAATTCTCTGTTTTCCTTAGGTTATGGTTAATTTAGCAACCACTCAAATTAAGCCCTAATCACTGGTTAACTATAAAGCAACTGCTCTTATATCTACCTAATGATTGCATTAAGATTTAGAAAACTAATCACGCTAAGGTCCAATCACACACTAGGATTGAATTACTTAGATCATATGTTTCACTAGTCCTACCACCGTAATCGCGAATAGTAATCCTAATTTTGCTATTTCCAAAATTGGCAAAGAGTATAAAAACTTTTATACTAAATTAAGATCAGAAACATATGAATAAAAACACAACTATATTAAAATAAAGAACTATGTAGGATTCAGAAGATCAAAACTAAGGTCTCACATTCCCTTAACTAAATAAGAAACTTAACCACGCATGGCGAATTCAAAATCAAAAGAAAGACATCGTCAAGAATACAACGGTGAAAGAAAACTGAAGATCAAACTAGTTTCCAATGTTCGAGGTTAATTGATCTACGATGGCTTGAATCTGAATCTCCAATCTTTGATCGAATCTTCCTCTCTCCTTTTCTTTGAATTCTCTTCAGTTGCTTGGTAGCTTTTATCCCAGACAACCTCCATTTGGATCCCTAAACAATTCTATTTATAGCTTTGGGCCCATAACTCATCATTCAGGTTTGAAATTGATTTTTTGAGCAACAGACATGGGCCATGTCTGATGACACCCCTTATGTCTTAGTCTCTTAACATAATTCTTGTGGGATTGAGCAGGTAGATAGGTACACAACCCCCCTATGTTTGGGGACACGAGCCGTGTCTTCAGTCATGCTCAACACTAGGTCTAATTGAAATGCCAGAGAAGGACACGACCCCCCTGTCTCTGAGGAAATTGGCCGTGTCACTTGGTTTCTTCATGTTCAGCCCTGATTCTTCACAAATGATCTTCTATCCTTGCTTCTAGAGGTGATATGGATCTCCTTGAGTCTTTTGCTTTCTCCTTAAGTGGATAGCAAGCTTGGTTTGATGCTAATGGACTCCATCACTCAAAGATATTCTGAAAACCACAATTCAGTTATGAGCGCTTATAATCACACTTAAGCATAGTTTCACAATAAGGATCCGATTAAGCTTCATATTTAGAAACTTAACTAAATATTAACAATTAAGCATATATAGAATCCAATTAAATCAAAGATAGGACACTTAAAATGTAGAAATAATTAACATATCACAAGGTAATGGGCATGTGGTCGGGTTGTGCTCAATGAGCTTAAAGTAGGCATACTGCTATCAGGGGGATAGGTAGCCTGTGGTGGTACAAAGCTAGAATGGTGACCATATAGTGGGATAAAAAAGGAGAATGGGTGCTGTATTGGTGGGTTTTCACTAGTATTTAGCTGAGTGACTTGGGTTTGGTAGTGTTTAGCGAGTTTGAAGTTGGTGTTACTACAGGCGTGCTGTTATCAAGGGGATTGGTGGCTAATGGTGGTATATAGCCAAGAGGGAGGCCATATTATGGGAATGATGGCACCTAGGTTTCCTGAGAATTGGTGACAGTGGGTTGAGTGGTGTTTGGGTAAATGGTGAGTGACATCATAACTCCTTGAGGATTAAAGACTTGAAATTGCAGAGGGATTGAAGCGAAACCAGACGGGTGAAGAGGTGTGGCCAGATGTCCTTCATTTTCTTCTAAGGGACTCCCATCTGTGCTCCTTCTATTTTCCATAGACTGTAGCATCTCCATCATCTTGGACACTTGCTCTTTGAGCTGATTTACCTTATCCTTCAGCTCTTGAGTTTGTTTTATTTCATCGATGATCCTAGCCTGAGAATGAGTCTTGTAAGGGTGTCACGGAAGCTGCTTTCCTATTATAATGTCTACTTTTCTGCTCGAGAAAACATGATGTGAATATGCAATTATCAGTATTGAATGAACAAAATTGGTAATATGCATATATGCGAAGTATTGACTACTTATGCAGATGAATTTTTTATTTTTTTCATTTTTCTTATTTATTTTTTTTCAAAAGAATACTATGAATGCCATGAAATGCAAGATGATGTATTTTTTCTTTTTTTTTGATTTTTTTCAAAAAAAATGCAAGAATGAATGACATTATGAAGAGATAGATAAAGTATAAGTACGCTCCTTTCATGTCCTAATTAGGTGGAACCTAAGGATTGGATGACTCTATGGTCATGACTCTGATTTTGGTGGTCATTATGTTCAATCTATCAGTGCAAGGTTTTTCAAGACATATCTGAACTTCTAAAAAGTCATGGTCCCCAAATTATCTTCATCTCGAAAGACAAAGACCCAATTCATGAATTAATTACAAGTAGGGATAAATCCTCTCAATATGGCTAGTCCATGATACTGGTAACAATCTGAGTGGTGTCTCAACAAATGTCAAGTGAGCATAAAGTCCCTCAATAACAAAAGACGAGACCCCCCTATTCCTCAAGTTCGCACAGACTCGAGTATAGAGCCCAAAAAGTGTGTGAAGTAAGTGATAGTGACATGTGTGAAGGAGTATACAAACTTATACAAGAATTTAAAAAGATAAAACTACCCCCTAACTTGCAAAAATATATACAACAATCAGCCAGCAATCATCTACCTTAGGATTTCAATAATTACGCACAAAATATTAAAAAATATATACAAGAAAATCCAGTCAAAATACACAAAATAATGTTATTAGATATTTACATAAAAGTATTAGATAAAATCTATTTACAAAAAAAATAAGAAAACAAAGACAAAAAGAGATAAAATAAATAAATAAAAATTACTAATAATTTGTACAACTAACAACAACAATCATGACTCTCCAAGTGTCCCCAGTGGAGTCGCCAGCTGTCGCAACCAGGATCGCAATGGGACGACCAAAAAAGATAAGATTTTGAAAATTAATGTAATCGCCACCAATGTTTACTTAAATTGGAAAAACATTAGAAAAACCCTTTAATTATGAAAACTTATTTTTTGGAAAATGAGTTTGGATTCGGGAGTCTGTTATAGGTAAGGAATGTGTTAGCACCCTACACTGCTTGTTCTAGGAACGATACCTTAAGTTAGTTATGCAACTTTTAATAATCTCAAATATATTTATTTTATCCCTTTTAAAAAACATTGTAACTATTTATAAAAGAAAAATGAATAAATAAATTATGAAAATTTAATTTTAGCTTGGCAGAAATGAACTTATGCTCCTACGTATCCCTTGGTACAGTAGGAAACTCAAAGTCACATATTTCTTTAGAAAATCATTGTGAGTTGGCCAATTTTAATTAAAAGAAACTTAAAACTTTTCAAATCAAATTGTCAACAATAGATTAATTCAAACAACGTGTCAACTAGCATAAAAGTGAGGCAACAAGCTAAATAAACCAACAAAAAGACAAGATAAACCAAATTAAAATCAAACCAACTCACAAATTTACTTTCATCATTTTTTTTGAAATTTTATCATTTTTTATATTTTTTATTTTTCCTTTTTTATGTTTTTGTTTCATTTTTATCATTTTTTGTTTTTGTTTTTCATTTTTATATTTTATTTATCTTATTTTTTTATATTTTTACCTCCTTAGCTAAATCAATTATGCACAAGTTTTTTTTTAAAACAAAGCACAACTTAAGAAACTAGTCCTAAACATAACTCTTAACCCAAAACTAGCAAATAACACCCATCTCACTTACCCACAAAATGACCCAAAGTCAGAAACATTAAAAGAAAGACAAAAGCCCAAAGCCATCTTGGATCAAGCCTTTAACTTAGACCTACTAAAAGCCCATTAACAACATCAGACTTTGACTAAAATAAAGAAAGACAAATATATTTCAGAATAAAAACCAAAAGTAAGGTCCAACTAAGACCAAGAATAAAGGGGAAGAGAAAAGGAAGCTCTAGTCAAGTGGGTGGGGATCTGGTTTTCGGAACTACCTAAGAGCGAAGATAGAGCGTCACCAGTAGTTTCTGGAATGGCGACAATGACATCGAGGTGGCATAAGAGGAGCACGATGAGGGACGGTGTAGTGTGGACGTTGGATCCAGGTCGCGCTGTGTGGATCGCGACTCGGTGGTGTCGCAGATCTGGCATGGGTGAGCCGACGTTGGCCCAGATCTGGTGCAGAACGCTAATCAGTAAGGAGGACGCGGCTGTAAATCTAGGTGCAGTGACAAATCTGGGCAGTTCGAGGAGGAGTGTGGGTCAGTGTTACTGGCGAGTCTGAGATGGCGCCGGGTTCAGTTGGGTGAAAGGGGTCCGATTTCGGTGTGGAGATGAGGGAGCAAATGGTCGGATCTAATTCTAGTGTGCAGCAGGTCAGACGACTCAGTTCCTATTCTGGTGTGCGGCCGGTTGGACGACTCGGTTCTAGTTGTGGTATGCGGCTGGTTTTAGTTTGGGGGGCTATGAGTGGTTAATGGTTGTTAACGATGGTTGAAGATGATTGATTGTGGGTGGTTGTTTGAAATGGTGGTTAGTAATGGGTTTGTGGGTTGTTTTTAATGATGGGTTTGTTAATGATGGGTTGAAGATAGGTGGTTAATGGTAAATGGTGAAGGTTGAAGATGGTGGGTTTAGGTGATTGTTGGTGGTGGCAGCAAGGTGGTGGTTAGGAAGGTAAGGCGAAGATGATAGTGATATTGTGTTGTTGGGCTGAAGATGGTTTTGTGTGTTTGCAGGGGATTCTGGGTTAAAATGTGGTGTTTTTAATAGCTATTGGGTTTGATTTGGGGTGAAGGGGTTTGAAACTTGATGTTGATTTGGGTTGTAGGGGAGTTGATTTACAGTGGTGACGATGATGTGTATGGGTGAAGATAGATGGTTGTTGATGGTGATGTCGTGATGGTTATGGAGTTATTATTTTGTATAGTTGGGCTTGCTATATAAGTGGGTTTGGTTTAGGAACTTTTTGATGGTGATAGTGATTTGAAGTGGTTGAAGAATTGGTGTTGTTTGGTGGTTGTGTTTGTAGAGGATGGGTGGAGATGGATTTGGAGAAGGAATATGGCAAAATAGGACGGGTGGTAATGTGGCAAAGGTTTTGGGTTCTGCTTCAGGTGGTAGGATGGTGGTTGTTCGGAGGTCTTGGGTTGAAGATGGATCTGTCTCAAGGTGCTGAGAGTGTTTCTTTGCCCTCGGTGAAAATGGTTTTGAAAAATTGCTTCCCCCTTTCTCTATTACGTTTTCTCTTCTTGTAAGGCAGAGTTGGCTCCTCTGCAACTCCAAGGAAATTAGCTTAGGTAACAGATAGAGTGGCTGGTGCAGTCTAGCTTAGTCTCTATTTCCATGAGTTTTCTTTTGATTTGTAACTTTCTTTCAATCTTCTGTAAATTTGTCATTTTTGTGTTGCATTGAGTCTTGAGTTTACAAGCTTGCAACAGATAATGTAAACAAGGTGTATTCATTTTTCTTTCAATTTTTTTTAATCAAGATCAGTATATATATTTATTTTTTTATTTTCTCTTTTCTCTTTTTGTTTTTCTTTTGTTTTAATTATAAGAAAAGGAAAAAGTATTTTTTATTTTATTTTTTTTACAAAAATAAGAAAAAGTAGTAATTTAAATAAGATACAAGGAGATAAAATCTGGAAAAAGAAAACAATATGTTCAAAACATTGCAATTAAGTATCATTTAACACAAAATTATTAATTCTTGATTAAGCAACAAAAATAAAACTTTTATGGACAAAATTGGGTATCAACATTTACATTGATGATAATTTCATTGTCTTAGAGAGACATCATTTGTCTTGGGAATTCAAATTAATAGGGATAAGACTTATTGTTAGCTAAGTTTGTCATAGAAATTCGACATTGAAAGAGTCCTTGAGGAGTCAAATATGAAAGATTGCAAGCTTGGGGCAATAAAGGATGTAATTACCGCCATGATTTGACATTGTCAATGGTATGGGCAGGGTCATTTTGAAGGTGTTATCCCAAGGATTGTTTTTTTTTTTTTTTAAATTGTGGTCATGTATGTTGTAAAAATTAGTTGTTAATCCAAGAGTCATTTTTCAAAACATAATGTTTTGCAAAATGTTATTCTTTAATTAGTGTTACTCAAGTGGGGGAATGTTAGAATATTTTTAATATGAGCTACAACTAATTAATGTTTTGGATTTTATTAAAATGGGTTAATAATCAATCCATATGGGAGAAAGAATAGGCCAAGGGTGATCCATTTATTTTAGGCCTATTATACCTTATTGGGCTGATGTGTCAGGCGACTATTAGTGTATGTCAGTTCCTTAGTGGCCCATGATGAGAGGGCTAATTAGGGTTAACATCATTATAAATATAGGCTAGGTCCCCTCTCCGCTCCTAAGTGCAAGTGCTTTACCGATTGAAAGCTGCATCTCAACTTGGAGACAAAGACCTCATATTCAAGGTGATCATCTAACCTAATCATGCCCAAATAAAATACATTCTTAATGTAGTTTATATCTTTATAATGTATTTGGTGTTCTATGATCATATATGGCAAATTAAATTATGTTTTATTAAACAAATCAACTCTAAATTTCTTATCTCAATTTTAAGGTCATACAAAATTTCTTATCTCAAGTCGGATCCTTCGCATTCAATAGAAGAATTAACAAATAGCAAGGCAAAATAACAACAGAAAAGGAAAAGTTTAGTCTAACCAGAATAGTAAAAAGATATCGATATCAATAATTAAAAGTCACCAGCAACGGCGCCAAAAACTTGATGCCTACAGCAAGCGAACGGTTGTATCGCGTAATAAAAGATCGTTCCCGTAGGGACTTAGTATTGATTACCAGTTTCTTTTCACAATGGTGAATAGCTAAACTAAAATCATATTTAAAATGGCAAGTTGTTGGAAAACCGAATAAAGATTTGATTCAATAACAGAGAAAATAAGCTCTTGGGATTACCTGTTTGCCCATTTGCTAACCGCAAGTGCACGGGTCGCATAAGTAATACAGTTATAGAGTAAGAGATCGTTCCCACGAAGATAAGTTTATTTCCAATGCTAAGTATTAACCGATAGCTCACCTAATTCTATTTAAGAACATAAAAATGGATAAAAGTAAAGAAAGTAAAGACAAAAAGCAATAAGGATAAACAGTTAGAGTTTAGGGAAATCTTTCTTCACCTTTTACATCAACCAATAACATGCAATCCTCCTCATAAATATGAATGCAATGATTATGTTAGCTTGAGAATCTACATTAGTTAAACGCCTATGTCTAGGTCATCTAACCATGGTATCATTTGCCTAACTCACTAAGTGTCCTTGAGAGCTAACACAAAATCCACTCTTTAAGGTCTATTCTTAAACACGTGCTATGCATGGCTAAGAGGTATATGTCTATCCTATTAGCGAATCAACTCATCCCGCCATTGAATAAAATCGAACATGCATCAACCATATATACGATCTCAACTCAAGTCCCTATGTGTAAGTTCGTTAGATTTTATCAAATCACTCAAATGTTGGCCAAACATTCAAGAGCATTAAATACAAAATGATTGAACAAAATCAAGGATTCACATAAACTCAGAGAAGAACAAATCATTAATATAAATAAAAGGATTCAAAGTCATCCCTAAATAAAGCTCAGCTATACAATGAACATGAGAACAAATTACAAAATACATGTTCAAGAAATGAGGAAGAGAAAAGAGGGAAGAGAGAAGAAGAAAGCTTATGGATTTTGCCATTGAAGCTCGGATCCTCCTCTAATGGAAAGAGGGCTTCCATCCTTAGCTCCCCAAACTCTATCTCCACCTCCAATGGAGGTCTAGCCGCAGCCTCTAACCCAGAAAATTAAAAACCTAAAACCTAAAAGAGAGAAACTGAGAGAGCTTGAAAGGGTGCGTGAAAAATAGAATAAATAGGCTCAGCTCGCCGACACGCGCCGCATCGTGCAAATTCCCACGCCTCGGCGTGGAGCTGTCTGTCCTGTCAGTATGTAACTGGCTGAGACCCTCACGCCGCGGCGTGCACATGTCCACGCCGCGGCGTGGAACTCTGGAATGCTTCCTTGGCTTCTTTCCTCTAATGTTGGGCCTTGTATTGCGTCAATTTGTCTCTTTTGAGCCCTTCCTGCATTAGATAAAGCACCAAATTAAATATAATTACAAATTTACTTAATCAATCAACAAATATGCATAAATTGATCAAAAACATAAAGGAAGGTATCCAAATGATATTTAACAATTATAAGCATAAAACCTTCTAAATATGCGTAAGAACAAGGACTAAGCATACCATGAAGCACAATTATGGGGCATAAATAACTACATTTTATGGAGTTATCATTACCATTCTTCACAATGATGATTGACACTTAAAACTAATTTTCCTAATGCTATGGATGTTGGATTTTTAAAGGTAAAATAAGCAAATGCAATTACTGCCTTCTTTCAAAGAACAATAACGTGTTTAAGCTGATAAACGCCCTATTTTCATTAGTAAAAACCCATTAAGAACAAATATTTGTCATAACCTCAAGAGAATAAAATCTATTTTCATGATTCAATCCCCTTGTTCAATCTTATAGTTCTAATACCAAACGTCACCTTTCGGTTCTTTGCTTAATATCTGAAATCATGCAAACGTAGACCATATATTTGTAAACAGAAAAAAACACTAAGGTTGAATTAAAAAGATCAACACTAAAAAAAAATCAAAAATAACAACAACCCTTTATTAGAATACCCACAATCCCAAGATTAGATAATTACTCACTCATATTCATAACAGAAACAACCAAATATAATTGAAACATTGAGAATATAAGAAAAAGAAAGAGATAGATAATAAAGGAGAAGAAAATAAATTCTTAATTAGCTTGTATAAAATTCCAACAAGGTTACAAGAACTTTTACACAAAAATAAAGAATAAGAGAATTAATTTTATCTAAGAATAGGAGATAAGAGAAAAGATTTTTTTCCGTTGCCCTTCTTATCAGAAAACCACTCCATTTATAGCCTATTACAGCCCCATTTACACGCCATTACAACACCTCTTTGGATCCTTCAGAAATAAATGGACTATTACAAAACTGATCCGAATTATGGTCGTAATGGCAATTACTAGCAGGTAGTCGTTTTGGTTGGCCCTTCAAATTCTGGTTGCACGAATTACGGCCATAATGGCCATTACTGCCTGGCTATAATTCTTGATTTTGAACTTTCCACGAATTATGGCCATAATGGCCATTACTAGTGGGCCATAATTCTCTCTGGTTAGAACTTGAATTATTGTATTCTTGCCACACAAAATATGGGTGTAATCTCCAACACTGGCGAGTCATAATTCCTTATGTTTCCATTCAACTCTTTCTTATTTTCCACCTATTATCAAAACAAAGCAAAAGTTAGTAAAATAGAACAAAAGTAAAATAAAATTCTAAAATCAAAAGTATAAACATATAAATCAAAAGCATAAAATTCTAACTTATCAAATTCCCCCATGCTTAAACCTTTGCTTGTCCTCGAGCAAAATATCTATTCATGAATGACATGCGGTTATTCTTTTGCACAGAACAATTAGCAACTTTCCATCCTAACAGCCTAGCATAAAGACAAACAAACAAATATACAATGTCAAGTCTCCATTTAGCTACAAGCAGTCCCAAGCTTTATAAAAAATAATATAGAATGTATACCCACACCTTTAAACACTCAAACAAAATTCTCATCCTTTGGATCTCCCTAAATTAGATGCATGAACTTTTCTTATTCTTATTCTTCTCTTCCTTTATTTTTTTCTTCTTCTTTTTCTTTTGAAGAGGAGTGTTGGTGAATGCATTTTATGCTCCATCTCACTTTCAAACCACATTCAATGGTAGGTGCATTTTATGCTCCATCCTATCTTTTAGAACTGGCATCCACCTAGGTACTCATACCAAAGGCCTTTTTGAATTCGAAGCCTAAGTACTCAGAATGAAAGTCTTTTTGGGTCTTAATTCCGTAACAGCCCAATACTTGCTATTCAGATACATCATCATATAAATGAATAACTCAATACTAGTCATGCTACTACTAACATACATTAACATCTAACACATATCATTCATACATATTAAGTAAATATGGAGAGTTATGAAAACAAAAGTTTTATATATATATATATATATACGCCATTACCTCCAAGGCATATTGTAATACATAAACTTTTATAACAACAAAGACTAGTATATTATACAAGCTTTATCATCAAAAGCATATAACTATACCAATTTTCATCCATCTTCTTCTTCCTTTTTGAGGAACTAGCACCTAGATTTATATGATAATACAATCGGGGTGAGAAAACATATCTCAGTAGAAGTATTCCAATACCAGCATATATACATGTGTATGTACAAACAGATAATATTTACAATTATCAAATTAATACTTCAATCACAGAAGCAACAACATCTCCATCTCATAGACACGTAATCGCCCATACAATTGCAATGCATGAATAATATTATGAAAGTAATCGCTCATACAATCATCATGCTATGCCAAGTTAGGTCTAGTTTTTATGCCTATGCAGAATCCTAAGTATGAAAATGAATAATGTATGATACCATATCCAAGAACCTATAATTCTATGGTAATGTTATGAATGTATGAAACTTGAACAAAGTAATGGTATTCACAACCAAAACCTTGAACAAGCATTGGAAGTCCATCCAACAACATTATTATCACAGAGAAAATCTATTTCTCCCCGGGTAGTGAAGTCCATCAACTACACAGTTATCGATAATGAACAAGGAAATCCATTCTTAAAATCACTAGATTAGGAAGGATACAATCACCTCACCTAATATAGAACACCTATATCTACGGGGTTCACACCTACTAAAAAGCAATCACCCACATCAACGGGGCTCACACTTTTCAATAAGGCAACACATACAATCAAGTATATCATCATTACTAATTAAACTTTCATAATTAGCATTACAAATCATTATGATTCAAACCATTCACATTTTTATTTAATACTCCTACTAGAGTCCAATTACTCACTAAGAAGCATAAAAGAAGAAAATGCGCCACTGGAAGACTCTAGGGCATCAAACACAACTCATAGTTATTCTCTGCACCCACGTCGCGGCAAACCCTGTTCCACGCGCGGCACCCAAGCCTCGGGTTCAAGTACTAGCAGGAAACACTACCAACATCGCAGCACCCAATGTGCCATGTCACAGCGTGCAAGTTATTCTTCATAAGGCCATGACACGTAAAGAGCCACGTTGCGGCATCCGTCTCTCGGATCCCAAATTCTGGGCATCCATCACACTCACGTTGCAACATTCTACGTATCACGCCATGACGCCCATTGCAGAACTCAACTTCTGTAGAATTCTATAGATACGGGTATTATTCCATTGGAGTTAGACCCTCTTCCAATCACTCAAAACTTGATTCCAAGTGATTTCCCACCTCTAACAAGGATCAACTACACATAGCAACCCTTAAACCACTTTAATTACATTCAATTCAATACTTTGTGAATCAAAACCCCAACATTAACTTAAACCCCCAAAACTGACCTAACTGAGAATTAAGGCTTCCAAATAATGAAAACTTCATCTCAACACACTAATAAATTAGTTCCTAACTCAACCAATCTATCTACATCAAGATTCAACTCAAGAATCATTAAATCACTCATCAAACCTCAAATTCTTCATTATGTCACTCAAGAACCAAAATGAAAGGAAAGAAACACAACCATCCATACAAGATTTCCCTTACCTCAATTTCTAGAAATGAAGTCGGTTAGTCATTCCTCTAAAAAGCTAAGCTCTCCCCCTTGCTTGGATGAAGATCCTCCTCCCTTAACACTTTGAGTTCCTTTCTCTTTTCCTTTTCCTTTGGCAGCTGAGAGATGAAAAGATGAGAATGAGAATTACTTGCATTTTGGCCTTAAATAGGACAGCAACAGAACAAAGGGGTCGTGCCCTCTTATTTTGGTCACTTAAGTGACCAAAATTCACCCAAACAATTAAAAACACTTAGTTATCACCAAATTAAGTTTCCTAACTTTCAAAAACCTTAAAATAAATCCTAAGATCCATTAAAAATCTTGTTTCATAATTTTCATAATTTTCCATATATGCTAGGGGTCAATTTGGCACTAAAACACATAACCAGTATGCCTAAAAATGTCAAACTAACTCTAATATTTCTCAAACTTTAACTATATCTACTTTCACACATTTGTGACCTAGAAACAAGTTCTCCACACTTATTTCCATTAATTGAGTAGTTTAAGCCACTTCTAGAGCAAATAACAACTATATTTCACACATAGTATTACAAAGTGCCTAAACGTGCTCTGACAGTCACAAAACTTTACAAGCACAACAAACTAGTGCTACGCTACCTCCATGACCAAAAACAAGTCTATTATGAATATCTAGGGTGTTACAAATTCCTTCAACCTTCACCTCTCCTTAACTTCACATTATCATAGTGTCAAAAGCAAAGGTATGCAAACCATAATACAAAAAAAAAAAGCTTAGGGTCTAGATAAAAGAGACTCAACCTAGTATACTGCCATTTATCATCATGTATAGATTGTCAAAAAGTAAAGCATGCTACTAAACTGTGCAAAATGGTGCAAAAGATTTTTTTTCTTTTTTGTTATGATTTTGTGATTTTTTTTCTTTTTTCAAAACTAAGCAAAAGTTCAAACACAAAACTAACTACAAAAAAAAAAAACTAATGACAGCCCCCCATGCTTAAATCATACATTATCCCCAATGTAAAAAAAGACAAGAAGAGGATCAAGAAAGCTCACAAGATCACTGTGGTGGTGGTGGAAAATGTCCTTAGGAGATATGCCAATTATAGATAGCCGAAACCATGTTGTTCAAACTTTCATTTTGGCTGTGGATATCTTCCAAGAGATTTCTTTAGCTTTGTTGTTCAGCTTCTAATGCAACCATCCAAGTATGTAAATCGAAATTACCATGGTGAGATAAGGATGAGCTGTGCTGCTCAATAGGAGGAGGGAATTCCAAAGGGATATGATCAGGTACATCAGTGTTGCCTGAAAGCAACCAATTGGCACGAGTCCTGACGGTGGTTCTGGCAGGATTAGGCAATGCAATTATGGAATGATCTGGGAGTACCAGATGATAAACATCATTAAGCTTAACCAACATTTTCATCGCAATACAAGACTCCAAATCGATCCTGGAATTTCCCTGCACTTCAACTAAGTCAATGATATCGTCAGCATGACCTAAGGCTATGGTAATAGGGGTGATTAAACCACTGATGACAATGTCCTTTTTGCTTGCCTTGCCAACACAGTCAAATTGACGTGCCAAATAAGCACCCGTATCAATGTCAAACTTCTCGATCATGGCCCACAAAAAGAAAAGCTCACTCTGCTTAGTAACCCCTTCACTCTCTCCCCTACCAAATAATATATGTGCCATAACCCTTTGGACATAGAGGAAACATGGGTTATGTATATTAGAAGCCTTAGTCAAGGTGGACTGATAAGTTTCTTTGCCAGTTATGTCACTCCAGAATTTATGGTCATGAAACTCTCTAGGCAATCTCCTTTCACCCCCTGTGGGTAACTGATATACATCATTAAAGTCAGCCAAAGTCCAATTATATTCAGTATTGAATAAGTGAAAAAAGATACTACCCTGTTAACAATCCTTGCCTTGAAGAATTTGGGTTTCAATGGAGCTTAAGAATTCTAAAGTTATCTTCACAAAAGTGGGTAGTTTTAAAGACATGAAATAAGTCCAACCCACTTGTCTAAACATCCAATTAACATCATCTAATAATCCTAGGGTTTGCAATATGCCTCATCAACACACCTAGTTGCTAGAATTCTTCTTTTCACAAGCATGTTATATCTATCCCTTTGGACATTATCTCAAAAAATAATATGATAGGGATTAGGAGCAGGAGTACCTCTTGGTCTTCTTAAGGTGGGAGTAGGCCTACCTTAAGAAAATGAAGCTTAGCTTGCCCTTACCCTCTTGGAAGCCATTGAGGAGGAAGAAGTGCACAAAGCCACAAAAGTACCATATTGTGAAGGAGAAGAGGAAGTGAGGTGGGTGTGAGTAGAAGAGTAGAAATGTTGAAAAAGATATAAGAAGAAAAGATGAGAGAAGAAAAGAATAGAGGAATTACAGCCAATTTGGGGCTCTTTAATTAGGCCGAATTATGGCCATAAAAAGGAATACGGTTGGGCCGTAATTTCTTCTGTCTGCTCTTCTTCCTCTTTATTTTTTTTTTCACAACACGGCCTAGCCGTGTTATGTTTTGCTCCTTCTGCTGCTATCTCAAGGCCTCAAAATACGCCCATAATGGATATTACGGCTGGGCCGTAATTACCTCTAGCTTATGTGTAATCCCTATTTTTCATAGATTATGGCCATAATAAGAAATATGGCTGGCCCATATTCTCTTCTGTCTTTGATTCCACCTCATTATTCATGAAATATTTGCCCTCTCCACCTTTTACCATCATCCTACAAAAAACAAATTTAAGCAAAATTTAGACTACTTAAAAACAGAAGTAAAAGACTAGAAAACTCAAAATAAACAAAAGACATAAATCAGAACTTGGGTTGCCTCCCAAGAAGCACTTGTTTATGGTCATTAGCTCGACCCCTGGACTTGTTCATGGTGGAGCTTGAAGGGTATAGCTTACTCCCTGCTCTATTAGATCTCCAGCTGCATAATGCTTTAATCTCTGACCATTAATTTTGAAAGAATTGGTAACTGCACTCCATATCTCTACTGCACCAAATGGATAAACCTTACGAATTTGGAAAAGTCCAGACCACCTAGATAGGAGATTGCCCGAAAAGAGCTTCGATCTAGAATTGAAGAACAGTACAAGGTCATCTTCTTTGAACTCCCTTCGAATAATATGCCTATCGTACCATCTCTTTGTTCTCTCCTTATAGAGTTTGGCATTCTCGTAAGCATCCAATCGCAACTCTTCAAGTTCATTAAGCTGGAGCTTTCTTCTTTCACCAGCAGCCTTCAAATCAAAATTAAGGGCCTTGATTGCCCAGTAGGCTTTATGTTCTTACTCCACTGGAAGATGACAAGACTTCCCATAGATCAATTTGAAAGGAGTCATACCAATTGGGGTCTTATAAGCAGTACAATAAGTCCATAGTGCATCATCTAACTTTATGGCCCAGTCCTTCCTTGTTCTGGAAACTATTTTTTCAAGGATATTTTTTATTTCTCTATTTGAAATCTCTACTTGACTGCTGGTTTAGGGGTGATATGCTAAAGAAATTTTGTGAGTCACCCTGAACTTCTTCAACAAAGCTTCAAATTATTTGGCAGTAAAGTGAGATCCACCATCACTAATTATAGCTCTTTGAACTCCAAACTGAGGGAATATTGTCTTCTTGAAGAGCTTAATCACCACCTTGGCATCATTTGTTAGGGCAGCTATAGCTTCTACCCACTTGTACACATAGTCAATTGCAACAAGGATGTATTTGTTACCATTTGATGGTGGAAATGAGCCCATAAAGTCAACTCCCCAAACATCAAACGCCTCTACCTCAAGTATGTTATTTAGAGGCATTTCATTTCTTCTTGATATGTTGCCGGTTCGCTAACATCAGTCACATTGAAGCACAAATCGCTGCACATCTTTGAATAGTGTGGGCCAATAAAAGCCTGCTTAAAGGATTTTTGCAACTGTTTTGGAAAAGCTAGCATGTCCACCATATGCAGAGGAATGGCAATGAAACATGATGCTCTCAACCTCATCCTCCAGAACACACCGTCTGAATATAACATCAACGCTTCTCCTAAAGAGCAAGGTCTCGTCCCAATAGTAGTGCTTGAGGTCGGAGAAGAACTTCTTCTTTTGCTGGTAATTCAAATCTGGGGGTAAGACTCTGCATGCAAGGTAATTCATGAAATTTGCATACCATGGGGCTTCCAACTTTGAAATGGCAAAGAGTTGATCATCTGGAAAAGAATCATCAAGGGGTAGCTTATCTTTATTTGTCTCACCTATTTCTTGTCTTAGCCTTGAAAGGTGATCAGCTACAATGTTCTCAGCTCCTTTCTTATCACGGATCTCAAGGTCAAATTCTTGAGGCAAAAGTATCCATCAAATCAACCTTGACTTTGTATCTTTCTTGTTCAACAGATATTTGATAGTGGTGTGATCCATGTACAGAATTATCTTTGAACCCATCAAGTATGACCAGAACTTGTCATTGGCAAACACCATTGCCAATAACTCCTTCTTTGTTGTGGCATAGTTGATTGGGCTTCATCTAAGGTTCTGCTGGCATAGTAAATTGCATGAACCTTCTTGTCCTTCCTCTGACCCAATACCGCACCAATAGCAAAATTGCTTGCATCATACATGACTTCAAAAAGAAGACTCCAGTCCGGTGGTTGCATAATTGGGGCTGATATCAATGCCTCTTTTAACCTGCAAAATGCATCAAGACAAAGCTCATCAAAATTAAAAAGACACAACTTTAAGAAGCAAGTTAGTCAACAATTTTGCAATCTTAGAAATCCTTTATGAAACGGCGATAAAAGCCAGCATGACCCAAGAAGCTCTGCACTCCTTTGACAAAAGTAAGAGGCGACATCTTCTCAATTACCTTAACTTTGGCTCTATCAACTTCAATGCCACATTTAGACACTAATTGTCCAAGAACTATACATTCTCTTACCATGAAGTGGTATTTTTCTCAATTTAAGACAAGATTGACCTGTTCACATCTTTTAAGCACTTTAACAAGATTAGTCAAACAATATTCAAAGCTAGCACCATACACAGAGAAGTCATCCATGAACACTTCCATTATATTCTCAATAAAATCAGAAAATATAGACATCATACAATGTTGAAAGGTAGTAGGAGCATTGCATAACCCAAAAGGCATTCTCTTATAGGCAAAAGTAACAATAGGGATAAGTAAATGTGGTTTTCTCCTGGTCACTAGGATGAATGGGAATTTGAAACAATTCGGAATAACCATCCAAGTAGCAAAAGTATGAATGCTTAGCTAACCTTTCTAACATTTGATCAATAAATGGAAGGGGAAAATGATCTTTCTGGGTTGCCTTATTCAACTTCCTATAGTCAATACACATTCTCCAACCTGTGACTGTTCTAGCTACAATTGGTTCATTTTTCTCATTTTTAACGACAGTCATACCCCTCTTTTTAGGAACCACCTGAACCGGACTAACTTATTCACTATTAGAGATGAGGTAAATTACCAGCATCAAGTAACTTAAGCACCTCTTTTTTCATAACTTCTTTCATGTTAGGATTTAGCCTTCTTTGATGCTCAATAGAAGGCCTATATTCATCTTCCAACAGAATTCGATGCATATAAATGGATGGATTAATCCTCTTAATGTCATCTATAGTGTACCCGATGGCCCTTTGATGCAATCTAAGAATCTCAAACAATTTTGTAGTCTCATCATCACTTAGACTAGCATTCACAATCACAAGGAATATAGAGTTTTGACTAAGAAATTCATACCTGAGATTTGAAGGAAGGGGTTTAAGTTCTACCTGTGGAACTTCTTTAAGGGATAAAGCTTCAATCTCAGCTTTTAGCTCTTCAAATCGGAACTTTGAAGTAGGAGGGTTGACATCAAGTAACTGTGCATATGCAGTAACTTCTTCATCTTCATCTCCTTGACCACCACTTCTCATCAAATAGACCTCCAATGCATCAGTTGAAAATTTTTAAACAGGATCTTTCTTGACACATTGATCTATCAAATCAATCCTATAACAAGAATTCTCAAGAGAAGGACACTTAATAACATTAGGCAAATTAAATTCTACCCCCTCATCACCTATATTTAAAGTAAGCTTGTCATTTTTCACATTAATAACAACACCTGCTGTAGCAAGAAAAGGTCTCCCAAGAATGAGTGGGATTTGAGCATCTTCTTCCATTTCCAATACAACAAAATCCGCTGGAATAAAAAACTTACCTACATTAATAGGCAAATCTTCCATTATACTAATTGGATACTTGACCGAATGATCCACTAGTTGCAAGGAAATGGTTGTGGGTTTCAAGTCACCCATCTCAAGCTTTTTACAAATCGACAAAGGCATGAGACTAATACTAGCTCCAAGATCACACAAAGCTCGGTTAAAACTCATTTCACCAATAACACATAGAATAGAAAAGCTACCAGGATCTCTGAGCTTAGGAGGCAATTTATTTTGAATTATAGCACTACATTCCTCAGTTAATGTCACAGTCTCATAGTCATCAAACTTTCTTTTATTTGACAAAATCTCTTTCAAAAATTTAGCATATTATGGCATTTAAGACAAAGCTTCAGTAAATGGAACATTTATATACAGCTTGTTAAAAACATCTAGAAACTTCCTAAATTGCTTTTTAATTTTAGATTTAGCCAATCTTTGGGGAAAGGGTAAAGGTGGCTTATATGGTGCAGTGGCAACATAAGGAGTTTCTTTCTCATCCTCATTTCCCTTTTCCTTCTCAACCCCCTCAAGTGATGGTTGAACCATTTCATTTGTCTCATTTTCACTCTCTTTTTCTTCTCTACCCTTAAGTTCCTCTAGTTGCTTCCCACTTCTTAAAGTAATGGCATTTACATGCCCCTTAGGATTGGATTTAGGTTGACTAGGGAACATACCAGAAGTCCTAGAAGAGGAACTAACTTGTTGAGCCACTTGGGTAATTTGTGTTTCTAGCATCTTATTGTGTGAAGCCAAGGAGTCTACCTTAGATGCTAATTGCTTAATGACCTCACTTACCACTTGATTTTGGTGCTTAAACTCCTCATTTTGCTTACTTTGAGTTAAAACAAAATTTTTAAGCAGACTTGCCAAATTAGATTTTTGAGGACAATTAAAAACTCTTTGTTCTTGAAAACCAGGAGGCTTAGAAATTGGTGGGGGGATGGGATTAAAGGGATGATTTTTATATGAAAAATTTGGGTAATTCCTCTACTCTTGATTAAAAGTGTTAGAAAATGAATCCCCTTTTTAGTTAAAATTGTTAACAAAGTTAACATGCTCATTACTAGACCCCTCATTAGAAAAAGAATTAGAAGCACCAAGTTGACACTCAACAGCAGAATGACCAACATTACCACAAATGACATAGGACGCAGCACTTGGTGTAACAACATTCACACTTAATTTTTTAAACTTTTGAAATAATGCATCTACCTTAGAAGCTATATGGTCTAAAGCATCGACATCATATCTTCCACCTTTCTTTTGTGGAGAACTTTCACTTGACCATTGATAGTGATTTTGTGCCATGTCTTCAATGAGATTGTACGCTTCCTCTATGCTATTGTTCATCAAAGCTCCTCCTGCAGCGACATCAGCCGTCATTCTAGTGTTGTAGCTGAGTCCATTGTAGAATGTGTGCACAATCAGCCATTTTTCCAGCCCATGATGAGGACACATCCTCAACGAGTCCTTGAAATGCTCCCATGCTTCATAGAGTGACTCTCTATCTTTCTGAGCAAAATTTGTGATTTGGTTCCTAAGTTGTTCAGTTTTACTCGGAGGGAAGTACTTGGCCAGGAAGGCTTGAGATAGTTGATCCCATGTAGTTATGAATCCTATTGGAAGAGAGTGCAGTCATGCTCTAGCCTTATCCCTTAGAGAAAAAGGGAAAAGCCTCAACCAAATTGTATTCGTTGTAACCCTGTTGAGCTTGAGAGTATCACAGTATTCTAGGAAAATCGACAAGTGAAGATTGGGGTCATCCATTGGAGAACCTCCAAACTGATTTTACTACACCATTGAGAGCAAGGATGGCTTTAACTCGAAATTATTAGCTTCAACTGTTGGGCGTGCAATGCTAGAGTGTAAGCCACTAGTATTTGGAGCAGTGAAATCCTTCAAAGTTTTATTATTTGCTTTAGCCATGCTTGGTTCACCTTTTTGTTCTATCCTTGCCTTGCGCTACTCTATTCTCCTTCTATGGAAAAACTTTTCTATCTTAGGTAATGGTTCAACAATGTCCCCAAGACTTCAGATCCTTCGCATTCAACAAAAGAATTAACAAATAACAAGGCAAAATAACAATAGAAAAGGAAAAGTTACAAGGCAAAATAACAATAGAAAAGGAAAAGTTTAGTCTAACTGGAATAGTAAAAAGAAATCGATATCAATAACAAAAAGTCTCTAGCAAAGGCGCTAAAAACTTGATGCCTGCCGCAAGCGCATGATTGTATCGCGTGATAAAAGATCGTTCCCATAGGGACTTAGTATTGATTACCAATTTCTTTTCACAATGGTGATTAGCTAAACTAAAATCGTATTTAAAATGGCAAGTTATTAGAAAATCGAATAAAGATTTGATTTAATAACAAAGAAAATAAGCTCTTGGAATTATGGTCCTTCACAATGACGATTAACACTTAAAACCAATTTTTCTTATGCTATGGATGCTGGATTTTTAAAGGTAAAATAAGCAAATGTAATTACTGCCTTCTTTTAAAGAACAATAACGTGTTTAAGTTGATAAATAACCTATTTTCAATAGCAAAAACCCATCAAAAATAGATATTTGTCACAATCTCTAGAGAATAAAATTTATTTTCATGATTCAATCCCCTTGTTCAATCTTATAGTTCTAATACCAAACTTTACCTTTTGGTTCTTCGCTTAATATCTGAAATCGTGCAAACATAGACCATATATTTGTAAACAGAAAAAAACACTAAGGTTGAATTAAAAAGATCAACACCCATAAAAAAATCAAAAATAGCAACAACCCTTCATTAGAATACCCATAATCCCAAGATTAGATAATTACTCACTTATATTCATAATAAAAACAACCAAATATAATTGAAACATTAAGGATATAAGAAAAGGAAAGAGATAGATAATAAATGAGAAGAAAAGAAATTCTTAATCAGCTTGTATAAAATTCCAACAAGGTTGCAAGAACTTCTACCCAAAAACAAAGAATAAGAAAACTAATTTTATCTAAGAATGGGAGATAAGAGAAGAGATTTTTTTCCGTTGCCCTTCCTATCAGAAAACCACTCCTTTTATAGCCTATTACAGCCCCATTTACACCTCATTACAACACCTCTTTAGATCTTTCAGAAATAAATGGGTTGTTATGAAGTTGATCCGAATTATGGTCGTAATGACAATTACTGGAAGGTAGTAATTCGTTCTAGTTGGCCCTTGAAATTCTAGTTGCATGAATTACAGCTATAATGGCCATTACTGTCTGGCCATAATTCTTTCTGGTTGGCTTCTTGATTCTAGACTTTCCACGAATTATGGCCATAATGGCCACCCATTACTAGCGGGTCATAATTCTCGCTGGTTGGAACTTGAATTGTTGCATTCTTGCCACACGAAATATGGGTGTAATCCCTAACACTAGTGAGCCACAATTCCTTATGATTCCATTCAACTCTTTCTTATTTTCCACCTATTATCAAAACAAAACAAAAAGGTAGTAAAATAGAACAAAAGTAAAATAAAATCCTAAAATCAAAAGCATAAACATATAAATCAAAAAGCATAAAATTCTAACTTATCAGTGACCAATAAGGCAATCTCGACCTTTAAGTAGGTTCCTGGCCAAAATTAAGAAACATTGGTAGATGCACTCACAAATAGGTGTTCAAGCACTCAAGCAAACACCCATTAGAAAGAGTCACGTCTCCCTTGTTCATTTATTTAATCTGCATCTTATACACATTCTATCTAGTCTTTTGTTTTTAGTGTAACATCCTAATACCGTAAACCCAATATATCTACTATATACAAGGCACACCATACCAGTTATGTCACTTCTAACTTAATTCAATCAACTAAACTTATATCATTCATCCACAATGAGTAAATATGGAGAGCCTAGATAACAAAAAGCCATATATATACATCATCAACCTCTCAAGGCAAAATGTAATACATAACTTTTACAAACTCAAGGTAGCATGAAATAAATATACAACATATTTATTCTAAGAAACAATATCAACTACGCTAGTTCTTCTGCTCCTTCTGTTTCCCTTACCTGTACCTAGATTTACATGGAAACACGAACGGGGTGAGAAATCACAATTTCTCAGTATATGCAATTCCAAAACCAACAGTTAATTATTTAACAACAAATAACTAATTAAGCGCATAAGATTAAGCCTTGAATAGATAATTGAGCCCTTGCTCAAACACTATCAAAATATATACACACCATATATAACATTCACAAGGCTAGCTATAATCCTATCTCACGCTAATATCGAACAATCAATGATATCAGACAACTGCCCATACAATTGTGAGACATCATCGAATAAGAAACCGAACAATTAATCGATTAAGCCATGATAAATGCCCATACAAGTATCAACCATGCAATGCTTTGTGTTATGAAGTATGATTATGCTCAAACAAAGTTAATGTATTATAGATATGCAATGCCAATGAAGGTTTTAAATTTGAAAACATAAGTTATTTACTTATTTTCCTCCAGGAACCGCGTTCCTTGTATATACTAAGTAGGATAGGCATCCTACCCTGACACTACCTGGTGATGTGTGACTGGTTTCCCTTACAAAAGTAAGAGTAATGACACCAACTCTATACATCGGTAACCATGACCATACAAGCAAACCCACAAGGAGAATTCGGATCCAACATCTCATTCTCAAGTCATATGGTTGTGCACATCATCTAAGGTTATAATTCATAGGAAAACAAGCAAATATCAGGTTTGAAAATAAGATATGCAACGTGTTTCGCAAATACAAACAATTATCACTAGGTCTTTTCTAACTAAGTGACTAGGGAAAACTAGCAAACTTCTCAACCAAGCTCACTTACCGCTTAAGGAGCAAAGTCACGTTTCTAGTATTTCCTATACCTCAGCCTCGTCTCTTAAGGGAGTAAAATATCATCCATGCATCTCCAGCTCTACTTTCCACATAAAGAAGCAACCTATGCATGACAACATAACCAATAAGCTAAGCACACTTAGCTTATAATACCTAATACCTCAATTCATCACTTCACAAGTGATTCACAAGGCAACCTCCTGTTGCTCAAGGTTATAGGTGATGAACTTGTAAAAATTCATATTTTTACAGTTTAAAATCTTGGGTTTTCATCATCTTTTAATCTTTTTTATTTAGTTTTGTTCTCAATTTTTATTATATTTTTATTATTTTAATTATGTTCTTATTACGTGTTTTTATATGTTTTTCTTAGGTATTTACATATGGAAATGACTGGATACTTGAGTGATAAAGAAAAGATGAAAATTCAAGTTACGTGATCTAGCGCTTGAGCACTGGAATCCTATCGCTTAAGCCCACAAATGTGCGCTGGAGAGTTCTACTTAAGTGAACCAGCGCCTGAGCGCTGGTTGCGAATACCACACCGTGATTTAAGTGACTTAGCGTCTGAGCATTGGAAACTGAGCGCTGAATGCATAACAGAACACGCTGGATTCTTTTTAAATAGAAAAGTTACACTAAATTGAACACACAAGTGAAGACACTTGGATAGAATGCAGCAACCGTCAAAAGGCACAAACCCTAATGTGGTGAGGGCGCAATTAGGCTTGAAGATTATGAATTTTCTTCAACCTTTCCACCTTTCTACAATGGAATTTGTCATATTCTTCCCTTTGTATTCTTCTTTTTCTATGTGTAACTAATTTTTCATTGTTAGGGTGATGATGGATCTTGAACTTTAATGATGTAACTTCTTTTTGTGGGTTTAATTTATGTTTCTATTTCATGATTTACGTGTTTATCTCTATTCTTAATACTTTTCTAAACCTGATCAATTTGGGAATGTTCTTTTGAGTTAATGTATGATTTAGAAAAAATTGCATGAACCTAGAACATGTGATAAACACCATAATTTCTGCAATCGCTAGGAAGAGACATTGTGGGTTATGTGATCTTTCTTTTAATTCCTTTGCTCTTGATAATGCATTTCTATTTGGGGTTAGATTAAGAGATTATTTAATTCTAAATAATATAAGAGGATTAATATACTAAGGGAATGAGTATTAATTAATTTTGAAAATTAACCATAAATCATTGAAATAGAACATAATTAAACTAATATTTGATTTTGCATTTAAAGAGTTCAAGTGAAGTCTGAACCCTAACGCTTTAATATCATTCACCCTTTTGATTTATTGTTTTGTTTACTTATATTTCTTTTTTATTGAATTTGCAATAATTCTCTCTTATTGATAGCTTGAATAATGTCGATTTGATGAATTTAGTAATTGATAACATAATTCTCGTGGGACGATACTCTTACTCACTTTTTATTACTTTTTGTGATTCGGTGCACTTGCCGATTTTCACAACAATAGGTATTGACCTATGGCATTCTACTTCTCAAAGTATGCCAAAGGTTTCACAAATCCTATCACAAGATTCATCTTAACCAAGTGAAAGAACTATTACTAGCAAACATGCACTCTTGGCTCAACTCTATTACATAAAGGAACCAACTCATGTTTCTAGCATATCCTCAAGTTCAACCTCTAAGAACAAGAGAACATACACCAACTATGCATCTTAAACTCTACTTTAACCCTAAACGAGTAAACTATGCATATAGATAGACATACTATACTAAACAAACCCAAACCAGTTATTTCTAGTACGTCTTGTCTTAACTTCTCAAAATCCTTCACATATGATAAGTGGTTATTCTTTCCAAGAACTACCACTAGTTGTGTCTCAACACTAATGGTCTTGTATCTAGAACCCTACATCATCACTTCACAAGTGAATCTAAAGTCAACCTCATGTTGAACAAGGTTCTAAACACATCCTTGTTGCATTCCAACACACTTGGATGCTCAAGGTTCCCAATATTAGTCTATAGCATTCCATCACACAATGGAAACCTAGATTGTTCCAACACACTTCCCCGTGACACTCCACCTTACTATGGTTGTCTAGGGTTCCACAAGTGTATCCTAAGGTATTTCCTACACTGGATGCCTAAAGGTTCTCCAACTTCATCCTAAGGCAAATCCCCAATCTTTGGGTGCCTAAGGGTTTTCCAAGTTATCACTGTGAATGCTTATGTCGTGAAGACAGTACGATCTTTTAATGATAACAAAGCCAAGTCAAAGTTTGATAACAACAAAGCCAAGTCAAACACCAAGTCTAATTGCAGCAAAGTTGGTATAATCTTTAGAACTTAGAATGTAAATGTAAGAAGCTCTCGAAATTATCTCAATGTCTTTCTAAATAGAGTTTGTTTTAATTGGTTTTTCTAAAAATCTTATTTTCATGAAAAATAGAACCTCTTTTTTAACAAACCAAGGTTTTCTGAAATCTCAATGTTTGCAAAGCTTAATTGGGCTTAGGAATGAGTTCAAGAATGTTTGTAAGTTTATTTTAGGCTTAGTAATCAATTTACAGCTTCTTTGGGAGCTTGTAATCGATTACAACTGCCTGGTAATCGATTACAAACATACGGGAAACCATTTCTTAAAAATCAGAAGCTTTGTAATCGATTACATGAGTTTGTAATTGATTAAATTACTGTCATAAGCTTGGTAATCGATTACATGAGGTTTGTAATTGATCACATTACTTCCAGAGACTTGGTAATCGATTATATAAGTTATGTAATCGATTACGCTCAGCCCAGAAAACCAAGAACTGAGTTCAAGAACAATGTAATCGATTACACCATTCTTGTAATCGATTACATCGCGACTGAAAGTGCGCAACGGCCAGTTTTTGGGCTTTTATTATAGCCTTAAATTGCCCTAACGAGTATTTTTCATGGGAACTCTATAAATGGATGTTTTTAGGTTTTTCTTAACACAAAACAACAAGTGAAAAACATCTTTTAATTGCTCTTAATCTGAGTTTCACTTCTTTCTTGTATTGTGCTCTGTTCTTGAAATTCTTGATATATTTTTTTGAGAGCTTCATTAGTGCTTCAAGTTGTAATACATACTCTTTGAGAAAGTCTCTTTCTCTGATATTCCTTATTTCGATTGTAACAAGGGTAAGGTATCCTTCAGAATATTTGTAAAGGTGAGTCATCCCTGCTATTAAGGCTCAAGCACAAAGGTGAGGTATCCCAAGGTGCGAGGCGTGCTCAGGTTTATAATGGTAGCAAGCACCTGTTGAAAGCTTGCATTAATAGTGAAGAAAATCTAGGGTGGATGCTGGAGGACTAGATGTAGGTCACAAGTGGTTGGTGGTTGAACCATGATAAATCCCAGTGTTTGCTTTTTCTGAACTCTTCTCTTTATTATTGTGCTTTAATTTCATAGATATTTGTTTAAATCATTATTTGGCTTATTAAATTAGTGGAACCTCTTCTTCTTCATTGTTTAATCTTTTCACCTCATAAATAGTTTCAACGAAAATTATCTTTAAAGTGTTTATGAAAAGTTTTTTTTTAAATAATTTTTTAGTTACTCAATTCACCTCTCTCTTGAGTATAGAAGCCACTCGGGCAACAATCACACTTACAAGGTGGTAATTTTTCTCATGAAATACCCACATTAGTGCTTCAACACATTTGAAAAGTATATTTAAGTGATCCCATCACTTAGGAAATTCCAAAACATCAAAAATGACATTTTGGATATCCTGCAGCTCATGCTACGGCACAAACACATTCAAACCATTTCTTAAAAATCAGAAGCTTTGTAATCGATTACATGAGTTTGTAATTGATTACATTACTACCAGAAGCTTGGTAATCGATTACATGAGGTTTGTAATTGATTACATTACTTCCAAAGACTTGGTAATCGATTACATAAGTTATGTAATCGATTACACTCAGCCCAAAAAACCAAGAATTGAGTTCAAGAACAATGTAATCGATTACACCATTCTTGTAACCGATTACATCGCGGCTGAAAGTGCACATCGATCAGTTTTTGGGCTTTTATTATAGCCTTAAATTGCCCTAACGGGTATTTTTCATGGGAACACTATAAATGAATGTTTTTAAGTCTTTCTTAACACAGAACAACAACTTAAAAAACATCTTTTAATTGCTCTTAATCTGAGTTTCACTTCTTTCTCATATTTTGCTCTGTTCTTGAAATTCTTGATATATTTTTTAGAGAGCTTCATTAGTGCTTCAAGTTGTAATACACATTCTTTAAGAAAGTCTCTTTCTCTGATATTCCTTATTTTAATTGTAACGAGGGTGAGGTATCCCTCAGAATATTTGTAAGGGTAAGGCATCCCTGTTGTCGAGGCTCAAGCACAAGGGTGAGGTATCCCAAGACGCGAGGAGTGCTCAAGTTTGTAACAGTAGCAAGCACCTGTTGAAAGCTTGCATTAATAGTAAAGAAAATCTCGGGTAGATGCTCAAGGACTGGACGTAGGTCACAAGTGGTTGGTGGCTGAACTAGGATAAATCTCAGTGTTTGCTTTTTCTGAACTCTTCTCTTTATTATTGTGCTTTAATTTCATAGATATTTGTTTAAACCATTGTTTCACTTATTAAATTAGTGAAACATCTTCTTCTTCATTGTTCAATCTTTTCACCTCATAAATAGTTTCAACGGAAATTATCTTTAAAGTGTTTGTGAAAAGTTTTTTTTTAAAAAAAAAATTAGTTACTTAATTCACCCCTCTCTTGAGTATAGAAGCCACTTAGGCAACAAGTGGTATCAGAGCTAGGCTCTTGTGTAAAAAGCTTAGCAGCTTCAAGAGAACATGGCTTCTTCAAATACTTTTTCAAAATGGTCTTCCATAAATTGATCACCCTTTTTCAATGGGGATAGTTATGCCTATTGAAAGGAAAGAATGAAAATTTTCATTGAAACTATTGATCTAGATGTGTGGGATGAGGTCAAAAATGGAGCTTTCGTGCCCACAAGTGAGGTCAATGGTGTGAAGATTGTGACACCAAGAAGTGGTTGGACTGTAAGGACAAGAAAAAAGTTCAATATAATTTAAGAGCCAAAAACATCATCACCACTGCTTTGGGATATGATGAATTTTTTAGAATTCAAACTGTAAAACTGCAAAAGAATTGTGGGACACTTTGCAAGTCACCCATGAGGGTACTAGTGAAGTTAAGAGGTCGATAATCAATTCTCTAACTCGTGAATATGAACTATTCAAAATGAATCAGGGAGAAAGTATCCAAGAAATGCAAAAGCGTTTCACTCACATTGTAAATCATCTTGCATCTTTAGGTAATACTTTTTCTAATGAAGATATTATTAATAAAGTTTTAAGATGTTTGAGCAAGATTTGGCAGCCCAAGGTCACAACTATTTCAGAATCAAGAAATCTGGCAACCATGACTCTTGCCACTCTCTTTGGGAAACTTCAAGAGCAAGAATTGGAACTCAATAGGCTTGACCAAAGTGAGGAACATGATAAGAAAAAGAAGGGGATTGCACTTAAAGCCACTTCCTTAATCATTGATGATAATGAAGATGAAGGAGATGACACAGAAAACTTCAAGTTAAATGAAGAAAACCTTAGTCTCCTAGTAAGGAAATTTAGAAAATTTCTTAGAAAAAAGGGAAATCAAAGAAGACAACATTTTCCACCAAAGAAGACTCATCACAAAGGAGAAGGAATGTTGTCCACACTCACATGCTACAAATTTGGAAAACTGGGACACATGAAGATGGAATGTCCTGTGTATCAAAAGAAAGTTAAGAAATTTGAAAAGAGACATTCGAAGGAGAAGAAAGGAAGGAGAGCACACATAGCATGGGACAACAACGACATAAATTCCACGGATAGCTCGGATAATGAAGAAGCTAACCTATGTCTCATGGCTAGAGGAGAAGAAGACGATGAAAGCGACATGGAGGTAACTTCTAACCTTGATTTATCTCCTTCTTATGATGAACTGCAAGAAGCTTTCGAAGAATTGCATGATGAATCCCTAAGGCTCACAAAGTTAGTTTCTTCATCTAAGAAAACAATATTTTCTTTAGAAATTAAAATTAAAATTTTAAACAAAGAAATTGAGAACTAAAAATTGAGAATGAAACATTAGGATTAATATATGCTAAATCTTCTTACATAACATGCTCCTCACATGCATCAACATCTATTTCCTGCTTATCATGTCAAACACTTGAAAAAGAAATTAAAGACTTGAAAAATATTCTTGGAAGATTTACTTTTGGTAGAGACAATTTAAATGTTTTGCTTAGAAAACAAAGGTACGTCTTTCAAAAAGTGGGTTTAGGATATAATCCCAAAAATAAACAGAATTTTTTTAAAAATTTATGTGTTCTAGTAAGCACTTCAAGTAGCCCTTTCATTAAATGTTTTCACTGTGGAAAGAAAGGACATAGTGCATCAACATGCAATGTGAGAAAGAACATTAATACTAAAGTGGGAACAAAAATGGTTTGGGTTCCCAAAGGCACAATGTCACAAGCTAACACACAAGGACCTAAGAAAATTTGGGTACAAAAAGTTAAAAACTGAATTTGTGTTGTAGGTGTGCTTGAAGGCCAAGAGCTCAAATTGGTATCTTGATAGCGGCTGCTTCAAGCACATGACCAGAGATGAATCCAAGTTCTTTTTCCTTGTTCCAAGACACATGGACACGTAACCTATGGAGATAATAACAAAGGGAAGATTCTTGGAGTCGGCAAAGTTAGTAAAATTCTCACTTCCTTTATTGATAAGGTATTACTAGTTGAAGGACTTAAACATAACTTGCCTAGTATTAGTCAATTATGTGATAAAGGTAATAGAGTTATTTTTTATTCTCATTGTTGCATAATTGAAGGAAAAGATGATAAGCAAGTAAAATTTGTTGGTTATAGAGTAAATAATATTTATATGATTAGCCTAGACAATATATCCTCAAATGATGCGAAATGCTTTATGAGTAAAGAAAATGATTCATGGTTATGGCATAGAAGAATCATACACATTCATATAGATCACTTAAATAAGTTGGTCTCTAAAGAGTTAGTAATTGGACTACCAAAGCTTAAATTTGAAAAAGATAAATTATGTGATGCATGTCAAAAGGGAAAACAAGTAAAGGTTTCTTTCAAAACTAAAAATGTTATTTCAACTTCTAAACTTTTATAACTTTTGCACATGAATCTTTTTGGTCCCTCTAGAATAATGAGGTTTAGTGAAAATTACTATGCTTTAGTAATTGTGGATGATTTTTTAAGGTTTACATGGACCCTATTCCTAGCTCATAAAAATAATGCATTTCTAGCCTTTAAGAAACTGTCCAAAGTTATCCAAAATAAAAAAAAGTTTTAATATTACATCCATAAGAAGTGACCACGGTGGTGAGTTTGAAAATCATGATTTCAAAATTTTTTGTGATGAACATGGCATTGAGCATAATTTTTATGCCCTTAGAACTCCACAACAAAATGGAGTTGTAGAAAGGAAAAATCGGTCTTTGGTAGAAATGGCGTGAACTATGCTCAATGAGGCTACTCTTCCTAAGTATCTTTTGGGCAGATGCAGTAAGTACTGCTTGTTACGTAATGAACAGGGCCCTAATTAGGCCAATTTTAAAGAAAACCCCTTATGAACTATACAAAGGAAGAAAGTCAAATGTTTCTCATTTTCATGTCTATAGATGTAAATGTTTTGTTTTAAATAATGGAAAGGATAACTTGAAAAAGTTTGATGCTAAGTCTGATGAAGGTATATTTCTTGGCTATTCAAATCATAGTAAGGCTTTTAGAATTTACAATAAAAGAACTATGATTATTGAATAGTCTATTCATGTTGTTTTTGATGAGAGTAATCCAAATGGACTGAGAAAGGATTTGGTTATGATGATGTTGCAGAGATTTTGGCAAAAACATACTTGGATAACAAGGAGAAAGAAGAGAGGAAGCGAGAGGAAAGCCAAGAGAACCCCTCAAAACAAGTAAATTCATAAGTCATGGACTTACCCAAGGAGTGGTGAATGTCAAAATATCATCCGCTCAATCAAGTGATAGGTGTCGTATCTAAAGGTGTAAGTACTTGAAATTCAATTAGAAATGCATGTAATCACATGGCCTTCGTTTCACAAATTGAGCCTAAGGACATAAATGAAGCTTTTCATGATGAACATTGGATCTTGGCCATGCAAGAGGAGCTAAACCAATTTAAAAGAAATCAAGTTTGGGAACTGGTTCCAAGGCCCAATGATCATCCAATTATAGGTACCAAATGGATATTTAGGAACAAGCTTGATGAAGTAGGCATAATAACTAGAAATAAAGCTAGACTTATAGCTGAAGGGTATAATCAAGAAGAAGGCATAGACTATGAAGAAACATATGCACCTGTAGCTAGATTAGAGGCCATTAGAATGTTACTTGTATATGCATGCATCATGGATTTCAAATTATATCAAATAGATGTCAAAAGTACTTTTTAAATGGGTTTATTCAAGAAGTGTATGTTGAATAACCTTTCGGTTTTGAAAACTATGATTTGCCCAATCATGTTTTTAAATTAAAAAAGGCGTTGTATGGCTTGAAACAAGCGCCCAGAGCGTAGTATGAACGGTTGAGTAAATTTCTTTTGGAAAAAGGTTTTATAAGAGGAAAGGTTGACACAACCATTTTTATAAAGAACAAAAAGCATGATTTACTTCTTGTAGAAATTTATGTAGATAATATAATTTTTGGTGCTACTAACGAATCTCTTTGTAAAGAGTTTGCAAATCTTATGCAAAGTGAATTTGAGATGTCCATGATGGGAAAGCTCAATTTCTTTCTCAGGCTTCAAATCAAGCAAACAAAAAATGGAACCTTCATTAGTCAATCTAAGTATTGCAAGGAGCTCCTCAAGAAATTTGAAATGGACAACTCAAAGCATATGGACACACCTATGAGCACCTCTTGTTACTTGGACAAGGATGAGGCAGGTAATTCAGTAGAAATCACTAAGTACAGAGGTATGATTGGATCCCTTCTTTATCTCACTGCTAGTAGACCGGATATTATGTTCAGTGTCTGCATGTGTGCTAGATACTAAGCAAATCCTAAAGAGTCGCACTTAAGTGTAGTAAAACGCATCATGAAATATCTTGTTGGCACTTCACAAGTAGGCTTATGGTACCCCAAAAGTGCCACTTGTAATCTTATTAGTTATTCCGATTCCGATTTTGCTGGATGCAAATTGGATAGGAAAAGCACTAGCGGGATATGTCATCTACTTAGAAGCTCTTTAATTTCTTAGCACAGCAAGAAACAAAATAGTGTGCAATGTCTACGACTAAGGCTGAATATGTTGCAGCCGGAAGTTGTTGTACTCAAATACTATGGATGAAGCAACAACTTCCAGACTTTGGTCTTCAGCTTGATCGTATTCTTATCAAATGTGAGAATACTAGCACAATCAATCTGACAAGAACCTTATTTTGTACTCTAGAACTAAACACATTGAGATAAGACATCATTTTATAAGAGATCATGTACGAAAGGGTGACTGTGTTTTAGAATTTATTGAAACACATAATCAACTTGCTGATATTTTCACAAAACCCCTACCTAAAGATACTCTCTTTCATATAAGAAGAGAACTTGGCATCCTAGATCAATCTTGTCTCTAATGTCTGCTGTATAATTTGTTTCTGCACAACTTTATCATTTTATATTTTTTTTCTAATACTGACTTTAGCGTCGGAGGCTCCCCTAAGTTTGTTTTGCAAGTACCCCATCATGACTAAGTCCTCCACTTGCTCTAGATATTCTCTGATCTATAATGAAGTTCCTTTTCTTGAAGTTTGGAGAAACTCTTTTCTGATGGTTTGATTCTTGGTACTGTTTCTTTTGGCAAAAACAAGTAATGAATAGAAGTTGGATAGATTTCTGGGTTGCAATAGGTTTGGAATCTTTTCAAGAGACTTTGGAAATGTTTTGAAGTAAAAATGGGCAAGCTTTTTGCTGTTTGATGTGAAAATGCAAGTTTAAAAGGCTTGTAATCGATTACAGAGCGTCTGTAATCGATTACGAGGGTTCTGCCAAGCCAAAAATGCAAGATCAGAAGTCTTGTAATCAATTACATACATTGAGTAATCGATTACAAAGGTGTTGGAAAGCACATAATGAAGAAACACAATAGACCTAATCGATTACATATATATTATAATCGATTACACATTTTTCAGAAATGTAATCGATTACATACCCCTTGTAATTGATTACAAGGAGGATTTAAAGGGTCTCTTCACGCGACAGCAGCCATCACCAAAATAGTTTTCTCTCTGTTCTCTCTCCACCCGCAGCACCCACAGACCAAATCACCTCTTTTCTTCATTCTTTCTCTACCAAATCACCACATTTAACCTCCAACTCTCTCAAAATTCCCTTCTCCACAAAACCCATCATCCTTTTCTCACCAAAAATGCCTCATCACCGCTCGTCTTCTTCCACCTCCAAGACCCACGTACCGAATCTCCAGAAAAACCTATTTCCTTCACTTTTTTCCACCATTTTCTTAACCCAAACACTCCTAAACACCTTTTCCCTCACCTTCCTTCCATCTATTTCACCCCATGGCAGAATCCTCCTGGAAAGTGAAAAAGTCACGAACAAGAGTGGCCAGTTCTTCGTCTTCATAGGCTCCTCCTCTTGTCATTCCTGGACTTGATCTTGCTGTACACTTCAAGACCTCCAAGCAAGCAGAAACCTTTCGCAAGGATTTTCGTTTGCAAAAAATTATCCAGCCTAGGTATATCACTGCTGAATTCTATGCTAGTGAACCTTTACAGTGTTTTCGATTGATTGAGTGCCTAGATTTGATTCCTTTTCTGAGCATTAAGAAAGACATTTACCCTGATCTGGTTAGAGTGTTTTATGTAAATTTAAAGTATGAGAATAACTGTCTAGTTTCTCAAGTGAAGAAGTAGAAAATTATCATTAATCCTAGGTTGTGGTATCAATTAACTGGCCTAAGCTATGATGGTACCAAGTTCACTAGCACTAATAAATGGGGAGATGAGTATGATTATAAGTCTGCTTTGCACTCTTTGGTGTGGATAGACTACACACCCATTAGCGGGTTAAGGCTACAGGGCTTACTATGGAAAATAGAGTCCTGCACTATATTCTAGTTAGGGCCCTGATTTCCAGAGGAGGCAATTATTCACAGGTGCTACATGATGATGTTCTCACTCTATGGGCCATGAACACAGACCGCTCCATTAATTGGGCCTTCTATGTTATTCAACACATGCTGTGCACTCAGGAGGATCCTCATCCTCTGCCCTATGCCATGCTCATCACTATGATCTTGGAACATTTTCATATTCCCTTATCTGGAGAAATTAAGGATGAGAGCTCTGACGGACCAGAATCCATCAGCTTTTACACTTTGAAGAAGCTCCAGTTGAAGAAATATGATAACACATGGTATTATCTACATCACGGGGCTGTTGGGAACATACCTTGGGGAGATAACGAGGATGATAGAGATGCACCTCCTCAAGATAGTTCAGCTAAGCCTCTCATGCAGCTCTTGCTTTAGGAAATCAGTAGCTTTCACACACACGTCGACGATCAGTTTAGTGAACTGCGCACCTCTGTTCATCGCCTTGAGGAACGTGTCATTCATTCTGATCATGATATTGCTTACATATGCTCTATGCTTGAGGGTGATCCGAGTCATCAGGCTGGGCACGCTACCACTTTCTCTGCTCCACCTCCTTCTTCTCCAGCTGGTGTTGGTACTGGTACTGATGATGCGGCACTTCCAGTTGAGGATCTTGATGCTGAGGATATTAATGACAGCAAGGCTACCCAGTGATGACGGGGCGACTTAGTCATGATGATTTCTTTTTATTCTGCTCTGATCATTATTACTTTTATCATGTTTTGTCTATATAACTATGCTATTCACACACTCTGATCCTTTGATTTCTATATAGTCTGCACTGATAACTAGTATTGTTTTGTCTCTCTCTCCTTGGATATGATTCCTTAGTTTGTTGCTAATATCTTATCTGTTGTTTCATTGATCCATTTTTTTTCTAACTAGTGATCTTGGACACGCTATACTGCTGTTGAAACTCCACCTATTTTTCTTTTATGCTTATGTCATTTATTGTTTTGCTAGCTTTTTGATAATGCCAAAAGGGGGAGAGTTTGTGCATATTTATATCAGCAACTATTGCACAATTGGTTGAGAAAAGGGGAGTACATAACAATGTTTCTTTTGACTTTTCTTTTAACACCTCTTTGATCTTTTTGCATAACCTCAGGGGGAGAGCGATATTTCTTTTGTGTCTCTGTTTTACATATACATATTTTGCTCTCTATTTTCATTCCTTTTCTTTGGTTTGTCATCATCAAAAAGGAGGAGAATGTGAATGCTTAGATCGTGAAGGCAGTACGATCTTTTGATGATAACAAAGCCAAGTCAAAGTTTGATGACAACAAAGCCAAGTCGAACACCAAGTTTAATTGCAGCAAAGTTGGTATAGTCTTTAGAACTTAGAATGTAAATGTAAGAAGCTCTCCAAATTATCTCAACGTCTTTCTAAATAGAGTTTGTTTTAATTGGTTTTCTAAAAATCTTATTTTCATGAAAAACAGAACCTTTTCTTTAATAAACCAAGGTTTTCTGAAATCTCAATGTTTGCAAAGCTTAATTGGGCTTAGGAATGAGTTCAAGAATGTTTGTAAGTTTATCTTAGGCTTAGTAATCAATTTACAGCTTCTTTGGGAGCTTGTAATCGATTACAACTGCCTGGTAATCGATTACAAACATGTGGGAAACCATTTCTTAAAAATCAGAAGCTTTGTAATCGATTACATGAGTTTGTAATTGATTAAATTACTGTCATAAGCTTGGTATTCGATTACATGAGATTTGTAATCGATCACATTACTTCCAGATACTTGGTAATCGATTACATAAGTTATGTAATCGATTACGCTCAGCCCAGAAAACCAAGAACTGAGTTCAAGAACAATGTAATCGATTACACCATTCTTGTAATCGATTACATCGCGGCTGAAAGTGCGCAACGACCAGTTTTTGGGCTTTTATTATAGCCTTAAATTGCCCTAACGGGTATTTTTCATGGGAACACTATAAATGGATGTTTTTAGGTTTTTCTTAACACAGAACAACAAGTGAAAAACATCTTTTAATTACTCTTAATCTGAGTTTCACTTCTTTCTTGTATTGTGCTCTGTTCTTGAAATTCTTGATATATTTTTTTGAGAGCTTCATTAGTGCTTCAAGTTGTAATACATACTCTTTGAGAAAGTCTCTTTCTCTGATATTCCTTATTTCGATTGTAAAGAGGGTAAGGTATCCTTCAGAATATTTGTAAAGGTGAGTCATCCCTGCTGTTAAGGCTCAAGCACAAAGGTGAGGTATCCCAAGGTGCGAGGCGTGCTCAGGTTTATAATGGTAGCAAGCACCTGTTGAAAGCTTGCATTAATAGTGAAGAAAATCTAGGGTGGATGCTGGAGAACTAGACGTAGGTCACAAGTGGTTGGTGGTTGAACCATGATAAATCCCAGTGTTTACTTTTTTTGAACTCTTCTCTTTATTATTGTGCTTTAATTTCATAGATATTTGTTTAAATCATTGTTTGGCTTATTAAATTAGTGGAACCTCTTCTTCTTCATTGTTTAATCTTTTCACCTCATAAATAGTTTCAACGGAAATTATCTTTAAAGTGTTTGTGAAAAGTTTTTTTTTAAATAATTTTTTAGTTACTCAATTCACCTCTCTCTTGAGTATAGAAGCCACTCGGGCAACAATCACACTTACAATGTGGTAATTTTTCTCATGAAATACCCACATTAGTGCTTCAACACATTTGAAAAGTATATTTAAGTGATCCCATCACTTAGGAAATTCCAAAACATCAAAAATGACATTTTGGATATCCTGCAGCTCACGCTGCGGCACAAACGCATTCACGCCATGACGCCCTACTCTCGGGTTTCATTACCAGTGCAGCAGCACACTCACGCCGCGGCACGACGTCTTTCACGCCGCAGCGCAAGAAGTAATTTCAACCCCACGCCACGACATTGCATACTCACACCGTTGCGTTCATAGCAGAACCCAGATTTTGCAGTATTCTGTATAATCATGATATTGTTCCATTAGAATAAATCACGGAACAAATCACGAATTTTGGCCACTCCAAACCAATTTCTAGGTGATTTTAAGTCCCAAACAAGTTCACAAACATGAAGAAAACTTAAAACACTAATTGATTTAATCAAAAATGGATCAAAATACTAAATCATTCATCTAAACCCCTAAAATCAACAAATAGATCATTTTAGGTCCAAAATGAGGATTCTCAGTTTCTAATCCACACTCTTGGCATGAACAAGTCATAAACACCATTTAGGACTTATACAAGTAAGAAAATCACTCAAAACACTTCAAGAACTCAATTTAACATATTAAACCCCAAAATGGCCTAACATGGAAAAAGAGAACACAAGTAGTTTTAAGATTCAAAAACCCCTACCTCTTGTAGTTGAGATGAAGATCTTGACCTCTTGTAGTTGAGATGAAGATATTGAAGTCTTGATCTTACTCTTAGATCCTCCTTCAAGCTTGATCTTTGGTCCTCTAGTTTTTCCTCCGCCTTTTTCCTTCTCCTCCATGGTTTCCTTTCTCCCTTTCTCTTTTCTGTTTTTGTTTTCCTCTCTCTGCCGTGGGAGAAATGAAGAAAAGAAATCACAATTGGCTTCTTATAACCAATCACTAAAGAGTACCAAAAATCTCAATCTGCTAAAAACACTCAGATTCCACTAAATCCAGATTCTTAACTTCCAACATATTTAAAATAAATCCTGAGATTCATTAAAAATCTTGTTGCATCATTATCACATTTTTTCATATTTGTAACTAGTCAATCCGGTATTAAAACACATACTCGGTATACTTAAAAATATCAAACTAACTTTGATTATTTTCTGACTTTAACTGTAGTATAGTTCACACATTTATGACCCAGAAATAAAGTCTCTATATTTATTTTCACTAATTGAACAGTTTAAGCCATTTTTACGACTAATAACAATTATTTCTCACAAATATTACTACAGTAAAATGACTAAATATATTTAAAAAATCACAAAATTAAATAGACATATTAAGCAGGTATTAGACTACTTTTGTATTTATATAAAAGTCTAACATATTTTTTTAGAGTGGTACGTTTAGAACAACTAAATTAAAGTAATATTCACTAACCATAATTTCATCTTTCTTATTATAAAGTTAAAAACCTAGAAAGATCAAAGAGATTACGTATAGTCTACCAAAAAAAGTGGACGTGGATTTCGTCCTAGTGGGTTTAATACTTTCTTAGGAGAAATTATCAGGTGGGTGGAGTGAAATTTTATTAATTCATTTATCCGTTTAATTTTAATTTATTGTTACTGTAGATTTTTTTTAACATTATCATCCAATTATATGTTGTTCTATTATTAAAAAGTTTTTTGTGTAAGTAATTTCTCATGCAATGCTTGAATGAAGGTTAATGAGTATATAAAAATATTTTTTAAATATCTTATTATTAGATTAAAATATTAGAATATGAATAAAAATTATTAGAATTAATATATATTTTTAAATTAATTTATTATTTACTTTAAAATATTTTTAAATAAATATTTATTTTAATTTTAGAATTTATAAAAAATAAGTCAAAATTCAATCAAATTTTTTTAAAAAAAATCAAATTCCAAATTAAAAAAAAAACAAGCAGCTTGTAAAAGGAGAGGAGGATTTGAAGCAATAGGTGGGCAGGCCGTGTCACTGTGCGCCGTGCACAATAGAAGAAAAGAAAAGAAAAACAGAAAACGGTTTGGGTGCTGAAAAGGAGAAAAAGAGGAAGTCAAGGGCAGCGCGCTTCTCGAGGAAAATGAATAGAGAAAAATAGATAATTGAAGAGTGAAGACCAGAAACAGAAAAAGAGAAGAGAAAAGACGAGACTGCAGCAGCGTGTGAGACGCAATAGATAGAGTTTTTATGTATAATATAAAATTTTAATGAGATAATTTTATTATATTTTAATTTTATTATGTTTTATTAAATTTTTATTTTAAGATGATAATAAAATTTTGATTTTTTTATTATGTTAAATTATTTTTATTTAATTTTAAAATTTAATATTTATTGATTTTATTTTTTTATTAAATTATATGAATGAATTTTAGTATGAATTCAGTCATATTTCTCTCGTATTTTATAACTTATTTATGGTGTTTGAATGTTAGTGGTAATTATTGAATATCAATTATGATTTCTTATTAATGATATATTTGATAGTTTGATAATTATTATTAATTAAAAATTTTTATTATATATGTGATTATTATTTTTAATATTTTATTGATATATTTTTCTTGAGCATATATTTTATGTTAGATGTTCATGAGTTAAATTATGTTAGTAAAATAATTTGATATAATTAATGTTAAAATAAATATTGATAGATTTTGAACTTTAATCATCTTACATTTAGTATAAAACTCAATTTATTTACTTTACTTTACCTAATTTTACATTTAAATTAATCTTTATTTACTTTTAATCATTTAATATTTTTTTAATTTTTTACTATTCTATTAATTTATCTATCTATAGAATCGATATTCCAAAATTGTGTTACAATTGCCATGTTATTCTTTAAGTATAATCAAATTTGATAATTAGGTAAAATCTTTCCTAATTCTTATAGTTCACTTCTAAAATTATAGTTCACTTCTATTACGACAAATCAATATTGAATATTATTAAAGAGTTTGACAACTAGTTGAGAAGTCCAAAATCTTTTAAATGATACAGTAACACCTTATTACATAATAAAAAGTTTTAAAACTAATAATGTGTCAAAATTAAATTATAAAGAAAATATTATGAACATATTTTTTATTATATTATTTTAAATATATTTTTTATTAAATTATGTCACATTAAAATACATTTAATTTTAATTAACATGTAATTAATTTGATTAATATATAATTAATTTAATTAATATATAATAAAGTTTGAGTATATATTTTAATGTGTGATTTATTTAATAAAAAAATATATTAAAAAATATGATAAAAATATATTATTATTAACATTTTTTAAATTATAATTACAATATTTCCGTACATCATCATGTGTGTCAAAGTACATGTTTAGTTTTTTTTATTTAAAAAGAGAGAATATAAAAAAATATAGAATAATGTTATATCTTTTTATAAAAAATTTAATTTTTTTAATATTAAATAAAAAATAAATATATTTAATATTTTAAAAATGTAAAAATATTTAATATTTTTATATAATAATTAAAAGAATTAATAAGAGAATTAAACAAAAAAACATTTATAAAAAATATATCAAGATTCAAAGAACTACACTGCTACATCAGCTGACCCCGGTATACCATCAATTCCTAAGTTTATTAACCAATCAAAATTGCTTTGTTGGGAAATATAGGTACAATCTTTAATGGTAGGAAAATATATCCACTAACTTCGAGACTACTAGTGATTATGCTCCGGATCGTAGAAAGAAAGCAAATTAAAGCCTGTTAGACGAAGTTCTTCATTTCCGTCACTAATTGTGCCCTTGCATTAAATTATTCTTCTGTACCACAAACTTGATGTTATTTTTGTACAATTTCAATTAGACTCTACACAGATAGACCTGAGAAATAACCGAAGGTCTTAGCCTAATGGTTAAGGAAGTGTACATCTTATTTTAACAATTACCAATTGAAAGAGGGATTAATGTGTTACAAAACAAATTTTATACACCAAATATGAAAATAACCCAAAGTTTAAGAGTATAATTTGTATTTTACCCTCAAGTTTATATCCTAGAAAGATAAGGAAATTACCTATACGCTACCTAAAAATGATGGACGTGGATCACGTCCTAGTGGGTTTAATACTTTCTTTGGAAAATTTTGTTGAGTGGAGTGAACTTTATTAATATATTTATGACTTTAATTTTGATTTACTTCCACTGGAAGATTTTTTAACATTATCATCTATGTGTTATTTTATTATTAAAGAGTTCGACTACATATGACATCAACCAGTTGAAAAGTCTAAAATCTTTTAAATGATCACAACACATGATTACATAATAGTATAAAAAGCTTTTCAACTAATAGTGTATAAAAATTAAATGCAGTTACAATTTCTTGATACATAATCATGTGTGTCAAAGTGCAGCTTTAGTTTTTCTTTTATTTTAAAGAAGAGACAGAATAAAAAAATTATTTTAAAAAACTGCATATTAATCATAATTTGATAAATTAGGAATCAAAATTATATATTAGAACCACTACTACATCAGCTGACCCATTATACCATCAATTCAACAATACCAATCAAAATTGCTTTGTTGGAAAATATAGGTACAATTTATGTATGTTATTCGTCCAATTAAAATATATTTAACTTATTTAACTCAAATACAAAATTATTTTGTATGTCACAAAAATATTATAATTATATACATGATGATTTGATATTTTGAACTAATTTAACATAAAATATAAAGACGGTAGACGTATTCCGGTGGACATGAAACATTTTTCAATCTATAAAGGTGGACAAGTATCCACTAACTTCGACATCTAGAAAGGAAGCAAATGCATGTTACACGAAGTTCTTCATTTCCATGATTATTAGTGCCCTTGCATAAAATTACTCTTTATCTGTATCTCATATTGATGTTACTTTTATACAATTTCAGTTAGGATTTACACACAGATAAGGGTGTTTATTAGATGAATTATGTGTGTTTTGCATTTTTTTTATCCAATCCATTTATCAAATTAGTAGGTTAAGTTAAGTTGAGTTGTGAGAATTTGTTTCCTTCAACTCAAACCAATTTGACTTGTTTAGTTTTGTCAGTTTATTCAAACTCCCTTTGACCATAGTATGCTACATTTTTATGATGCGCGCCAGGGTTTAGTTTCTTGAAGTTAGCTTTCTCTTTTTTCTTTTCCTGTGCACCAAAAAAATAATAACATTTTAAGTATTTCAATAAAAATATTTCAGTCAAACAAAATTAATTTTGTTTATTATTGAGAACTTTTAATGATTTATTTAATTCTTGTACAACGACTTTAAAATAAAGATAAAAGTAGATAAATGGAGTAATTGATATTAATTAATTAAAAACTAATTCTAACTAATTACAATTTCTGTCAAAAATTGAGTGCAAGTTATTCTATTAAATTATCACATGTCCCATCTTAATCATCACCTACAAGTCCAATCAATACTAATTAAAATTCTTTTTATCACGCTCAAGTGGTTAAATACATATCATCTACATTGAGACTAAAAGTACAAGAATATCTACATCAAATAATTAACATAATTAAGATTTAAATATATAATTATATATTTATTCACACATTATATATCTTTTTACCGCTTAATTAGCTTCTTGATGTTAATATTCTAGATATTGTTAATCTGAAAACATAAATACTTATTTATTCTCTTTACCAAGGTCTTTGTGCTTCCACTATTAATATCCTCGTGAGTTAATATTTTACTTTATCATTTCTTTATGTTATTTTATTTAATTAAATTTTATTATAAAACTACCAATATATTAGTTTATTTAAAAAGTAATGATATTTTCACAAATTTATATTTGCACACTCTTTACCTATTTAATAACACATACTTCACGTAATTTTTATAAGTATTTTTTTTAATTAAATAACAGACTACGACAGCAATTGATTCAAATGTTCTTTATAGACATGAACTCAATTAGACAGATGAAAATAAATGTTTAGATACAATCCACGGGTAAAGGTCAAGACTGACATGAAGATTTCTATATAAGGCCTCAAGATATGAGCATGTAACACACACCCAACACTACTTAAATTCCCAAAGGCCTAAAGAAAGAAAGATGAAGAGCAAATTACTTTTGGTCTTGTTACTCTTGGGAATTCTTTACTGTGGAGCATATTATCCAAATCAAAACACTTACGATTATATAGAAGTAGCATTGAGGTGGCCAAACTCTTATTGCTTGACACATGAAGGCGATTGCAGGGACATTGTGCCCCAATATTTCACTATTAGCTACCTTCGTCCCCGAAAAAGGGGAGGGCCTGATCTGGAAAATTGTCCCACACCATTTACTCTACCAAACAGCACTGTTAGTATCTCTTACATTCCCAGCCACTGGGATTACTATTTTGACTTTTTATTGATGTCTTGTTTTCAAGTTTTCTTCAGTGAGAAACTAGTTTATCCTTGAAATTAATTTCATTAGAATAAATAATTGGCACAAAAGTAGTTTCTCTTGTTGGCTCAAGTAGGATTAAACGTTGTTGACTTAAAGGTTTTGTGTTTGACTTCTAATTTCTAATGATAATTCTTTATTAGTAAGTCATCTGTAAGTTCAAAAGCTCTTGACATGGATTAACTTAGGAATGAGACAACCTTTCCTTCCATACACTTTCGTCCAACCAAAGAAAAAAAAAGGTTTTGAAACAAATTTGTGATTGCTGATCATCATTGAAAGGAAGCAAGTTTTTACAAGTTTGTGTACGTGAATGACTCCATCACCCATATATATGCATATGTTGCTCGTAGGTCGAGGCAAACAAAGCTGACCTCCTCAAGTACTGGCCTGATCTGACAACTGATAATTTTCAAGTGAGCAAGTCAATGTGGAACAACCAGTGGCAGAGGTTTGGATCGTGCTTTGATATGAGGCCTGATGATTATATTTTGTACGCACTCAGCAGCAGAAAGAAAAATGATTTGAAGAATATCTTGAGAATCGCAGGTAAAAAAGAAAAAAATAATAACTTGATGTTGTTTCGAGTTTGAGTTGTTCTATAAGTTTGGTATTCCCTTAAACAATCAGGAATGAGTTTCTCATACTATAATCATATAAAGGTCATTCTTGAAATTTTCACTTCTAATTTTAAAGGAACACCAAATTGATTAAAAAAAAGAAGTTTAACTTGACGTGGTTGTGATCTCAGGTATTGTTCCCAATGGATTTCAATATCCACCTCGTAGGATACTGGCAGCTTTGAGGAAAGCTCTAGGAGTTAGTGTGGACATAGTCTGTGAAGCAGATAGAAATGGCTATATTTATCTTGCAGAGATCCACCAATGTGTTGATTACTACGGAACAACGCCGATAGACTGCTACAATAAGGCAAAGGGATGTGACGATGAACCCATTTATCCCTACATGGGATTCGAACCAGATAATGATCCCAAGTAGATAACTGCATGTAATTGCAGTCTTCTTGTATTTGACCCCCTAGAATAAATAAAATAGACAAAATAAGGGGTTCTACATGTATGCAAACGAAATAAATTATAAAAGTGTCGAATAAAACTCACAATAATTGTGTCTATGTTCTAAACAGAAAATTTTACCACTCTATGTAAATTTTGTTTGTCACAATTTGTTTTTTGGTAGAAAAATAATAATAAATTATTTGAATCCTATTAATCAGGGCATACTTGAAATGCCAGGGATCCTAGACGTGCATGCAAAGGCTCATCTAAAGGATTACTGCCAAAGACTTTTTTTCCCTCTTTGTAAAAAGGCTACTCAACTAGCTCTTTGTTACAAAAAAATCTGCTGCAAAAATATGATCACTACTATTTGGATATTTGAATTAGAATTGAAATAATTTTAATTCTTTTAGAATTAAAATTAGTTCAAAATCTTAAATTTTATATTTAGAGTTATCAAAGAATTAAAATAAGAAATTATAATGTTAAATTCAAATATATTTTATTATTTAAATGTATGATCTAAAACATTAAAAAATATTTATAAAATTAAAATTAATAAAAATATTCATACAATAATATTTTTTATAATATAATATCATATTTTTTAATAAATAATTTTCTCATGAAAAATATTTTTAGAAAAAAATAAATATGTTAGTATAATAATTATTACATAAATATAAAAATAATTTTTATATAAATATATAATCTCAATAAATATGATTACTCGTAAATAAATGAGAGTGAAAATTAATGTGGAGAGTGAGAGAGAAAGAGTTTTAATTTTGAAGTAATGAAATTGATAATTCGTAGAAAAATGATGATCCTACACCTCTTTAAAGAGGTGTAGGTACTGTGCACACCCCTTTTAAGGGTGTGTGATTGAGAGAAAGAAAGTGATAAGAAAAAGTAAGTATGATGAATGATATTAGATGAGGTGTGAAAAGGAGTGTATACACTATTTGTGGTAAGAATATTAGAGTTGTAATTCGTAAGGTATAGATTAAGAATTGTGAAAGGTTTGGGTTAGTTAATTTTTAATTCTATGGAATTGATTTATGAAATTATAATTTTAATTCTATATGACATTTTAAACAAAATTAAAATTGAGAGGACCAATTCTAATTTTAATTCCAAGTTTCAATTTCATGCTCAATTTTAGAAACCAAATTAACATTAAATGAAATTATCAATCCAAGGAGGGATTCCAACCATTGCACATGAAGATCTCCCGCGGTCACAAATTTTATACACTAAGAAAACCATGTTTATTTCAACCAAAAAATAACAATCCCCCAACCAAATTTAAAATAAGGAAAAGATAGATTCACATAGAGATGATGCACAGATGTCACAAAAAATAAAATCAATGCTCCAAAGTTTTTCGGGTTTTAAATGAAATGATGGTCAAAAAATATTCATCCATTGATTTGAAACGTAGGAGGACTCTTAGTTGCACGTTTTTTGTGCAACAAACAATGCTGTTTGAAATATGCTACTTTGTTGTGTATATATATATATAGGGGACATATCTAATGAGAGGGTGAGAGGAGTAAATTTTGATCATACAACCATATATAGATGGTTAAGATTAAAAGTTACTTGAAAGTCATGTGACTACTTAAAAAAGTCACATGCATTTATGTTCTAATCTTAACCATTCATGAAAGATTCAATGGTCAAGATTCATTCCTTTTACCTCTCATAATAAACACTCATCTCACTTGAGTAAGATCCTATATATATATATATTCTTAACTATATATAAATTATCTAAAGATCAAGATTTGTTCCTTTTACTTTCATAATAAATCACTTTTTTCTCTCTCTCTATATATATTTTTCTTATCACTAAATGTGCATAAGGTATAAGTGTTGTGTCACTAAGTGCCCCTTTGGTACATAAGATAGGATAAGACTTGATTCTAATAGGCATGATAGTATAAAACCTAATAGTATAAGATTTGATAAAATTTTAATACTATCCAGTGTTTGACGTAAGATTGTATTGTGTAGCGCTTCAGCTAATTTGGAATTTAGGGTTTATGAAAATCCCAATTCTTAAATTGAATGACTATGGATTTGATTCGATTGTGAAATTGGAGAGTTCGTTGTGAACAATATCTATTTGAATATTTTTATGTCAAGAAAGACTGGAAAATTTTGAACACAATAGAGTCCAATGTCACATTAAGGTCGAAGATTTCTTGGTGCTTCAATCCGATTTTGTGATTGTGAATCTTTTGTGAACAAAACGAATCAAACTGAGATTCATAGTGCTGGTGGGTGGCTATTCATGGAGCTCGAAGGTCCATTTGCTGAAAACAGTGAAAAAGAGAAGCTTTTCCCTTGTTGGAAAATCTGCAAGTTGTGGGTCAAGCTTCCAATTTGTTTTCCAGTGGAAAATTGATGACTGGGTAGCTATTTCAGCCACTGTGTCGTGAACCTAGCAGTAGCCATGGTTGTCGCACGGTCCTTTTCCAATGAGGAGTGATATTTTCAAATGAGTTTATCCATCAAAACTAAATCAGGCCTAATCCAACCTCCCAAGGCCTGATTAAGTTATATGTTATTTTAATGTATAAGAGAAATGTGCTGGATAAGCTTATACAATAATGTAGTCACACCAAACAACTGATAAAGTCATGATTTATTGTATAAACTTATCATATCAGGCATTATACGTCGTGCCAAATGCTCCCTAATTACAATAGAGACTACTATGTTTATACTTTTTTATTTTGTAGAAAAAAAATTGCATTTGTCGTGAAAAAATAGTTACCAAGTGAGCCAACTCTTATTAGCTATCATAAACCCTAAACACCCTCTAAATTTAAGGGGGGAAAACCCTTAGTTCTTTAAAGTCCAACTCAAAGTTAGTTTCTTTCTAGTCTAACTTTTTCCATAATCTCTTTTTTTCTTTTTTAAGTTTCTCTGAATATTTCCTCACCCGATAAGTGAGACTAATCTCCCATGGTATCTCTATCTTCCTTTTCATTCTCCCTTACTTTCTCTAACTAGATTCAAGATGATTGTCAGATGAGATAAAGTTATAAAGATCACTCATTTATCCGAAAGTCTACATGTGTCAAAAAAAGTTAAATTTAGATAACCACAATCTCTCACATTTATATTAAAATATATTAAAATCAATTTTCAAGTAATTTTAAACTAAACTTGTAGTTGGCTATTGAAAATAGTTTTAATGATAACAAACAAGAAAATGATGGTAAGATCAAGTCCAAAACCTTTCAAGATTAGTATTAGGACTTAGATCAATTGTAAAAGTAAAATGGTTCATACTTAAGCTCCAAATATGTTTTTTCAAGAACCCAAAATAGCATACATGTTTTCCAAGATGTTAAAATGAGTTTTGAATTCATAAGGAATGACTTTTAAGTGTCTAAAAGGTTGTTAAAACTCCTAGTGGCATTTGGCTAAGTTGCAAAGATGTTTAAACTATTGTTTCAAAGGTCATAATTGATTATAGGGTTTTCCCAATCGATTAACAAAAGTCTAAATGCCAAGGTTTCAGTTCCATCAAGCCATAATCAATTTGAGTAAGGCAAATAATCGATTAGACCACTTAAAAGACATTGTACACCTTTTGGTTTAAAAGCCCATAATAGATTATGCTATATGACTAATCGATTAGGCAGTTCTAGAAACTCAATCCTTGTTGTGCTATTATGTGGACAATCAATTAGGAACTTGTTATAATCGATTATTTGAGTTTTCAAAAGTAGAAATAAATGGCTTGTAAGCTGCATTTAATGCTCCCAACTACCCCAATAGATCTTTAATGACTTGGGCTTTAAATACAAGTTATTTGGGACTTTAAGGAAGTGAGGAAAAATTCTAAAACATCTTGTTGAACATTTAATATAAACTTTACCAGCCATTAACTTTAACACTCTGTCTTGAGCTTAAAAGTGTAATCATCATTCTGCCTATTGAACTTCAATTTGTATTATATACTCTTTTGAGAGTTTCCTATTAATTTATTCTCTTATTTCCTTGTAAGAGGGTGAGGTATCCCTCAAGAAGAGAAAAGGGTGAGGTATCCCTTGTATTGAGACTCAAACATAAAAGGTGAGGCATCCCAAAGGTGTGTTGAGTGCTCTTGGTTGTAAAGGTAGCAAACACCTATTGAAGATTGAAGTTTTTGTTAGGAATTACAAATACATCACGCGGTGAAAAAATAGGATTCCCACCAAAGATCCATGTGAAAAGCCATAATCCGAGTTTTAAAATATTTACCTCTTGAAGCGTGATCACAAGAAAGTGACGTGAATCACCAACACCGTAATAGCAATGATGTATCTGCGGTATCCACACGAACAGACTCATGAACGTCTAACTTCTGCAAAGAGGAGCCTCACATCTCTCACACAATGCTAGTTGTGAAGAGAAAAGAAGAAACCTGTCGCTCTCTCACTTACTTTTCTGTAGGTGCGGCTAGGGTTATGTAATATGTATATCTTAGCAGTCCCTTAGCAGTACTATTTATAATAATGACTGCCTTAAGTGAGTGTGAGCAGCAGCAAGGTAAGCTGTGCAACTATAGACTCATCTGTTATGAGTCTGGCTCATATTTGAATTCGAGTCTAACTTAGATTTATTGCTCCAATTTTAGTCTACTCTATGTGTGTGACCCTGCAGGTTCTCATTACGTTGATAGTAATATTAAATCCCATTTAATATTATAAACAGTGAGCGGTATCTAGCAACACATCACTGCTACCCAAGTAAAAAGAATGTCAGTGATTTGACATAACCTTTCCGTGACTAATGTTTTCGTGTCGTTTAGTCCCTTTGTTAAGATATCTAAATTGAACACAAGGCATGGAATGCGTCACCCTTGTATAGTCCAATCTTTCGTTTCCTGATACTCGAGTAGACTTTGTAACAACAAATGAAATTAATATATCATATTGACTCATTTGAGTATGGCTATGCATTTCGCAGTCTCACTCAATCAGGGGCCCGAAGATATCGCTCTTGTTATGTAGGAGTGATAAATCCCATCTAGGTCACTCACATCCCTCTGCATGATTTGCGGTATATCCAATAACTAACTTTATAATCACCTTATTACAGATAACGTTTGATGGCATTAAAACACACAACTCCTCATATAGGAATCGTAGTGACTTCGGGTCAAAGGACCACAAACACCATTGTCATTATGAGAATCGCTTATGACACTCACATAATGATCCATGTAGTGTTCTCATGGCGGGTCAGTCCAGTACATCATTACTCTAATATGTACCCATGTGAAGACTTGATATCTCATATCCATGACCTGTGAGATGTGGTCATCACTCTATGCACATACTAGTCTCAATGCATTATTGTTGTCCTAATTAACAATAATACTTGACTAGGGACATTTAAGAATAGTGTTCTAACCAAAAGGATCTCACGATCAAGTCATCCACTTGATGTCTTATGGCGTCAAACTTACTATTCTAAGGACTTTATTATGTTTATTAAAAAGAACATAATAAATGAAATGCCTCATATATTAAATAGCATAATAGAATGTATGTAAATACAGACAAATGTATTAGCCTCTAGGGCATACACCAATAGTTTTAGTAGAAAATCTCAAGTGAATCACTTGAGGACTTGACGTAGGTCAAAAGGGGTGGCTGAACTAGGAAAAATCTTGAGTTTACTATTATCTGCTCTATCTTTTTTTACTTTTGTTCTTTGTTTTTGTATGCTTACTTGAATACTCTTCATCTTGGCTGGTTGATTTGTGAGTAAAGTGTTCAATCTCATCTATCTATTTACCTCAATTAATTAATAGCTTCAACAAAAATTGGTAAACAAGTATTTTCCAAAAAGTTTGAAAAAATCTTTTATAAACTCAACTCACCCACTCTTGAGTTTGAAACCACTTGGTAACAAGTGGTATCAGAGCTTAACTCTTGTATAAAGAGCTTAATAACTTTAAGATGAGATATGGCTTTTTCATCGGAGAGTTCTTCTATAAATAGACCTCCCTTTTTCAATGGGAATAGTTATGCTTATTGGAAAGAATGAATGAAAATCTTTATTGAAGTTATTGATTTAGATGTGTGGGATATTATAGAAAATGGTCTTTTTGTTCCTACACATGTTGTTAATGGTGTAAGAGTCAATACACCTAGACTTCAATGGACCGATGAAGATAATAAAAATGTTCAATACAATTTAAAAGCTAAAAACATCATTACCACTACTTTGGGGTATGATGAATTCTTTAGGATTTCAAATTGTAAAACAGCCCAAGAAATATGGAACACTTTACAAGTCACCCATAAGGGTACTAGTGAAGTGAATAGATCAAGAATAAACATCGTCACTCATGAATATGAACTTTTTAGAATGAACCAAGGTGAAAATATTCAAGAAATGTAAAAAAGGTTCACCCATATTGTTAACCATCTTGCTTCATTGGAAAAGAAGTTTCCTAATGAAGATCTTATTAACAAAGTTTTGAGGTGTTTAAGTAGGCATTGGCAACCAAAGGTGATAGCTATTGCGGAGTCAAGGAACCTCTCAACCATGACACTAGCTACACTCTTTGGAAAGCTCTAAGAATATATGAATAAGAGTTGAATAGACTCAATCAACATGAGAAGCTTGTCAAGAAGAAGAAAGGAATTGATCTCAATGCCACTTCCTCTATGCTTGATGATGATGATGATGATGATGGACATAGCTTGGAGAATCTTGAGATAAATGAGGAGAACCTTAGCTTTCTTGTGAAAAGGTTTGAGAAATTCCTCAAGAAGAAGGGAACTCAAAGAAGACCTCATTTCTCTCCAAAGAACATCTATCACAAAGGGTAAGGAGCTTCATCCACTCCCATATATTATGAATGCAGAAAACTATGACACATGAATATAGAGTGTCCTATCTATCAAAAGAATGTGGAGAAGTTTGAGAAGAGGCCCTCTAAGAACAAGAAAGGAAGGAGAGCCTATATTGCATAGGATGACAATGACATGGACTCAACGGATAGCTCCTACAATGAGGATGCCCATCTTTGTCTCATAGCTAGAGGAGAAGAGGTAGATGAAGATGACACAGAGGTAATTCCATCAACCTTGACTCTTCCACTTCCTATGGTGAATTGCAAGATGTTTTTGAAGAATTACATGATAAAGACTTACTAAACTTATTTCCTCATCAAAGAAAATTATTTCCTTTTTAGAAAATAAAATCTCTATCTTAAACAAGGAAATTGAGGAACTTAAAATTAAAAATGAAACTCCTGGATTGATTGATACCAATTCTTCATGTTATTATCAAGTGGCCTCAATGCTCAAGAGGAATGGTGAATTGAGTTTATAAAATATTTTCGCAAATCTTTCGCAAAACACTTGATTATCAATTTTCGTTGAAACTATTGATTGATAAAGTTGAATGGATAGAGAAGATTGAATACTTTCACTCACAAATGAACCAATCAAAATAGATAGTATTCAAGCAAACATATAAAATAAACATAAATGTAAAGGAGTTGAGTTTAGAAGACCAAACACAAGGTTTATCCTAGTTCAGCCACCAATCCACTTGTGGCCTACTTCCAGTCCTCAAGTAATCACCCGAGACTTTTTACTATATCTTCAAGCTTCAACAAGTGTTTGCAACCTTTACAAACTTAGAGCACTCACCACACCTTGGGATACCTCAACCTTTGTGCTTGAGCCTCAACTTCAAGGGATACCTCACCCTTACAAATTATTTGAGGGATACCTCACCCTCTTTACAAAGAATCAATGTGTATAAAAGATGAAAATCTCACAAAAGTATGTAATACAAATTGAAGCTCTATAATGCTCTTCAAGAATATCTCAGATATTTGCCAAAAATAGAGCACGAATGGATTGAAAGATTAATTCATGGATTAGAGCAATATAAATGTGTTTCAAGTTGTTAGTTAACCATTAAAGATGACCCAAGATATGTATTTATAGTGTTTTAGCTCAAAGGAGTTATTAGGTGTATTAAATGGCAGCATCAAAAGCTAAGAAAATAGTTGTTGCCAACTATCAGGATCGTGGTAATCGATAATCGATTACATGGCTCCAAGAACACGTTCTTGGCTTTCTGAGCAAGATATAATCGATTAAATGCTCATGTAATTGATTACAGAGTCTCTGCCAAAGATGTAATCGATTACGACACTTGTGTAATCGATTACACGGTCTCTGCTAAAGTTGTAATCGATTATAACACTCGTGTAATCAATTACAATCACCCTTAAACTCCGTTTTAAGCCCAATTAAGCTTGATAACCATTTTCAACTTAGAAAATACTTTGGTTTGTTAAGAAATAAACTTGAGTTACATTATCCAAGATTAAAAATAACATTTCTTTAAAATATGAACTTTCAACTTTGAGTTAATTTAAAAAGACCTTTCAAAAACCATTTTGAGATATGTTGAGATATAATGAGAGCATCTTACATTAAGATTCTAAGACTTATAAACTATACCAAATATACCTCTTTTGAAATTAGTCTCCATCTTGACTTTGTTATCATAAAAAAACTTCATATGCTTTATGACATAAGCATCCGCATTCTCCTCCTTTTTGATGATGACAAATAGCATAGGAAAAAGAGTAACATTTATATTTACTTGTCACAGATTTAAGCGCAACTCTCCCTTTTAGTTTATGCATATGAACGCCCAATGTAACACCCTAGCTAGGGCATCACATTTCTGACTTCCGACTCATAATCTGAAAATAAGTTCGCACAAAGTTTGAGTTATAAAAGATGAGTTTCAAAATTTCTTCTTTACTGAAACGTAAATTTACTGAAAATATTAGGTAATATTGAAAATCATATTTTAACTATTCATTATGCAATATTGACACCAATTAATATCACAATTTAAAGAGAAATATAAAATTAACAGACTTATTTTTTCTTTTTTGACAGTAGCAAACCCCATGACGGGTCCTACTTAATAGCACGGTACAACACTAACGGAAAACTTTAACATACTTATTCCTTTTTCTGTCCATCTTGATGCATCAGACATCTGTTCCTTTGTCAACACTGCACACCTTCGAGTCCTGAATGTCCACTCCTTATTGTTGTCACCAATCTCAGAGTATCCATCGCTCGTTATGTCTAAGACAACTCGATCCTTCTATTATTTGATTTTAACAGTACAGACACAGCAAAACAATATAACAAAGAGGTGAGATCACCTACACCAATACCAACATGGCAGCACAGAGATAACACAAACAGCAATATCAAACAGATAGATCATACCACAATTATGATTATGTCATCAACATTAATCAACTATCATCATTCAATCATTTATCAATTCAATTATCATAAACAATAATTATGATAATGCCCTCAACATTATCATCATCATCATCCAAGTATTCAAAACAATTGTCATAACCAATATTCCTCAATTAATATATCATACAGATATAAATGCTCAGATTTATGCATATGCACAAAGACTCAGTTTATCAAAAACAACTCCATGGAAGTTTTCACAATTTCGAGAAGAATGCTCTGGTTAATTGTCAGCCTTAGCCCAAGGACAATCTCCCAGTCATTGAAAAGAATCATGTTCTTGTCGGGTATCGTCAATGCGTTGCAACGGACTGCATCGCCAAGTGGCACAGGGTACTCGCCAGTTGTCCACTGGTCGACCGCTGCGCCTCGACGCCCCCAAGATCCATCATAGACCTCACTATCAATTCTCATTCCCTCTTCAACCACAAGGGCCATAATAGCTATCAGCTATATTTTATACAATGCACGAATATATTAGTACTAGTCCAACCCCAAAGGGCCAAATCTTTTCAATTTCATTTGTTCAATGTAATCATATGCTTCAACGCATATTTTCCCAATGCACGTATAATGCACCAAATCCAATCACAGACAAAACATGTCATTTTCTCACACAGTGTCCATACACTGGTTCAACAGTAATTATACTATATTTTCAACACAAAATCATGTTATCATGTTTTCATAGTTATAAAACACTTTCGCCGTGTTTTCACAAAATTGCGTAACATTTCCATTATATTTTCACAATTCCAAAATGTTTCTGTTACATTTTCAAAATTCTGAAACGTTTCTGTTATATTTTCATAATACTATAACACTTTTGTTACGTTTTCAAAATGCCACAGCTCTTCTGTTGCACTTTTAAATCACGTATTAATTTTTCAATGTCTTTCTCAATCGCGTAAAAATATACATTTCTCAAATCGCATATTATTTTTCCACTGTTTCAAAATTGCGTATATTTTTCAATAATATTTTCAATAGTGTAAAATATTTAAATGCTTCCCAAATCTCATAACAATTTTCTACCATTTTTCATAATTACGTAAAAATATTCTATCATTATTTAATCACGTAGTGATTTTTCAACTGTATTTCAAATCACGTAAAATATTTAAACTCACATAAAATATTTAAATGTAATTCAAATCACGTAGAAATATTTTAACATATTTCAAATCGTGTAGAAATATTTTACTATATTTCCAAACACTTAGAAATATTTTACTGTATTTCAAATCACGTACTTTAAAAATTACATTTTTAAGATACGTAAATAATTTTTTTCACCACAATTCCATTACAGAAAATATTTCTCATTTCTTCAAAAATTCCATTTCCACTTTTCTCAAAATAATATGACTTTATACTTTATTTAACACATTTTCTTTACTCAAGAAAATCTTTTTTTCACATTTCTTTACTCAAGAAATCCTTTTCCAAAATATAATTAACAAAATCACTTTTCCATTAATATAAATCAACGTTTCAAAACTTATCATTTTTTAACGTACTTCAAAACTCGAAAATAAGTTATACATTAGTAAATTTTCAAAATACCATTATATTCTCTATTTTTCCCAAATCATTTCCAAACACAACCTTCTTCAAAATAAATTGAAGTTCGAAAATATTTTCGTTTACAAAAACTTAATTTCTCAAGTGATAAATGCTCTAATTCCATTTCCAAATTCTTGTATTAACTCAAGTTATGTTTCCACTTTGAAAATCACTTTGCTCATAAAAATCAAGGCATTACAAGCCTTCAAAAACGTGGACATAACTATTGAAACCATCAAATATTTTTCTTTCTAAATTGATATGGTTTTACACAAACAAAACCATTAAAATTTTATTTTCAAAACCGAAGTACCGATGGTTATAAAAACCAAACCCATTTGTTCAAATTCATTTTTACTTTCTTTGCAATTCCTTTTTCACTTTCTTTGCAAATCCTTAAAATCAATGTTTGCCCATTTCATTCAAAACTCATATTTAAAAAAATACTTAGGATCTTTTTACACAAAATAAATCAATAAAAATTTCTCTAAAATCGTATTTTTGTTCTCTTAAAAAAAACAAACTCTTTGTTTATTTTCCATACTCTTCAAATCATCCATTATCATTCTTCATGAAAATATTAATTTAAATATACATAAAACATTTATTCTAAATTTATCAAAATCTTATAAATGGCCATTGAAACCATGAATTATTATTTTTTCTTTCTAACTTAAATAAATTTTAAAACCGTATGCATTCTTTTTGCAACACAAACCTTTTGTTTATTTTCTTTGCTTCTCAAATCATTCAATTTTATCATTCATAAAAATATAAATTTGTGAACACCTATTTTGAGGTGTCTTGATCGAAATTCTCATTATTCTAGGGATAAAAATTTAATTTCCTTGTTCTTGAAAAAAAAAATTCACATTGACCCAAATCAAGGGCATCAAAATCGTAGCTCTTCCTTAGCCATTGGGACCAAGATTAGTTTTCTTTCCATCCACACATCATGGCATACATATATATATTTCATCATAAATATCACAAACATGCTATATACTCATCATGCATATTATAAGTATACTATCAAAGCCATAAAATCATGCAAAGCATATTAAGCATAGACAAAAATAATCAAAGCATAAGAAAATAAATCAAAGCTCATAAACATAAAATTAATTATTACATGACCATGGATTGGAATTCTCACATGGATTCACCATCCATCAAATATAAGACCATCTCTCACCACCATACTTGGTTGGTGAGATGGATCTCCCTCTTACCTCTTGAAGATCCTCAAAAACTCTTTGTTTTGCTTCTCTTTCCAAGTCCTTCACCACCAAGGGCTTCTCAAATACAAAACAAAATACATAGAAATTAGTATACTAAGCTTGACTAAGAGGAACCATGGATCAAACATGGTTTAGATCATGAAAAAGAGAAAAGAAATGAAGTTTCCTTACACTTCACCTCAAAAATCCAATAACTTTGATCTTAAAGAAAGTCCATGAAGATGAATGATTTAGAGAAAATCTTCAACATGAAAGTTGCTTAGAATATCATGTAGATTCAAGATCTATGGTTGGATGAAATTAAAAGAGATTGGATGGTGGTTTTGAGTGTCTTGACCGAATGGTTTCTCTTGAAGCACAAAGATGGAATTTTTGATTTTTGATAGAAACTTGAAACTTGGATTTGAAGCTCAAGATGAATGATTTTGGAAAAACTCATAACTAGAGATGTTCTTAGAATGGTGTTTAGGTTTAGGAAATGTGTTTAGATGAAATTTTAGAAGCTTGGAGACATGGTTTCTAGGTGTTGACCGAATTCCTCACAAGAAGAAAAACATAAGCTTTTTGATCTTTAACTTGAAGAACAAGGTTGAAGATGATAGAATTTTGAGAAGTTCCTAACATGAAAGTATTTTGGATTGATGAGAGGATTCAAGATATGTAACTAGATAAAATTATGAAAGATTAGAAGTGGTTCTATGGGTGGTGACCGAATAGCTCAAAGAATAGAGAAAATGGTGTTCTTTGTATTTGTTCTTGGTGTTCTTGAACAATTGGAAGAGAGAGAAGAGAGAGAATGGTCTTTGTGTTACTAAGTGTGATAGAAAATCAAAATAGAGGGCTGAATTGAAGTGGGTAACCATAGGAGTGAAAGAATGGAGAGATAGAAATTTGTTTAGCATAATTGAAGGCTATCACATGCATGCAAAAGTCTTCCACTTTGTCATTTTTTTCTTTGGCCTAAAAAGACTATACAAGCATGTCTAAACATGTCTCCTCCTTCCTAACACTCCAAAACCGTCCCCCCCTTCATCATTATGCATGCAAAGTTGTCATAATTATTAGTTACCATCTAGAGCATTTCTAGCCATTGATTAATTCAATGGTTAGGATTTAGGTAGACTTTTGATTTTTAGAAGACTAAATCTAAGCCATTGGATCCTTCTCCTTTAAATTATAGCCATTAGATGTGTCTCCAAAATAAAGGGTCAAGATTGCTCCTTCAAACTTTAAATCCAAGGGTTATAATTAGTCATAACCTTTTTAGAAGACCAAATTTCCACCATTGATTAATTCTTCATCCAATGGTCATAAATGGTCCTTGTTACTTTACAAGACCAAATCTCCACCCTTGATCAATTCTAAATCCAATGGTTGTAAATGGTCACTTTATATAATCAAATTTACATCGTTGATTAAATTTACGGTTGATATTGAAGCTTGCCTAACTAAGTTTATTCTCACACCATTGATTAAATCAATGGTGATTATCCAATACTTCTTTATTAAATTTATTTCTTAACCGTTAATTAAATCAAGATCAAGTCTCCACCGTTAAGTAAATCAATGGTAGATATCCAAACCACTAGTGTTGACTTAAGCAATATAATTTCTATTTTTATCTACTAAAAACCCCACGAAAGAATATATTTACTGTATTTTTATCACCTGATAAATTAAATACAATACAAACACAATACAAGAAAATTTCTAAAACTATTTTCGGATTCAGGTTTAGTAAGATCCTCTGTCTCTGTCTAAACAGTATAAATTTTTCTATGCGTAGAAAAATTTTTACTTTGCGGGACCCACCTGGGCCCACGTAAGGTCACCTAGGCCCACCTACGACCACCTGGGCCCACATACAGTCAAAAAAATTCATAATCATTCACAAAAATTACAAATATTAGAAAACGTATGAAAATCAAGTCAGATTGTTAAAAATAATTAACAGTCAAGAGAAATAAATACAGAAAGATTTTTCCTGGCCCAAAAATTATTATTTTCCTGACACGGAGTATATCACTCAAAACGATCAAATATGCTGATGGAATAAACAAAATAATTTTACAGTATCCAGAAATTATTAAACAGTAAAATTTTGTTAACTGTCAAAATTACTGTTTAAGATATAGGAAATTTGGGGTGTTACACCCAATTTTATCCGGGGCATTTTGTTAGAAAATAAAATTAAAAAAAAAACTCAGCCTTCACCCATTGGCCCATTATCCAACCCATGACCTATTATCCAACCTATAACCCATTATCCATTTCATAACCCGTATGTCATAAAACTTATCCTCAACAAACTCATCCTAAAACAAATTCATCTATTAAACTTATCCTAAACAAACACACACACCCTAAAATAAACCCATCCTAAAATAGACTCATCCATAAACCATAACTTATCATTAGCCTCATCTTAAATTAATCATAACTCATCTTAAATTAATCATAACTCATCCTAAAGAGACTGCAACTTATCATCCTAAACAAATCCTAATTGCACTTCAACTTAAACACTTCAGCCTAATCCTTCCTATAAAAACACATAACCTACTTCAACTTAAGATTACTTTCAACCTTGATACACACACTACAAAAAAAAGGCCTAGCCTCACGTACAGATTTCTACACACAGTTAACATCAAAGTTATATTTCTCTCACTTACGTAGCCTTCTCTGCAGCACCTCTGCCAAAATACCCCTCCATCACTACTTCACATCCAAACTCCTCACAAATCTTCAACCTCCACTTCACCATCTTCATCTACAACCCCTTCCATCACCAAACAGACCTCCCTCTACGCTGTAAACAATTTCACCCCATCGCATATACAACCACCATCATCCTTCAATATCACCTTGACTCACCAAAGACTACCTTCCATAACCACCGTTATCAAGCCTACATCTTCACCCTCCAAATAACCAAACACTTGCAAACATCCACACAACCCGTAACTTCACCATTGAAGCCACCCATAACAACAAGCTCCCACTTTCCTCACCATTACAACCCTTCACCGAACCACCGTGACCCACCAACCAAACGGCCCGTCATTTTCCACCATTGAACCCGTGAACTGCATCCACCATAATTACGAATAGGTCATCACCACGCTGGCGTACCACCGAGTCCAGTCCGCGACCGCTCCTCGCGCCATACTAACTAGAACTGTAAACCGTCCCGTCGCCTCTGTTTTGTGCAATCTCCGTCCAACAGCCATCTAGCTGCCCCGATCGGAAACCCGTAACCCACGCCGCGAATCTATATTGCGCATCATTGTCCTTCACGCACCGTCCGACCGTTACCTTGAGCTAATCGTCGGCCTTCACTCCCAAAGCATCTGCAAATAACCCAAATTAGAAACCCCCTTTGTTTCCATTGCTTCTGTAAGCTTTATTGTGTTTTTTTTTTGTTTTTAACCTTTTTTTGGTTAGTTTGTTAAAAAAGGTAAAATAAAAAAAATAATTTAAAAAGGATGATAAAGTAAAAATATAAGATAAAAAAGATGATAAAGTAAAAATATAAGATAACTGAATAAAAAATATAAGATAATTGAATCCTTTTTTTGATAAATAAAATAGGATTATCTGAGTTGTGACAACTCGTTAATCTTGTAATTGTTATAATCATCTGAGCTGTGATAACTTGATGATTCAAATATTTTGTTGTTGTTTTGTCTTCAATTTTTTTTATTTTTTTTTGGAAAATAAAATAAATCACTATTCTGTAAGGATTCAAAGTTTTTTTAATGGGATTAACTGAGTCGCGACAACTTGTTAATTCAATTTTTCAAAATTAAAAATTAATTGAGAAGAATAAAACATGATTAGCTGGGACAACTTCCTAATCTTGTAACTTTTATAATCATCTGAGTTGTGACAACTTGATGATTTAATTATTATTATTATTATTATTATTATTATTATTATTATTATTATTATTATTATTATTATTATTATTATTATTTTGTCTTCAAACTTTTATAAAATAAATCACTAATCAATAAAGGCTCAAAACCTTTTTTTAAAAAAACTTGATGAGCAATGGGTGACGTCTCTAGTATGACGTCGAGCTTCACCTATTCGAATCTTAATAGAATTGACTGAGTCGCGACAACTTGTTAATTCAAACTTTCAAAATTAAAAATTAATTTTTGTTAATTAAAATCACCAGGGATACGTAGGAGCTGAACACTCATTCTGTCAAGTCAAAAATTGATTTTCATAATTTATTTGTCAATTCTATTTATTTATTTATTTTTTAAAATGGTAAAATAAATATTTTCAAAAGTTATCAAGAATTTGCACAATTAACTTAAGATACCATCTCTAGACAGGTGTGATAGAGGTGTTGTGGGATTAAGTTTTTACTCTTCCCTATACATAACTGACTTCCGAATTCAATCTAGTTTCAAAGGCTATTTTTCTAGATTTTTTCAATTTTTCCTAATGAAAAATTAAATTAGTCGCGACTCCTAATTTTTTTTAAATTTTAAGTTGCTATTCCGCCACGATTACGGTCGGGACAAATGGCAATTCCGCTAGGGATACTTGAGAGTCAAGCCTATACAAGTTGGTTATGCAAATATTGTGATCTTTATGTGTTTATTTTACCCTGTTTTCTTTTTTTTATTTATTATTTGATGATTTTATTATTATTATTTTTTAGTGTTAATTATTTTATTATCTACACCTTCAGGTAGAAAACTTTTGGAATTTTTTTTGTGTTTGCTTTGTTTTGCAAGATATGGGTAGTCTTTAGGATTGTAAAGGTTTGTATGCTCCCTACACTCACTGCACCTACACATTTATCATACACATTCGAGTAAGGCCCTATACCCGGGTCTGAGTGAAGCCTAAGTTAGGTAAAGGTTGCGTAGTGATAGCCATTTTGCATGTATATCCAGTTTGGTTATCGCAAAAACCTTATCTAAAGTGTGCCCTTTTTCATGAATGTCTCACACCTAGTGGTTTACCCACTATTTGTGATCAACATTTAGAAATGAGACTTAGCTTTAGAAACATTTAAAATAGAAGAACCATTCAATGGAAGTTCTCACGGATAAGAAGGACTCTTAGATCTTTAGGATAGAAATTCTCAAGTTTAAGGCAATCCCATTAGGACATGAAGGGAGCATACTTCTTCTTTCCTCATGTCATTCATTCTTGCATTAAAAAAAAGCTTAAAAAAATACATCATCTTGCATTTTCATGGCATTCCTAACATTCTTAAAAAAAATGCATCTTACATTTTCATGGCATTCCTAACATTCTTCAAAAGAAAAGAAAAATATCATCTTGCATTTTCATGGCTTTCCTAGCATTAAAAAAAAAACATCATCTTACATTTTCATGGCATTCCTAGCATTAAAAAAATATCATCTTTCATCTTCATGACATTCTTAGTATTTTTTTTTTTAAATGATGATGTTTTCATCACAAAGTTCATTCATTTCATCTTATGCATCTCATTCATTTCATCTCATTCTTTGTCTGATGTTATTCTATTTTGATAAATCAAACAGAAGCAACCATTGCACGACCAAGGAAAGAAGACACCAATCAAACACGAGTTCACAACACAAGAGCTCGAACAAAGCTTACATCGATGGCAGTTGAGAACGAAGGAAGAAATCTGAGTATGGAAGTGGATGAGATGAAAGGGAGGATGAATGAAATGACAGAATCTTAGAGAAGAATAGAGGAAATGTTGTCAGCCATGAGGGAGACCCTCAGCTTGATTGGGGCAGCCAGAAATATAGGAGTGGCTGGGGCACATTTGCACTTGCCAACTATAACTTCCATGAGGACAAACCCTAGGGTCGCTACTGAGATGCCTTTTGTGGAAGGAACCTCAAATACTACATCGCTAGTGATTCCTATCGGAGAAGAGTATCGTTCATTGGAAGGTAATCGAAATGAGGTTCATGGTAACAATAGAGTTCACATGGGAACAATCGCATGCATCCATCCGGGTGTCAACAGGATTTCTTACTGGGACTAGTCATGTAGTAATTCAAGATGATAAGATGAAGGAAGAGTGGATGGAAAAGATGGAAGAACAAATCAAAAGCAATCAAGGGTCCCAACACCTATGGTCCCCTTGGGGTAGAAGAGTTGTGCCCTATTGCTAACATTATCATCCCAAAGGACTTTAAGGTTCTCGAATTCGACAAATATGATGGGAGCATGTCCAACACATTTTTCCATCTAAAAATATACATTACCAAAATGTCAATTTGGTCAAAGGACTAGATGTTCCTTGTCAGCTTCTTTTATGAAAGCTTGACTGGGCCTGCTTTAGAATGGTGTATCCAACAAGACCTCTCTAAAATTTCTTCTTGGGATGACTGGAAAAACCTGTTTATGGGACAATATTGGTTCAACTTGGAAACGGTCCCAACTTGGGAACAGTTAAGCTCAATGCAGAAAGGAAATGAGAAATCTTTCAAACAATATGCACAAAGGTGGAGAGCCTTGGCGGCTCAAGTTCAACCCACTTTGTCACCGTTTAAGATGTGTTCATATTTCTTGGGAACTTTGGGAAATCCTTTTATCGAGGCAATGGCCGGAGCAGCCTATAAAGATTTTGCTGACTTGATCACTGTGGGAGAAAGGATTGAGATTTTAGCCAAAGCTGGAAAGTTTCCAGTGAGTAATACAGATGATACTGCTCCTAAGAAAGGATTCCAGCCAAAAAAAAATCTGAAGTAAATTATGTTCAACACCAACAAACCCTTAGACATTGATATTCACCACAATACCCAAGTCACCAACTGTCATATAACCCTAACTTTCACGTTCCATACCAAACACCTACACCTACACCTCCTTATTACCCACTCCACCAAATTGTGCCGACCACAAATATCACCCCAATCCCATAATTTCACATCAACAATGTTCCTACATCACAATCATATGTACCAACTCACCCAACCTATACCCAATATCTACCTGAACCTTCACAAAATTTTCCAAATCACCCATAACCTCGGTCAAACTTCCAAAATCAAGGCCGCTCTCGTCCCCAAAACCTACCCTTTTCCTAAGATTATCCATTTTAGATGCAGACTTATTCCAAAGACTATTTGATGCTTATCTGGAAATCTTGTACGTCCCCTAGAACCACAATTCCTAACGTGGTATAACCCAAATTTAACTTGCAAGTACCACAGGGACATTCCAAAGCACTCAATTAAAGATTTTGAATCCTTCAAGAGTGCAGTAAGGAAATTAATTGCTTATAGGAAGCTTGACATTCAAGAAGTGGCTGGACCAAGTATTGTCAATAACCCAATTCCTAATCATGATGGAATGAATGAGGTAAATACTTTGGAGATGGAAGGATCACCCATAATAAAGATCATGAGCTTGCGTACGCCAATGGCTAAAATATTCGAGGGGTTGAAGAAAGTAGGTTATAGTATCACTGCATCAGCTGCAACAATGAAGGAAGAAGAGAAGCAGGATGAAGACTCAAGTTGTGCCTATCATTGTGGAGGAATGGGACATGATATCGAGAACTGTCAGGACTTTAAGGTTCGGATCCAAGAATTACTCGCTTCAAAGGTAATACAAGTTAGACAAAAGGTAGCTTCCTTTGAGGAGGTCAATGTAGAGTTGGAGGAAATAATGAGGTGCATAACTCTGGGAAAAGAAAATGATGCAGTGCATTCCTCACCTGAAGAAAATACTTCCACCGCCAGTCGAGATAATCATATATGAAGAAGTCATTCACCCTCAAGTAACTCGAAACCTTTGAATAATTAGAGATCTAAGGCGTTTAATTGAAGTGATTGCCATAAAATAATTAGTGATGTTGAACGATCTTGTTAACTTTCTTGAAGCATTAATGTAATAAATTTGCATGGATACCTTGTTTCATGTCATTTTCATCATATTGTCTTTTTTGACATTTATTCTCTTTCATTTATTCAAAGTGTCTTTATTGTATTTGAACCCAATTAGACTCCAATTCTTGGCAATTCTCAGTAAAGTCCACGTGTGCAAATGCCTATAGCAAAAAAGGAAAAAAAGAAAAAAGAATCAAAAAGAAGAAAAGAGCAAAGAAGCAATCATTTGGTGTGCACTATCTTTTTGTCTTAAAATTAAAGTTTTGAAAATAAACAATCACGATTTGAAAATGAATACTGGTCATTTTTCTCTATCTTTGCAAAATTTCATCATCTTTATCCCTTGTTACCCCTTTTGAGCTTGAAAATTTCTTCAATAAACCCTAAATAAGGATCACCCCTACACTAGGAGATAACACAAAACAAAAGTTGATTGCCATAGTGAATATTTTGAAGCATAATGGAAAATGAAGAAAAGGTAAAAAGGGCAAGAAGTAAAAATAAAAAATGATGAAAAAAAATAGAAGAGAAAGAAGAAGAAAGAAAATGAAATGAAATGGGGAAGAAATGGAGAACAATAAGAGAAAAGTGCACTTGAAAGTGCAAAAACAATTTATGAAGTTTAATTTTGAACAAGAATCCTTAGTCCCATTTAACCCGTAAATACTTATTTGAGCCTTATATCTTTCCTTTCATAACCCCTAGCATTGGCCACGTTACAAGCCTCAAAAAGTTCATTTTGATCAATGAAGAGTTGTTTTTATTTTCGTTAACTTTAATTTTAATACAAAGGTTATGATCATCCAAGTATCTAGTTCATTGCTCCTAAAAAAACAAGAAGGAAAAGAGGAGGAGGAGGTACTTACCAATCTTACACTGAGCAAATATTTGGGTCGCTAGGGCAAGTTTTAGCCCTATTCAATTCAGTCCTAAACTGGGAAAATTTTCTCTTCGGTTCAATTTAGTCTTACACTAGGACAGGTTTCTATCCTGATCAATTTGATTCTAAACTGGGGCAATTTTTCTTTTCCTTGATTCAATTTGACCTACACTGGGGTAAATCTTTTGGTCACTAGGGCGAGTTTTAGCCCTATTCAATTCAATCCTAGACTGAGAAAAATTTATCTTTAGTTCAATTTGGCTTGATGTAGATGCTCAGCAGAAGAAAATCCTTAGCCATAATGTCTAGTAGGCAACTAAAGATCATTTTCATGAGGATCAAACCAATCCATATCAGGGCAACACTTCTTTGAATCCTATACCATTGTTTGTGTCTTTTTCCATATAAACCCCTTTTGTGTAGTCAAACTTCCAAGACCAATTAGGAAGTTGTTCACTTAGTAAATTCCTTTTCTATTGTACTTTTGAATCCATGTTTGTTTGTTACGTAATGCTTAAAATAAGGTAAACATGAGTGCACCATTATGATTTGACCATCTAATGGCAATCCTTTGATGAACAATTCAAATCGGAAAGAACTTAGAAGTTCCAATTAAAGGAGAAAATAATATCTCAAGCGATAATCTGGAAACAAGAGGTAAAAAGGAAAAAAGGCTATTAGACTGAAAACCCGAAAGAGCAGTTTAAGCAAAAGTTAGAGCCAATGAATTGGAATTGCTTAAACTACGATAATTTTTTTGACAACTTTGTTTGCATTCAATTGGCCACATTGGGGTAAAATTTCTGAAGGATTAAGGAGAATATATGTTGAAGGAAATTGCATCAAAGATAGTGGTTGAGTTAAGTAGTTGCGGGAAATCAATTGGATGAGGGACAAAGTTAAATATTGGAGTAAAATTTTCTCCCAAGGACTCAGCCAAGCTAGGGTTCATTATAAAATATGATCATCTCATTCCTCAAAAGGAGAGTTGAGAGCGAAAAACAAGAAAAAGAGAGAGAAAGAAAGAAAAAAGAAGAAAAAGGAAAGAAAGGATGAGTAAGAAGGATCGAGGTTATTAGGTCCAAAGGGCAAAAGCATGTGAACAAGAGTTTGATTAGTCAAAGCTTTCCAAAAGTCATAGTTGGTTTAAAGGACTTTTAATAAAAAAAAAAAAAAGAGAGAGAGAGAGAAAGAAAAGGAAAAGAGAGAGAGAGAGAGAAAGAAAAAATAAAAAAAGGAAAATGAGAGAAAAAAAACTAAAAAAAGAAGAAAAAAGAAGAAAAAAAATCTTTTTGGGTCAAGATGCCTATTGCTTTTTAAAATTTCTGTCTTTAAAATTTTGGGACGGAGTAGCCCATTGCCTTTTAATTTTTAGGACGCAGTAGCTCAGTGTCTTTCAATGTTTCAGACGCAGTAGCCCATTATCTTTTAAATTTTAGGACACAGTAATTCATTGTCTTTCAATTTTTGGGACGTAATAGCCCATTGTCTTTCAATTTTTGGGACGCAGTAGCCCATTGTCTTTTAATTTTTGAGATGCAATTGCCCAATTTCTTTAAATTTTTGAGATGCAATAGCCCATTGTCTTTTAATTTTTGGGACACAGTAGCCCATTATCTTTTAAATTTTGGGACGCAATATAGCCCATTGTCTTTCAGGACACAGTAGCCCATTGTCTTTTAAATTTCGGGACACATAAGCCCACTGTCATTCCATGCATTTTGAGCGCATCGACTCTATGCATTTTGAGCGCATCGGCTCCACGCATCATTGAGTGCATCGGCTCCATCCATCATTGAGCGCTTCGGCTCCATGTATCATCGACTCCATGCATCTTTGAGCGCATCAGTTCCATGCATCAGTTTTGAGCGCATCGACTCTATGCATTTTTGAGTGCACCAGCTCTATGTTATTTTGAGCGCATCAGCTCCATGTCATTTTGAGCGCATCTGCTCCATACTTTTGCATGCATCAGCTTATGTTATTTACTTTTGAGCGCATCAGCTCCTTTCTGTTACTTTTAAGCACATCAGCTCATGTCTTTTACTTTTGAGCACATCGGCTCTTGTCTTTTACTTTTGAGCGCATCGGCTCCTATCTTTTATTTTTTAGTGCATCGGCTCCTGTCTTTTACTTTTAAGCGCATCGGCTCCTGTCATTTAAATTTTTGTCATTTACTTTTGAGCGCATCGAATCCTGTCATTTAATTTTTTGTCTTTTGCTTTAGAGAGCATCGGCTCCTGTCATATACTTTTAAGCGCATCGACTCCTGTCTTTTACTTTTGAGCACATCAGCTCCTTTCATTTAAATTTCTGTCATTTACCTTTGAGTTCATCACTCTTCGCAATTTCATTCTCGCATTGTTTTGTTTTTCTTGCTCCCGAACAAAATTCGAGTTCATGTCTTTACTCGTTCCTTATAATGATAAAATAAAAAACTACAGTTATTCTTTTTCATCTAGTAAGAAACAAGTAAAGAGGGGCAACTGTGAATGCCCAATTTTGTCTGGGGCATTTTGTTAGAAATTAAAATTTAAAAAAAAATGACTTAGCTTTCACCCATTGGCCTCCAACCCATAACCCAATTTTCAACCCAAGACCCATTATCCAACCTATGACCCATTATCCATTTCGTAACCCGTATGACATAAAACTTATCCTCATCAAACTCATCTTAAAATAAAATCATCCATTGAACTTATCCTTAACAAAATCAGCCTAAAACAAACCCATCCTAAGACAGACTCATCCATAAACCATAACTTATCATTAACCTCATCCTAAATTAACCGTAACTCATCTTAAATTAACCATAACTCATCTTAAAGAGATTACAACTTATCATCCTAAACAAATCCTAATCGCACTTCAACTTAAACACTTTAGCCTAATCCTTCCTATAAAAACACATAACCTACTTCAACTTAAGATCACTTTCAGCCTTGAGATACACACTACAAAAAAAAAAGCCTAGCCATACGTACAGATTTCTACACACAGTTAACATCAAAGTCATATTTCTCTCACTTACGTAGCCTTCTCTACAGCACCTCTACCAAAATACCCCTCCATCACTACTTCACATCTAAACTCCTCACAAATCTTCAACTTCCACTTCACCACCTTCATCTACAACCCCTTCCATCACCAAAAGACCTCCCTCTACACCGTGAACGACTTCACCCCATCGCATATACAACCACCATCATCCTTCAATATCAACTTGACTCACCAAAGACTACCCACCATAACCACCATTATCAAGCCTACATCTTCACCCTCCAAATAACCAAACACTTGCAAACATCCATATAACCCGTAACTTCACCATTGAAGCCACCCATAACAGCCATCTCCCACTTTCCTCAACATTCCAACCATTCACTGAACCACCATGACCCACCAACCAAACGGCCACGCCCTACCGTTTTCCATCATTAAACCCTTGAATCGCATCCACCATCGTCACGAACAGGCCATCACCACACCGGCACACCACTCCTCATGCCACACTAACCAGAACCACGAACTATCCCGTCACCCCTGTTTTGTGTAATCTCCGTCTAACAGCCATCGAGCCGCCCCGATCAGAAACCCGTAACGCATGTATCGAATCCGTATCACGCACCATCGTCCTTCACGCACCGTCCGGCCGTTACCTTGAGCCAATTGCTGGCCTTCACTCCCAAAGCATCTGCAAATAACCCAAATCAGAAACCCCCCTATTTCCATTGCTTTTGTAAGCTTTATTGTGTTTTTTTTTATTCAACCTTTTTTTGGTTAGTTTGTTAAAAAAGGTAAAAAAAATAAAATTAAAAAAATTAAAAAAAGATGATAAAGTAAAAATATAAGATAAAAAATGATAAAGTAAAAATATAAGATAATTGAATAAAAAAATATAAGATAATTGAATCCTTTTTTTGAAAAATAAAATAGGATTATTTGAGCTGTGACACCTCGTTAATCCTGTAATTGTTATAATCATTTGAGTTGTGACAACATGATGATTCAAATATTTTGCTGTTGTTTTGTCTTCAATTTTTTATTTTTTTTAAAAATAGAATAAATCATTATTCCGTAAGGATTCAAAGTTTTTTTAATGGGATTAACTGAGTCAAGATAACTTGTTAATTTAATTTTTCATAAATCAAAAATTAATTGAGAAGAATAAAACATGATTAGCTAAGTTGCGACAACTTGCTAATCCTGTAACTTTTATAATCATCTGAGTTATGATAACTTGACGATGATGATGATGATGATGATGATGTTGATGATGATGATTATTATTATTATTATTTTTTATTTTGTCTTCAAACTTTTATAAAATAAATCACTAATCGATAAAGGCTCAAAACCTATTTTTTTAAACTTGATGAGCAATGGGTAACGTCTCTAGCGTGACGCCAAGCTTCACCTATTCGAAGTATATGACTTGTTAATTCAAACTTTCAAAAATTAAAAATTAATTTTATTAATTAAAATCAACCAACCCACACTTATTTTCTAAAGAAGTACATGACTTTGAGTTTCCCACTACACTAGGGGATACGTAGGAGTGAAACACTTATTTCGTCAAGCCAAAAAAAAATTATAATTTATTTTTCAATTCTATTTATTTTTTTTAAAAAGGATAAAATAAATATTTTCAAAAGTTACCAAGAATTTGTACAATTAACTTAAGGTACTGTCTCTAGACGGGTGTGATAGGGGTGTTGTGGGATTAAGTTCTCACCCTTCCCTACACATAATCGACTCCCGAATTCAATCTGGTTTTAAAGACTATTTTTCTGGGGTTTTCTAATTTTTTTCTAATAAAAAATAAAACTAGTGGTGACTCCTAATTTTTTTTAATTTTAAGTTGCTATTCTGCCACGATTACGGTCGAGACAATGCATGAGATGAGACAAATATTAAGTAAGTTGCATGTAAAAACTCTTCTGTACTCATGCAAGATATATGTTATATTATCTCTCCCCCGTTAGCATTATCAAAAAAGACAAAAGCATTCAACATTTTAGCAATAATACCAATAGTCATATAACTAGCATTTCAGCAGCATTTCAGTAGCATTTAGCATAATACATCCAATATAACCAATCATCACAACAATAAGGGATAACAACAGATCAATATCAGAGGATAACCAATCATTAGCTCAATAAAAAAGATGCATAATAATCATAATGCCATATTACATAAACATTAAAAGAAAAATAATCAATCATATACAGAGTCATAAAATTAACAAATTGCTAATGGGTTAGATAGAATATTATGAAAAGAAAAGAACATCATGACTAAGCATGATGGTCACTCAGTCGCCTCACTATCACTATCATCGACCACATCATCAAGATCCACGTCGTCGTCATCAGTATCAAGATCATCATCAGAACCAAGAATCTCCTCATTATCATCAGGATCTCCAATTGTAGCATCAGGAGGAGGAGCAAAGGATATGGACGCACAAGCACCAGCTGTAGCATCAGTATGAGCAAAAGGTGCAGTAGATGATGAAGGAGCATTGGCACCTCTCCTCGGTACATAATTTGGTCCCTCCAGCATATATCAAATAAAAGCCAACTCCTAATCAGAGTGATCCATCCCTAGTCCAAGATGATCTACCTTTTGCTCAAGATGATCCATCCCAATCCGCAGGCTGCGCATTTCCTAGAGTAAAAGTTCCAAAATGGTTGTGGCTGGAGCAGGCTGCTGGCCTTCTTCTTCATCATCATCCTCAGCCTCTTGAGGAATATATCCATAACTTCCATGAAAAAGATAATACCATTTGTCATCAATTTTTCTCAACTGAAGCTTTTGCAATGTATACAGACTAATGAACTGTGGTCCATGACAACTAGTATCCTTTGCCTCCCCATACAAATAGATATGGAAGTGCTCTAAAATAGCTGTGACTAGCATAGCATAGGGCAGGGCATGTATTTTCTTTCTGGCTTACAACATATGCTGAATAACATAGTAGGCCAAGTTGATTTGCTGGTCAGTGTTCATAGCCCACCAAGCCAGCACATCATCCTTGAAAACTTGGGAGTAGCTGCCTCTCCTACGAACAAAGCCTCTAGCCATAAAGTAGTGGAGCACCCTATTTTCCATTGTTAGCCCAGTGGCCGTCACCCTTTGTTTTTCCATAGGAAATCTCATAGCCAACTCTCACCAAAGAAGTCAAAGCAGCCTTGTATTCATACTCATCTCCTCATACATTCTCACCACCATAGAAGCTTGCACCATCAAATGTCAGCTTAGTTAATCTATACCATATATCCTTAGTAATAATGATCTATTTCTTTTTAACCTCGAAAAATAGGTAGTCATTCTCATATTTCAAATTTGCATAAAAGACTTTCACTAAATCCAGATAAAATGTCCTTCTTAATACTCAAAAAATTAATCAATCCAAGTCTCTCCACCATTCTAAAACTTTATAAAGGTTCACTGGAGCAAAAGTCTTTAGTGAGATATCTGGGTGAGATAATCTTTCTCAATTAAAAATTTTTGCACAAAAGAACTCAGTTTTCTTGGTGGTGTTGAAATATTGCGTGAGGTCTAACCCAGAAATGGTGAGTGGAGGAGCTTGAGAAGATGTTCCCACTGAGACCCCTATTCTTGGCCTCTTGGTGCATTTTGAAGATTCTGCTATTGGTATAAAATGAGAAAAAAAGAATGTAAGGAAGGTGGAGGGAACTTGTTTTCGTGGTGTTTGGTGATGGAATAAAGTAGAAAGTGGTGAGAAAAAGGTGGAAATTTTTGGGTTAGAGCTAGAGAGAGAAAGGGCATACGTGAGAGGAGATGGAGGGATGAATTTAGGGCTTTTTATGGAAATTAGTTTTGGGGATTTAGTAGAGATGAAGATTTTAAGTGAAATGGAGATGGAATGACATGATTTGGGGAAGAATTGAGAGAGAAATAGGGAGTTTGGTGTGAGGAGTGTCATGAGGCTAGAGAGAGAAAGGGAGGTTGCAGAGTGAAAATGGCTTCAGCACGCACTGAACCCCTTTTAAACGCCCTTGTAATCAATTACATTGGGACTATAATCAATTACATGAGTTCTGGGAATGTTGTAATCGATTACAAAGGTGTAGTAATCGATTACATGCTTTTTGGAATGGGTGTAATCAATTACATAGTGTGTGTAATCAATTAAAAGCATTATGACTTTGCTTGGAATGCTTGGCAGAGCCTTTGTAATCGATTACGAAGCTCCTGTAATTGATTACAAGTCTTCTGATCTTAGATTTTGCACTCCAAACAATAGAGGTCTAATTCCAAAACTTCCAAACTACTTCCAAAACTTCTCAAACCAATTCCAAACATCATGTAGGCATGAAAATTGACCAGTTCTTAACCTAAAACACATGTTCTTGCAAAAACAACATCTTTATCAAGGATCAAACCACTTTAACAGAAAAACGCTTGTCTAGCTATAATCTTGAGCTATTTTGGAGGACTTAGTCATGAAGAGGTACCTACAAAACAAACTTAGGGAAGTGTTCGACGCTCAAGTCAGTATTGAATTAAAAAATGATTAAATCATGATAATTATGTAGAAAAAATTGAATTTATACAGCTAAATTGTGATTGTGTAGCAAAATAATGACATTATGTAGTAAATTATGACTATATGCAGCAATAGTTAGATGCATGATTGATCCAATATGTCAAGTTCTCTTCTTATATAAAAGAATGCTTCTTTATTCAAAGATTTAGTGAAGATGTCAGCTAGCTGTTTAGTGTTTTCAACAAATTCAAGCATGCAATCACCTTTTTGAACATGATCTCTAATGTAGTGGTGCCTTATTTCTATGAGCTTTGTTCTTGAGTGCAAAATGATATTTTTAGACAAATTGATTATACTACTATTATCACATCTTATAGGATGTGATCAAGTTCAAGTCCATAATCTAGAAGTTGTTGTTTCATCCAAAGGATTTGAGCACAACAACTCCCAGTTACAACATATTCGGCTTCAGCTATAAATAATGTCACATTATTTTTTTTCTTGCTATGCCAAGAAACTAGTGAGCTTCCAAGCAAGTGACATGTCTCACTAGTGCTCTTCCTATTCATTTTGCATTCAGCAAAATCAGAATCAGAATAACCAATTAGGTTACATAAGACACCCTTAGGGTACCACAAAACTATTTGTGAAGTGCCTATTAGATATTTCATAATTCTTTTTACACCACATAGGTGTGATTCTTTAGGATTTGCTTGAAATCTAGTATTCATGAACACACTAAACATAATATCTGACCTACTTACTATAAGCTAAATAAGTGAGCCAATCATACCTCTATATTTTGATATTTCTATAGATTTACCTCCTTCATCCTTATCTAAGCAACAAGAAGTGCCCATTGGTGTAGTCTTATGCTTGGCATTATCCATTCCAAACTTTCTGAACAGCTCCTTGCAATATTTAGATTGACTTATGAAAATCTCATTCCTTGTTTGCTTGATTTGGAGTCTAAGGAAGAAGTTGAGCTCACCCATCATAGATATCTCAAACTCATTTTGCATAATGTTAGCAAACTCCTTATAAAGAGATTCATTAGTAGCACCAAATATTATATCATCAATATATATTTGAACAATAAGTATGTCATGCTTTTTATGCTTAATGAAAATAGTAGTGTTAACCTTTCCCCTAGAAAAGCCTTTTTCTAAAAGGATCAACTTTTCATACCAAACTCTAGGAGCTTGTTTTAAGCCATACAAGGCCTTTTTCAATTTAAAAACATGGTTGAGTAGTTCAAAGTTTTCAAAATCAAGAGATTGTTCCATATACACCTCTTCTTATATGAAACCATTTAAAAAAGCACTTTTGACATCCATTTGATAAAGTTTGAAATCCCTGATGCATGTATATGCAAGTAGCATTCTTATGGCCTCTAATCTAGCTACAGGAGCATATGTTTCCTCATAATCTATGTCTTCTTCTTGATTGTAACATTTAGCAACAAGTCTAGGTTTGTTTCTTATTATTAAGCCTGCTTTATCAAGTTTGTTCCTAAAGACCCATTTGGTGCCAATTATGGGATAATCATTGGGCCTTGGAACTAATTCCCAAAATTGATTTCTCTCAAATTAGTTTAGTTCATCTTGCATGGCCAAAATCCAATGTTCATCATTAATGGCCTCATTTATGTCTTTAGGTTTAACTTGAGAGACAAAAATCATATGGTTACATACATCTCTAAGAGAGTTTCGAGTGGTTACCCCTTTTGATACATCACCTATCATCTTATTAAGAGGATGATATCTTAATGTCCTCCATTCCTTGGGAAGGTCCATGGTTTGTGAATCCTCTTGCCTTAGGGGATCAAAGGGACTCTCTTGTTGCTTCTTGGTTGCTTTTTCTTTGTTCTCCAAGTGTGTTTTTGTCAATATTTCTGCAACATCATCAACCAAGTCCTTTCTCAGTCCATTTAGGTTAGTTTCATCAAAAACAACATGTATGGACTCTTTTATAGTCATAGTTCTTTTATTGCAAACTATAAAAGTTTTACTATGCATGGAATAGCCAAGAAATATTCTTTCATTAGATTTAGCATCAAACTTTTTCAAGTTATCCTTTCTATTGTTCAAAAGAAAACATTTACATACAAAGACATGAAAATGTGAAACATTTGGCTTCCTTCTCTTGTATAACTCATAAGAGGTTTTCTTTAAAATTGGCCTTATTAGAGCTCTATTCATAACATAACAAGTGGTATTTACCGTATTCACCCAAAAGTACTTAGGAATGTTGACCTCATTGAGTATAGTTCTTGTAATTTCTTCTAAAAATCAATTTTTCCTTTCTACAACCCGATTTTGTTATAGAGTTCTAGGGACAGAAAAATTATGCTCAATGATATGTTCATCACAAAATGTTTCAAAATCATGATTTTCAAACTCACCACCATGATCACTCTTTATGGATGCAATGCAAAAGCCTTTTTCATTTTGGATAATTTTGACAAGTCTCTTAAAAGATGGAAAAACGTCTTTTTTGTGAGCTAGGAATAATGTCCATGTAAACTTAGAGAAATCATTTACAATCACTAATGCATAGTAATTTCCACCAAAACTCATAGTTCTAGAGGGACCAAAAAGATTCATATGTAAAAGTTGTAAAGTTTTAGAAGTTGAAACCACATTTTTATCTTTAAGAGACCTTTACTTGCTTTTCCTTTGGACATGCATCACAAAGTTTATCTTTTTCAAATTTGAGTTTTGGAAGTCCAATTACTAGCTCTTTTGAAACTAACTTATTTAAGTGATCCATATGAATGTGAGAAATCCTTCTATGCCATAACCATGAATTATCTTCTTTACTCATAAAACATTTAGCATCATTTGATGATATATCATCAAGATTAATCATGTATATGTTATTGACCCTATGACTAATAAACTTAACTTGTTTATCATCTTTTCCTTCAATTATGCAACAGTTAGAATAAAAAATAATTTTTTTCCTTTATCACATAATTGACTAATGGTAAGAAAATTATGTTTGAGCCCTTCAACAACTAAAACATTATCAATAGAAGAGGAAGAGATTTACCAAATTTACCAACTCCAAGGATCTTTCATTTGTTGTTGTCACTATATGTCATATGTCCATTCTTCTTGGAGACAAGGAAGGAAAACTTAGAGCCGTCACCGGTCATATGCTCAGAGTAACCACTATGAAGATACCAACTTAAGTTCTTAGCCTTCAAGCACACCTACAACACACATTCAGATTTTAACCTTTGGTACCCAAATTTTCTTGGGTCCTTATGCGTTAGATTTAGGCAAGGTGCCCTTAGGGACCCAAACCACTTAGTCGTAACCTTGATGCTTAAGTTCTTCCTAACATTGCATGTTGAGGCACTATGTCTTTTCCTCCCACAATGAAAGTATTTGATAAAGGAGCTACTTGATGTACTTCTGAAAACAAAGAAATTCTTGTAAGACTTTTGTTAGTTGTTGGGATTATACCCCAAACTGCCTTTTTGGAAAACGTCTTTGTTTCCCTAGCAACACATTCAAGTTGTCTCTTCCAAAAGTAAATTTTGAAAGAGTGTTTTTCAAATCTTCAATTTCATTTTCAAATGTTTTACATGATGAGCAAGATGAGGATGTGGGTGCATTATCATGTGAAGAACAAATCATGAATGATGATTTAGCATCGATTAATCCTAAAGTCTTATTCTTAATTTTGAGTTCATTAATCCTCTTGTTTAAAATAGAAATTTTGTTTACCAATAAAGAGATTATTTTGTTAGAAGATAAAACCTTTTTTTGTGAGCCTCATGGATTCATCATGCAATTCTTCAAAAGCATCTTGTAGTTCACTATAGGAAGATGAAGAGTTTAGGTTAGAATAAGCTACCTCAGTGTCACTATTTGCTTCGTCTTCTCCTCTATCCATGAGACATATATGGGCTTCTTCATTTTCTAAACTATCTGTGTCCTCTCATGTTATATAGGCTCTCCTTCCTTTCTTTTCTTTAGAAGGTCTTTTCTCAAATTTCTATGTCTTCTTTAAATACATGGAACATTCCATCTTCATGTGTCTCAACTTTCCGCATTCATAGCATGTTGAAGTAAATGAGGTTCCTTCCCTTTTATGATAGGTCTTCTTAGGAGGGAAAGATGACATTCTTTGAATTCCTTTCTTCTTAAGGAATCTTCCAAACTTTCTTACAAGGAGACTCAGATTTTCCTTATTTAGCTTAAGGTTCTCTATTCCATCTCCATCAACTTCTTCAATTGTGGAGGAGGTGGCTTTGAGTGCAATCCATTTTTCTCTTCTTGTCATGCTCCTAATTTTGATTGAGTCTATTTACCTCCAATTCATGCTCTTAGAGCTTCCCAAATAGAGTGGATAGTGTCATTGTTAATAGATTCCTTGACTCCATAATAGCCATCACTTTGGGTTGTTCATTCCTATTCAAACACCTCAAAACTTTGTTAATAAGATCCTTGTTAGGAAAATTTTTTTCTCAATGAAGCAAGATGATTTATAATATGAGTGAACCTTTTCTGTATTTTTTGAATGCTTTCTCATTAGTTCATTCTAAAAACTTCATATGCATGAGTGAGAGTGTTTATTCTTAATCATTCTTCCTCACTTATGCTCTCATGAGTTACTTGTAAGGTATCTCACATTTCTTAGGCGGTCTTACAATTTGACACCCTAAAGAATTCATCATACCCCAAGGATGTGGTAATAATGTTCTTAGCTCACAAATTGTATTGAACTTTTATTTTGTCCTCATCAATCCATTCACTTCTTGGTGTATTGATTCTTACACTATCAACCATACTTGTGGGAACAAATGAACCATTTTCAACGGCATCTCACACATCAAGATCAATAGTTTCAATAAAAATATTCATCCTTTCTTTCCAATATGTATAATCATCCCCATTGAAATAGTGGGGTCTATTTATAGAAGAACTTTCGGAAGAAAAACCATTTGAAGCCATTCTTGAAGTTGCTAAGCTCTTTACACAAGAATCTAGCTCTGATACCATTTGTTACCAAGTGACCTCAATACTCAAGAAGGGAGGTGAATTGAGTTTATAAAATATTTTCACAAATCTTTCGCAAAACACTTTTATCAGTTTTTGTTAAAGCTATTGATTGATAAAGTTGAATGGATAGAGAAGATTGAATACTTTCATTCACAAATGAACTAACCAAAACAGAGATTATTCAAGCAACCATATAAAATAAACACAAATGTAAAGGAGTTGAGATTAGAAGATCAAACACAAGGTTTATCCTGATTCAGCTACCAATCCACTTGTGGCCTACGTCTAGTCTTCAAGTAATCACATGAGTTTTTTCACTATATCTTCAAGTTTCAACAGGTGTTTGTAACCTTTACAAACTTAGAGCACTCACCACATCTTAGGATACCTCACCCTTTGTGCTTGAGCCTCGACTTCAAGGGATACCTCCCCCATACAAATTGTTTGAGGGATACTTCACCCTCTTTACAAAGAATCAATGTGTATAAAAGATGAAACTCTCAAAAGAGTATGTAATACAAATTGAAGCCCTATAATGTTCTTCAAGAATATCTCAAATATTTGCCAAAAACAAAGCACAAATGGATTGAAAGATTAATTCACATATTAGAGCAATAGAAATGTGTTTCAAGTTATTGGTTAACAATTAAAGATGATCCAAGATATGTATTTATAGTGTTTTAGCTCAAAGGAGTCATTGGGTGTATTAAATGACATTATTATATGTCAAGAAAATAGTCGTTGCCAACTGTCACGATCATGGTAATCGATTATATGGCTCCAAGAACACGTTCTTTGATTTCTGAGTAGGATGTAATCGATTACAATGCTCATGTAATCAATTACAGAGCCTCTTCCAGAGATATGTAATTGATTACAACACTTGTGTAATCGATTACATGGCCTCTTCCAGAGTTATAATCGATTACAATACTTGTGTAATCGATTACAATTATCCTTAAACTCATTTTAAAGCCTAATCAAGCTTGTTAACCATTTTCAACTTAAAAAATACTTGGATTTGTTAAGAAATAAACTTGAGTTATATTATCCAAGATTAAAAATAACTTTTCTTTAAAAAGACCTTTCAAAAAGTATTTTGAAATATGTTGAGATATATTGAGAGTATCTTACATTAAGATTCTAGGACTTATAAACTATTCCAAATATATCTCTTTTGAACTTGGTCTTCATCTTGACTTTGTTATCATCAAAAACTTCATATGCTTCATGATATAAGCATTCACACATGCATGACTTGTTCTTCTCATGAAAATGCATCTACATCCTCTTCTTGCTCATCATGTAAAGTTTTTGAAAAAGAGATTGAAGATTTGAAAAGTACTCTTTCTAAGATTACCCTCGGAACAGGCAATTTGAACATATTGTTTGGGAAACAAAGATGTGTTTTTTAAAAGGCTGGTTTGAGGTATAATCCCAAAAATCAGTAAAAACTCTATAAGAATTTATTTGTTCCATCAAGCACATCAAGTAATCCTTTCATAAAATATTTTTATTATGGCAAGAATGGACATAATGCATCAGCATGCAATGCAAGGAAAAACAATAACAAAGTAAGAACTAAGATGGTTTGGGTCCCCAAGGGTACTTTGCACAAGACTAACACACAAGGACTCAAGAAAATTTAAGTACCAAAAGTTAAAAATTAAGTATGTAGTAGGTGTGCCTAAAGGCCAAGAGCTCACATTAGCATCTTGATAGTGGCTGCTTTAAGCACATGACTGGAGATGACTCCAAGTTCTCTTTCCTAGTCTCCAAGAAGTATAACACCCCAAATTTCCTATATCTTAAACAGTGATTTCGATAGTTAACAGAATTTTACTGTTTAGTAATTTCTGGATACTGTAAAATTATTTTGTTTATTCCATCAGCGTATTTGATCGTTTTGAGTGATTTACTCTGTATCAGGAAAATAAAAATTTTTGAGCCGGGGAAAACTTTACGTAATTTAATTTTTATCGTTAGGTAATTATTTTACATAATCTGATTTGATATTTGTGCGTTTTCTAATTTTTGTGATTTTATAGATGATTATGAAATTTTTGACTGTATGTGGGCCCTAGTGGTCCTAGGTGGGCTCAGGTGACCTTACGTGGGCCCAGGTGGGTCCCGCAAAGTGAAAAAATTTTCTACGCATAGAAAAATTTGTACTGTTTAGATGGAGACAGGGGATCTTACTAAACCTGAATCCGAAAATAGTTTTAGAAAATTTATTTTGTACTGTATTTATTTATCGGAAGATAAAAATACAGTAAATATATTCTTTCGTGGGATTTTTAGTAGATAAAAATAGAAATTATATTACTTAAGTCAACATTGGTGGTTTGGATATCCACTATTGATTCAATTAACGGTTAAGAAATAAATTTAATAAAGAAACATAAGATAATCATCATTGATTTAATCAATGGTGTGAGAATAAACTTAGTTAGGCAAGCTTCAATATCAACCGTAGATTTAATCAACGGTGTAAATTTGATTATATAAAGTGACCATTTACAACCATTGGATTTAGAATTGATCAAGGGTGGAGATTTGGTCTTGTAAAGTAACAATGATCATTTATGACCATTGGATGAAGAATTAATCAAGGGTGGAGATTTGGTCTTCTAAAAAGGGTATGACTAATTATAACCCTTGGATTTAAAGTTTGAAGGAGCAATCTTGACCTTTTATTTTGGAGACACATCTAATGGCTAGAATTTAAAGGAGAAGGATCCAATGGCTTAGATTTAGTCTTTTAAAAATCAAAAGTTTACCTAAATCCTAACCATTGAATTAATCAATGGCTAGAAATGCTTCAAATAATGGCCTAATTAACAAGCCAAGTAAACTAAATGAAATGTTAAATTATTATAATCTAATTCTTAATTAGATATCCTAATTTTAATTAGAGATTATAATATATGAAATAATATGTCTAATTAATTAGTTATGTAATTAGAAAATTAGTTAAGATTGATTAGGAAACTTAATCTAATGAATTAACTAATCAATTAGCAAGTAATTATGACAACTTTGGAGTGCATGATGAAGGGGGGATGGTTTTGGAGTGTTAGGAAGGAGGAGACATGTTTAGACATGCTTGTATAGCCTTTTTAGGCCAAAGAAAAAGATGACAAAGTGGAAGACTTTGTGCATCATGTGATAGCCTTCAATTATGCCAAATGAATTCATATATCTTCATTCTTTCACTCCCACGGCAGCAGCACCTTTGGTTACACTCTCCATATTCATTTTTCTCTTTCACCCAAAAAGCCTCCATCTTATTCTCTCAAAATTCCAAGAACCAAGCAACCATTTTTCTTTCCATTTTCTCTTCATTGGTTCGGTCTCTACACCCAAATACACCATCACTCACCTACAATTTTCACTCTCATCATTTCCTAAAGCTAAACAATATTCTAAACACTTTTCATTTAGAAAGTTTTCCCAAAATCCCACTCTAAGTGCTTCAAAATCCCACTTTTACCTTACTTCCTTAGAGGTAAACTTTGATTTCTATGGTTTAAATTCATGTTTATGATTTTCTAAACCATGTTTGTTCCATGGTTTGTTTAATTTAATCCAACCATAGATCTTGAATCTACATGATATTCTAAGCAACTTTCATGTTGGAGACTTTCTCTAAATCATTCATCTTCATGGACTTTCTTCAAGAACAAAGTTATGGGGTTTTGAGGTGAAGTATAAGAAGACTTCATTTCTTCTCTTCTTTTTCATGATCTAAACCATGTTTGATCCATGGTTCCTCTTAATCAAGCTTAGTATACTAATTTCTATGTATTTTGTTTTGTATTTAAGAAGCCCTTGGTGGTGAAGGACTTGGAAAAAGAAGCAAATTAAGAAACTTTTGAGGATCTTCAAGAGGTAAGAGGGAGATCCATCTCACCGACCAAGTATGGTGGTGAGAGATGGTCTTATATTTGATGGATGGTGAATCCATGTGAGGATTCCAATCCATGGTCATGTAATGATTAATTGTATGTTTATGAGCTTTGATTTATTTTCTTATGCTTTGATTATTTTTGTCTATACTTAATATGCTTTGCATGATTTTATGGTTTTGATAGTGTGCTTATAATATGCATGATGAGTATATGGCATGTTTGTGATATCTATGATGAAATATATATATGTATGTCATGATGTGTGGATGGAAAGAAAACTAATCTTGGTCCCAATGGCCAAGGAAGAGCTACGATTTTGAGCTCCCAAAAATTAGAGTTCATGTTGAGATTTTTAAAGAATAAGGAAATTAATTTTTGGTCCCTAGAACTTAGTGAATTTTGGCCAAGACACCTCTAAATAGGTGTTCATAAATTAATAATTTCATGAAAGATGAAAATGAATGATTTGAAGAGTATGAAAAATAAACAAAGGGTTTGTTTTTCAAGAGAAACAAGAATGGAATTTATTTAAGTTAGAAGAAAATATTTCATGGTTCCAATGACCATCTATAAGGTTTTGATAATTTAGAAAAATGTTTTGATGTTATAAAATATAAGGATTTTTCAATAAGGATTTTTGAAAAGGGAATTAAAGTGTTATCAAGTGGAATTTTCATAAATAAAGGAAAAATGGATATTGAAGGTGTTGAACTTCAAATTATTTTAAAGAGAATTAATTTTAGAAGTGATTTAGAAATATAAAAGAAAATGTTTGTAACTTAAATTTACTAACGTAGAATTTATTTATTGGGTTTTGGAAAATGTTAGGAAATTTAAAGTTAGAAACAATAATTAAATCAACTAAATATGATTTTGTAAGACTAGATCAATAAAAAGTGATTTTGTGAACAAGAATACGGTCTTTGAAGAATTTTTATTGATTTATTTTGTGTAAAAAGATCCTAAGTATTTTTCTAAATATGAGTTTTGAATGAAATGGGCAAACATTGATTTTAAGGATTTGCAAAGAAAGTGAAAAAGGAATTGCAAAGAAAGTAAAAATAAATTTGAACAAATGGGTTTAGTTTTTATAACCATCGGTACTTCGGTTTTGAAAATAAAATTTTAATGATTTTATTTGTGTAAAATTATATCAATTTAGAAGAAAAAAATATTTGATGGTTTCAATAGTCATGTCCACGTTTTTGAAGGCTTGTAATGCCTTGATTTTTATGAACAAAGTGATTTTCAAAGTGGAAACGTAACTTGAGTTAATACAAGAATTTGGAAATAGAATTAGAGCATTTATCACTTGAGAATTAAGTTTTTGTAAACAATAATGTTTTTGAACTTCAATTTATTTTGAAGAATGTTGTGTTTGGAAATGATTTGGGAAAAATAAAGAATATAGTAATATTATGAAAATCTACTAACGTATAACTTATTTTTGAGTTTTGAAGTACGTTAGAAAATGTTAAGTTTTGAAACGTTGATTTATATCAATGGAAAAGTGATTTTGTGAATTATATTTTGGAAAAAGATTTCTTGAGTAAAGAAATGTGGAAAAAGATTTTCTTGAGTAAAGAAAATGTGTTAAATAAAGTATAAAGTCATATTATTTTGAGGAAAGTTGAAATGAAATTTTTGAAGAAATGAGAAATATTTTCTGTAATGGAATTGTGGTGAAAAATAATTATTTACGTATCTTAAAAATGTAATTTTTAAACTACGTGATTTGAAATATAGTAAAATATTTCCAAATGTTTGGAAATACAGTAAAATATTTTTATGCGATTTGAAATATGATAAAATATTACTACGCGATTGGAGATGCGTTGAAACATTTTAAGTGATTTGAATTACGTTTAAATATTTTACATAATTTGAACTACTGTTGAAAAATCACTATATGATTTAAAAGTGATAAAATATTTTTTACGTGATTGTGAAAATGATGGAAAATCACTATGTGATTTAGAAAGTGTTTTAAATATTTTAAGAATGATGGAAAATGTTTTATGCGACTTAAAAGAATGATTTTTAAGTTACGCGATTTTGAAAAATGATGGAAAATCATTACACGATTTGAGAAATGTATATTTTTATGTGATTGAGAAAAATGTTGAAAAATTTAATACGTGATTTAAAGGTGCAATGAAGAGTTGCGATATGAAAACGTAACAGAAACGTTTTGGAATTGTGAAAACGAAATGGAAATGTTGCACAATTTTGTGAAAACACGACGAAAGAGTTTTATAACTATGAAAATGTGATAATATGATTTTCTGTTGAAAATACAGTATAAATACTGTAGAACCAGTATATGGATGCTGTGTGAGAAAATGACATGTTTTGCCTGTGATTGGCATTTGGTGCATTATACATGCATTGGAAAGACATGTCTGTGATTGGAATTGGTGCATTATACGTGCATTGAAAAAAATATGCGTTGAAGCATATGATTACATTGAACAAATGAAATTGAAAAGATTTGGCCCTTTGGGGTTGGACTTGCACTGATATATTCGTGCATTGTATAAAATATAGCTAATAGCTATTATGGCCCTTGTGGTTGAAGAGGGAATGAGAATTGATAGTGAGGTCTATGATGGATCTTGGGGGCGTCGAGGCGCGGCGGTCGACTAGTGGACAGTTGGCGAGTACCCTGTGCCACTTGGCGATGCAGTCTGTTGCAATGCATTAACGATACCCGACAAGAACACGATTCTTTTCAACGACTGGGAGATTGTCTTTGGGCTAAGGTTGACAATTAACCAGAGCATTCTTCTCGAAATTTGGAAAACCTCCATGGAGTCGTTTTTGATAAACTGAGTCTTTATGCATATGCATAAATCTGAGCATTTATATCTGTATGATATATTAATTGAGGAATATTAGTTATGACAATTGTTTTGAATACTTGGATGATGATGATGATAATGTTGGAGGCATTATCATAATTATTGTTTATGATAATTGAATTGATAAATGATTGAATGATGATAGTTGATTAATGTTGATGACATAATCATAATTGTGGTATGATTTATCTGTTTGATATTGCTGTTTGTGTTATCTCTGTGCTGCCATGTTGGTATTGGTGTAGGTGATCTCACCTCTTTGTTATGCTGTTTTGTTGTGTCTGTACTATTAAAATCAAATAATAGAAAGATCGAGTTGTCTTAGACATAACGGGCGATGGATACTCTGAGATTGGTGACAACAATAAGGAGTGGACATTCAAGACTCGAAGGTGTGCAGTGTCGACAAAGGAACAGATGTCTGATACATCAAGATGGACAGAAAAAGGAATAAGTATGTTAAAGTTTTCCGTTAGTGTTGTACCGTGCTATTAAGTAGGACCCGTCATGGGGTTTGCTACTGTAAAAAAAAAATAAGTCTGTTAATTTTATATTTCTCTTTAAATTGTGTTATTAATTGGTGTCAATATTGCATAATAAATAGTTGAAATATGATTTTCAATATTACCTAATATTTTCAGTAAATTTACGTTTCAGTAAAGAAGGAATTTTGAAACCCATCTTTTATAACTCAAACTTTGTGCGAACTTATTTTCAGATTATGAGTCGGAAGTCAGAAATGTGATGCCCTAGCTAGGGTGTTACATTAGTTGGTATCAGAGCTAGGGTGTTACAAGAAGCATGGACATGAAACCTTTGGAGAAATGGAGTCTTGTTGTACACCTTAACATGCTTTAAGTTGTATTTTTCTAGCATTGTGTCTTAAAAGTGTCTTTACATATGGTAATATGCTAAATAAGTACACACCTTATTTGAAGTGGCATGTTTTATGATATCTTTGCTCTTGAACTTTTGACTAATCAGGTTTTTGAATGAATGTTTATGTTAGATATTTTTGTCTTGGTATTTATGTTCTTAAATCCATATCTAACATGATCATTGCTTGCCCTAAAATGCATATATAAGAGGAGAATTAGGAATATGTGACTACTTCATTTCATTCTTGATTGTCATGTGTGCATATTAAAATATCTTACTTGATCCTTAACTAAATTTGATCTTTTAGACCTGTTACACATGTTTTTTGATGTTTTATAATCGATTATCCTTTGTTGCTATTCGATTATCAACTTCTAGTAGTGCATGAAATGTGTTTTTATCTGACTATAATTTATTATCATATATAACTAATCGATTAGGACTTGATAGAATGCCTTGTTTGTGTGCCTTCTTTAGTCATAATCGATTATGGCCTTGGCCTAATTGATTATCTGAAGTGTTGGGTGTCCAAATCCCACACAAATAATCGATTATGAAATCGATTATGGGCATGCTATATGAAGGGGTGCAACGTTCCCTCCTTCACTTTTTTTCAAAAACTCTCTCTTTCTTCTCTCAACGCTCTATGCAGCTCTGCAACCCTAGCTCCTCTCTCTTAAAATCCCCAAATTCCACCATTAAACCACCTTTTCTCTCCACCTTTTTCCTTTCTTTGTGCAACCCACAACCTGAAACACCTTTCCCCTCTGTCAATTTCTCTTTCTCACGCACAAAACCCTCTTCCTCAAAACCCATCTTCTTCTTCCTAAAGCTTGCTCACTCACCTCCAATGGCTTCCACCTCAAACCCAAAGCGTGCGCGTACTAAAAACACACCCACAAATAACCCTCTGGACTTAAGCAGGCTAGCCTCCAACAATTACCAAATGAATAGGTTCAAGCGCCATTTCCTAACCAAAATCCTTGTCCAGTCAAAGTATATAGACTTAAACTTCTTTGTCCAGGAAAGGTTCTGGTTTGTTCCACTCCGGCAACACCAAAGGGTTATTCAGCTCTGCACCTACTAGACAAGGGTCTATCTAGATCTTGTGAAGATGTTCTACTGCAACCTACAAGTTAATGGTGATAATTTGGTGTCCAAGGTGAAAGGACATAAGATGGTGGTACAACCAAGGGAGTGGCTGGATATCTTTGGATTGCACCACCAAGGGAAGAAGTTCACGAAAAATAGCTACAAATACTGGGACGCATACAATCGGATGGATGTAATTCAGGAAATGCTAAAACTCGGCCTCGTTGTAGAATAGTCCAAACCCCCCACTACACACAACAAATTTGGCATCACCACGCTCAATCATATGAGGATGAAAAAAGAGCATGGCGTCTGGGTATATGGATATGAAGAGATTGAAGTTGAAGATGCCTTCAACCTTCCAATGGACGAGGAAGGTGCTACTGTTGAGGCTACTACTGCTGCTGCTACTCCTACACATGATGACCGGGTCTTGCATGTGATTGCTGATTTTCGGGCTTACATGGAGCATAGCATAGGTGTCATTTATGATCACCTAGATGCCCTGGAGTGACACCATGATGACTTGGAGCGACGCTTTCCACCACCACCATCGCCAGAAGACTATTAGTGTTAGGAGTCATAGGACTAGGATCTTTGCTTTTTGGCTATTGTTAGTTGTTGTTTTGTTGAACTTGAATGCAAATATACAAACTTATATGTAATTGGCTCTGTTGATTGATAAATGAATGAAAATATGCTTTTGAACTCTTTTATGTTTGCTTTGCTAAATATTAGGTTTGTTGTTGTTTTGGTTCTTGATGAATTGATTTGCTGCTTTGAATGAATATCAAATGTTGAACTTGAATGGATTTTAGCTCTATGCTTTTTTTTGCCCCCATCTTTTTAATCATGACAAAAGGGGGAGAAAATCTTGAATTCTTGAATTTGAGAAAAGACAAGTACAAAAAATTAAAAATGATATTGATATTCCAAAATTAAAGAAAAGTTGTCCATCTCTAATTAAAATAAACTATTACGATAAAGAAGGGGAGTAAGTTTGTCTAACAATCTTTGTGAATTCCAAGTTATAAACCAACTCTTTTCTCAATGGTTGTTTGTTATTATAAAAAAAGGGGGCAAGAATGTAATTGGCTATTGAATATTGTTTTGATGATAACAAATAAGAAGTTGATGGCAAGATCAAGTCCAAAATCTTTCAAGACTAGTATTAAGACTTAGATCAATTGTGAAGGTAAAAGAGTTCACACTTAAGCTCCAAATATGTTTTTTCAAGAACCCAAAATAGCATACATGTTTCCCAAGATGTTAAAATGACTTTTGAATTTATAAGGAATGACTTTTAAGTGTCTAACAGGTTGTTAGAACTCCTAGTGACATTTGGCTAAGTTTCAAAGCTGTTTAAACTGTTTTTTCAAAGGCCATAATCGATTATGGGGTTTCCCTAATCGATTAGCAAAAGTCTGAATGTCAGGTTTCAGTTCCATCAAGCCATAATCAATTAGAGTAGGGCAAATAGTTGATTAGACCACTTAAAAGACATTGTGCGCCTTCTGTTTTAAAAGCTCATAATCAATTACGCTATATGGCTGATCGATTAGGCAGTTCCAGAAACTCAATCCTTGTTGTGCTATTACGAGGATAATCGATTAGAAACTTGTCATAATCGATTATCTGAAATTTCAAAAGCAGAAATAAACAGCTAGTAAGCTGCATTTAATGCTCTACCCCCCCCCCCAAACGACTCTTTAATGACTTGGGTTTTAAATACAAGCCATTTGGGACTTTAGGGAAGTGAGGAAATCATTCTAAAATATATTGTTGAGCACTTAATACAAGCTTTACTAGCCTTAAACTTTAACACTTTGTTTTTAGCTTAAAAGTGTGATCATCCTTCTACTCATTGAATTTCAATTTGTATTATTCACTCTTTTAAGAGTTTCTTATTCATTTATTCTTTGATTTCCTTGTAAAAGGGTAAGGTATTCTTTAAGAAGAGAAAAGAGTGAGATATCCCTTGTATTGAAACTCAAACACAAAAAGTAAGGCATCCCAAAGGTGTATTAAGTGCTCTTAGTTGTAAAGGCAACAAACACATGTTAAAGCTTGAAATTTTAGTGAAAACTCTCAAATGAATCACTTAAAGAGTGTACATAAATCACAAGAGATGACTGAATCAAGATAAATCTCAAGTTTGTTATTTTCTACTCTAACTCCTTTACTTTTGTTCTTTGCTTTTATGCTTACTTAGATACCTTTTATCTTGGCTAACTTATTTGTAAATAAAGTGTTCAATATCGCCTATCTATTCACCTCAATTAATAACTTTAACAAAAATTAATAAACAGACATTTTTTGATAAATTTACAAAAATATTTTATAAACTCAATTTACCTTTATTGAATTTGAAACTACTTAGTAACAAAACTAAGCTCAATTTTGAACTTATTTATTTTGATATGAACTTATGTAACTCGTTTCATCTTGTACCATTTTAAATTAGTTTTAAAACTTGCCAAACACCCTCCTTAATATTATAATACAGGTGACCCAAAATAAAAATCTTCCCAATCTATGTTTGCTTTATTTGTGGGCACAAAAAATAGTGCAACAAATATCCGATATCGTATAAGTTATGGTAGGACGTTGTAGAATGATTCTAGAGCATAACATAGGTAGAAGAAATCTTGAACCCTGCAATTCACTTCAATGGGAGACGTGTAAGACTCCACTTCTCAAGTTTATCCTATAAGCGCCTGTATTAAAACAACAGCTAGGCCTTCAAATGCAAGGACTTGAATCAACATCAAATGACATTCTAAACCTCTCATCCATGCAGCTGCACGATCAAGTTAGTCTTGATATGGGATCAACAATTGCAACAATTCTTTAGATTTCATATATTTGGGTAAGTACACAGGTAAGTGAATTATATTTATGACACAAGATAGAAAACCCTTTAGTTTCATAAAGACCATAGTCCAAGGCAAAATCCACATTAAAATCTTCCTTGACCTAGACAAAAAATTTCTGATTACTATACCACCTCTGAAAATGTCACTCGTAATAGTTTCATATTGGCTGACCAGATCCGAATTTACAAAAGCTGAAGAATCATACATTTTCTGCAGCATCTCTTTGCGACTCTCCTGCACTCCGTGTAGCAGCCAACCTCTCCGCAGCCAACCTTTCTTCCAGAGCTCGGGCACCTCTTTCTCTGCAAGAAGAGGATCAGTGGCAATGGTAAGTTACTTTATGCAGTACAATTACTACAAGAATGCTGCAACTGTTGTTATTGCTGTTATTAATTTCTGAAAATAAAACTCAAATGTAGACAAGGAATCTAACAAGACTCCCCCCCCCCCCCTTTCTCCGAAAAAAACTTCTTCCCCAAACAGGATAGGAACAAAACTGCCATTTGCAAACGATTGATCAGGTAAAGAATAGTAACAGTTTTCAACCAAAAGAAAAAGAACAGAATCTTAATCAATAGTGCTCCACTATTAGCCTGAAATATGATTGCTCCACATTTCTTGGCAATTTTATGCTTGCTTTAGTTGGTGTTGCAATAGCACATGGAATGGCTTATAGAGCATGCTTCTTGAGTTGATGAACCCTCCTATCATTCCTAACAAATGAATCTTATAACATATCCAGATTCCAGTACAACTTTGATCTCACTACTTTTTCAAACCAAAAGAAAAGGTCAGTATTTTGCTACCACGGTAAAGTAGTTGATGTATTTTAAACTATTAATCGACAGTAGCCAGGTTTTTATTTCTAATTTTTTCTATTAGATTATTTACATTTTATGGAAACTAGAAAGTTGAGAATAAAAAATTATTTTCATTTTAGAGAAAATGAAACAAGAAAATGAAAGAAAAAGACAAAACAAACACTCATAACATTTACAAACAAATTTTTTTCTTCTTTCTTTGAGCTGAATCATTTAGCTGAAAGAAAGCCAATAAAGCCACCCAAAATGCAAAAGTTGATTATAGACCTGCATCTCTTTAATGTTTATTTATTTGATTGTTTCCTTATGTCATCCTTCACAGAAGCAATTTCTATTTGACAATATTTACAACTGATCTGATTAAAACTAAATGACAGCAATGTGAAATTACCGTCTCCTAGATGCCTCAACTGAGTCAGAACCTGGCAAAGGTTCACTTCCCAGAGTGTAACCTTGAACATCATTAGAAGCATCAGATCTTCCACAGAGCATTCGGTGAAATATTGATGCAATAGGGTCTATAACCGGTCTACAAAGCAAAAAAAACAAAAACCAAAAAATAAAAGTTATTTAGAACGATTACAGAAACTTACAATGAATCAATTATTTTTGCTACAAACTAAAAGCAGAATTTACCTTAAAAATTCTGGGAAAAATGTGGAGAATGCAAAATCCTCACTTGGGTCACCCCTAAGTTTTGTTTCTGGTTTCGTCTGCCAGTATCTAAGGTAAATCCAGCTTATATATGTGCCAGATATTATGGTTGGAAGATATGCTGCAGCCTCTAGTGACCAGAAGCTAACACCAATGAAAAGCAATAAAGTGATAGATGGCAACCACTGAAGAGACATGGAAGTGGCAACAAATTTAGGGCATCTGCATAAACCAATGGTTGCTGAAAAGTAACGAATTAGAAGAAACAGGGGAGGACTATCAAAACCTTTATCTTTATCTTGAGGAAAGGAAGCTCTTGATCCGGTATAATTTGCTTGATGCCAACCAAGAAACCAGATATAACTCCATGAAATCCAGAAAGTGGCATGTAACTAGAACATTAAAGAAGAGTATAAAGATCAAAAGAATGTGTTCAAGGTGGAAATGGAAAATAGAATGTCTTTTAAGATTAAATAGATAGCATAGAAAACAAGTAACTTGAAAGTCTGAGGGCCAAAACAATACTCTTGTTCCAATTTTAAATAAATATAAGCTTTAGCTTAAATACCGCACCAACAATGTTTTCTACATGTTAAAGCCAAAAGAGCATAAGTAATCCAGCTTCAAATGGACCTCCATTTAGCTTTTAATATAAAAAAATGGAGAGCCCAACTGCAGCGCAAGTGTGGGAAAGAGGGAAATCTAATAAACAGAAAGACAAATACGACAGAAAACAGCATGAGCAACACAAAGAAAATATCATCTCAGATGCTAATGGGTTTTATATACTTACAGGTAATTCTCCTGCCTTGTGATGTAGTATAAGGCAATAGCAGTGATGAATAAACACACTGAAGTTAGAAAGTTAACCACAAAGATGAACTTCAAGAATTCCCTGGAACCCCATATTGGTTCAAGCAGTTTCCCAATAAACAAGAGACCGAATGTGCTGACCACTACCTATAAAATTTTACAAACTATGTTAATTGTGAAGTTTTCCTTCAAGCAACAGATACAGCTCAGCTAATACAATGAGTAGAGTACACAAACATATTTTGAGAAACAGTAAGTGCATACCCCATATACAGATTGTTCAATGTAACCAGCTGTAATGAGATTCCAAGTAAATGGGATTGTCCTACAAAATGAACCGAACAGGAAAATAACTTCCAAAATATCAATGGTGCGCTACATAATCACTCTTATATGGAGAATTGTGCAACAAGCACAGTTGTCAAAAGAATAATGTACGTCTTGATTCAGATAGTTACATCTATACTAATATAATATAGCAAAACCCAAGTTTGGCGTCTTTGTGGTCTGAAAGAAACAACCATTTTCCTAAAAACTAGGAAATTATGGTTAGCAGGTAGCTATTAGAAGTTTTAAAACTTTACTTCTATCTACTCTTGGTATAAAAAAAGGCGGAGGGGGAAGGGGGGGGGGGAGTTTTGATTAGTTAACAGTTATTAGAAGTTTCAAAACTCTTCTTCTCTGTCTACTTTGTACATGTCAAGATTCAACTATATATTAACTACAAGTAAGTATCATTTAATTTCTTCATATGTGCATTCTATGGCATCAAAGCAAAATGCTTTTGATAAAAACAATGTCATGAAGACTAATGAATCCATATGGATGACTGCTTTAACAGCATATAAACTTGATGCAACAAAAAGTATCTGATGTTTCTTACAGTTTAAAGTGGCATAATGTTAGGCAAAAATAAAAGAACAAAGTTGACATAATAGTAATCCTAACCTCCTAAGAGAGCAATCAACAAAAGCACCCTCACTCAACTATCATCATGTGGCCTCTTCTTAAAAATAGCAGAAGAAAGTGAACTAACAGGAGACAACTTGCTGAGCCTACTAAAGCATTACAACTGTCTAACAGAAGACAAATTTCACTTCATGCTACTTGCTTCAGCCTGTATTTCATACTTACTCTTGCAAAGTAGTGGTTTTGCAAAGTAGTGGTTTTGCAAAGTAGTGGTTTCACTTGTGTTACTTTGTCTGCTGTGGCATTATTTTAGTACTTTTTCCACTTGGCATTCACAGTAACAAATGGAGAAGCACTCAAGCACATGACTTCCCCAAGGGCCATTGATTTCACATCCTTCTTCATTCAACAATTAGTGGCAAGCAGTTACTATAAAAACAGAAGTAGGTACTGTCCAAGCAGCATAAGCAGGCCCAAGCACAGGACTAAAAACTTCTCAAGCCCAACGTACTACTATTACGTTGCCTTAATAGCTTAACCTTATATACCCCAGCAATCATCTTTTCCCTTCAATTTGGAACTTGAGGTGTTAAATTCTCCCTTATACATGAGATTGATGATGTCATCAAGCCCACTGGATGTTCAAGATCCTCCCTAAGCTAATGCAAGTCTCCAGTGGCAAGCCCATGAAAGGCAAGGCCCACTGTGCTGCTGCTACCATCCTTGATATTGCAAAGCCCCCTGTATACCTTACTGGATGAGGATAATATTGAGAATAAAACAGAACCCTCACAGGCTACTACCACAAGCAGGTTGTGCTCTAATATCATTTCTTATGAACCAAGTACCTAATGTTCAAACAACTTTACTAGGCCCACCCACATGTGCTCAAAAAACTTAAGCCCAAGCTACACATGACTTGCTAACTGCACTTTATACACTCCTTCTAGCACTAGCTTGACTCACTGGTGTGCAACTCATGTCACATTTTCCTCCAATAAAATGCTTGATGTCCTCATCAAGCCCAGTAAATTTAAGATCCTTCCTAAGGGGAAGGAGGCTTACAGAGAAACAAGCAATCGCATGCAAAATCCACCTCACTACTGTCATTATACTCATATCTGAGGTCACACAATAGCTCCCAGCAAAACTTAAACAATAGAAGGTTATGCATTTATATCATTTGTGAAAACTCAAGCAGCCACAATCTAATGAACTTGATTGAGAGCAACCATATGGCCAAAAAATGCTTATGCGTTAATGGATATGGCCAACAAATGCCTTATATATCCAATACCACACAGTCACACAGTTGTCCCATACTTCCATCAAGATGGAACTTGGGCTTCTGACTAAATTGCCAAAACACAATAAAATTAGGAAGAAAATGAAGTGACAGGAATAAAACTGTACACTGTACAATAAAAATCAAATAAGATAATAAAATAAGAAGGTAAAGCAAAATTTACACACACATGGAGATAACTGACTCAAGACACACGAGAAGTAAATCGCAATTGCAATATAATTTTCACTCATCTAGACATAACCTTTGTAACATTATTGCCTAATTATCTATCATTCTTTAGGACTCAGCTTTTTAGGATTTAAAGACTTCCAATTGTTGAAGGGTCTACAACCTGATAGTCAAAATTCAACAACTAGAAACTATGGACTCTTGGTTAAGAATGGCGGAAAGTTTTAGCATTCATGAAAAGTAAAGAGACCAAACAGTAGCTAAAATCAAATATACAATTTATGCATCCTGTATTATGAAATTCATAAGTTACAAAATGCAACATGCCTTCTAATCCGTCCCCTTTTATTCTATAAATAACATTATAGAATTTACTTTTCTTATATAGTCCCACATTTATATTACTTCCCAATATGCATAGTTGAGGAGGTAAATAAAAACAAAGGGACGCCAACAGCATTGACAAAAGAAACTACAGAAAACCACTTAAACTTCTTGTATTCAAGAAAGAAAGCAATTATTGTTTCTTCCGTTAAAGAAAAAAAAAGAAAAAGAACCGAAAATGTTAAAACACTGGAATCGTCTGTAGGCAATTGGAAAACAGCTGTCAAAAACCCATAATAAAACCAAAACAGCTGTCTAAACGCATAGAAACATTCTAACAAGCATTGGAAGTGAAAACTAAGAAAATTAACAGCCATCAACCGAGGAAATTTTGGATAGGTAAAGAGTTTCAGGATTTGAGAAATGCAAAATTGCAAAATCAGTTGGACACAAATCAAGTTTCAGTCCAAGAGACTAACAAAATCCCCAAAAGAAAACACAATTGAAAACCCCGAAATCAATAGGTAATAATTAACTATAGGGCTTTTCTAAGTGCCGTCACTTGTTAAAGAATTCAAAATAAGAAGTTTTGCATAAAAGGTAGAGCTTTTTCAATTCTTAATATATTAAATAATCTACTTTTTATGCAAAACTTCCTATTTTGGATCTTTAACAACACATAACTATATAGGGGTCAGTGTGTTACATGCTGAAAAACACGGCAAAAAATTCAATAATGACTTTTACACGAAAAACTCATCCCTGAAATTTTCACCCATTTTTAAGGGCGTACCAAACTGACAACATAAACCTCATAGCATTTGATACAAAACACTTTGCAATTCTTATAACCACAGAACATAAATTCTAGTCCCTCGTTACTCAAATTCAACGACTTTAACTCATTTTCGTTTAACCAAGGGAAAACCAAGAAACCATAACTGACCCAATTTCAGGATCAAACAAGCAAATGTTGTACCTGGCGGGAATGAGGGCAAGGTAGTTAACAGCTGAAGGGAGGAGCTGAACCACAATGTGACCGCCAACTAGCACCACCGCAAGACCCTTGCACAGCTTAGTGAACCCGGAGAAGAGGCCCGTGCCCTGAAAATCAAAGATTTAGTCAAAAATTCGAAATGGGCAACCTTGAAATTCTTGGGATTTCAAGAATTGAAACGAAGACTTCGAGATCTGATTCGAGAAGGAGTAACGAGGATCAGATTCAAAGAATAAGGGAGAGAGGGAGGAAGTGAGTGAAGTGATACCCCTGAAAGCGCTGGCGTGCTCATGGGACTCGGATTTCAATGGCGGTGATTGGAATCTGGGAGTGGAAAATGAAGAGATTTGGTTGTTTTTGCTGAAGAGAATAAAAAGAGAACAGAGTGACGTTTTTTATGGCAAGGTTAGGTGGGGTCAGGTGTAGGACTGGCAAGAGGGTACGTGACATTCACGATTTGAGAGTTGACACACTCATTAATATGTAGGCAAAAATGTTTTTTAACACATTGGATGACATTTTACCGTCATTTAGTGCTTGAGTGTTCGTCATTATTTTCGAATTGGAAAATGATGCTGATATATATTTTTTTAAAAACATTACTATTTATATCTTTGTGGATGGTGGTGATTAAGTGAGAGAAAGTAATAAGAAAAATAATATAATTAATGATATTAAGAGAAGTGTAAAAAAGATGTATGTACTATTTGTGGTAAGAATATCATTGTTGTTTCGTATATTATATGAAAATTTTTTTATTCGATATTATATCTCAATGTGAATGAGTGGTAAAAATAAGTCAGACTATCTATCAGGGGTCTATGACCTGATCTACTTGAAATTTGACCTGATCTATTTGAGATTTGACTTATTTACTAAACAAAATAGATCAATTTTTTTTAAAAGTCTATTTAACTAAAAAAATCAGATCTTAAATCATCTAATAAGCCTTTTAAGTCTGACAAACCAAGTTAAACTATTTCACTATATATAATATAATATATATTATTATAATTATAATAATTATAATTATTAACTTATTATAATATATTTTTAATTAATTTTTAATAAAAATTAATAAATAAAACTTAAGTTAATAAGTTAAAATAGAAATAATATATTTATTAATATATTTAATGTAATATATTTATTAGAATAAAAATAATAAGTTATCAACTTAACATTCGTCCCCTACTTTTATAGATGATCACTACTTTCTTACTCTAGTCTTTAGTTGACGTGAGACTTTGAGATATATGCCTCTAATAATTTTAAAACTTGATATATCTCCAAGTCTCACATCGACCAAAGATTAGAGTAAGAAAATGATGAGCATCTATAAAATTAAAAGGTGAGTGTTAAGTTATAATAAAGGTCTATTGGCTTTAAGTAGGCCCGTTGATTTATTTTAAGGCTTAGGTCTGTTAGCCTATGTAAAGACATATTGACCTATTTAAAAATAGGTATATTAGCCTATATAAAGGCATATTGACCTATTTAAAGGCTTAAGTCTATTAGCATATGTAAAGGCATATTGCCCTATTTAAAAATAAGTATATTAGCCTATATAAAGGCATATTGACCTATTTAAAAGTATGTTTGTTGGCCTATTTAAAGGCCTCATTGAGTATGTTTTTAAATAAACTTTCAGACTCAATCAGGTTTTTAAAAAGACTAGGTCAAACCTTAAAAATTGGCCTATTACAAGTTCAAAAGTCAGGTTCAGGCTTTATAATTGAAAAACAGGTCAAGCCTGATTAAGGTAAAACCTGACTTTGCCTGACTTTTTCCACCCCTAATGTGAATTAGATGTTATTTAGGTATTATATTTTGAGTATTTAAATAATAAAATTTATATGAAGAAATTATTTCTCATGTAGTTAGTCGTATCACGTTAGATTAATCTACTTCTTTGATTCAATAGAAGGTAAGTCATTTACATCAAAATTAACTATTCATAAAAATATTTTTTATAACTTGATCTTAAAAAATTAACATATGTTCTGGATCATGATCCGGGATCCCTTCTAGCGGATTAACCTGACACGCGTACAACTAGACTCCACTCTAGAAAACACGGCAAGAGCCTTGATGGCAGTCCGGACCTCAGAGCCATGCACGTCGAATAACATTGAGTCGTAGTATCAAGATTGCTAGATTGGTACAGATGGTATATCCCTAAATATCCGTAACTGTTAATCATTATTTTACAATATTATAAGACTCATAACTGTCTCAGACTGCTAAGTAGCTTTCATATCAAAGTTCCTAACTTATAGGGATTTACCTCAACAATAATGAGATGATAATCTCTATCAGGATACTAATCCTGAATAATTGCATTCAACACAAATTGCATTACGATTCTATACACGTTCTATAAGTACCAGACTAAGTAACATTAAACAAGTATCAGTAAATTACTCATTGCATAATATCCTACTTGTACACAGTCTGACTTGAGCGTTAGAGTTCCTTTGCAGTTACTCACCCCTGTCTCAACAAGCGGTCGCTGTTACTCAAGGAGGAAACCACCGCAACGTACCTATCTCAAGTATCCTCTGAATCCACTTCAAAACAACATAATTAAAATTTGAACATATAATCATATGCTACTCACATATTATATGCTCTTCTATGCTTATCTGAACCCTTAAGTTTCTTTCTAATGGTAATATCATACTATAGTATCAATTCATTAAAATTATAATATGTGGAGGATATAAATATATTATGTTATATTCAATTTAAAATATTATATAATAAAATCTTAATAAAAACTTAACTGTTGAATATGATTCTCTAAAGATATTTAATAGTTTTTTCATATTGTGGGAGTGATTGAGATGTCATACAAAAAAAAATGCATAAAAATGTATGTAACAAAACTATAAGACTAGAAAACCTAGGTTGCTTGGTTGAACTAGCATTAAGGCAATGTTTGGTTCAAGTTTTAGAAAAATACAATAAAACGTAATTTGTAGAATAATAATATTGTCATGAATGCTATTACTCAAAATAATGATTATCACATTTGGTTGACTAAAATATTATCAAGAATGACTCTAATTACTAATAGAAATAAGGGGTGGTTGGATTTCAATGCTTAATGACTGGCAACAATAATTAATGTCGTCGGGCACCGTTAACAGCCGAGCAAGGGAAAAAGGTGAATGGATTTTAATGACCAACAACGATGGCTGAGATTTGATGATTGGTGATGTTGGCCAAAGTCGTTGACCACCGTCAATCCCTGGTAGCAGCAGATTGTAGTCGGGCTCCGGCAACCAACGACAGCAGACAATGGTCGATGGTTAGTAATGGTCTCCGCCGATAACGATTTGATGGCGGTTAGTTGATGATGACATGGTAATAAAAGAATAGGTATTTTGAACATTTCATATGACAAAAAAATTATCATATCATGGGAATGAAACAAATGCACCTATGGAAGTGAAAGTGTGGGGATGTCAAGCAAAAATCATTCACAAGAATCAATTTTGGATTGGAAATTTTTTTGAAATCTTGTACCAAACATGAGAATTTAAGAGGGTGTTTGGTTTATGAAAACATTTCTTATTTTCATTATCAGAAAACCATTTTCATCTTCAATTCTTCAATTTTTTAAAAACATGTTTTTTTTCCTTTTGTTATTTTCATTCCAAATAATCCATTTTCAAATAGCCCACACCATGTATGGCAACAAGAGGAAAGCTTTGGTGGTTGCCCTATGCCGGCCTTGAGAAGTACTTGCTACTTTCTTGGCCAATGCTAGAGGAAATCAGCATGAAAAGTATTAGAATATTTAGAATATATCTCGAGATTAAATTAAGCTTGATTTTGTGTTATCTTTAAGATTTGATTTGAACATAATTAGAGATACTATTTTAATTATATTTGATTGTATTTCTTTTTTTTTTGTACAGGTATAAATAAAGAACTCTCTTGTAGACACTGATTATTCAGAGAATATATAAAAATTTTATCCAAACTTTTCTCGTGTCCCCCATCCTCTATGACCTGTCTTATCACTATTCCGCTACCTAGTTCCTGAAAATTTGAAACTTTGATTTGTCACCTCTCCTGTCGTGTTCTCTTTCTGACATCCTCTCTCTATCTCTATGTTGTCATTTTCTCTCTTATATTCGTAGTTAGCTCCATCTCTGTTGCGCTCACTTTCTCTCTCCTGGTGGTAGTTGGCCCTATCTCCGTTGCACTCCTTCATTGAGCTCCTTCAGTATGCTCCTAATTAGTTTCACCTAATCCAACCTCTCTTTTTTGCAGATTAACTCTATTCTGACCCAATTTTATGCAGTTTGGCCTCTGTCTTCATCCCAAATGCACTGGTTCATCTCCATCTCAAAAGCAGTTGTCAGCCACTATCACACTTTGATTGTGTGATAGTGGTTCTTTTTCTTTTAGTGTGTTTAATTGTAACAAGTTAAAGTTTGAGGAGGATTGTTAGAATATCTAAAATATATATCGGAATTAACTTATGCTCGATTATGCATTATCTTAAGGATTTGATTTGAACATAATTATAGATACTATTTTGATTATATTTGATTGCATTCATTCTTTATATAGATTCCCTCTTATATAAATAAAGAACTCTTTTGTAGACACTGATTATTCATAGAATATATAGAAATCTTCCCTAGACTTTTTTATGTCCCTATTTCTCTTTTTCTAACAAAAAGGTTTTTTAGTTAGAGTTTCACTTGGGACACCAACGGCGGAGCCAGGCCAGAGGTTAGAGGAGCACTAATATTTTCTTTAAATGTTATCTCTATAATTTGGATGATAGATAAAATTTTATGATGTAAACTAAAATATGCTGAAAGATTTTTTAAGTTTGTCATAATTCTTTGTTACATTAATTAAGCGAAATTTTGATATTTGTCATGAGAAATTAATTTCTTTTAACAAATTTATCCTTGTCAACATACCCTATTAAAAATATTACAATTAGCATCATATTGCTTAATCAATTTATTTAAATAATTATAAGTATAACACTTAGAGTATTCAATAAAACTACACTATATAAGCTTAAGTTCTAAATATTAATAAACTCAAACTGTGAAAGTAAAAATTAAAAGCATTAAAGATATATAAAGAGAACAACTAGAAATTTGTATCTAAAGTAAAGAAAAATAATAGATACAAATAAAAAAAAAACAACAACTACATAACAAACCTAAAAGCTCCCAAAAATAGAAGCTCGTGCTTGAAAAATTTCAGAGTAAGGGTTTGTTTGAGAAAACTAAAAATTATAAATTATGTTGATAATCGATTATTTTTATAATCGATTTATTTTTATGTTTAGATGCATTAACTGTAAAATGATTTTAAATTAATATGATTCGTTTAAATGATATAAAAAAATCACTTTTATGTATTAAATTACTAAAATAAGTATAGAATGATTAAAAAATTATTTGATTGAGAATAAAATAGTAATTATATATCAAAGTGTAAGAAATAATTTATAAATTAAAATCATAAGTTTCAATATTTAAATTTTATGATTATTAGTTGAAAAAAATTATTTTACATTAAATTTCGTGTAAATTTTTTTTAAAAAATAATCTTTTTATCTAAACATAATAATTATTTTATAAAATAATTTAATCCTCTAAAAATAAATATTTGGGAAAGATTTAATCTTTCTCAAATATGCTCTGAGAGTCAGAAAATTAATGAGTACAATGTACCTATGATTAAGGAAAAGAAAGATTTTGATCGATTGAAAAAGGAGAAAGCAAGGGTACTAACTTTTTTTTAATTATTATTATTATTTTAAAAAAAAGAATGTGCTCCCCCTTCCCCTCATCTTAATGTGCTTAGCCACTGGGTAGCGCTTAACCTTGGAGAAAAATTCAGAGCACTGTCTGTGTGTGGTTTTTGATTTGGAAGACCCAAGATGCAATTGTTGCTCATATCCAACACACTGGCCTTTATCAGCTTCCTGCATTAAGGTTCAACCTGGGTGAAATAATTATCCGATAAGGACAGGTTACCATTGTTGCAGAGCTCTGGCAGCTGGCAAACCATATCTGAAACAGTTCCGTAAAACTGGTTGTGCCCCAAATTCAAGAGCTAAATCTTCACCAAATTCGTTTGTTGACGTTGTTAAGGGTGAGTTAGAGCATCGTGGTGAGCGAATCCGTTGAGCGTAATTGGACAAAGAAGAAGATGAAGTGGGGGTGAGTTGGGTTTCTTGTTGGTGAGAAGGTTCGAGAAGTTCGGGGCTAAAGGAGAAGACTTGGTGTTGGAGGGCTTAGTGGAGCAAGAAAGAGACATCAAGAACAGTAGTGGAGAACTCAAAAGCCTTTGATGGTGAGGTGCGAGATGAAGTGGGAGACGGAAGAAGAGAGAGTGATGGGCAGTGCTACGGTGAGCACAAGTGCTTTGGGTTCAAAGGGACAAACCATTTCTAGTTTTGCTGATAACTTGGAAAGAAAGAAAGAAAGCAAATGCTACGGAAAAGAAAACCAAATGTAATCATAATTTCAAAATTGCCAACACGTAAAAGTGAAAACATAAGAAATGATATTTTAGTGTTTTCAATATTTTTGGAAATGCAAGTTTAATTTCCTAAATATGAAAAATAAAACCAACATTTCAAACACATTTTCACCCACATTTCCGTTTTCATTTAAAATGCAAACAAGAAACATCTAAACCAAATGCAACCTAACATTATGATGTAAAGATTCATAAAAATGGGGAAAAAAAATTATGAACCAAACACCCCCACATAAAGGTTGCAAATGGACGGATTTAATGGATTATAAATCAGATTATAATAAATGATTAAAAACTAAAAAATAAATACATAAATGATTAATACATTTAAGATTCTTTAAAGAATATTATGAAAATTCAATCCATCCTTACCCAATTAATTAATGGATATCTAATCCATTATTATTAAATATTTTTAATGAATAAATATTTGATGAGTGAAAAATTATTTAAAAACCTAGACTTCTTATAATAGACTAATTAAGGAGAATGTGCTAGTTGGCCTAGCCGGTAAAGTATTTTGCAAATAGACTTTTGTCATTATTGATTAAGAACCTTAACTTTATTAAAAACTTTTATTAATAAAAATTGTTGAAAAGATAAAAATATCTAACTTGACATATAGAAATAATTTATAACATGAACAAAACACGTGATAGATATGGCATACAACTTTTTTTTTATTGATAAATGTTATCAATATATTTTTCCATTAAAATTTAGGTATTTAATTAGTTTTTTACACTAAAATTAAGGTCCTTAATTGACAAATTTTAAAGTTATGGTGACTTATTAGTTATCATAGTAAAGTTAAGGTCTTTGTCAATATTTATAAAAGACCCATCAATAAACTGGGTAATGAAGAAGTTAACAATTTTGATGTCCAACGACGATTAAACCAGGGTTGAAACTAGTTTTATACATAATAACTATAAAGTTTATAATTATTTTATAGTATGTAAGGAAAATAATATACATATTTATGTATATAAATAAAATCATAAAAAACAATTAAATATATATTTAATATAATTAAAGTGATTTATGACACATATATTATAAGTCGTAGAAGTACATTGAGTATATCTTAAACTATATAGATATATCTAAGTATATTTTTATGAAAAAATTCTAAATATATGTCTAAATTAGGAGCAAATCAAAGACTAAGATAGTAAGATCTACTCACTAAAATCAGCTTATCATTTAATCAAAATTTGTCCTAACAGTGATGTTGGCCCTAGTGGATCGCAGCCTAAAATTGAGCTCAACTGGAAAAAAATAAAATTGAAAGCTAAACATTCCCCCAATAAAACTAAACATCCTATGGCGTGCTTTAAATAATGCCCACCCAACGAGGCAACAAATATCCCATCGAGGTGTGCCATGCCAATCGACTTGCCATGTATGACAACAGAGGAAACCTGATTAGAATTAGATTATGAGAGTTACTTGTGTAGGTATGAAATGATGAACTTTTTTGTAATAATGCCACAATAACAACAAGTGAAGGGATGGATACATGCAAAAGGTACTTTAATACTCATATCAGTAAGCATGCAAGAAGAGTATAGTGAGGTTTAGGGATTAGCTCATACATTGTCTTTCTTGCTTACTGTATTTCTATGAGTGTTTTAGGATATGTGGTATCTGAGCATTCAATATGTGTCGAATGTTACTACCTGAGATCGTGGCGACACAATTATGAGAGACAGGGTCGTGGAGACAGTTAGTCCTTTATGCTTATTCCCCTGCTTGTACGGGATTTTATCAGGATTCATTCTTGTCGTTACGCCTGATATGTGGGTTACTTCATGTGCACTGTACATCTGGGTGCCAACTCAACGGGTCGGGTTGTTCTAGTTCTATGGACCTGTAACTCAATTCAGAGTAGTTGCCCCCAACTTGGCGCTTATATGGACAACAAAGTGTCAAGACACGAATTCACCTAGAGCACACAATGCGCGATGGACAAAAAGATCCGAGTTATAATATTGATGTCAGATCTCACGATATTTTTCTAAATGGCCAAGGTCCGTGATGTATCATAGTAGGCTCCTAAGGTTAATGGGCAAGGTCGGGCTCTTGGTTGGATCGCTCCGTTTACATCATTGTTCCGTTATCCAAGGTATGCAATGAGTTACCCCCACGTGTAGTTGGTGAGGTCTTGTATCATTTCTCCCATATTTGGACCGAGGTTTGAGGCATTGTTACATTGTGGTGGCTCCTTAAGGGTCCATAAACAAGGTTTAGTGTTCTGGAATGCCATGTGATGATCACATGTTTTATACATTAATAAGCCTTCATTTTTAGTCATTTACACTCTCCATGTACTTAATTGACTGAGTTTGATTATATTTTGTAAGTTTGGACTCAAATTGGACTTAATTGAATTTTTTAGCATAATTTACGTCTTGCACTGTTTCTTTATTTAGGCTATATCTTAGGATGTAGGTGGCCAAATGAGGTGATTCTGTTAGTATTTGAAAGATAAAAGAGAGATATACAACTTTCATGAAGACTTCAAAGGCCCAATCACACGAGTAGATAACTCAAATTGGGGTTGAAGCAAGAACTAGAGTGCTGTTCCTGACAGATTGATCTATGTGTATTGTTCATGCCATATCTCGGCTATAGGATGTCAAATAGGCTGAAATTTTGATAGTTGATATTTAAGACCCAAATCTACAACTTTTATGTTGAACACTTTTCCAGAATCTGAGGTCTAATGGGTTATATTGGGCTTGGAAGTCAGAATAGAGGAGCTATCGCTGGACCTGAGTAGTATGCAGTAATCAGATCATATTTTGAGTTGTAGGAATGATTTTGGGCTCAAACCAATGACATTTGAAAGCTAAGATCCAGGCCTACAACTTTCATGAAGACCACTTGGTTCAAAAATGACGAATGCAATGACTTCAGAGCTAAATGATTTCAGAGACAAAGAATCTTTATAATTTTTCATTCACTAAAGTCATTTGGCATTTTCCACTCATTTTTCACTCATCCACTCACTAATGACTCAGCCCCCTTGTCATTTTGTATCTCTAATCCTCTATAAAAGGGAGCCTTAGCAGATCATTGAGGGTGTTAGGTGGGAGGTAGCAAAATGATGCTAATTTGTTACTAGGTTTTCTTATAGTAATTTTTCTTTGTTCTAAATTGAAGTCATGTTCTTCTTTTTCTTCTTCTCTCTTTCTTTCTTCTTATCTATGAGTAACTAAGTTTCATTTTGCTTGGGTGAAAGAGTGAAGCTCTTGGTAATGAAATAAGGTTAGATTAATTTCTCTCTTGTGCTTAAATAATATATTTTCAAGTGGTTATTATACGTATTGTATTTTGTTTCCAATCAATTTAGAAACTCTTCTTGTAGAGTAGAGTTCTTGATTTATTGTAGATAAGAGATTGACACAATGAATACTTTAACTCATTTACAAGTGTTGATGTTAGAAACTCTCCTTGTAAAGTGGCGATCTTGATTTGTTGTAGACAAGATTTTGGCACAATGAATGCTTGATCCCATTTATGAGTGGTGGTATTAACAGATGATTAAAGGAATCATAATATAATTACGTATATAATTTTTAATGAACTTTGAACGTTGTATTTTTTGATTGGAACCTCCGTTATGTGTGGATTCTAATTGAGTTATAAAAGAATTAATCTTGTCCTTAATTTATTTACTAAGAGTGGATCTCCTAACCCAAGCAATTCCTTTTTATTTGTGACTAAGTTTTATCACCTTTATTGTTGTAACAAAATATTTTTCTTACGTCAAATAAATTTTTCTTCATCAATTCCCTGTGAATCGACCTCGAACTCCTGAGAATTTATTACTTGAAATAACCTGCACTTGAGTTTGCAACTTTTAATCTGCATCAAGTTTTTGGCGCCGTTGCCGGGGACTTGATTTGAAAAATAAATTTATGGTGTAAATATTTTGTGTATATGTTCTACTCTTTTAAATTTTTTTTGTACTTACTAACGTACTAACTTAGTGGGGAAAATTCTCCCTAATTTCTCTGTAATCTTTAATCATTAATGAAATAATCTTTCTTATTCTCTTCTCTCTTGCCGGAGCAAAAAATCGACTTGTCGATTCTCTCGATTTTCATATTTTAAATTTACTTTTTGTACTTTATTTTCTATATATTATTTTCTGTACTTTATTTTTTGTATTTATCTTTGTCATTTATTTTTTGTTATTTATTTTCTGTCATTTATTTTTTTGTTTACTAACTTACTAACTCTCTTACTAACTATCTAACTTTTTACTTTATCTACTTCTAACATTTTAATTTATCTGCATATTAACTTTTTAATTTTTCTGTTTGTTAACTTATTTGGTAGTTAGTTTGTACCACACCCTTGTTAATATATATTTGGTGGCTAGTTTATACCACATCTTTGTTAATATTTAATGGACGATTTATACTGCTAGATTGTACAATTTATTTTATATTTTAAATTACTTGTTTATGCTTAATTAGTATCGTGATTAAAATTCTGGTCGTTTGGTTAAAGTTAATCCTAGTACTTTACATATTGATTTGTCTGAATCATAATCACACACATCAAACATAATGGCTAAAAATGAAAGTGTGCATGATGAACATGAAAATCAACCGTTGCGAACCATGCGTGAGTATTTGCAACCATCTCGAAATTCTAGTCCATCATGTTTTATCTTTCCACTTAATGCTAACAATTTTATATTTAAGCCAGGTATGATTTATTTACTTCCTAACTTCCATGGTTTAGAATCTAAAAGCCCATATTTACATTTAAAAGAATTTGAGGAAGTATGTACCGCTTTTCATGATCAAACTTGCACTGAAGAGGTTGTTAAGCTTAAATTGTTTCATTTTTCTTTGAAAGATAAAGCAAAAAATTGGCTTAACGCTTTGAAACCAAGATCAATTAGCACATGACAAGAAATACAAGGTGAGTTTTTAAAGAAATTTTTTCTAACACATAAAACTAATACTTTGAAAAGACAAATCCAATTTTTTTTTTCAAAATTCAAATGAAGCATATTTTCAAAGTTGGGAACATTTTAAAGATTTGTTGAATTCTTGCCCACATCATGATTTTGAAAAATGGCGCACTATAAGCTTCTTTTATGAAGGGTTACACCCGAAACTAAACAATTTGTGAAAACAATGTGCAATGATGAGTTTCTTGATAAAGAACTTGAAGAAGCTTTAGACTATTTAAACCATTTGGCTGAAAATTCTCAATTTTGGCATGGTACTAATCCTTCTGAAAATTCAATTAGATCTAACATTGCAAGTGCTAGTAAAGAAAAATATCACCTTAGTCAAGAAGAAGATCTAAATGCTAGGTTTGCCAGCTTGGTTAGAAAGATTGAAGCTATGGAATCAGGGAAAGTAAAAAAATCAAATCTGTGTAAAATGAAGAAATTTGTAGATTTATGATGAATTGGGACATTCAACAAATGAATGTCTAAAAATTTTTATTTTTAAAGAAGTTGTGCATGAGCAAGTAAATGCAGTGAACAATTTTAAAAAGTCATTCACTTCTTCTTTTTCAGATACATATAATCCAGGATGAAAAAATCACCCAAACTTCAGTTGGAGGACCAACAATCAGGCACAATTCATGCAACCACAACCTCCTCAGGCACAACAGGATTCACAAAATTCTTAAGAATATGCACCTTATGTCTCACCATATAGGAAAAACCTTGAAGGAACATTACATGCATTCATGGAAAAGCAAGAGGCCATTAATAACCAAAACACTCAAGCCATGATTGACATAAAAGACACTCTTACTAAACTTTCTTCTGCACTTACCATTCATGAGAAAGGAAAGTTTCCCTCTCAACCTCAACCAAATCCCAAGAGTCTGTATAGCCTAAATGAGGGTAGTTCAGAAAGCTAACAAATAGATCAAGTTCAGTCAGTGATAACTCTTAGGAGTGAAAAGGTTGTTGAAAAATAAATTCCTGAAACTTGTGAGAAAAATGATGAGTCAAGTTCCAAAGATGAGGAAAAAGTTGATAAGTTACCTAGCCAAAAAGAGATCAAACCCTCGTCTTCCCTCCCATATCCTCAAGCATTAAACAATTCAAGTAAAGTGAACCATAACAGTGGCATTTTTGAAAATTTTAAACAAGTGAAAGTCAATATTCCTCTCTTAGATGCTATCAAATAGATTCCTTATTATGCCAAATTTTTGAAAGACTTGTGCACTGTTAAAAGGAAATATAATGTGAAAAAGAATGCCTTTTTGACTGAACAGGTAAGCTCCATTATTCAAAACAATAATGAGTTTAAATGTAGAGACCCTGGTTGTCCTACAGTTTCATGCATTATTGGTGAACATAAAATTGAACGAGCTTTACTTGATCTTGGTGCTAGTGTTAATTTGCTTTCATATTCAGTTTATCAGCAACTCAACCTTCGTGAGTTAAAACCAACTTATGTAACTCTTCTACTTGCTAATAGATTAATTAAAATCTCAAAAGGAATAGTGAAAGATGTGTTGGTACAAGTTAATAAATTCATATATCTTGTGGATTTTATTGTCTTGGAAACTGAACCTATGGTTGATAGTTCTAAGTTAGTTCCTGTTATTTTAGGTCGCCCATTTTTAGCAACATCTAATGCTTTGATAAATTACAGAAATGGAGTATTGAAGCTAACTTTTAGAAATATGATACTAAAGCTTAATGTTTTCAACATGTGCAAACAACCACAAAAAGTTTATGATGAAAAGAAAGAAGTTGAAGGGATTGAGGCCATTATAGATGATCATCTTCAAACTAGGAGTTCTTTTGACCCATTAGAAATTTGTTTAATTAATTTATTTGATTCAGCTACACAATTAGATGATGATGTTTCTGACATATGCTCTTTGCTTGACTGTACACAGGAAATGGATTATAAAGGAAGGAAGCCAGATTCAAAGAGCTAAAACCTATGAATGATGATACCTATGAAGAAGTACCCACACTGGAACTAAAGTCATTACCTGTTGGGTTGAAGTACACATTTTTGAGAGAAGAACAAAGCTTTCTAGTGGTAATTTCCTCATCCCTAACCAAAGAACAAGAAGGTATGTTGATCGAAGTACTTAAAAAGCATAAAAGTGCAATTGGATGGACATTAAAGGACATAAAAGGTATTAATCTATTAATTTGTACACATAGAATACATTTAGAGGATAATTCTAAAACATCTCAACAACCTCAAAGAAGATTAAATCCACATATGAAAGAGGTAATTAGAGCTGAAGTTCTTAAATTACTTAATGTTGGAATTATCTATCCTATCCCTGATAGCCAGTGGGTAAGCCCTACACATGTTGTGCCTAATAAATATGGAATAACAGTGGTTGAAATGAAAAAGGTGAATTAATACCTACCCGAGTCTCATTTTGTTGGCGTATGCGTATTGATTTCAGAAAATTGAATGCAGCCACTAGGAAAGATCATTTTCCCTTGTCATTTCTTGATCATATTCTGGAAAGAGTAGCAGGACATCCCTACTATTATTTTCTTGATGGTTATTCAGGGTATAATAAAATACTAATTGCATTAGAGGATCAAGAAAGACCACTTTTACGTGCCCCTTTGGCACTTTTGCATATAGAAGAATACTTTTTGGTCTTTGTAATGCTCTAGCAACTTTTTAAAGATGCATGTTAAGTATTTTCAGTGACATGATTGAGTATTATTTAGAGGTTTTCATGGATGATCTGACAGTTTTTGGAAATTCTTTTGAAAATTATCTTGATAATTTGAAAAAAGTTCTTAAAAGATGTAAAGAAAAAGGATTTGTGTTAAATTGGGAAAAATGTCATTACATGGTTACCTCAGGAATAGTGTTAGGTTATATGATATCTTCTAAAGGAATTGAAGTTGATAAGGCTAAAGTTGAATTAATTGCTCATTTGCCTTCCCCAAAAATAGTCAGAGAAGTTTATTCTTTTTTAGGACATGCAAGATTTTATAGAAGATTCATAAAGGACTTTAGTGTCATATCTAGACCATTATGTAATCTTCTAATAAAAGATGCACCATTTGATTGGACCTAAGATTGTCAGAAATCTTTTGAAAAATTAACTGGTCTTTTGACATCTGCTCCTATCATGCAATCCCCAGACTGGTCTTTGCATTTTGAGTTGATGTGTGATGCTAGTGATTTTGCTGTTGGTGCTGTTTTAGGACAGAGAAAGGAAGGTAAGCCTCATGTAATTTATTACGCAAGTCAAACTTTGAATAGTGCACAAATGAATTACACCACTATTGAAAAAGAACTACTTGTTGTAATTTTTGCATTAGACAAATTTTGAGCTTATTTAATTGGTTCTTCCACTGTTGTTTTCACTGATCATTCTGTTGTTAGATATTTAATGCCTATGCAGTATGTCAAACCTAGGTTGATACGGTGGATCTTGTTGCTTCAAGAATTCAACATCACAATAAAAGACAAGAAAGGAGTCGAAAATGTTGTTGCATATCATTTGTCCAGACTTACAACAGGCTCATCATTTGATAGCATACCTATTAATGATTCTTTTCCCAATGAATTTTTATTTTCTGTCAATTCCATGCCTTGGTTTGCTAACATTGTCAATTTTCTTGTAATAGGTAAGATGCCGCCTCAATGGACGTACCAAGATAGAAAAAAGTTTTTGATTGAGGTGAAAGATTTCTATTGGGATGACCCATATTTGTTCAAATATTGTCCTGATCAAATCTTTCGGAGATGTGTACCCGACAATGAGGTAAGTAGTGTCATTAAATTTTGTCATTCAGAAGCATGTGGAGGTCATTTTTTTTTAAAAAAAATAGCTACGAAAATCTTGCAGTGTGAATTTTATTGGCCCACATTATTTAAGGACAGCTATATTTTTTACAAAAGTTGTGAAAGTTATCAGAAATTGGGTTCCATTTCTAAAAGAGACATGATGCCTTTGAACCCTATTATTGTCATTGAAATTTTTGATTATTGGGGAATTGATTTCATGGGTCCATTTCCATCATCATTTGAATTTTTGTATATTTTGGTTGCAGTTGATTATGTCTCAAAATAGATTGAGGCGATTCCATGTCGATACAATGATCACAAAATTGTTTTGAAATTTTTAAAAGAAAATGTTTTGAGTCGATTTAGAATCCCTCGAGCTATCATTAGTGATGAGGGAAAATATTTTTGTAATAAACCATTTGAATCTGTAATGAAAAAATATGGCATCACACACAAAATTGCTATCCCTTATCACCCTCAGACAAGTGGACAAGTAGAATTAGCAAATAGGGAGATTAAACAAATTTTAGAGAAAATGGTTAACCCAAATTGTAAAAATTGATCTTTAAGATTAAATGATGCACTTTGGGCTTATCGTACTACTTTCAAAACATCTTTAGGCATGTCACCATATCGGTTAGTCTATGAAAAACCTTGTCACTTGCCGTAGAACTGGAGCATAAAGCATTTTGGGCCATTAAAGCTTTCAACTTAAGTCTTGATGATGCTTCAAAGTTACGCAAATTGCAATTGAATGAACTTGAGGAATTGAGAAATGATGCATATGAACAAAAATTTATAAAACTAGAACAAAAGCTTTTCATGACAAATCAATTTTGAGAAAAACTTTTGAAATTGGTCAAAAAGTTCTACTTTATAATTCTCGTCTTCACCTATTCCCTGAAAAATTGAGATCTAGGTAGATTGGCCCTTTTATTGTCAAACATGTATATCCTTATGAGACCATAGATATTGAGAATCCTAGGAATGGTAATGTATTTAAGGTCAATGGACAGAGACTCAAACCATTTTTGGAATATCAAGTTGTTGAGGTAGAATCCATCTCCCTTTTCTAATCCTTGTTATGAGTATAATTTATTTTAATTTTGTTTCTTTCTTTTTGCAGTTCTTTGTGTTCTCGGTTAAGTGGCAGATAATGGTACTCCGTGACTCTCAAGTCAGTTTATTTTTTAGTTTCCCATAATAACTGATTCCTTCTCCTTCAAAATAGATGTCATTCTCTCAAATCTAAGAAAACATTTCCTTTCTCTCCCTCTAAATGCTCTAACAAAAGTCTACGAAGTTAGGTGTGAAAGACTGAGATTGTTAATGTACAAGGGCATCCCAGAAGATATACGCTGAATAATCGAAGCAAAGGTTGGTTTAGCTGGTGAATCTTCAGATTCATTTGTCCCATACATGCCTGGTCTTGATAAAAGTTTATTTTCAAAAAGAAGAAGAGCAAAAAAATGTAAGTTTGTTACAAGTGTGCTCGATGGAATTGTAACACGCGATGTCTCTCTTTGGGGATGGTTTCCATAAACAGAGAAGATAAAATATTCTTCATTAAGAATGGACTGAGTAATGAGTCATTAGATAATATCTTATTGACTCTTGAGACACATTCTTGTGGAGTTGTGTAGCGTGAACTTCTTAGTTTGTGGAATCTCTTCAGGGACGAGCAAGAGCGTTACAGTCTTGGGAATCTGACTCAAAAAGACCCTGTTTGCCAATTTATAAGAAAATTGGATGGGAAGCTTATCCTTGACTCATAGAAGGCGTTTAAGCCATTTCTAGACATGAAACCAGAGGAAGATGTGAGCCACAATCACAATAATTTGTATATATTATCTTATATATTTCTTTAAAAAAAATAAAAAAGGGATGGTGAAACTTCGGTTGTACTTGGTCTTTAATTAGATTAGGAGCCCCTGCCAGTGGCAGTCCCGTCATTGACTCGGGTTGACCATCGCACGCTGGTCTATAAATAAGATTCGTGTGTCATGCTCTGTAGAGAGCCGCACTCCACAACCCAATGTTCACCATCTAGGCATTGTGGAGTTGATGGACAGGTAGAAGTGTCCCACTTTAGTTATTAGTGAGAAGTAACCCGCGGCGGCCAAAGCGTATGAGGCATCTGAGCTTGATCTTCTCTTTTATTAAAAGGGGTTCTCAGCGCCCTGGGATGGAGCATTTTGGATCTTGGACATTGCGAGTTTCAGATTTTAGCATATTTGTTGATGTTACGAACCCAAGTGTGAGCTCTTTAGGTTCTAGACCCAGGATGGAAACCCACGATGGTTTCTTTATTCTCTTTTCTTCAAACAAGCGGGAGGGAGTAGAATTCCAAGATTAGCTGAGCCGTCTTAATATTACTGCACTCATGACGCACAGTATAAAGATCTGCCATGAAACCTGTACATAAAGGTATGTCATCATTTATTATTATTATCTTTATATGATTTTGTTGTATTTTGGTTTTAGACAGACAATCTTTTGGATGGGATCCTTCAGGGGTTTCTAGACTTCTTTACCCTGATAATTTTCTTGAAGTAAAAAAAACAAAAAAAAAACCAAAATAAAAAATAAAAACAAAAACAAAAATTGTTTCTTAATTTCAAACTTTTCTAACAACAACCAACCTACCCATATAGGAGTTATTATTACTTTTCTATTCTCTTCCCTATTTAAACTCCATTTTCTTCACTTTCCTACAACTCATAATCATTCAAAGAGAGTGCGAGTATAGAAATGGAGGAGCATATTCTTCTGTTCGTAGATTTTCCAGTATCTGTGTATTTTGTGGGACAAGTTATGAGAATGGTTTAGAGTTTGTAAACGCAGCAAGCACTGTTGATAGAACACTTGCTACGAGGAACATTCGTGTAGTATATAGGGGAGGTAGCATTGGGTTAATGAGTAAGGATGGAAATAGGCCAGCCGGCTTGTCAGGGGCCTGTGGCCTGGCCTGTTTTAGGCCTGGCCTGGCCTGGCCTGGCCTGTTTAGAAAATGAGTTAGGCTCAGGCCTTTTTAAAAACCTATTTTATTTAGTAGGCCAGGCCGGCCTCTCAGCAAAGCTTGTTAGGCCTATTAGGCCGGCCTGTTTATATTTATTTATAAAATTATATTTTATTTTATTTTTCAATGGCCTTTCAAGGCCTGTTTAAAGGCTTAGGCCTATTTGAGGCCTATATGAAGGCCTTGGCCTGTTGGCCTATTTAGAGGCCTTAATATAAACCAGGCTTCTAAACAGGTTTCAGGCCAGGCCAGACTTCTTAAACAGGGCAGGCCTAGCCCAAAAAAAGGCCTTTGACAAGTAACAGGCCAGGCTCAGGCCAAATATTTGTAACACGGGCCTGACCTGTTTAGGGTGAAGCCTGGCTTGGCCTAGCCTGTTTCCATCCCTATTAATGAGGGTTGTATCATTTTCTGCATTTGTAAGAGGTGTTCAAGTTTTAGGTGTCATTCTTGAACCTTTAACTCGAAGGAACATCATTAGAAAGACAATTGGACTAGAAATTCAAGTATCATCTATGCATAGACGAATGAAGGTAATGCTTGAAAATTCTGATGCATTCATAACCTTACCTGGTGGTTTTGGTACTTTGGAAGAAGTCTTTCAAATTGTCTATTGGGCCCAACTGAACATCCACCATAAACTCATAGGTTTGTTGAATGTTAATAATTTCTTTGATAATTTGTTATCTTTTGTTGACCATGCTATGGAACAGAAATTTGTCACACCTTCTACAAGACGACTCCTTATCTTTGCTTCCACTGTTGATAAGTTGATTGATAAATTGGAAGCTTTTGTTTATGAACCTGATCCAGTAACAACTCAGATAGATTGGTCAGAAAGAAGCGGTAAGGGAAGCAGTATGAAAAACAAGTCATGCCAAACACTCCAACTATTTAAATAATTATAAGCTTTGGTTTTATTCATCGTACTTTGTTTCTGTTTAAATTTGTGTGAGGTTTCTCTTTTCAGTAATTGCAACAACATGTGCTATCTTTTATCCTTTACCTATCTATATTTGATATTGAGGATAATGTTGTGATCTGGTTGGGGGGAAGGATAGTTGTGTAAAAAAAAACTAAAAAAAAAATTTAGGAAGTGTGTATATTAATATGTTTGTTGTATTTATATGTTTGTCTGTAACTTACTAAACCAGTTAAGGATGGCAGAGTAAAGAGTAAATTTTACTCTTGAGATGCATCTTAGTTGGGGTAGAAAACTAGTTTGTATAGAAGTAGCAATTCAAATTCAGGAAAATTTGTATGATTTAGTAAATTGTCTTCTTTTTTAAAATTCACATGTTTGGTTATGGATGTTGAATTGGTGAACTGAAAATGATAGAATTATGCATTGTGAGATTTTGAGCCTATTGATGAATGGATTGAACATTTGTACTATTCTCTTCTTTCTTGTGTGAATTTCACTCATGAAATTGTTACTCTAGAACTTGCTTTGATTCTTTTTGAGACTACATTTTCATATGCATATATAAATATGATTGATATATTTTTCTTGAAATAGCTACTTTAATCAAATAGCCAGCCTTGCTTAGCAGCATATTGTCTCAATATGATATCAAGCACTTTTATGACTTCTCAAAAATTCTCTGATTCCTAATATAATATCAAGCACTCTTATGACTTCTTGAAAATTCTCTAATTCCTGCCAACTTAAAGCGTTAGAAATGGCTTATTTCCCCTTGCTTAACCCCTTTAAGCTTATTTGACCATTCTTTGTTTCAAACTCATTTTGTGCCTTAAATGAAAAAACCATGTTCTTACCTCGCCTTAGGGAATAAGAGAACATTAGCTTTGTCATTGGATGAGTTCTTGGACAAGTGTGTGGGTGTGTGTGCAGAATGATAAAAAAAAATGTATATATGATGTTTTTTTTGTTAAAAAAAGAATCAAAAATCAAAAATAAAAAAAATGTAAAAAGAAAAAAAGAGTCAACAAGACAATAAAGGAAAGGAAAAGAATATATAAATAGAATTTGTATTAGGTGGAGTTGGGATGAACTTTCATGCTTATTAATTGAACTCACCTCTCATGCTCTTTTATTCTCTAGTATTTAACTTGTCATATCCATATTACCTCCTCATTTACCTTGACCCCATTACAACATTGAATAAAATCCTCATGATTTGTGTATGTATGTGTTTTGAGTAGTGAAGAAGTAGAAGATAAGCAAGCTTATGGTCATGTAATTTCTCATGAGTTGAATTAAGAGAAATACGTACATTTTAAACACTTGAGAGATTGAGAGTTAAATCTTGTGAAGATCTATCATTCTTGACTCATGCTTTTCAATTGAAATATCATTGCTTGTTGATTTGAGATGTGAAGATATGTTACCTCATGAATGTTTTGATTACTTGAATGATTGATTGCTCTTCATTTTTAAATATTATTAGAAATTGAATCTTTTAGAGTATTTAGTTTTTGAGTCTGTCTCATTTTTTGTGAGTGGTCTTATGTGTTTTGCTCAGAAGTGTAAAAAGTTAAGTGTGAAAGAATTTAATGATCACATGTTTTATACATTAATAAGTCTTTATTTTTAGTCATTTACACTCTCCATGTACTTAATTGATTGAGTTTGGTTATGTTTTGTAAGTTTGGACTCAAATTGGACTTAATTGAATTTTTCAGCATAATTTACGTCTTACACTATTTCTTTATTTGAGCTATATCTTGGGATGTAGGTATCTAAATGAGGTGATTCTATTGGCATTTGAAAGATAAGAGAGAGATATACAACTTTTATGAAGACTTCAAAGGCCCAATCACACGAGTAGATAACTCAAATTGGGGTTGAAGTAAGAATTAGAGTGCTGTTCCTGATAGATTGAACTACGTATACTGTTCATGCCATATATCTGGCTATAGGATGTCAAATGGGCTACAATTTTTATGATTGATAGTTAAGACCCAAATCTACAACTTTCATGTTGAACACGTTTTCAGAATCTGAGGTCTAGTAGGTCATATTGGGCTTGAAAGTCAGAACAGAGGAGCTGTCACTAGGCCTGAGCAGTATGCAGTAATAAAACCATATTTTGAGTTGTAGGAATGATTTTGGGCTCAAACTAATGGAATTTGAAAGCTAAGATCCAAGCCTACAACTTTCATGAGATCACTTGGTTCAAAAATGACGAATGCAATGACTTCAGAGCTGAATGATTTCAGAGACAAAGAATCTCTATAATTTTCCACTCACCAAAGTCATTTGGCATTTTCCACTCATTTTCCACTCATCCACTCACTAATAACTCAACTCCCTTGTCATTTTGTATCTCTAATCCTCTATAAAAAGGAGCCTTAGTAGATCATTGAGGGTGTTAGGTGGGAGGTAGCAAAATGATGCTAGTTTGTTACTAGGTTTTCTTATAGTGATTTTCCTTTGTTCTAAATTGAAGTCATGTTCTTCTTTTTCTTCTTCTCTCTTTCTTTCTTCTTATCTATGAGTAACTAAGTTTTAGTTTGCTTGGGTGAAAGAGTGAAACTCTTGGTAATAAAATAAGGTTAGATTAATTTCTCTCTTGTGTTTAAATGATATATTTTCAATTTGTCATTATACATATTGTATTTTGTTTCCAATCAATTTAGAAACTCTCCTTGTAAAGTGGAGTTCTTGATTTGTTGTAGACAAGAGATTGGCACAATGAATGCTTTAACCCATTTGCAAGTGTTGGTGTTAGAAACTTTCCTTGTAAAGTGGAGATCTTGATTTATTGTAAACAAGATTTTGGCACAATGAATGCTTGATCCCATTTATGAGTGATGGTATTAATAGATGATTAAAGGAATCATAATATAATTACGTATATAATTTTTAATGAACTTTGAACATTATAATTTTTGATTAGAACCTCCGTTATATGTGGATTCTAATTGAGTTATAAAAGAATTAATCTTGTCCTTAATTTATTTACCAAGAGTGGATCTCCTAACCCAAGCAATTCCTTTTTATTTGTGACCAAGTTTTATCACCTTTATTATTTTAACAAAATATTTCCCTTACGTGAAATAAATTTTTCTTCATCAATTTCCTGTGGATCGACCTCGAACTCCCGAGAATTTATTACTTGAAATAACCTGCACTTGGGTTTGTAACTTTTAATCCGCACCACCATGCGTCGCTTCAATTTCGATCATTTTGTGCCTTATCCTTTCGTATGCTTTTGTTCAGAAATAGTGTGCCATGTGGTTGAGGAACAGTGAACGCCGTCATTTGGGCTTTAAAGCATCGTGATTAGCTATTTTTGAATTTTGAAATTGAAAAGGCATTATGATGGGGCTTCAATTGAAAAGACGTATCCGTCCTCATTAATGGCAACGATTTGGGTTGACTTTTCATGCTTATAAATAGGGACGAGTTTGGCCTTTCCTACTCTTCGCTCATTTCTGCACTCTAAATTTTCTTCTCTCCCAACTTAGGTGATTTTTGGCACCTTGGTAGTGGTTGTCAGTGATTCAAGGCTCTTCTCAGGGAGGCTTTTTTAGCATTTTCTTCATCTTTTAGAGGCCTTTCAGAGACTTCTTCCTACTCAAGGTGCTTCTCATTTCACCTTTTTGATCTTTACTCTTTCCTTTGAGTTATTTAGTTAGGGGAAAATGTTGAGAATGAGGAGACAGTGCAGAATAGTGGCCCGCTGGTGGAGTTCTCGAGTCCCCCTTTGTCTTCATCACCTCAGCCATGGTAGGGGCTTGAAGCCCACGATGGGGATTTTGATGAGGGCCTAAATCCTTTGACTAGGATGAGGATCTTGGAAGCGCTCTAGAGGACAGACCAAGCTAAAGAATTGGCAAGGCATAGGTCAGCCCGTCCGCTCTCTAAACTTATGGTGGCAATGAGGGACATGAGTGATTCTTCTGAATCTGACTCGGGTGCGTCCTCTATAGGTATGACGCGAACCCGGAGGGCTACACTTACGAAAAGGGGGAAGGCTGTACCTGTAGAGCAAAAGAAGCTCATCTTCCCTGCCTATCTAGCAGAGAATTCATTTATCATCTTAAGGCTTCTTGATGTGATCTAAGACCAAGAATCTGATTTGCAATTGAATGAATTCTTAGTGATCAAAGATGAATTAAATTCAAGATTAGTTGATTTCCTTAGATTGATTGTTTACTTAAATTTTTTTTTTACAGTTTTTAATTGCTTTTGTTTTAATTAATTCTGTAATTTTTATCGTCTTTGTTAACTTCTTAATCTGATTGCTTAATTAGAGTGATCTAAGGACTTGACCTGATTGTACCTTATACTACAAGTAATTTAGTAAATCAGCTTACAAATTGATATAATTTGATAGTTTCGAATGCTATCAATATCCTCCTAATAAATATTTTTTTATATCACCTCCCAATAAATAATTAGCTTATATGATTTCAATTTTTGATTTTCTAGTATTTTTTCTTTTAATATTAAATGTTATGTGTTTATTCATTTGTATGTTTTATCAACTTATTATTAAAAGTACTAGAAAAAATTATTATTACGAGTATTCAAAACTAACTCCTAATGTCAAATTACTAACAAAATAATGGTTAAATTAAAGGTTTGGTCCTCATAATTTACACTCATTTTCAATTCAGTCTTTATAGTTTTTTCTTTTCAAATCAGCCCTGACACTTATGAAAATTTTTAAAATAGTCTCAGTCACTAACTTTGGTTGTAACACCGTTATAACACTGTCTATTAGTTAACAAAATAAGTGTTTCTTTATTCAATAGGAGCTCCATTATATGATCATTTTCTTTGTAAAATGTCAAATAAGTGTTTCTTCATTATAGTATGTGCTTATTTCTTCTGAATATATATTCCTTCATTCTAATAGGTGTTTATTTCTTCTCAATACGTATTTTTTGTCTAATATGTGTTCTTTTAGATGTTATTTTTACTCTTAAAATATCTAATAAAAGACTAAATTAACGGTGTTAGAACAAAAGTTAAAGTCAAAGATTATTTTGAAAACTTTTATAAGTGTGAGAATTGATTTGAAAAGAAAAATATTATAAGGACTAAATTAAAAATGAGTATAAACTATAAGGACTAAAACATTAATTTAACACAAAATAATCTTAGATAGATAGATATTACAATGACAATAAAAAGAAAATATACTAAAAATTGAAATGATCAATAACAATATAACCCAATGATACTCAATGCATTCAAATACTTTAACATTTTGTAACATATACATTTAGTTTATACAATTTAAGTAGATTAAATAAAATAACACATTAGTTAAATCAATTAATTAACATATGACTTTTTAAGTTCTTTAATTTTATTCTCTTTTACAAATTCAATTTATTTCAATGTAACACACAACTATAGCTTACCCATCACATATGTTCCATCAATACTTCCGTTGAGGTCAATTTCTTACCTTATTTATCCACAAAAATTACCTTAACTCCTATAAATAATTTTACTCAAAATATTAATGAAACCTCGATGTTATATGATACGGCTTTTCAATTGCATTTAAATGGTCTTAATAAATAAATTTTATTATAAATTTGAACATTTTAATTGATTTTATCATGTCTTGTTATAAAGTTTTTATTTCATATATGTGAATATTAATATATTTTTATGTAAAATTTTTAATTCTAGAAAATATAAATAAAGAATATTTAAATATTATATATTATATATATATAAACAAAAAAATTTAAAAATACTTAATAATGTCTTAGTTTTCTCATAATAAATTATATTTAATTAACTTTAATATATTTTCATGTAAAATCTTTACTGCTATGCAATGTAAGTTTTAAAATAATATAGAATAAATATATATATGAATGAATATAGTGATTTAAAAATAGAATTAATTAATTTAGTTTTCAAATAATAAATTTTATTTGAATAAATTTCATTATGGTATTTCTTATAAAATATTCAAACTCATCTAGATATTAATATATTTTTATATAAAGTTATTAATCTAGTGCAATATGAATAAAAAATATATAAATATAAAATAATAACATCACTTTAAATGAGAAACTATATTTTATTTATTTAATCGAAGAAACAATTATTACTATGAAACATGCATTTAGTAACTTGAACAATAAAAAAAAATTCTAACAATATATGACTCTTTATATACCTTGTTTTATTCAATCTATTAGCATCTGTCTTGTTAAGTTCTTGAACATTGTTTACTTTACACACATCTATAACTTTTCTATTACATCTACTCGATCAATGTTCTTGTTGAGGTCAATTTTTTATCTTAATTATCTATAAAAACTATCTCAATTCTTACAAATAATTATTTCACTCAAAAACATCAATAAAATCTTGATGTTATATAACATGAAATTTGTTCATTTGCATTTAAGCAATTTCACTAAACAAACTTTATTATAAATTCATACTTTTCAATAAAATTTATCATGTTTTATTATAAACTTTTTATTTTATAAATGTAAATATTAATATATTTTCATCTAAAGTCTTTAATCCCGTGAAATATAAATATAAGATATTTAAATATTATATATTATATATACGAATGAAAAAAATTTAAATTGAGATAAAGTCACAATCACAAAATTGAGATAAATAATAATTATTAAGTTATTTGATATTAAAATATAATAACTCGCAAATTCATCAAGCAAAACTATTTTTTTATGGAATTTGGACTTCTTTGTTAGTTATAGCCTGAAATTTGGACTATTTCTATTTGCATGGCTATCGATTAGGTCTGTATATTTTTTATTCCTAGTATACATTTTCTTTTAGGATAAATCTACTTTATTGATGGAAATTAGATTTATATGACATACTTGATCTGTAGAGACAATTTTGTCTCACTTTAATTTTTTTTTTTTTTACGATTTTTCTACCTTAAACAATTATGACTATCTTTATGTTAACTTATACTCAAATCAAATTACATTAAAATAAGTGATCATATGAAGAGAATTCTCATTTATTCTAATTTATTAGACTTCCTTAATTACAATGTGAATTATATAATTTGTATTTTTATTGCTAACTAATTGATTAAAGCAATAAATTAATCATAATAAATATTATTAACTACTTAATAGATTGACTCCATGCAACTTTGTCAATTTAAAAACAGCAATGCTATATTTCACGAAGACATTTTCGTAAATTAACTATGATTTTTTTACATTATTTTTTTATTTTTTATATTATTTTTATATTATTAATTATATTATTTTTTCTTATTATTTTTTACAAAATATAGTAATTATAAAAAATGATGTAAAAACATCGTTTTTCTTCGTGAATGGCTTTACGAAAGAGTTCAGCACCATTCACATCGTTCAAAGTGGTGTAACTAACTTAAATTGATAAAAAAAAACAAATACTCATATTAGATATAAAACGCAAGAACAAAACACTGCATTGAATTGTTTTGTGGGTTGTTTCGCAAATTCAACTTTCGTTGGATTTAACATTTTCCATTTAAAAATAATATAATATATTTAAATTGAGAAGAAAATATATTACATCATAAATAAAACTCAATCCAATTTATTTAATTAATTTGAATTGAAACATATATTTAATTTAATTAATTTGATTTGTTCTCCTATTAATTATGACAAAATTAAATAAAATTAGTTATATATTTTGGTCTTTTTTTTATATGCATCCAAAGTACGTTTGAGCCATGCTTCTAGTCATCTTAAAAGACCATTTTCCTTTTCATTCTCAATAATAAATTTTACTATTTAAAAAAACTAAAAAATTGTTATAACAATGATGGCAAACATAAATTTTATAGCTAAAAGCAATTTCAGAAGTTTATATCTTTATTTTTTGTAATTTCATAAAATTAATCCAAAAATTACTTGTAAATATCTTAATTTTAACATATTTTAATTAGAAAAAAATAATGCTAAAGACACACTTATATATAAATTACTTTACATTTATATAATTTTTAACATTAATTTTATTTTTTAAATAATTACATTCTAATTATGCGTGAAGTGATATGACCTAGTAAATATGTAAAAAGCATTTAAAAAAAAAAAAAAAAAACAAGTGTAGAGAATATCACAGTTCACACTCCACAAAAATGAATCTACCACAGACAATCTAGTTGATTTTTTGTGGTTCTGACATGTAACCTCCACCACACACAAACTTCTTAGATATCCACAACTTGTTCCACCTCAACAATCAAACTGGATGGAAAAATATCAACGTGGACCAATTACAAGTCACAGGCTAGCATCATCACCCAATGGCAATCCACTTTTGGATTCGCCTATATCCACACCACTCTCCTCTATATTTTTGTGTTTTCCCATTGCAAGTGTCATTCCCTTCCCACCACCACCACCTTCCATTCTCAGAATTCTTCACAAAACTCATATTCCAACTCTGAGAATGGCTTCCAACACATTGATGAGCTCTGCTGTCTCAGCCTTCCCATCTCTTCTTTCTTCCTCAAAATCCAGATTTGCCACTGCAGTTCCACTTTCCTGCTTTGGTTCCAATGCCTCTGCACGCTTCACCATGTCTGCTGACTGGATGCCTGGCCAGCCTAGACCCCCTTACCTTGATGGTTCAGCTCCTGGGTATGCATGAATTTCACATTTTGTTTAGAACAAACAAAAAATTAAAATAAAATAAAATACAAGTTGTATCGTAGGCCATGGTGCCTCCTCAGTTATGATTGAATAATGTTAATGAGAGTTCTAGTGGTATTTAGCTTAGTGAATTTTAATTCTTTGTGGGTTTTTATTTTGATGATGATTTTGTGGATACATGTTGTGCTTTTATATGTTTCAGTGACTTTGGATTCGACCCTCTTCGTCTTGGTGAAGTACCAGAAAATCTTGAGAGATTCAAAGAGTCAGAACTCATTCACTGCAGATGGGCTATGCTTGCTGTTGTAAGTGCCACATTTAAATAAGCAGTTTTTAGTTTTTTTTCTTTGTAAGATGCAGTAGTCCTTACTGATAGTTAAAAAATGTGTAGCCTAACATTTACTTGGTTTATACTTTATACCCTTTCTGTGTTTGGTGCAGTCCAGTTATTTCAGTTCTTTATTAATATTTTTTTGCTTTTCCCCTTCTATCTTATACAGTTATACTTAAAAAAAATTAGTCATTTCTGAATTCAATGAACATGCACAATCTATTTCTAGCTACATGGCCGAGTCACTGAGGTGAAGAGTAGTTCTGAGCAGTCTCGGTCAGAAATCCTTTACAAACAGTTTGACTTAAAAGAGACAGAGTAGATAACTAGACACCCTCATCAATTTGATAATTTCTTGCATTTCAGAGATTCTCTTTTATTGTCCCCAGTAATTATTAAAACAAAAAAAACCCTTCAGTATGCTGAAATTTCTTATATTTTGCAGCCAGGGGTTTTGGTACCAGAGGCATTGGGTTTAGGCAATTGGGTACAAGCTCAGCAATGGGCTGCAGTTCCCGGAGGCCAAGCAACCTACCTAGGCTACCCTGTTCCATGGGGCAACCTGCCCACCATTTTAGTCATTGAATTCCTTGCTATTTCCTTTGTGGAGCACCAAAGGAGCATTGAGAAAGACACTGAGAAGAAGAAATACCCTGGGGGTGCTTTTGATCCTTTGGGATACTCTAAGGACCCTAAAAAGTTCGAGGAATACAAAGTCAAAGAAATTAAGAATGGTAAGGACTTACGAGCTACAAGATCTCTATTATTTGATAGTGACATTATTTGTATAGAAAAATGACCAGATTTGTTACTTGTTCAATGTTTAGGACGTCTTGCTATATTGGCTTTTGTGGGGTTCGTTGTTCAACAATCAGCTTACCCTGGCACTGGACCCTTGGAGAACTTGGCTACTCACTTGGCTGATCCATGGCACAACAACATTGGAAATGTCATTATTCCCCAATCGATTTCGCCCTGAAAATTTCTATCTTTGTTATAACAGCTACCTGTAAAACTCCATGTAACATTTTGTCATGAATCAGATCTCGCTACTTTGGTTGTAACAGCTACCTGTGTTGTAATTAAACTTTCAATTAATATGTTTCAAAACTTATACTTTGGTAATTCTTGTTGTTAAGAAAGAAAAGCTTAAAGCGAACTTTAATTCAAGTCAAGTAGATGGTTTGCACCAAGTTCATATCTAATGGTTAAAAGTATAGGGATACCAAACATTACCCGTATAGGTTATTAGATTATTGTCGTATCAATTGACAATGCAGAATCTAATGATTAATATTATAGGGGCGCCAAACATGTTAGAAAAGCATGCATGTGAGTCGCGGGAAAGTCCTACATTGGAGAGATTAGAGGAAAAACAATGGTTTAAAAAGCTTGGTGGTCCAACCTAATAAGTTACTTTTTGGGTTTAAAGGTTCTAATCTAAGTATATTGGTTCTATACTATTAATCATTTCAACTCCTTCTCTAATAGGTCAAAATATTCTATCAAGCACAATGTCAAAATCCGACTTGGTTGAGATTCCAATCTAAGTATTTTGGCCTCTATACTTTTCTAAGTAGATCAAGTATGATGCCAATATGTTAAAACACTCATTCAAGCTCAATGCCAAAATCTGACTTGGTTTAGATTCCAATCCAAGTATTTTGGGTTTAAATGTTCTAATCCAAGTATATTGGGTTCTATACTATTAACTATGCCAACTCCTTCTCAAAGTAGACCAAGTTTGATGCCAATATGCCAAAACACTCTATCAAACCTAATGTCAAAATCTGACTTGGTCGAGATTCTAATCTAGTATTTTGAGCTCTATACTTTTAATAATGTCAACTCCTCCTCCAAGTAGACCATGTCCGCTACTTTTTGGGTCTAAAGATTCTAATCCAAGTATATTGAGATCTAAACTATTAACCATGCTAACTCCTTCTCTAAGTAGACCAAGTTCAATGCCAATATGCTAAAACACTCAATCGAGTCCAATGCCAAAATTCGACTTGGTCTAGATTCCAATACAAGTATTTTGAGTTCTATAATATTAACCATGCCAACTCTTTCTTTAAGTAGACCAAGTTTGATGCCAATATGCCAAAACACTCTATCAAGCCCAATGCCAAAATTTGATTTGTTCGATATTCCAAGCCAAGTATTTTGGACTTTATACTTTTAACCATGTCAACTCCTTCTCCAAGCAAACCAAGTCTAATACCAACATGTCAAAACACTTTATCAAGCCCAATGGCAAAATCTAACAAGGATCTAAAGGATTCAATTTATACATTTTGGACAATATAATTCTAATAATGCCAATTCCTCCTCCAAGCCCTCATCCAAGCCCAACGTCAACATGTCAAAATGCTTTATTAAGCCCAATGCCATAATTCAACTTTGATCTTGTAGTGCCCATCCAAGTTTGCCACACCATACTAAGTCCAAACATTTGAGTTGACATTCCTCTTCCAACCTCAATGTCAACATGTCAAAACACTATATCATGCCCAATCCAACATAGGTCTAAAGGTTTCAATCCAAGTATTTTTGGTTCTATATTTTTAACCATGCCAACTCCTCCTCCAAGCAGACCAAGTTCGAAGTCAACATGCTAAAACACTATTAAGCCCAATGGCAAAATCTAACTTGGATCTTGGAGTGCCCATCAAAGTATTTTGGGTCTAAAGGTTGCAATCCATGTATTTTGGGTACCATACTTTTAACCATGCCAACTCCTCCTCCAAGCGGACCAAATCCGATGCCAACAATGCCTAAACTCTCTCTCAAGCCCAATGCCAAAATTCAACTTGGGTCTAAATGTTATTATCTAAGTATTTTGGATTCCATACTTCTAACCATGTCAATTTCTCGTCTAGTCCCAATGTCAACATGCCATAACACTCTATCAAGCCCAACTCCAAAATCCAACTTTGATCTTGTAGTACCCATCCAAGTATGCTACACTATACAAAGTTCATACATTTGACTTGACACTCCTTCTCCAACCCCAATGCGAACATGCAACAAGACTCTATCAAGCCTAATGCCAAAATTCAACTTGGGTCTAAAGGTTCCAATCCAAGTATTTTGGACTCCAAACTTCTAACCATTCTAATTCCTCCTCAAATCCCAATGTCAACATACCAAAACACTCTATCAAATCTAATGCCAAAATCTAACTTGGATCTTGTAGTGCCCATCCAAGTATGCCACACCATACCAAGTCCTAGCATTTTGGACTCAATACTTTTAACCACGTCAACTCTTCCTCCAAGCTGATCAAGTTTGATGCCAACATGCCAAAACACTCTATCAAGCCTAATGCCAAAATCCAACTTGGTTCTAAAGGTTCTAATCCATGTATTTTGGACTTTATACTTCTAACCATGTGAATTCCTCCTCCAAGCTGAACTTCAACATGCCAAAACACTTTATCAAGCTCAATGCCAAATTCTAACTTACATCTTATAGTACCCATCCAAGTATGCCACACCATACGAAGTCCAAACATTTGAGTTCGCACTTCTCCTCCAACCTCAATGCCAACATGCCAAAACATTCTATCAATCCCAATGCTAAAATCCAACTTGGTTCTAAAGATTCTAATCTAAGTATTTTGGACTCTATACTTTTAGTCTTGCCAACACCTCCTCCAAGCTGACTAAATCTAATGCTAACATGCCAAAACAATCTATCAAGCCCAATGACAAAATCTAACTTGGATCTTATAGTGCCTATCCAAGTATTTTGGATTTAAAGGTTCCATTCCAAGTATTTTGAGCTCCATACTTTTAACTATGCTAACTCCTCCCCCAAGTGGGCCAAGTTTGATGCCAACAATGCCAAAACACTCTATCAAACCCAACGCCAAAATCCAACTTAGGTCTATAGGTTCTAATCTAAGTATTTTGGACTTCATACTTCTAACCGTGTCAATTCCTCCTCTAACCCCAATGTCAACAAGTCAAAACACTCTATCAAGCCTAATGCTAAAATTTGATTTGGATCTTGTAGTGCTCATCTAAGTATGCCACACCATACTAAGTCCAAATATTTGAGTTGGCTCTCCTCCTTCAACCCCAATGCCAATATGTTACCAAGTGGCCTTAATACTCAAGAGGGGGGTGAATTGAGTATTTAAAACAAGTTCGTAAATCTTTCACAAATCGTTTGATAAACAATTTTCGTTGAAGCTAATGAATGATTGGAGATAAGTTGATGAATGAGATAAACACTTTTACTTATGAATGAGATATCCAAAGGAGACAATATTCAAGCAATTAAATAAAACAGTAAATTAAATAAGAGAAAGGTTTAGAGAAAACAAACACAATCGTTTATCCTGGTTCGATCACCAATCCACTTGTGATCTACGTCCAGTCCCCAAGCAACAACTTGAGATTTTTCCACTATATCTTCAAGCTTCAATGGGTGCTAGAAAAATCGCTACAACCTTGAGCACTCAACACTATGGGATACCTCACCCAAAAGCTTGAGCCTCTATTTTCCAAGGGATACCTCACCCTTACAATGCTTGAGAGATACCTCACCCTCACTAAACAAATTGTACAAGTTTTGTATGGAAGAAACTCTCTCTAGAGTAAGTATTACAAATTGAAGAACTATGGTATTTGGATTCACACAAATTCAAGCTCAATAACAGAGGATTTGTAGAAAAGATGAGAAGACTTGTTCAAAGCTCAATAGTCAATTTTCCAGAATGATATGTTGAGTTTTCTAACCTACCAACAAGCCCAACTTCCAAATATATAGGTAAGTGATATTAAATGCCGTTGAAGGTTGTTGAGAGTAATTAATGCTCATGTAAAATAGCCGTTACGGGCTTCTCCCTAGTTTTAGGAGAACTTGGGCTAGCTAAGTTAACCAAATATCCTAACTTAGGTTAGCGGCTCATTTAAGGCTTAAACAAAGTGCTCTGGTTTAATAGCTAATCGGTTAGGAGTAAGTCCTAATCGGTTAGGACCTCTCATTAATGAGTTCTTGGAAGGCTTCTAATCGGTTAGTCCTCCAATCTAATCGGTTAGGATATTACCAACGTGAGTTCTGAGTTATAGAATAACCAGTTAGGCCATTTACCTAATCGGTTAGGGCAACACGTTTTTGGCTTCTGACTTTGTGAATAACCGGTTAGGTCTTCTACCTAATCGGTTAGGCCAACATGATTTTGGCTTCGACTTACAGAGAATAACCGGTTAGGACATTTGCCTAATCGGTTAGGATAAAACAATTTTGTTTGGGAGTGAGACTAACCGGTTAGGTCTTTTACTTAATCGGTTAGGACAAATATAATTTGGCCTCGAGTTGTAAGATAACCGATTAGCTCCTTTGCCTAATCGGTTAGGCATGTGTTACATGCAAACGAGGCAAAGCTTTGTTTGAACTAACTAACCGGTTAGGTATTGGTCCTAATCGGTTAGGGGCCTTGAAATTTCAGCTCCTAAGTTTATCAAAGAAGTTGGTAAGTTTCCAAAAAACTTAGGACATTAGATTCAAAAGGAATTGTTGCATAATACCTTTTGATCCTAATTGAAAAACCATTTTACAAAAACATTTTGAGGAAACCATTTGAGCTTGAGGTGAATCTCTAGAATACCTTTACATTAGATCTATAACCTATATGCTAAGCTTGAGTTCCTTGTGACTTGATCATTGTATTCCCATTGCTTCCTTGTTTGTCGACATCAAAACCATTTGTATCTTGTCCATGCAATCACATTCTCCCCTTTTTGATGATGACAAACACTTATTAAGAAAAGAGTTAGTTGAATGATAATTGGAATTCATAAGGGAATTTGGAGACTTACTCCCCTCTTTTATTCAAGAGGTGTTTAAATGAGAGATGCATGATTATACCCCATTTGTTTTGGAATTCTAGGACCATTAATTAACATACAACTCACAAATTCATTATCATTACATATCCACATTAAGTTACTCTTCTCAATAAATAGAAAGACCTTTATCCTTTTCCCCCTTTTGGCATAATCAAAAAGAATTTGCTATTTCAATAACCTAGGTATTCAAAAAACATAGAAGGCATGCAACTCATAACATATTATATGATAAGCAAAGAGTCAAGGATTCATAACAAGAGCACAAATTCAATAATGTAGACTCATAAGTGATCACAAAACATATTACCAAGTATACCAAAATTATATGTCCAAACTTCATATATGAGTCAAAGTTTACTATCGGGATTATCAAAATAAGCCAAAGATAACTAATCATTAGTCATGCTAGGTAATTTTCCCAAAATATCCAAAATAAGATAGTTAAGCAATTATGCGAAAAAAAAAAAAAGTTGGAGGCTATGAGTGCAAAGGAGCACAATCATGCTAAAAGGAAGTCCATGCCTAAGCCCTTGGGTCCTCGGGTCTTTGAAAGCGGACGCTTCGAGCCTATCAAGCGGTCCTCCATGGCACTCAACCGATCAAAGATGCGAGTTGCTATGCTCGTGGTAGGTGCGCAGATCCGCGATGGCTGCAAGAATGCGAGCTTCACTAGTGGATCGAGAGACGCTTCCCATTTCGGTGCCTCTTCCATAGGGACTTCAATGTTTGACCGAATTTCTTGTAGCGCTCCTCCCACTCGTGCTTGGCCATAAGTCCATTCACCATTGACCTTCTTCATGTGCATTCTATTAAGAGATGCTAGACCAAATTTATGAGGGCCGGCGGTGTTTACAATGCCATCATCCAATAAGGGAACCTTGTGATGGTCTAGGATTCGAGCAACATTTTTAAGTGCATACGGAAGATCCATAACTGCCTTGTTTTTGGCTTTAGCATAGTGTGTATGATGTAGAAATATATTGATCTTGATGCGTTCCTTGGATAGCCACATCGGGAAAATGTCTTCCTCTTCAACTGGGTATAATTACTTGCCCTTGGTGCAAGAATGTGAGTAACGACGAAATGAAGAAGACGATCATGTATCTTTGGAGCCGGTAGTGAAAGTTCCTTTTGGCATTGGAACTCCAGGTTGAATCATGCCCATTGTAGCATCATCTCTCTTATAATTTTCCCACTTACCATGGTTTTCTAGTCTGAGCTTTTCACCGGAGTGGGGAAGATCAAACAAAGGCACCCACTCACTAGGATTCACCACAATCTTATGCTTCTTAATTTCAGAAATTAAAGATCCACCTTTAATTGATAAATTGCAGAAGAACACTTTAGTGGGTTCAAGATAGAAATATCCTGGATTTGTGGTGACGAGGGTTCTCAACCCATGGAATTCAAGCAGTTCTGTGAGAGGAGTGAAGCCTTCTTGGATGAAGAACTCCCAGTCCATCCATTTTGGTGAGATGATACGCCTTGCATGGAATTCAATTGGTACTTCTTCATTGAGCAGGATCGGTGAAGTACCTCCCAATTGAAACCGAGAAGTACGGGTCCGTGTCGGTGGGGTTTGTCTCATTGGGGACATTGGGCTTTTTGTACGTGTTCTTTTGGGAAATGAGGAGCTCTATGGCCATGGTGGAGATGGAGGCTTAGGGTACGGTGGTGGAGGAGAGAGAGAGAGATGAGGGAGATTGAAATGGAGGTTTAATGGAAGAATGATGATGGGAGATGATGGAATGTGAGAGAAATGGGGTTGAAAGACCGAATTTGGGGTGGATTAATGGTGAGGGATGAAGGTGAGGGAATGGGCGTGAGAGAACTTGAGAGGTTGAGGATGAAAATGGAAGTGGAGGGGGCGTGAATGGAGGAACAGAGTACACTTTGGAGGGGCTTTTTAATTGGTGTGCCTAACCGGTTAGGGATTGTGGGTAACCAGGTTAGGGATATTAGGAAATAGATTTGAGATGTCCAATGTCTTAAGATTAGGATTGGTGGCTAACGGTTAGTGTGCTAAGTATTTTTAACGTCCGGATAGGTTCCCAAATACAAGGTTTTAGGTTAGGAGCTATATCTATGACAACCGATTATTTGAGTGTGTGAGAGAGTCCTTCAATATTCCAAACACTTCCAAGTCCCATACGAAAACATATTATTCTTCTTTTGCTTGATCATTGCACTTGGGATTGATAGCATTATAATAAACTCATGAGAGTAATCCTTGACATGTATCGGAGGAGCAATTCTTATTTCACTTACGGTATTCCAAATCACTTGAGGTTCATTTTGGCTTGAGTCCATTCTCCATTTAGAAACAAAATCTTCCTAATATTAATAGGAACCTTGAGCTTTCAGATTTTGGGGGACTTAAGCATGAACTCAGCTTCTGCAAAACAACATAAGGGGACACTCTTTTCAAGTCGTATTGGATTCAAGAAAAAAATTCGAGAGATTATGCAACATTGTGACATAATTATGCAAAAAATCACAAGTTTATGCATTTGTTTTAGGATTATGCAGCAAATATTTAATTTATGCATGATTGATCCAATATACCAAGTTCATTTCTAATGTAGAAAAATGCTTCTTTTGCTAGGGTTTGGTGAAAATATCACTAGTTGCTTAGTTGTTTCAACAAATTCAAGTATGCAATCACCCTTTTGAACATGATCTCTAATGAAATGATGTCTTATTTCAATATGTTTAGTCCTAGAATGCAAAATGGGATTTTTTGACAAGTTAATTGCACTAGTATTATCACATCTTATGAGAATATGATCAAGCTCAAGACCATAGTTCAAGAGTTGTTGTTTCATCCAAAGGACTTGAGAACAACAACTCCCACCTGCAACATATTCAGCTTCAGCTGTAGACAATGCCACACTATTTTATTTCTTGCTATGCCAAGAAACTAGTGAATTTCTAAGCAAGTGGCATGTCCCACTAGTGCTCTTTCGATCCATTTTGCATCCACCAAAATCAGAATCAGAGTACCTAATAAGACTACATGAGGCACCCTTAGGGTACCACAAACCCATTTGTGATGTGCCTATTAGATATTTCATTATTCTCTTAACAGCACTTAGGTGTGATTCCTTAGGATTAGCTTAATATCTTGCACACATGCATACACTAAACATTATATCAGGCCTACTTGTAGTGAGATAAAGGAGTGAGCCAATCATACCTTTATATTTTGTAATTTCTACCGATTTACCTCCTTCATCCTTGTCCAAATAACAAGAGGTGCCCATAGGGGTAGCCATATGCTTGGCATTTTCCATTTCAAATTTTTTGAGCAGCTCCTTGCAATACTTGGATTGGCTTATGAATGTTCCTTCTCTTGCTTGCTTGATTTGGAGACCAAGGAAGAAGTTGAGCTCACCCATCATAGACATCTCAAACTCACTTTGCATAATATTTGAAAATTCTTCACAAAGAGAGTTGTTAGTAGCACCAAATATAATGTCATCAACATAGATTTAAACTAAAAGAATGTCATGCATTTTGTGTTTTATGAAAAGAGTGGTGTCAACCTTGCCTCTAGAAAAACCTTTTTCTAAAAGAAATTTGCTCAACCTTTCATACCAAGCTCTAGGAGCTTGTTTCAAGCCGTACAAGGCCTTTTTCAATTTAAAAATATGGTTGGGCAAATCAAAAACCTCAAAACTAGGAGGTTGTTCAACATACACCTCTTCTTGTATAAAACCATTTAAAAAGGCACTCTTGACATCCATTTGGTAGAGTTTGAAATCCATGATGCAAGCATATGCAAGTAACATTCTAATGGCCTCTAACCTAGCTACGGTAGCATAAGTTTCTTCATAATCTATGCCTTCTTCTTGATTATATCCCTTAGCTACAAGCCTAGCTTTATTTCTTATTATTACACCCATTTCATCAAGTTTGTTCCTAAAGACCCATTTGGTGCCAATTATAGGATGATCATTGGGCCTTGGAACTAATTCCCAAACTTGATTCCTCTCAAATTGGTTTAGTTCTTCTTGCACGGCCAAGATCCAATACTCATCATTAATGGCCTCATTTATGTCTTTAGGTTCAACTTGAGAGACAAAGGCTAGGTGATTACATGCATTTCTAAGAGAGTTTCGAGTGATTACCCCTTTTGATACATCACCTATCACCTTGTCAAGAGGATGATACCTTGAAGTCCTCCATTCCTTGGGTAGATCCAAGATTTTAGAATCTTCTTACCATGAGTGATCAAGGAGTCTCTCTTCTTCCTTCTTGGACTCTTTCTCTTGATTTTCCAAGTGCGTCTTTGCCAAGATTTCTGCAACATCATCAACAAGTTCCTTTCTCGGCTCATTTGAGTTAGTTTCATCAAATGCAACATGTATGGACTCTTCTATGGTCATAGTTCGTTTATTATAAACTCTAAAGGCCTTACTATGAATAGAATAACCAATGAATATTCCCTCATCAGATTTTGCATCAAACTTTCCCAAGTTATCCTTTCCATTATTCAAAACAAAGCATTTACATCCAAAAACATGAAAATGTGACATATTAGGTTTCCTTCCTTTGTACAATTCATATGGAGTTTTCTTTAAAATTGGTCTTATTAGGGCTCTATTCATAACATAACAAGCGGTGTTAACCGTATCCGCCTAAAAGTACTTAGGAAGGTTGGCCTCATTGAGCATAGTTCTTGCCATTTCTTCTAAAGATCGATTTTTCCTTTCTACAACACCATTTTGTTGTGGTGTTCTAGGGGCAGAAAAATTATGCTCAATGCCATGTTCATCACAAAAAGTTTCAAATTCATGATTTTCAAATTCACCACCATGATCACTTCTTATGGATGCAATACAAACACATTTTTCATTTTGAATAACTTTGGCAAGTTTTCTAAATGATTGAAAAGCATCATTTTTGTGGGCTAAGAATAATGTCCATGTAAACCTAGAGAAATCGTCCACAATTACTAATGCATAGTAATTCTCACCAAAGCTCATAGTTCTAGAGGGACCAAAAAGATCCATGTGCAAAAGTTGTAAAGGTCTAGAAGTTGAAACTATGTTTTTAGCTTTAAAAGAGACCTTTACTTATTTTCCTTTTTGACATGCATCACAAAGTTTGTCTTTTTCAAATTTGAGATTTAGAAGACCAATTACTAGTTCTTTCGAAACTAATTTGTTTAAGTGATCCATGTGAATGTGAGCAATTCTTCTATGCCATAACCATGAATCATTTTCTTTACTCATAAAGCACTTAGCATCATTTGAGGAGATATCATCGAGACTAATCATATATATATTATTGACCCTATGACCAACAAATTTAACTTGCTTATCATCTTTTCCCTCAATTATGCAACAAGAGGAATCAAATATTACTCTATTGCCTTTGATTAATACTAAGCAAGTTATGTTTGAGTCCTTCAACAAGTAAAACATTGTCAATAGATGATGAAGGAATCTTACCAACTTTGCCAATTCCAAGAATCTTCCCTTTGTTGTTGTCACCATATGTGACATGACCATGTTTCTTGTGTGTAAGGGAGGAGAACTTGGAGCCATCACCGGTCATGTGCTTGGAGCAACCACTATCCAGATACCAATTTGAGTTCTTGGTCTTCAAGTACACCTACACCCCACATTCATGTTTTAACTTTTGGTACCCAAATTGTTTTGGGTCCTTGTGTGTTAGAGTTAGGCATGGTACCTTTAGGAACCCAAACTCTTTTTATTCCAACTTTATTATTTATGTTCTTTCTAACATTGCAGGTTGATGCACTATGTCCTTTCCTACCATAATGAAAACATTTGACGAAGGGACTACTTGAAGTTTTTGAGGAAACAAAGAAGTTCTTATAAGACTTTTGATGGTTGTTTGGATCAAACCCAAGCTTGACTTTTTGAAAAATACATTTTTGTCTTCCTAACAACACATTCAAGTTGTCTCTTCCAAAAGTGAATTTTGCAAGAGTGTTATTCAAGTCTTCAATTTCTTTTTCAAAAGCTTTACATGATGAACAAGATAATGATATGGATGCATTATCATGTGAACAACAAGTCATACATAATGAATTAGCATCTATGAGTCCTAAGGTCTCATTTTCGATTTTAAGTTCATTTATCTCCTTAGTTAAAGTAGAAACTTTCTTTGTCAATAGGGAGATTATTTTATTGGACGACAAATTCATTTTTGTGAGCCTCAAAGATTCATCATGCAATTCTTGAAAGGCATCTTGCAATTCATCATAAGAAGGTGGAGGTTCTAGGTTAGAAGAGGTTACCTCGGTGTCGCTTTCTCCACTTTCTTCTCCTTGAGCCATGAGGCAAAGATGAGCTTCTTCATTCTCGAATCGTCGAGGGAAGAGCTTAAATCATTGTCCTCCCAAGCTATGTATGCTCTTCTTCTTTTCTTTTCCTTGGAGGGCCTTTTCTCAAATTTCTCTGTATTTTTGAGATATATAGGACACTCCATTTTCATGTATCTAGCTTTTCGCATTCATAGCATTTTGGAGGAGTAGAGGATCCTTCTCCTTTGTGATATGCTTTCTTTTGAGGAAACGGTGGTCTTATTTGAAATCCCTTTTCTTCAAGAATCTTCTGAATTTTCTCACAAGGAGACTAAGATTCTCCTCACTTAGCTCAATATTTTCAGCATCCTCTTCACCATCTTCATCATCATCTTCAAGTATGGAAGAGGTGGCCTTGAGTGCAATTCCCTTCTTCTTTTTGTCATGCTCTTCATTTTGATTGAGCCTATTTAGTTCCACTCATGCTCTTGAAGTTTTCCGAATAGGGTGGCTAGAGACATGGTTGATAAATCTCTTGATTCTAAAGGTTCTAATCGCCGTTACCTTGGGTTGCCAATTCCTACTTAGACATCTCAAGACTTTGTTAATAAGATCCTCATTAGGAAATATCTTTCCCAATGAGATGAGATGATTAACAATATGAGTAAATCTCTTTTGCATATCTTGAATACTCTCACCTTGATTCATTCTAAACAATTCATATTCATGAGTAAGAGTGTTTATTCGAGATCTTTTTACCTCACTAGTACCTTCATGAGTTACTTGCAGGGTATCCCACATTTCTTTTGCGGTCTTACAATTTGACACCCTAAAGAATTCATCATACCCCAAGGATGTGGTAATGATGTTCTTGGCTCTCAAATTGTATTGACCTTCTTTTTATCATCATCGGTCCAATCACTTCTAGGTGTATTAATTGTCACACCATCTTTAGTTTGTGTTGGGACAAAAGCACCATTTTCAACGGCGTCCACACATCTAAGTCAATAGCTTCAATGAAAATTTTCATTCTTTCTTTCCAATAAGCATAACCATCCCCATTGAAATAGGAGGTCTATTTATAGAAGAACCTTCATTTGAAAAACCATTTGAAGCCATCACTTCTCTTGAAGTATGCTAAGCTTTTTATACAAAGTGAGTTAGCTCGATACCACTTGTTACCAAGTGGCCTCAATACTCAAGAGGGGGGGTGAATTGAGTATTTAAAACAAGTTCGCAAATCTTTCACAAATCGTTTGATAAATAATTTTTGTTGAAGCTAATGAATGATTGGAGATAAGTTGATGAATGAGATAAACACTTTTACTTATGAATGAGATATCCAAAGGAGACAATATTCAAGCAATTCAATAAAACAGTAAATTAAATAAGAGAAGGGTTTAGAGAAAACAAACACAATCGTTTATCCTGGTTCGATCACCAATCCACTTGTGATCTACGTCCAGTCCCCAAGCAACAACTTGAGATTTTTCCACTATATCTTCAAGCTTCAATGGGTTCTTGAAAAACCGCTACAACCTTGAGCACTCAACACTATGGGATACCTCACCCAAAAGCTTGAGCCTCTATTTTCCAAGGGATACCTCACCCTTACAATGCTTGAGAGATACCTCATCCTCACTAAACAGATTGTACAAGTTTTGTATGGAAGAAACTCTCTCTAGAGTAAGTATTACAAATTGAAGAACTAAGGTATTTGGATTCACACAAATTCAAGCTCAATAACAGAGGATTAGTAGAAAAGATGAGAAGACTTGTTCAAAGCTCAATAGTAAATTTTCTAGAATGATATGTTCAGTTTTCTAACCTACCAACGAAGCCCAACTTCCAAATATATAGGTAAGTGATATTAAATGCCGTTGAAGGTTGTTGAGAGCAATTAATGCTCAGTAAAATAGCTGTTACGGGCTTCTCCCTGTTTTTCCAGAACTTAGGCTAACTGGTTAACTAAATATCCTAACCGGTTAGCAGCTCATTTAAGGCTTAAACAAAGTGCTCTGGTTTAATAGCTAACCGGTTAGGAGTAAGTCCTAATCGGTTAGGACCTCTCATTAATGAGTTCTTGGAAGGCTTCTAATCGGTTAGTCCTCCAATCTAATCGGTTAGGATATTACCAACGTGAGTTCTGAGTTATAGAATAACCGGTTAGGCCATCTGCCTAATCGGTTAGGGCAACACGTTTTTGGCTTCTGACTTTGTGAATAACCGGTTAGGTCTTCTACCTAATCGGTTAGGCCAACATGATTTTGGCTTCTGACTTACAGAATAACCGGTTAGGACATTTGCCTAATCGGTTAGGATAAAACAATTTTGGCTACTGGGAGTGAGACTAACCGGTTAGGTCTTTTACCTAATCGTCGGTTAGGACAAATATAATTTGGCCTTTGAGTTGTAAGATAACCGATTAGCTCCTTTGCCTAATCGGTTAGGCATGTGTTAACAAAACGAGGCAAAGCTTTGTTTGAACTAACTAACCGGTTAGGTACTGGTCCTAATCGGTTAGGGGCCTTGAAATTTCAGCTCCTAAGTTTATCAAGAGGCTGGTAAGTTTCCAAAAAACTTAGGACATTAGATTCAAAAGGAATTGTTGCATAATACCTTTTTGATCCTAATTGAAAAACCATTTTACAAAATCATTTTGAGGAAACCATTTGAGCTTGAGGTGAATCTCTAGAATACATTTACATTAGATCTATAACCTATATGCTAAGCTTGAGTTCCTTGTGACTTGATCATTGTATTCCCATTGCTTCCTTGTTTGTCGACATCAAAACCATTTGCATCTTATCCATGCAATCACACAATATGCCCAAACACTTTATCAAGCTCATTGCCAAAATCCAACTTGCATCTTAAGGTGCCAATCTGAGTGTTTTGGACTCCAAACTTCTAACTATGTTAATTCCTCCTCCAAACCCAACGTCAACATGACAAAACACTCGATCAAATCCAATGCCAAAATCCAACTTGGATCTTGAAGTGTCCATCTATGTATGCCACACCATACCAAGTCCAAACATTCAAGTTGACACTCATCCTCTAGCCCCATTGCTAATATGCCAAAACACTCTATCAAGTTCAATGCCAAAATCCAACATGGGTCTAAAGGTTCCAATCCAAGTATTTTAGACTCCATACTTTTAACCATGTCAATTCCTCCTCCAAGCCCAACGTTAACATGCCAAAACACTCTATCAAGCCCAATGCCAAAATCCAACTTGGATCTTATAATGCCTATCCAAGTGTGTCACACCATATCAAGTCCAAACATTTGATTTTGTAGTCCTTCTCTAACCCCAATGCCAACATGACGAAATACTCTATCAAGCCCAATGCTAAAATCCAACTTGGGTCTAAAGGTTCTAATCTAAGTATTTTGGGTTCCATACTTCTAACCTTGCTAATCCTCCTCCAAGCAGGACAAGTCCGATGTCAATATGTCAATACACTCTATCAAGCCCAATGCCAAAATCTAACTTAGGTCTAAAGGTTCCAATCTTAATATTCTGGACTCCATACTTCTAACCATGTCAATTCCTCCTTTAAGCCCAACGTCAACATGCCAAAACACTCTATCAAATCCTATGCCAAAATCCAACTTGGATATTTTAGTGCCCATCCTTGTATGCCACACCACACCAAGTCCAAACATTCGAGTTGGCACTCCTTCTCTAACCCCAATGCCAACATGACAAAATACTCTATCATGGCCAATGCTAAAATTCAACTTAGGTCTAAAGGTTCTAATCGAAGTATTTTGGGCTCTATGCTTCTAAGCATGCTAACTCCTCCTCCAAGCCCAATGTCAACATACCGAAACATTTTATCAAGCCCAATCACTATAAAAAAAAATGGGTTTTAGCCATGATTTTTTAGCCATAATTCTAATAAGCATTTGATTTTTTTTTTGTTTGTTTCTTTTTTCACCAAAATAACATATCCATCTCCTTGGTGAAGAGTCCCTCTCTGAAGAACACGCATCCGCCAAGCTTGCTACGCCATAAATCCCTCTGATTCAGTGCCGAACTAACTCTAAAATCCCTCTTTTCTCTAGAACATTTACGTTTCCCAAACGATTCTTGTATGTTGTTAAGGTTACTCAATTTTTCTGATACTTGCTTTGCTTTACGGCTATGTTATTCCCTTGAGCTTTTCAATCTCTACGAACTCTACATTGCTACGAAATCATGTCTCTATAATTTTTGTTGTTAGAGATTTAGGGTTGGGTTGAACTAATGCCGAACTTGTGGCAAGTGTGCAGTGATCTTCATTTTGGTTCAAAATTCTTATTTTATATTGAAAGGTGAAAACCCTCCAAAGTTCTTTGCATGCATGCACGATTTTGATGATTTGACTAACATTTTGAATAATTTTCATGTAAATACCAGTCAAAATGTCTATTTCTTTGTCTCTATTTTTCCACAATTTTGGAATTTCTAGGAATTAAGTAATAAAGCTTTCTTGATTTGCCATAGGATGACGTGGGAAACGATATCCATATATTGTGTATGCCATTATTATTCTTGCATTCATAAATTCTAGTTGTTGCTTTTATTAGCTTGTGTTTTCAATTTGCGCCCTCAGTATTCCTGTGTCTATAAATGTTAGAATAATTTATCTGATAGAGATGAATATATCTCTATAAGTGGACAATTATTCATTTATGTTAGTTGCTTTAGTTTTTGAGATAAATCTTTTTGCCTTGAGCAACTTGAGCAAACATTGACGAAAATTTTAGTTTTTTGTGGTGGATAGTAGTTTAATCGATGCATTGTCATTGCGTATTAACACAAGTTGTTGTTGTTATTATTATTATTATTATTATTATTGATTATGATTATTATTATTATTATTATTGGGTTTGCCATAACACCAAATTGAATAGTGATAAATGGTTAGATCAATTGATTATAGCATCTCTATTGCCCTTCTCAATTGATAAGCTCAACTTTATAAGGTGGCCGCCAAACTCCTATCCGCCCCTAATCGTCTGAAACCTAACCTCAAATTACTATGCCAGGTTGCTTCGCTCTCGCATTCTGGTTGCTTTGCACTCGTGTTCTTATTCGCAGTTCGCACTTGTGTTCTCATTTGTGCTCGCAATTCAAGTTCGTGCTCAGCCACTCATTGTTCTAGTTCTGGTTTGCACTCACAATTCTGGTTCACGCTCACTGTTCTTTTGCTCATCAGGTATGTGGATTTTTCATTGAAGCTCTCCTTATGCTTATTCTGCTTTATTTTCAAAAGATCAAAGAATGGTTTTTTTTTTTGATTTGGCTATGTGGGTTGTTGATTTTTATGGATGATGAGTTTGTTTTGGGGGAGAATTTTATTGTTGGCTTGTGTAGAAGTTTGGATATTTATTTGTGTTTATTTATTTATTTATACTATTTGATTAATGATAATGCTAGACAATTAGTCATTCGCCTTATACTTGCAATGCGATTCTTTATTTTTCTTCAGTAATTCCTTTCAAGAGATAATCTTTAATGAGCTTGATACTTGCAATAAATTTGTCGCCTTTATGCTGTGTGTACCCTTTCTTTATCTAACATATGTAACTCCATAATGGGCAATAAAGAGTAGCTATTATTAGGTAATATTTTTTTGGAAGAAAGCTATTATTACATAATTTATTGGAAGATTGTAGGCATTTACATTACTTATTAGGTAATATTTTTTTGGAAGAAAGCTATTATTACATTACCTCCATCGAAGAACTATAAGAAGAATTTGAGCCAATAATTTTTAAGAAACTTAGTGCATCTAAACAAAATCCAATTTCCCTATGGCTTTTTCTCATCTTATTTATGATATAAAAAATATGTGCTGGAGCTATTTAATGGCCAGTGAACTAATTTTTTCCCCTTAAGCCAGTAAAATTACTAAGCAAAATCTTATGTAGCAAAAGTTAACCCCTTCTAGATTAGTTTACTTCACTTACTGAGTCATAGTCCATGCCACATCATAGGTTTGGGATGCAAAAATCCTTCATGGCCTTTTATATTGCAATTTTGCTATTATAATATCATACCTACAATAAGTGGAAAATCTTATATTAATAGTAGATCCTTGCATGATTTTTAAGCTGACTTGTCTATTGTGATTTGGTGGAATCTACCTCTCTTTTATCAACTTACTTTGGCTTAACATTTTACATGATGCAATTTTTTTAACTTACTTTGGCTTGGATTTTGAATCTGCATTGGATATATGTTGTCCAAATATTCTTACAAAATTTTTATTGAAACTCGTGTTGTCATTGACTTTTCCTAGCCTATGACAATTTGAAAAGGATAATTTAAAAATCTGCATATATAGATCCAAATAAGCCAATCTTACTGGTAAGTAAATTGGTTAATGTCTTTTCTAGTTTATAAGATCCAGTTCAGTTAGAGGATCCTGTCACAGATTTTTTTTTCTGGGACATGTTGAAAATATTGCTCATGTTGTCCTTGCCTCTATGCTGAGAAGAAAGAATTATTTTCCAACCAAAAATTATGTCAAAACAAAAATAAGAATAAGTTCACAATCTGCAGAGTACACACAGATACACTTGAACAATTTGGACTATCTGTAATTGAATAACTATATAATATATATTAATATAGAAAAATGCTACAAAGCTAGAATTTTTGCTAGAATGATGTGGCATCGTTGTTGACTCTTAAATGGGTGAGTGGTTCCTACCATTTTATTCCATCCAACAACCACCCTTGTATTTTGGCAAAATTCTAGCCATTTTTCTGGCTGTATCGCATTTACACACTAATATATACCACTTCATGAACTGCTCTATTTTGATGCAATGAATTTTATCATTTCACATGTCTTGCTTTGAAAAGTAAACTGCCTTACTGAATTTTGGTCTCAATAACTGTGTTATTCTTGAATCACTTTGAATGTGGTAATGCTGACTATACCCTTCCATTTGCACTTAGTGTTGGTGTATGCCCTAGAGGCTAATACATTTTCTGTATATACATATATTCTATTATGCTATTTTATATATGAGGCATTTCATTTATTGTGTTCTTTTTGATAAACATAATAAAGTCCTTAGAATAGTAAGTTTGATGCCATAGGACATCAAGTGGATGACTTGATCGTGAGATCCTTTTGGTTACAACACTATTCTTAAATGTCCCTAGTCAAGTATTATTGTTAATTAGGACAACAATAATACATTGAGACTAGTATGTGTGAGACCGATGACCGCATCTCACGGGTCATGGATATGAGATATCAAGTCTTCACATTGGTACATATTAGAGTAATGATGTAATTGGGATCGACCCACCATGAGAACGCTACATGGATCGTTACGTGAGTGTCATAAGCGATTCTCATAGTGACAATGTGTTTGTGGTCCTTTGACCGAAATCACTACGATTCCTACATGAGGAGTTGTGTGTTTTAATGCCATCAAACGTCATCGTAACAAGGTGATTATAAAGTTGGTTATTGGACATACCGCAAATCATGCGAGAGGGATGTGAGTGACCTAGATGGAATTTGTCACTCCTACATAACAGAGCGATATCTTGCCCCCGATTGAGTGAGGCGAAATGCATGGCCATGCTCAAATGAGTCAATATGAGATATTGATCTCATTTATTGTTACAAAGTCTACTCGAGTATCAGGAAACGAATGATTGGACTATACAAGGGTGACGCATTCCATGCCTTGTGTTCAATCTAGATATCTTGACAAAGGGACTAAACGACACGGAAACATTGATCACGGATAGGTTATGTCAAATCACTGACATTCTCATTACTTGGGTAGCAGTGATGTGTTGCTAGATACCGCTCACTGTTTGTAATATTAAAATGAGATTTTAATATTACTACCAACGTCATGAGAACACAACGCAGGTCGCACACTTAGAATGAGACTAAATTGGAGCAATAAGGATCCAAGTTGGACTCGGATTCAATTGTGGGCCTAACTCATGTCAGATGGGTTTTAGGGTTGCACAGCTTACCTTGCTCCTGCTCACACTCACTTAAGGCAGCCACTATTATAAATAGTACTGTTAAGGGGGGCTGCTATAGATGTTACATCACAACCCTAGCCGCACCTAAGAAAGTGAGTGAGAGACAAAGTGAAAGGTTCTTCTCTTCTATTCGCACTAGCACCGCGAAACAGAGGCGTGACTCCTTTTTATTCGTGTGGATACCGCAGAAACATCGTCGCTATTACGGTGTTGGTGATTCACCTCGCTTGTGTTTATCACGCTTCAAGAGGTAATTTTTAAAAACTCGGATTATGGACTTTTCGCATGGATCCTGTGTGGGAATCCTATTATTCCGCTGCGAGATATTTTGATTCGCAATTCCCAACACTTAGATGCTATACTTCTAATCTTTTTCACTTGAAAATGCAAATTGAACCCAAAACAAGTGAAATTTCTCTTTAATATGTGGCAAGTTTCATTGCATCAAAGTATAATGTACACATGACAAGGTCAAATAATGTGCTTCAATTCTGTTCGTATTTGTTTATCTCTGAAAACCAATATATTTGCCCAATATATTTTGCTTAGTTGATTCTCTTAATTTGGACTTATATATTTAATAGCTTTCTTATAATATAACTTTCTCTTAGTTAAGTACCATTGATTTGGCTCAGTTTCTTGTCATTATATGCAAGCAAAACATTACAAGGCCTAGTTGTGGTAAGAGAGGCTGCCAATACACACATTGTTTCTCAACCACTGATTTTACCTTGGACATCGTTGCTACTGGTAGAAACTTTGGGATTGAAAAACTGAAATTGCTTACACAAGTTTTGCCACTATCTCTTCACCGTTATTATTTACTATCCTTTGCCATATTTATCTTCTCCTTTTCTATTTTATGTCTTTGTGATTAGTGTGAGCAGTTGTATGTCTTGTAAATCATAGCAATTTGGACTATGAGTAAGTAACTATAACTTTTTAGACAATAATTGAGATATGTAGTGCAAAACTCAAACTTGTGCTAACTTATGTGTAGTAAAGATTTAGAATGTGAATAAGTAACTCTATTTTTGCTTTCTGAAAATTTTTAACTTGGACTTATGCTATATTCTTAATATTATATTATTTGTTGTCTTAAATGCTTTAATGATTTAATTTAAACTTGAAAACAGATTCCTCCAATTATGATTGACAAGAGTTGGATTGAGAAACCAATTAGATCAAATGGGTTCTTGGATGGGGTAGTCCAATTTTTGGACTTTGCCTTTTCAAATGCATCTATAAATGGACAAATTTTGTGTCTGTGCATTACATGTGAATTTCGTCATATGGATAATAGAGCTGAAGTGTTTAGTCATCTACTTCAAAAGGGCTTTCCAAGAAAGTACACACTTTGGTACATGTATGGGGAAAACATGTTCAATCTAATGTAGAATCCGTATCACAAGTATAAGAACCAGCTAGACAACATCCAATGCAAGATATGTTAAATGATGTTTTTTATGTCTTTGATAATCATGGAACTCAAGATTCTGGTCCATCAAATCTACCTAATGGTGACCACCCTAGGGGTATAGAAGATGTAAGTAATGAGGAGCTAGAAAAAATTAGGGAGTTGTTAAGGGATGGGAATCAAGAACTCTACCATGGTTGCACAAAATATAGCAAATTGTCATTCATTGTTCATTTGTATCATATAAAAGTCTTATGTGGTGCAACTGATAAAACAATTTTAATGATCATTGACATTTTAAGTGATGCTTTTCCCCATTCTAAATTACTAGCATCTTTATATGAGCCAAAAAAGATTATTAAGAGCTTAGGTCTAAGCTGTGATAAGATTCATGCATGTCTGAACAACTGCATGTTGTTCTGGGGACATTATGAGGATAATTAAGGATATAGATAAATGCATGAAGTGCAATGCATCCAAGTATAAACCAAATGAAAATAATGGTGGTGCGAGTAATGTGATGGATGGCCAAAAGAAAAAAAAACCTCAACCAGTAAAAGTATTGAGGTATTTCCTACTTATACCTAGGATGCAAAGGCTATACATGTGCTCTAAAACTACTAAGCTTCTGAAATGGCATGCATTAGAGCCTAACCCAAATAGGTTGTTAAGGCATCCTAGGGATAGTAAAGCGTGGAATGATTTTGATTTATTGTATGAAAACTTTGCTTCAAAGCCTCGTAATATACGACTTGGTTTAGCTACATATAATTTCAATCTATTTGGAATTTTAAGTTCCAATAATAGCATTTGGCCTGTGATGTTGTATATTTACAATAATCCACCATGGTGTTGTATGGAGCAAACTTCTCTTATCATGTCGATGATAATTCTTGGTCCTAAGATACCTGCTAATAATATTGATGCTTACTTACAGTCCCTAGTTAAAGAGTTAAAAGAATTGTGGAAAGGTGTACATGTTTATGACTTCTCTGCTAATGAAACATTTCACTTATGTGCTACAGTGTTTTGTATTATTAGTGACTTTCCAGGTCTTGGCAACTTGTCTGGGTGGAATACACATACATTGCTTGCTTGTCCATCATGTAATTTTGATACAGAATCTAAAAGGCTGAAGTTTGGTAGAAAAAATTGTTTCATAGGACGTCGTCATTATTTGCCACTTGATCACAAGTATAGGAACAATTAACAGTCCTTTGATGGTTCTACTGAGTTTAGGCTTGCACCTATCCCACCATCAGGTTCAACCATGTTAAGACAAATCGAATAGAGTCGCAAAAGGTCTTGTTATGAGGGTACAAGTGAGGTTGGCCCACAATAAAGGAAGAAAAAAAGTATCTTTTGGGATTTACCTTATTGGGAGTATAATCTTATTTGTCATTGCCTTAATATGATGCACATAGGGAAAAATGTTTGTGACAATGTATTGTTGACAGTGTTTGATGACAAAAGTAGAACAAAATACAATTTTCAAGCTTGTACAGACTTATAAGCGATGGGAATTAGAGAAACTTTATCCACATCCTAATTCTTCTAAGTTTCCTCCATCATGCTTTCAAATGAAAAAAATCTAGAGAAATATATCTTCCTAAAATTTTTTAAAAGTGTGGTTTTTCCAGATAGTTACTCATCAAATATTTCTAGATGCGTTGATCTTAAGAAACACAACATCTCTGGTCTAAAAGCTATGACTCACATATTCTTATGGAGCATCTTTTGCCAATTGCCTTTAGAAGATCTCTTCCTACAGAAGCTACTTCAGTGTTGAATAAGTTATGTAACTACTTTAGAGAAGAATCAAGCAAAGTTTTAGATGTCAAACATTTACAAAAACTACAGCATCAAATTGCTTTGACCTTTTGTCACATGAAAATGATATTCCCTCCATCATTTTTCACTGTTATGGTTTATTTGGTCATTCATCTTAGAGAGGAAGTAATGATTGCTGGTCTGGTGTATTATAGATGGATGTACCCTATTGAAAGGTATATCCTTGATTTTGTTTAATTGATGATATATTATGGATTTTACTATTATGGGATTCATTTTCTTTTACTGTTAGGACCCTTGGACATTTAAAATCATATGTTCGTAACAAGGCTGCACCAGAGGGTTGTATAGCTAAAAGGTACATATGAAGGAATGTTTTACTTTTTGTTCTAAATATTTAGAGGATGGTGACATTGAAACAAGATTTGATCGACCAAGACGCAATGACAATGACAATGAGGTTAATGCTAGTAGTGAATCTACAATTTTTTCGAATTTATTTCTTGCACTAGGCAAGCCTGTTGAGGCTATTAAGATTTTTTCCTTTCCACCCTTGGAGAAAATACAAGCTCACTGTTATGTGTTAATTAATTGTGAATTAGTTGATACATTTCGTGAGTAAATTATATAGTCTTATTCATAGTTAATTTTCTTATTACCATCCATTTCATTACCATATGTAATAAATAATAACTTCTTACTCCAGCAAGTGTAGAATTGAGGTCACTAGGATGCATCATGGTAAAAGAAACTCCTACAAAACTATGGAACAATATGTGCACAGACATTTCCACGAGTGGTTTAAAGAATATGTAAGATACACATATTTAATTCCATTTATTTTTTTTTTCATCTGAAAAGCTCATAATTGTCCTAATGCATTTAAAAAAAAAATAATAGGTTGCAAGAAATAATGATCTAGATATTACACCTGAACTTGAATGGCTTGTAAAAGGGCCAAATAATATTGCAAGGAGATTTGATGGGCATAACATTCATTGATTAAAGTTTCATATTGAGAGAAAGGAGCAAGGGTTGAGAATGCAGAATAATGGTGTTGTTATGTCTGCTGTTACTAAGAGATTTTCATGTGGTAGCAACCCTATTGAAAGATTAAGTTATGATATATACCATGGAAAATTGGTTGATATCATAGAGTTGAATTAATACGATAAATTAAGGGTTGTGATATTTAAATGTGTTTGGGTAAACACTACACTTAACAAGGGAACCAAGATAGATCAATTTAGGATAACAAGTGTAAACTTTTCTTGGTTGATACACACCAGTGCACATGAAACAGATGAATCGTTCATCCTTGCAACGGATGCTAGAATGGTTTATTATGTTGATGATCCAATTGATCAAGATTAGTGTTGTGCTTGTCATATGAAGCCTAGAGACATATATGATATAGGAGATGCGAACTTAGCAGATTTAGAAGAGCCATCAATGGGGGGCATACCTTTTTGTGAGCAACATTTGGAGAACATTAAAGTATTACAATTAGTGCAAGATGATGTCAATCAACAAAAACAAGATAAGCCAAATTATGATGAAGATCATAATAGTTGTAGTGATGGAGTGATGGAAGAATGTTAGACTAGTTTAATATCTTTTGTTATGTACTTTATAATTTAAATTATAGTTCTTCTGTGCTTCTTAAATCATTTTAAATTGAGAACTTTAAGTACATTTTTTAGGTTATATATTGTGCTTAAATTATATCTCGTGTTTCTTTTTGTTCTTACATTGTATCTTGTATCCAAATGCATTTAAATTATATCTTGTGCTTCTTTTTGTGCTTCCATGTTTTTATTGTTTGTGATAGCAAATTGTGTAGGTATTTGGTTCAAGATGAGGCAAAAGCGTAAGGATTTAGGACAAATAATGTTAGAAAAACTGCGAGGACAACAAAGTGGTAACAATAATGAAACTTCTCAATATTTGCAACAACAAATTAGTGATAATTAGCTTGATACCCAACCTATAGATGTGAACATAACAACTCCTTCATCTAGCGATGACAACTTAGGCTCTTCCTTAAGCCCAAATGAAACTCAATCACAAGAGAAAGAAGAGCCTTTAGTTGTCAAGATTAGACGTAAAAGCAATATATCATTAATTTTAGTATCTTATTTTATGGTTGTTGTATTAGAAAATATATGTTAACTTTGCTTTGTATACATAATGGCATATACCTCTACTAGAGAAATTATAACTCAAAAAATGCAAGCAAATCAGGTTTGGCATTTGAAATAAACTAAAAAAGTTAATGTGGAACTTAATGCTGACGGACAAGGCAACGACAATGGTTCAAACTTGCTTATGAGGTTTCTTGGTCAACTTGCTCAAAACTTAACTATTTGTCTTATATAAGTTGAAAGATCGGATTGGATGCTAGAAGGCAATAACTGCCAACAATAGAAATATATTAAGGTAACTATTTAAATTTTTGACAACTTTAATTGCTTTAGTATCTCTTGTAACATCCTAATACTAGTGCTAATAGCGTATCTAGAGTTACGCATTAGTAACTAGAATTAAGTATGTCATGTATAACTAATAAAATAATTTTAAACTACATTTAAATGACATACAGAAAATATGAGTTTGATGTGAGTGTAATAATGTACATTTATTGGAAGCATTTATATACAAATACATTTATCATAATACAAATTTTATAATATATGCCTTCATGGCATTATTTACACAAAATTGATACATATCTTTATCTAGCATTTATGACTAAACTCTGTCTTCATAACTTTGGTCTCCTCTTATGCTTGCTGGTACCTTCTTTGTCCTTGGAAATATTTCAAAAAATACAAACAGGCAGGGTGATAATTCAAAGAATTCTTAGTAGTTTTATGAAAAACGTGTCATCGTAATACTTCTAGCTGTTTCAGGGAAAATCCTTTTTCTTTTAAAACTCAAATTACACACACACACACACACACACACACACACACATATATATATATATATGTATGCATGTATGTATGTATGTATGTATACTTTAGAAAGGTGACAAACTGCCAAATATGGTCCTTTCTCTTCTCGAAACAGAGGTTCAATCATTATCCTTTATAAAAATCATTTGAACAATCCAATAAATTATAAAGTATCAAATCTAGTTCCTTATCAAAATCATTTACAAAATCAAATAGAGTATCATAACTAGACATATATATATTTTTTCATAATCTTTCTTCACAATAAATAATAAAATAACAAATCAAATCAAATATCATATGTCAACATATAACACAAATAATTATTCATTATCTTTTAACATTCTTCTAGTATCATAAATCATTATATCTATTTCTTTAATAATCCTTATCATTATTTAAAAAGGTATAGAGGGAATGTCTATTCTCACAATACAATTCTGTTCATATTCTTTTGGTAGTAGCCTACTTTAAGGTTTGTGCACTTCAACATATCTATGACCATTCGCTAGTCACACAGAATTACTTCGAATAATGAATAACCCAAGCCACCTCTAGTGAAAGAATGTCCATTCTCAATCTAGAGTTATCAGTAGATAAGGAATGTTCATCCTCATCTACTAAGATAAGGAGGGAATCAACCTTCCTCCCACTATCAATAATGTAGGATCACATCTGCCAACTAGGAAGAACTTGAGTAAAGAGGGAGAGCATGTCCATCCTCGACGTCAACTATTCCGAAAAGGAGGGAATCAACCTTCACACTTCCATTCTAATATAGGATGAAGATCCTTTTCTCACATTGACATGAATTTAGGATAACCTCTGCTAACTAGGAAGAACTTGAACAAAGAGGGAGTGCTTGTCCATCATCGACCTCAACTACTCCAAAAGGGAGGGAATGCCCTTCCTCACACTTTTATTCAACCTAGGATGAGGATCATTTCCTATAACAATCATTGGTCATATGAAAAGGCTACTCATACAAATCAACGTCCATTAAGTTTTCATACAACTAATAACTTGAACACAATTCAATATGTTTCTTAGTGTGACAAAGTTGGCCGTGGATACCATTTAATCTCAAAGTCACATTTTTAATAAAAAACTTAACTTAAATGCATAATAAAAATGCACTAAAATCAAGGATTAACATGGTAGCATTCAACCTTATTTTTCAATCACAATTCAAGCCATAATTCCAAGCATAAATACATCTAAATTTTGGCCATGACTGTTGTGAATATTCAAGCTATACAAGTCATGATTTCATGCATTAAAAACATTTATATTTAAGTTAAAAATAAGGCAGCATTCTACCCTTATTTTGAGTCTTCATTCAAGGCTCCATTTCAAGCACAAAAGCCAATATATACAACCATAAATAGGGCAGCATTCTGCCTTTATTTTCCTTGACATTTCATACCAGAATTTCAATTACAAAATCAAACATAATGTCATCATAAATTCTACCCAAACAGAGTGTATACAGTCGTGACATTCAACCTCAAATTCCAACAATTTTATCATCAATTCCCATACCATAATTCAACTCAAACATCAATAGAAAATAGATGAACAATTAAAAGGATACTAGCACCATCTCAACTCAGCCTAACCATGAATCATAGGACAAAATAAAAATAATCAATTCACAAACTCTTGTTTAAGACCTCAAAGAAAAAATGGAACTAGAGCAAGGTGAAATAGAAGCACAAAATGACCAAGACACATGCTGTTTTTTAGTTGCTGCCCATGAGCTTCATGAGCTCCAAGGACCAGATTTTTAGTTCAAAAACAATGGGAAAAGAAGAGCAAGATGATGGTAAAGAACCCCTACTTTGACTCCTAGCCTTGCACCCTTGAATTTCCTTACTTTCCCTATTTTTTTGTTGCTTCTTGTTTCTCTTCTCTTTTCTCTCACAGTTCTGCTACTATATGCTGCCCTAATTTTCTTCTATTTTGTCGTAAGAAGTTGTGGAGAGAAGTGCAAATATACTAGAGAAATCTAGGCCAAAAGGAGAGGCGATGGGTTGGTTAAATTTGTGACTAAAATTTAAGTGCAGTGATAACTTCATAAAATGTAGTTATTAGTGCCCTATCTCTGTGCTAGAATGAATGCTTAGTCCTTGTTTATAATGCATATTTGGAAGGTTTTGTGCTTATATTTGTCATATTCTGATTCTGATCCTTTCTTGTATGTTTTATAGCAAATTGAGATTTAATTGTTTATGATTAAGTAGATTTATATTTGTTACTGATTTGGTATTTTCTCTATATTAGAAAGGGCTCCAAACAAGGTTAAATATGGAGCATTTGAGCTAAAAGGTCAAAAGGAAGCCAAATCTCCATTTCAGTAGTCACCATCATGGCGCAAGGTAGTGCGCGGCGTGGCACAGAGAGACATTTCAGCATGCCATACTTCAACTCGAGGCGAGAGGGCCGCGGCCCAGATGAAGTGGGTGCTGCGGCTTAAAGAGATCGACCCTTTGTGCGCCGCGACGCGTGTATGTGGAGGCCGCGGTGCTAAGCGGTAAGCTGAGCCTATAAATAGATTTCTCACATTTTTCTCTGTGTGTTGGCCATTTTAGGCCATTTCTATTTTAGGTTTTCTTAGTTTTCTCTCTTTAGTTTTAGGTTTTAGTTAGTTTTAGGTTAGAAAACTTTGGCTAGATCTCCATTGATGGTGGATTGGAGGCTAGGAACAAGGATGAATAAGGATTCAAGCTTCAGAGACAAATCAATGAGCTTCTTTTCTCCTTTTCCCTTTCTCTCTTCCCTTCCTTATCTTCCTTGGATATGATTTTACTCTTGTTTTCATGTTCATTGTATAGCTGAGCTGTATTTAGGGATATTTTGGATCCTTTTCTATATATATTAATGATGTGTTCTTCTCTGAGTTTGTGTGGATGTTTAGCTATTGTTCAATCATTATCTATGCTTAATGCTTGTTGTTGGTTGGCCACCAATTGCATGATCCTGATATTTACAAATGTACTAGACATAGAGATTTGTTAATATGGATATGGTATGGTTGATACATATTTGACGAGTTCAATTGGCTTGGACGAGTTGATTCGTTAATAGGATAGAAATATATCTATTATCCATGTATAGTGTGTGATTGAGAATAAATCATTCATGAGTGGAGTTTGCACTGGTTCTTAAGGAAACTTGGTGAGCTGGGTAAATGAAACCAGGGTTGATTGACCTAGACACAGGCTTTTGACTAAATCAGATTCTCAAGCTAACCTAATCAATGCATTTATGTTTATGAGGAGGATTGCATGTTGTTGGTAGATGTAGGGGCTGAAGGAGGATTCCCTGAAACCTAACCATTTATCTTTATTGCTTTTGTAGATTAGATTTAGTTTAGTTAATTACTTTCTTATTTTTATGTCCTTAAATAGAATTGATTAAGCTATTAGTTGGTACTTAGCTTTATAACAAAATATCCTCGTGGGAACAAACTTTTACTCTGTATCTGTATTACTTGAGCGATCCGTGCACTTGCGGTAGCAATCAAGTTTTTGGCGCTGTTGCCGGGGATAATTGTTTATTTTGCTAATATTGACAATGAGTTTGGGTAGTTCTAATTCAAGTTGTATATAATCTATGTTTCTTTTGTGTTTTGTTTTAGTTTCAAATAAAGAGCCGGATGATTTTAATCATACAAGGCCCTTGAAGGAAGTCGTGAATTCCTGAAAAGATAACCATTGGATCAAGTTCTTGAGGACTACTCATCCGCAACAATTCAATTTTAGTGATAAAGTCCTATTGGGACTATAACTCAGGCCCTTCGTGGGAGGGAACCTCATGTTTATGTTTATTTCATGTTTTTAATGTATGCATAAATAGGTAGTATGTTGTGTTTTGTATGTTTGTATATACATGTTCATATTTATATTAGTTAAGTTAATATGTTTTTGTTAGTATTTTAGTATAGATATGTGTTAGTATGTTAGTTTTTGTTTGTTTTTAGGTTTTAAGTTTGTTTAGGTTGTAAATAGGTTAAGATGTTGTTTTTGTGTTTTATTATGTTTGTATTATACATTTTGTAATTTAGCTTTTTGAACAAGTGTTGTTGCAGCTAGAGACCCATATAAGCCAATTCCAGTAGCAAAACTGTGTTTGCTGCTAAATTTAGCAGTTTAGGTTATCATGTCGCGGCGCAAGGTTGTGTGCGCCGCGACTCAGGTGCATGATTACTGTAGAATTCTGCAGCTTTTTGTGAGTGCCGCGGCCCAGGCATGGGTGCGCTGCAGCGCAGCACCCTTGTTTTTGTTTTTGTTTTTGTTGTTTTCTCTATTTTTGTGTAATTAGTAATGCTCAGTAGTAGTTAGGCTGCTATTTTGAGAGTCTCAGGTACCCTATAGACCATGTTCATTAAAGATACATTTCATTTTTGATTTGAGGGAGTATCTTTATATGTTTTAGTACTTTTATGCTTAATGTTAACATGTATTGATATTTTGAGTATGCAGTGGTTTTAGTCATCATATTCTCATGTTTATATCTTGTTTTGACTATCACTGATGTGCTGATGACAAGATTTTCAATTTTCACATTATGCAAATGATGTTATGTATGCTTGAATTGAAAGTTGAATCTATTTGAATGTATGACATGTTGCAAGAATGCTGGTGTTGTTTTTGGTTGGGCATGATATGAAAGGTTGCTATTTGCCCCATTTTCAGTGAAACCTTATGTGATCTTGAAGCATGTGAAACAATTTAGTTGCTTTTGATGCATGATTTACATCTCACTTAGATGCAAGTGTAACTTTGAAAATGATAAGAGTGCATGTCTTGATAATGTTTATGGATGTACATGTAGAGTTTTGATTATCCTAGAGATTGTTTTTGAACTCTCTTGAGGTGAAATCTTAGGTTATGCATGATTGAGGAAATGATTAGGGCATTGTTTGGACCGATTGAGCCTTAAAAAGCTTACCTTGATATGATGATATCGCTAGGTCCCTTTTTGAAGCCTTATACTGTTTGGCCTTATTTGTTTTTCATTACCATTGTGATTGTTAACCTGTTAACCATTCTAATGCATGTGAAAACATTGCATTTTCTTCCTACCTTCATTGTTTGTTGAGTGCATGATATATGTCATTTCTTGAAGTGAGTCCTATGATTAGGGGTATGAATATTCAATCTAAAATAAGTCTGAAGGAACCAGATGCAGTCAAAAGAAGAAACATTGCTTTGCAAAATAAAGAAAATCAAAAGAAATAGAAAAAAAATACAAGAAAAAAGAGAATTGAAAAAGAAAAGCAAAGTAAAAGAAAAGTAAAGTTTGAAAAGCATCGAAAATGATTCTGACAAGTTTTATGATCTCACTTTTGAATATCCTGCTAATATCAGTTAGTGGCTCATTTCTTGGAATATCATGTTTATGTGTCTCAATGTTTGTATTATATCATTTCCCTTCATTTCTTTCACCCATACCATTGGCCTCATTATAAGCTGATAAAGTCCCTTTTGATCCTCAATCTTGTGTGATTTACATTAGTGGAGAGAGAGTTGATTTATAATCTTGTGGATTCTATGAATCATATACATGTATGCTTATAAACTTATCTGGATGTGTATGACTTGATTAGGAGAAGTTTATCTTGCATGTTTGTGACAAATGTGAATGGCATGAAGAGTTGTGTGGATTGTTAGCATGTTAAGGATTATATATGTGTGGAACTGTTTATAGGGCATTTGCATTTTTTGAGGATTGATGCAGTCATTACACACTAATTTTGGTTTAATTGAAAGAAAATAAAATTGAAAAATGATATATGCCGAATGTTTAATTCGAATTGTAAAGTGATTTACTTAGTTCTATTTTGTTTTGCTCGAGGACTAGCAAAATATAAGTTTGGGTGTGTGATAACTCCATAAAATGTAGTTATTGGTGCCCTATCTCTGTGCTAGAATGAATGCTTAGTCCTTGTTTATAATGCATATTTGGAAGGTTTTGTGCTTATATTTGTCATATTCTGATTCTAATCATTTCTTGTATGTTTTATAGCAAATTGAGCTTTAATTGTTTATGATTAAGTAGATTTATATTTGTTACTGATTTGGTATTTTCTCTATGTTAGGAAGGACTCAAAACAAGGTTAAATATGGAGCATTTAAGCTAAAAGGTCAAGAGGAAGCCAAATCTGCATTTCAGTAGTCACTGCCGCGGCGCAAGGTAGTGCGCACCGCGGCACAGAGAGGCATTTCAGCATGCCATACTTCAACCCGAGGTGAGAAGGCCGCGGCCCAGATGAAGTGGGCACCACGACATAAAGAGACTGACCTTTTGGGCGCCGCGGCCCTAAGCGGCAAGCTGAGCCTATAAATAGATTTCTCACATTTTTCTTTGTGTGTTGGCCATTTTAGGCCATTTCCATTTTAGGTTTTCTTAGTTTTCTCTCTTTAGTTTTAGGTTTTAGTTAGTTTTAGGTTAGAAAGCTTTGGCTAGATCTCCATTGATGGTGGATTGGAGGCTAGGAACAAGGATGAAGGAGGATTCAAGCTTCAGAGACAAATCAATGAGCTTCCTTTCTCCTTTTTCCTTTCTCTTTTCTCTTCCTTATCTTCCTTGGATATGATTTTACTCTTGTTTTCATGTTCATTGTATAGTTGAGCTGTATTTAGGGATATTTTAGATCCTTTTCTATATATATTAATGATGTGTTCTTCTCTGAGTTTGTGTGGATGTTTGGTTATTGTTCAATCATTATCTATGCTTAATGCTTGTTATTGGTTGGCCACCAATTGCATGATCCTAATATTTACAAATGTACTAGACATAGGGATTTGTTAATATGGATATAGTATGGTTGATACATGTTCGATAAGTTCAATTAGCTTGGACGAGTTGATTCATTAATAGGATAGAAATTTACCTATTAGCCATGTATAGTTTGTGATTGAGAATAAATCGTTCATGAGTGGAGTTTGCACTGGTTCTTAAGGAAACTTGGTGAGTTGGGTAAATGAAACCAAGGTTGATTGACCTAGACATAGGCTTTTGACTAAATCAGATTCTCAAGCTAACCTAATCAATGCATTTATGTTTATGAGGAGGATTGCATGTTGTTAGTAGATGTAGGGGCTGAAGGAGGATTCCCTGAAACCTAACCATTTATCTTTATTGTTTTTGTAGATTAGATTTAGTTTAGTTAATTACTTTCTTATTTTTATGTCCTTGAATAGAATTGATTAAGCTACTGGTTGGTATTTAGCTTTATAACAAAATATCCTCGTGGGAATAAACTTTTACTCTGTATCTGTATTACTTGAGCGATTCGTGCACTTGCGGTAGCAATCATGCAGTAACTTTTATATCTGTTAAGCACTCTTTAATATTCCAAAACTAAATTTTCAAGTGTTCATAAATATAATGGAGAATTTTAGAATTCATCTTATTCCTTGGTTCCATCTTTCCTAGATTTTTCATATACTTTTATTTACCAGTTAAGTTTCATTACTCGATCCCGAGTTAAATTAAACTGAGAGTTTAAGTACATATGCTTACTGATATTTATCTTGGTTGGTATTTTATGCCAAATTATTCTCCATATCTTACTTATCATCTTCATGAAATTTCATAATTTTCTGAGATACGTAACTATTCAATTATTGTTCCCTTAATTTCTCTTCGACATCCTTAAAAATACCATACTGGCTCATATGCTTCTCCAAAATTTACCATAGCTTTTATCCATGGTTTATAGCTAGGTTATAAATTTTTCATATTTATTCCCATTATATTAGCTGTTTATGTAGAAACTTTGGTTATTTCATTGTATTCAATGTTACAGAATTACGCAAATTAATAGATAACAATTACCAGTATTACTAAGCTACTATAATCCTGATTTAAGACTATTAGGTTAGGGAGGATGTTACAATTCTCCCCATTTTAAAAATTTTGTCCTCAAAATTTGCTTACCATATGCAAAAAGCTCCAAGCAGTTTAACGTCATTCCAAATTTAAACTTCTATTCAACCTTTTCCAAATAAATTCTCATCTCACATATCACATTTCTTACTTGTATTCAACTTATCATACCCATCTTAAAGATTTCAAATAGTCCTAAATTTTTCCTCATTCATGCTTTTTCTCTTTTGGAAGCCTTGTTGTCTAAACTCCTACTTTGACTTTGAGTTCTCTGACTCCACGATACTGTATTGGTTCACTAGTGTTGGAAAGTCCCTAATCTCCAAAGATCTCACCACTCTTCTTATCTTATTTCTCAATTTAGTCTTAAATTTAACACATTTTTCAGTTTTCATCTGGATTATATTTGAAATATGAAGATAATTTAGACAATTCCTCAAACTTTGCTTCATACTACTCCAAGGTCATATTTCCTTGCTAAAGTTCCAAGAATTCCAACTCTTTCTTTTCTTGCAACTTCTTTAAAAAATACTTGTCCAATAAAGTTGTCTTGAACATTCCCCTTGTTATCTCAATCCCGAGATTTTCCTTTAAACTTCTGGCACTAGTCTACCAATACTAAACTTCTTCTTTTAACATATAAATAACAATTGACACATTTAAGACATCTGCGCATCTCATCACTGTAATTATCTTCTCTAGCTTCCTTATTCATTCCTCTACTTTATTTCTTATCTCTTCTAATATTCTAGTAATCATAGCTGCCTGTTCTCTCACAGTGTCATCTATGTTTTTAAAGGTCTCTGACATGTCTGACACACTATTGCTAGCAGGGATCCTATTACCTTGGCCACGGGTATCCTCGGTTGATGCCATAGTCTCCTGCTCACACCGCACATTATATATTAAGTTTATCAGGCTTAATATTATGTAACAGTGTGACACTTGACTATAAACGTACAAACTCAAGGAAGTTATGTAACTATACCTATGCATCTCATCACTAGGACAAGACAAATGCATAACAAGTATAGTTAGTCCATACCCTGACTCAACAGGATGAACTGTTCTGATACCATAATGTAACATCCTAATACTAGTACTAATAACGTATCCGAAATTATGCATTAGTAACTAGAATTAAGTATGTCATGTATAACTAATAAAATAATTTTAAATTACATTTAAATGATATACAGAAAATATAAGCCTAGTGCAAGTGAAATAATGTTCATATATTAGAAGAATTTATATACAAATGCATTTATCATAATACAAATTTTATAATATATGCTTTCATGGCATTATTTACACAAAATCTATACATATCTTTATCTAGCATTTACAACCAAACTCTATCTTCAAAACTTTGGTCTTCTCTTCTGCTTGCTAGTACCTTCTTTGTCCTTGAAAATATTACGAAAAATACAAATAGGCGGGGTGAGAATTCAAAGAATCCTAAGTAGTTTTATAAAAAATGTGTCATCATTTTATATATATATATGTGTGTGTGTGTGTGTGTGTGTGTGTACTTTAGAAAGGTGGTAAATTGTCAAATCTGATCCTTTCTCTTCCTGAAACAGAAGTTCAATTATTATCCTTTATAAAAATCATATGCACAATCCAATAAATCATAAAGTATCAAATTTAGTTCCTTATCAAAGTCATTTACAAAATCAAATAGAGTATCATAACTAGTCATATATATAATTCTTCATACTTTATCATTCTTCATAATAAAACATAAAATAAAAAAATCAAATAAAATATCATATCTCAACATATAACACAAATAATTATTCATCATCTTTCAACATTCTTCTAGTATCATAAATCATTATATCTCATTCTTTAATAGTCCTTATCATTATTTAAAAAGGTATGGAGGGAATGTCCATATTCACAATACCATTTCATTCACATTCTGTTGGTAGTAGCTTACTTTTAAGTTGGTGCACTTCACCATTCACTAGTCACACAGAACTACTTCAAATAATGAGTAACCCAAGCCACCTCTAGTGAAGGAATGTCTATCCTCAATCTAGAGTTTTCAGTAGAGAGGGAATGTCTATCCTAATCTACTAAGATAGGGAGGGAATAAACCTTCCTCACACTATCAATAATGTAGGATCACCTCTGCCAACTAGGAAGAACTAGAGTAAAGAGGGAGGACATGTCCATCCTCGACATCAATTACTTTAGAAGGGAGGGAATCAACCTTTCTCACACTTCCATTCTAACGTAGGATGAGGATCCTTTCCTCACATTGACATCAATCTAGGATCACCTCTGCCAACTAGGAAGAACTTGAGTAAAGAGGGAGGACATGTCCGTCCTCAGCCTCAACCACTCTGGAAGGGAGGGAATGTCCTTCCTTAAACTTCCATTCAACCTAGGATGAGAATCCTTTCCTATAACAATCCATGGCCATATAAAAGGGCTACTCATACAAATCAATGTCCATTAAGTTTTCATACAACTAAAACTTGAACACAATTCAATATGTTCCTTAGTATGACAAAGTTGGTCATGGATACCATTTAATCTTAAAGTCACAATTTCAATAAAAAAACTCAGCTTAAATGCATAATAAAAATGCACTCAAATTAAGGATTAACATGGTAGCATTCAGCCTTTTTTTTCAATCATAATTTAAGCCATAATTCTAACCATAAATACATATAAATTCTAGCCATCATTAGGTAACTTTCTACCATAGGTTTACAACACCATTTTAGATATAAACTTAAGCAAACTAATGATCAAAATTCTAGTCACAAATAGAACTAACACTGTCGTTACTATTCAACATCATTCAAGTCATGATTTCACACATTAAAAATATCCATATTCAAATTAAAAACAAGGTAGCATTCGGCCCTTATTTTGAGTCTTCATTCAAGGCTCCATTTCAAGCACAAAAGCCAATATATACAACCATAAATAGGGTAACATTTTGCCTTTATTTTCCATGACATTTTAGACCAGAATTTCAATTATAAAATCAAACATAATGTCATCATAAATTCTGCACAAATAGAGTGTATACAATCGTGACATTCAGCCTCAAATTCTAACAATTTTATCATCAATTCCATACCATAATTCAACTCAAACATCAATAGAAAATAGATGAAGAATTAAAATGATACTAACACTATCTCAACTCAGCCTAGCCGTGAATCATAGGACAAAATAATAATAATCAATTCACAAACTCTTGCTCAAGATCTCAAAGAAAGAATAGAACTAAAGCAAGGAAAAATAAAAGCACAAAATGACCAAGACACATGCTATTTTCTGGCTGCTATCCGTGAGCTTCTTGAGCTCCAAGGACCAGATTTTTAGTTCAAAAACAATGTGAAAAGAAGATCAAGATGATGGTAAAGAACCCCTACCTTGACTCCTAGCCTTACACCCTTGAATTTTCTTGCCTTTTCTCTTATTTTTGCCTTTTGTTTCTTTTCTCTTTTCTTTCACGGTGCTGCTGTTGTATGCTGCCCTATTTTTCTTCTATTTTGCCGTAAGAAGATGTAGAGAGAAAGTGAGAATATACTAGACAGATCTAGGCCAAAAGGAGAGGCAGAGGGTTGGTCAAATTTGGTCAAAATTGTGACCAAAATTTAAGTGTAGTGATGCGAATTATAAGTTGCAAACCCAAGTGCAGATTGTTTTAAGTAATAAATTCTCGAGAGTCCAAGATCGATCCACAGGGAATTGATGAAGAAAAATTCTTTGACGTAAAGTAAATATTTTGTCACAATAATAAAAGTGATAAAACTTGGTTACAAATAAAAAAAAATTATTTGGGTTAGGAGATCCACTCTTGGTAAGTAAATTAAGGACATGATTAATTCTTTTTATAACTTAATTAGAATCCACACATAATGGAGGTTCTACTCGAAAAATACATCATTCAAAGTTCATTAAAAATTATATACGTAATTATATTATGATTCCTTTAATAATCTATTAACACCACCACTCATAAATGAGATCAAGCATTCCTTGTGGCAAAATCTTATCTACAACAAATCAAGATATCCACTTTATAAGAAGAGTTTCTAAATTGGTTGGAAACAAAATACAACACGTATAATGACCACTTGAAAATATATCATTTAAGCACAAGAAAGAAATGAATATAACTTTATTTCATTACCAAGAGCTTCACCCTTTCACCAAGTAAAATGAAACTTAGTTGCTCATAGACAAGAAGAAAAGAAGAGAGAAGAAAAAGAAGAAGAACATAATTTTAATTTAGAACAAAAGAAAACTACAACAAGATAAACAAATAACACAATAATATGATATTGGTCTCTAAGACCAAGACCCCCTAAATATGCAGCCAATGCCCTTTTTTATAGAGCTTGGGGAGTGCAAAATGATAATGGAGTGGTTAGATGATGAGTGGAAAATGTCAAAGGAGTTGTTTGATGAAGATAAGTGAGTGAGAAATTATTTTGATCCGTGTTCCCCACTAGCACCAAATGATTCGGTGCATATGTCATGGATGTCGTCAGAATTGAACAAAATGGTCAACATAAAAGTTATATATGCGAGTCTTAATTGTCTTCTGGTAAAATTTCAGCTCCATAAACCAACTATAGCCCGAGATATGACTCAATTACTACATACTATTCAGGCCCAGTTTCAGTTCCTCTGTTCTGACTTCAAAGCCCAATATGACCCAGTAGACCTCAGAATCTCAAAAAGTATTCAATATAAAAGTTGTAGATTTAGGTCTTAACTATCAACCATCAAACTTTCAGCCCATTTGACATCCTATAACTCGATCTATGTCATAAATAGTACACATAGGTCAATCTGTCAGGATCAACACCCTAGTTCTTGCTTCAACTCCATTTTGAGTTATCCAAACGTGTGATTTGGCCTTTGAGATCTCATAAAAGTTGTAGGGAATTGTCTTAACTTTCTTACAAGACTAGAATCACATCAACTAGATATTTGAAACTCAAGTTATAGCTAGTTTACTAAACACTGCCAAAAAGATAAATTAAGACTAATTCATGTAATAATTTTTTTAATGATCCAATAAGGTCCAATGTCATAAAATATGTCAAAACTAACTTAATTAAACCTAATTGAACCTTAAGAAGTCTAATGAAAGGATTATAAAATGTATAAAATATATTGTTATCAAATTCCCCCACTCTTAACTTTTGCACTCTTGGGTAAAACACATAAGACAAAAACTAGGGAGCAAAGAAAAATGACACAGACTCAAAAACTAAAAACTCTAAAAGATTCAATTTCCAATAATAATAATGAAGAACAACCAAAGATTCAAGGGATCAAAACATTCATAAGGTAACATTTCTTCGCATCTCAAATCAACAAGTAAGGAAACTTCAGTTGAAAAGAATGAATCAAGAATGATAGATCTTGACAAGATTCACTCTCAATCGCTCAAGTGTTTAAAATGTAGGTATTTCACTCAATTCAACCCATGAGAAATTGCACTACCATAAGCTTGCTTATCTTCTACTTCTCCACTACTCATAACACATACACACACAAATCATGAGAACTTTATTCAAGGTTGTAATGGGGTCAAGGTAAATGAGAACGTAATATGGATATGACAAGTTAAATACCAAAGAAAATAAAAGAGCATGAAAGCTAAGTTCAATTAACAAGCATGAAAGTTCATCCCAACTCCACCTAATACAAATTCCCTTTACATATTCTTTTCCTTTCCTTTATTACCTTATTGGCCCTTTTTTTTATTTTTGATGTTTTTTACAAGAAGAACATAATATATACATTTTTTTAATTAAACATTTTTTTAACCATTCTTCACACACACCTCCACACTTGTTCAAGAACTCATCCAATGACAAAGCTAATGTTCTCTTCTTCGCTAAGGCCACATAAGAACATGATTTTTTCATTTAAGGAGCATAATGAGTTCGAAACAAAGAATGATCAAATAAGCTCAAAAGGGTTAAATAAGGGGAAATGAGCCATTTCCAATGCTTTACGTAGGCAGGAATCAGAAAGTTTTCAAGAAGCCATAAGATTACTTGATATCATATTGAGACAATATGCTACTAAGTAAGGCTGCCTATTTGTGCGCTAGTCATTCTTGGCTATTTGGTTAAAGTAGCTATTTCAAGAAAAATGCCTCAATCATGTTATGTATACATATGAAAATATAGTCTCAAAAAGAATCAAAGCAAGTTCTAGAGTAACAATTCCATGAGTGAAATTCACACAAGAAAGAAGAGAGTGGTACAAATGTTCAATCCATTCATCAATAAGCTCAAAATCTCACAAGGCATATTTCTATCATTCTCAGTCCACCAATTCAACATCCATAACCAAACATGTGATTTTTAAGAAAGAAGACAATTTACTCAATCATGCAAATTTTCCTGAATTTGAATAGCTACTTCCACACCACAATAGTTATCTACCCCAACTAAAATGCGTCTCAAGAGTAAAATTACTTCCAGAGCAAAATTTACTCCTTACTCTGCCATTCTTAATTGGTTTAGCTGTTAGTAAATTATTGACAAACTTATAAACACGACAAACATATTAATAAACACACTTTTTAATTTTTTTATTTTTTATTTGGTTTTTTTACACAACTATTCACACAACTGTCCTTCTCCCCAACTAGATCACAACAATGTCCTCAATGTCAAAACATAGATAGGTAAAGGATAGAAGATATTACTTATTGTTATAATTACTGAAAAGAGAAACCTCACACAAATTTAAACAGAAACAAAGTACGATGAATAAAACCAAAGCTTGTAATTATTTAAATAGTTGGAGTGTCTGGTCTGGCTTGCTTTTCATACTGCTTCCCTCATCATTTCCTTCTGTCCAATCTATCCGAGCTGTTACTGGATTAGGTTCATAAACAAAAACTTCTAATTTATTAATCAACTCATCAACAGTGAAAGCAGAAATAAGGAATCGTCTTGCCGAAGGTGTGATAAATTTCTGTTCCACAGCATGGTCAAGAAAAAATAACAAAAGATAAAAGAAATTATTAACATTCAACAAACCTATGTGTTTATGGTGGATGTTTAGTTGGGCCCAAGAGACAATTTGAAAAACTTCTTCCAAAGTACCAAAATCACCTGGTAAGGCTATGAATGCATCAGAGTTTACAAGCATTGTCATCATTCGTCCATGCATAGATGATACTTGAAGCTCCTTCCCAATTATTTTTCCAGTGATGTTCTTTCGAGTTAAAGGTTCAGGAATGATACCTAAAACTTGATCACCTCTTAGATGTGCAGCAAGTGATACAGTCCTTATTAAACCAATGCTACCTCCCTCATATACTACACAAATGTTCCTCATAACAAGTGTTCTACCAAGAGTGATTACTCCATTGACAAACTCTAAACCCTTCCCATAACTTGCCCCACAAAATACACAGATACTGGTAAATCTACGAACCAAAGAAGAAGCTCCCTCCATTTCCACACTCACATTCTCTTTGAATGATTATGAGTTATAGGAAAGTGAAGAAAATGGAGTGTTTAAATAGGAAAGAGAATAGAAAAAGTAATGATAGCACCTATATGGGTAGGTGATAGCTACATGGAATGCAGTTATTTGTGCCCTATCCTTGTGCTAAAATGAATGCTAGGTCCTTGTTTATAATGCATATTAGAGGGTTTTGGACTTATATTTGTCATATTCTGATTCTAAGCATTTCTGATATATTATTATGCAAAACTGTGTTTAATTGTTATGGATTGAGTAGATTTATATATGTTATTGATTTGGTGCTTTCTCTATGATAGGAGGGTCTCCAAACAAGGTTAAATATGGAGCAATTGAGCTTAAAGAGGAAGAGGAAGCCAAATTGGCATTCCAACAAGCAACGTCGCGGCGCAAGGCAGAGCACGCCGCGGCGCAGAAGGCATTTTCATCCTGGTCATACTTGGACCCGGGGCAAGAGCGCCGCGGCGTAATGAAGTGAACGTTGCGGCGGAACATAGACCGACCCATTGGGCGCCGCGGCGCGCATATGTGGCCGCCGCGGCGTGAAGGCAGCTGCTGAGCCTATAAATAGATTTTTACACGTTTTTCTCTAAACCTCTCCCTTCTCTCTCGTTTTCTCTCTGTTTTTCTGAGATTTGGTCATTTAGCCATCTCTCTCTTTTTAGGTTTTGTTAGTTTAGTTAGTTTAGGTTAGTTTTAGGTTAGATAGCTTGGCTAGATCTTCATGGATGGTGGATTGGAGGCCAGGATCAAAGGATTGAAGGAGGATTCAAGCTTCAGAGACAAATCAATGAGCTTCTTTCTCTCTTTTCCCTTTCTCTCTTCTCTTCCTTATCTTTTGTATAGCTAAGCTATGTTTTAGGATATTTTGGATCCTTTGATATATATTAATAATGTGTTTTTCTCTGAGTTTGTGTGGATGTTTGATTATGGTTCAATCATTATCTGTGCTTAATGCTTGTTCTTGGTTGGCCTCAATTGCATGATCATAATATTGGCAAATGAACTAGATATAGGGATTTGTTGATATGGATATGGTGTGGTTGATACATGTTCGGCGAGTTCAATTGGCTTGGATGAGTTGATTCGTTAATAGGATAGAAATATACCTATTAACCATGTATAGTGGGAGATTGAGAATAGATCGTTCATAAGTAGAAGTTGCGCTGGCTCTCAAGGAAACTTAATGAGTTGGGCAATTGAAACCAGGGTTGATTGACCTAGACATAGGCTTTTGACTAATGAAGATTCTCAAGCTAACCTAATTAATACATTTGTGTTTATGAGGAGAATTGCATGTTGTTGATAGATGTAGAGGGTGAAGGAGGATTTCCTGAAACCTAACCGCTTTTAGGTTTATTGCTTTTGTAGGTTAGATTAGTTTAGATTATTATTTTCCTATTTTTATGTCGTTGTCTAGAATTGATTAAGCTATTGGTTGGTATTTAGCATTATAACATAATAATATCCTCGTGGGAACAAACTTTTACTCTGTATCTGTATTACTTGTGTGACTCGTGCACTTGTGGTTAGCAAAAAGGGCAACACGTTTTACCCTTAATAAGTTTTTGGCGCCGTTGCCGGGGATATTTCGTTATAAATGGTTTGCTTGATTAGATTCTAGTCATGTCAACGCCTAACAAGTTTTTGGGTTGCCAGGGATAGTTTTTATATTGCTAATATCAACAATGAGTTTGATTGGTTCTAATTCAAGTTGTATATAAGTTGTATATAATCTATGTTTCGTTTCTGTTTTGTTTTAGTTTCAAATAAGAAGTCGGGTGATTTCATTCATACGAGGCCCTTGAGGGAATTCGCAACTCCTGAAAGGATAACCCTTGGATCAAGTCTTGAAGACTACTTATTCGCAATACTTCAATTTTGGTGACAAAGTCTTGTTGGGACTATAACTCAGGCCCTTCGTGGGAGAGTACCCCATGTTTATGTTTCATTCCTGTTTTTACTTTATGCATAAATAGTTAGTATGTTATGTTTTGTATTTGTGTATTAATATGTTAATGTGTTTATGTTAGTTGTGTTAATGTGTTTTTGTTAGTATGTTCGTGTATATAAGTGTTAGTATGTTAGTTTAGTAGTTTATAATTTTTGTTAGTTAGTATGTGTTAGTTGTGTTAGTTCTTATTTGTGTATGTTTTAAGTATTGTTTGTGTTAGTTAGTATCTAGGTTAATATGTTAATTAGGTTAGTTTTATGTTTTTGATTAGTTTATAAGTTTTAAGTTTGTTTAACTTTTGTATATATATGTTAATGTTTTGTTTTTGTGTTTTATTGCGTGTGTGTTGTACATTTTTGTAATTTAGCTTTTTGAACAAGTTTTGTTGCAGCTAGAGACCCATAAGAGTCAAACCCAGCAGCAAAACTGTGTTTGCTGCTAAATTTAGCAGTTTGTGTAGCAACGCCGCGGCGTAGGGTAGTATGCGCCGCGGCGCAAGGGGCGTTTCTGCAGAATTATGCAGCTTTTTGTGGGCGCCGCGACCTAAGTATGGGTGCGCCGCGGCGTGATCCCCTGTTTTTGCTGTTTTTGCTTTTATTTTTGTTATTTTTTCTGTTTTTAAATATTTAGTAATGCTCAGTACTTGTCTCAGGTTCCCTATAGGCCATGTTCTTTAAAGATACATTTCATTTTAGGTTTGGGGGAATATCTTTACATGTTTTGTTACTTTTGTGCTTAATGTTAACATGTATTGGTATTTTGAGTATGCAGTGATTTTAGTCAACATATTTTCATGATTATATTCTATTTTGACTATCACTAATGTGCTGATGACAAGATTTTCAATTTTCACTTTATGCAAAAGATGTTGTGCATGTTTGATTTGAAAAGATGAAATTTTTTAGGATGCATGACATTTGCAAGAATGCTAGTTGTTTTTGATTGTCCATGATGTGAAAGGTTGCTATTTGCCCCCTTTTCAGTGAAACCTTATGTGATCTTGAATCATGTGAAACAATTTAGTTACTTTTGATGCATGATTTACATCTCACTTAGATGCAAGTGTAACTTTGAAAATGATAAGAGTGCATGTTTTGAGAATGTTTATGGATGTACATGTAGAGTTTTGATTATCCTTGAAATTGTTTTTGAACTCTCTTGAGGCAAAATCCTAAGTTGTGCATGATTGAGGAGATGATTAGGGCATTGTTTGGACCGATTGAGCCTTAAAAAACTTACCTTGATATGATGATATCCTTAGATCCCTTTTTGAAGCCTTAAACTGTTTGGCCTTATTTGTTTTTCCTAACCATTGTGTTCGTTAACCTGTTAGCCGTTCTAATGCATGTGAAAGCATGTCATTTTCTTCTTACCCTTATTGTTTGTTGAGTATATGATGTGTTATTTCTTGAAATGAGTCTGATGATCAGGGGTATGAATATTCAATTCAAAATAAGCCTGAAGGAACCTGATGTAAAACAAAGAAAAGAAAAAGCATTGCTTTGTAAAAATAGAAAAAAGCAAGTAAAAATAAAAAGAAAAATGAAAATGAAAAGAAAAGCAAAAGCTTAAGAAAAGTAAAGTTCAAAAAGTATCGAAAATGGTTCTGGCAAGTTTTATGATCTCACTATTGAATACCCTGCTAGTATCAGTTGTGGCTCATTGATTGAAGTAGTATGTTATGTGTCTCAATGTTTATTTGTGTATCTTTCCCGTTCATTTCTTTCGCCCATACCATTAGCCTTACATTCTAAGCTGATAAGTCCCTTTTGATCCTCAATCTTGTGTGATTTACATTAGTGGAGAGAGAGTTGATTTACAATCTTGTGGATTCTGTGAATCATATGCATGTATGTTTGTAAACTTATCTGAATGTGTATAGCTTGGCTAGAAGAAGTTTTTCTTGCATGTTTGTGATAAATGTGAATTGCATTAAGAGTTTTCTGGCTTGTTAGCATGTTTAGGATTGTATATGTGTGGAACTGTTTACAAGGTATTTGCACTTTTTAAGGATTCATGCAGTCAGTACACACTAGTATTTGATTTTGAATGAAAAAGAAGATTGAAATATATTTGCTGAATGAAAAAAAAATTTGATTTGAATGTTTCAGTGATTTACTTAGTTCTATTTTGTTTTGCTCGAGGACTAGCAAAATGTAGGTTTGGGGGTGTGATAGCTACATGGAATGCAGTTATTTGTGCCCTATCCTTGTGCTAAAATGAATGCTAGGTCATTGTTTATAATGCATATTAGAGGGTTTTGGACTTATATTTGTCATATTCTGATTCTAAGCCTTTCTGATATATTATTATGCAAAACTGTGTTTAATTGTTATGGATTGAGTAGATTTATATATGTTATTGATTTGGTACTTTTTCTATGATAGGAGGGTCTCCAAACAAGGTTAAATATGGAGCAATTGAGCTTAAAGAGGAAGAGGAAGCCAAATTGGCATTCTAGCAAGCAACGTCGCGGCGCAAGGCAGAGCACGCCGCGGCGCAGAAGGCATTTTCAGCCTGGTCATACTTGGACTCGGGGCAAGAGCGCCGCGGCGTAATGAAGTGAACGTTGCGGCGGTACATAGACCGACCCATTGGGCGCCGCGGCGCGCATATGTGGCCACCGCGGCGTGAAGGCGGTTGCTGAGCTTATAAATAGATTTTTACACGTTTTTCTCTAAACCTCTCCCTTCTCTCTCGTTTTCTCTCTGTTTTTCTGAGTTTTGGCCATTTGGCCATCTCTCTCTTTTTAGGTTTTGTTAGTTTAGGTTAGTTTTAGGTTAGATAGCTTGGCTAGATCTTCATGGATGGTGGATTGGAGGCCAGGATCAAAGGATTGAAGGAGGATTCAAGCTTCAGAGACAAATCAATGAGCCTCTTTCTCTCTTTTCCCTTTTCTCTATTCTCTTCCTTATCTTTTGTATAGCTAAGCTATGTTTTAGGATATTTTGGATCCTTTGAAATATATTAATAATGTGTTTTTCTCTGAGTTTGTGTGGATGTTTGATTATGGTTCAATCATTATCTGTGCTTAATGCTTGTTCTTGGTTGGCCTCAATTGCATGATCATAATATTGGCAAATGAACTAGACATAGGGATTTGTTGATATGGATATGGTGTGGTTGATACATGTTCGGCGAGTTCAATTAGCTTGGATGAGTTGATTCGTTAATAGGATAGAAATATACCTATTAACCATGTATAGTGGGAGATTGAGAATAGATCGTTCATAAGTGGAAGTTGCGCTGGCTCTCAAGGAAACTTAATGAGTTGGGCAATTGAAACCAGGGTTGATTGACCTAGACATAGGCTTTTGACTAATGAAGATTCTCTTGCTAACCTAATTAATATATTTGTGTTTATGAGGGGAATTGCATGTTGTTGATAGATGTAGAGGGTGAAGGAGGATTTCCTGAAACCTAACTGCTTTTAGGTTTATTGCTTTTGTAGGTTAGATTAGTTTAGATTATTATTTTCCTATTTTTATGTCCTTGTCTAGAATTGATTAAGCTATCGGTTGGTATTTAGCGTTATAACATAATAATATCCTCATGGGAACGAACTTTTACTCTGTATCTGTATTACTTGTGCGACCCGTGCACTTGCGGTTAGCAAAAAGGGCAACACGTTTGACCCTCAACAAGTTTTTGGCACCGTTGCCAGGGATATTTCGTTATAAATGGTTTGCTTGATTAGATTCTAGTCCTGTCAACGCCTAACAAGTTTTTGGGTTGCCAGGGATAGTTTTTATATTGCTAATATCAACAATGAGTTTGATTGGTTCTAATTCAAGTTGTATATAAGTTGTATATAATCTATGTTTCGTTTCTGTTTTGTTTTAGTTTCAAATAAGAAGTCGGGTGATTTCATTCATACGAAGCCCTTGAGGGAATTCGTAACTCCTGAAAGGATAACCCTTGGATCAAGTCTTGAAGACTACTCATCCGCAATACTTCAATTTTGGTGACAAAGTCCTGCTGGGACTATAACTCAGGCCCTTCGTGGGAGAGTACCCCATGTTTATGTTTCATTCCTGTTTTTAATTTATGCATAAATAGTTAGTATGTTATGTTTTGTATTTGTGTATTAATATGTTAATGTGTTTATGTTAGTTGTGTTAATGTGTTTTTGTTAGTATGTTCGTGTATATAAGTGTTAGTATGTTAGTTTAGTAGTTTATAATTTTTGTTAGTTAGTATGTGTTAGTTGTGTTAGTTCTTGTTTGTGTATGTTTTAAGTATTGTTTGTGTTAGTTAGTATCTAGGTTAATATGTTAATTAGGTTAGTTTTATGTTTTTGATTAGTTTATAAGTTTTAAGTTTGTTTAACTTTTGTATATATGTTAATGTTTTGTTTTTGTGTTTTATTGCGTGTGTGTTGTACATTTTTGTAATTTAACTTTTTGAACAAGTTTTGTTATGACTAGAGACCCATAAGAGTCAAACCCAATGACAAAATCGTGTTTCTTTGCTAAATTTAGCAGTTTGTGTAGCAACGCCGCGGCGTAGGGTAGTATGCGCCGCGGCGCAATGGGCGTTTCTGCAGAATTATGCAGCTTTTTGTGGGCACCGCAACCTAAGTATGGGTGCGTCGCGGCATGATCCCCTGTTTTTGCTGTTTTTGCTTTTATTTTTGTTATTTTTTCTATTTTTAAATATTTAGTAATGCTCAGTACTTGTCTCAGGTTCCCTATAGGCCATGTTCTTTAAAGATACATTTCATTTTAGGTTTGGGGAATATCTTTACATGTTTTGTTACTTTTGTGCTTAATGTTAACATGTATTGGTATTTTGAGTATGCAGTGATTTTAGTCAACATATTTTCATGATTATATTCTATTTTGACTATCACTAATGTGCTGATGACAAGATTTTCAATTTTCACTTTATGCAAAAGATGTTGTGCATGTTTGATTTGAAAAGATGAAATTTTTTAAGATGCATGACATTTGCAAGAATACTGGTTGTTTTTGATTGTCCATGATGTGAAAGGTTGCTATTTGCCCCCTTTTCAGTGAAACCTTATGTGATCTTGAATCATGTGAAACAATTTAGTTACTTTTGATGCATGATTTACATCTCACTTAGATGCAAGTGTAACTTTGAAAATGATAAGAGTGCATGTTTTGAGAATGTTTATGGATGTACATGTAGAGTTTTGATTATCCTTGAAATTGTTTTTGAACTCTCTTGAGGCGAAATCCTAAGTTGTGCATGATTGATGAGATGATTAGGGCATTGTTTGGACCGATTGAGCCTTAAAAAGCTTACATTGATATGATGATATCCTTAGGTCCCTTTTTGAAGCCTTAAACTGTTTGGCCTTATTTGTTTTTCCTAACCATTGTGTTCGTTAACCTGTTAGCGGTTCTAATGCATGTGAAAGTATATCATTTTCTTCCTACCCTTATTGTTTGTTGAGTATATGATGTGTTATTTCTTAAAATGAGTCTGATGATTAGGGGTATGAATATTCAATTCAAAATAAGCCTGAAGGAACCTGATGCAAAACAAAGAAAAGAAAAAGCATTGCTTTGCAAAAATAGAAAAAAGCAAGAAAAAATAAAAAGAAAAATGAAAATGAAAAGAAAAGCAAAAGCTTAAGAAAAGTAAAGTTCAAAAAGCATCGAAAATGGTTCTGGCAAGTTTTATGATCTCACTATTGAATACCCTGCTAGTATCAGTTGTGGCTCATTGATTGAAGTAGTATGTTATGTGTCTCAATGTTTGTTTGTGTATCTTTCCCGTTCATTTCTTTCGCCCATACCATTGGCCTTACATTATAAGCTGATAAGTCCCTTTTGATCCTCAATCTTGTGTGATTTACATTAGTGGAGAGAGAGTTGATTTACAATCTTGTGGATTCTGTGAATCATATGCATGTATGTTTGTAAACTTATCTGAATGTGTATAGCTTGGCTAGAAGAAGTTTTTCTTGCATGTTTGTGATAAATGTGAATTGCATTAAAAGTTTTCTGGCTTGTTAGCATGTTTAGGATTATATATGTGTGGCTTTACGGGGCATTTGCACTTTTTGAGGATTGATGCAGTCAGTACACACTAGTATTTGATTTTGAATGAAAAAGAAGATTGAAATATATTTGCTGAATGAAAAAAAATTTGATTTGAATGTTTCAGTGATTTACTAGTTCTATTTTGTTTTGCTCGAGGACTAGCAAAATGTAAGTTTAGGGGTGTGATAGCTACATGGCATGCAGTTATTTGTGCCCTATCCTTGTGCTAAAATGAATGCTAGGTCCTTGTTTATAATGCATATTAGAGGGTTTTGGACTTATATTTGTCATATTCTGATTCTAAGCCTTTCTGATATATTATTATGCAAAACTGTGTTTACTTGTTATGGATTGAGTAGATTTATATATGTTATTGATTTGGTGCTTTCTCTATGATAGGAGGGTCTCCAAACAAGGTTAAATATGGAGCAATTGAGCTTAAAGAGGAAGAGAAAGCCAAATTGGCATTCCAGCAAGCAACGTCGCGGCGCAAGGCAGAGCACGCCGTGGCGTAGAAGGCATTTTCAGCCTGGTCATACTTGGACCCGGGGCAAGAGCGCCGCGGCGTAATGAAGTGAACGTTGCGGCGGTACATAGACCGACCCATTGGGCGTCGCGACGCGTATATGTGGCCGCCGCGGCGTGAAGGCGGCTGCTGAGCCTATAAATAGATTTTTACACGTTTTTCTCTAAACCTCTCCCTTCTCTCTCGTTTTCTCTCTGTTTTTCTGAGTTTTGGCCGTTTGGCCATTTCTCTCTTTTTAGGTTTTGTTAGTTTAGTTAGTTTAGGTTAGTTTTAGGTTAGATAGCTTGGCTAGATCTTCATGGATGGTGGATTGGAGGCCAGGATCAAAGGATTGAAGGAGGATTCAAGCTTCAGAGACAAATCAATGAGCTTCTTTCTCTCTTTTCCCTTTCTCTCTTCTCTTCCTTATCTTTTGTATAGCTAAGCTATGTTTTAGGATATTTTGGATCCTTTGATATATATTAATAATGTGTTTTTCTCTGAGTTTGTGTGGATGTTTGATTATGGTTCAATCATTATCTGTGCTTAATGCTTGTTCTTGGTTGGCCTCAATTACATGATCATAATATTGGCAAATGAACTAGACATAGGGATTTGTTGATATGGATATGGTGTGGTTGATACATGTTCGGCGAGTTCAATTGGCTTGGATGAGTTGATTCATTAATAGGATAGAAATATACCTATTAACCATGTATAGTGGGAGATTGAGAATAGATCGTTCATAAGTAGAAGTTCATACTGCTCTCAAGGAAACTTAGTGAGTTGGGCAATTGAAACCAGGGTTGATTGACCTAGACATAGGCTTTTGACTAATGAAGATTCTCAAGCTAACCTAATTAATACATTTGTGTTTATGAGGGGAATTGCATGTTGTTGATAGATGTAGAGGGTGAAGGAGGATTTCCTGAAACCTAACCGCTTTTAGGTTTATTGCTTTTGTAGGTTAGATTAGTTTAGATTATTATTTTCCTATTTTTATGTCCTTGTTTAGAATTGATTAAGCTATTGGTTGGTATTTAGCGTTATAACATAATAATATCCTCGTGGGAATGAACTTTTACTCTGTATCTGTATTACTTGTGCGACCCGTGCACTTGCGGTTAGCAAAAAAGGCAACACGTTTGACCCTCAACAGTAGGTTGGCTACTGTCAAAAAGGTTTGAAATTAAGAAACATAATTTTATTTATTTATTTATTTATATTTATTTTTAGACTTTAAGAAAACCATTAAGGTAAAGAATTCTAGAAATCCCTGAAAGACCCTGCTTAAAAGATCGTCTGTCCAAGATTAAAATACAACAAAATCATACAAGATAAAATTATAATAACAAATGATAACATACCTTTATGTACAGTTGCGTGTCACCAGTGCAATAAGCACTCACTCCCATTTATTTGAAGAAAAGAAAAAGAGAAGAAAGAAACCATCGTGGGTTTCTATCCTAGGTCTGGAACCTGGAGAGCTTACACTTGGGTTCGTAACAACAACAAAGATGCTAAAATCTAAAACCCACAATGTCAAGATCTAGAACGCCCCATCCCAAGGCACTGAGAGCCCCTTCTAATAAAAGAGAGGATCAAGCTCAAATACCTCATACACTTTAGCAGTCGCGGGTTACTTCTCACTAATAATCAGAGTGAGACACTTCTTCCTGTCCACCAACTCCACAGTGCCTAGATGGTGAACATTGGGTTGTAGAGTGCGGCTCCCTACAGAGCATGGTACACAAACTTTTTTTAAGGACCGGCGTGCAAAGGTCCACCCGAGTCAATGATGGGTCTGCCACTGGCAGAGGCTTCACACTCAATTAAGAGCATAGTACTCTTTCGATCGCCATTTTTTTTTTTTTTTTTTTTTTTTTTTTTTTTTTGAAGATATACAAGATAATATATATATGTTGTTGTGATTGTGGCTCACATATTCCTCTGGTTTTACGTCCAGTAATGACCTAAACACCTTCTATGAGTCAAATATAAGCTTCCCATCTAATTTTCTTATAAATTAGCAAACAGGGTCTTTTTGAGTCAAATTCCCAAGACTGTAACGTAATTACTCATCCTTGAAGAAATTCCACAAATTAAGAAGTTCACAATGCACAACTCCATAAGAATGTGTCTCAAGAGCCAATAAAGTATCATCTAATGTCTCCTTACTCAGCTCATTCTTAATAAAGTATATTATCTTCTTGATTTGCAGAAACCATTCCCAAAGAATGACATCACATGTTACAATTCCATCATGCATACTTGTAACAAACTTGCATTCTTTTTGCACTTCTTTTTTTAGAATAAGAACTTTTACCAAAACTCAACATGTTTGGGACAAATGAATCTGAATATTCACTAGCTAAACGAACCTTTGCTTCGATTATCCAGCGAATATCTTCTAGGATGCCCTTGTACATTAACAGTCTTAGTCTTTCACACTTAGCTTTGTAGATTTTTGTTAGAGCATTTAGAAGAAAAGAAGGGAAATGCTTTCTTAGATTTGAGAGAATGATATCTATTTTGAAGGAGAATGAATAAGTTATTATGGGAAATTAAAAAGTAAACCGAATTGAGAGTCACAGAGTACCGTTATCTGTCACTTAACCGGGGGCACAAAGAACTCAAAAACTTAGTTTTTCAGAAATGGTTTAAGTCTTTGTTCATTGACCTTAAATACACTATCATTCCTAGGATTCTTAATGTCTATGGCCCTATGAGGAGATACATGTTTGACAATAAAAGGGCCACGCCACCTAGATCTCAATTTTCCAAGGAATAAGTAAAGACGAGAATTATAAAGCAGAACTTTTTGACCAATTTCAAAAGTTTTTCTCAAAATTGATTTGTCATGAAAAGTTTTTGCTCTAGTTTTATAAATCTTTGTGTTTTTATATGCATCATTTCTCAATTCCTCACAAATCAAAAATTTCAATGACAATGATAGGGTTCAGAGGCATCTTGTTTTGCTTAGAAATGGACCCCCTATTTTTTAGAGTTTTCACCACTTTTTCAAAATGTATAACCATCTCTAAATAAAGTGGGCCAATAAAATCCATACTATAAGATTTTCATAACTGTTTTCTTTGAAGAAAAGTAACCTCCATATGCTTCTGAGTGATAAAATTTAATGACATTACCTACCTCACTATTGAGCACACATCTCCGAATGATTTGATTAAGATAATTAAGGCAGGATCTTTCATGTTGCAAGAAAATTGATTATGTTAGCAAACCAAGGCTTAGAATTGACAGAAAATAAAAATTCATCAGGAAAAGAATCATTGATAGGTGTGATATAAAAAAGGTGAGCCTATTGTAAGTATGGATAAAAAGTGATTCAAAATAATTAAAGACACAAAATTATATTAAAAAAACAAAAACAAAAACAAAAACACACTAAAACGCATGAAATTAAGAGGAAAAAGAGAGAACAAAGCACATGAATGCATAACACATTAAGGATGTAAACACATGAAATTAGAATACTAGGGATCTGACTTCACTTGATTCAACAATCTATCATAGACAATAGAGTAGCTTTGGGACCTTCATTCTAATTAATTTCTAATCATTCAATTGACGGGGAGAATCCAGTAATTAATTAAAACTCAATTCCTTGGTCTAAACCATAACTCTTAAAGGCATGGCCTTTACTCTATGGATATTCATGGAAAATTTCACAATTCTCCCACACAACCTATAACCTCCATTCTTAGATGATTATAAATCATGACACTTATTATTTATGATTTAGGTCATATGCAAACCTTCCGATTCTACATAGACCTCACTAGTTCAATTTATGAATGGTCAATTCATAAAAGCATTAAGAATCATAATAAGCATTCAAATTGAATAAAAAAGAAATTAATTAAAATTTCAATCTTAATACATGTCGATTGAATCAAGTTATATCTTCACCCTAGAGACACATGAATTTATCTACACATGACAAAAAATAATAAGAAATAGGAAGAATAATATATATAGAGCTTAACCTTCCATACAAAAATATATTAACAAGTCGGCGGTAAACTTCCCATGGTAAATATATATATACATATATATAAACAAGTAGGCAGTAAACCTGTCATTAAATATTAATAAGGATGTGGTATAAATCAGCCACTAAATAAATATTACAACGGTGTGGTATAAACCGACCACCAAATATATATTCATAAGGGTGTGGTATAAACCAACCACCAAATAAGTTAATAAGCTGATAAATTAAAAAGTTAGTAACAAGTAGATTAAAATGTTAGAAGCAGGTAAATTAAACTATTAGAAGCAAGTAAATTAAAATGTTAGAAGTAGGTAAAGTAAAATGTTAGAAAGTTAGAAGGTTAGAAAGTTAGTAAAAGAGTTAGATAGTTAGTAAGTTAGTAAGCAAGAATATTAAAAGGTTAATAGGTTAGTAAGTTAGAAAGTTAGAAATAAAATACAAAAAGTAAAATACAAAAATAAAATACAAAAAATAAAGTACAGAATGTAAAGTATAGAAAATAAAGTACAAAAAGTAAATTACAGAAAATAAAGTACGGAAAGTAAATTTAAAACATGAAAATCGGAGAATCAACAAGCCAATTTTTTGCTCAAGCGAGAGAGAAGAGAAGAAAAAATATTATTGCATTAATGATTGTAGATTATAGAGGGAGAAAGGAGAGTTAGCACATTAGTATATACAAAGAAGAAAAAAAAATTAAAAGAGTAAAATATATATATATATATATATATATATACATATATATACAAAATATTTACACAATAAATTTGTTCTTCAAATTAAGTCCCCGACAACGGCGTCAAAAACTTGATGCGAATTATAAGTTACAAACCCAAGTGCAGGTTGTTTCAAGTAATAAATTCTCAGAAATCCGAGGTCGATCTACAGGGAATTGATGAAGAAAAATTCTTTGACGTAAAGTAAATATTTTGTCACAACAATAAAAGTGATAAAACTTAGTTACAAATAAAAAAGACTTAATTGAGTTAGGAGATTCACTCTTGGTAAGTAAATTAAGGACAATATTAATTCTTTTTATAACTTAATTAGAATCCACACATAATGGAGGTTCTAATCGGAAAATACATCATTCAAAGTTCATTAAAAATTATATACGTAATTATATTATGATTCTTTTAATCATCTATTAACACCACCACTCATAAATGGGATCAAGTATTCATTGTACCAAAATCTTGTCTACAACTATTGGGAATTGCGGATACATCACGCAGCGGAAAAAAAAGATTCCCATCGAGGATCCATGCGAAAAAGTCATAATCCGAGTTTTTAAATTATTTACCTCTTGAAGCGTGATCAAAAGGAAGGACGTGAATCACTAACATCGTAATAGAAATGATGTCTTTGCGGTATCCACACGAACAGACTCACGAACGTCCAACGTCCACAAGAGGAGCCTCACGTCTCTCACACAGTGCTAGCTGCGAAGAGAAGAGAAGAAACATATCGCTCTCTTACTCACTTTTCTGTAGGTGCGGTTAGGGTTCTGAAATTGTATATCTTAGCAGTCCCTTAGCAGTACTATTTATAATAGTGACTGCCTTAAGTGAGTGTGAGCAGCAGCAAGGTAAGCTGTGTAACCCTAAACTCATCTGTTATGAGTTTAGCCCATATTTGAATCCGAGTCCAACTTGGATCCATTGCTCCAATTTTAGTTTGCTTTATGTGTGTGACCCTACAGGTTCTCATTACGTTGGCAGTAATATTAAAATCTCATTTTAATATTACAAGCAGTGAGCGATATCTAGCAACACATCGCTGCTACCCAAGTAATAAGAATGTCAGTGATTTGACATAACCTTTCCATGACCAATGTTTCTGTTTTGTTTAGTCCCTTTGTCAAGATATCTAGATTGAACATAAGGCATAGAATGCGTCACCCTTATATAGTCCAATCTTTCGTTTCCTGATACTCGAGTAGACTTTGTAATAACAAATGAAATCAATATCTCATATTGACTTATTTGAGCATGGCCATGCATTTCGCAGTCTCACTCAATCAGGGGGCCCGAAGATATCGCTCCTATTATGTAGGAGTGACAAATTCCATCTAGGTCACTCACATCCCTCTGCATGATTTGTGGTATGTCCAATAACTAACTTTATAATCATCTTGTTATAGATGACGTTTGATGGCATTAAAACACATAACTCCTCATGTAGGAATTGTAGTGATTTCAGGTCAAAGGACCACAGACACCATTGTCACTATGAGAATTGCTTATGACACTCACGTAACGATCTATATAGTGTTCTCATGGCGGGTCAGTCCGGTACATCATTACTCTAATATGTACCCATGTGAAGACTTGATATTTCATATCCATGACCCATGAGATGTGGTCATCAGTCTATGCACATACTAGTCTCAATGTATTATTGTTGTCCTAATTAACAATAATATTTGACTAGGGACATTTAAGAATAGTGTTATAACTAAAAAGGATCTCACGATCAAGTCATCCACTCAATAACCTATGGCATCAAACTTACTATTCTAAGGATTTTATTATGTTTATCAAAAAAAAAGAACACAATAAATGAAATGTCTCATATATTAAAATAAGCATAATAGAATGTATGTAAATACAGACAAATGTATCAGCCTCTAGGGCATACACCAATAATCTCCCACTTGCACTAGAGCCAATCAGGCATATGTCTAATGCCTAAAGACCTAGTGTGACCCTCATGCTTCTACTGTGCAAGAGGCTTCGTCAGTGGATCAACAATGTTGTCATCTATTGGTACTCTGCATATCTTCACATTTCCTCTATCGATGATCTCTCAAATGAGATGGAAGCGCCTAAGTATATGTTCTGATCGCTGGAGAGATATAGGCTCCTTAGCTTGTGCAATGGCTCCATTATTATCACAATAGAGGTCCACTGGGTCCACAATGCTAGGAATTACGCTAAGTTTAGTAATGAACTTCCTGATCTAAACGGCCTCCTTTGCTGCATTAGAGGTAGCAATATACTCAGCCTCTGTGGTAGAATCGATGACTGTCTCCTACTTTGAACTCTTCCAGCTCACAGCCCCACCATTTAGGTAAAAAACATAACTCGATTGCGATCTGGAGTCGTCCTTATCAGTTTGGAAGCTAGCATCAGTGTAACCTTTTACAACTAGCTCTTCCTCACCTCCATATACCAAGAACGAATCCTTAGTCCTTCTTAAGTACTTAAGGATGTTCTTGATAGCAGTCCAGTGACTCTCCCCGGGATCAGACTAGTACCTACTCATCATGCTCAAAGCATACGAGATGTCTGGTCGAGTACATAACATGACATACATGATAGATCCAATTGCAGATGCATATGGAATCTTGCTCATGCGATCTCTCTCATCCTGGGTGGAAGGGGATTGAGCCTTAGATAGGCTTACACCATGCGACATAGGCAATAGTCCTTTCTTGGATTCATACATGTTAAACCGTCTTAACACTTTGTCTATGTATGTACTCTGACTTAGGCCAAGCAGTCTCAGTGATCTATCTCTATAGATCCTGATACCTAACACATAGGTGGCTTCACCCAAGTCCTTTATAGAGAAGCAATTCCCTAATTAAGTCTTTACAGACTGTAGGGTAGGGATGTCATTTCTGATAAGTAGTATGTCATCTACATACAATACCAAAAAGACAATAGTGCTCCCACTAACTTTCTTGTAGACACAAGATTCTTCTTCATTCTTAATGAAACCAAACTATTTTATTATATCATCAAAACGAAGATTTCAGCTTCTGAAAGCTTACTTCAATCCATAAATAGATCGTTGCAACTTGCACACCTTTTCAGCATCCTCTGGAGTGGCAAAACCCTCAGGTTATATCATGTACACATCCTCGAGAAGATTTCCATTAAGGAAAGCAGTTTTGACATCCATTTGCTAGATTTCATAATTATGGTATACTACAATAGCAAGCAAGATCCGAACAGATTTAAGCATCGCAACTGGGGAAAAAGTTTCATCATAGTCTACACTATGAATTTGTTTGAAACCTTTAGCCACCAATCGCGCCTTAAAGGTATGCATATTACCATCCATGTCGATTTTCTTCTTGAAAACCCACTTGCACCCAATGGGTTTTACCCCTTCAGGTGGGTCAACCAAGGTCCATACTTGGTTGGCATACATGGAATCCATTTCAAATCTCATGGCCTCAAGCCATTTCTCAGATTTTGGGCTAATAATGGCTTCCTTGTAAGTCACAGGCTCATCTTGATCCATGAGCAATACGTTACCTTATTGGGTCATGAGAAATCCATATCTCTCTGGTTGATGACGTATCCTGTTAAACCTACGTAGGTCTTGTGCTACTAGAGCAGGTTGTTGTTCCACAACATTTTGTGGAGGCTGCTCTATTTCCATCATTGGTTCATTGCTGCTTTGTGAAACTTGAACTTCTTCAAGTTCTACTTTTCTCTCACTGGTTCCTTTGGAGATAAACTCCCTTTCTAAAAACACAGTTGTCCGTGCGACAAACACTTTGCCCTCGGTAGGATTATAGAAAAAGTATCCCTTGGTTTCCTTTGGATACCCCACAAAGAAGCATTTATCTGATTTAGGTCCAAGCTTGGGAAAAGGCTTGGTTGTTGTTGTTGTTGTAGGTCCAAGCTTATCAGAAACTTGACGTTTCACATAAGCTTCGTAGCCCCAAATCTTCAAGAAAGACATACTGGGCCGTCTCCCAGTCCATATCTCATATAGTATTTTTTGAACTGTCTTAGATAGAACACAATTAAGTGTGAAAGCTGCTGTTAACAGAGCATGTCCCCAGAAGGAGCCTGGAAGATTTGCATGACTCATCATGGATCGGACCATATCCAACAAGGTCCGATTCCTCCTTTCAGAGACACTATTCCATTGTGGTGTTCTTGGTGGAGTGAGTTGAGATATTATCCCACACTCTTTCAGATGATCATCAAACTGTTGACTTAAGTATTCTCCTCCTCGATCTGATCGAAAGATTTTAATACTCTTGCCAAGTTGGTTTTGTACTTCATTCTTGAACTCTTTGAACTTTTCAAAGGATTCTGATTTGTGCTTCATAAGATATACAAATCCATATCTACTGAAATCATCAGTAAATGTAATGAAGTATTGAAAATCGCCCCTAGCAAGTGTGTTTAGTGGGCCACATACATCACTATGTATAAGGCCTAAAAGATCAATAGCCCTTTCACTTTGTCCAGTGAATGGGGCCTTTGTCATCTTCCCCAATAAACAAGATTCACATGTCTCATATAATTCGAAATCAAATGAGTCCAAGAATCCATCTTTATGGAGTTTGGAGATGCGTTTCTCATTTATATGGCCCAAATGATAATGCCAGAGAAAAGTTGGGTTCAGATCGTTTGATTTAAACCTCTTTATATTTATGTTATAGACGGACGTTTCGAGATCAAGGACATAAAGTCTATTACTCAATTGTGCACTACCATAAAAAATATCATTTATATAAATGGAACAACACTTGTCCTTTATAATAAAAGAAAAACCCTTCTTGTCCAAACAAGAAACAGAAATGATATTCCTACTAATAGCAGGCACAAAATAGCAGTTCTCTAACTCTATTACAAGCCTAGTGGGCAAAGATAATAAATAAGTCCCTACAGCTAGTGCAACAACCTTTGCTCCATTTCTCACTCGTAGGTCGACTTCGCCCTTCGTTAATGATCTACTGCTCTTTAGATCCTGCATATTTACACAAATATGAGATCCATATCCAGTATCTAATACCCATGATGCAGAGGTAGATAAATTGACTTCAATAACAAAAATACCTAAAGTGGAAGTCTCACTTCCCTTCTTCTTTTTGAGCTCCTCCACCAACTTGACACTGTTCCTTTTCCAATGTCCGGTCTGACCATAGTGGAAGCATGTACCTTCCTTAGCCACTCCACCCACTGGTTTCAAGCCAGAAGTGTTGGGCTTGGACTTATCCTTGCCCTTGCCTTTCTAGTTATCCTTGGGCTTTTTCTGTTGTTTCTTGCCTTTATTCTTTTGGACTATCATTATGGCCTTCCCTTTGCCTTTGTTAATGTTCTGCTCAGCAGTTCTTAACATGCCTAGCAGCTCTGGTAGTGATTTGTCAATCTTATTCATGTTGTAGTTCATGACAAATTGACTAAAACTTTCCGGCAATGATTGCAGGACTAAGTCAGTGGCCAACTCTTGGCCCAAAGGAAAACCAAGTCTCTCTAGGTTTTTAATGTACCTAATCATCTTGAGTACATGAGCACTAACAGGGCTTCATTCTACCATCTTACACTGAAACAGTGCTTTAGAGACCTCGAATTTCTCATGCCTAACCTGCTCTTGATAGAGCTTCTTAAGGTGTACGATCATATAGTATGTATCCATGTTCTCATGTTGCTTTTGGAGCTCAGAGTTCATGGTGGCCAGCATTAGACATCCGATGTCCAAGGCATCATCTTGATGCTTCTTATAAGCATCTCTTTCAGTTCTAGGGGCATTAGCAACAGGTGGCTTAGGAATAGGTTGTTCCAAAATATACAGCTTTTTCTCTTGCTTGAGGACAATCCTTAAATTCCTGTACCTGTCTAGAAAATTCGTTCCAGATAACTTGTCCTTCTCAAGGACAGATCGCAATGATAAAGTACTCAATGTGTTTGTTGCCATGGTAATCTATCAATAGAAATATGCAAAATATAAGTATCATGCCATAAATATATTTAATGAGGTCTTTTAATTAAATATGTCTTCCACTATTTTATTCAAGTCAATGACCCTCAGCATTGACTCAGAAAATCCCATCGTAAGATTTCCTAGTGGGCTAAGATCCATATTTCACCTAGTTTTGAGTCAGCTTTGGTTGATCATCCAAAATTCAGTTATTTAGGTAGGAAACACTTTTCAATTACATCACATGTAACTCTTGGATAGTTAGGTGAATAACACTTATTCAAATCCATCTAATGGACCAAAGCCCAACTTCATGCCTCTAAGCCTTCAATCCTATTGAAATGGCCTAGTTAAGTCAGACCCAATAGTTAACAGTTGGATATTACCTTTATCCCATCGCGTCTTACTAATATAGATAAAGGCATCTTGCTTTGGCAGACCTGCACTTGATCGATACTAGTCTTGACGAGTGCCACACATTGGAAGGCATCAAATAATGACTTAATATTTGCTTTAAAGGAATTTTATTATTATTATTATTAAATCTCACTATTTATTAAACTGTTTATCATACCATAAACATTATCCATGCATCTCATACATATAAAGCATATAATAAAAGTGATATGGTTATGGCCCCTAAGAGAGTAGCATAAACTAAGCCAGCTTCACCAAGCGTCTCTCACCAACGTCCTCACTTGATGTCGTCTTCTTGCCTCCACAACAAGATTACATTATATAGAAACCTCTTTTACATTCGAGGGGAGTTAGGTGAGAAAAGAATGTACAATCAGAATGTAGAGAGAAAGGCACAACACGCAGGTCGTATTTATAAAAACCAAAAAGTATAAAAGAGGACTAAGGCCATAACCATGCACCATGCATCACAAGAACATACAAACTCAAAATAATAATACATTATTATTTTCATGAGTCATAAAAAGGGATAGAAAAAGGTGTTTTCGAATAACACACGTTACGCAACAAGGTTCGGGGCAACGCCCCGACCACGGGGCTCCCGCTGCCCAGTTAGCGGGCGGGAGTGCCGCATCCCGGTATGCGGCCAGGGGTCAAGGGGAGGCTGCCCCTTGCGGGGTGCGGGCGCAGCGCCCCAGCTCAAAAATTGGACCATAAACAAGAGCTGAATCTCTTGCGCCTCCCTTGAGCCCTTATGCCGCGCGAAACCCTAAGCCCGAACAACATGAACACTTCATGTGCTGCGGGGAACCGTTGCGCCGTTGTTCAACACTTGAACCTCAGGCGCCTCCTTGACGGCTTCACATCAACACTTGATGCTGCTGTCGCAAAACAAGAATAGGGTTTCCAAAACCCCTTGCGCCGCGCCTCTTGTGCAGAAACAAGGATTCCATAACCCCTACTACCGCAAACGAAGAACAAGGTTTCCTAAACCTTTGCGCCGCGCATTGAGAATAAGGATTCCATAACGCTGTACATATCACACACATACCAGAAAGCTTCACAAAAACATACATCTTAACGTTTTCACAAAACATATGAACATCTTCATGGGTTTTTGAAAACAACATCACAGTTTTCCATACAACATAAGAAATAGAATATGTTTTCGCAAAGAGTTTATACGGTTTTCGGAAATAACATATTAAAGATCATATCTTTTTTCAAAAACAAGAACAGAAAACATGTTATCTCATGTAAATGAAAACAGAAAATCAAATCATGGTTTTCGCAATACGCTTTGATACCACTGTTGAGAATTGTGAATACATCACGCAGCGGAAAAAAAGGATTCCCATCGAGGATCCATGTGAAAAAGTCATAATCCGAGTTTTTAAATTATTTACCTCTTGAAGCGTGATCAAAAGGAAGGACATGAATCACCAACAACGTAATAGAAATGATGTCTTTGCGGTATCCACACGAACAGACTCACGAACGTCCAACGTCCACAATAGGAGCCTCACGTCTCTCACACAGTGCTAGCTGCGAAGAGAAGAGAAGAAACTTGTCGCTCTCTCACTCACATTTTTTTGTAGGTGCGGCTAGGGTTTTGAAATTGTATATCTTAGCAACCCCTTAGCAGTACTATTTATAATAGTGACTGCCTTAATTGAGTGTGAGCAGTAGTAAGGTAAGCTGTGCAACCCTAGACTCATCTGTTATGAGTCTGGCCCATATTTAAATCCGAGTCCAACTTGGATCCATTGCTCCAATTTTAGTCTGCTCTATGTGTGTGACCCTACAAGTTCTCATTACGTTGGCAGTAATATTAAAATCTCATTTTAATATTACAAGCAGTGAGTGGTATCTAGCAACACATCGCTGCTACCCAAGTAATAAGAATGTCAGTGATTTGGCATAACCTTTCCGTGACCAATGTTTCTGTGTTGTTTAGTCCCTTTGTCAAGATAGCTAAATTGAACACAAGGCATGGAATGCGTCACCCTTCTATAGTCCAATCATTCATTTCCTAATACTCAAGTAGACTTTGTAACAACAAATGAAATCAATATCTCATATTGACTCATTTGAGCATGAACATACATTTCGCAGTCTCACTTAATCAGGGGCCCCGAAGATATCGCTCCTGTTATATAGGAGTGACAAATCCCATCTAGGTCACTCACATCCCTTTGCATGATTTGCACTATGTCCCATAACCAACTTTATAATCATCTTGTTATAAATAATGTTTGATGGCATTAAAACACACAACTCCTCATGTAGGAATCGTAGTGATTTCAGGTCAAAGGACCACAAACACCATTGTCACTATGAGAATCACTTATGACTCTCACGTAATGATCCATGTAGCGTTCTTATGACGGGTCAGTCCAGTACATCATTACTCTAATATGTACCCATGTGAAGACTTGATATCTCACATCCATGACCCGTGAGATGTGGTCATCAGTCTATGTATATACTAGTCTCAATGTATTATTGTTGTCCTAATTAACAATAATACTTGACTAGGGATATTTAAGAATAGTGTTATAACCAAAAAGGATCTCACGATCAAGTCATCCACTCGATAACCTATGGCATCAAACTTACTATTCTAAGGACTTTATTATGTTTATCAGAAAAAAAAAGAACACAATAAATGAAATGTCTCATATATTAAAATAAGCATAATAGAATGTATGTAAATACAGACAAATGTATCAGCCTCTAGGGCATACACCAACAACAACAAATCAAGATCTCCACTTTACAAGAAGGGTTTCTAAATTGATTAGAAACAAAATACAATACGTATAATGATCACTTGAAAATATATCATTTAAGCATAAAAAAGAAATGAATCTAACCTTATTTCATTACCAAGAGCTTCACCCTTTCACCCAAGTAAAATGAAACTTAGTTACTCATAGACAAGAAAAAAGGAAGAGAGAAGAAGAAGAAGAAGAACATAACTTCAATTTAGAACAAAAGAAAACTACAACAAGATAAACAAACAACACAATAACATGATCTTAGTCTCTAAGACCAAGACCCCCTAAATGTGCAGCCAATGCCCCCTTTTGTAGAGCTTGGGGAGTACAAAATAATAATGGAGTGGTTAGATGATGAGTGAAAAATGCCAAAGGACTTGTTTGATGAAGATAAGTGAGTGGGAAATTATTTTGATCCATGTTCCCCACTAGCACCAAATGATTTGGTGCATATGTCATGAATGCCGTCAGAATTGAACAAAATGGTCAACATAAAAGTTATAGATACGGGTCTTAACGGTCTTCTAGTAAAATTGCAGCTCCATAGACCAACTATAGCCCAAGATATGGCTCAATTACTGCATACTATTCAGGCCTAATTTCAATTCCTCTGTTCTGACTTCAAAGCCCAATATGACCCAGTAGACCTCAGAATCTCGAAAAGTTTTCAACATAAAAGTTGTAAATTTGAGTCTTAACTATCAATTATCAAAATTTCAACCGATTTGACATCCTATAGCTCGAGCTATATCATAAATAGTACACATAGGTCAAGCTGTTAGGATCAACACCTTAGTTCTTACTTCAACTCCAATTTGAGTTATCCAAACATGTGATTTGGCCTTGAGATCTTCATGAAAGTTGTAGAGAATTGTCTTAACTTTCCTACAAGATCAGAATCACATCAACCAGATATTTGCAACTCAAGTTATAGTCAATTTACTGAACACTGCCAAAAAGATAAATTAAGGCTAATTCATGCAATAATTCTTTCAATGATCCAATAAGGTCCAATATCATAAAATGTGTCAAAACTAACTTAATTAAACCTAATTGAACCTTAAGAAGCCTAGTGAGAGGATTATAAAATGTATAAAATATATTGTTATCATATAGTAACTTTTATATCTGTTTAGCACGCTTTAATTTTTCAAAGCTAAATTTTCAAGTGTCCATAAGTATTATGGAGAATTTTAGAATTCATCTTAGTCCTTGGTTCCATCTTTCCAGTATTTTCCATAAACTGCTATTTACCAGTTAAGTTTCATTACTCGGTCCTGAGTTAAATTAAATCAAGGGATTAAGTAAATATGCTTGCTGATACTTATCTTGGTTGATATTTTATACCAAATTATTCTCCATATCTTACTTATCATCTCCATGAAATTTCATAATTTTTTGAAATACTTAATTGTTCCATTACTGTTCCCTTAATTTCTCTTTGATATCATTAAAAATATCAAACTAGCTCAGATGCTTCTCCAAAATTCACTACAACTTTATCCATGTTTTATAGCTAGGAAATAAACATTTCATATTTATTCTTATTATATTAGCTGTTTATGCAAAAACTTTGGTTATTTCATTGTATTCAGTGTTATAGAATTAAGCTTAAACTAGTTCAAAAAATTATCTGAATTAACAGATACTCTTACCAGTATTACTGAGCTACTATAATCCTGATTAGGACTATTAGGTTAGGGATTATGTTACCTTTTTATTGTCATTAAGGATTGACTTATGAATATAATGATATTTGAAGGAAATTTTTGAGCTTGATTATGCTGCTGGCATCAAATGGGCTATGAGTACCTTAAGGGAAAGATGGAAGGCCCATAAATACAGGTAAAGGTGTAAGCACTTCTACCCTAATAAAAGTATGGATGAGATTCTTTCCAATCCTCCTTCAGGTGTGGATTGTGTTGATTGGACATCTTTTGTGCATCATTATAAAGATGATAAGATGCAGGTGATTACTCTTTGTAGGAAATTATTTCACTTTGTCCATGTCCTAAAAAAGTTGATATATAATGATTATTGTAATACCCCAAATTTTAGACTATGTTACAGAACTGACAGAATTACACTATTTTGTGTTTTCTGTGCAATGTAAATAATTTGATTATTCCGATACTATTTTTGATCATTTTGTGTGATTTGCTCCGAGTCAAGAAAATAATAATTTTCTGACCGAAGAAAATCTTATTTTAATTAATTGGAACTGGGGGATCTTACTAAATCTAATTCTAATTGATATATATATTAATCTTTTAATTTTTAGGATTTAACTCGTAATAAAATAATTTTATATTATTATAATATTATTTTATTCAACAGTACCTACTATCTTAAAAACAGTAGAAATCTGCTTAACATGGACCCGAAAAGTCTATGAGGCCCGCGTTTAGTGTAGCAGTCAACGATTTTGACTAGACAGAATTCTAAACCAATAAGAATTAGTCAAAATAGGTGGCTTGACTATTTTAAACCAATAGGAAGGAGTCAAATAAAAAAGCATAGACTTCAATATGGACCGTTGGATGAAAAACATAATTTAGATACTTTTGATCATAACCGTTGATCCGATCAATAGTGTAAAACGAATCCTGATAAAACTTTTAAGTAAAATCCACCGTAGATGAGATCAATGGATAGAAAATAAAGTTGAATTCAATGGCTAAGATGAAGTCAACAATAGTGGCTTGAATTTGATTAGTAACTAATTAAACCTAATTTGGTTAATCTAATGGCCTAATTAACAAGCTAAATAAACTAATTTAATTATTAATTAGTTATAATTTAATTCTTAATTAGATATCCTAATTTTAATTAGAGGTTATAATATATGTAATAATATGTTAAATTAATTAGTTATATAGTTAGAATGTTAATTAAGATTGATTAGGAAATTTAACCTAACCAATGACCTAATTAATTAGCATGCAATTAGGTGTAAATTGAAAACAATTAAGTCCCTAAAATCCCAAAGAGTCCCACGGTTTTGCAGCAGCCTTGGGAGGCTTCTCCATGATTCTTGAACAATCCAAATAGCCATGCAAAGTCAAGTTGATGACATATGTCATGTGCTACTCCATGTGCACTCAAAATAGGATATTTTCTTCATGCAAATCTCCTAATTTTCCCTACACTTTCACGGCAGCAGCAGCCCCATTTTCACTCTCAAAATTTCATTTTCTCTCACCAAAGACTTAGTTCCATTTTCTCTCAAAAATTCAAGAACACCAAAGCACCATTTTACTTCCATTTTTCCTTGAGTGGTTCGGCCTCACTACCCAAGTACACCATCACTCACCTATAATTTTCACTTTCATCATTTCCTAAAGCTTGACAACATTCTAAACACTTTCCATTTAGAAAGTTTTCCCAAAATCCCACTCTAAGTGCTTCAAAATTCCACTTCTATCTTACTTCCCTAGAGGTAAACTTTGATTTTTATGGTTTAAATTCATGTTTGTGATTTTCTAAACCATGTTTGTTCCATGGTTTGTTATTATAAAGTTTTGTTTGTGATTTTACTAATTGTTTTAGAATTGTTAGGAATTGTTTGTGGCTTGTACAAAATCAAGGAGAAAGAGAAGGAGAGGAGCTTGAAAGACTTGTCTTCAAGAGGTAAGAGGGAGATTTTACCTCACCAACCATGTTTTGGTGGTGTGGGGATGGTTGTGTATGGTGAAAAATCCATAAGGGTTTATTCACTTATTGTTTGATGTCTCTTTGTTTGTGATTTTGGTGTTTATGATTTTATAATTGTGTTTGCATGTGTGATATTATGTTTATTGCTTTGATGTATGTTTGTATGTATGAAATTGAATGCATGAAAATGTATGAGTAAAGTAAGATGTGAATAACATGTGGAAACGAATTAATGAGAGCTCCAAAGAGCTTGATGGCTCACGGCCTTAACATGAAAAAGAGGACCAAAGTCCTGAAAATGAGGGATTCAAATGAGAATGAAGGATTTAAATGAAAAAGAAATGAATTTGAACAAGTTTGAATGTAGTAAGCAAAATGGTTTTGGGAAAATAATATGATATAATTAAATAAATAGGGTTTAAAATGAAATGAGTGTCAATACTTGAATTTTACTGACGTATGGCTCACCCTACGGATTTAGAGGTGCGTCTGTAAAATTTGAGCTGTAATATGTGAAGTAAATGAAAGAAATAAATTTTTGGGGAAACAATGCAAATACCGATTTTTAGAGGGGTAATATTGTAATTTTAATTTTTAAAAGGGGCAATATTGTAAATATGATTTTTAGAAGGGCAATATTGTAATTTTCGTTTTTAATGGGGCCATATTGAAATTATTGATTTTAGAAGGGCTATATTGTAAATATTTTATAAGAGAGGGAGTATTTCATAAATATTATATGATGAGGAACTATTATGAAATTATTATTTGAAAAAGGACTAAAACATAAATATTATGTTTTGGAGAGACAATTTTGTAAATATGAATTTTATGAGGGACTATTTCATAAATATGAATTTTATGAGGGACAATTTCGTAAATATGAATTTTATGATAGACTATTTATATGAATTTTATGAGGACTATTTGTAAATATTATTTAAATGAGGACTAAAATGCAAATATTATGTTTTGAGGTGTTGTTATGCAAATATGGAAAATAAAGTCAAATTTTGGTGTTAAATGAGAAAAATAGTATTTTTGATTTAAAACGTGTGAAAAATATTTTACGCGACTGAGAAAATGCAAAAATATGGTTTCGCGAAGAAATTACAGTAATGATACTGTTGGGCCTATATGAAGACCCCGAATATGAGATAAAGAAATTGAATTGAAAATATGAGGTAAAGAAATTGAATTGAGAATATGATATAATGAATTGAAATTGTGAAAAGTGCATAGTACATGCATTGGAAAGGTCCGATGGACTGAATAAGGTTGATTGTCTAGGAGAGAATACACCTCCTGAGTGGGTGCGATATGCGTAGTGTAGGTCACTCGTTGACCTTGGGGGCATTGGGGTGCGGGTTGCCTACAATGGGCAGTTGGTAGCTCTTTTGTACCATGGGTTAGACAGACGTAACACACCAATGATCTGGACCGAGACACTATCCCTAATCAAGATTTGATAAAGACTGTGGTGCATATGCTAGATATGTAGAAATTGAGCACGTGGTTCGAGGCATGTTAGTGCAGACAGATCTTTTTGATCACTCTTTTCGATATGAGTTTTAGCTCCATAGAGTAGGAAATTGAGTCTGTATGCATACATGTAGATAATGAGAGCATTATCGTAATTATGATTTATGATAATTGATTTATTGAATATTTGATTATTGATAATGGCATGATTGTAATTATTGCTTATTACATGAGTTATGAATGATAAATGATGTTGGTGGCATAAATTATGTATGATGTACTGGTATGAGATATTGTATGTGTTTATCTTCATTGCTACCATACTGGTATTGGTGTAGGTGATCTCACCTCTTTGTATGTCTATTTTATATTGTATTTATAATTTAAAAGACGTCGAGCAAGAAGTTGACCGAGAAGCTAAGGAAGAGCAGATCCCTGCTGAGGACGCTAAGTTTTGAAGAGTTGGAGATGTCTTGTTTCCTTGGGTATATGAGATTGAGTAGGCTTCATCTTGGACACCCTTACTTTAGGGTGAATATTAATGTATACCTAGAGTTTCCCATTGTCAATTAGACAGTATTGGGAAGTATACTATCGTACTCCGAGTGCGATTAGTATAGTGTCGTCTGCGCGAACACCTGTCTATAGGACTTCGCGTCAAGTCGGACTTCTATCTTCTGAAGAGTCTGAGAAGGACCCGTCTGAGGGTTCTGCTGTGTAGTAATACTTGGGCAGTATGTGAATTTAAATTAAAGTTTAAATATTTTAAAAGTCTAATTTGTAAATACTTAAGTATGATCGTACTAAAGACTTGTATGTATATATGATGTAAATTATTTGTGATGATGTTGAAATATTTTTATTTTCTACTAAGTTTATTTTATTGCTATTAAGAAAATTTACAACTCGTATTTCCATCACAAAGCACGATTTTCCAATGAAGGGGTAATTTGGTAACTAAGTAACATGAAGTGTGACGCTCTAAGGAGGGTGTTATTATCATATTTGAAAATTATAGGCATGAAGTTTACAAAACACAAGAAATCGGAACAAATTTAAAGTCCTGCATACCGGTGGTAGTAAAAGCAATGCAAGGAGAGCTTGTCAAATGGTAAGTTGTTTTGTGTTTGGTTTCTATTTAGGGAATTGCCTTATTGTAGCAAATTAAGCGTGCTACATGTGACACTTATTTGTTAGTTCTTACATTTTATTAATAATGTTAGGATCAAAAATTGGGACGGCCTATATGTCGAAGGGAGGTTATTTTGTCTACTTTGCTGAAAAAGGATGAAAATTATGTGAATGATGAAGGAAATAAATTGGTTGTAAGTAAATTATCTTTGTTTAATTTTTCATTTTGTATGTTAAATGATTGGACTACAAAGGAACAATATGTGGTATTTACATTATTAAAAGATGTTTTTCTATGTATTATTTTTTTTATTTCTTTGGATTTAGAATGGGTTTAGAGCTTGGTCATTGACATTCTACCGTCCATTTGTAACTGTCAACGACAACATTTTAGGAGGAAGGTGAGTAATATTTAGTAGGGTACGCGCTATAAGTTGTGCTTGATTGAAGGGTGCAGCAACATTCGAGTAAAATCTAAGCAAGATATGGTAAAGCCAGTATGTTATAACCAAAAATTGAGAGGGTTATGTTTCATTTCACTAAAGGGTAGCCACGATGTGTCATTGCCTGTTATTATTTTGAAAGTGTAAACATTTGCATTGTAACTGTGCCCACGACTTTTTAAGCACTACCTGTCACTAATTGCATGCCACAACAATTGGCAAAATATAAGGAAGCATACCCACTAAAGATAAACTAACGCTGCATTATTGAGAATAGAATTGAAGTTTGGGATTAGAATTGTACATCTTAATCTTAATTTTTATCTTTAGAATGTCATTTAAAATTAGAATTGTAATTTAATAAATTAATTTTCATTTCTATTTTTACTTGTAGGACAAAATATCAAATCACCTACCTCAAGATCAAGAGCGTGCTACTACTGTGGGGGTTCCATCAAAGGTATTGGCTCATCCCAATGATGCAATTGGAAAAGTCTATGGAGTTGAGCATCCAGGTCATATGCGTGGTTTAGGCAGTGGCATTTGCCCCTCTACTACTATTAGAAAGCTTAGACATTCCATTGATTATGTGAATTTTGGTGGTTCTAGTAGTAATGTATCCCAACAACATGTTGAAGACTTGGTGAAACATGTAGAAACTTTGGAAGAGAAGCTGACTGGATATGAAAAAACTAAGGACAACTTGCACAAACTCAGAGTCAATTGGTAACTCTTCACAAATCTTTATAGGATAAGTTTGGTAGTGAGTTACCTACTTGATGTTTCACCTTTTTAGTCATGTTTACTTAGAATATCATTAAACAAATTTTAGTATTCTATTTTGCATTTTGATTTATCAATAGGAGTTATAGAAGTGATTATGAATATTAAACATTTTAAGCCTTTTGGTTTTGCTTATGATATAATATATATATATATATATATATGAGATTGACTATTATTAGCTAATGTTTTGACTTTTAATATTACATTTAACTTTCTAAATATGTACTAATATAAGGGGAATTATGAAAAATATCAACAAATTATACCAAAAAAAAAAATAACATTAACCACAGTTAAACCATTGCTAATTTCAAATTAATATACTATCATAAAATTAGTCACAATTAAAACGTTGCAAATAAATGAGAAAACTTTTATTTGGAAGTCAAATTTTAGCCACGATTAAAACGTGGCTAATAAATTGAAAAAAAAATTATTTGAAACTCAAATTTAGCCACGGTTTGTTCGTGGATATATTTGGATTTTTTCCATTCTTTTATAATGATTACCTTGGATCACAACCGTGGCTAATTAGGACAGTAACCATAACTAAGTTATTGTTACCACAATCAGAATCACCGTGGCTAAATTAGGGTGACGCCATGATTAGCCACGCTTTTCCTGTAAATTGGCCACAGTTTTAACTGTGGCTAAACTCCGCTTTTTTTTGTAGTGATGCCAAAATCCAACTTAAGTCTAAAGGTTTCAATTCTCGTATTTTTGACTCCATACTTCTAATCATTTCAATCTCTCTTCCAAGCCCAATGTTAAAACACTATCAAGTCCAATGCCTTTGACAAAAAAAAATCCAATGTCAAAATCTAACTTAAATTTTGTAGTGTCCATCCAAGTATGTCAAGTCTAAACATTCAAGTATGCACAACAATCTTGCAAAACATCCCACACTCTAAACTATGCTAAAATCATTCAAGCAAAAAATCCAACAAAACATTCTCCTTATTTATTATAAGTTATGTATCATATCTTAATGCACATATTCGTGAGATCTTTGTGTCAAATGGGTTGAATTTGAAAATGGGGCTGTAGTATTGCCATTTTAAATGCCACTTAGAATTGCATATATTTTTTTGTTGTTGTTCTGAATCCTAATCGCATGTCTCTACTCTCTACATGTTTTCTAATCGCACCAATTGTAACACTATTTTCATGCAACCATAATCGTAATTCAAAATCTTGTTTATGTGTTGCAACATTGACCTACGTTTCCCCAAGCACTCACTATTGAACAATTCAAATTTCAGGAGGGAGATAAAGCCAACGACGTTCATCACTGATTCTTTGTTCTCCATTACCCCTCATCCATACACACGTGGAGAGTCTGCTACACTATACGGAGAAAACAAAGACCGTGAGAATGGAGAAAAGAGTTGATAAACTCCCAATGCCCATTTTGATTTTCGTTGTTTTGTTTTTTAAAAAAGGACGAGTAAATAAGCTATTCTAACTCTGCCAGTCTTGATGCCAATAGCATGTTTGTAATCCTAATAACAACCGTCTACTTGTATTGTTAATCACACCTAATAGTCAATGAGTGTTGAGTCAAGCGGCAGGATCAAGTAGCATTGAAAAAAAAGTCTTTGATTTGATTCCTACCAAGTACCAATGATCCTTTTTTTTTTGGGTACATGAGGATCCAATCTATAGTTCTACCCAAACCCCCTCCCATCCCAACCACTTGAGCTCTCAAGTGACTTAAAAGTTCGTCGTTTATTAATAGATCATCTATCTAGAGTAATTACAAGATTAAAAACATTAAAATAAATAAATAAAATTTAAATAAATAAGAGTAAACAAAATTTAAATAAATGAACTAGTAAAAGTATTTTGATAAAATCAAATAAAAGTTACTTAAAAAGTAATAATAAACTAACAAGAATATAATAAGAGTTGAAGTAGTGATAAGATATTCTATTAAGGGAGGGCCAAAGTTCCAAATTTTAGAAATGGGTACTTCTTGGACAGGCTTTTGCTTAGTAAACTAGTCATTGACCGTATATGCAAATATGTCTTCGTAGCTATATTTATGGAAATATTACAGTCAAAGACCAAAAAAAAAAAAAAGTACTAATAAGCGTGACAATTGAATAGAGACACCCCTCCCCTGACTCAGGCTCGCTGACATCAGTATGAGGCGGAGAAAAATGATGAAAAATGTTCAAGGATATAAGGTGATGTATGCCAAAGTAACTATGAGTGAGTAGCATTATTCCGTTGTAAAATCCTGCTAGAGTAGGAAAGTCCACTGCATAGCACCCATGCAGAGCAACTAGTGGTTGCAACTTGCAAGTGCTTATGCAAGAAAAATCCTGCCACTAAATTAAGCCTTACATTTTCACAAGCCAAAGCCAAATCAAAAAAAGCAAGCACATCCATGAAATGAGTATTTCCACGGTGCCCACTGTAACCGGAAACCTTAATCTCACGTCAAATTCACATTCTAAGTCCAATAACATTTCAAACCTTCATAGAAACATCAGCTCACTCCTGCACCAGAACCCAAAAGACCTCAAACATGTCCAGTCAATACACGCCAAAGCCATAAAGAACGCAACACAACAAGACCCTTTTGTCCTTTTCCAACTTCTTCGACTTTACTGCAAGCAAAATTCCATTGACCATGCCACCAAGCTCTTTCACTGCACTGAGAACCCAAACGTGTACCTCTACACTTCCCTCATTGATGGGTTTGTGTCCTTTGGCTCTTACCCTGATGCCCTTAACTTGTATACTCAAATGGCCCACAAGCTCGTTTTGCCTGATAACTATGCAGTCACTTCAGTGTTGAAAGCCTGTGTGCTTCAACGTGCTTTGGGGAATGGCAGAGAGGTTCATGGTCAGGTTTTGAAAAATGGGTTGTGTTTGGATAGGTCAATAGCGTTAAAGCTTGTTGAGTTGTATGGGAAATGTGGGGAATTGGAAGATGCGTGGAAGGTGTTTGACAAAATGCCTGAACGGGATGTTGTCGCTTGTACCATTATGATGGGTTCGTATTTCGATCTCGGTATGGTTGAGGAGGCAATTAGGGTGTTCGATGACATTCAGACTCGGGACACAGTTTGTTGGACCGCTATGATAGATGGGTTGGTGAGAAATGGGGAATTGAATAGGGGTTTGGAGATGTTTAGGGAAATGCAAGTGAAGGGTGTGAAGCCTAATGAAGTTACCTTTGTTTGCGTTTTGTCTGTGTGTTCGCAGTTGGGAGCTTTGGAGCTTGGTCGATGGATTCATATGTACATGCGCAAGTGCAATGTCAAGGTTAATCGGTTCGTTGCCGGGGCGTTGATCAACATGTATTCGAGGTGTGGTGATATTGATGAGGCCCAGATACTATTTAATGAGATGAAAGTGAAAGATGTGTCCACTTATAATTCCATGATTGTTGGGTTGGCTTTGCATGGGAAGAGCATTGCAGCAATTGAATTGTTTAGGGAAATGCTTAAGCAGAGGCTTAGGCCAAATAGTATAACCTTTGTTGGTGTCTTGAATGCTTGCAGTCATGGAGGGTTGGTAGAACTTGGTTATGAGATATTTCAATCAATGGAAACGGTTCATGGCATTGAGCCACAAGTAGAACACCATGGCTGCATGGTTGACGTTCTTGGTAGGGTAGGTAGGCTTGAAGAGGCCTATAACTTCATTGGGAGAATGGGAGTATTTGCTGATGATAAAATGCTCTGTGCTTTGTTAAGTGCTTGTAAAATCCATAGAAACACTGAGATAGGAGAAAAAGTTGCAAAACTTTTGAGTGATTGTTATACGATAGATTCTGGATCCTACATCATGCTGTCAAATTTCTATGCTTCATCGGGAAGATGGAACCATGCCGCACAAGTTAGAGAAAAGATGGAGAAGGGAGGAATCCTGAAGGAACCTGGCTGTAGTTCTATTGAAGTCAATAGTGTAATACATGAATTCCTTGCAGGAGATCTTAGACATCCTGAGAGGAAAAGAATCTACAAAAAGTTAAAGGAGTTAAACTATTTGACAAAGTTGGAGGGTTATTCACCAGCAATAGAGGTGGCTTTACATGATATTGATGACAAGCAAAAGGAATGGGCTTTGGCAGTACATAGTGAGAGACTTGCAATAAGCTATGGACTAATCTCAACTGAACCATACACAACAATGAGAGTGGTGAAAAATTTAAGGATTTGCGATGATTGCCATGCAATGATCAAGCTCATAGTGAAGATAACTAGCCGAAAAATTGTGGTAAGAGATCGGAATCGATTTCACCATTTTGAAAATGGAGATTGTTCTTGTAAGGATTACTGGTGAGGAATAAACAGTGTGACTGTTTAAGTATATATTCAGACACAATTCTTGCAACCCTGGAATATGTCTTTGAATTGTGGAGAAAGCCAAGTTAGAATAAAACCAACAAGGAAATAAGACTAAAAACAACCAATCTTCTGCTAATTAATAGTAATACTGTAGTTCTTTGGTTTCTTTGAGCTTGTTTAAGGTGGTCTTCATATCACATTTGAACTCAATTGAACCAATACATCTGGAAATTAAACACCAATCCTAAATTAAACACTTCCACAGAGGGAGCTCCTCTGCTCTGCCAGCAAACTAGTTTTAGGAAATCGATTTTAATTCCTATTATTCAGCGATCTTAAAGAGTTAATATAGTTTTGAGTTGTCAAATTCGTTTGATTTCTGATAAATATTTTTCTGCCAAAAATTGCAGCCTTTCTAATTTCTACGTCTTGCATCTTAACCACTAAATAAGTTCATGCTTTCAGCAACCCTTCTCGTATAAGTTGAATAATTTTTTAGTACTTATAAGTGAAGAGGGTAAAGTGAAGTTAACAGGTCCTAGAGTAATTGAGTGCACAATTGTGGATCTTAATAGGGTCTTCCAATTACCTACCACTTCCATTTTTCATTATCTGCCCCTTGTTTCGATACATGTAGTTATAAAATACATGTAGATAGATTTTTATTTTTATTTTTATTTTTTATTTTTTGTATTGACGATGGGAGGAACGGCCATACATGTAGATAGAAAAGATTAAGAATTGGAAAAAAAATATATTCTCTTGATTTTTTCATCAACAATTATTACTAACCTATAAAGCATAGACACGGGACATCACATAGACACGGAGACTTATTAAATTTAAAAATTATAGTGATACTTGATCTACATATATATATATATACATATACACACACACAAAATTTAAGTAAAAAAATTCATAATTCATTAATATTATTTTTAAAGCTTAAAAATTTACAATATCTTAATATATATTATATGTACCAATATTTACCACGTAATAAGCCCCTCTTAAAAAATATAGAACATAATTTCTATTAATATATTCTAAAAAATTTCTTAAACTAATTTCTCCAAATAGAACTAATTATGAATAAATACATGTGCATAAAAAAAATTAACTAAAAAGAATATTGGTATGAAACAAGTTTCAGTAACAACGAAGTGAATCATTTGGTACAAACAAAGATAGAAGGAGTAGATGAAAATGATAGTGGATGAAAAGATAAAACTTAAAAGTCTAATAATAATGTATGAAAAGATAAAATTTAAAATACTGATGTGTGAAAATAGTGACTTAGGACATTAGTTATGTGATTGGACTTAGGTGAATTACAAGTTTACTAATTGAACGTTAATCATGGAAACTATTTATTAAAAAATATTAATGGATCGTATCCAAGTCATGTCCGAGATGTATTCAAGTGTATCCGAGACGTGTTTAAATTGAAAAAAATATTCTTTTTAATTAGATATATTTTAACACATAAGACACATGTATCGTATAGATATCCTCATATGTCTGACATAAATACATATCTAATATACAGACATGCCTTAATAATGATGTGTCCGTATTTCGTAGTTAGTAACGACATTTTATTCTTTAATATACATTTCCCACTTAAAAAATCCAAATCCATTGTATTCAATCGTAGTGCATATGTTTTGTACGATCGATAACTGGCACTTCGTTAAACGAGAATATTTTTTAAGGCAAATAAATGTGCCACACCCATTTTTATTTCTAAAATAAAGCTGAATGATGCTAACTGTTAATTTATTTCTTAGTTTTTAAGCATCAAGGATAGGGGTGTTAAAATTGATTGGTCAGACTCATTCGGACTAACCCATTTAAGGTAGGATTATTTTTAAGTCAATTTATTTGGATCATGTAAGTTTAAATTAATATTTTATTAGTGCAGTTCAAATCATTTAACTTTATGTAGTGTTAAAAAAATAGATTGATTCGGCCCATTTGAACTCAGCCTATTCAGATTCAACCCATTCGGTTTATGTAAGTTTTGAGTTAGTATTTTGTTAGCTCAACCCATTCATTTATCAAATTATTTGGACCTATCTATCGAGTTTGACATATTTTAGTTAGTAACGACATTTTATTAAAGTTTTAATATACATTTACAGTATTTATATAGGGTGCTTTGCTTAAAAATCCAAATCCATTGTAACCTTTTATTTATCTGGTCAGTATTTCATTTTTTCACTTCTTTTATATATATCCTTATGTTTTCTATACGTAATCACCGAAAAGAGGTAAAATAAACAAAAAGAAAAGTGGACACATGTACGCAATGCCATGAATATTAAAACCTCATCCTACCCGCATATTTGTGTAGCTGAGAACTAGATTTACATGGAGGCCTAGGTAAAGATTAGAGTATGATTGTTGTAGTTATGTAATGCCTATATTATAATTTTTATTAGCAGTTAGATGCATTGATAAGCGAATTCCGATATTAGAAAGAGAATCAAAGTTCAAACTTTAAAAAGGTAATTATTGAAAGAGCCTCTTAATTGAGACAATATTCAAGAAATTAGTGGCATAATAATGTTTGTGAAGATATCTTGGTTAAAAAAAGAAAGACAAAAAGTAAACTTTTCATCCTTAACTTTATTTTAGGTTTCATTTTTGTCTCATTTGTTAATTTTATTAGATCTATACTAGGAATTAGAATACCATGATTATAATAAATTATATTAATATTAATAAATCACGTATCTCTTGAAGATATATTGTCAAGAAGTGATCTTATCGATTTATTTTAGCAGAAGCACGTACACACTTGTATACGTTAGAGCAGTTTATCATTCCAACCCTTTCTCTTTTCTAACTATCACTTCAATGGAACTGTGTGTAGTCAAGACATGTCGAGAGTGAAATAGAAATTCTACCCTTTATTTGGTATATCAATAACTTAGTCCATCCATCATAGACAGACTACCTAGCCTACATCACAATCCAACACACCCACCATTCGGCTTAAGCTATTACAATAAAATTGGCCTATGATCACATTTTTGTAAGCTTCGCTTAAAAATTGTATTCTCAAGTTTTAATAAGAAACATTTTTATAAGGGTAGCCTTCTCTGAAAAGTTTTAACAACGAGTTTTTAGTAACACTTAAAAAGCATACTTTTAAAGTGTAAAGAGTACACTTTTTAAGCGTTGTCATACCGTACTATATTTGGGTACACTTGTCTTGATAAAATACTATGCTTAACGAGCGTTTGTCGTTAAACTATGAAATGTAACATTGCCAAAAGCGTGCTCTAAGTTATTTCTAATATGCGCCAATGTCTGTATTTTTTTCCCACTAAATTTTCTCACCAAGTATTTGGCAAAACCTTTCGAAACAAGCATTCCTCAAAACCACTCCCTCTGTTAACGACTCCGTCGTGAGCGATGAAGACACTTTCACCACCACCGTGACCTACTTTCCTCTCTCCGTTAACGACTCCAAACCACTCCCTCTGTTCTTCGCCATTCCCTCTATTCTCTCCCTTTCCATTACACCATCTCTTCGCCACTCCCTCTATTCTCTCCATTAGGGTTTGCAGTCGAGCGTCTACCGCGTGTTGCTGTTCTTCAGGTACCTGTTTCTCTTTGTTGTCCATCATCTATCCTCTCGCCACCTGCAAGACCAAGTAAATAATGAGGCAGCATTGATTTCAGGTACCTGTTGCTATGTGACGTTGTTCCCTAATTTTGATTTCAGGTACCTCTCATTTGATTTTATTTCAAAATAACTTATTGTTCCTGTGTGCATTTTGTGGTTTGCACTATATAATGGCATTTGCTCTGTAGAATTTATGTGTTTGTGGATTTGTGGGTTTACTCTATAGAATGACATTTGCTCTGTTCTCTCCATTTGGGTTTGCTCACTTTTGCCCCCCTTATTATTCATGTGTGCATCTTTTGCTTCTTTTTTTTTTTACTTTTCATTTTAATCGTTAATTTATGCCATTGATTGCTTTAATTGACTCTTTGCGCATCTTTTGCTCAGGTTGATAATGTGCATAGAAAACTGATCTTATGGCTTTTTTGGGGGGGGTGTATTTAGTTCATTCTTGTGGAGATTTAGGTGTTCGTTATAATATTCATGTAAGTTTAGAGTGTCTAATAAAGAAAGATGCACTCAATCATGCAGAAATATCCTTTAAGTCTATTACATATTGGAATGTAGTTGGTTTCCCAACAGTAAGAATTCTGATTCCATGTCTTTTCTTTGTTACATAATGATACACTTCCAGAAAATTCTGGAAAGTCATAATGTATAAGTCTATGATATATTTTTGTTAATTGATGAGAACATGCTTAAATTCTGGATAGTGAAATCCTTTTTTAGGATCATTTTGCTTTATTTGTCCGGTGGCCACTCTCTTAACTCATATTAAATTGTTGAAGACTACTTCTTTAGTAATTAATTTCATTTTGCAGTAGGAATAATTTATGAAAAGTTTGTCTTTAATGGCAATCTTTTCTCAATTCTCCATGTTATTGCTAAGATGTCAATCTTAGCTATTCACATTTTTCTAGTTAGGTGCTTGTTTGTAATCGAGAGATCACCTTATCGTGGTCCCTTTTATTAGATTCTATTGCACCTTCTTTATATATTTATTGGCAAACCTTATTAACATGTATACCTATTGTAAATGACAATGAATTCTTACTTGTTTAGTCTTAGTCCTGACAATAAAATCTAGTAATTTTTAATCCATCTAATTCATCTATATTAAAATTAATCCAATCCATCCAATTAAAATAATATATCTTATTGGATTGAATTTAATGGATTAAATTTAATTATGGATGGTTAGTAATCAACCAAAACATGTATTAGATATCCAATGAATATTCAATTAAAAATCAATCTAATGGATATCTAATATATTTTATGTTTTCTTTAAAGAGAATAAAATTTTAGAGAGAGAATAAAATTTTCTAGAGAGAAACATTTTTTTTTAAATGAGTGGAATAGAAATCCATCCATTAAATTGGGTCATGGATGGATTAGATAGTATTAAACATTTTGTAATGAATCTTAAATAGATTAATGGTTTATTTTGAATCTATCCATTACGATCTAATCCAAAATTAAACCAATCCATCCATTTGTCACCCTTTATTCTAGGTGGTATTTCATTTTCAAAAACCAATTGTCCTTCATGATTTATACAGAGCAGTGCCCAATTCACAACTCAGGATTGTCAAGGTACTAAAGAGAGGTGCTCATTCTCAAACATAATCTTTTCTCAGTCCATGCCATCTTAGTCGTGCATGAAAATATTTGTTTGTCAAAATATGCAAATTATGCTATATCCGCATGCACATTAGCATTGACATTGATCAAAATTGTCTAATTTTCTTGTTATATTTCTTTTTTTAAATTTTAATGCTTGCTTTGCCATCCTTTCCAGGCTCCACCTGTCTTTACAATTGGTGTTGAGCTTAGCAAATTTGACAAAGCTTCTATATCATAAAAAGGAAAAAGAACATTGCTTTGTTTGAAACATTATCTATTGCTTTATCTTAAAGTCTTGTGTTCTTATATCTTCTAACATTATTTTGTGTGTTTGTATGATTGCAAGTCCATTATTATGTGCAATCTCACATTTAGATTAATGAATATGTTCACTTTAACAAGAAATGCTACCAAGAAGAGCCTTTTGTGCTAGCATCTTAAGCACACCAATGCTTTTAAGTTCAAGACCCATTTGATCAAAACAAACATTATGTCATGCAAGAAACTTGTTTAGTATTAGTGACCAACTTGAGTCTGATGCCCACCATATTTATGAAAATGATCCATTTGAGCATTCAATGGGTCCTTTTATACCCATTGATGATGTTGAAATTGTTTTAGAGAGGAATGATGTACCACCAACTATTATTGATGCAGCTCCACAAGTGTTTCTTGCCCAAGAACATGAAATAGAATCGGGAGAAGAGACTGGTTTTGAGGACACATCATGATACATCACTTTTTACTTCTTATACAATTATTGGTATAATTTAAATGTGTCTTATTTGCTTTATAATTCATTTTTTGCATGATTGATGCATGTATAATTTGTGATCAAATTTTGAATATGTAAATTTCTTCTTCTACTGCATTACATTTTTTTTTTCTGGTTTTGACTTATCTTATGTTATCATGTTCATGCAAGCTTAAAGATCTTCATTGACTATTAATAAGAAGAGAACATTGCGATTAAAAGAGTGTCGCAACCGTCCTGAAGGGCGTCGCGAAAATAAAAAGAAAAAGGAGGCAAAAGACCTCGGGGTGTTGGGAGTCGCCACCAATCGCTTTATCCATTAAATGGAATGGTGCAATTGGACACCTAAAAGATAGTCTACGTTTCAGAGTTTAAGGTTCGGGGGTTGATTACGGGTAGGGAAGGTGTTAGCACCCTACACCGTCCGTTCTAAGAACGGTAACCTATTTAATCAATGTTATTTGCAAGTTAATTAAATTGGTCCTTTAAAAAAGAAATACTTTTTTGGTTTTTTCTTTATATGTCTCATTTTATCGAGCATAATATCAAAAATGATAAATAACTAAGATCAGAAATGGATAGTTAAATAGCCATTATTTTGAAACAAATTTTAAGTCTACAACATATTGTATAAAAGTGGTGAATTAAAATTTTATTCTTTTGGAGAATAGTAATTTTCAAAATAAATGGTCAAATAAAATATTATTTCAATGAATAGATTTTAATTCAAAGAAATTTATTTAAAGTAAGAGAATTTTTTTAAAAAAGGCCAAATAAAATCTCATTTATTATCAAGAAAAAATATTTTTAGGCATAAAGAGATTTTTGTAGTAATTTTAAAAAAAAAAGTCTTCATAAAAAAATAAAAGTTTTAATTCATCACAATCATGATGTTGAAATTATATGAAATTGTTCACTTTTATTTAAGGTTTTTTTTTTATTTTTTACAAAAAAAAGATTTTATTTTAATTAAAAAAAAGGTTGTATTTTATTTAGAGAAAATATTTTAATTTAGTGTGAGAATTAGACATCGCCACGCTTCTTGGCAAAATCCAATATAAAGCCTCAAGATTATCGGGAAGAGTGTATCTGATCGGCGCTCTGATCCTCTCCTAATTTTTTTCCGTCATCGGCCAATTTTGAATTGTTTGATTAATACATTAATATAAAAAGAAATTGGTTAAATTAAAATACAAGAAATATGAACCCCAAATTAAATAAATACAAATCAGGCAATAAAATAAAATAAATAAATAAGCCCAAACTCTCTGACTCAAATCCAATAAACCAACCTTTTCCAAAATCCAAAACCCATTATTGCTAACTCAAAACTTTGACTCTTCATCCTAATAATAATAATGATATGTATATGAAGAGAAAAATAGAAAGCAGGGAACGAACAGAGGGGAGACGCACTAATGGAGGAGTGATGGCACAGCAGCTTCGTGAGGGGATTCGACGGCGAGGTACTACGCCGCTCGCGATGGTGCACGGCTGGACAACTGGTGGGTCGCTCGTGTGGCTCGCGAGTCTTAGGTGGCAGGTGACGACACAAGGTCGTGTAACAGAATGGCGAGGTGGAGTGCCGGTGACGGGGCAAGGGGCGACGGCTGGTCGATGTGCGGCTCACCGATCTCAGCGGACCTGACTGCGTGCGGGTCGTGCAGTAGCGCAGCCGGACTAATGCGGGTTCGACGGCAGTGGGAGGTTGCGGATGGTCCGTTCGTGGTGAGTTGTTGAAATTTGAAAAATGGTGGCTTGGGAGTGGTGAGTTTGAGGTTGAAGATGATGGATTTGGGTGAGATGGAGGAGCTATTGGAGGTTGAAAAATGGTGAGTTATGGTGGAGATGGTTGAAACTTGAAGGGTGGTGAAAGGTGGATAGTTTGGCAGAGAATAGAGGTATGGGTTTGGCGTTGGTGGTTACAGAGGCTCTGTGTGAGGGGATTTCTGTGTGTGAGAATTTCTTTTTGCTGAATCCGTCTATGATTCTGTGATTGCTCTCTATTTTTTTCTGAACTATTCAATCCTTTCCTCCCCCTTTTCCACTCAAATTATGCCTTTTTATTCTTGCCGTATGATTGATTACCATTTAATTTGCAATAATTTTTCATTCAATTTGCAACAGTTGGAAGACAAATGGAAAAGAAAACTGATAGAAGTTTTTAATCCAATTTAGTGTGGCTGTTTGTGGAGGCTAGGGCTGCAGCAGCAGGAAAGGAAGTTGGGTTATGGGTTGGAGAATTGGGTCATGGGTAGAGATAAAAAAAAATAGGTCATGGGTTGACCCAAAAGAACAAAGTCAATGATTTATTTATTATTATTATTATTTTAAAGAAAGAAATTTAAATTAAATAAAATAAAAGAAAATGGACAAAATTGGGTATCAATATTTCTTTTGTTTTACATTTAGAATAAATGAAAAACAAAGGAATTGATTCAATTTTGTCCATGAAAAAGGAAAAACTTGCAGATTAGGCTATGTTTGGATTGGTGGTATTGAGTGGGATGAGATGGGATAGGATGGGATGGAGATAGGTTCCATTGTTTGGTTGTGTTAAAAAATGATGGAATGGGATGGGAGTGGGTGGGATGGATCCTATCCCATCCTACCACAAACCATTAATTTTCTTCCCCCCCCCCCAATTTGGGGGGTATGGGATGGAATCATATTTTTAATTGTAATTATAATTAGAATTTTACTACATTAACCTTATACTCTAAAATTAGTGTGTTTGAAATAAGGGCAATATAGGAAAAATGAAATTATAATTCTTACCATTCCATTCACTTCCCAAACAATGGAATGGTATCTTTACTCCATTCCATCCTAAAATATCCAAACAATGGAATGGTACTTTTATCCCATTCCATTCCATTCCATCTCATTCCATCCCATCCCATTCCATTCCATCAATTACTAAATATCCAAACATACCCTAGGTGTCCGCTGAAGTTTAAAGCAGAACAAATAAAAAGCTTGCAGAGTCGGGTGTCTGCTGAAGCTTAACTGAAAACTTGAAACAGAAAAGCTTAAAGGCAATGAGTGCGGGAACCTAAAAACAATGGGTACGAGGACTCAAAAGGTAAAAAGCTTGCGGAGTCAAGTTTCCGCTGAAACTTAACAAAAACAAGGTAAGAAGCTTACGGAGTCAGGTATTCATTGAAGCTTAACATAAAACTTAAAGACAATGGGTACAAGGACCCAAAAGGTAAAAAGCTTGCGGAGTCAGGTATCCGCTGAAACTTAACTGAAACAAGGTAAGAAGCTTACGAAGTCGGATATTCATTGAAGCTTAACAAAAAAACAAGGTAAGAAGCTTACGGAGTCAGGTATCCGTTGAAACTTAACAAAAAAACTTTAAAAGCAATGGGTACGAGGACCCGAAAACATAAAACGATGGGTACGGGGACCTAAAAAAAAGCTTGCGGAGTTAGATATCCGCTGAAGCTTAACAAAAAACTTAAAAGTAATGGGTACGAGGACCCGAAAACATAAAACAATGGGTACGGGGATCCAAAAAGGCTTGCGGAGTCAGGCATCCACTGAAGCTTAACAAAAACAAGGTAAAAAGCTTACGGAGTCAGGTATCCGTTGAAGCTTAACAGAAATTTAAAGGCAATGGGTGTGAGGACCCAGAAACAATGGACATGAGGCTCTGATTTGACTGAAAACAGCAAGTTGGACCTTTGTAGGTCAAGGCTAGCAAAATGAAAAAATGCACTATGCAATGCATGCTTCAGATGTATGAGAGTATGAAAACTTTTTTTTTCTGTCTTTTTCCTTCTTCTTTTTTTCTCCACGACCCCTGAAGACATGATTGCAATCTTTTCAAAGATGAACTGGAATAGGATTTAATGGCATCCTTTCATTTGTCTATTCAGTCGATGGTTAAAATGTCCAACCGGGATGACCCTTGAGGTGTGCATTAGATGTGACACATAAGAGCAATGGGAAAACCCTTTAGATGACCCTTGAGGTGACCTGGTTGTCCTTTCTTTTTATCAACACTCTTATTAGGAATCATTGTGTTTCCCATACCTTTCAAGTCATTAGCAATTCATCAATGCTCTGATAGTAATGTCACACATTTCACATTCCAATATATGATTATTAGAAAAATGCATATTGAGTCAAAGAAGAGGCAAAGGTAAAAACATGATGATATTGTATTGAAATGGGAATGGTGAAAAGAAAGCAATATTATGGTCATCAACATAAAATTTACAGAGGGATGATAAGGGTAAAGGTCTTCAGTTCTTCCAGTGAAACCCTTTATCGTAATCAGTGTCAATCCTCTGCATACCCGATTTCGAACACCTATTAACCAGCTTATGAAGACTTTGACTGCCCCAATTAGGATCATTTGGCCTGCTCCAATATGGAAACTTAGTTTGCTTTAAAGTAGAGATTTGCTCCTCCCTAGCATGAAGACTCAACCGCTCAGGTCTCACTTCCTTTGTCTTATCAAGCACTATTGTCATTTTATTTCGGACCTTAACTTTTGCCTAGGTCGCTCTTTCGAGTTTTCAACCTACCAGGTCGCTCTAACTTTTGCCTAGGTAGCCTTTTCAGGTTTTCCACCTAGCGAGCCATGTTTTTCCTTTTTTTTTTCTTTTTTGTTCCTCTTTTTTTTTTAACAAGTAGTGCTTTTACGCATAATATTTCTTGACTGCGTTTGAATTTACAGGAAGTGGTAAATCTTCACCGTCCATTTTTGCAAGAATCAAGGGCCCTCCAGAGAAAGCCTTCTTCACGACATAAGGTCCTTCATAATTTGGAGTCCATTTTCCACGGTGATCTTTTTGAATTGGCAGGATCTTTTTGAGCACTAAGTCTCTTTCTTGAAATTGTCGAGGGTGTACTTTTTTCGCATAGGCTTTCATAAGCCTCCTTTGATATAACTGGCCATGACACAGTGCAGTTAACCTTTTACCTTCAATAAGATTCAACTGATCTAGTCGGGCTTGGACCCATTCGGCCTCTTCCAATTTTGTCTCCATCAGTACTCTTAATGAGGGGATTTCTACCTCAATAGGGAGTACGACTTCCATTCCATAAACTAAAGAGAAAGGAGTTGCCCCAGTTGAGGTACGGACAGACGTGCGATAACCATGCAGAGCAAAGGGAAGCATCTCATGCCAATCTTTGTATGTCACAACCATTTTTTGGATGATCTTCTTGATGTTTTTGTTAGTTGCCTTAATGTACCCCATTCATCTTTGGGCGGTATGGCGAGGAGTTATGATGTTGGATCTTGAAATTCTCGCACATTTCCTTCATCATTTTGTTATTCAAGTTGGTTGCATTGTCGGTGATGATCTTATTTGGTAGACCATAACGACATATCAACTCTCTTTTGATGAACTTGATCACCACATTCCTGGTCACATTGGCATAAGAAGCAGCTTCAACCTATTTGGTGAAGTAGTCTATCGCGACAAGGATAAAGCGATGCCCATTTGAGGCCTTAGGTTCAATAGGTCCTATGACATCTATACCCCACATGGAGAATGGCCAGGGTGCTGCTAGGACATTCAAGGGGACTAGCGGTGCATTGATCTTATCAGCATATGTTTGGCACTTGTGGCACTTCCTCACATGATTGAAGCAGTTAGTTTCCATGGTTAACCAATAATAACCAGATCTTAAGATTTTTCTTGCCATTGCATGTCCATTGTGTGGAAATAAGTTTGCCCCAAATAGTTTTATATGTTAAGTTTTGATGATGACAAATACAAGACAAAAGGAATATCTTGCTTATACTCTTTGTTGCATTCTATATAGAGCATATCCATTAATATTTAATAAATATCTTATTTGGATATGTCTATGAAAGTTTTATATGCATGTTAAACTAACTAAAGCTATATATCTATGATTCATGCATATGAAGATATTGAATTATGTTTTTGGACTAACTATGCTTGTTTAAGTGAGTGATACTTTGTAGGATAGTCCAAGTACCAAGAGTGAGCTTGCAACAAGAAAGCAAAAGATCTCAATTAGCTCAACACAAAGGAGAATGCCTATTTCATGAAGGTATTGATAAACATTGAAGTCATGTCAAAGACCAAGTCCAAAGAAAGATTAAATGGTATAACTTATAGGACGTAGTGTCTTTATGTACGAAACCTTATAGATATCTCAAATATGTTTTTACAAATGGTTTTCCTATGCTAAAATACCCAACAAACAAGTTTTGAAAAGTTATTTATGGTGGTAGTTCAAATTTATGAAAAATAGACAAGTTTGGGTTTTGCAAAACTGACCTTTGGTCACTCTTTTGATCATATCTTTCAAAATACTTTGAGTTTTGTTTTGAAATCTTTCATTTGAAAATAGACTCAAAGATCTTTTCAATGACTGGTCATTTGCTTAAAACGGATAAGAAATGAAGAAGTTATGACCATTTAAAGTCAGTTTTCGAAATCTGAGTTCTTTATTCGAATAAAGCATATGTTATTCGAATAACTCACCACAAAAATCATACCAGACCGAGTTTTGAATGGTTTATTCAAATAACCAAAGGGTTATTCGAATAACATGACCCAAAATATGTTATTGAACGTGTTTTTAACGTTTTATTCGAATAACTAAACGTTTATTCGAATAACCAAATGTCTATTCGAATAAAAGGTTTCTGAAAACACTTCCTAATGTGTTAATAGTGATTTATTCGAATAGGACTTCATTTTATTCGAATAAACTCGATCCAGTTTTACGCAACGGCTATTTTCAGAGGCTTTAAATGTGATATTAATTTATACCCAACGGCTCTTTTTCTTATACCACTATAAATACATGTTTTTGGGACATCTTTGATACACACCCATTTATCTAAAATGATTCCTTCTTACTTTATTATGTGATACATATTTTACCAAATTTCTGTGCTCTTTTCGCCAAAAATTTGAGATATCCTTAGAGAGCTTCATAGAGCTTCAATTTGTATAATTTACTCTGAGTGAGAGTTTCTCTTCATCTAATTTCTGTTCTTCTATATTGAGGGTGAGGTATCCTTCAAGATTTGTATAAGGGTGAGGTATCCCTTCAAGGTTTGTATAAAGGTGAGGTATCCTCGCAGCCGAGACTTTAGCACAAGGGTAGAGTTTCCCTGTGTGTGAAAAGTGCTCTTTTATGTAACGGTTGCAAGCACCTATTGAAGCTTGTACACATAGTGAAAAATCTCGAACTGTGTTTTGGGATGGACGTAGACCACAAGTGGTTGGTGGTCGAACCAGGATAAATATCGTGTCTGCTTCTTCTTCTCTTTATCTCTTTATTTTATGCAATTTATATTATTGCACATTTATTTATTTGCTGTTCTTAAAGTTTTTATTCTTCATCTCGCAATTCTTTCTCTTTTATTTAATAGCTTAAATATTTGTGTTTATTTCAAGAGCTTTTGTGAAAAGTTTTTAATACCCAATTCACCCCCCTCTTGGGTAATGGTTGCCATGACTAACAAGTGGTATCAGAGCTTCGTGCTCTGGTGAAAGCTTAACCGCTTAGAGTTAAAGATCCTTGTTTATTAGCAACCTTGAAAGTTTTTCAAAATGGAAGGGTTTGAAATTGATAAACCACCATTCTTTGATGGTGTGAATTTTGTTTATTGGAAAGTTAGACTAGAGTTTTATATACAGTCTATTGATTTGGATTTGTGGGATGTTGTGCTAAATGGATTTATTTATAAATCAAAACAAACTTGGAATAGTTTTGATAAAAAATGTTTTTCTTTGAATATTAGAGCTATGCAAATTTTGAGAAGTAGTTTGAATGATGATGCTTACGCTGAAATTAAAAATTGTTCTAGTGCCAAAGAAATTTTAGACACTCTTGATGATATTTATCTTGCTAACAATGATTTTGTGCATAAAGTTATATATAGAAAGCAAGAAGAGCAAAAGTCATTGAAGGAAGCTTGTCATGAAAAATATCCTCAAAGAGATGCTCAAACTATTGAAGGGAGTCAAATGCCTCTTGGTGACGATGGTGCTCAAATTGAAGAAGAGGCAAAGCAAAATAAAATTGATGAGGAAGAAGGTGATTCCCTTAAAGAGCCAAGTATGCTAGAAATTGAGACTACTTCTTATATGGCTAAAAAGGACTTTGAGGTAAATAATTCTAAATTATATTATAGTCCTTTCTATGATGAGTTGCAAAGAGCATATAATGAATTGCATGATGGTTTACTAAATTTAGAAAAGAAAAACTTATCATATTTGAAAAATATTTCCTCTATTGAAAATGAAATTGAGACTTTAAAAAATGAATATGTTTTTCTTAATGAGGAAATGTCTTTGAAATGTGAAACCTCAACTTCTTGTGAAAAATGTATTGATTTAGAAAATCAAGTTGAGGACTTATATTCTGAATTTTCCAAAGCTAATGATTCTAATTGCTTACATTCTATGCTTGTTAATGAGAATAAAATTAGTATTATTCCACATGAAAATTCAAGTAAAACTTGTGGCAAAAATAACATAGAATGTAATAATGAGAAAAAGCTTAAGTTTTTCAAAAATGATATTCAAATGATTAAGCCATCATTAAATTCAATTATTTGTAATTTTTGTGGTCATCTAGGACATATTTCTCATTATTGCAATTATAGAAGAAATCATTATATGAGAAATTGTATGGTATGGGTTCCTAAAAATCCTAAAGGCCCTAATACTAACATTCAAGGACCCAAAATTAAGTGGGTACCAAAGTGTCCTCCTAGTATTTCAACTGTGCAGAAAATTTCTCAAAAGGATGGACTTATTGGTCAAAGGAAAGAGGAATCATCACAAAGAGTGCTTCCAAAGCCCAATGAAAGAAATTTTAGTCAAAGAAAGAAGATGACTTCAACCAAAGCTTCTCAAGTACACAATGTGGAACTTGCAAAGTTCCAAACACCAAAAGAGAAGCAATGGGTAAGGAAAAGAGTTTCATTAATTACCAAGGCCAAGGTATCAACAGTTTTTACTTCTCATGAGCATTTACATGCAAAGTCAATAAATTTGAGGTATATTCCTTGTAGGCCTTAGGTAGAGGATAGAATCATATATATTTGATAAAATTTGAATATTATATTTAACACATGATTATGTACATTCTTATTATATTAAAATTCATTAATTTGTTATATCTTGGTACATAAAGTTCTATAATGCTTATGTATGCTTTATATGCTTTAAAACTGTCTATGTATCATGAAAGCAAGTATGTTATCGATTATATGCTTAATAGAAAATGATTATTTAATTTATTGTGCTCAATCTACATATTATGGAAAAATTGATCTTTATGAGAGCATAATAGATTAATAGCCAAAAACTAATACACAAGGACTCAAGAAAATTTGGGTACCAAAAGTCAAAAATTAAAGTGTGTTGTAGGTGTGCTTGAAGGCCAAGAGCTGACTTTGACATCTTGAAAGTGATTGCTGCAAGTACAAAGACCAGAAATAATTTCAAGCTCTCTTCCTTGTTTCCATGAAGTTTGGACTTACAATTTCCGGATAAGTGAAACCTTTTATTATGCTTTTCTTTTTAAAAATATTTCTACATGTTAATATGCTAGATAAAGTATAATTCTGGTTTGAAATGACATGTCTAATGATAATATCCTTGAATTTGAGCTTTTGATCAATCATACATATAATTAAATATTTGAATTTATTGTTTAAACATGGTTTTTATTCTCTCTTAATTTTCTTTTTTAAACGTATGCTTTACTGTGCTTGTTAATAGTTTTATTCGAAAGCTTATTCGAATAACGTTCTTTCAAGCTGATCAATTTGTGTTGAATATCATCTTTATTCGAATAACATGAAGTTTATTCGAATAAACTGACTTCTATGTCAGTTTTGTGTTTGCAATGTTTACTGTCTATTCGAATAAATCCTTTACTTATTCGAATAAACAGAGCCTTTGTTCTATCAGTTTCTTATATTTGATCTCTGTCTATTCGAATAAACCTTGGGCTATTCGAATAACCAGAGACTTGGCTTATCTGTCCTGATTGTTTGCTTTTCTGTCTATTCGAATAACTCCCAGGTTATTCGAATAAAACCTGTTAAAATGCCAAAATGCTTGGCTCTCCAGATCCTTTATTCAAATAGGATCCTCTTCTTATTCGAATAAACACGGTTTATTTTTAAACGTAATCTGTTCTGCTACGTTTCGATTAATACATGTTAAATTCTTTTGATGCTTATATATAATTGGCTTGATTGATCATGAAATATCTTTTGCCATTGTGAACTTATTTATTATTTTGAATGCTTATTTGTTTATGAGTTTGACATAATAACTAACCTCTATGGATCCAAAATTGATGGATACCAAAGAAAATTCTTTGAATTGTGTTGTAGGGTGATAACTACCTCAAGCAAGCATTTAAATGGAATTTATTCAACTTGAGGATAGTAAAGCTTAAAAGGACTCAACTTTTAAAAGATGTGCAAAAAATTTCTATTCCCTCACAAAAGCTTGAAGCTTGGAAGTTGGTGAAAGTGGGAGTCATCTACAAAAACTCAAAGAATACACTTTTGGTGATATCAAACTATTATTGAATATCATGTGATACTTGGATAAGTAGAAATTTTTTTTTATGTCTTACCATATTTTAAGTTGTGCTTTTCTAGCATTATGTCTTGAAAGTATCTCTACATATGCTAACATGCTAGATATGCATACATTTTTTGCTTGGAATGACATGCTATGATAATATCCTTGTTATTAAGCTTGTAATCAATTCTCTTTGTTTAAATATGTAAATTCACATTCTCAGAAGTCTTTCTAATCCTTTCTCTTTGATGCCTAATTGTCTCATATACTCACTTGGAGATTGGAAAGTAAAATGTTACATGTCTTCTTGTTTGATATGTTAAATTTTGAAAACAAGAAGTAAATGATTTCAAAAGTTATAGTTCCATGGCTTTTCAATTCTTTCATTACAATAAGGGACTTTTTGTTCTTGGCATGTGTGAGCACTAAAATTCCTTACTTGATACTACATGCCTAACATGATCATTGTTTGCCCCAAAATGCTTATATAAGTTTTGATGTTGATCATATGTTTCTTAATAAACTTGAATCATGCCTTAAAATGCTTAAACTATTTTTTTTCATCTATTCAAGTTCATATGTACTGCATACACTCTTGTTAGAACTAATATTGCATGATTGATAATGTGATATATGTTTTAAATTATATATCAATCAAAATTATGCTTATAAATGGGCTTACATGATATTTGATGCTAACCTATGTTTTAGAGGACTTTTAAAGTTAGCTTTACAAGTCTCTCTATGTATTTCAAATATAGCCATCAGATTTTTACGTACAAGCATATGTGGATAAACGAGAAAGTTGAATGGAATTCAAATGAAGAGGAAGATAAAGAAGACTTTCTACTAGTACAATGAAATGAAGAATTCAAAGGAAGAAAACTCAAAGTTAAAGGACCAATAAAGAAGGATCATCACTCTTTATCTAACTCAATATGTATCTCTATACCTAAGCTATTATGGTATTTTATATGATATGGATTGTATGATACTTGTTGATAAATTAATCTTAAATGACTAGATGTTTTTCAAGGAATATATGCTGTTTATACCCTTCTAAAATGCTTTTGAAAATGTAATGTGCTCTTATAAAATTCTTTTTGAAATGGGGAGAAGTTTTAAAATAGTTTTTGTTTGAAGGATTAAGAAGACGTATTTTTGATAATATGCATATTTTGAGGGGGAGCCTAGCCTTTAAATTTTTTATTTATATCTTTTGGCTTACATCCTTGTTTGATTACATAAAGTATTTTACTGCTATCATATGCTAAATGTTTACATACAAAAAAATATGACAAGTATTGCATGAATAATCTTCTATATCTTAAAAACATGTTTATTTCATCTCTCTTTGAATCATGAGTTTTATCTATAAGGGGAGAGAAAATTAATATCTTTCCTTCCTAAGCCTTTTTGTTGATGTCAAATAGAGGGAGAGAAAATTAGAAAGAAAAATATGTTCTTGTGTTTAATTGCTTGATATGCTTACATAAATATCAATTCTTATATATTGTTCAATATATTTTTTTTTGGTGATTTGTCATCATCAAAAATGGGGAGATTGTGGAAATAAGTTGGCCCCAAATGATTTTATATGTTAAGTTTTGATGATGACAAATACAAGACAAAAGGAATATCTTGCTTATACTCTTTGTTGCATTCTATATAGAGCATATCCATTAATATTTAATAAATATCTTATTTGGATATGTCTATAAAAGTTTTATATGCATGTTAAACTAACTAAATCTATATATCTATGATTCATGCATATGAAGATATTGAATTTTGTTTTTGGACTAACTATGCTTGTTTAAGTGAGTGATACTTTGTAGGATAGTCCAAGTACCAAGAGTGAGCTTGCAACAAGAAAGCAAAAGATCTCAATTAGCTCAACACAAAGGAGAATGCCTATTTCATGAAGGTATTGATAAACATCGAAGTCATGTCAAAGACCAAGTCCAAAGAAAGATTAAATGGTATAGCTTATAGGACGTAGTGTCTTTATGTACGAAGCCTTATTGATATCTCAAATATGTTTTTACAAATGGTTTTCCTATGCTAAAATACCCAACAAACAAGTTTTGAAAAGTTATTTATGGTGGTAGTTCAAATTTATGAAAAATAGACAAGTTTGGGTTTTGTAAAACTGACATTTGGTCACTCTTTTGATCATATCTTTCAAAATACTTTGAGTTTTGTTTTGAAACTTCTTTCATTTGAAAATAGACTCAAAGATCTTTCTAATGACTGGTCATTTGCTTAAAACGGATAAGAAATGAAGAAGTTATGACCATTTAAAGTTAGTTTTCGAAATCTGAATGCTTTATTCGAATAAAGCATATGTTATTCGAATAACTCACCACAAAAATCATACCAGACCGAGTTTTGAATGGTTTATTCAAATAACCAAAGGGTTATTCGAATAACATGACCCAAAATATGTTATTGAACGTGTTTTTAACGTTTTATTCAAATAACTAAACGTTTATTCGAATAACCAAATGTCTATTCGAATAAAAGGTTTCTGAAAACACTTCCTAATGTGTTAATAGTGATTTATTCGAATAGGACTTCATTTTATTTGAATAAACTCAATCCAATTTTACGCAATGACTATTTTCAGAGGCTTTAAATGTGATATTAATTTATACCCAATGACTCTTTTTCTTATACCACTATAAATACATGTTTTTGGGACATCTTTGATACACACCCATTTATCTAAAATGATTCCTTCTTGCTTTATTATGTGATACATATTTTACCAAATTTCTGTGCTCTTTTTGCCAAAAATTTGAGATATCCTTAGAGAGCTTCATAAAGCTTCAATTTGTATAATTTACTCTGAGTGAGAGTTTCTCTTCATCCAATTTCTGTTCTTCTATATTGAGGGTGAGGTATCCTTCAAGATTTGTATAAGGGTGAGGTATCCCTTCAAGGTTTGTATAAGGGTGAGGTATCCCTGCAGACTGAGACTTTAGCACAAGGGTAGAGTTTCCCTGTGTGTGAAAAGTGCTCTTTTATGTAACGGTTGCAAGCACCTATTGAAACTTATACACATAGTAAAAAATCTCGAACTGTGTTTCGGGGACTGGACGTAGACCACAAGTGGTTGGTGGTCGAATCAGGATAAATACCATGCCTGCTCTTCTTCTCTTTATCTCTTTATTTTATGCAATTTATATTATTGCACATTTATTTATTTGCTGTTCTTAAAGTTTTTATTCTTCATCTCGCAATTCTTTCTCTTTTATTTAATAGCTTAAATATTTGTGTTTATTTCAAGAGCTTTTGTGAAAAGTTTTTAATACCCAATTCACCTCCCCTCTTGGGTAATGGTTGCCATGACTAACACATTGGAGTGAGTTCCAAAGGAGCCCTCATGTACTTCTTCAATAATCTTTTCTGCTTCCATTGCATCAACACATCTTAGAAGCACCATATCATGGTTTCTTTTGTAAAGTATTTCCCCATTCTGAAAGTAACCCATTGCGAGCCTCCTCAGGGTCCTCTTGTCATTTTCTGAAGCGCCTGCAGGATACTCCCTATTCTTGATGAAACATTTGATGTCATGATACCACGGCTTCCCATCAGGCTCATTTTCAACCACTTGACAATATACAGGACAGTCATGACTTTCCATTTTTAAAGTGGTAGGTCCCTTTCATGACTTACTTAGAACATTGATGATAGTGTGGCCAAAGCATCAGCCAACTGATTTTCTTCTCGAGGAACATGATGAAAAGTGACTTCATCAAATTGCTTGATCAATTCTTTGATGTAAACATGGTATGGAATCAGTTTAGCATCACGGGTCTCCCATTCTCCTTTTAATTGATGAATGACCAAGGCAGAGTCCCCATATACTTCCAAGATCTTTGCTTTTGATTCTATTGCTGCCTGAATACCCAAAGCACACACTTCGTATTCTGCTATATTGTTAGTACAGTCAAAACACAACCTTGCTGTGATTGGGATGAATTTATCTTCAGGGGAGATCAAGATGGCTCCAATGTCGTGCCTTAGTGCATTAGAGGCTCCATCAAACCACATAGTCCATTTTTCTTTTTCAGAGGATTCCTCATTTTTAAACAGAGCCATTATATCTTCATCAGGGAACTCACATTGCATTGACCCATAATCCTCTATAGGTTGGTTAGCCAGATAATCTGCAAGGGCACTTCCCTTAATTGCCTTTTGGGTGACATAAACAATTTCATACTCCGATAATAAAACTTGCCATCGTGCGATTCTGCCAGTGAGAGCGGGTTTCTCAAAGATATACTTGATAGGATCCATTTTGGACACCAACCAAGTAGTGTAACACAACATGTATTGCCTTAATCGATGGGCAGCCCAGGCCAAGGCACAATAAGTTCGTTCTAACAATGAGTATTTTGCCTCATAATCGGTGAACTTTTTACTTAAGTAATAAATGGCGCGTTCTTTCCTACCGGACTCATCATGCTGCCCCAGTATGCAACCCATAGATTCATTAAGCATTGTCAAATACATAATGAGAGGTCTCCGGCTTGGAGGCACCAAAGCGGGGGTTCTTGTAAATCGCTTGATTTTTCAAAGGCTCTTTGGCAATCATCATTCCACTTGACTGGCTGATTCTTGTGTAACAACTTGAAGAGCGGCTCGCATGTTGTTGTGAGCTGGAATATGAATCGAGCGATGTAATTCAACCTTCCCAAAAATCTCCACACTTCCTTTTCAGTGCGAGGGACCAGCATGTCCAGTATTGCTCGAACCTTGTCAGGATCAACTTCTATTCCTTTCTGGCTTACCACAAACCCCAATAGTTTGCCTGATCTGACACCAAAAGTGCATTTTGCAGGATTGTCTGAGTTTGAACTTCCTCAATCGCTCAAAAAGCTTTTGCAGATTGATTATATGATCCTCTTCTGTTTTTGACTTTGCAATCATATCATCCACATAAACTTCTATTTCTTTGTGCATCATGTCATGGAACAATGTCACCATAGCTTTTTGATACGTTGCCCCAGTATTTTTTAAACCAAAAGGCATCACTTTGTAGCAGAAGGTTCCCCATAAAGTGATGAATGTGGTCTTCTCCATGTCTTCCGGTGCCATCTTGATCTGATTGTACCCCGAGAAACCATCCATAAAGGAAAAAAATGAATGTTGAGCAGTGTTGTCCACCAAAACATCAATGTGAGGTAATGGGAAGTCGTCTTTAGGGCTAGCCCTATTTAAGTCTCGATAATCCACACACATTCGGACTTTCTTGTCTTTCTTTGGGACAAGAACAATGTTGGCAACCCATTGTGGGTATTTTGCAACTGTAAGAAATCCAGCATCAAACTTTCTTTTTACTTCATCTCTGATTTTTAGGGACATCTCAGCTTTCATTCGTCTCAATTTTTGCTTAACCGGAGGATACCCAGGTTTTAGTGGCAATTTGTGCTCAACTATGTCAGTGTCTAGCCTAGGCATATCTTGGTATGACCATGCAAAGACATCACTATAATCAAACAAGAGTTTAATCAATATGTTACGCTCATCTTCTTTCATCGAGGTACCAATTTTGATTTCTTTCTTATCATTTTCAGTCCCCAAATTAATTACTTCAATTGGTTCCTCATGGGGTTGGATTTCTTTAGCTTCTTGTTCAAGTAATCTCATTAACTCAGGTGAAGTTTCCCAATCATCCTCATTATCCTCATCAGTATGATTAACAGGGTGTTCAAAATTATATGATGAGATATTGACACTGTCATTTTCAAGAGAGTCATTTTCAGATCTGTAACAAGTGTTGTTGACACAAGAAAAATGAAATGAATAGAAGGTCATGATAATGGTGGGATGAAATCTAATGGAATGAAAAATGAGAGAACTCAAAAATGCATTTTATTAATAACAACTATTGGAAAGGAAACATGTGAGCCCATTTTACAAATGAAAATCCTAAAGCCTTGGGCATAGCTAAAGGAATAGCACTACAAAATTACTTTGAAAGAGACTCTAAGGTTATGGGAAGCTCAGAGATCTCCCAATTGTCGAGTCTTGTATCTGAAGAACATGCATACACCAGGTCCGTATGACTGACAAAGTCGTCATCTTCAACTGCGGTCACTTGGTCTACGAACATAACTTCCGCGCTCCGGAAGCTTTGTCGTATATGACAGATGGGGACTCCCTCCACTTTAGGTTCTCGATTTTCCAAGCGAGCCAACCTTTTCTCTTTTTTCTCTTCCATGATTCTCCTCTTATCAGCCTTGGTGGGTTTGTATCCCAGCCCAAATCTACCTTTGTTTTCCAAGAGTTGAAAAAGCCCTGTGGCACCTTGTCATTTCTTGCCCAACCCTTCTCCATGTTGATAACCCCCTTCTAGCATAACTTTAGCCATCATTACACATGCAACAGAAGGCTGTGGTTTAGGAATTGGAGCTCTTTCTTTTATATAAATGGTATTGACAACCTCGAGTGCTTGAAAGGCAGTCTCCAAAGCCTCTTCTGTAGCTTCAATATAAGGGGTGTCTAGCGGCTTGCTCACCAGTAGGTCCTCTTCACCAAAGACAGTAATCATCTTGTTATCAACTATGAATTTGACTTTTTGGTGCAATGTGGAAGGCACAGCTCCAGTTGAATGAATCCATGGTCGTCCTAGGAGACAACTGTATGATGGTGCAATGTCCATCACTTGGAAGAGTATGTTGAAAGTGTAAGGACCAATTTGAATTGGTATTTGGATTTCCCCTATGACTTCTCTCCTTGTGCCATCAAATGCCATTACTATCATCGCACTTGATTTCATGTGTGACCCATCAAAGGTAATTTGGAGAGTGTCGACTTTGGCATCACATTCAAGGAAGAGCCATTGTCCATCAGTACTCTAGCCATGATATGGTCTTGACATTTTACTGAGATATGAAGTGCTTTATTATGTCCTCTTCCCTCATTGGGTATTTCATCATCGGTGAAAGTGATGTAATTATCTACTGTGATGTTGCTGATAACGCCATCCAATTTGTCAATCGTGATGTCATAAAAAACATGGGCTTGATTAAGCACTTTCATTAGCACCTTCCTGTGTGGCTCAGAGTTCATTAATAAAGATAAGAGTGATATTCTTGCAGGGGTGTGGTTCAGTTGGTCCACCACCTTGTATTCACTTTGCTTTATGAACTTTAAGAACTCACAAGCTTCTTCCTCGGTCACTTCTTTCTTATAGACCTCTTGTCTGTTGTCTTTGGTTCTTCCTTCTCTTTCAAGGCTTTTTCAGTAAAAGTTTCCCCCATCTTGCCTTTCCCTTTCTGAATTATTTCCACTTCCTCCACTTGGTCTTTACACAGATCCTCAGGTGTATAAATACGACCACTTCGAGTCATTCCACCGATCCCAGATATGCCAGAGATAGCTGATGGGATTTTCATTTGATTATCCTGGAGATCATTTACAACGACTTGCACATTATATTTCTAAGGCACAGCTCTGGTGTCCTTATAGGGAAAAGGAGTCGGCACTTGGATAGTGATAGGATTCCGACCAAAAGAGACTTGTGGAGACACCTCTTTACTATAATGAATCGTCAATGGCCTTGGTATACCTGGAGCTTGCTCTATGATTGGATGCGTTGCATAGGTATTGACAGCCTCTTGAACTGGTGGAGGTGTAACTTCTTTGACCATATAGACATCACCATTATCGTACTGATTGTTTATTTGTACTAAGTGACTGTCCATTAAACTTTGGAGGATCTGCTTGAATTCATCACATTCCTCAATAGAATGCCTGACTTCCCCATGGATCTTGCACACAGTTTCATCTTCATTGACCTTTTTTATCTCAGCTTGGTTTCGTATCAACCCAAATTTACACAGCTCTTGAAAAATTACTCTCATTGGAGTTTTCACATCAGCTACCCGACTTATGAGGCATCGTCCAAAAGACTTTTCTATGGCATTAACTACAGGACCTCCATGATCAGGCAAGGGATTGTGGCCTACATTAGGAGTTTTTTCCTTAAAGTTTAACCATTTGGCATTAATCAAGTCTTACACTTTGAACTTCAAGGCTCTGCAATTTTCTATTGAGTGACCTACAGCCCCGACATGGTACTCACATTTAGCATTTTGGTCAAACCCTCTTGGCTAGGGGGTTCCAATGGCTTCATTGGGCAAGGAACCAATAAGGAGTTTCGGAAGAGTTGTGGTAACAGTTTAGTATAGGTCATGGGAATTAGGTCAAATTGGACAGGTTTCTTCTCTTGGTTAGCTGGCGGCCTCCTTTGGTTGGTATTTGGGTTTTGGGCCTATGGTTGGGTTGGTTGATATGGTATGGTAGGGAGTGTTTGGTTTGGGATAGGAGATGGTGCACAATAAGGGATCATTGGATGATAAGGTTGAGGGTATGGAGCTTGAGAGGCATTAGCAATGTATGGATAGTAAGGAATGTAGGGAGGTTGGAAGGATGGTTGAGGGTTAACAAGCGCTTGGCTATGTCTCCCTTGGGCAAAACTCCTTTGATCGAAAGTCACAGCATAGGCTTCCCCTTCTCTTTTCTTCCCTGCTGGGGGCTTTTTGGCACTAAATGTCCCCGTTGTACTTTCAGCAATCTTTCTACTTCTCATTCCTCCTTCAACTCTTTCCCCGATGATGACCATATCTGAGAAATTCGATGACACACTTCCTATCATCTTGTCATAGAAGGGTGATTGGAGGGTGTCAATGAATATGGCCACCATTTCTCTTTCTGTCAATGGGGGTTCAACTTGAGCAGCTATCTCTCTCCTCATTGAGCATATTCTTTAAAGTTTTCTTAGCCATATTTTGCACCTGTAGCCTATCTGGTGCCATATCAATGTTGTACTTATATTACTTTAAGAAAGCATCAGCCAAGTCCTTGAAACATCGTATATGGGCACGTTCCAAGTGTGTATACCAATTAGAAGCTACCCCAGCTAAGTTGTCCTCGAAGAAATGGATCAATAACTTGTCATCGTGAGCATGGGATGTCATCTTGCGGATGTACACGGTTAGATGGTTCTTTGGGCAAGTGGTTCCCTTATATTTTTCAAAATTTGGGACCTTAAACTTTGGAGGAATCACCACATTCGGGACAAGACAGAGCTCTGCGGCATCCAGAAGACCATAGCTACTTGCTCCTTCTATGGCTCGTAGTCTTTCTTCAAGAACTTCTAATTTTTCCTTAGATTGAATGCCTTTAGTTGAAGGGTTCAGCGGAGAAGTTCCAGCGACCTTATGGGGAAAAAACTGTGGCATATAGAAAAGAGGTTGGGCCTGAGTCGAGCCTTGTGGCCCTGAAGTAGGTATTACCAATGATGAGCCGCTCTCAAGAGGGTTAGTAATTTGGGACGGCATAAAACCAAGGGAAATACCATAAGGTGGAATAGAAACAGGATACTGAGGAATCTCATTGGTATTTGGTTGAGATCCTTGGGGAGGGTTTGAAGTCGTTGGGACTGTCGGTGCACTGCCCTCAGGAATATTGGTGGATAATGGTGGCACATAACCGGGTGGAAGGCCATATGGTGGGAATGAAGATGCCTGTGTTTCAGGATTATTTGAGTAGATAGTGAGTGGCATCATGGCCCCTTGAGAGGTGACACTAGGGTATTGCCAAGGAACTGGTGTAAAGCCGGGCGGGTGAGCTGGCGTGGTAGAAGGATCATCATTTGCCTTTGAAGGAGTCCCCTCTGTGTTCCTTATTTTTTCCAGAATTTCCAAAATCTTGGCCATTTGTTCTTTTAGCTGGCTTACTTCACTTCTCAATTCTTCTTGTGACTGACCTAGTTCATCCATGACTCTTGATTGAGAGCGAGTCCTATATGAGTGTCGTAGAGACAGTTTTCCTTTCTGTATTCATTATTATTTTTATTAGAAAACATGAGAAAGGAAAAGAAAATGCAAACAAAAAATAAAACTATGCATGTAGAGACATGATCCAAAGTAGCAAGTGATATCGATAAACCTCATTCATTTAAAGGGAAAAGCTCTATGGTCATAGAGAGTTTTTACACATGTTGATTCTTGTTACTCCTCAAGTCAGATGGAGGAGTTAGCTTTACAAGACAAGACTCTAAATTACATTAGCATTCCTAGAACAAGAGACTAATTTTAGTGATCCTTTTTAGTGAAATTTTCCTAGGAAGTCAAAGTCCTTCCTAACCCAAGTCAGAATATCTTGGTTTTCTCCTGGTGCTAGCTTGGCTTCCACTTTGATGATTTCTCTTGCCCTCTTTCTTGAATGGTTGGAGATTTCCCTCATATTATCAAGAACCATTTTGGCTTTCCGCTCCATTTCTTGGCTTGCATTACGATAGAAATTCTTTTCATTAGTCAAGAAAAGAACATCATCCTCCAACCGATTCTTCTTACTTTCCAAGAAAGTAGACCATTCAACATGTTTTTCCAAATGTTGATTCAAGATTTTAACTTCATTCTTGAATTCTTGAAGTTGACCATCCTTCCCCTGAATGATTGTTTCGAGGGCTTGACATGTTTTCCTTAACCCCTCTATTTCAATATCTTTAGAGGCTGTCTTTTGTTCTTGACTTAGGATTTTTCTTCTTGCAGTGCTAAGTTGATCTTTCAAGGACCTTCTCTCAATGGTCCACTCCCGATAAATGATTTCGTATTGCCCCTCTGCTTCAGCATAGTAGTCATTGGGTTCATTAAATTGGTGCATTGGTAACTCTGGACCCTGTACCTTGGGAGCAAGAAACCCTTTCTTCCTACTAGCCTGCCAAATTAGGTATTCCGGTGTCATTTCAGACGATGGGAGACCGGGCTTCACACTTCTTGTGTGCTTCCAATCTTCAATGACTTCTTTTATTTTATGAATGTTTCCTTCATCGCCATACAAGAATCCAAATTTGGACAGTCCATGAGTCATCAGAATGAATTGCAGGGATGCTATTTGTCTTCAGACCATAGCTGGAGCATAGCCCACCACTCCCCATGGGCCAATAAGTGGAACCCAAGGTTTGCTTCCACATCTATATATGGTATAAGTGAGAGGAAACCATTTGGCCCTCTAGACAACTTCTTTTATTTCCATGAAAAAATTGATCCATTGCCTCATCGTCGGAGTTCGGGGAGGCCAATTGTCACGACCATATAGAGAAAGCGGGTGCTTAGGTATGACATATTGTTTCAGATCAATTTCTGGATGGTTAAAGCACTTCAAGGTTGGCATATGACTAGGCATCCATACTGCAAGTAATGGTGCACATCCCCAAAATCTTCCTTTCTGATGGACTCGGCAATAATTCAGGGATCGAATTATCTCGGCTAAAATTGGTGGGGCTGGGTGTACCCCATGCTCGATCTGCTCGAACAAATTGATCACATGTCCATCTATTTGATTTTTCCATCTCGAAAAAATTACTAACCCATAAATAGCAAGGGCTAGTGCTACCAAACCAAAACTTTGATTAACTTGAGCTTCAACCATCCTAAGCAAGAACTCCAAATCTAGACTTCGTCCTTCGTCCACCATGTACTTGTCCAATTCATTGGCATGAATCCCTATCAATTTGGACAGCATCCTTCTTGGCGTCTTCTTAGGGTCATGTGAGTACACTTTGTCCTTTGGCATGTCATCTCTATTAAGAAGCCTAGCATACTCCTCAATCGTTGGCACCAAGTCAAATTGTTGGAAAGTATAACACCGATATGAGGGGTCCCAAAAATGGAGCATAGCTTTCAACATTTGGAGGTCGGGGGTGATGAACATAAGAGTTGCAATATCTCCATGCTTGTCATTGAATTCTTCTTGTCATCTCATGCTACACCACACATTACGGAGCCTCCTTAGGTCATTTTGCTCAAAGTCATAGCTCCCCTTTAAGAGAGGTAAAGGAACATCCTCGCGATGCAAACTATTTCCTTCCTTGGCTTGAATTCTTGCAGACTCTTCTCCGACAGCCCTGATACTCTCTGCCACTTCAGACATTAGAGTCATCTTTCCCTTATTCATGCTCGAGGTTTATCGATATCTTCACAGGATTGGACCACATATGCAAATGCAAGATAAAAGAAAAGTTAACAACTACAAAATAAAAGACAAACAAAATTCCTCATATGTTAGAGGAAAAGGGGTACCTAATCTTGGTACCCGTTCAGCAGGATAAGTTCTATGAACGATGGTAGCTCTAAGATTATATCTACAAGTGAGAGCTTTGGTTCTAGACCCCTATCGGACAAAAGGTCCCCAAATTGTCTCTTGCTGTCACCAACACTTTGGCTAGCAAGAGTCCTCCATCCTCACCCATGATAGGTTACAAGCGGAAAGAGTTCAATTTGAGCGAGGGGTTTTCATGTGCCTAACCGGAGACCAACGGTCCCACAAAGCAACACTACTTCACCCTCTATCTAAGCCTACAAGGTACTGAGCTCGGGTATAGAGCTTGTGTGTGCAGGTGTACATGAGAGAACTTATTTACAAAACAAAAATATAATACATATAATGCAAACAAAATATACAATAATATGAAACAAATAACAAATAAACAAATAAAACAAAAACGGACCAACATAATTAAAGAGCAAATCACATAAGATTAAAATAAGGTTTAACCCTCTAACTGTCCCCAGTGGAGTCGCCAGCTGTCCAAACCGTCCCGAAGGGCGTCGCGAAAATAAAAAGAAAAAGAAGGCAAAAGACCTCGGGGTGTTGGGAGTCGCCACCAATCGCTTTATCCATTAAATGGAATGGTGCAATTGGACACCTAAAAGATGATCTACGTTTTAGAGTTTGAGGTTCGGGGGTTGATTACGGGTAGGGAAGGTGTTAGCACCCTACACCATCCATTCTAAGAACGGTTACCTATTTAATCTAATGTTATTTGCAAGTTAATTAAATTGGTCCTTTAAAAAGAAATACTTTTTTGGTTTTTTCTTTATATGTCCCATTTTGTCGAGCATAATATCAAGAATGATAAATAACTAAGATCAGAAATGGGTAGCTAAATAACCATTATTTTGAAACAAATTCTAAGTCTACAACATATTGTATAAAAGTGGTGAATTAAAATTTTATTCTTTTTGGAGAACAGTAATTTTCAAAATAAATGACCAAATAAAACATTATTTCAATGAATAGATTTTAATTCAAAGAAATTTATTTAAAGTAAGAGAATTTTTTTTTAAAAAAGGCCAAATAAAATCTCATTTATTATCAAGAAAAAATATTTTTAGGCATAAAGATATTTTTGTAGTAATTTCTAAAAAAAAAGTCTTCATAAAAAAATAAAAGTTTTAATTCACCTCAATCATGATGTTGAAACTATATGAAATTGTTCACTTTTATTTAAGGTTTTTTTTTTTTACAAAAAAAATATTTTATTTTAATTAAAAAAGGGTTGTATTTTATTTAGAGAAAATATTTTAATTTAGTGTGAGAATTAGACCTCACGCTTCTTAGCAAAATCCAATATAAAGCCTCAAGATTATCGGGAAGAGTGTATTGATCGGCGCTCCGATCCTCTCCTAATTTTTTCCGTCATCGGCCAATTTTGAATTGTTTGATTAATACATTAATATAAAAAGAAATTGGTTAAATTAAAATACAAGAAATATGAACCCCAAATTAAATAAATACAAATCAGGCAAAAAAAAAAAAAAAAATAAATAAATAAATAAATAAGCCCAAACTCTCTGACTCAAATCCAATAAACCAACCTTTTCCAAAATCCAAAACCCATTATTGCTGACTCAAAACTTTGACTCTTCATCCTAATAATAATAATGATATGTATATGAAGAGAAAAATAGAAAGCAGAGAACGAACAGAGGGGAGACGCACTAATGGAGGAGTGATGGCACAGCAGCTTCGTGAGGGGATTCGACGGCGAGGTGCGATGCCGCTCGCGATGGTGCACGGCTGGACAGCTGGTGGGTCGCGCGTGTGGCTCGCGGGTCTTGGGTGGCAGGTGACGACACAAGGTCGTGTAACAGAGTGGCGAGGTGGAGTGCCGGTGACGGGGCAAGGGGCGACGGGCTGGTCGATGTGCGGCTCACCGAATCTCAGCGGACCTGACTGCGTGCGGGTCGGTGTAGCGCAGCGCCGGACTAATGCGGGTTCGACGGCAGTGGGAGGTTGCGGATGGTCCGTTCGTGGTGAGTTGTTGAAATTTGAAAAATGGTGGCTTGGGAGTGGTGAGTTTGAGGTTGAAGATGATGGATTTGGGTGAGATGGAGGAGCTATTGGAGGTTGAAAAATGGTGAGTTATGGTGGAGATGGTTGAAACTTGAAGGGTGGTGAAAGGTGGATAGTTTGGCAGAGAATAGAGGTATGGGTTTGGCATTAGTGGTTACAGAGGCTCTGTGTGAGGGGATTTCTGTGTGTGAGAATTTCTTTTTGCTAAATCCGTCTATGATTCTGTGATTGCTCTCTATTTTTTTTCTGAACGATTCAATCCTTTCCTCCCCCTTTTCCACTCAAATTATGCTTTTTTATTCTTGCCGTATGATTAATTACCATTTAATTTGCAATAATTTTTCATTCAATTTGCAACGGTTGGAAGACAAATGGAAAAGAAAATTGATAGAAGTTTTTAATCCAATTTAGTGTAGCTGTTTGTGGAGGCTAGGGCTGCAGCAGCAGGAAAGGAAGTTGGGTTATGGGTTGGAGAATTGGGTCATGGGTAGAGATTAAAAAAAAAATAGGTCATGGGTTGACCCAAAAGAACAAAGTCAATGATTGGTTTTTTATTATTATTATTTTTTTAAAAGAAAGAAATTTAAATTAAATAAAATAAAAGAAAATGGGCAAAATTGGGTATCAACAAAGAGTAAAAAACATACCTTTTGAATCTGCTCGGTGGTAATGTTTGTAGGTATTTATTTGGTTTATTGGTGTATAGGTATTTATATGATTTTGGTGGTTCTCCTTAATGTGTCCTATTATTGTGGAAAAAACTAACTGATTCTTTGCATTTGTAGCCTTTGTTTCTTGGAGAGAATGTAATTGATCTACTAGTTGAAATCATCAAGGTGAAGGTATTGACATGTATAATTTTCAAATAATCTAGATTTGGTTATCCTAGATATACATTGTACTAATATTTTTCCTTAGATGAATCTTGGTTTTACTTAGAATTCCTTAACTCGCATGTTTCTGATTTGGTTGGAATTCCTTAATATTTTTCAAATTGATCAAGACTCATTGTTGGGTGGAATTGATAGGAATCTAAGATTTATCACCCTACTATACATTAATTGGACAGTTATGCCAAAAGACAATAAAAAATGCATGTGGATGTATGTTAATGTAAGAACAATGAATTTTTCTTACTTCGATTTTTATTTAATTTTTCTTACTAAATGAAATTAGCATATATGTTGTGTTTTGTATAGTCCAAATTCATCATTCTGAATGATGCAAAGAAATGGGTGATGGCTACTATTCGTGATGCTTGGAAGCAACACAAGAGAAAGATTAAAAAGAAACATTTTGATAAGTATGATGCCATTAAAGATATGTTGAAAAATTATCCTGTAGACATTGGAGTGTTCCCATTGTCCAAGTGAGATAGAACAATATTTTCTAACCTTCGTCAAATTACTGATCTAGTTAGATCTTTTCTATATATATATATATATATATATATATATATATATATATATATATATATATATATATATATATCTTTTTATTAGAATGTAGTCTATGTGTCATATGAATCTTATAAATGGAAAGAAGCAGAAGTTTGGGCATTAGATAGGTCCTGTAAAATTTGGAATAGTACGTGTAGATTGGTATATTAATCTTAGACACTTGGGTTGGCAACATGAATTTCCTTTCTTCTCATACCTTGCTAGTATAGTCTTGATTGTTTGTACTTTTCTTTTCATTCTTGTAGCTCTCGACCAAAGAGAACAATGAAAATCCAATAAAATTTGAAATGTTTGTTGCAACCCGCACAAGTAGCAAAGGGAAGGAAGTTGATTCAGAAACAAAAGCTGCAATTGTAAGCAAATGAAGTGTGTTAATATTAATGATATTATTAATGTTATTATTGATGTTATTATTAATGTTTCTTTTAAACAATTAGAACTTCAAAATCGCTAAGATGCTGGAGAAACTGATGAGGATGCATTTGAAGCAGTGTTTGGGAAGGAGCAGCCCGATTGGGTTCGATGCTATGGTAGATTAGTTACAACGACTTACTTGAAAAAAGATGCAAAAATCAGCAAAATCAAACAATAACACAATGAGATAGTCAAATCCTTGAAAAGTGAAGTCAAAGATTTGAAGGGAGAGGTTAAAGGATTGCGTTATCTTGTAAATGTTTTGTTGTAGCAAAATAACCCTAGAATGAGCGCAGAAGAAGTTGAAGCATTATTGCAATCTACCCAACACTCTCCACTAGATGCGAATAGTGCACAAGGTGTCGCAGACCACCATCTTTTGTGTTCCTCTAGATCAACTCATGTTCCGAACCATGAAATGATATATTTTCTTCATCTTTATGTCTGATATTTAACATTTATTTTATATTCTGTTTATAAATCATAATTAGAAATAATAAGCATATAGAATTATTTAGACTGCAATTATATACTCCGGATACACTAACTTGGTTCTCAATGATATCGAATATTATATACTTCTAGATGATATTCTAACATCGATTAAATAGTTGCCAGGGAAGGCCAGATTGATAAGGGACATTGATTGGGGTGTTTGAGTTTTATTGCTTGCAGCTACTTGAACAACTAGCATCAAAAGGTCTAATTATTGATATCCTGAGTGCCATGCCTTTTGATGGTGTATCAAAAGAAGTTGAGAGCTTAGCGTTGTAACTTGTTATTTAAATACTTTTATTTTTAAACCTTTTAGTTATCTTCTTTTTATTTGTAGATCATATCTTCCTTCATAAGTGCATAATTTTTTGTGTTTTTTGTTAATGGACACTTTGAGTAGAACTAGGAAATACTGATATGGTTATAAATATTATACCCCTGTATTGTAACAGCATGAGAATATGCCAAAATTTTAAAAATCTGGGCTTTGAGTTGACCTATAGTATCTTAAAGTGAATATTAGAAGATATGCCTATCTATATACAGATTACATTTATAACTAAAGTAAATAGGCTTGTGATGAACAAAATGTAATCAACAAAGCATAAACTTTTTATATTAACTACTGGTGTGAAAGCTTCTCTATACTAAGAACTGCAGATCTGAACTTACTCAAAAAAAAAAAAAAAAAGGATATAAACCAAACCATAGATAGTAGAATTTTATACTTCCTAAATGTGTGTGAGAGTTTGCAGAGGTAAGTGGATTGCGTGTCTCAAGGATCTTGACCTAGCGCAAATTTTATCATCGTTGCAAACCACAGCCAACATAATCTGAGTGTTTAGATTATGAGTCATGATTTTGAGCTTTTTTCAAATATTCGAATCTGCTACTCAACTGTTTCTCTATTAAATTCATAGCGTAAGATAAGGCCCTTGAGTAGAATGCATGTTGAACTAGTGTGAAGGGTTATCCATACCATCATTGAATTAATTGTGAACGAAAAAACAAACATGAGAAGAAAAGCCTCTTGATGAGGTTGACATGTACCTGGATAATTGCATGGATGGTGCTATATTTGAATTAACGGTGAAAAGGTACTCTCTCTGATGCAAGAGCAATTTATTAAATATTTTGGTTTTTAATTTATTTATTTCAATCTGTTTATTTTCTATTTAAACTGTTTTTTTCTATGTATTAAGAGGTCACATGACTAGCATGTGATGTTTTAATAAGGTTTAGGTTTAATATTATTTGGGCCTTGATAGATTGGACTAAGTTTAGTAATATGCTTATAACCCTAGTATAAATAATTCTAAGGACTTGTGTTCAGCATCTTCTAGCCGTCATATTAAATTCAGAGTTGAGAGGTTTCTAATTAAATCCTAGAAACCTGGTATAAATAGTCCTTATCTATTTTTGGTAGGACAATGCTAGCTGCATTTGGGGATAACAATAGAGCTATTTAATATATTTAATGTTTATGAAGGAAACTTGATGAAGATGATTTTCTCATACATTATGTTAGATGAAGATAATTTTCTCATACATTGTGAACTGTATATATCTTTATTTTGATTAAGTGCTTTGGATTAGGATGATAGTGACAATTCTAGTACTTTAGATTACTTGATTAATATTTTAATCAATGAGTTATTATGGATACTTGGTTAATACTTTGAACAACGTGTTAAATGTTAAAATTAGTTTATATTATTACTTGAAATTTTATAGTATATAAATGAATAGTGTATATACATTCTAAAATTAAAATTCTATAAAAATAATATATGAAATAAACAAGCATTAAAAATATTAAAAAATGAAGCATTTTTAATGTTTTACCAAATTTAACTAGAAGGTGTGTAACATAAAAGTAACAAATGATACTTTTACAATTGTTAAAGGTATAGTCATTATAGGAGATTAAAAAAAAAGCAATAGATAAGGGCATGCTTGGCAAGTGTGATTGTAGTTTCGTCAACTACCAACGTTTGCAAAGTGATGCCTAAGGTGAGAGTAAGCATCGCTCATTTTTTGCAAACAAAAAGTAGTATATAAAATGACATAAGGTAACACTTTATAAGTGTACCCATAGGGTTTGATATAAGTGAATGCTTTGTAAATGTTGCTAAAGGAGCAATACTTTATAAGCATACCCATAAGGTGAAGGAGATAAGCATTGCCTTTGTACCCATAAAAGGCTACGCTTTTAAGCATTGTGGCCTTTGATGTTGAAAAAATGTAACCTTAGATAATAAGGCACACTAGAATATGTCACCCCTCTAAAAGTATTGCATTAGGGCTAAAAAGTGTAGCATTCATCAAAGGCAACACTTCAGTATGCTTTAGAGTACACTTTAGAAAGATTACTATAGGTCAATTTTGTTGTAATGAGTCTAGTAACAATAAACATGATGACTCTCAAACCCATAATGAATCACATAATTAATATGTGTTTCCAATAAAAATACCAGGCTATCCATTCAACCCATTTTAATAAAACAAAAATACATCAATCAATAGAAGCCTAAATCTAAAAAAATCTAACATTCTTCTACTTGGACAACTTTGATTGGGTTTTAAATATTTTAAAATTATTTTGAAAATGACTTTTAGGTTTAACAACTTTGTGGTCACTAACATTATCTACTAATAATAACCACAAATATAATCAAGAACCACCAACAAAACCATCAGCTAAGAGCCATAGGCAAAGATAAATTATTTAGAGTCTAGTTCACTCATGACCACATAACTAATAATCTCATTAGCATGATCACAAATAAGTGAGCTAGTGTAGTACACACCCATAGAATTGTATGTGATCCCTTTCATGCTATTGTATATAGATCCTATTCCAGGTACTGACTGGGACCTAGTCGGGAGAGATCGATAAGAAGAAAAAGAAACTAGGCAGGTCAGAAGAATGATCACAAAGTATGCAAAGGCTAGTCTAAGTGTCTGGGTAAAAGATAGAACATGGCCTAGCCTTGGTTGCCAGGCCGACTTTTAAAGATGATCTAAAGACTGACTCCTTGGATGCCCTCCATTCAGACTATTTAGGGCTTCGAGTGTTAGAATTCGTCATGACTGGTCATTATGGCGTGAAGCCGTTCACAACCATTGGTCTTGATGGCACCGAATAACCGGTGACCATTGGGGAATCATATTAAGCACATGTCTAGCGAGTCATTTCCTATTTGGGTATAGACCAGTAGGATGCCACAAGTAAGACTTCGATCGGATCAACCCAGATATTTCTGGGCTTGTCACTCTAAAATGGGCCTATATAACATGTTTGTATGGTCGGTCTATATAGGTATATGGCATACCTATCATGTTGGGCGAGGACGGTCTAGATTCCTAATTATGTCTTCCTAAGAAAACACAATCAAACTCCTTAAGAAAATCATAACACATTTCTTATGAAACACCATTCCCCAAGGGAACAAAACATATGCAGATAAACATAGTAATGAAAACTACTTAATAATCATTATATCAACCATGGTATAAAATGTCAAACATGTGCATAAGTTCATCATATCATATTACATTAGCCCAATATAATAAAATAAACATAAGATAAATAAATAAATAATAAATAATAACTCCCACTAACCAAAGACATTAAAGGACCTTACAATTCCTATATTCTCAACATGTTTCATAAACACTACAAGTCTAAGTCTCTTAGTTAGGGGGTCAACAAGCATCTCCTCAGGAGGAATATGCTCAACAATAATTTCTCTATTCTCAACTATCTCCCTGATAACCAAGAACTTAATCTTTATATGCTTAGAAGCAATAGTAGTCTCATTTTGCTTAGTGAAAAAGACAGCAAAATTGTTGTCACAATAAATCATCAATGGTTTCGAAAAGGAATGCATAATTCCAAAATAGAAATAAAGTTTCTAAACCACACTGCCTATGATGCAACCCCATAACATACAACAAACTCATCCTGCATAATGGAAGAGGCCGTTAGAGTTTGTTTCATACTTTTCCAAGAAATAACTCCTCGAGTCAACATGAAGATATATCCAGAGGTAGATCTCTTATCATCTGGACAACCAGTAGAGTTTGCATCAGAGTAGCCAGCAATATCTAAGTCATCAACTTTCTTATAGACAATTATGTATTCCTTTGTCTTCTGCAAATACCTCGTAACCTTTTTAGCAGCTACCAAATGAGCATGTCCTAGGTTAGAAAAGAATCTACCTAATACACTAACAACAAAAGACAAATCATGTCTAGTACATACCTAAGCATACATCAGGCTACCCTTTGCATTGGCATGAGGAACATTCTCCATAGCACTATTCTCAAGATCATTCTTGGGACAATGATTCTTACTCAATTTGTCTTCTTTGACAATAGGAACGTCATCAGGTTTGTAATTTTCCATATTGAGTAGCTTTAAAACACGATTAATATAAGCTCTTTGGGATAAACCCAAAAATCTGTGAAACCTATCTCTGTGAATCTCAATGCCTAGAACAAAATAGGCTTCCCCAAGGTCCTTTATGTCAAAAGAAGTTGACAACATACTCTTGATATCAATAAGTAGATCATAATTGCTGCTAGCAAGTAAGATGTCATCCACATAGAGAACAAGAATAATAAATTTACTCCCACAGACATTAAGATATATACATTGATCAACCTTATTTTCCACAACACCCATGGAAGATATAATCTCATCAAATTTAAAATATCATTGTCTTGAAGCTTGCTTTAAGCCAAAAATTGACTTCTTCAAATTACACACTAAGTGCTCCTTTTCACTCTCTATGAAACCTTCTAGTTACTGCATATAAACTTCCTCATAAAGATCCTAATTCAGAAAAGTCATCTTCATATCCATTTGATGCAACTCGAGATCAAAATGTGCCACTAGAGCCATAATGATCCTAAAGGAATCTTTAGAAAAAATAGGAGAGAAAATTTCTTTGTAGTCAATACCCTTTTTTTTAAGTATATCCTTTAGCCACTAATCTTTCCTTGAATTGCTCCACATTTCCATTGGAGTTTTTCTTAGTCTTAAAATCCCACTTACATCCAATGGGTTTAAAGCCAATAAGAGCCTCCATAAGCTCCTACACACCATTGCAATTCAAATATAGCATTTCTTCATTCATGGCTTTAATCCTTTTATTAGACAGAGCACTAGAAACTGCTTCTTTGAAATTCTTTGGGTCTGACATGCATCCAATATTAAAATCTAACTCTCCAAGAAAGGTGTACTAATCATCACAGTTAACTGATCTTCTCTCCCTCTGTGAACGCCTAAGAAGAGGAATCTCAACAGGTTGTTCAAGAGCTGGTGGTGGCATATCTCCCAGAACTATCTGATGTGGCTCCTCAGGCAACCTCTTAGTCAGTTGATACACAACTCTTTCTTGCACAATAGGAACTGGCATAATAAGTTGTTGACTGCTAGAACTTGCATCCTTATCAACAGAGATGTCAGAACCACTAAGATCATTCTCAAGGAACTTGACAGTGATTGCCTCAACAATCTTTGTTTCACAAGTAGGACAATAGACTTTGTAGCCTCTAGCATTGATGAGATAACCGATGAAATAACACCTGGTGGTTTTAGGACTTAATGATGTGAATTAAAAGTTATAAACCTAAGTGCAGGTTTTTTTAAGTAATAAATTCTCGAGAATCCGAGGTCGATGCATAGAGAATTGATGAAGAAAAAATTTATTGACGTAAGGAAAATATTTTGTCACAACAACAAAGGTGATAAAACTTGGTCACAAATAAAAAAAGATTTACTTGGGTTAGGAGATCCACTCTTGGTAAGTAAATTAAGGACAAAATTAAATTTTTTTATAACTCAATTAGAATCCACGCATAATGGAGGTTCCAATCGGAAAATACAATATTCAAAGTTCATTTAAAATTATATACATAGTTATATTATTGTTCCTTTAATTATTTATTAACACCACCACTTATAAATGAGCTCAAGCATTCATTATGTCAACCTCTTGTCTATAATGAATCATGATCTCCACTTTAAAAGGAGGGTTTCTAAATTGATTACAAATAAAATACAACACATATAATGACCGCTTGATAATATATCATTTAAGTACAAGAAAGAAATTAATTTAACCTTAATTTATTACCAAAAGCTTCACCCTTTCACCAAAGTAAAATGAAAATTAGTTACTCATAGACAAGAAGAAGAAGAAGAAGAATAAGAAGAAGAAGAAGAAGAAGAAGAAGAAGAAGAATTTATTACCAAAAACTTCACCCTTTCACCAAAGTAAAATGAAAATTAGTTACACAAGAAGAAGAAGAAATAACTTCAATTTAGAACACAAGAAAATTACAACAAGAGAAACAAATAACACAATAGCATGATCTTGATATCTAAAACTAAGATTCTCCAAATGATCAGCTAAGGCTCCCTTTTATAAAGGATGAGAGATACAAAATGATAAGGGACTGATTAATGAGTAAGTGAATGAATGGGTGAATGAGTGGAAAATGCCAAATAGTAGTTTGATGAGTGGAAAATTATAGAAATTCTTGTTTCTGAAATCATTCAATGTTGCAATCATGGCATGCGTCAGATTCTGGAAAAGTGATCTTCATGAAAGTTGTAGATATGGATCTTAATTTTCAGATGCCAAAATTTTAGCCCATTTCAGTTCCTACAGCCCGAGATATGCCCTAATTACTGCACACTATTCAGGTCCAGCTACAACTCCCCTGTTCTGACTTCTAAGCCCAATTAGCTCCACTAGATGTCTGATTTTTTCCTGGAGCTCTCATGAAAGTTGTAGTGCTCTCTCATATCTTTCCTACAAGGTACGATACATAATTTTTAGACATATAAAACTTAAGATATGGATGAAATACAAAAACAGTGTAATATATCAATAATGCTAAAAAAAATTAATTAAGCCCAATTTGAGTCCAAACTTACAAAACATAACGAAACTCAATCAATTAAGTACATGAAGAGTGTAAATGACTAAAAATGAGGGTTTATTGATGTATAAAATATGTGATTATCACTTAATTTTGAAGTAATGGGCTCATAAATTTTCACCTCAGTGGCACAACCTATTTAACATCCTCTTTTTAGCATGTTAGGCTAGTTTATGATTACAAATGTAGCATAACACTCGTTTAACATGTCTGCTTGTTTGTGTGACAAACTAAGTTAGTTTAGACACTTTTTTGTAACCTAGAATATGAAAAGTAGTTTAAAATAACTTAGATAGTAGCATAAATTGCTAAGTTGAGGGAAATAACTCTAGAGAATTTGTTTCTAAGTCATAAATAGGTGGAAGATCATTTAGTTAAAGTTTGATAGTAATCAGAGTTAGTTTGATATTTTTAGTTATACTGGTTGTGCGTTTTAATGTCAGATTGACTAGTAGCATATATAAAAAACATAGAATAATGGTGAAACAATATTTTAGATGAATCTTAGGATTTATTTTAAAGTTGTTGGAATTTAGGAAACTTGATTTGGTGAAAGCTAAGTGTTCTTAGAAAATATAATGCTTGCTGCAAAATATCTAATTTGCCTTAAGTTTCAACGGGTTCTAACAGCCTATTTCCTTGACTTTCTCTTGAGATGTTTTCCTTCATTCTCCATTAGTTTTTCACTCTTTTCTCTCACAAAAAATAGCCCTAGTAGCAACAAAAGAAAAACAACAAAGAAAGGAGGAAAAGCTCAAGGAGGAAGAGGGAAAAAAGAAGAGGAAATCAAAAGGGAAAGGCAAGCTTGAGATTCATTAACCATCATCACCAAAGTTTTGAGGTAAGGGAGTTCTTACTCATCTTTTTCCTTCAAATTTCACTTTGTATGAAACTAATATGAGTAGAAAGAGATGGATTTGGTTAGCAAATTTGTGTTCCTGGCTTGGTTCTTAGTTCCAAGAGTTGAGTTAAAGTATTTACAGCTTGTTGGATGCATGGTAGCTTGTTCTTGCTTGGTAGACATCCATAGGCCATTTTGAAGAACAAGTTGGTAAATGGGTATTTTCCTTGCTTGATTGAGTTTAAATCCATGATTGATGAGTTAAATTTAGTGTTTAATGATTCTAACATGATTAGAGTCCATGATTAGGGTTGGAAAACACTTAAAATCTATGATTTGAGGATTATAACTTGGTTAGAAACTAAGATTATGCAGAACCTGATTCTTCAAAAATAGGGTAGCATTCGAACAACCTGTAGTGTTTGTAGCATAACTTGAGCTGTAGTAGTCAAATTAACTCACTTCTTATTGCATTTGAAAGTTAAGACACAAGGCTTAATGTAGTAAAAATTTCAAATTTTTAGGCCAACCTAAGTAGCACCAGTTTTGGTTTGAATCTGTGTCAGATTCTACAGAAACAAGCAGTTTGACACTTAGTAAACCAGATTACATAATTTCTTTCTTTGAGGTGCAAATTATATGAGACTAGTGCCATTTTGAATCTAACATGTAGGGCTATAAAAGGGAAAAAATTTAGAATTTTGCACTCTTCGTTAGTTCCCAGTTTCAATTTAAAGTAAGGATAGATTCTAGGAAAACGGATAGTTGCCCTGTTTCAACTGCTGCAATTTGTGGCATAACTTTGGCTACACTAAGTCAAATGAAATAAGGTTTTTGCATTTGAAAGATATGAGATATGAATATTTGCCTGTAAAATTTTAGTATTTTAGAAGTTAGGATGGACATTTGGTGTATTCATGAAAATTAGTCTTTTTAAGTGACAAACCAGAAAATGTCAAGTTATGAATCTTGTTGCAATGGAGTTCCCTACTAATTAGGATCCCTCATATATGCCTTTTAAGTTGTGTTGAGGTACTAATGAGAGTATTTCATTGAGAAAATGATTATCTTACTTATGTGGGAAAGTAAGAGATCTTAGTGCAACCAATAATACTGGCTTGCCATAGGTAGGTATCTAGATCCTTAGGCAACACAGAGTTGCATTTGATATCACATATGAGGTGATGAGGATAGGGTATACTAGATACAAGTAAGCTAAGTTCAGTTGGCAATAGTCACTTGCCATAATGCATGAGTTACTCCTAGGAGAGAAAGTAGAGTAGTGATGCATGAATGGACTTAGTATAGAGATATTATTGAAGTTTCAGTCTTTAAGCATTCCATAAGTTAGGAATTGCCTAAAGTAGGTATCTAGAACCTTGAGTACACTAGAGTGGCATACTTTACCACTTGTGGTGTGAAAATGAGGCAAGCTAGATGCAAGTATCATAAGAATGATTTCTTAACTAGAAATATGAAATATGCTCTTTTATGAGTTAGAAGTGAGTTGAGAGTACATGTTTACTAGAGTTTAGTTCTTCATTTGATTAAAGAAAATCATGTGATGAGTTAATGTGGTGTTTTTTTTTTGAGTTAAACATAATACTGCATAGTTTCTTGTACTTGCTAATTCCCAAGTAGAGTAATCATTAATGTTGTACAATCGTTTGGCCAAAGGAGGTAAATGGAAAAGTCCAAAAGTCTCTTTGAGTGAGGATTTAGTCCTAGTTTCTAAGAGGGACAAGGATTACTAGTTTCTATGCAGTGGAATTATTACCAAGTGGCTTCCAGTACTCAAGAGAGGGGTAAATTGAGTATAAAACTTTTTCAAAAAACCTCTTTTTAATTAAGACAAATATTAAAAGCTTAATAAATAAATGCACAGAAGGAACGAGAAGAAGAAAAGAAACAATAAAGAGCAGCGAAAAATAAATGTGCAGTAAATTAAATTGCATAAAAAAAGGAGATTAGGGAAAAGAGAAACAGGCACAGTATTTATCCTGGTTCGACCACTAACCCACTTGTGGTCTACGTCCAGTCCTCGAAACCCGAGATTTTTCACTAAGTATACAAGTTTCAATAGGTGCTTGCTACCGTTACACAAAAGAGCACTTTTCACACACAGGGAAACTCTACCCTTGTGCTAAAGTCTCAGCCTGCAAATCTTGAGGGATACCTCACCCTCGATACAGAATATCAGAAAATAGATGAAGAGAAACTCTCACTCAAAGTAAGTAATACAAATTGAAGTGCTAATGGAGCTCTCACAGAAATATCTCAAAGTTTTTAAACAAGAAGAGCGTTGAAAACAATTTTCACAAATCAGAGTAATCAGAAAATATATCAGAGTTATGGGCAAAGAAATTCGTGACCCAAGCTTGCTATTTATAGGGAAAAACACGGAGATAGCCGTTTAGGTATAATTAATATCATTTAACACAAATTTGAAAACCTGTCTGTTTCCATATACGTAAACAAAAGCTCTGTGTTTATTCGAATAAAAGGAAAACTTATTCGAATAACACTGTTTTTGAAACCATCGTGAAAAGCTATCTGAGAAGGGTTATTCGAATAACCAATATGTTATTCGAATAACTCTGTTAAAACCAGAGTTCAAAAATCAAATAGGTTATTCGAATAACAGTTGAACGTCTAAAAGAAGTTTAGACACAAAAAGGTTTATTCGAATAACGTATGAGTTATTCGAATAACTCACTTAAAACATAATTCTAAAAAAGCTCATCTATTCGAATAAAAGACATGTTATTCGAATAAAAACTTAAAACACAGAGTCTCGTAAAAGGGTCTATTTGAATAGACTAGGTTCTATTCGAATAACTCAGTTCAAAAACGTTTTGAAAGCTAAGTTTAAAAACAAGCTTTATCTTTTCTTTCAAAAACAAAGAGATATCAAAGTGAGCTCCATACAATAGATCCTAAGTCCTAATGCTAATCAAATATAAACTTGGACTTGGTCTATTTATCATATTCATTTATTCTTCACGTTTGTTATCATCAAAATAAGTCTTCAAAAGTATGCATCCAAACACATTCTCCCCCTTTTTGATGATGACAAACTATCAAAGAGACTATCAATGAGAAATGTGTTAGTATATATAAAAGGAATTCACACAGAGGTATAAAAGCTTACTCCCCCTCTTTAATTATAAGAGGTAATGTATATCAGATATGTGCGCAGCTCCCCCTTTTAATTTGAATCCAATCTCATTTTAAGGTTTACCTGTCTTTTCTCAATTACAGTCAAATGATCAAATATTTCTCCCCCTTTTGTCATGAGCAAAAAAGAGGGGTAAGTCCCATTATCATATATCAAAGTTAAGAATGCATAAAAGTAAATATACTTATATCAAAAGATCAACAGGAAATATTATTTATTCATTAATAATAAAGAGAGTCAATTACACAAGCCAGAAAATAAATAACATAAAACGAAAACACAGATAGCCTAAGAACTAAAGTTCCTAGAAGTAAGCATCCGGAGGTGGTGGTGATGAAGCTGGTGCAGGAGCAGGTGAAGCAGATCGAAGGGCAGCAACCTCACGGTCAACGCCTTCTATTCTATCAAACAGAATAGAGAAGGTATGTTCCATGTAAACTCGGTTATCCTGCAAGGTGGCCATGGTCTGTTCCAAAGTGACGGAGCAGGAGCAGCAGTAGGTGCATCAGTAGGAGCAGCAGGGGCGTCAGCAGGGTCAAGCTCATCCTCAGTGACCTCATCTGGGTACACCCAGCCTTCATCGGTTTGGATCATCTTCATTTTTTGTAAGGCGTGAGCTCCAAAAACGTTGTGGTGAGTCAGAGCAATAGCTCTCTCAATCTCTAAGACCCGAGGATACTTGCTCAGTAAGTGACGAGAATACCATAAGGCAAGTCAGATTTCTCCTTGCCCTTGGCCCTCATCATGTGTCTCATGATGAACACAGGCCAGTTGATCTGATGACCATTCTTCAAAAACCATAGTATGAAGATGTCTTCCTCGCTGAGGTAGGCGTAGTTCCTACCGCGAGGAGCCAGGATATAAGCGAAGGTGTAATGCAGAAGCCTGTCTTGGCTCTTCAGCATTCTACCCTTGAGACCCTTGTCAGGCAGGGCTAGACCAGGCTTCAGCAGGTCTTCAACCTCCTGAAGCTTGTTGAAGTCTTCAAGAAACGGGGTGTCACTATCTTCAACAAGGGCGCCAGAGAACTGTAGCCCGAACAGAGTTAGCCAGTCCAGCGGTGTGATCACAATGTTCTGATCATAGACCTCGGAGAGAAGATTCTGGTCATCGAAAGCCAAATTGCAGAAGAACATCTTCACCAGAGCTGGATAGAGAGTGGCCCGGTGAGAGCAAAGCTGAAGAACTCCCTGGTTTTGCAGCAGGGTCAGGAAGTCGAAGTCGCGATGTTGCTGGAAGAAAGAAAGGTCAAGGTACTTGGGTTGGACCAAGTTACGCTCCTATAAGTGCGAGATGAAGCGTGCATGATGCTCTTCATTGGAGGAGAGCCTTCTCAGATCAAGAGGGTTGGTGCCTGGAGCACTCTTCGTGCGTGGACGCTTGTTGGAGGAGGAGGCCATGGAGGAAGAAGGTGAGAGAAAGTAAAAACGTAGGGGTGAAAAGGTTTGAGAGGCAAGAGCAAAGGAGACGTGAAGAGCAGAGAAGATGGAGGGTGAAAAATATTTTGGGCGCGCAGGGGTTATTTAAAGAAAACCTGTGTTTATTCGAATAAATATGGGTTTATTCGAATAAACCGTGCTGGAAAGCTGAAAGGACAAGCGCGCAGGAAACTGAAAAGGTGCTTCAGCTAGGGTTTATTCGAACAAGAAGGGGTTCTATTCGAATAGAGCAACTGGGAAAGCCAACCATTTTGGCTAGATGACAGGGTTTATTCGAATAATTATAGGAGTTATTCGAATAGGTTAAGGTCTATCAGTCAAAACTGATAAAAGCAGGGCTCTGGTTATTCGAATAACCTTAGGTTTATTCAAATAGACAGAGGCCAAGAATAGAAACTGATAAAAGAAGGAATCTAGTTATTCGAATAAAGAAGTGTTTATTCGAATAGACAGAGATGAAAAACACACAAGATTTTACACAGGAATCAATTTATTCGAATAAACTGAGTTCTATTCGAATAAGGCTGATGTTTAACACATATTTTAACAAGCAGTAAAGAGGTTTATTCGAATAAAAGGTTGTTTATTCGAATAAAACTAACAAAGAAGCATACAGAAGAAGAACGTTCAAGACATTCAAAGCAAATATCCATATGAAAAATATTCAACAGAAAAACATGCAATTATATGTTGGATTGATCAATTATGCCTAATTCTCCTCGAATATAAAAGAATGCTTCTTTTGCTAAGGGCTTAGTGAAGATATCTGCAAGTTACTTAGTTGTTTCAACAAACTCAAGAATGCAATCCCCTTTTTGTACATGATCTCTGATGAAGTGATGTCTTATCTCTATATACTTTGTTCTAGAATGCAGTATGGGATTCTTAGAGATATTTATTGCACTAGTGTTATCACATCTTATCGGGATGTGATCAAGATGAAGACCGTAGTCTAAAAGTTGTTGTTTCATCCATAGGATTTGAGCACAACAACTCCCGACTGCAACATATTCAGCCTCAGCGGTAGTCAAAGCCATACTTTTTTATTTCTTATTATGCCAAGAAACTAAAGAACTACCAAGTAAGTGGCATATCCCACTAGTACTTTTCTGTCCAATTTGCACCCAGCAAAATCAGAGTCAGAATAGCCTATTAGGCTACAAGAGGCACCCTTAGGGTACCACAAGCCCATTTGTGAAGTGCCTACTAGGTATTTCATTATTCGTTTAACAGCACTTAAATGAGACTCCTTAGGGTTTGCCTGATATCTAGCACACATGCATACACTAAACATAATATCTGGCCTACTAGCAGTAAGATAAAGGAGAGATCCAATCATACCTCTATATTTCGTTATTTCTGCTGATTTACCTCCTTCATCTTGGTCCAAGTAACAAGAAGTGCCCATCGGAGTGGCCATGTGTTTAGCGTTTTCCATTTTGAATCTCTTGAGCAATTCCTTGTAGTATTTTGTTTGACTTATGAAAGTCCCTTCATCCGTTTATTTGATTTGAAGTCCGAAGAAGAAATTCAATTCTCCTATCATTGACATTTCAAATTCATTCTGCATAGTCTTAGCAAACTCTTTGCAAAGGGAAGTAGCACCAAAGATAATATCATCCACATATACTTACACAAGAAGAATGTCATGCTTTTTATTTTTAATAAAAAGGGTAGTATCGACTTTTCCTCTTGAAAAACCATTTTCCAAAAGAAACTTACTCAACCTTTCATACCAAGCTCTAGGGGCTTGCTTTAAACCATATAAAGCCTTTTTAAGTTTAAAAACATGGTTGGGCAGTTTATGATTTTCAAAACCTGGAGGTTGTTCAACGTATACCTCCTCTTGAATAAAACCATTTAGGAAAGCACTTTTGACATCCATTTGATATAATTTAAAATCCATGATGCAAGCATAAGCAAGTAACATTCTTATAGCTTCTAATCTAGCTACAGGTGCATAGGTTTCTTCATAATCTATTCCTTCTTCTTAATTATACCATTTAGCAACCAATCTAGCTTTATTTCTAGTTATTAACCCATTTTCATCAAGTTTGTTTCTAAAAACTCATTTAGTTCCAATTATGGGGTAATTATTAGGTCTAGCAACTAATTCCCAAACTTGATTTCTTTCAAACTGGTTTAATTCCTCATGCATAGCTAAGATCCAATGTTCATCATCAAAAGCTTCAATTAAATCCTCAGGTTCAATTTGAGAAACAAAAGCTAAGTGATTGGAAGCATTTCTAAGAGAGTTACGAGTACTTACACCTTTAGATACATCACCGATAATTTGATCAAGGGAATGATATTTTGAAGTTCGCCATTCTTTGGGAAGTTCCAAAGCTTGCGAATCTTCTTGTCTTTGTTTATCCTCTTGCTCCTTGATTTCTTTTTCTTTATTATCCAAATATGTTTCCTCCAAGATTTCTGCAACATCATCAACAACAAGATCCTTTCTCGATCCATTTGGGTCAGTTTCATCAAATGTAACATGTATAGATTCTTCAATAGTCATAGTTCTTTTATTATATATGCGAAAAGCTTTACTATGATTTGAATAACCAAGAAATATACCTTCATCAGACTTAGCATCAAACTTGCCTAAGTTATCTTTTCCATTATTTAAAACAAAACATTTGCATCCAAAAATATGAAAGTGTGAGACATTTGGCTTTCTTCCCTTATACAACTCATATGAGGTTTTATTTAAAATAGGCCTTATAAGGGCCCGGTTCATTACATAACAAGCTGTACTTATAGCATCCGCCCAAAAGTATTTAGGAAGAGCAGCCTCATTAAGCATGGTTCTCGCCATTTCTTCTAAAGAACGGTTTTTCCTTTCTACAACTCCGTTTTGTTGCGGAGTTCTAGGGGCAGAGAAATTATGATTAATGCCATGTTTATTACAGTAATTTTCAAAAACATTGTTTTCAAATTCGCCACCGTGATCACTTCTTATAGAAGAGATTTGAAAACATTTTTCATTTTGAATAACTTTGGCAAGTCTTTTAAAAGCTAGAAATGCATCATTTTTATTTGTAAGAAATAAAGTCCATGTAAACCTAGAAAAATCATCCACAATCACTAAAGCATAGTAATTCCCACCAAAGCTTATAGTTCTAGAAGGTCCAAACAGATCCATGTGCAAAAGTTATAAAGGTCTAGTAGTTGAAACTATATTTTTTGCTTTAAAAGAGACCTTTATTTGTTTACCCTTTTGACATGCATCACATAACTTATCTTTTATAAAATTAAGCTTGGGTAGTCCAATTACTAGCTCTTTAGAGACCAATTTCTTTAAGTGATCCATGTAAATGTGTGCAATTCTCCTATGCCATAGCCATGAATCATCATTCTTACTTAAAAGGCATTTCGCATCATTTGAAGATATATCATCAAGACTAATCATATAGATATTGTTTACTCTATGACCAATGAATTTAACATGCTTGTCATTTTTATCTTCAATTATGCAACAGTTTGAATCAAATATAACTTTATTTCCTTTATCACATAATTGGCTAATACTAAGCAAGTTATGTTTCAAGCCTTCAACAAGCAACACATTTTCAATGGAGGAGTTAGGGTTCTTATTGACTTTGCCGATTCCAAGGATTTTTTCTTTGTTGTTATCGCCATAAGTGACGTGTCCATGATTCTTAGGAATAAGCACGGTGAATTTTGAATCATCTCTGGTCATGTGCTTGGAATAGCCGCTATCAAGATACCAATTTGAACTCCTAGCTTTCAAGTACACCTACAACACAAGTTTAGTTTTTAACTTTTAGTACCCAAACTTTCTTGGGTCCTTGTGTGTCAGTTTTGGGTATAGTACCCTTGGGAACCCAAACCATTTTTGTTCCAACTTTTGTATTTATGTTTTTCCTTGCATTACATGTTGAAGCACTATGTCCCTTTCTTCCACAGTAAAAACATTTAATAAAAGGACTACTTGAAACACTAGAATGCACAAAGAAATTTTTATAGAGTTTTTGTTGATTTTTCGGGTTATAACCTATCTCGGCTTTTTGAAAAACCACTCTTTGTCTTCCTAATAAAATATTTAAGTTATCCCTTTCAAAGGTGAATTTAGAAAGAGTGTTCTTTAAGTCTTCAATTTCTTTTTCAAGCATATGACATGACGAACAAGATGAAGAAGTAGAAGCATGTGGAGAATGATTTGTGCATGCATCAATGATTCCCAAAGTTTCATTTTCAATTTTCAATTCTTCTATTTCTTTATTTAAAACAATAATTTGATTTTCTAAAGAAGAAATTTTTTTCTTAGAAGAAGAAATATTTTTTGTCAATTGTAAAGATTCTTCATGTAATTCTTCAAAAGTGTCTTGTAACTCATCGTAAGAAGGTAATAAAGTAGTATTAGAACTTACCTCATTTTCACTTTCTTCTTCTTCTCCTTTTGCCATGAGACATAGTTGAGCTTCCTCGCTATCTGAGCTATCAGTTGAATCCATGTCGTTCTCATCCCATGCTACATAGGCTTTTCTTCATTTCCTTTCCTTGAAAGGCTTCTTTTCAAATTTCTCCTTCTTCTTTTGGTAAACTGGGCACTCCATTTTCATGTGACCAGGTTTGCCGCATTCATAGCAAGTTGGAGTTAATGAAGCTCCTTCGCCTTTGTAGTGAGTCTTTTTCGGGGGGAAAGGAGGTCTTCTTTGCGTTCCCTTTTTCCTGAGAAATTTACCAAACCTTTTAACCAATAAACTCAGATTTTCTTCACTTACCTCGATGTTCTCTGAGCTTTCTTCATTTTCTTCATCATCATTGTCGAATGTTGATGAAGTGGCTTTGAGCGCTATCCCCTTTTTCTTTTTATCGTTCTCTTCGCTTTGGCTTAATCTGCTCAGTTCCAATTCGTGCTCATGAAGTTTTCTAAATAGGGTAGCTAAACTCATTGTGGATAAATCCATTGATTCTGATATGGCTGTTACTTTGGGTTGCCAAATCCTGCTAAGACATCTCAAAATTTTGTTAATCAAATCTTCGTTAGAAAAACTTTTGCCTAAAGATGCAAGATGATTAACTATGTGGGTGAACCTCTTTTGCATTTCCTGAATGCTTTCTCCTTGGTTCATAATGAATAGTTCATATTCACAAGTTAGAGAATTAATTCTCGACCTCTTAACTTCACTAGTACCCTCATGGGTAACTTACAAAGTGTCCCACATTTCTTTAACAGTTTTGCAATTTGAAATTCTAAAAAACTCATCATATCCCAAAGCAGTAGTAATAATATTTTTGGCTTTTAAATTAAATTGAACTTTTCTTTTGTCTTCATCAGACCATTTATTTCGTGGTGTTTCGGTCCTTACACCATCGACCTCATGTGTGGGTATAAAAGCGCCATTTTTGACAGCATCCCATACATCTAGATCAATAGCTTCGATGAAGATTTTCATTCTTTCCTTCCAATATGCATAACCATCCCCATTGAAAAAGGGTGGTCGGTTTATGGAAGATCCTTTTGAAAAACCATTTGAAGAAGTCATGTTCTCTTGAAGCTGCTAAGCTCTTTATACAAGAGTCTAGCTCTGATACCACTTGTTACCAAGTGGCTTCCAGTACTCAAGAGGGGGGTGAATTGAGTATAAAACTTTTTCGCAAAACCTCTTTTTAATTAAGACAAATATTAAAAGCTTAATAAATAAATGCACAGAAGGAACGAGAAGAAGAAAAGAAACAATAAAGAGCAATGAAAAATAAATGTTCAGTAAATTAAATTACAAAAAAAAAAGAGATTAGGGAAAGGAGAATCAGGCACAGTATTTATCCTGGTTCGACCACTAACCCAATTGTGGTCTACGTCTAGTCCTCGAAACCCAAGATTTTTCACTAAGTATACAAGCTTCAATAGGTGCTTGCTACCGTTACACAAAAGAGTACTTTTCACACACAGGGAAACTCTACCCATGTGCTAAAGTCTCAGCTTGCAGAGATACCTCACCCTTAATACAAACCTTGAGGGATACCTCACCCTCGATATAGAATATCAGAAAATAGATGAAGAGAAACTCTCACTCAGAGTAAGTAATACAAATTGAAATGCTAATGGAGCTCTCACAGAAATATCTCAAAGTTTTTAAACAAGAAGAGCGTAGAAAATAATTTTCACAAATCAGAGTAATCAGAAAATATATCAGAGTTATGGGCAAAGAAATTCGTGACCCAAGCTTGCTATTTATAGGGAAAAACACAGAGATAGCCATTTAGGTATAATTAATATCATTTAACATAAATTTGAAAACCTGTCTGTTTCCATATACGTAAACAAAAGCTCCGTGTTTATTCAAATAAAAAGAAAACGTATTCGAATAACACTATTTTTGAAACCATCGTGAAAAGCTATCTGAGAAGGGTTATTCGAATAACTCTGTTAAATCCAGAGTTTAAAAACCAAATAGGTTATTCGAATAGCAGCTGAACTATTTGAATAAAGTCTAAAAGAAGTTCAGACACAAAAAGGTTTATTCGAATAACGTATGAGTTATTCGAATAACTCACTTAAAACACAGTTCTGAAAAAGCTCATCTATTCGAATAAAAGACATTCTATTCGAATAAAAACTTAAAACACAGAGTCTCGTAAAAAGGTTTATTCGAATAGACTAGGTTCTATTCGAATAACTCAGTTCAAAAATGTTTTGAACGCTAAGTTTAAAAACAAACTTTATCTTTTCTTTCACAAACAAAGAGATATCAAAGTGAGCTCCGTACAATAGATCCTAAGTCCTAATGTTAATCAAATATAAACTTGGACTTGGTCTGTTTATCATCTTCATTTATTCTTCACGTTTGTTGTCATCAAAACAAGTCTTCAAAAGTATGCATCCAAACACAGGAATAACTACTCTCACTAGTGTGAGTAGGAACCAATCTACTCATTATCAGGTAGTTTGAAGAGTCAATCTTATTAACTACAAGTTTAAAGAGAATGAGGAATATGCAAGTGACACACACACACACACACTTAAATCTACACTTATATAAATACATTGCATTTCATAATCATCATTATTGAACATTTCATACGTGTAAGCATACTTCATACATAATCATTTCTTTTGCATTAGCAATTGTATGGGCAGTTGTCTTGTATTGATGATATTTTATAATTATATAGGTGATTGTTTGATATCATTGATAGTTATCTATGTAATTTTAAGGGTTATGGATTGGCTTAGTGGATGTTTACATAGAGTAAGAGAATGTAAATATTCTAGTGGCATCGAGTAAAGACTCATTTACTTGTTGTAAATCCTTAATCCAAAGTTATTAAGTTCGTTCATAGAAGAAGTTTATACATGTAGTACTTATAACAAGTTTATGAATGAACTAGTTGTGATATGTTACAACTGCATAGGTAGTTGTTCTTATCATATGAGTAAGGGACTTATGTTTATAGATTATGTGTTGTGTTTAGTAATCCTTTACATCATAGTAAGATGTGAATGTTCTAGTGATATTGAATAAAGATTTAATATCTTGTAGCAACCATAATCTATTGTTATTAAGTTCAAGTATTATAATGTTAAGTAATTTTGAGACAACTTAGATGTGTATGTAGTTTACATTGTTTAATGCCATGAAGTATGTGAATATTACTGAGAATTTTTATATTCTCACCTCTTTCTATGTTTCCATGGTAAAAGCAGGTCAAAATCTTTTCAAAGGGTAAGAAGACAAAGAAACATAAGAACTAATGTAGTGTAGTTTTACTTGTTTCTTTTATAGACAAAGTCGATGTGTTTAATTATATTTGCTTTAAGGATGTAAAGTTGTACATATAATACTTTGCCTTTGGGGCTATTGATGTATATGTGTATGACTTTTAGTTATGGCTCTCTTATGCGAATTAAAAGTCACAAACCCAAGTGCAGGTTGTTTCAAGTAATAAATTCTCGAGAGTCCGAGGTTGATCCATAGGGAATTGATGAAGAAAAAATTATTTAACGTAAGGAAAATATTTTGTCACAACAATAAAGTAATAAAATTTGGTCACAAATAAAAAATATTTACTTAGGTTAGGAGATCCACTCTTAGTAATTAAATTAAGGATAAGATTAATTATTTTTATAACTTAATTAGAACCCACACATAATGGAGGTTCCAATTGAAAAACACAATATTCAAAGTTCATTTAAGATTATATACATAATTATATTATAATTCTTTTAATCATCTATTAACACTATCACTTATTAATGAGCTCAAGCATTCATTGTGTCAATATCTTGTCTACAACAAATCAAGATCTCCACTTTATAAGGAGAGTTTCTAAATTGATTGGAAACAAAATATAATATATATAATGACCACTTGAAATATATCATTTAAGTACAAGAAAGAGATTAATCTAACCTTATTTCATTACCAAGAACTTTACCTTTTCACCCAAGTAAAATAAGAATTAGTTACTCATAGACAAGAAGAAAGAAAGAGAGAAGAAGAAGAAGAAGAACATAACTTCAATTTAGAACACAAGAAAATTACAACAAGAAAAATAAATAACACAATAGCATGATTTTGATATCTAAACCAAGATTCCTAAATGATCAGCCAATGGTGCCTTTTATAGAAGATTAAAGATACAAAATGACAAGGGAGCTGATTAATCAGTGAGTGGATAAGTAGGTGAATGAGTGCAAAATGCCAAATGACTTTTGATGAGTAGAAAATTATAAAGATTTTTGTCCCTGAAATCATTCAATGCTGAACTCATTGCATGCGTCAGAATCTTATCAAGTGGCTTCATAAAAGTTGTAGATATGGATCTTAACTTTCTGAGGTCAAAATTGCATCTCATTTCAGTTCTTACAACCCGAGATATGTCCTGATTACTACACTATTCAGGCCCAGCAAACAACTCCTCTTTTTTCGATTTGCAAGTCCAATAAGACCTCTAAGAAATCCAAACTGGGTTTTGTGTTCTTCATGAAAGTTGTAGATATGGGTCTTAACTTGTAGATGCCAAAATTTCAGCTTAAGGAAGTTCCTACAAATTGAGTTATGGCCTGATTACTGAACACTATTCAGGTACCAATCACAAAACTCGTGTTCTGACTGCCAAGCCCAATTAGCTCTACTAGATGTTTGATTTTGACCTAGAGCTCTCATGAAAGTTGTAGAGCTCTCTATTATCTTTCCTACAAGGTATGATACATAATTGTTAGACATATAGAACTCAAGATATGGTCGAAATACTGAAATAATGTAACTCTCTATAATAATGAAAAAATCAATTAGGCCCAATTTGAGTCCAAACTTATAAAACATAACCACGTTCAATCGATTAAGTACATGGAGAGTGTAAATGACTAAAAATAAAGGTTTATTAATGTATAAAATATGTAATTATCAAATTTTCTCACACTTAACTTTTTACACTCTTGGGTAAAACACATAAGACTAAAACAAAGGAATAAGGAAAAACAACACAAACTCAAAAGCTAAAAATTATAAAAGACTCAATTTCTAATAATATTTAAGAATGAAGAGCAACCAAACATTCAAGGGATGAAAACATTTATGAGATAATGTTTCTTCACATCTCAAACCAACAAGTAAGAAAACTTCAATTGAAAAGCATAAGTCAAGAATAATAAATCTTCACAAGATTTACTCTCAATCCCTCAAGTGTTTAAAAGGTAAGTATTTCACTCAATTCAACCCATGAAAATTACACTACCATAAGCTTGCTTATCTTCTATTTTTCCACTACTTAAAACACATGCGCACACAAATCATGAGGACTTTATTCAAGGTTGTAATGGGGTTAAGGTAAAGGAGGAGGTGATATGGATTTGACAAGTTAAATATCAAAGAGAATAAAAGAGTATGAGAGCTAAGTTCAATTAACAAGCATGAAAGTTCATCCCAACTCCACCTGATACAAATTCCCTTTACATATTCTTTTTCTTTCCTTTATTGCCTTGTTGACCCTTCTTTACACATTTTTTCTTTTGATTTTTTCTAAGATAAACATAATATATACATTTTTTTAATTAAACATTTTTTTAACCATTCTGTATATACACTCCCACACTTGTTCAAGAACTCGTCCAATGACATAGCTGATGTTCTCTTATTCCCTAAGGTCAGGTAAGAACATAGTTTTTCCTTTAAGGCACATAATGACCTCGAAACAAAAAAATGGTCAAATAAGCTCAAAGGGGTTAAGTAAGGGGAAATAGGTCATTTTCAATGCTTTACGTTAGCAGAAATCAGAGAATTTCCAAGAAGTCATAAGAGTGATTGATATCATATTGAGATAATATACTGCTAAGCAATGATGGCTATTTAGTTAAAGTAGCCATTTCAAGAAAAATGCCCCAATCATGTTTATGTATGCATGTAAAAATGTAGTCTAAAACAGAATCAAAGCAAGTTCTAGAGTAACAATTTCATGAGTGAAAATCACACAAGAAAGAAGAGAATGATATAAATGTTCAATCTATTTGTTAATAGGCTCAAACTCTCACAATGTGTAATTCTATCATTCTCAGCCTACAATTCAACATCTATAACCAAGCATGTGATTTTTAAGAAAGAAGACAATTTACTCAATCATGATATGTTCCCTGAATTTGAATTGCTACTTTCACACAAACTAGTTATCTACCTAATTACTCCTTACTCTACCCCAATTTTGATGCATCTCAAGAGCAAATTTACCTCAAGGGCATAATTTACTCCTTACTCTATCATCCTTAATTAGTTTTACTGTTAGTAAGTTGCTGACAAAATATAAATAAACACATTTCCTAATTTTTATTTTATATATATATATATTGGTTTTTTTTCACACAATTATCCTTTCCCCCAACCAGATCACAACATTGTCCTTAATGTCAAAACATAGATAGGTAAAGGATAGAAGATAGTACCTATTGATGCAATTACTGAAAAGAGAAACCCTACACAAATTTATACAGAAACAAAGTACGATGAATAAAACTAAAGGTAAAAGAAAGTCAAAGATGAAGTGTCATATCACACCCACGTTCCTTGCTACTCCCTTTGCTACTGCCTTCTGACCAATCTATTTGAGCTATAACTGGTTCAGGTTCATAAACAAAAGTTTGTAATTTATCAATTAATTCATCAACAGTTGAAGAAAATATAAGGAGTCGTTTTGCCGAAAGTGTGATAAAGTTCTGTTCCACAGCATGGTCAACAAAAGATAACAAATTATCAAAGAAATTATTAATATTCAATAAACCTATGTGTTTATGATAGATGTTTAGTTGGGCCCAATAGATAATTTAAAAAACTTCTTCCAAATTACCAAAACCACCCAGTAAGGCAATGAATGCATCAGAATTTTCAAGCATTACCTTCATTCGTCCACGCATAGATGATACTTGAAGTTCTTACCCAATTGTCTTTCCAGTGATGTTTTTTCGAGTTAAAAGTTCAGGAATGATACCTAAAACTTGACCACATCTTAGATGTGCAGAAAGTGATACAGCCCCTATTAACCCAATGGTACGTCCCCCATATACTACACGAATGTTCCTCGCAACAAGTGTTCTACCAACAGTGTTTGCTGCGTTTACAAACTCTAAACCCTTCTCATAACTTGTCCTACAAAATACACAGATACTAGTAAATCTACGAACCGAATAAGAAGCTCCCTCCATTTTTACACTCACACTCTCTTTGAATGATTATGAGTTATAGGAAAATGAAGAAAATGAAGTGTTTAAATAGGGAATAGAATAGAAAAAGTAATAACAGCTCCTATATAGGTAGGTTGGCTGTTGTTAGAAAAGTTTGAATTTAAGAAATTTTTTTATTTTTTATTTTTTTATTTATTTTTAGGCTTCAAGAAAACCATCAAAGTAAAAAAGTCTAGAAACTCCTGAAGGACCCCGCCCAAAGGATCATCTGTCCAAAACCAAAATACAATAAAATCATATAAAGATAAAATAATAATAATAACAAATGATGGCATACATTTATGTATAGGTTTCATGGCGCATCTTTATACTGCGCGTCATGAGTACATTAGCCTTCATAATCTTACCGCCCCTTGAAAAAGACATCGAAATCCCTTAAGGAATTTCAGACTTAAGGCACTCCTCCCGTTTATGGGATATCCCAGCCTATGCATCATCCCTCTTGTTAAAGAGAGAAATTTTGAATACGACGACCAGTGACCATAGCCAGTAGAGTTACACTCAGGAACCCAATAAATCAATACTAGAAATTAAGTTCAGAGGCATTGTCATGCGAGAATGCAAACACGAGATGCTTCTATCTGTCCATCAGCAAGTAGAGCCTACGGTTAAAACCTGGGAATACTTGCGCGGCTTTCTACAGAGCATGACACACGAACCTTATTTATTGACTAGCATGCGAAGGTCCGCCCTAGTCAATGACAGGACGGGCATCTACCCAGGGCTCCTAATCTAATTAAAGACCAAGTACAATTAAAGTTTCGCCCTTTTTTTATTTTTATTTTTTTTAGGAGATGTACAAGATAATATATATATGTTGTGATTGTGGCTCACATCTTCCTCTGGTTTTATATCTAATAACGGCTTAAACACCTTCTATAAATCGAGGATAAGTTTCCAATCCAATTTTCTTATAAATTGGCAAACAGGGTCTTTTGTGTCAGATTCCCAAGACTGTAACACTTTTGCTCGTCCCTGAAGAGATTACACAAATTAAGAAGTTCTCGATGCACAACTCCACAAGAATGCGTATCAAGAGTCAATAAGATATCATCTAATGACTCTTTACTCAGTCTATTTTTAATAAAGTATATTTTATCTTTTCGGTTTGTGAAAACTATTCTCAAAGAATGACATTGCATGTTACAATTCCATCGCGCACATTTGTAACAAACTTACATTTTTTTTGCTCTTCTCCTTTTCGAATATGAACTTTTACCGAGACCCGGCGTGTATGGGACAAATGAATCTAAAGATTCACCAGCTAAATGAACCTTTGCTTCGATTATCCAACGTATATCTTCTGGGATACCCTTGTTCATTAACAGTCTCAGTCTTTCACACCTAGCTTTATAGATTTTTGTTAGAGCATTTTGAGAGAGAGAAGGAAAATGATTTCTTAAATTTGAGAGAATAACATCCATTTTAAAAGGAGAAGGAATCAATTATTATGAAAAATTGAAAAACAAACTGACTTGAGAGTCACGGAGTACCATTATCCGCCACATAACTAGAAACACAAAGAACTGCAAAAAGAAAGTAAAAAAAATTTTAAAATAAATGCTACTCATAACATGGATTAATAAGGGAGATGAATTCTACCTCAACAACTTGGTTCTCCAGAAATGGTTTGATTCTTTGTCCATTGACCTTAAATACATTACCATTCCTAGGGTTCTCAATGTCTATGGTCCCATAAGGATAGACATGTTTGACAATAAAAGAGTTACTCCACCTAGATCTCAATTTTCTAGGGAATAGGTGAAGACGAGAATTATAAAGCAGAACTTTTTGACTAACTTCAAAAGATTTTCTCAAAATTAATTTTTCATGAAAAGCTTTTATTCTAACTTTATAAAATTTTGAGTTTTCATATGCATCATTTCTCAATTTCTTAACAATCAAAAATTTCAATGACAATGATATGGTTCAAAGGCATCCTGTTTCGCTTAGAAATGGAATCCTATTTTTGACAATTTTCACAACTTTTTTCAAAATGCATAGTTGTATTTAAATAAAGTGGGCTAATAAAATTCACATTGCAAGATTTTTGTAGCTATTTTCTTTGAAGAAAAGTAACCTCCACATGCTTCTGAGTGACAAAATTTAATGACATTACCTACCTCATTGTTGGGTACACATCTCTAAATGATTTGATCAGGATAATTGAGGCGGGATCTTTCATGTTGTAAGAAAATTGATTATGCTATCAAACCAAGACTTGGAATTGACAGAAAATAAAAATTCATCGGGAAAAGAATCATTGATAGGTGTGATATCAAAAGGTGAGCCTGTTTGTAAGTATGGACAAATGATCTGCAGCAACATTTTTGGCTTCTTTCTTATCTTTTATTGTGATGTTGAATTCTTGAAGCAACAAAATCCACTATATCAACATAGGTTTGCAAAAATTTATTGAAAAATCGACAAGTGTACCGAATCGTCAAAGTAATAAAGTAGTTAAAAGAATATTGTTCCCACGAGGAATTAGTTTACCAAGTATCACTTCTCTAATATAAATACTATCTAGGCAACCAATAATTACAAGTGATTCAAAATAATTAAGGATACAAAATTATATAAAAAAAAAAAAAAATAAAAATAAAAATAAAAACAAAACACACTAAAACACATGAAATTAAGAGGGAAAAGATAGAACAAATCACATGAATACAAAACACATTAAGGATGTAAACACATGAAATTTAAACATCAGGGATCTGACTTCACTTAATTCAACAATTTATCATAGATAATAAAGTAGCTTTGGGACCTTCATTCTAATTAATTTCTAATCATTCAATTAATAGGGAGAATCTCTTAATTAATTAAAACTTAATTCCTTGGTCTAAACCCTAACTCTTAAAGGCATGACCTTTACTCTATGGATTCTCATGAAAAATACCATAATTCTCCCACATAACCTATAACCTCTATTCCTAGATGATTATAAATCATAACACTTATTATTTATGATCTAGGTCATATGCAAACCTCCCGATTCTGCACACACCTCACTAGATCAATTTATGAGTGACCAATACATAAAAGTATTAAGAATCATAATAAGTACTCAAATTAAATAAAAAATTAATTAAAATTTCAATATTAATACATGTCATTGAATCAAGTTACATCTTCATCCTAAAAACACACGAATTTAACTACACATGGCAAAAGAGAAGAAGAAATAGGAAGAATAAAATAAAAAATATATATAGAGCTCAACCTTCCATAAAAAAAATATTAACAAGTAAGTGGTAAACCTGCCATGATGAAATAATAATAATAATAATTATTAATATTAATAAGTAGGCGGTAAACCTGCCATTAAATATTAATAAGGATGTGGTATAACTCAACCACTAAATAAATATTAACAAAGATGTAGTATAAACTAGCCACCAAATAAATATTAACAAGTAGTAAATAAATATTAATAAGGGTGTGGTATAAACTAACCACAAAATAAAGATTAACAAGTAGTAAATAAATATTAACAAGGATGTGGTATAAATTAACCACCAAATAAGTTAATAATCTAATAAATTAAAAAGTTAGTAAGATGATAAATTAAAAAAAATAGAAACAAGTAAATTTAAATGTTAGAAGCGAAGGTAAATTAAAAAGTTAGAAAGTTAGTAAGAGAATTAGATAGTTAGTAAGTTAGTAAGTAAGAAAATTAAAACGTTAGTAAGTTAGTAAGTTAAAAATAAAATACAAAAAGTAAAGTACAGAAAATAAAGTGCATAAAATAAAATACAAAAAATCAAGTACAGTAAAATAAAGTACAGAATATAAATTTAAAATATGAAAATTGGAGAGAGGCAGAGCCCCCCACCAGAGTGGCGAAAGAGGAAGAAGAGAAGAGTCAAGATTATTTCATTAATAATTAAATATTACAGAGGAGAAGAGAGAGTTTCTCTCACTAAATTAGTATGTTAGTATGTAAAAAGAAAAAAATAAAAAGTAGAATATATATATCTATATATATACACAAAATCCACAGAGATAAAAAAAATAAATAAATATATATATATATATACAAAATATTTACACAATAAATTATTCTTCAAATCAATTCCCTAGTAACGGCGCCAAAAACTTGATGTGAATTAAAAGTTGCAAACCCAAGTGTAGGTTGTTTCAAGTACTAAATTCTCAGGAATCCGAGGTCGATCCACAAGGAATTGATGAATAAAAAATTCTTTGACGTAAGGAAAATATTTTGTCACAACAATAAAGTAATAAAACTTAGTTACAAATAAAAAGGATTTACTTGAGTTAGGAGATCAACTCTTGGTAATTAAATTAAGGATAAGATTAATTCTTTTTATAATTCAATTAGAATCCATACATAATGGAGGTTCCAATAAAACACAACATTGAAAGTTCATTTAAGATTATATAAATAATTATATTATGATTCCTTTAATCATCTATTAACACCACCACTTATTAATGACCTCAAGCATTCATTGTGTCAATATCTTATCTACAACAAATCAAGATCTCCACTTTACAAGGAGGATTTCTAAATTGATTAAAAATAAAATACAATATATATAATGACCACTTGATAATACATCATTTAAGCACAAGAAAAAGATTAATCTAACCTTATTTCATTACTAAGAGTTTCACTCTTTCACCTAAGTAAAAGAAAAATTAGTTACTCATAGACAAGAAGAAAGAAAGAGAGAAGAAGAAGAAGAAGAACATAACTTCAATTTAGAACACAAGAAAATTACAAGAAGATAAACAAATAACACAATAGCATGATATTGATATCTAAATCAAGATTCCTAAATGATCAGCCAATGGTGCCTTTTATAGAGGATTAGGGATATAAAATGATAAGGGGGCTGATTAATGAGTGAGTAGATGAGTGAAAAATGTCAAATGACTTTTGATGAGTGGAAAATTATAGAGATTCTTGTCCCCGAAATTATTCAATGCTGAACTCATGGCATATATCAGAATCTCATCAAGTGGTCTTCATGAAAGTTGTAGATATAGATCTTAACTTTTAGATATCAAAGTTTCAGCCCATTTCAGTTCCTACAGCCCAAGATATTCCTTAATTATTACACATTATTCAGGCCGAGTAACAACTCATCTGTTTTGACTTGCAAGCCCAATATGACCTCTAAGAATTGTGTTCTTCATAAAAGTTATAGATATGAGTCTTAACTTGTAGATGCCAAAATTTCAACCTAAGGCGATTCCTACAACTCGAGTTATGGCCTGATTATTGAACATTGTTCAGGTTCCAATCACAAAACCCATGTTCTGACTTCCAAGCCTAATTAGCTCCACTAGATGTCTGATTTTGACCTAGAGCTCTCATTAAATTTGTAGAACTCTCTCTTATCTTTCTTACAAGGTAGGATACATAATTTTTAGACATATAGAACTCAAGATATAGCCAAAATATAGAAACAGTGTAAGCTCTCCATAATGCTGAAAAAATCAATTAAGCCCAATTTGAGTTCAAAATTATAAAACATAACCAAGCTCAATTAATTAAGTACATGAAGAGTGTAAATGACTAAAAATGAGTATTTATTAATGTATAAAATATGTGATTATCACTCTCCATAATTATTTATAAATGTTATGGATTAGTTAATATTCATGTTAGAAGTAGCATATCTAGTACCGTTTATCCAGGTATTTGTTAGTTATACTAAGGTATCGGTATTAAGATGTTATAACCCACACATGAAAATGGTTAAGGCTAGGTTTCCATCCCTTAAAAAGTTCAAATGGTGTTTTGAGAGCAGGCTTAGAAGGTACCCTGTTCAGGATATACATGACTGTTTTAAGGGCTTTTCCCCAAAGAGATTTAGGTAACTTTGCATAACTCATCATATACCTCACTATGTCCTTCAAAGTGTAGTTTCTTATCTTAGACACCATATTTTGCTCAGGACTCCCTGGCATAGTAAATTGGGAAACAATAACATAGTCCTCAATGTATTTAGCAAAAGGCCCTACAAATTATCCAGTCTCACCATGTCTGCCATAGTCCTCAATGTATTTAGCAATCTTGATGTTTTTACTGCATTGATTTTCTACCTCAATCTTAAAAAAGTTTAAAATTTTCCAAAGATAATAATTTATCATTTATCAAGTAGACATAACCAAAACAGGAAAAATCATTAATAAAAGTTATAAAATATTTATTTTCACAAAAGGTTAGTTTCAGAGGACCACAGATGTCAGTATGAATTATTTCCAAAAGGTCTTTGCTACAGGTAGAACTTTTCTTGTTTGTCTTAGTCAATTTTCCTTTTATATAGTCCACACACTCCTTAAGATCCATGGAATCAAGAGAACACAGAACCTCATCTTTTATTAATTTGTCAATTCTTTTCTTAGAAATATGACTTAGACGCCTATGTCATGGAGAAAAAAAATCTTCCTTGATTAAAGTTCTTTTGATTCCAGCAGTCTGAACATGTAGGGAATTGAAAACACTGGAATCAATATTCAAACAATATAAAGCACTAGATTTCACAGCATTGCCAACAACTTGATAATTTTAAGATAAAGTACAGAATTCGTTGCTAGAATTAAAAGTGAAACCACAATCATCAAGTTTTGACAAAGAAATCAAATTCTGCCTCATTAGCAACATATAAATTGTATTTTTTTTAACCAAGACAAATCCAGAGTCCAATTTCAACTTGACTAATCCTATGAATTAAACATGAACTTTATTCTTATTCCCCACAAACAGACTAACTTCAGCATCACTTGGATTTTGCTTGCTCTTGAACCCCTGCAAGGAATTTACAACATGAATATATGCTCCGGAATCAATCTACCATAAATTCAAAGGAACATCTACCAAACTAAATTCATAATAAACGAAAGCAAGTGACTCACATTTAGTCTTATTTTCCATGAAGAATTTAAAGGCTTCACAATCTGACTTCTTATGACCTACAAATTTGTAAAACCAACATTTCAATCTATTCTTTTGAATATCGTGCCTTAGAACAACGGGCTTTTGAAACAGACCAGGAATTTATTAGGCCCATTGTTTCCCTAGGACTTGTTCCCTTTCTTTTTAAAAATGTCTTACAGTGAGGCTGAGAGACCAAATTCATACTCTCAGATGTCACACTGTTCATCCTATCATCCTTTTGAGAACAAATATAAATCAAGGTGTTAATGTCTCATTCTTCCTTTTAGATATATATTATAAGAAGTTTTCAGTGTATCAAATTTGGCATCAAATTTGGCAGGCAAGGAATTAAGGGCATGATGGACAAGGAAATTATCAGCCAGAGGACATTTAAAGTCATTAAGCTTATTAGCAATGGTCACTGTTTTCATAATATATTGCCTAACACCACCATTCCTATCATACCTCATATCCATGAAGTTTTCCATCAATTGACTAACTTCAACCTTACCAGAAACTGTATACCCTTCCCCAATTGAATTAAAGAAGGTCTTAGCATTATTTGAAGGTGGGATTGCCTTCACAAGTTTTTCATCAATTGACTTCCTGATAAACATCAATGCCTTGCAATTCACTTTTTTTCACTCCTTGTGATAGGCTTTCTCTGCATCGATATTCCGATAAGTCAAGATAGTTTCAGTCTCATTGATGGCCATGTCAATATCAAGCAAGCTAAGAGCTAGCTTAATATCATCATTCCACTTCTTATAATTATTTTTGGTGAGAAGTTCAACACTGTTAACCGTGTTATTAAGGAAAAATATCACAAGAGTTGAAAAAAATAACAAGAAAATGATTAATTACATGAGCAATCAAAAGTAATTATAATTATTAAATACGATATTCAACATATATAATATAAACTCCTTTGTGGGTGACGAATATATTATACAATTAACAACAATTACTAAAAATCTAACACCTATGGGCAGAAGGATTTTTCTTGACAAAACATCCTAAAATATAATCACCAAATCAAGGATTTAGCACATATGGAAATAAACTCCCCTATAGGTGGAGAATATTCCATACTACAACAACAATCCAAAAAATTCAACACTTGTGGGTATAAGAATTTTTCCTGTCAAGTCATCCCAAAATACATGTCATAACAAATTAATTAATGAATTAACCACTCGTAAGTAAGTCAACTCACAAATTAATTCAAGTGACATAATAACCCAAAAATATTTAACAAGTAACTTCATAAACACTTACTCAATCAACAGAGCCCTCAACAAGAATAAACAATTGCCCAAAAAATCATTTTCTTATGCATTCACAATTTCCAACACATTTAAGAGTATCAATGACACTTGACAACCATAAACAGGTAATTATAATTCTATAATATTGCAGGGACATAAAAAAATTAGGAATCTAAATAAATTATTCTATCTTTTTATTTATTTATTTATTTTTAATCAGTGATCCTAAAAAGAAAGCCAGGTCAGATGACCCAGTTTGATCCAGTTAGGAAGGATGCGGGTCTAGCTGACCCGTGTGTTCACCTTCTTCCTCCCAAAAGATGCAACATGGAGGAGACCGTCGTACAGCCCCTCCTCACCGGATCTCCACCAAAAATTGATCATTGGTTCTGGGCAGAAAACCACCATTTTTGTGACATTTTTTAACAACCATAGCAGGCTCGAATCTACCATTAATGGCGGATAGCCCAAACCACAATGATGACCCATGACAAATCGAGGAAGAAAACTTCGTCTCACCATAATTTTCAATGTAACACCCTAATACAATTATCGTAAAATAAATAGAATATTTCAAGATAAATCACATTAAGCATGTCACTTCTAAAAAATACATAAAATAAAAACCCATAATAACTTGTATAGTCATCATAGAGAGCCACGAATGATAAAAAAGTCATATATACGTACATTACTGGCTAACAAGTTGTACCGTGTACATAAACTTTTACAAATAACTAGAAGAGTACAAATATACAATCTGATTTCAAAAGAAATAAAGCTGCTAAACTAAGCCTTCTGCTTCTTCTTTTTCTTACCATTCCTTTCGGAGGGACTTCACCTGGATTTACATGGAACACACATGGGTGAGAAATCACAATTTCTTAGTATTCTCATACCAAGACCAGCAGTTAATCATTTACAACAAATATATCAACTGAACACATAAATACACTTTATGTAACAAAATATCTGAAAAATTAATAACATCAAAGAATCACTTATACAATCCTAAGATATTATTAAACGAGCAACCAATCAATCAACCGGTCAAGCAATGACAACTGCCCATACAATTATCAACCATGCATTGCTTTATGTTATGAGGTATGAGTATACTCACACAATGTCCTACTATTGTGAATATGCAATGCCAATTCAGGTTTTAAATTTTGAAAACACGATCTACTTACTTATTTTCCCAAAACCTCTGTTTCTTGTATATACAAAGCAGGATAAGCCTAAAAGCATAAACCCACTTGGTAATAGGAAGACACTTTTCCCTCACCAATGTAAGAGTATTATTGCCACCCCCATACCGGTAACCCTGACTATGCAAGCATAAATACAAGGAGAATTTAGATTCAACACCTCATTCTCAGGTCATATGGTTGTGCACACCATCTAAGGTCACAATGCATAGGAAATTAGCAAATATCAAGTTTGAAAATCAAAAGTTCAAGTCACATTTTAAACACTAGCACATAGGAATCTAAACCTCACTTATCCAACAAAGTAGAAAGATTCAAATCATTAGCTAAACAATATCTAGAACATCACACAATCACTCATAAGTGATTTAGAAATCAACCTTATGTTGACTAAAGTTCTAAACACTAACCTATGCATTCTGTCACACTTTGAATGTCTAAGAATTTTCCAAACTTTCATATATGCAAGTTGATAATTCTCTCCAAGAAATTTTCCTAAAAGTGCCTCAATATACTCTAAAAGACTTGCACAAGTGATCCCATCAAGTAGGAAATTTATTTAGCAACACATGCTAAATTGTATTCTTTGCTTTGCCTCAGCGCTCAGACGCTTCCATACTAGTGCCTAGGCGCGTAAACAATAGCCTTACGCGAGACTCTCTGGATGTTGGGCGCTTAAGCGCTCTAACATGGGCGTTTAGACACTGATCGTCCAACAGCATGCGACCATCTTCTAGGCTGAGGGCGCTCAGGAGCTCCCCTCAGGACTCCTAGGCGCTTGTCGCCCAGAATTGAATCTACAGAATTCTGCAAAAGCCATTATTGTTCCATTAAGGAACAAAATGACACCTAACCACTCATGACCAAATTCTAGATGATTTCTAATCCCTGTCATGGTCCCTAACATATTGGAACCATAAATCAACAACTCAACTCACCAATCATGGATTTAAACTAAATCAAGCCATGGAATTATTCAAAACCTAAAAGTTCCTCAAATAGACATATGAACATCCATCAAGCAAAACAAGTTACCATGGTTTCCAATGAGTTGAAAATACTCTAACTCAACTCTTAGGATCAAGAACTAAGTTAAGAGTAAGGATTTGGTTCACCAAACCAAGAATTCCTCCAAAAACCTTAAAGTCATTTAACATGAACAAAAGAGAATAAATGGATAGAAAACCCCCTACCTTGAGTAGCAAAGATGGAGATGATGATGGAGATGTTCACAAGTCTTCAAGCTTGCTTTTTCCCTTAACCTTTTTCTTCTTTCTTTCCTCTTTCCCCTTTTGTTCTTCCTCCCTTGCTCATTGTTCCTTTCCTGTTTCTGTTTTTGGTTTCACAACCAAGAGAAGGAATGAAAAAAAAAAACTCAAAGAAATATCATAAAAAAGGGGGTCAAAGAAGGTGGTTAAAACGTAACAAGTCTGATCACTTAAGTGACCAAGTGATACTCCCCATTTGCTAAGAATACTTAGATTTCTCCAAATCCAGTTTTCCTAAAGCCAACAAGTTTAGAATAAATCACAAGATTCATCAAAAATCTTGTTGCACCAAAACCATCATTTTTCATATCTGTGACTAGTTAGTCTGACATTAAAACACACAACTAATACGCCTAAAAATGTCAAATTGACTCCAATTATTCTCAAACTTTAACCACATCACAGAATACACATTTTTGACTTAGAAATAAATTATCTACATCTATTCCTATTAGCTAAGCCATTTATGATAATATATGGATCATTTTAAGTTACTTTTCACCTTTCGGGTCACTGTAAAGTGCCTAAACTAACTCAAATTATCACAAAATTAAACAGATATGTTAAGCAAGTATTAAGCTACCTCTGTAACTACTTACAAGTCTAACATGTTGAAAAAGATATTGCATTCAATGTATAATAGAACCTCGAATCTGCCATTAATGGCAGCGCTAAAGCTCAACAGCCACCTAGCAACAGTAGCATATCCAACTACCAACATAGTCGCCCCTTATTCTTTCTCTGATCATATTCGATTTTATACAGAGAAAGCACAAACAAATTCAATCGCAAAAGCATACAAAAACCATCGAAAAACAGATCCAAAGAACAACAACCCAATAAACCCCATTTGAACGCCACATTTTGACTGAGACATTTTAAGTTTCTTGAAAGAAAATTGAAAAAGGTAAAAAAAAATTGAAAGGGGTAGAAGGAAAATAAAGTAGTTCAATTCTTAATTCTCATGCAATTTTCAAGTCAAATTTTTAACTCATTAAGAGTCAAAAATAGGGATAATATATTTTTAATGAGAAATCATGATTTGATATACTTGAAAAATAACTGAGGAATATGTTTTTAATAAGAAATCATAATTTAATTTTTTTAGAAAATAATTGAAGAATGTGCTTTTAATGAGAAATTATGATTTGATATTCTTGAAAAATAATTGAGGGATATGCTTTTAATAAGAAATCATGATTTGATTTTCTTAAAAAATAATGGAAGTATGTGCTTTTAATGAAGAATCAAGATTTGGTACTCTTAAAAAATAAATTCAATATTTAAAAGGAAAGAATTGAAATAAGAGATTGTGATGGTTTAATCAAAAAGGAAAAGGAGGAATGTGAGATCATGATTCGATTTTCTTAAAATAAAAAAAAATCGTAGAATAATTTAGGAGGCTAATTTTGTTAGGATTTTTTGTAATCAATTATCATTTAATTGGTTAATATTTACATGAAAATTAAGGATTTTAATAATTACCTATAAATAAAACCTTACACATTTCACAATAGGACAATTACACACAATAACACACAAGAAGGAGAGAATAGTTTGAGATGTAGAGAGTTTTTGGTGAGATACATGACTAAGGACCTGAGAGATAAAGAGTTGAAACAAGGGTCTTTTTGAGGCCAAAGATTTTTGCTTCTCGTCATTCTCTTTTGATTTAAGGTATGTTTAAGGTATGTTCCTTGTCTCCTTTATTGTACGACTGCAAACTTGAATATGATTCCGAATTATCCTGTTTATAATTTTACTTGGGTATAGCATTGGGGTGTGTCAATAATGGCTTTGCTATTGAGTATTTGATGAGGCTTTAATGGATTCTACTTTGCTTCTACCAATTTTCTTAGTTGGTCATTCCTATTTGAATGTGAGTGGATGGTTTCGGTTTTATTATGACATGCTTTGTTGAATTGGTTGCTTATTTATTTATGTGATTACTATCGGTGGATTTTCTTTTTCAAATGGATATGGATAGAATTACTCACAATTAATTTAATGAAATGGCTCAAATGGAAAGGCTGGGTTCATAAGGTGTATTTTAAATCGGGTGAAATTAATAAATATATCTCATGTCATTGAAGGTCATTTATTCTTCCTCTTTATTCACCAATCCTTTTTTTTTTAATTTATGTTTCTTTTCTTTCAATTTAATTTTGTTGGTATAAGTCAAACGTTGTTTCCACTTACTCCTTTTTGTTCATGTATTCTTCAATTTAATGCTTTCAGTAATGAAAATTTTCAAAAAAAAAAAAAAATAGATTCCGTTTTTTTTTTTTTTTGACATCTAACTATTAGAGTTTTCTTTAAATTTCCTCTTCGCAACCTTCACCTAAATTACACTCCTTTTAAAAGTCAAAGCATCACAAGTTGAGAGATTTTTGGGTGACATCTCTAACGTTATGTTGAGTTTCACCTTTCAAAATTAAAAGAGTCAGCTAAGCTGTGATAATTTGTTGATTCAAATTTTAAAATCAAATTAATATTTTTCAAATAAAATAAATTATCATTTTTATATAATTAAAATTAACCAACTCACAACAATGTCTTTTTAAGAATTACGTGGCTTTAAATTCTTCATTGTACCAGGGAATACGTAAGAGTGCAAGTCAAGTCAAAATTAATTTTATTAATTTAGTTTCTTCTATTTTATTTTATTTTATTTAAAAAAAGGATCAAAGAAATATACGAGGATTATTAATAAATAAATTACACAATTAACTTAGGGTAACCATTTTAGGATGAATGTATCAGGAGTGCTATGGTAACCATTTTATCATCTTCAACATGTTAGACTTGTAAATATTTACAGAGGTAGCTTAATACTTGCTTAACGTGTCTGTTTAATTTTGTAACAATTTGAGTTAGTTAAGGCACCTTGTTGCAAGACGAAAGGTGAAAAATAGCTTAAAATGATCCAGATATTAGCTTAAATGGCTTAGCTAATGGAAATGGATGTGGATAATGTTAGATAATATGGTGCTTTTATGTTTTATTTATTTTATTTATGTTAAGGGTAGTTTAGTCTTTTATTTGTTGCATATATATATTTTTACCCTTTTTTCTATTCTTGTAATATTGACTAATTTACTTTTGCAATAGAGAACCCTAACCACTTTTCTCTTTTCCCTTGTTCTTCTTCTCTTCCTCATATGCATTGCTAATCTTAATATGGTATCAAGAGCAAGGATGATTCTGGCTACAGCTTTCGCGGATCCGTTCATTTCGACAGCAACCTAGGTGATTTTTTGTTAGCGATTCGTTCTTCCTTTTGCGGTTCTCTTTGCTAGGGTTTTGTAGAGACCCATTTGCAGAACTTGGGGTTTTCTTTTCTCTGTTTTGTGATTGTTTGCAATGGCTGGAGTAAAAGATGATTCTCTTCAATCCATTAGTGTGCAGTTGAATGGGCAGAATTATTCATATTGGAGTTATGTGTTGAAGAATTTTTTGAAAGGCAAGAGAATGTGGGGTTATGTTTCTGGAACCTCTGTTAAGCCAAAAGATGAAAAAGATGGGAAATATGCAATAGAGCTAGAAACCTGGGAGGTAAATAATTCGAAGATTATTACTTGGATCAACAACTCTGTTTCACAGTCTATAGGGGTTCAACTAGCAAAATATAAAACGACCAAGGAGGTTTGGGATCATTTGAAAAAGTTATAAGTGCAGTCTAATTTTGCAAAGCAATATCAGTTGGAGATAGATATTCGAGCTCTTCAACAAAACAACATGAGCATACAAGAATTTTACTCTGCTATGAGTAATCTTTGGGACCAGTTAGCTCTTACTAAATCTGCTAAGTTACAAGCTTTTAAGCCGTATATTGACCGTAGAGAAGAACAACGTCTGGTTCAGTTTTTGATGGCTCTTCGAGATGATTTTGAAGGGCTTCGTGGAACAATTTTTCATCGTAATCTTCTTCCAACTGTTGATTCGGTTGTTAATGAATTGTTAGCTGAAGAGATTCGACTGAAGTCTCAATCAGAAAAAAGGAATGTAAACAAAGGAATCCTCCCCAACCCATTTGTTTTTGCTGTTCCTTCTAACAAAGGTAAATCTCATGGAAAGGTTGGTTACGATGAATGTAGTTTTTGCAAGCAAAAGGGCCATTGGAAAGCTCAATGTCCAAAATTATTGAATAAGTCGCAACAAGCACAATAGCCATCTCAATGGAGACCTCCTAGTCAGTTTGACCAACGAAACTTCAAGCCTCCAACATTAAATGTTACTGCAGTTGTTCCTCCGTCAATTGAGAGTACATCATTTTCTAGTCCTATAGTATCTGATCTTGCTGGGCAATTCCAGAGGTTTCTTGCCACACAACCACATGCCATGTTTGCCCAATCCAATATAGGTTTGCCCTCCTCTAGCTCATTAGGTATATCTTCACCCATACGGATCCTTGACTCTGGAGCCTCTCATCATATGTCATCTGATTTTAAATCTTTTATGTCTTTACATCCTATCTCATCTGTGTCAGTCATGACTGCTGATGGCACTATTATGCCATTAGCAGGCACTGGGTTTGTTTCCACATCTCATTTGTCCATTTCAGATATTTACTACATTCTTAATCTCATTTTGAGTCTTGTTTCTGTTAGTTAATTATGTGATTCTGGTTACTCAGTTTTATTTTCTTCCACCTCTTATTTTGTGTAGGATCTGCAATCCAGGAGGCTGATTGGGACAGGCCATAGGCAGGGGGAACTTTATATTCTGGATGAACTGAGAGTTCCAGATGTTGCAGCTTCTAGTGTTGACTTGTCGTCTTTTCATTTGAATTCCTCGTCTTCTAGTTTTTATTTATGGCATTCTCATCTTGGATATGTTTCCTTTTCCTGCCTGAAATACTAGCTTCTACAGGGGCTTTAGGAAAGTTGCAATCTAATGATATTTCTGACTGTTGTGGTTGCAAACTTGCTAAGTTTACTGCTTTGCCTTTTTCTAAAAGTATTTCAGTTTCTGTTGCACCTTTTGACTTGGTTCATTCTGATGTATAGGGACCATCACCAGTTGCTACCAAAGGTGGTTCTAGATATTATGTATCATTCATTGATGATTGCACTCGTTATTGTTGAGTTTATCTTATGAAACATCATTCTGAATTTTTTGGCATTTATCATATGTTTCGTGCTTTTGTTAAAACTCAACATAATGATGTTATCAAGTGCTTTCGATGTGATCTAGGTGGTGAATATACTTCTAATAAATTCTCTGAATTACTTGCTTCTGATGGGACTTTTCACCAAACTTCGTGTACTGACACTCCTGAACAAAATGGAGTTGTTGAAAGTAAAACATAAATGCACCATATTATCTAACATTTCTCAAATGGATGTTAAAAATGCCTTCTTGAATGGTGATCTTCAAGAAGAGGTTTATATGGTTCCTCCACCAGGTGTTTCTCATAATCCAGTTGAGATTTGTAAATTGAAGAAGGCTCTCTACGGGCTCAAATAAGCTCCCCGCGCTTGGTTTGAGAAGTTCTCCATTGTGATTACATCTCTTGGCTTCCACTCTAGCCCGCATGATTCTACTTTGTTTCTCAAGTGCACTTCTCATGGTCGTATCCTGCTCTCCTTATACGTTGATGACATGCTCATTACTGGGGATGATGTTGACGGGATTGTGGAGTTGAAACTCCAATTGGTCCATCTGTTTGAGATGAAAGACTTAGGTACTCTTTGTTACTTTTTGGGGATTGAAGTTGCTTACTCTCCTAGAGGTTACCTCCTTTCTCAATCTAAGTACATTGGCACCATTCTTGAACAAGTTCATCTCTCTGACACTAGAACAAAGGATACTCCTCTTGAGCATAATATTTGGTATACTTCTTCTGATGGTGTTCCTTTGTCAGATCCCAATTTGTATTGTACTCTTGTTCGCAGTTTGGTATATCTTACCATCACTAGACCTGATATTGTTTATGCAGTGCATGTTGTTAGTCAGTTTGTTGCTTCTCCTACTACAATTCATTGGGCAGTTGTTCTTCGCATTCTTCATTATCTTCGGGGTACTCAATTTCAGAGTCTTCTCTTTCCTTCATCATCTTCCTTGGAATTACGTGCTTACTCAGATGCTGATTGGGGTGGTGACTCCACCGATCGTAAGTCTACCACAGGGTTTTGCATCTTTCTGGGGGATTCTCTCATTTCTTGGAAGAGTAAGAAGCAAGCTGTTGTATCTCGCTCTTCTACCGAAGCTGAGTACCGTGCCATGACATCCACTACTGCAAAAATAGTTTGGTTGCATTGGTTACTTGAGTCTATGGGTGTCACTTCCCTTGGACCCACTCCTATGTATTGTGATAATATGAGTGCTATACAAATCACTCGCAACTCAGTCTTCCATGAACGCACCAAGCATATTGAGATTGATTGTCATTTCACTCGACACCACTTTCAGCATGGGACCATCACTTTACCCTTCGTATCTTCCTCTATGCAAATTGCTGGCTTGTTTACAAAGTCGCATTCCACTCCACGCTTTCGTTTCTTGATTAACAAACTCTCGATGCTTCATGTTGATGCATCGTGAGTTTGAGGGGGGATGTTAGATAATATGGTGCATTTATGTTTTACTTATTTTATTTATCTTAAGGGTAGTTTAGTCTTTTATTTGTTACATATATATATTTTTACCCTTTTTTCTAGTCTTGTAATGTTGACTAATTTACTTTTGCAATAGAGAACCCTGGCCACTTTTCTCTTCTCCCTTGTTCTTCTTTTCTTCCTCATATGCATTGCTAATCTTAATAGATAATTTATTTCAAAGTCACAAATATGTATTCTATGATGTGGTTAAAGTTTGAGAATAATCGGAGTCCGTTTGGTATTTTTAGGCATACTGGTTGTGTGGTTTAATTTTGGATTGACTAATCATAAATATGAAAAATTATGATAATGATGAAATGACTTTTGTAATGAATCTTAGTATTTTTTTTAAAGTTGTTAGAACTTGAAAAACTTTATTTAGCTAAATCTAAGAGTTTATAGTAGATCAGGAAGTATCAGTGTTATAACATAAGGCTTATAACTAGCCACGGTTACAGCCTTCATGTTGGACTTCTTTAAGTGACTTTGTTGCTGATATTTCTCACTTTTTCTCTTTTCTTCAAGGTTGGACAAAAACAACAGCAAGGGAGGGAATTTTGAGTGGTCAAAAGGAGAGCAAAAAGCATAAGAAGAAGGGGAAATCCAAGGCTAAAGGTTGAGACTCAAATCTGTAACTTCGAGGCAGCTTGAAGTTAGGGGTTTTTGAGCTTGAACTTTATCTTTTCTCATTTTTCCATGTTTAGGCTATTTAAGATCTAATATGCCAAAATGAGTTCTTGTGATGTTTTAAGTGATTTTCTTGCTTGGATAAGTTTTAAATAGTATTTATAACTTGTTCATGCTAAGAGTTTGGATTAGAAACTAAAAATTCTCCATTTGGACCTAAAATGCTCTACGTGTTGATTTTAGGGATTTGGATGAGTGATTTAATGTAATAATCCATTTTTGATGAAATCAATTGGTGTTTTAGGTTTCTCTCATGTTTGTAAACTTGTTTGGGACTTAAAATCACCAAGGAATGAATTTCAAGTGATCAAATTTCATATTTTGGCCAATGGAATAGTGCTCTTTGCTACAAAATTATGCAGAACTTGCTGATGGGCGCTCAGCGCTCAAGCGCTCCATCCATGCACGCTCAAGTGTGTGTTGCACACAAGAACACTATGGTGCTCGCACGCTCAAGCGTGCTATCCTTATGCGTTTAGGCGCTGAGGTAGGGCAAAAACATGATTTTAGCATGTGTTGCTAATTTAATTCCCTACATGTTGGGATCATTTGTACAAGTCTTTTAAAGTGTATTGAGGCATTTTTTGGGATATTTCTTGGAGAGAATTATCAACTTACATATATAAAAAGTTTGGAAAATTCTTAGACATTCAAGTGTGACAAAATGCTAGGTTAGAGTTTAGAACTTTGGTCAATATGAGGTTGATTTCTAAATCATTTGTGAGTGATTGTGGGATGTTATAGATACTGTTTAGCTAGAGATATGAATCTTGCTACCTTTGTTGGATAAATGAGGCTATGATTCCTATGCCTAGTGTTTATTATGTGGCTCGGATATTTAGTTTTCAAACCTAGTATTTGCTTGTTTCCTATATATTATGACCTTAGATAGTGTGCACAATCATATGACCTGAGAATGAAGTGTTGGATCTAAATTTTCCTTGCATTTATGCTTGCATGGTCAGGGTTACCAGTATGAGGGTGACAATAGTACTCTTACACGGTGAGGGGAAAGTGTCTACCTATTACCATGTGAGTTTATGCTTTTAGGCTTATCATTCTCTGTATATACAAGAAACAAAGGTTTCTAGGAAATAAGTAAGTAGCTTGTGTTTTCAAACTGTAAAACTTGCATTGACATTGCATATTCATAATATTAGGACTTTGTTTGAGCATAATCATACTTCATAACATAAAATATTACATGGTTGACAATTGTATAGGCAGTTGTCATTGCTTGACTGATTGATTGTTTGGTTGCTCATTCAATAGTATCTTAGGATTGTATGAACGATTCTTTGATATTGTTTTTTATCGATTACATAGAGTCTATTTTTGTATTCAGTTGATTTATTTGTTGTAAACAATTAACTGCTGGTCTTGGTATGCAAATACTGAGAAATTGTGATATCTCACCTCTATGTATTCCATGTAAATCCAGGTGAAGTCCCTAAAAAGGGAAAAGACAACAAAAATAAAAGGCAAAAGGCTTAGTATGTGTTTGGAAAAATTGTCAAAACTTGATTATGCTCAGTAATCGGTTATTGTATAAAAGCTTTTTGTTATAATCGATTCATTTTTATATTTGGATACATTAGCTGAGAAGTGATTTTAAACTAATCTGATTCATTTGGATGGTATAAAAAAATTACTTTTATGCATTAAATTACTAAAATAGGTATAGAATGATTAAAAAAATAATTTGATTGATGACAAAATGGTATATACATATCAAAGTATAAGGAATAATCTATAAGCTAGAATCATAAGTTTCAATCTTCAGCATTATGAAAATTATCTTTAAAAAGTTTTTATAATACATTGAATTTCATGCAAAAGTTGAAGTTGATTTTGCCAAACATGTTATAACACTGTGCAAATAGTTTTTTTCAAAAAAAAAAAGCTATTTGCGCAGTGAAAAAAGTTTTACCAAACACACTTTTAGTTTAGCAGCTTTATTTCTTTTTAAATTAGATTGTATATTTATACTTTTCTAGTTGTTAGTAAAAGCTTATGTATACAATATGACTTGTTAGCCACGAGTTCAATAACCCACTCAACCAATATTTAATCCACTCCACTCCACTAACCCACTCATCGATAGACCCCGCTATATTTGTATATATGACCTTTTTATCATTCGTGGCTCTCTATGATGACTATCCAAGTTATTATGGATTTTTATTCTATACATTTTTAGAAGTGACATGCCTAATGCAGTTTATTTTGAAATATTCTATTTATTTTACGATAATTCATGTTAGGGTGTTACATTATGGTATCATAGCTGTTCATCCTGTTGAGCTAAGGTGTGGACTGACTATGCTTAGGAGTTCCTCCTTGTGCTATGCATTTATTTATCTCTTGTGTGAGATGTTTGATTGAATTGTATGAGCTACCTTTGATATGTTTGTTTTAGCTACTGTTGCACGGTTACATGATATTGGGATTAGCTACCTCAATATGTATTGTTCTGTGTTTACAAAAAACTATGACAGCACAAGGGTGACCATGTGGGAGCAAGAATGATTGAGAGAATGAGTACTACTCTACACCAACCACCTAGACTACCACCACACCACCAGGAGCAACCACACTAAGAGGTAGCTGAGAGGAATTAGACTTTCCAAGACCCCTTGGAGTTCAAGAAATCAAATCCATCTTCCTTCAAAGTGGAGTACAACCCAGTCAGAGTTGAGGGTTAGCTCAAAGAGATGGAGAAGATCTTCACTGTTATGGCTTGCTCAGACGAGCATAAGGTGTTTTTTGCTTCATACATATTGGAGGGTAAGGCAGATGATTGGTGTGTGGATACCAAGAGATCTCTTGAGGTGTCCAAGACTCATGTGACGTGGGAGATCTTTAGGAGTTCTTTTCTGAGGAAGTTTTTTCCATAAAACCTTCAGAATTCCAAAGAAATGGAATTTCTCAAGTTGGAACAAGGGGACGTGTCTATTGGCCAGTACGTGGTCAAATTCAATGAATTGTCTAAGTTTTCTTCTTGCATTAGACTTAACCCAGATGAATCGTGGAAGTGCGTTAAGTTTGAAGAAGGACCGATGGAAGACATTCAAGATGAATGGAATTTTCTCACTGATTTAACCAAATTAATTTAAGGTGGATCTACCACACCCTCGTTATTTGGAACTTCAGGTTTACCCCACCTTTTATTTTTTTTATTTTATTTATTTGGTGGTTGGTTTATAACCTCAATTTTGTTATTTTTATTATTATTTTATTTATTTGGTTTTCATTCAAAATGCCATACAACATGGGTAACCATCCCAAAGGATTTCAAGATCCCAGGCTTCTCAAAGTTTGATGGTACCAGTAACCCTTTCTTCTACTTGAAAACTTATTGCAACAAGAAGGTCATTGGTCTAGGGATGGTGAATTCCTTATTAGTTTCTTTCATGAGAGCTTAATTAAGCTTGCTTTGGACTGATACATTTAACTAGACCATTCAGAAATCTAGTGTTGGATAGATTTTGTGTAACATCCCTAAAAAATATTAATAAAAAATAAATACATGTATATAATATAAGATAACCTCAAAAATAAAAATGAAATGTTTTTAGATGAAGTTATTCAAATAAAGTTTATTCTGTTCGAATAAATGGATGACTGTAAGCATATATACATCATAATAGAAGGTAATATTCGAATAAAATGAGGTTATTTGAATAAAGGCTTCTATTGAGCAAAACATAAAGGAAGAAATATGTCATCTTATTCGAATAACATTTTTTCTATTCGAATAAATAGGCTATTAAGAAAACATATACAGAGTGAGTTATTTGAATAATAATCCCGTTATTCAAATAACATAGCAAATATCAGAAAAATGGGAAGTACAAATTCAGCCCTGTTCTTCCTTGTTCAACTAGTTTCAATGGAACCAAACCAAGCACATGAAGTAAGCATGGTGATATCATCAAGAACCAAGTGTCAAGCTTGATTTGAAAACAATAATTAAAAGAAACAAATGTCACCAAAATAAAGGGTGAAAGATCAAGCTTATGGAACAAGCATAGATAAGTGGCATGAAGGGAACTCTTGGAATACTTGGAACTTGGAAAGCAATGATGACTAGGGAATAGGTGGGTGAAGAAAGTGCTAAAAATGTGAGGCACGACGAAGGATAAGAATAGGTGTCCCAAACATTAATTGAAGGTGATATAAACATAATGAAATAAGCATGAACAAGTGTCATTTTAGTCATGACTAAGGAAGGGAAAAATGATTAGTGGTGAAAGGTGTTAATCCTAGATTGGAAGCCATAAAACAAGTGGCAAGAAGACATAAATTGTATGAAGAAAATCTAGAATCCTACCTTACATGATGAACCACACAAAGACAAGTGTTCACATTAGAATAAATATCAAGCAAGAAACCATGATTACATAGGAAGACTTTGAGAAGACTTAAACCACCTTAAGACACCTAGCACCCTTCAAATGCAAAGCAGCCTATTTGTGGCTCTATAAATACCTCATCACCCCCTTATTCACATCACAGTACCCAAGCCACAAACCAGTAAGCTTTGTTTGCTATAACACTTCTCCCCTATCTTCAATCACCCTTTTATTAAGTTTCAATAATTCTGAAAATAGGTAGGAAATGTCAAAAACATCATTATTTACTCTTTATTTCTATCATTTGATTATTTCAATAGACAGCTTATATTCATATATTTTTCAATTGGTTTAGTAGTATGAACTAGTTCCCAATACCTCCTAGTCCATCCCTTTTCTCCCATTCACATTGCTCTGCTTTAATTTAATGTAATAGTGACATTACAAAAGTCTGGAATGTGATTTTTGATCCCTTTATTAGAATAACACTGATGTTATTCAAATAAAGTATGCTAAAACGCTTTTGAATAATGATTTTTGACCAGTTTATTCGAATAACACTTGTGTTATTCAAATAAAACCTGTTAAAACACTTCAAAAACTGTTTTTAGAAGCTTTTATTCAAATTACACTTTTGTTATTCGAATAAAAGTAATATCGCTATTTTGATAATGATTTTGTTATTTTGATAACGACTTTGTTATTCTGATAACACTTTTGTTATTCTAATAATGACTACGTTATTCTGATAACAATTTTGACAAAAAAGCTTTAGAAATGAAATTTTAAATATAATTAATCTCTTATGAGGTATTTTTTTCAAACTCTTTTTATCAATCTTTCATTTATTTAATTTTATTATGAGTTGTTTTATGCTATTTTTATATTAGATATGTTAATTATTGATCATCATAAATATTCTTTATCAGTGTTCTTATTTTTATATTATACTTTAATGATACTTGTTTACTATTGATCTATAGAGAAAATATTTTTGAAATATTATCCCATGGATAAAAATGAATCAACGTGCAAAAAAATTATTATTACAGCTGTGATGAGAGGATCAAGGGATGCCTTAGTCAAATTATTGTGACCATAATGAGAGGATCAAAGGACATCTTGGTCAAATTATTGTGACCGTGATGAGAAGATTAAAGGATGCCCTAATCATAATATTGATTGTGGTCATGATGAGAGGATTAAATGACGTCTTAATCAAAATTATTGTGGTGATGATGAGAGCATTAGGGGACGCCCTAATGAAGAGAAAATGACACATTTGATTAAGAGTATTGAAATGGAATGATAAAGAGATAATGAAAAGAATATTTTGAATAATGATGAGGAATGAATATTCAATAACTTATTTTATATGAAGTTATGAATTACTTTTTTTATTGAGTTATTTTATCCTGAATTAAATACTCATTTTTATGTTATTTACTCCTTTTCCAATTTATTTTACTAATATGAAGAACAAATAAATTTTGAGATTTATCATTCTTACAGAATTCCTTACTTTTTCATTATAGATTTGTTTATTAGAAAATGTTTACTCTTATATTTTAAATTTTGCATCACTTATTACCCATCTAATTTTTTTCTCAAATATTGATTTATTTATTTGTGAACTCTCAGTTATGATTTTAGAAACAGAGAATGGTAAAGAATGAGCGGTAGATATGTACTTATTTTTGCATTTTCCTACTGAGATTGTATCTCACCCTTTTGTGGTATAATATTTTTGATAAGGACGACTAAAAGAGTTCTGGCAGATTTTCATGTAAAGCAAATCTATAGGTCGGAGCTTGAAGATTATGATAATATTTGTAAATAATAGCACCTTAAGAATGCTTTTGTAAGGCTTAATTTTTGGAAAATAGATGTTTAACTTAGAAATAATTGTATGAATCAATTAACTCTAGAAGGGTGTAATCCTTCTAGACTATGTAAATTACTATAAATATTAGCTAATAACAATGTTAGAAAATGTTTGTAACGTGCTATTCTAGTTAGAGTTAAAATACTATAATATTATAATAAGAAAATTAATAATAAAAATTAAAGTAGGACATTGCATTATGGTATCAGAGCAATGTCCTAGGCAAAGTGGTTTGGGAACCATTATTGCTTTCTAACAAGAAAGTTGTTGTAGGAAAAGATGTCTCGAAGGAGGAATAATATTCACCCTGAAGATAGGGTGGATAAAATGATGGACACACTAGTAGAAATTATTGTGGCAATGTGAGAGCAAGCAATTGCAACCAATCAATTCTTTCAACAGATGCAAGTGAACAAAGGATCAGAACCAAGCATTCTAGCAGTAAACCCAAACTTAAGGACTGTCTGAATTCTAGAAAGCAAATTTGCCAACCTTTAAAGGAGAATACAACCCAGTTGCCGCAGAAAATTGGCTCATGGAACTGGAGAAAATTTTCTCTATTTTGAGGTGTACTGATGCCCAAAAAGTTAACTTTGCTATGTCTATGCTATCAGGAGAAGCAGAACACTGGTGGCGAGGAGCCAGAAGACTTTTAGAAAACCCAGATAGACTTATTATTTGGGAAATTTTTTTAGACTGCTTTTTTGGATAAGTATTTTCTTGCTAATGTTCAAAATGAAAAAGAATTAGAATTTCTACAATTACGACAAGGGAAAATGACAGTTAGGCAATACGTAGAAAAATTTGAAGAATTGGTGAAATTTTCTTCTTATCTTCAGCTCTATAATAATGAAGAATGGAAGCTGTCAATTTTGAGTCTGGTTTGAAGCCAGAAATTAAGAAAGAAATAAGTAAGTTCGAGATCAGGCAATACTCTATACTAACTAAGTGTAAAATTATAGAAAGAGATCTTTTGAAGTACAAATCTGAAAAGGAAAGACAATTCCAGCTTAAGCATAAGAGGGAAAACAATGGAGAAAAAGCTGGAAACAATGAGTTTAGGTCAAATACTAATAAGAAAAATAAAGACTAGTCTGAAGTATAGCGTCCAAAATGTGGAAAGGCACATGGAGATAAACTTTGCCTGCTTGGACAACAGGTATGTTATTATTATGTAAAGCCTAAGTATATAATAAAGGATTGTAGAATTGGCAGAAATGAAAATTCTTAGACAAAACCATAAGTTCTATGAAGCAGAATAATCTCCAGATCTAATACTAGGTTAGTACTTTTAAAAGAAGAAAAGTAGTCTTAAGTTGTGCCTAGATTATAGATAACTAAATAAGATGATCGTTAAGAATAAATATCTACTAGAATAGATTGTCAAGATACCATTAGATTAGAATTTATTTCTAAAATAATTTTTAGAATAAGATAAATTCGTCTGATGATGCTATTTTATGTTGGGTGTTTAGGCCATATTGGATGAATTTCTGGTAGATGATATAACAATTCACTTAAGGGTAGTGTTAGATTCCTGGAAAGAAAAACAATTATATGTAAATTTGGAAGAGTGTGAAAAAGGATTATGAAGGCAGATCTTTAAGATAATCTATGATTTATATTGACACTTTTAAAAAAAGAATTAGTTTGTGAATTAATACAAGAAGAGAAGGACCTCTAATCAACTTAGGCCTTAATATTTGAAATTAGCGGCAATAGTTTTACTTTGAAAATTTGAAGATATTATTTGAGGTATATACTAATATTTCTAGGAATTTAATATGAAGATGGATTAAATTTCTTAAGAATTATGATATGATTTGTTATATATGATGGTTTAGAAAGTGGATTTGATAAAAAAAATTAGGAATTTGAATCTTTCAGTGATCTTTAAGCCAAATAGAAATTATTTAAGTACTTGACAGGTTATTTGAGGTTTAGAAGTAAAAAAAAAATCATAGAGACACAAAAAGAAGATTGATTTTTGCAAGCTCTTAAGGAGGTGATACTTGAAGGAAGATAAAGTGATTATGTAGATTATGGGGAGAGAAGTTCTAAGAAAAGTACATGAGATTATACAATTTATAAGGACCATAAAAGTCAATTATGGTGACTTAAGATAAGATTTGAAATAGTTAGAACCCTCAGGTTATTACAACTCTATAAAAAAAAGGGATAGTGTTTCTATAGATACCAATCTAGGTCATGATGTTATATGAGTAGTTGTAGATAGATTAATTAAGTCAATTCATAAAGATTATTAGAGACCCAAGGTTTATCTTTAGGGTTGGGAATCATTACAGACAATTGAGAAATAAGAATATTCCTATGGTTAAAGTTTTGTAGCAAGGATCGAAGGCAAGGATTGAATATGAAAGAGGTTACGTGAAAGCAGAGGAATATTTTAATAGTACCCAAAAAAATTTAGGAAATACTAGATAGAAATTTTGAGGAAAAAATTTTTATAAGAGGAAAAGAATGTAACATCCCTAAAAAATAATAAAAAATAAATATAAGTATATAATATATGATAACCTCAAAAATAAAAATACAATGTTTTTAGATGAAGTTATTCAAATAGAGTTTATTCTATTCGAATAAATGGATGACTGCAAGCATATATATATATCATAATAGAAAGTATTATTTGAATAAAATAAAGTTATTTGAATAAAAGCTTCTGTTGAGCAAAAAATAAAGGAAGAAGTAAGTCATCTTATTCGAATAACATTTCTTCTATTCGAATAAATAGGCTATTGAGAAAACATATACAGAGTGAGTTATTCGAATAACATAGCAAATATCAAAAAAATGGGAAGTACAAATTCAGCCCTGTTCTTCCTTGTTCAACTAGTTTTAATGGAACCAAAACAAGCGCATGAAGTAAGCATGGTGATATCATCAAGAGCCAAGTGTCAACTTGGATTTGAAAACAATAACTAAAAGAAACAAGTGTCACCAAAATAAAGGGTGAAAGACCAAGCTTATGGAACAAGCATAGACAAGTGGCATGAAGGGAACTTTTGGAAGACTTGGAACTTGGAAAGCAATAATGACAAGGGAATAGATGGATGAAGAAAGTGCTAAAAATATGAAGCACAACTAAGGCTAAGGATAGGTGTCCCAAACATTAATTGAAGGTGATATATGCATAGTGAAATAAGCATGAACAAGTGTCGTTTTGAGTCACGACTAAGGAAGGGAAATAATGATTAGTGGTGAAAGGTGTTAATCCTGGATTGGAAGCCATAAAACAGAAGGCAAGAAGACATAAATTGCATGAAGAAAATCTAGAATCCTAGCTTACACAATGAAGCACACAAAGACAAGTGTTCACTTTGGAATAAATATCAAGCAAGAAACCTTGATTACATAGGAAGAGTTTGAGAAGACTTAAACCATCTTAAGACACCTAGCACCCTTCAAACGTAAAGCAGCCTATTTGTGGCTCTATAAATACCTAATCAGCCCCTCATTTGTAACATCCTAATACTGTAAACCCGATATATGCACTATATACAAGGCAAATAGTACCAGTTATGTCACTTCTAGCTTAACTCAACTAACTAAACACATATCATTCATACACAATGAGTAAATATGGAGAGTCTGGACAATAAAAAGTCATATATGTACATCATCAGTCTCTTAAGGCAAATTGTAATACATACTTTTAGAAACTCAAGGTAGGAGGAAATAAATATATGACATAATTATTGCAAGAAACAAAATAACTACGATAGTTCTTTTGCTTCCTCTACTTCCCTTACCTATACCTGGATTTACATGGAAACATAAATGGGGTGAGAAATCATAATTTCTCAGTATATGCAATTCCAAAACTAACAGTTAATTATTTAACATCAAATAACCAACTGAGCGCATAAGATTAAGCCTGCAACAGATAATTGAGCCCCTGCTCAAACACTATTAGAATATATACATACCCTATGTAACATTCACAACGCAAGCTATAATCCTATCTCACGCTAATATCAACTAATCAATGATATCAGACAATTGCCCATACAATCGTGAGATATCATCGAGCAAGCAACCAACAAGCAAATTGATTAAACCATGACAAATGCCTATACAAGTGTCAACCGTGCAATGCTTTATGTTATGAAGTATGATTACACTCAAACAAAGTTCACGTATTATGGATGTACAATGCTAATGCAGGTTTTAAAGTTGAAAACACAAGCTATTTATTTATTTTCCCCATGAACCATATTCTTTGTATATACAAAGTAGGATAGGCATTCCCGCCTTGACACTACCTGGTGATGTGTGGACTAGTTTCCCTCACAAAAGTAAGAGTATCGACACCAACTATATACATCGATAACCCTGACCATACAAGCAAATCCGCAAGGAGAATTCAAATCCCACACCTCGTTCACAGGTCATATGGTTGTGCACACCATCTAAGGTTACAATACATAGGAAAACAAGCAAATATCATGTTTGAAGATAAGATATGCAACGTGTTTCGCAAAATGCAAACATTTATCACTAGGTTCTTTCTAACTAAGTGACTATGAAAAACTAGCAAACTTCTCACCTAAGCTCACTTACCGCTTAAGGAGCAAAGTCATGTTTTTAGTACTTCCTATACCTCAACCTTGTCTCTTAAGCGAGTAAAATGTCATTCATGCATCTTCGACTCTACTTTCCACACAAAGAAGCAACCTATGCATGACAACATAACTAACAAGGTAAGCACACTTAGCTTACAATACCTAATACCTCACTTCATCACTTCACAAGTGATTCATAAGGCAACCTGCTGTTGCTCAAGATTATATAGGTATTGACCTATGGCATTCTACTTCTCAAAGAATGCCTAGGAATTCAAAAATCCTATCACAAGGTTCACCTTAACCAAGTAAAAAGCTCTAAATAGAATACTTGATCCCTTGGCTTAACTTTATCATTAAAGGAACCAACTCATGTTTCTAGCATATTCTTAAGTTCAACCTTTAAGAATAAGAAAACATACACCAACTATGCATCTTAAACTCAACTTTAACCCTAAGGAGTAAACTATGTATAACGATATGCATACTATACTAAACAAACCCAAACTAGTTGTTTCTAGTACACTGTGTCTTAACTTCTCAAAGTCCTTCACATAAGGTAAGTGATTATTCTTTCCAAGAACTATCATTAGTTGTGTCTCAACACTAATGATTTTGTATCTAGAACCCTACATCATCACTTCATAAGTGGATCCAAAGTCAACCTCACGTTGAACAAGGTTCTAAACACTTACTTATTGCATTTCAACACACTTGAATGCTCAAGATTCCCAAGATTATTCTATAGCATTCCATCACACTTTGAATGTCTAAGAATTTTTCAAACTTTACATATATGCAAGTTGATAATTCTCTCTAAAAAATATCCCAAAAAGTGCCTCAATACACCCTAAAGGACTTGCACAAATGATCCCAACAAGTGGGGAATTGAATTAGCATCACAATGCTAAAATCAAGACTTGCCTTGTCTCGGGCGCTTAAGAGCATAAAGGCAGAGCGCTTGAGCTCACACGCACCATAGCATGTTCTTTTGGGTAGCATGCACTTGAGTGCGCATGGCAGAGTGCTTGAGCGCTGAGCGCCCAGCAACATTTGCTGCATAATTTTGCAGCAATGGAGCATTGTTCCATTAGCTCAAACTCGAGATTTGATCTCTTCAAATCTGTTTCTTGGTGATTTTAAGTCCCAAACAAGTTTACAAACATGAAGGAAACATAAAACACTAATTGATTTAACCAAAAATGGATCAAAACACCAAATCACTCATCTAAACCCCTAAAATCAACAAATAGAGCATTTTATGTTCAAAATGAAGATTTTCAGTTTCTAATCCAAACTCTTGACATGAATAAGTCATAAGAACCATTTAAAACTTATCCAAGTAAGAAAAACACTTAAAACACTTCAAGAACTCAATTTGGCATATTAGGTTTCAAATAACCTCTAAGTATGGAAACTAAGAAAAACATGAAGTTTAAGTATCAAAAACCCCTACCTCTTGTAGTTAAGATGAAGATCTTGAAGCCTTTACCTTGCTCTTAGATCCTCCTTCAAGCTTGATCCTTGGTCCTCTAGCTTTTCCCCCTCTTTTATCCTTCTCCCCCATGGTTCCCTTCTCCTTTTCTCTTTTCTGTTTCTGTTTTCCTCTCTCTGTCGTGGGAGAAATGAAGAAAAGAAGTCACAACTGGCTTTTTATAGCCAATTACTAAAAGGTACCAAAAATCCTGATCTACTAAGAACATTAAGATTCCACCAAATCCAGATTCATAACTTCCAATAGACTTAAAATAAATCATGAGATTCATTAAAAATCTTGTTGCACCATTATCACATTTTTCTATTTCTGTGACTAGCCAATCCGATATTAAAACACACACAATATGCTTAAAAATATCAAACTAACTCTGATTATCCTCAGATTTTAACTGTAGCACAGTTCGCACATTTGTGACCCAGAAATAAAGTCTCCACATTTATTTCCACTAACTGAGCAGTTTAAGCCATTTACGAACTAATAACAATTATTTTTCATAAATAATATTACAACAGAGTGACTAAACATGCTCAAATAGTCACAAAATTAAGCAGACATGTTAAGTAGGTATTAGGCTACCTCTATATCCATATACAAGCCTAACAAGTTTTCCAGGATGTTATATTTCTCCCCTCAATTTTAAGAATTTTGTCCTCAAAATTCAGAATACCACATATCAAAAACGATATCACACTCGAAAGGATCACATCTTTCCTTAATGACACCTTACTAAACTTAAACACAAAGTAACAACTCAGTTTGCATAACACCTATAAGATTCTTTTGAAGAGTTCCCAACAAAAGGCAAATGCAAAAGAATATCTTGCATTGGGTTAGAAGATAAAGTATTTAATGTTCTAACTAGAGTATACACCCTTCCTAAAGCTTGCGGCCTAGGATCGAGCTTAACTCCTTGCTTCTATGAACACCTCCTACCATAAAGTTTAAGTGGAGTTGACCATAGCTCGGGATATTAGACTCTACACTAAGATACTTCTGTGTTAACTATACTCCACAATTTCAAATTAACCAATAAACCTAGAAAAGGTTTAACGTGGTTACAACACTAAGCCTAAACCATAAGCTTACCAAAAGATTTAACATGATTATTGCATAAGATATACCCAGAATAGTGAGCATCACTCCAAGAGGCTTTCGTGTTACATTACACCTAAAAGTTTAACTAAGTGTCAAATATTCTTAAACAAACCTAACCACCAAGATTGACCATTGGACTCATCTCGGAAAGCTATACGAGCAAATTGCTAAGTGTAAAATGAATACTAGGATCAAGCATTGGACCCATCTTGCCATTGCGAAAACAAAAATATGCAAAGTATAAAAGAGTCACCGAGATCGAGCGTTGGACTCATCTCAGTGAAGAAAAAGAAAAAATAGCAAAAGTATGAAGAAAAATGGAGTATTCAAATAAATTAAAAAGATGCCTAAGGTTAGGACTTGTCTATATACAATAATGAAACTCTATGCAGGGGGAAATAAAATGAAAAGCAAGAAAGGTTGTGGTCAAGCATCCTCCTCTAGGGTCACCTCTTCCACCTCGGCCTCTGTGGTCTTCTTCTCTCCTTGCCAGCCTTCTAAAGTGCACCTTCCTTTTCTCCATCATCAGCCCTCTGAGTAACTTGGTTGATGGAAGCAGTTGCGAGGGAAGCAACATCAATAATTTGGCCATCTCAGACAAGCTTCATCGAACTAATCCCTTCTTCAATAAGGTCCAAGTTCAGGAGACAGAGTTGGGTAAAGGCATTTGCAAATGACTCATCCACAGACTTTGACTAATCATCTTCAAGTTCTATGATTTTTTTATTTAAGCTTCGGTCTGATGGAGAAGTAAATTCTCAGCTTAAACACCGACAAGGGTAGACTTAGTGGAGGAAATATATTCTTTCAATAAGTTCTCTTGAGCTACCGTACCCGCGAGCTAGCCCGAAGTGTGTTTACCTTGGCAGCCTGAGCCCGGAGAGTATTCACCTTGGCGGCATCCTAGGTAAGGTGGGTAATCCTAGCCTGGAGCTTGGTGATATTGGCTCCATGCAACTTAAGCTCTTTATTTACTTGAGCGAACTGCCCATCCTTTTGGGAGACAATTAGCTCAAGATTTTGTTTCTTACCCCAATGGGCATTGGGCTCTCTCTCCAAGCCTTGAGCCTCTTAAACAAACTCAAAGGCTCCTTCTAGAAATTGAAGGACTGCAGCTTTGTGCAGACACTGGATTAGAGCATCTTAGAGGAGCTCCACCATGTCACGCTTAATGAGCATATCGGCATTAACAATAGATAATAAGGTGTTACCAATGATCCTTGTAGGATCAACCTTATTGGTCTATACTGTGCAAATGAGAAGTGTAGTGGAGCACCCTATGAGATAGCCGACGCCGGACTAGTTAGAACCGAAGGAGCAACTTCAACAACCAGCCTCTTGCCCCTTTGGTCCCTCCAATTTTTTGCCTTCCTCTTCCGAGGCTGTTGTGGTTATGTTGGTAAATTGAGATTTGCTTCTTGAACCTCAGGAAGAGGTGGAGGAGTTGTGGTGTACTGTTTCTGAACAAAAAGTAATTGAAAGGATAATGCTCAAAATGTTCGAAATTGAAATCATGTGTAATGATTCAGAAGGACACTCAAGCTGGACCATGGACCTTCTTCAGAATATCATGGTAAACTGTGATACAGATCTTGGTTCCAAACTTGATCACGTTGGACAGACCCCAACAAATCTGTATGGGGGTAACCTACTACGTATCCTAGATAGCAATATGATGACTTAAGTAGAGTGATCTATTTCGGATCCCAACCTTACTTATTAACACTAGAGGCATACTACGAAATATCTTGAACCTCGGCCCTTAGGAAAAAACATCTCGAGATCTAGAATTTTCACATGACTTGGATCCCTTTGTCCTATGCATGTCATGCACTCCTCTTGAACTTGGATATCTTGACACTTAGTTGCTGCATTTAAGCCCCCAGTTGGGGGCAATTGTTCTAAACTGAGTTTTGGGTTAACAGTTTAGGAGCAACCTGACCCACCAAAATAGTACATTAGATATTTATGGGCGCTACTAGATAAGTACATCTGTCTATTTATGAAGAACAAATCTCTCACAGAATCTCTCATAGATATAAACACTAATTATACCCCACATAAATAGGAAAATTAGTTATAATAGATAGCAATCTCATGGATTCTATTCCTAAATAACAACATTCAATTTAGATTGAATTACGATTCTTAACACCCAATACATTCCTATAAATACCCGGCAAGGTTTCAAAGTTATGCATCTAATCTAATTCTACATACTACCATCATTATGCAAGGTCTAACTATAACGTTGGAGTGCCCACATCCTCGCACCACCGCTACTGTTGCTATGCCACGGAGGTTTCCACCTTCAACCACCGACTCAGGTAACCCTCTGAACTCTGTTCAGAACATTTTTCAAGTTTTAACCATAGTATGTTAAAAGGTTTTGACTAGTTTAATGGATAATTAATCACATAATTGATTTCGTTTTCTAACTTGAATTGCCTATAAATGATATGTTAGGAAGTATAATGTATCAAGGATTGAACCAGTAAATTAGTGCGAATCGACAATGAGACCTATAATGCTTGATGAATCATAAAAAATTTTGAGACGAAAATGATATGATATATAATTGTCAAATAAAAATTTTCAATATATAGTATTAAATAATTAATTAAGGAACCAATGTATATTGGTCCAAGTAAAAGAGGTTTGGAGCCCTTAAGCATATGGTCTTAGGTTCGATTTCGGAACTTATGTATTTGGAAATAACAGTATTGGGAGGAGTCACTACTTAGGCACCTGACCGTACTTGGAAAATTAGTTTCTCACCTATCATGTGAGAAATATTCTAGAAAATAAAAAAATAATTAATTAAGGGATGAAAAGTAAAATTTTTTGTAGTAAAGTTTAAGATTTAATTGTGATACACTGTTAGTGCTAAAGGTTTTTTACACTATCAACTAATCATGCATTGTCATATCATTAAAAATATTTGACTGTCATAACAACTACCTTAAAAGTCACTCATGTGGTAATGTATGATTAGTTAATAGTGTAAAAAACTTTATACTGACAATACATCAAAATTAAACTCTAAATTTTATGCATCATTTTCTTTTTGAATTTCTATATTTGTGAAATGAAAAGAAATAAGCTTTTATATAAATTAATTACTAAAAATCACATTAAATTATGAAAATATCACCACAAATTAAAATTGGTTCAACAAAGACTTCATTAGATTTGTACATTCACATATTAGAAGTATTAGTATCAAATCCTACCTTAGTTAACCCTTGGATTACAGAGAAGAAAACCTTATTCTATTATAAAGTCAATTCAAATATATTAGTATCAAATCCTAGTTCTTTGTTATAGGTTAGTTTAATGCATTTTTTAGTAATGAACTTATATATAAAGCATAATTCATTTTAATGAACAAATATAATAAAAGACAACGCATAAAATCCATCACCTTTTGTCACTATACTTTTGGTTACATTTTTATCCCACAGCTATATTATTTCATTTTCACTACAATGCTTTTCAAAATTCACGAAATGTGGTACAACCACCTATTCGTTTGAAATCTTAAGTGGGAGTAGTGCAGTGTCAATTGTGCATTTTATGTCACATTATAATGTCATGTCAGCAATCTTCTATAACATTTCTATTGGTGGATTGAATGAATTTGATGAAATTTGTAAAGATTTAAAAATAAAATAAAATTTCAATGAATTGGGACATTAATTTTATATATATATAGTTATTTTCAAGAAGTCATAAACTTTAACTTTTGTACTGTTATTGTCAGAAAAAAAATTATACCGTCGTTATAAAAAAAAAAAAAAGGAAGGATTATTATCAAGTAAGTGTTTTCATGAAAAGTTTTGCAAATTATGATACATGAGCTATTCTCTGTTTTTTAACGTTTGTTAATTAGACTTTAACAGACGATTGACAGTATCATTATGACATGTTATTCGTTAATGTATATTTGTAACAAATCGCATGTTAAAAATAGCACAGCTCCAAAAGGAAAAAACCTAATGCATTTATGCTATATGTGATTCAATGTAGGTAACATATTAAATGAGATAAATAATTTTTTGTTAGAGTGACAAATGAATCTTGATTATTAAATGTAACAAATCGTAAATATCAAAATGTAAAGTTATGTGATTTTTTAAAAGCGATAATGTCTACTTTAAACAACTTTTTTTTTACAAGTACTTTAAGCAACTTTTAATTAGGAGTATAAATTAGTTTGGATAATCTGATCAATTTGATCAATCTGAACCAAATTAATTAAATTAGTTCTATTTGATTTGAGTATATTAATTAGTTCGGGTAAAATTCGAACAAATTAAAGCTTAATTGATTTGGTTCTTAGATTTAAAATTTTAAAATCAAACTAAATCAAATTATATATTTATATATTTTATTATTTTTAAATTTATGCTACTAAAGTATGTTTTGGCTACTACTTACTTTTTTTTTTCTTTTTGTAATACTTTCTCAGTTCTCAACCCCTAAAACATCGTCTTCGTCTAACATAGAAGGCTAGAAAACTCCTCTGCCAAAACGTTCGGTTCTGTTCACCAGCATCGTAACTCACCGGTACTGCAGCTCACCATAGGTTCTACTCTACCACAACTCAGGCCAGATCTGCTCCGCCACATTTTGGGCTGCGTCATTCGTCCAACGCAAAAAGCTAGAAAACTCCTTTGCTAAAACGTTCGATTCTGTTCACCGGTGCTGTAGCTCACCGACCACAAAGGTGAAACAGTGGTTCTCTTCTGCTTACTTTTGAATTTGACGTTTAAAAAGAATGGAAGATGACATTTATGTTAATGTTCTCCATTTTTCTTTTTTTTTTCCTGAATTAACATTTCTTTTTTATCCACCAAAAAATTGACTCCTTTCTATCACTTTGGTGAGAGGTGATATGTCTCCTACCTCGCTTACCCTTTCTTTCCTTTGCAGGCAAGGATAGTTCACCTTGATAAAAATCATGGAGATCCTAGGACTGTAGAAAATTTTTAAGTATTATGGACCCGTGTTTTGGTTTCATAGTACTTCATGATATTAGTGAATTTTTACTAACAAACTTATTTACTTATTTCTTACAATTAGAGATTTAGTTCTATCTAAAAGAGACACTAGTGTTTTAACTCTATTAATAATAATTAGTCATGGTATGCATAATTACTAATTTTCTAACTTATTTCATCATCAGTTTCTTAAATAAGTTGGTTAGATTATAAAATCAACTCTAGTCAATATTAGGCATAGTATATATTAAAAAATTAAAAAATTAGCAATTGTTTGGTGACATCACTAGCTCATTCAGCAATTGTCTGAGTTTGTAAAATTTGTTTTTGGCCAAGAATATGCTATCAAGTGCTATTCCAAAAACTCTTGGAGATGTGAGCGGCTTGGAAACTTTGGATCTTTCCTCCAACCAACTCTCTGGATCCATTCTTATTGAACTTCAAAATCTACATGTCATTCAGCTTTTGAACCTCCCTTATAATGATTTAGAAGGAACCATTCCTAGTGGTGAAATTTTTCAAAATCTCTCTGCTGTCCATTTAGAAGACAATAAAAAATTTTGCTTGCATTTTGCATGTAAGCCTCATGGCCATGCATGGAAGAAGGCATGTTAAACATTACATCATCATAACCACAGTGGTAACCTGATATTATGTCTGACAATTTGCTTGCTACTATACATAAAGAACAAAAAAAGTGAAGGTAACAACAACAATATCATCTAAACTTGGAAGCTTGGAAATGATTAATTGACTTTAAATGTTCTAATGTTGACTTTAAAAATAATGAATTTATAGCTCTGATTTATGAGTACTTATGTAATGGGAGCTTGGAATATTGGATTATGAAAAAGAGAAAACATGCAAACGAAAATGGGTTGAACCCTATGGAGAGTCTGAATATAGATATTGATGCTGCTTGTGCATTGGATTACCTTCACAATGATAGTGAACTTCATATTTTGCATTATGATTTGAAACCCAACAACGTTCTCTTGGATGAAAATATGACTGCAAAGGTTGGAAACTTTGAATTCGCTAGGTTGCTGATTCAAAGTTCAACTAATCAAGTCTCCATTAGCTCCACTCATGTCCTTAGGGATTCAATTGGTTACATATATACCTCCAGGTTAGTAACCTCACAACTTCCTCTTAATTGAATAGTAGTAGTATACAACTTGTTAAGTTAAATCTCTCTTAAAGAATTTTTTAACTTATTCAAATATAATTTCTTAATACAAATATCAATATGTTTCTTTGTTCCCTCTTTATGAACCTTTTAATACACATTTTGAAATATAAAATAATTATTAGTGTTCAAATCAATAAGTTTGACTCTATTTCTAGAAATTTTTTCTTAAGTTTATTATGTATTTTTTTTGTTATGAAAAGTTAATTATTTAACTGATTTTTGTATTAAAAAATTGGTCAACCCGATCACCCGAACTAAATCAATCCATAGATGTTTGATTCGGTTTGATTCAGATTTGACTATCAAAAAATACAAAAATCGAACCAATTAATTTTGATTAGTTCGGATTTATTTTAACTGAAGAACCAAACCAAACTACTCACTTAAACCCCTACTTCTAATTATTGAATCTTATATATTAAATTAGTTCTTTCACCTCGCATAATTAATCACGCATCTCACTCGGTTAAAGGTTCGGTCAAGTAAAAATTCCTTAACGTCAAATCACCGAGAATTGTCTCTCAAAATTCCATGATTTTAGTAAGATGGCCTATTTGTTACTATACTAAACATGTAGGCCAGTCCAGGGACGGATTGAAGGAGGCTTGCCTGACGGGCTATGCTCCCTCCAGAAAAAAAATAAAAAAGTTATTTTATTAGATGTTTATAATGTAAAATAAAAGTTAAAGTCTGAAAAATAAAGCTTAAAAAATAAAGTCTAAAAAACAAAATTAAAAGTCTAAAATCCTAAAAATAAAGTTATCTTATAACAAGCATTAACATCAAGAAGTTATTTTGTTAAAAGGTTTAAAAAAAGATAAGTGAAGCCCATCAATTTTATGTGGACTTTTGCAATTAGACTGCTGCTAGCACTACGTAATTAAAATCTTATAACTACAAGAAAGTATTTTTAAATTATAAAAAAAAATTATTCATTTTTTTATTTGTCTCACCATCTTTTAGACTCTCACTCAGCATAGCACAGGCAGATGAGGATCAAGACATAACTCTTTATTTATTCTCTGTGTTTCTTTTAATTAATTTTATTGTCCATTTATGACTTACAAAAGGAGTATGTGAGTCATGAGTAGAGAAGTCGTAACTGTACAATAAGGACTCATTGACCCAGCAAGTTCAATTTGAGGGAGCTGAGTCCCAAGCAGAAGAAACATCTCGTCTTTCTAACTTTGTTGTAAGTCTCCATATTTTATTTCTTGAGATCTTCATCGATTTAGTATTTTATTAAAATTATGCCTCTAGCTTTCTTATGTTTTAATTCTTCCGTTTTGGTTTGGTGTTTTGCTAATTTACCTTTATTTTTACTTTTAATTTCTGTTCATTGGTTTGAGTTAATCTCATGTCTTGTTGTTAATTTTTTTTATCTATATCTAATGTGTCTAATATCAATTTGTACTTTTTAATTGTCTTTTTATTGATAAATACTATAATATAATTTAATAATGTGATTAATAAATTTTGGCTTTTCCATTAAATATTTTTTGGATTCATCCCTCGGTAGTCAAAATGAATATGAAATCCTAAGAAAAGTTTGTCAAATTATCGAATTGTGATTGAATGATAGTGGCTTAAATTGCGCTAACCTTTTTTATTATTTCAAATGCAACAATTAATTGAAAAAATATCGAGGAAAGTTATTTGATTAATTTTCATTTGGTAAAATTTCATTAATTCTCATTTAATTCTTATTTTACCAAATGAAAATTAATCAAGTAATCATAAAGTATGTCACCAGACAAGGGAAAAAAAAATATCATTACGCTTTAAATTATTGAATGATGGATAGATCTCATGTAATTTGCTAGCCAAGTATGGAGATGGACAACCACACACAAAACTTGAAAAACTTTTTATTTTGTATAGCTTGTTAAACTAGCTGTAACATACAGACGCAGACAAATATACAAATGAAATAAAATGGTGTTTAAAATGTGCCCATTAGTTCCGTTAATAAAGTTCTTTGCAAGTTACGCAAAGACCTGACATTAAATTTCACATTTATTTTTCACTCTTCTCAGGTATAATGTGTGTTCCTATGTATGAGTGTGTTGTATTGGCATGTGTAAGTTGAAATTTCTAGAGTTCATAAGTCTAAGTATCTATTAAAAAAATGGTGCTTACATGTAAACATTCTCATCTGTATGAAAGTTGACAAAAACCTACTAGTATTCATTCACATATTAGGGTTTTGAGGCAGCGGGAAAAGAAGACAGGCAAAGGGAAGAAAGAGCTGACTAAGAGAAACGGCGGAATAATGTTACGCGACCGACATATATTTCCTTTCTCCTCAAAAGGAGAGCAAAAGTATGCAAAAGGGTTATGGGGACGGTACAATAACTACAACATGCGTGTTTGCTTGTGTTAAATCCAAGAAAATATATAGACTCGGAGAGAGAGAGAGAGAGTGTGTATGTGGCTATGCGCTGCGCAGCACATGCTTGCTGCTTGTCTGCAAGCACCCTTGGCTGTGTGCTTGAGAGTGTTTACGTGCAATTCGAGGAGTTGCTATAGAAGCAGAGAAAGCTTACCAAAATGAAAGTAATATGTACGGGGTAATTGTAAAGGAATAATATTATTCGTAAATTATTTAAATGTTTGACAAACGTTGTTTGTTTAATTAAATAAATTTTAATTTGATTATCTAAATGAAACAAATTTAAATTTCATAAATTTTAATATTAAAAAATATATATGTGTATATATATTACTTATTTATTATGTATAAGTAGTATAAATTAAATGAAAAAATTAAACTTTTAAATAAGAAAAATTATAAATAATAATTTATTTATTGTCAGGGAGAGATTGAAGGGAGGCATACATGAGTCACCACTCCTAAAAAATAAAAAAATATTTTATTAGATACTTTTAATGTGGTATAAATGTTAAAATCTAAAAAATAAAGTCTATTTGATAATAAACGTTAATATTAAGAAATTATTTTGTTAAAAAGCTTAAAAAGAACATAAGTGAGATCCACCATTCTCATCTTCAAGTGGGTTTTGGCAGCTAAGTTACTGTTAATAAGAAAATATTTTTAAATTATAAAAAAAGGACCATTCGCCTTTCAATTTGTTTCATCATCTTTCAAGCTCCCACACAGCACATGTAGCACAGACGCATAAGAATTAAGACATAACTATTCATTCATTCTCTCTATTTCACTTAATCAATTTTATTGTCTACTTATGACCCTAAAGGGAGTGGCTGAGCCATGACCAGAGATGTCGTAGTCATACAGCAGGGACTCATCGACTCAACAAGTTCAATTAGAAGAAGCTGAGTCTCAAGTACAAGAAACATCTTGCCTTCCTAACTTTGTTATATAAGTCTCAATATCTTATTTCTTAAGATCTTCATCTATCTAGTATTTTATTAAAATTATGCCTTCAATCTCATGTTTTAATTCTTCATTTTTTGTTTGATGTTTTGCTAATTGACCTCTATTTTTTTCTTTTAATTTCTTTTCATTAGTTCAAGTTAATCTCATGTCTTATTATTAATTTTTTTTATCTATGTCTAATATGCCTATTATAAATTTGTACTTTCTAATTATCTTTTTATTGGTTGATACTATGATATAATTTGATAATGTAATTCATAAGTTTTGACTCCTCCATTAAATATTTTTCAGATTTGTCCCTATTTATTGTTCTTTTTTATTAATTTTTTATTTATTATTACTAACTAAAAGCTTCTATAAGAATGTTATGATTCCTTTATGTAGTGGATTATGAATAGAAAAAAAAATATTTCTATTATTTATATTTTTATTCTATTTTTTAACATAAAGATATTTATTAAATATTAAATTAATAAAATTAAATATTTTAAAAAGTGATCTGATAAAAGAAAAAAAAAAGTTATAAACAAGCTAAATAAGCTAAACTCTTGCTTCATATTTTTAAACATACTGAGTTCAAGTTTTAAATTTAGCTTATTTGAATAAATAAGCCAAGTTTGAATTTTTTTTCCACAAATCAAGTTTAAACTTTAAGTTCTCAAATTGACTCGACTCATTTATACCTCTAATAATATATATTATATATGATAATGACACTCACTATATAGTTACTACTAAATTTTGACACATTAAAGATGTTAAGAATATTGTAGCTCACGTTGTTTGAAAAAAAATTGAACATTTAATTATTATTTTTGTAAAAAAGACTACTTTTAATTAGAAGTTAACCTTAGCCTCTTATGTATAAACGTAACCGTAAGGATTATTCATTTATATATGTTACACAAAATTTGAGAAAGAATAGATAGAATGAACTCATGGACGAGAATCTAACCGTGAGAGACACTTCGATACAAACACGAAGGGAATAGAGAGAGGGAGAGAAAGACAGTACTGAGGTACAAGCATAACAACACAAGAGTGCAACTGCAGACACAGGCATTACAGATATAGTGCACAAAACCAAGAGAACGGGGCCAGTAAAATCTGACATCAGGATTCCCACATTTGCTGCTTCCAACACTCTATATACGATAACAACTCTTATATTTTTATCTTAAATAGTACATACATTCCTTCTCATACTTCATTTAATACTATTTATTATACATATTTTTTTCTATCACTTTCTCTCACTTAATCACACCATCAAAACAAGTGTGAACAGTCTTACACCCTTAAAAAAGGGTGTAAGACAAACATTTTCCATACGATAGAGCTTCCAACCTCTCACCATTTTTAATCCCTGCTTTTCTTAAGCCCTTCTTAACCGTCTACCAATTTCTACATAAAAGGAAACCCGACCCAACAAAATCGAAGCCTAGCTAATTTTGCAGCCTTTTCTAGAACCAGTCTCTTCTCTCATCTCATCACTCTCCAAACACTCCAACTCTTCCTTTTTGACTACCTCAGAGTTTCTCCCCCATCTTCTTTCTCTCTCTCTTTACACAGAATGCATGAAGTGTTGCTTCGTGCATTTGAAACATGGGCATATGGGTGTTAGTTGTAAGTATTAACATTTAATATTCTGTAACTTTTCACTTAATTAAGAAAAGCTATTTCCATGAACCATGTGAAATATATGTATAATTTGAATTATTTAAAAAATTATAATGGTAAGATTTCAACTTAAAACTAATTAGTATCAAATGGAGTAGTCCAACAGGTATATAAGCTGTATCTTTGACTCTGATACCATATAAGATTCTAATTTAAAACTAATTGGTATCAAGTAAAGTAGCTCAACAAGTATTTAAACTGCACCTAAAAGATTGAGACGAGCAATGTGAGACTCTTAGTATTGTGATATTCGAACCTAAAACTAATTGATATCAAGTGAAGTGACCTAATAGGTATATAAACTGCACCCGGAAGATTGAGGTAAGCGATGTAGGACTTTAACACCCCCTTCACAGATGCATAGCCGGAATAGGCGAGCCTAGCAGAATAGACGATAGATATGAGCCTAGCAGAATAGGCAACAAAGATAGCCTAACGGAATAGGCGACAGATATGAGATTTTGACTCTGATGTCATGTGAGATTCTAACCTAAAACTAATTAGTATCAAGTAGAGTGGTCCAATAAGTATATAAACAACACTCAGAAGATTAAGGCAGACTATGTGTAACTCTAACATTGATCATGATTATTTTTAGGAATGATTGTAATTGATTTAGTATATAATTATACTTTATTATTTTCCTCTCATGTACAGCAGCCTTGTTGTATAAATAGGGGCTAATCCTCCTGCATACATTCATTCAAAAATATACACAAATTTATTAATATTTATCTCCAGATTTCTATTTCTAACTTGGTATCAAAGAGTCTAAGCTCTCGGTCCAATCCCAAATTCCAGACTCTAGACTCTAGACTCTATCCTAGATTCTAGACTCCGTTTCAAATTTCATCCTAGATTCTAGACTTAGTTTCAGAAACTGTTCTAGATTTTTGTTCAGACATTACTCCAGACTTCCATTCAGACATCATTCTAGACCTCCAGACACCGTTTCAGATATCCGCTAAGACACCGTTACAGATCCCTGAAATACCTCACTGCTACCATTTATGGTTCACCACTCCCCAGACCTCCATTCTTGACACCGCCGAAACTGTTGGAACTGTCGTCCACCGATCTACCAGCCACAAAAACTTCACCTCCAACTGTCTTCGCACACGCCGTCACGTGCCACCTTCTCCTTATGTGCGTGTGTCTCACGCGCTAGATCCAGCAAAAGTGATTTGCTAACTCGCTACTAATTCTGTTGACCTGTGACCCGCTGACGTGGCGAAGGCGCTGATGTGGCCTGCTGACCTAGTTAATCTAGTTGATGTGTCATTCAATGTGCTGACAAGGCGGTGTTGACGTGGAACCAAACCTTTCCTAAGGTTTTCTAGTGAGATTTTCTCGTTTTTTAGGTTCTTTTTTGTCAATTCAGCTCCGAAAGTTCATTTTTGTGTTCTTCCTTGGTATAATGGAGAAACTAAACATTGCTCAATCTCCTTCAGTTGTTCTCACTGCCCCCAGATGTTGCAGATATTGTAAAGACCCAGGACAGTTGATTGAGAATTGTCCTACATGTCCTCCAAGGTCTAATCAGAACAGGTTTCAACCTCATCCTAGTTCTTCTAAGTTTGTACTTGTTACTACTGCTGCAATGGATCCCCAAGTTCTTCTGCCATACCTCAGGCTGCCTTTTCTACTAATGATTTCGTGTTCTTCCTTAAGCGTCTATTATCTAATTCTGGTAATACATCTGTTATATCAACCACACCAGGTAATACTAGATAGTACTTTGACTTTGCTTGCTATAACCATATGGCATCCACATCTCAATCCTATTCATCCTTATCTGTTAATGACATTGCATATTCTATACATACAGTTGATGGATCTTTTATGAATGTTAGTCATAAAGGTTATGTCTCTCTACCCACTCTTAGCTTACCTGATGCATATCTTATTCCCAAATTAAACTTCAATCTCATTTCTACTAGTCAACTATGTGACATTGGTTATGAAGTTATATTTTATTCTCCTGGTTGTCGTGTGCAGGATCCACGGATAGGACAAGTCATAGAGACTGGATGTAAAGTCGAAAGACTATTTGAGCTCACCAACCTTCATATTCCTATTGCCTCAAATCTTTGTGCAGCACCCACCTCGTCCTCATTCAACAGTGGCACCAACGTCTTGCTCATAGTTCTCTAGGAAAGCTACGTCCCCTCTTATCTAAAGGGGCTCTAGGTTCGATTAATAATGAGTCTTTTCATTACACTTCTTGCCAAACTACTAAACAATTTGCACTTTCCTTCAATAAAAGTACATCTATTTCTAAATCTCCTTTTAATCTTGTGCATTCTGATGAATGGGGGCTTACCCTCACACCAACTATGGGAGGTAATCGATATTTTGTAATATTTATTGATGATTTTTGTTGTTTTACTTAGATATATTTGTGAAAAATCATTCAGAATTTCCTCAAATTTACATTAATTTTGCTACTATGATCAGAACTCATTCCTCAAAAATAATTAAAGATTTTCATCATGATAATGCTTCTGAATATCGTGAGTAAAAAATTCTCACCTTTCTTGCTAAAAAAGGTTACATTCTCTGAGTTTTCTTGTCCCGGTACCTCTCAGCAAAATGGTTATGCTGAAAGAAAATATCATCATATCCTTGACTTTGTCCGAGCTATGCTCATCTCCTCCTCTTGTCCTGAACGTGCTTGGGGTGAAGTCGCTCTCACTGTTGTCTATATCATCAACCATCTTTCTTCTTCTATTCTAAGTAATGTATCTTTTTTTGAACGTCTCCACTATATTTCTCTAGATTACAACTCTTTTAAAGTTTTTTGTTGTGCTTGTTTTGTTCTCTTTCAACCCCATGGGTACACTACACTTGAGCCCTGAGCACGTCTCTGTTGCTTTTTGGTTATGACACTAAACATAAGGGTTATCACTGTTAGGATCCAATCTCTTAAAGCATTCGTATCTCCCTTTATGTTATCTTCTGGGAAGACACAATGTTCTCCTCACTCTAAAAGTTCAAGTCCTTCCTTTCTACTTTGACTTTTATTTTCACTAATCCCTTTGTTGATCTCTTTCCTAGTGATTCTAATGCAGGTTCCTCCATTAAGCTTCCAGTTACTTCTGATGTTCTAGTAACTCTTGATGACATTGTTCTAGATGTAGATCTTGCACTTGTCATTACACTCCCTCTTCCTTCTGATCGTCCAACTAAAGTAAGAACGCAACCTACTTATCTTCATGATTGTCATTGTTTTTCTATCAAGCTTCACTTACTTGAAACTCAGTCCTATTAAGAAGCCTCCACAAATCCTCATTGGCTGCATGCTATGCAAGAAGAGTTACAAGCTTAGGAGAACAGTAATAATTAGAACCTTGTTGATTCTCCTTCTGGTAAGGCACTTGTGAGATGTAAATAAGTGTTCAAGATCAAGACTCGTTCTGATGACTCTATTGAGCATTATAAGTCTCGTTTGGTTGCCAAAGGTTTCAATAAAGAATATGACATTGATTATGAGGAAACCTTTGTACCTGTTGCTCACATCACTTCATTTCGTACTCTTTTACTATTGTGGCCACTCAGAAATGGACTCTAAATCATATGGATGTGAAGAATGCCTTCCTTAATGGTGATTTGGGAGGAGAAGTTTATATGCGTCCGCCTCCTGATTACACTTGTCCACTAAATAAGGTTTGTTATCTTTGAAAGGCTTTATATGGTCTCAAACAAGCACCTCAAGTCTAGTTTGCCAAGTTTCATAGCACTATCAGTCAGTTTAATTTTTCCTCCAGTACCTATGATTCTGCTCTCTTTACTCATAAAACTGATAGAGGTACTATTATGTTACTTCTCTATGTTGATGATATGATTATTAATAGGGATGATACTACTGATATTACTGAGCTTAAACAGTTCTTAAGTCAGTATTTTGAGATGAAAGATTTGGACATCGCAGTTACTTTCTAAGTCTAAAAATCCTTTTTTCTACAAATGACATTTCTCTGTCTCAAGCTAAATATGTCTCGAATCTTATCTCTTGAGCTGGTCTCAATGACAGTCACACTAAATCCACTCCTTTAGAACCTAATGTTAAGTTTACACCTCCGGATGGTACTATACTTAATGATCCTACTCTCTGTCAGTAGTTGGTTGGCAATTTGATTTATCTTATTGTTATTCATTCAGACATTTCATATGTTGTTCATTTAGTCAGTCAATTTATGTCAACTCCGCGCACTACTCACTATGATGTTATTCTTCGTATTATTCGGTATATAAAAAAAATTCTGTTTCATGGGCTTTATTTCTCAACCAACTCCTCCTTGGTCTTCCAAGCTTATTCTGATGCTGATTGCGGTGGAGATTCCACTAATCGCCGATCCACCATTAGCTACTATATCTATCTTGGTGATACACTTATTTTATGGCAAAACAAGAAGCAAACTTTAACTGCATACTCCAGTACTGAAGCAGAGTATCAGACACTTGCTGACACCACATCTAAAATACTTTAGTTATGTTGGCTTCTTAAATACTTGGTATTTCTTAGTCCTTTCCCACTGCTCTTTACTATGATAATAGGAGTTCTATTCAGATTGCTCACTATGATGTTTTTCATGAATGCACCAAGCATATTGAGATTGACTGCCACTTCATTCGTCAACACATTCTTCGTGGTTCTCTTTGTTTCATTTCTATTGGCACTCTTGACCAGCTAGCTGATCTGTTCACCAAATCTCTTCTTCTATACCCACTTGAGTTTGAGGGGGGATGCTAGCATGATTGATTGATTATGATAGATCACTATTGATCATGATTGAGGTTATGATTGATTACGATTATTTTTTAAGGATGATTGTAATTAATTTAGTACATAATTATAATTTATTATTTTCTTTTCCTATACAGCAGTCTTCTTGTATAAATAGAGATTATTTCTCCTGTATACATTCATTCAGAAATATACACAAATTTATCAATATTTGTCTCCCTATTTCTGTTTCTAACTGTAATCAGGATGTTATTTATAATAACTTGAATAACAGTACGTATGAAGTGTGTGAATATATAAGTTTGGACAATTATATATGTTAGCATGATTAATTATAATTATGATTATGATTTTTTTTAGCAAAATGGCATGCAAGTGCATGATAATAGATAGAGAAATCTCAACTAGGTTGGCACCTCAAATCCTACCTATCATTTGTAGCACACCATAAATATATTAAAAAAATAAAATAAGGAAAACAAAAACCTGGGGGGACAAAAGCCAAAGCCCAAGCAAGGAGAAAACCTATCTAAACCTATAATTAGGAAGACAAAATCTATACCGATTAAAGTATTCACTAATGAATCTAGGAATTAAGTCCCACTAAGTGTAACACTTAGAATCCACCCAAAATTTGCCAATTTATCAGCACAAGAATTTCCTTCCCTATAAATATGAGAAACTACAAATTGCATACTCTTAGTAAGGTGAACACAATTTCTCCATATTGTCCTTAATTTCCAAGGGATCAATTCAAAATCAGAGAAAGCAGAAACCACTAATTGAGAATCACATTCTAACCATAGCATATGCCAGCCTTTTTTGTAAGCAACTTCAATGGCAATCATGACTGCAATAACCTTAGCATGAAGAGAGCAAGATAAGCCAATGAAGGAGGCAAAGCAACCAAAAACAGTAGCATTACTATCTCTGAAGATACCACCAGCAGCTGCAATGCCCGGAGAACCTCGAGCAGCTCCATCTGAGTTACATTTAACCTAACCACAAACTGGAGGAAACCAAATCACCTGCTTGATTGTAGGAGTTTTAGGAGAATGCCCTGTAACTCGAAGCAGCTTTAAAATAGAAAATTCCCCAATGGAAGAAGACATGACACCCTTTGATAAATTATGAGATATAGAAATAGAGGCAGACACCAAATTTACAGTTGTATTCATAGAGATGGATGTATTATCAAATCTATTTTTATTCCTACAGTACCAAATAATCCAAATTATGCTGATAAGCCTTGATAAAATCACATCTTTTAATTGAGAGCTCCAACTATGCTGACAGATTAAGAAAATTGATTGAAATAAGGATAAGTCAATAAGATAGTTTATAACGAAACAAAACCAATACCATATTGTTCTGGAAAACTTGCAATTAAGAAAAAGATGAGTAGAAGATTCATCAGATAAACCACATTGACTGCAAATAGAGACAATGATACAACATCTCTTTCTTAAATTATCATTTGTGGGCATTCTATTGTGAATGAGTCTCCAAGCAAGAAAAGGCCTAGAAGGGGGAATAAAAGCAGACCAAATCAATTTACTCTAGTAAACGGAAGACTTTGGAGGCTGTAAATGCAGGAAGGCATCTTTAATAGAAAGAGCACCAGAATTAGTGTCATTCCAAACTAGGCGATCCACATCATAGAAAAGGGGGATAGGGACCTGAACAATATCAGTAACTAAAGAGGGAAACTTATCAGCTAAAATAGGAGGAATTAGCCAAAAATTATCCTTAATGAAATTAGAAACCAAAGCCTGCAGAGAGTTATAAAGATGCGTAGGAGCATGAATAAGATCAACAATTGGCTCATTAAGTCATTTATCCTTCCAGAAATTAATAGACTTGCCATCACCTAGCTGCCAAGAACTATTAGATAAAACAATCTGAATATAAGTCTTTAATGCTGGCCAAATAGATGACTTGACATAATAAGCAATCTGAGTTCTTTGCTTAAAAAATCTAGCTCTAATTAAACTTGCCCACTGCAAGTTAGTAGACAACAATTCCCAAGAAAGTTTCAACATAGCAACTTCACTTATAGATCTTAGAGATTTTAAACCAAGACCACCTTCATTAAAAGGGGAGCAAATTATTTTCCAAGCAACCGTAACTACCTTTTTAACTAAAATATCTCCAGATCAAATGAAGTTTCTCATATATTTGTCTAATAATTTCAACAGACCAATAGGTCAAGCATACACATGGAAGCTATAGAGAAGCATTCCATGAATAATAGACTTAACAAGCTAAACCCTGCCCATGATGGATAGTAAAGATCCTTTCTAAGAAGCAAGTTTAGCTATAATTCTATCTGCAATAGGCTGTAAATGAATCTTCTTAGGCTTTCCTTTAAAAAGAGGCACACCAAGATAGTTAAAAAGTAGCTTCCCCATTGAAAAACCAAGAACAGTAGAAATTCTATCAATTCTGTTAGGAGAAAGATTTCCTGCAAAGAATTAACATTTATCATGACTTAAAATCTAATCGGAAGCTTAACCATAAGAGTGAAAGAGAGACATTAAAGTATCCAAATTATTCTTAGTTCCCTTACAAAAAAAATCATAATATCATCTGCGTAAAGAATATGACTTGGAGGAGGGAAACCTCTAGGACCTGACATTGTCACCAAAAGGCCAGAAGAAACCAAATAAGTAATGCTTCTACTAAGAACATCTTCAGCAAGGTAAAAAAGAAGAAGTGATAAAGGATCACCTTGCCTCACCCCTCTCTTGCAAGAAAAGAAACCAACAGAGTTACCATTATTTGAAAATGATAGTTTGGTAGAATTAAGAATTGTCTTAACCCAGCTGTAGAATTTTCCATCAAAACTAAAAGCCACTAGCACTTTGAGTAAGAAATTCCAATCCATAGTATCAAAAGCTTTTTTTATGTCAAATTTCAATGCAATATTACCACCAAAAGTTTTAGAATCAAGCATATTAATTGTCTCTAAAGCAGTACAAATACAGTCAGAGATCAGCCTGTCCTTTATAAACCCTCTTTGCTGATCTGAAATCACCTTGGGAGCAACTATTGCCAATCTGTCAGCAATAAATTTTGTGATGACTTTAAATTGATAATTAGCCAAAGCTATAGGCCTAAAATTTTCAATCTTATCTACACTAGGGAATTTAGGGATAAGCACCACTAAATTGGAGTTAAGATTAGGGAGCAGCCAATTTTGAGAAAAAAATTAAAGAATTGACAAACATCAGAACAACTATATCCCAGTATTTTTGATAGAAACATCCTCCAAATCCATCAGGACCTGGAGCACTACTCCCACACATCGAAAAAATAACAGTCTTGATTTCGTCAATGGAAGGCAAATTAGTCAACATAAGATTGTCTTGATCAAAAACCAAAGATGGAATTACTTGATCAATAATATCATTATCAACACAATTATTATTGAAAGCATATAAAGAGCTGTAAAATTGGAGGACATGTTGCTCAATGGCCTCCTCATCATCCAAAATAGAATCTCCACTTTTTAGAATAGACATTCTTTTAGAAGCATTCCTGATCTTAGCTACTCTATGAAAAAAAAGAAGTATTTCTGTCTCCATAAGTAAACCAATTAATCGTAGCTTTATCTTTCCAAAATTGTTCCTGATAAGACAAGGCTTGTTGTAGTTCAAATTGAGCTCTTTGCTCTTGAGCATGCAAATCATCAGAAAAATTAGAAATTGAAATTTGCACTTGGATTCTATTAACCTCAGCAATAGCATTCTCCATATTTAGATGAACATCCCCAAAAGTGTATTTATTCCAAGATCTCAAATCAGACTATAAAGCCTTAAGCTTCTGAGTAAGAACAAACATGGGGCAGTCAACAACAGGCCTACTCCAAACCTCAGCAATTAATCTATAACAGTCAAGATGGTCTATCCACATTTGCTAAAATTTAAAAGAAGAAAGTATAGATCTTGTACCTTTGTTGAGAAACAACAACAAGGGGTGATGATCAGATTGACTTTTAGTCAAAGTACAACAAGAAGAAGAATTTCAAAAGGAAAGCCAATCATTATTACAAATAACTATGTCCAACCTTTTTTCAATATTAGCCTTGCCTTTTCTGTTATTAGTCCAGGTGAATTCCACTCCTCTAGTAAGCAGATGAATTAAATGGCAGCTATCAGTCCAAGCCTTGAACTCATCAAAAGAAATTTACAATGGCTAGCAGCCTCCTCTTTGCTCATGAGCACCAAGAATGACATTAAAATCACCTATGAAACACCAAGGCCTTAGTGAGCATCCTGTAAAGATGCCAATTCGAGCCAAAGATTTCTCCTAAACACATGAGAGGTGCTAGCATAAACAGCAGCAATATTAATAACTTGACTATCCCACAAAATGGAAAAAGAAATCCGCTAGGATGAAACTGAAATCACTACAGGATCAAGGGAAGCATCACACAAACCCCACAAATTAGGAAGCAAATTATTTCTACTATTAACAAGGAAAGGATTTAATTTTAACTAACCCCAAAAAGAAGATGGCAATTGATCTATAGCAATCCAAGGTTCAGAAATAAACAATAAACTAAGTTTATGCTGAAAATAAAGATTTTTTAAAACAAGCCTAGTACTCTCATTTCCTAGGCCTCTTGCATTCCAATAAAGGATATTCATTAAGCAAAATTTTGAGGGCTTGCCCTTGAACAGGTATGATGCTTCTCAATTTTATGTCACTGATTTTTTTGCTTCCTCATCTTCTTTCTCTGAGATTTAGAGAGAACCACGGTGAAATTAGAGCCATTCCTTTGATTAGCTGCTTTGAGCAAATCTTCAGCAAAAACCCCATCATCCGCTACAGTATTCTTATATTGCATAGGAGTATCAATCTCAATATCATCCTCCATCTCATCGCTCTAGAATTTACCCATGATTTTCAAATCCTGAGCCACAAAGGGTTTAGAAAAAATAGGAGTTTTCAAATTAGTTCCACTTATTGTTGCATCTGATATGGACTTAGAGTTCACAGAATTGAGCACATGATCACTAGAAATCACAATAGCCTTGCCTTTATTATTATTCTCCCTATCAGCCACTAGAGAAGAATGATCCAGAATTGAATTCAAGACAAAATCTTGGGAATCGTTGACCAAAGTCTCATCAAAGATCTCAAATCTTAAGATTATGATTGATCACAATTATTTTTAGAGATGATTGTAATTGATTTAATATAGACTTAGATTGATTTACTATATAATTATATTTTATTATTTTCTTTTTCTGTACAACATTCTTTTTCTATAAATAGATGTTAATCCTATTGTGTACATTCATTCAAAAATATATACAAATTACCAATATTTGTCTCCTTATTTCTGTTTCTATTATGGTATCAAAGTCATGGTATCCACCTTAAGGAGAATTTCTAACTTAGTATAAGAAAGTTGAGGCTCTCAGTCCAACTCCATACTTCAGATTCTAAACTCTAGACTTCCGACTCTAGACTTCGTCTTAGATTCCAGACTTCAGACTCCAGACTTTAGGATTATGTTTGGTGCGTCGTATAAGGAAGATCTGATAGTATAAGTTAATACTATGAGATTTTATCAGGTGTTTGGTATGTCCACCTGATAGGATAGTCAAATCCGATCAAAAGTTTTTATCTCACTCTAATAGTATAACATTATCCTCTCTATGACCCCTTGATATCTTCTTTGTTTGACTACGTGGGTTCACCTCTAGGAATGGATCGTTTCATCAAGAGGCAGAGCAAAGCTTCACGTCATTCGACTAGTAATTTCTTTGGCTTCTGTTTTGGTTTCTTATCAAGTTTATGATTTTATTATTGATTTTTGGATTTTGCATCATTTTGATTTCAATTTCGGGCTGAATGACGGTGGTTGGAACAGTGCGTACAATGGAGGCTTTTGTGGTTGAGATTGTGGGAGATTTCAAGGGCGAGGCAGAGGTCATGGTTGAGGGTGATTTCAGTGGTGGTTTGATAATTGGATTGCTGTTGTTGGGTTCTAATTTCTAGTTGAAATGTTTTTAGTGTGGTTTGAATTGAAGCTTAGTTTTGATTAGGATTTGTGTTTGGGATTTGGGGTTTGATAGGAATTTGTGGGATGTTGGCTCTAATGAATTGATTTGGGGGATTTTGGGTAAAATGGTGTTCATATTGTGGAGAGATAGCTTCACGCACAAGGAGTTTACGTTGTGTTCAATAACGCACAGGGGTAGGTGAAGGGTGAGAAGCAAAATGTGATGGTGAGGAAGGTGAAGGATAGTATAGTCATAGTAAATAATTACATATACTATCAAGTCGATTATACGATGTGCACCAAATATTTGATAGTATAAGAGCTTATCAACTTGTTTATGCTATCAAACTTTATCCTATTGTCTTATACTATCATGTCTTATACTATCAGGTGTACCAAACATAACCTAGAGTTCATACTCCAGACTTCGTCTTAGATTCCAGACTCCAAGCTCCATCCTAAATTTCAGACTCTAAACTCTAGATAGACTTAATCATCATCATAGTCGATTCCACACTCTAATTTCCAAACTCAAGTTAATTTCTTCTATACCCACTTGAGTTTGTGGGGGGATGTTAGCATGATTAATTATAATTGAGATTATGATTAATCACGATTATTTTTAGAGATAATTGTAATTGATTTAATACATACTTAGATTAATTTATGACATAATTATATTTTATTATTTTCTTTTCCTATACAACAGTCTTCTTCTATAAATAAAGGTTAATCCTTCTGTACACATTCATTCAAAAATATATACAAATTATTAATATTTGTCATATGTACACATAGTCTTTAATCTTCCTGCTTAGCTTATTGTCCCTAGTAGTTGTACCATGTTCTTCCATCTGCTACCAATATATTGTCCACGAAATTCAACTTTCCTGACGTTCCAATATGCAGAAGAAGTAAGCAGAAAGACTGTTTATGCTTTCTACCCCATTTTTGTATATAACTTGCCAATTTTGTAACTATATATAAAGGAATTATTTGATACACAAGACACAGCCATGGGTCAGATTGCAAATTTTAATAATATTTTAGTACTAAAGTGTTGTGAATAGAAAAAATTAGTGTTGGGAGAACTTTAACCTTTATGATTCGATTCGACTCGACTTTGAATTAGTTAAGACTTAATGCGACTTCCGGATACTAAGAATTTATATTAAAAAAAAAGTGTATAAACTGCATTTCAAAGCTCATTGCCAACCCATTCAGTGTTTTGTACGGCTAACTGCACTGTTCTATTTTAAAATGTCTTTGTAAGCGGATTTGGTTTTATTTGCTTTTGTTCGCTGTGTACCTTTCATGTTTCACCCCACATTGCAATTAACATCTTTAAAAAATTATAATAATTGAGCTTTGTCTTTGGTCAATGTGATGTAGGTTCAAAACGTGCTTGCTAGCTCGTTAATAGCACTCTTGAAGTCAGATTTTTTGAGTGACTATAATATATATGGCATAACATTGACAAGGTTATTTTAAAGTGAACTTATGTATAAAGTGAACAAGTAAGGGTGAATCTATATTTAAATTACTTATTAGGTTAAAATCTCAATTACTTTAAATTTAATTAAAAATATGTATACCTTACTTATTCACTTTATATACAATCTCACTTTAAAATAACTTTTTTTTTCTGCATAACATATCTATGAACATGCTTAGCTATCTTTTGCAAACGAATTTAGCTTGGTTCTCTTCCATCAAAAAGTATGAACACAGTGTGCCACATACACGTACAGTTCAAGATCCACATTCGAATTTTTTATCATTGAAAATGTGAGTGGTTATTTTAAAATTGTTAACTTGATACTGACTTCCAATTTCTTATCTGTCCTGACTATTTACAAAGAAAGTTGCATTGGGAGATTTTGTCTATTGGGTTAAATTGAACATTTTGAGTCATACTTTCTACCAAAGCAGCTTTACCATAAGTCATGTTTTACAGTTTATTCCCACTAATTCAATACCTATTGTTATCTAATTCTTTCCTACCGAACATATTTCTCCTTAACGTAACACTTAAGAGTTCATTTGCATTACTCAATTAAATTGGTTAATAAATTTTTTGGTTAATTTATTAACTTATTTCATCATTTGTATACAATTCTTATCTTACAATATTATTTGATTTTGTGGGAAGGGAGTAGTAGGCTTGGGGACGTTAATTGTCATAGAGCAAAGGATAAAGGATAGGAACATATCTTATTTTAGGATACAGTTTTATTTTATTTTCATTTTATCTTCAGTTATGTTTATTTTTTAGCATCTTATATGTTATTCTTGTAACCATTTTCTCTATATAATAAACTCTATGGCCTAATTCATGCTTGAGTTCAACCGATCTTCATTCAAAACATCTTCATGGTATAAAAGTCAATTATGGTTGATAACCCTAACACAAAGATGACAAATACTTCCTCTATCTCCACCATTTCCATCAATGGTGAAATGTCTGATTTTATGCAATGGATCGTTGCTCCAATGACACTTGAAATTTTGAATATGTGTTTGGGTCAACCTAATCCTGACTACTTTCATTGACATTAATCTAAAAAAAAATTCAATGCATAGTTAACAAGTCGTATCATATATATTATATCAATGGCTAACTCTATAACCACCACTAAAAGCTTTGGTGACTTTATCAGATAAATTCTAGCACATTTCCCTATGATCCCCTCTCCTTGGACTGACGCATATTCAATCATCTTCTTGAAGACTCCCTCAATCTGGTCATAGATGTGGAAATCTCACATGAAGTTCGGTTGCAACTTCAATATGCTTTTCAAGATTACATTGAGTACTCCAAGATCCTATTTGTTGATCTTGCCCTCATTGGCAAGACAGTTTTTAATCAAGACAAAGCATTTCACCTTCTCTATAACCTGGACCCACCAATGATGCACAATCCAAACTTAGCCTTTGTACAAGGACTTCAATTTGAAAAGAGGTGATAGAACAAAAGATAAAATATATGAACTTTCTTATCTTAAGATTTAGTTTTATTTTATCTTATTTTATTTTTAGTTATCTTTTATTATCTTATCTATTATCTTTGTAACGATTTTCTCTATATAATAAACTCTATAACCTAACCTAACATGTACTTCAGTTCAACACTTGTTCATCATTATAGGGTTCAGTTACATAACTTTGTGATCAATAGCCATCCATCATGGTAGGGACAACAGAACTGATTAAGCACTAAGCCCCATAAAGGAGGTAAAACAATGAAAAGTAACAACACCTTTGCTCGTTCTTTATCATTCATGTGCATGTTTTAAGCTGACGTGACATTATATAAGAGATATCTTATACCCAAGACACAGTAAACTGTTTATATATTACGTAAAATTCAATCATTATAATGAATATTATTGAGCGCATATCATTGTATCATGATACTTTGTTTCACGTACAAAATGTGGTTTTCAATTTTAGTTTACTAAGTGATGGCTACTATGTTTCTCGCTTTCGTATTGGTGCCCACAATGTATAAATAACCTTTGTGGATAGAAATACATGCGTTCATTGAAATCCAATGTAGAATGGAATATTAACTCATAAAATCAGTTATAACTTGTGATTATATCCTGTAAAAAAAAAAAACTTGTGATTATATCGTAAAACTATTTGCTAAAATATTAACTTGCTTCATGTTCATTGATATTAAAATTCCAAAAATTTTGACTAAAATTTTTTATTAATATAGTTAGACTCAACTTAATAAAAAAAATATTTCGGTTATTGTTATATGAAATGCATATTCATCAATTAAAAAATTAATATAATTTTTTTAAATTCATCAAACACTTTAAATAGATTAAATTAACACATTTTATTCTCGATCTTCTATTTTCTGCCATTATATTGAGTTTAATTTTTATCCCTAGTAATTTTTTTTTTCACTATCATCTAATTTTATGTGGTCACATTAATAAAAGATGACATTTTATGTATTATTATAATATCTAAACTTATATCACAGCACATAATTAAATTAAATTAACAATGTTGAAAGTCCAAGTTTGAGTTTGAAGAGGATATGTAAGTAAAAAAATATTCAGATTAAAAAAGAATATATAAAATAAGGACTTTATATATAAGATTAAAAAAATCATTTTATAAGTAAAAAGACCCTTAAAACTATTGCCTTAAAATTTTGAATTAAGATATAGTGTGAACCTGATGTTTTTCATATCTACTCATGTTGTTACATATTAAAACCATTCTTGAACGTTGCTTTCCACTTCTCTAAACTCGAAAACATCTTTTCAGGCATGTCCTATGTAAGATCAAGTGAAAATATCACATAACATGAATTGTGATTCAACTTAATGTTGAATTTTTTAATTCAAATATATGTTATGTGGATTAGCATTAATCAATAATTAAAATATTATTTAAATCATTAATATATATTAATTATGAAATTATGGTTTATATTAATATAGCACTAAGTCAATTTATGAATATTGTAATTGGACTTTTGTTATGAGTGGCCCGTGACGGGTTGAGTTGTTCATTTGGTAGCCTGTTGAGAAGTCCTTACTCTCATCTAGGAAGAAAATAAAATTGACTTCCCATTAGGCAGTTTCAATACGTACAGAAAACTTACTAGGTAGAGGGCATTTTTTCTCTCACACGCGTTTTTATTCTTTATCCTTTTACTGGATAATGGATTGCAGAATCATGTCAGGCACATATTTTTGATCTATTTCTTGAATATAATGTGTTCAATATGCTATAATCTTGTATCTATAATTGATCTAGGTTTATAGAATTGGTATAAATCCTTCAATTGATATTAAAGCCAGGTTAGATACAAATTATGACTACTATATTTTCTTTTTCCATAATTAAATCAGAAATTCGTATACCCTAATTTATGAACCCTAATTTTGATTGGGTCTTTTTTTGACCGAATTGATGAAATTAGTTTAGGAGTTTTTCTTGTCAATGAATGTTGATTCATATACCCAAATATGAATGTCGATTGAGTTTTCCACTCCTGTCCATTTTTCGATACAGTTCCATCACCAATTGATCTCCATTGAATGCTCTAATGCATCAACGTGTTTTTATTTAGTTAAATTTCTCTGCATTTAAATTAAAAAGTTTGAGGCAGCTGATGTCAATAATAATAGTGCAATGGTAGAGAGACCAAAATGATTATATAATAATTATATCCTGATACCGTAAGCGTAGAGTTTTGGTCATGTTTAATGTTCATATATTCCATGAATCCGAACTCCAAAGAAAAAAAATATTTGTTTGTCAAAATACTGCGACCTCAAGATACAAAAGGGTCATTGTTAATATTTTAATGTTTTGAAATTTTATTAAAATTTTTTGGACATCTGTAAATATTTTATATTAATTTATCTGAGAATAATTTGAAATTTTAAATATTGTACTCTCAAATTTTGAGCCTGAAATTTTTTGTGACTATTCCTTACTCTGCTAGTGGCTCTTTGGTATATGATACTCTCCTTGTTAATATGTCATAGTCGTGGAATTATTTCTGGGTATATATGTGAATTGAATTTTTTTATATATACATAAATGAGTTTATCATATTCTATTAAGCATAATTGCTGATAATTTGTATAACTGTGAGCTCACCTATTATGGGTACAATTGTGTAAATTTTGTGACTTGAATGATTAATTTTTTTTAATCATAATATTTTATTGCATCAATAATAATTACGCCCTATCAGTGTGTAACATCCCAAATTTAATAACCATAACATAATCAACGTATACAAGAGTGATTAGATTCAAAACTGCTATTTTCTACAACTATGCAATTTTCTAATATAACAAAGTCATGTATATATAAAAAATATGAGCCTCGAATGTATAAATAATATACAACATCTGTGTTTCTCATAAATACAATACATGCATCATTTCAAAAGAAACTACTCAGCTACACTAAGCTAAGCACTCCAAGCTCCTGCTTGTTTTCACTTTCCATTAGACTTCTTCCCTGAAATTATTATGAAAAAGTGAGAATCACACATTCTCAGTAGTTAAATCCATAAAACATGTCATCACAATCATTCTAGTCATTTAGGGGAAAACACGTTTATAAACTCAAATCTCATATATAGCAAGCTAGAAAGGTGGCAAAAGTCAAAACCAAGTCCTTTCTCTTCCCGAAATAGATTCTCATTTTATAAGTTTGTATAAAAACTCATTTATTACAAACAGTCTTCTAGAAATTACCACACTCATAAAAACATCATCTTTATCTTAGAGACACTAAAGCGTTGTCTCCATCGCAGAGACACAACAACAATATCTCCATCTCAGAGATATAAACCCAACATTTTCATATCAGAGATACAAACACAACATCTCCATCTCAGAGATACACAACTGCCCATACAATTGCAATGTTATGGTTTTATGTCATGATAGCAATCGTCCATACAATCATCATATTATCCCAATTTATGTCTAATGTGCATGCTTATGCAATAACCTAAATATGAAATGCATAATGTATGATACCATTTACAAGAACCCAATTCCATAGTAATGTCATGAGATGTATGAGCCTTGAACAAAATAAAAGAACTCGATTCCATAAGCTTTGAACAAGTACTAGAAACCCAATTCTAGTTAAATCACGGGATGTGAGGGAAAGACCATCCTTAACTCATCACTATGATTAGGAAGGTATGTTATCTCTTCACTTACAATCATATATGATCACCCTCTCCGGGTAGAGAAGTCTTATCAACTGCACGGTCTTTAACAATGATCATTATGATAGGAAAGATTAGTTACCTACTTTTTCAAAATCATATTTGATCACGACAATGACCTTTGTGATAGGAATGCTTGATTACCTTCTCATTCAAAATCACATTAGATCATCCATAACAATCACTATGATAGGAAGGATTGATTACCTTCTTATTCAAAATCATATTATGATCATTAACAATGAGGGCTCAACCTCATCAACACAGCTACGGAACAAAAATAATGTCAATTACTACAATAACTAGCATGTCAATTGATTTACATTCCTAACTACCAATATGAAATATAATGATGTTAAAATACCACAATAATTAACATACCAATTAATTTACATTCACCACTTTTCCACTTCAAATTAGGAATACTCACATACTCACACTATGTACCATTCCCATCACACCATAGCATCACAAAAGATACTAAAACAAACTCATTTGGGTCAAAATCCTAGGTGTTACCCTATGGCATTCCACCACACTATGGAAGCCTAAGGTGCTCTAACACATTACCCCTTGATAATCCACCTCAATATGGTTATCTAAGGTCCCTTTAAGGCTCCTAGCCTTATAAAATGCCAAAACATCATGCAATTCCTAACCAAAAATGCATCTTGCTCAATCTCAATCTTTGACCTTTGCACAGTAAAATGAGCATAACTTGAGCTACGAAGGTCGAAACGAGATGATTCCAGTGGCATTGGAAAGATAAGACAAAGAGCTACAACTTTCATGAAGACTACAAGAGCTAATTCTCATTACAAAAGGAAACACAGCCCATGTCCTCAAACATGGCCCCCCGATTTGCTCTGTGAGCACTATTCATGAATTTCAACTAGCAGAGAGAGACACCCCCCGGTGTCTTCAGACATGTGCTGTGTTTCTCAACTAGAAACACTCTACAGCAAAATCTGTAGGTTCGAGGATCGTTCCATTGAAACTTTCTCCTCCTCCAATCACTCAAACTTCATATTCAAGTTATTTCTAACCTTCCACAAGGTTCATATACACATAACAACTCTCAAACCACTTTGATTTCACTCAAAACCAAAGATCATGGATAATCATCCATTACAAAACTAAAACCCCACATCTCAACACAAATGGGATTAAAGTTATACAATGGTTGGAAATCCATTTCCATATACCCAACAACTCATAAACAAGCCTCCATCAAGTTCTACAACAAGATTCAAGCTAAAACAACCAAAAATAACTCAAAACCTAAATTCAAACATCAAGCCATAACTTAAGAATAAGATGGAGATAGTAGGAAAATGAGTTAAGAAAAAGGTTTCCCCCTACCTCATAGTCTTGAAGATGAGGCCAACATCCACTTGATTCCTCTTCTTGGATGGTTGATCCTCCTCTTTGTTCTTTTTCCCTTTCTTTTCTTCTCCTCCTCGGTTCTCTTTCTCCTTTTCTCTTTTCTTTCTTTGGTTTTCTATTTTTTCCTTTCCTTTTCCTACTGCCGAGAGATATTTAAAGAATAGAAGTCAAATTTGGCTTATCTAAGATAAGTACTATACTCTGATCTACTAAGAACACCCAGATTCAACTAAATCCAATTTTCTTACTTCCATCAAGCTTCAAATAAAATCTAAGATTCGCTAAAAATCTCATTTCACCATTTCCATAATTTTTCATATCTGCTAGGGGTCAATCCGGCATTAAAACACACAACTAGTATGCCTAAACATGTCAAACTAACTCCGATTGATCTTAAATTTTAATTGTAGCACAATTTTCACATTTGTGACCTAGAAACAAACTTTTCACATTTTTTTCCATTAACTGAGCAGTTTAATCCATTTTTAGAGTAAATAATAGTTATATTTCACACATAGTGTTACAGCAAAGTACCTAAACGTGCTCAGACAATCACAAAACTTAACAAGTATGATAAACAGGTATTAAGCTACCTCTTTAACCATATATAAGTCTATCATATTTTTCAGGGTGTTACATAGTGTATCGTTATTAATGTAATTTGTTATTGTATAATGTTCTGTTAGATTTATGTTTATGTCAATTATCTTCCGAGTACCCTATCGGTATTAGAAATTTTTTTGGTGATATAAGATTTGTGTATTGTACTATTATATTTCTTATTTATTATGGTTCAGGACCCTTAAGCAGGACCATGATAAGTAAGAAATTTTTTTAAAAGGGCTTGTTTGGCTATGCATACGGAACTATTTAATTCTTTTGTTGCATGATAACATTATGCATATTAAATGTTTCCTTTTGCTGTTTTCATACTAGCCTTTTTGCCCATGCAATGGACTTCTGTCAAGACTTTGAATGGGACTAACTTTGAAGATTGGAAAGAATCTCTGGATCTCTATTTGTCTAGCACTAATATGGACTTGGCTTTGAGAGAAAAAGAGCCTGCTGCTCTTACTACTGAATCCACTGCTGCTAAAAAGGCTTCTCGTGAAAAATGGAGCACTCAAATAGAGTATGTCTTATGGTGATGAAATAAACTATGGAGAAGTCAATTAGACAGAACATTCTAGAGAGCAAGAAGGCTGCAGAATTTCTAAAATCTGTTGGTGAGAAATTCACGACTTTTGATAAAGCTCAAACAGGCCAATATCTTTCTTTTATTGAGAAGACTAAATATGATGGTGTTAGTGGAGTTCGTGAGCACATCATGAAGTTAGTGCACTATTTTAATAAACTGAAGTCTCTCAAGGTTGATCTTGGTGATGGTTATCTAATCTGGAAGGTTCTGGAGTTAGTCCTTTCTCAATTTGATGTTCTGAAAACCTCTTATAACACTCAAAAAAATGAGTGGACAGTTGATGAAATGATTGCTATTGTCTCTCAAGAAGAGGATTTTATAAGGAAAGGGAAATCATATAGTGTTCAGTTTATTGCTTTTACTTTTGGTACTAAAAATGAGAAAAAGAAAGGTTACAAAGGCAAGATTCAACATGATAAGAAGAAAGAAGAGAAAGTATCTCTACACCTAGAGCCTAAAAGGAATTTCTTTAAGGGAAACTGCAAGTATTGCAAGAAGTATGGCCATAAAGTGGATGATTGATACATTCTCAAGAAGAAACTTGAGAATCAAGGTATATTCCTAGCTCTAGCTTGTTTTGAATCAAATGTGATTGATGTTGCTCCCAATACTTGGTGGTTTGACTCAGGTGTAACTATTCACATTGCGAATTCTTTACAGGGGTTCACAAGCCTAAGGAAGCCAAGTAATGTTGAATCCAAGATCATTGTGGGAGATGGAGCTAGAGTTTTAGTTGAAGAAATAGAAGTAGTTATCTTGTATTTACTTTTTGGACATACTTTATTGTTGAAAGATGTTGTTTATGTACCTTTTATGAGAAGGAATTTAATTTTAGTTTCAGCTTTGTATAGATGTTGCTACACTTTTGAATTTGGTAATGGAAAAGTTGGTGTTTGTTTTAATTCTATTGTCATTGGTTCAGGAGTTTCGTATGATGGGCTATATATACTGAATTTGAATGATATGTCTGTTAACTCCGTTGTTGGAAGTAAGCGTAGTAGGACTTATGAGAGTTGTTCTATGTTATGGCATAGACGCTTGGGGCACATCTCTAGGCCCTGAATTGAAGGATTGATTAGGGAAGATATTCTTCATAACCTTGACTTATTTGATTTCTACACTTGTGTTGATTGTGTTAAAGGCAAGTTCACTGCCAAAACTAGGAATAAATGAGCGAACATATGTGATGATGTACTATAGTTAATTCACACAGACATATGTGGACCTATTACACCCACTGCCATGAGTGGATATAGGTATTTTATTACCTTCATAGATGGCTTCTCCAGATTCGGTTGGATAGATCTTCTCCAGGAAAAAATTGGTTCTTTGGATGCTTTTAGATCCTTCAAGATTGTCGTTGAATTGAAGACAGACAATAAGATCAAATGTGTGAGGTTTGACAGATGAGGTGAGTATTACGGCAGATATGATGAAACTAGAAGAAATCCAAGATCGTTCACTAGATTTGAATGTGGAATTAAAGCTCAATATACTATGCCTGATACTCTTGAGCAAATGGAATTACAGAGAGACATAACCGCACACTTATGGATATAATGAGATGCATGTTGAGCCATTCTTCATTGCTAGATTTTCTTTAGGGAGATGCTTTGAAGACTGCTGTGTATATTCTTAATCAAGTACCCAGCAAATCTGTGCCAAAAACTCCCTATGAGCTGATGACTGGAAGGAAGCCGAGTTTGAAACACTTTCATGTGTGGGGTTGTAAGGCAGAAGTTAGACCTTATAATCCTCAGCAGAAGAAGCTTGATCTTAAGACTGTTAGTGGCTTCTTCATTGGCTACTGCATGGGCTCTAGAAGTTGTAGATTCTATTATCCTTTTCACTCTATGTGAGTCATCGATTCTAACCAAGCGATATTCTTTGAGGACGATTTGGATAGTGGGAGCCAAACACCATGACCAGTCACTCTTAAAGAATATCGGATTATAGTTCCTATACCAACTGTTTCACTTCCTACAGATATCATGATTTTAGTTAATTATAGTGATGATCAGGCTCTTCGAGGAGAAGATGGTGTAGTGGCACCACTAGCTGATGTACAGGAACCAAAGGACATTGATGAATTAGTCTCATTAAGACAATCTCAGAGAGTACGCAGGCCTTCTATACCATATGACTATGTAGTGTATTTTCAGAAGCACGAGTTTGATCTCCATGATGACGACAATCCTATCACTTTTAAGAAAGCAATCTCTAGCTCTCATGCTTCCAATTGGCTAAATGCTATGCATGATGAATTGTCTTCTATGTCACATAATACTGTTTGGGATCTCGTAGAGTTACCAGTTGGTTGCAAACCCGTTGGATGCAAATGGGTTTTCAAAACTATGCGTAGTCCAGATGGTAAAGTTGAGAGGTACAAAGCTAGACTAGTAGCAAAAGGCTATAGTCAAAGAGAAGGCATTGATTATAAGGAAACTTTTTCACCGGTCTCTACTAAAAATGTGTTTCAAGTTGTTATAGTTTTGGTAGCTCACTTTGATTTAGAACTTCACCAGATGGATGTGAAAATGACTTTTCTGAATAGAGATCTAGCCGAGGATGTCTATATCGTTCAGCCTGATGGTTTTGTTGAAACAGGTGAGGAGCATTTGGTTTGCAGACTTAAAAAGTCTATTTATGGATTGAAACAGGCATTCAGGCAATGATATTTGAAATTTGATCAAGTTGTCACTTCTTTTGGCTTCAAAGAAAATGCCTCAGATCAGTGCATTTATTTGAAAAACTAGTGGAAACAATTTAATAATTCTTGTTCTATATGTCGGTGATATTCTTCTTGCTAGCAGTTGTGTTAAACTTTTGACTGAAACAAAACTGATATTGAGTAGCTACTTTGATATGAAGGACCTTGGTGATGCTTCAATTGTTTTAGGCATCCAGATTTACTGTGATAAGTCTCGTGGCATTCTTGGATTGTCTCAGAGAGGATATATTGAAAAGATCCTCATGCGATTTAATATGCATTCTTGCTCCCTATGTGCTGCACTTGTTCAAAAAGGTGACAAACTCTCTAAATCCCAATGTCCTCAAAATGATATAGAGATAGTTGAAATGAAAAAGATCTCATATGCTTCCGCTGTTGGCAGTTTAATGTATGCTCAAGTTTATACCCATCCTGATATTGCTTTTACTGTTAATGCTTTAGGGAGATACTTAAGCAACCCAGGTTTGGGTCATTGGAAAGCCTTGAAAAAGGTCATGAGATATTTGCAGGGAACCAAGGATTATTTGTTGACCTATAAGAAGTCTGATAAACTTCAAGTCATTGGTTATTCTGATTCTGATTTCGCAGGTTGTCCTGACGACCGAAAGTCTACTTCCGGCTCTATTTTTATGATGGCAATAGGAGCTATCTCTTGGAAGAGTGTCAAACAGACTCTTACAGCTACTTCTACCATGGAAGCAGAGTATGTCGCTTGCTATGAGGCTACTTGTCAAGCCATGTGACTGAAAAACTTAATCTTTGACTTTCATATTGTTGAAAGCATATCTAGGCCACTTGTGAGATATTGCAACAATACTGTTGCTGTGCATTTATCTCAAAATAACATAAGCTCTTATCGGTCAAAGCATTTTGATATTAAATATCTATTTGCTAGAGAGAAAATTCTGGAGTTTCAGACTCGAATTGAGCATCTTGCTATAAAGAACATGTTAGCAGATCCACTAACTAAATGCTTAATTGTTAGAGCTTTTCATAATCACGTAGCTTATATGAGTTTAGTTAAGTCTTTTGATGTTTGGGGTTAGTCGGAGTCTAAAATTTTATATTTACTTATTGTCATTCTTATGAGATGTGTATCAGATGATGTCACTTTTATTATCATATCTCTTATAGCATTTTTAGATGCTTGGACCATTCTTGGATTGCATATTTCTTTTAATTAATTATGTTTTTTCATATTCATTATTCTTCATGTGAAATATGAGCATTTAACATGTATAATATACTTCCCTATCGGATACTATTTCTGCAGCGTTAAAGCTTATATTTCTTAGATTGTTGGTTGACATGTGCTTTGACCATAGTTGGTATTCTAGTCTTAATGATTCTTGTATTTTAATGATTGACTAATGCTATCTAAGTGGGAGAATTGTTGAATTTTTAATTCAAATATATATGTTATGTAGATTAGCATTAATCAATAATTAAAATATTATTTAAATCATTAATATATATTAATTATGGAATTATGGTTTATAATATAGTACTTAGTCAATTTATGAATATTGTAATTAGGTTTTTGTTGTGAGTGGTCTGTGGTGGGTTGGGTTGTTCATTTGGTAGCTTGTTGAGAGGTCTCTACTCTCATCTAATAAGAAAATAAAACTAACTTCTCATTAGGCAGTTTCAATACATACAGAAAATTTACTAGGTAGAGGGCAGTTTTTCTCTCACACGCATTTTCATTCTTGATCTCTTCACTGAATAACAATGGATTGTGGAATCATATTAGGTACACATTTTTTTATCTATTTCTTGAATATAATGTCTTTAATATGCTATAATCTTAATTGTATCTATAATTGATCTAGGTTTATAGAATTGATATAGAATCCTTCACTTAATCTGTAGTGGAACATATGAGCTCTTTACTAACGGATTAATAGATGTTTCAATAATTTGTTATCACCTTCAAATTAAACAAAAATGCGTAAGTCATGACTTTTTTTAGAAGCTTTTAGAATCACTTGACCAAGATAATTAATTTTTTTATTAATTGATATACCTTGCTTAATTATTTGTAATCTAGATGTTCTGTCCTTTGCACCAATCTAGTTTCTATTGTCAATAAATGTCATGAAAATATTTTTTTAGTTAGCCATCAATGAAAAACCACATTAATCTGTTGCTAGATCTTTTATACATCATTGTTGGACTTGTTATTGTTGCATTTCAGCTTTCCTTATTATTGCCAAAACACATCAGATTCAGAACCACATCTCAGCTTAGGTGGCACACCATGGTTAAGTCTAATATTTTTTTTTAAAAGAATCATATCACATCACAGATGAATTTTTACAATTGTTTATATTTATATCTTCCCAAATATTGCAGCACCATCAGTAGAAGGATAAGAGTTGAGTGAAGAGTTGGGAGCATATTAGAATAAATAATAATTTGTCAAGGTTATGTTTGTTTCACATTAAATATTACTCCCTGCAAGGCTAATTTCTACGAATATATATGTTTTGTTTCTATGCACTGCATTTCGTGCCCATAGATTGTTTGATTATTCTGTTGAATGGTTAATTCGGTGTACTATGATTAGGGTTGGCTTTGGGAAGTTCTCTTTCACTTTGAAGTTGTGGGATTTAAGCTATAATGTTAAATCTATATATGAAGTTTTTAGGAAAAAAAATCTATATATGAAGTTGAAATGGAAACGAATTATGTTCTGGTCAACATTATTGTCTTTGTATGGATTGTTGGCATTTCTGTTTTTGTCTTTCCTAAGTTTTTCTTCTTGTTTGAATGTCAAGATTGATTGCTCACATACTGTTTGAGATATTGATTGCATGTGGTAATGGAACTGTTTGCATAGGTACGTAGTTATGAACTTCAAAATTCTGTTGATTTGCTAAATTTATTAATTTGTTAGAATATTTTTTAATATAGGCTACCACTAATTGATGTTTTGGATTTTATTAAAATAGGTTAATGGTTGATTCATATGGGAGAAGGAATAGGTTAAGGGTGATCCATTTATTTTAAGCCTATTACATCTTATTGGGTTAATGTGTCAAATGACTATTAGTGTATGTCAGTTTCTTATTGGCCTATGATAGGAGAGCAAATTAAAGTTGACATCATCTATAAATACAAGCTAGGTCCCCCCTCCACTCTTAGCCATAAGTGCTTTACCTATTGTGAGTCACATCTCTACTTGGAAATCATAAGGGAAGACCTATCATTCAAGGTGATTTATACAACCTAATTATGGCTAAGTAAGGTACACAATTTACATAGTCTACATCTCTATGATATGTTTGATGTGCTTCAATCATATATGGCATATACATTAATTCTTACATATAGTATTAGAGCATACATATATGATTTTAGGACCAAATTTATTGAATTGCGTATGAGATAAATATGGTTTCTTATTCACGTATGAAAGCCTTTGTGAAATTTTGAACCTTTTGATTTCTTTGAAATTGGAATGAATTTTGTTTGGGACTTTTTGAAGATCTTGTTTTTCTGAGTACATTGTCACAAGAATCGAATTAAGTTGTGCCCTGTAGATAGAGAAATTCGTGTTCAAATTCTCGATTTTCAAACCTAGGGTTTCAAAAATTCCAAATTTCAAATATGATTTATTGACTTATTTTGATTCTTGAATGAATAATACGATGTTGGTTGAATGTTTTTGAGTAATTTACACAATTAAATTGAACAAAAAAACCCTTTTTTTCTATTTGAAACACGTTGGATATGGAGACTTAGTTTCGCGTTTTCGTTCTTGATCAAGAATGCATGAATATGTGATTTTGATCTTGGGTTTGTTTCGAAAATGCATGGGATTTGATTCTGGGTGGAAATTGGGTGCTAAGATGCTAAAAAATGCAAGAAATCGAGCTCTAATGGCGGAAATCCATTTCTAAAGCGAGTTGACCCGCATTGTGGGCAAGACCCGTTTTGGATATGAAGTTTAAAAATAAATAAATAAATAAAATATCAACTTGTGCAGCCACTGGGTTTCAAACCTAGTTGATGTGGTTCACAAACCAAAGCACGAATCAGCTTGACCCTTGTTATGCTTGCCTTTATAATTTGTATAATCTTAATGAGCTTTTGAATAATTTTTAAAATTTTGATTTTTGAAAATATTATTACACGCATACTGTGTGACTAAATACCCTTCCAAATATTTATTTGGGACTTTATAGATTGTATGTTGCATGGCTAAATTGATACTCTAGAGCACGTATCTAGATTTATTTTGAGAAATTTTTTTTCTTTTTGATTGCAGTGGTGTTTTAAAAATAATTTTTTTAATATCCTATTATGTTTTCCTATACTATTATTGTTATTTTTATGAGAAAATTTGTTGGCAAAAATACTATGTGATATAGATAATATGTTGCAATTTTGGTAAAAAAAATTATTATAGAAAAATATTTTGGGATGCTTTGGAGTTATTGATAGTATTTAGTGTCCCTAATCAGGATAATTATAGTTATACTCTCATTTCTAGTTGTATGTTCAAATTTAAATGGAATGCACTATGGTTTAAATAAATTGAGATCCGTGAATATGGAGCTCCTAATTTTATGTTAATTTCATGTATGTTAAATGTATAATGTGATGATTAAGGCAATTAAAGATTCTGCTATGAATTTTATGGTTTGGTATGATTAAAAATTCACCAAAGTGATTTTATTTATACAGGTCTATAGGATCTATTTTCAGAATAACGTCAAATTATTGCATGCAATCACCTGCTCAGATGGGGTTATTGCGTGTGTTAATTTGGAATGACATGAATGAATGTGCGAATTAAAGAATGTTTTAGTCAATGGAGTTAATCTTCCCAAAGGGGATGGCTTTTGAAGCTGAGGCATTCCTAGAAGGCTTCATGCACTATGGATACCTTGCATGCTCTGCATACTTAGCCCAAAGAGGAGGTGTTGTGATGTGTTTTAAAATTCTGGATAATAGCGATGGATGTCAAGAGCTATTTGTAATTGCCTTGTTTTTCTTTTTTTACATATTATATTTTGTTCTTTAATATAAATTGGTTTTAGTTAGAAGAACAATACTACCATTTTTCAGGGGTTGACTAATTTAAACCAAAAAAGTTGGAAGTAAGACGTTGAGTTTTGCATAAGGATAGCTTATCTTGACATGACATTGCGAGAGAATGCGATAGATAAGACAACCCCTGAGAGTAGTTTAGAGCAGTAGGATCTTTACGCTAACTGGGAGAGGTCTAACAAGCTTGGATTTTTTTTTTATCTATCAATAGAACAATTTATAGGCATATGCCACAAATTAAGAGCCTGAAGTAGAAAATTGAACTCATTAGGGATAGGTACCAAGTGTCTAACAATGCAGTGGCTAGATACCTGATGATCAGACTCATAAGCATGAAGTATGATATTATCGGAGGGATCAGGACTTCATTGTTAAAAAGATTCATATTCATTGTTGTGCCTGATAAGGCTAGTTCTTATGCTCCTAAGAAGACTCAAAACATCAAGAAGCATAGTGTTAAGCTCATTTTATGTGCTTGGTTAGTGGGAGCATTTTATATTTATTTAACGCACTTGTTTGTCTCTTTTGAGACCTTTTATTTAGGGCATGGCAAATATTATAATTTTTGTATGTTGGTTATTTTATATTGTGCATTACCTTGCCCAGTTTGGTACACTTGGTGATTATTATTATATGCACATATGTCAAAATTTTTATATTGTGTATTTTATGAAATATACTGGCATATGGTTTTATGTCAGACAGTGTTTTTTATGCTTGGAGTAGCATGCTCTATTGGGCATGCAAGTTATTCATGCTTGTTAGAGCATGTCAGTTTTCTTGCTTGATGAAGCAAGCTAGCTGTTCATGCTCTGATGAGCATGTTGGAGCATGTTAGTTTTCTTACTCATGATGAGCATGACAGCAATTTCTTGTGCTCGGGAAAGAGCGAAGGTGTTGAAGAGAAATCAGTGGAGGATCGACATTGAAAATAGCACTATTGGATCTTATGTTTGATGCTATTTTCATGCTACACTACCACATTAGTATTAGGTCTATGCTATTGGTAATGCTTATGACCATGGAAGGTCTTACATCAATAAATGGTGTAATTGTTGCCATGATGTGACATTGTCAATTGTATAGACTAGGTCAATTTGAAGGTGTTATCCTATGGATCGATGTTTTTGAAATTATGGTCAACAAAAACAACTAAGTCTTTTCCCACTAGGTGGGGTCGGCTACATGGATCAAACGACGTCATTGTGTCTTATCATAAACCAACTCTTCAGAAATATTATTCAAATTTAAAATTTTTTTAATCATTTTATCTATAATATTTCTTGGTCTTCCTCTATTTCTAGATATTGGGCTACCCTCCAACTGATCTACTCTTCTTATAGGGGCTTCTAAGGGTATCTCCTTACATGTCCAAACCACCTAAAGCGAGATTCTCTCATCTTTTTCACAATAGGTGCTACCCCTACTTTCTCTCTAATGCATTCATTCCTGATCCTATCTTGTCTTCTATGACCACACATCCAATGCAACATCCTTATCTCCACGACACTAATCTTATGTTCTTGTTGACTTTTTACCACTCAATATTCAATACCATACAATTTCAAAAACCAACATTATTGGTTTTTGAAATTGTGGTCATGTTGCGAAAATTAGTTGTTAACCAAATAGTCATTTTTAGAACAAAATATTTTTAAAATGTTTTCCTTCAATTAATTTTGTTCAAGTGGGAGAATGTTAGAATATTTTTTAATATGAGCTATCACTATTTGATGTTGTGAGTTTTATTAAAACAGGTTAATGGTCGATCAATATGGGAGATGGAATAGGCCAAGGGAGATCCATTTATTTTAGACTTATTACACCTTGTTGGGTTAATGTGTCAAGCGGTTACTAGTATAGGCCAATTCCTTAGTGGCTTGTGATGTGAGGACAAACTAAGGTTGACATCATCTATAAATATAAGCTAACTCCCCCCTTCACTCCTAATCGCAAGTGCTTTACCTATTGAGAGTTGCATCTTGACTTAGAGATCAAAGGAAAAGACCTAACATTCAAGGTGATCATCCAACCTAATAATGATCAAACAAGATACACAATGTACATAGTCTATATCTCTATAATATGTTTGTTATTCTTTGATCATATATAATATATACATTAATTCTTACATTATTTAGTTGTAAGACCATGTTAATTCTTATACTATTGATTTAAAAATATTTTTTATAATTGAACTCGTTCATAATATAGAGATTCATAATGTAGAGGTGGCACATTAATCTCAGAGTATATGATGGAGGCAAGATCTAGGTAGATTTGTACTTCAAAGAAAAACTCAATTAGATTAGAAATACCAATCAACTTCTTCAAATCTTTATGAGAAACAAAAGCGATGTCAGAGAAACATTCCACACAAACCACATTATGGCACTTAATTGCCACATTATGTATGAATATATTTATTAGTGTGACACAAAAAAATATGTTACCTAATTTTATTTTCTGGTAAAATGTTGTGTTTTATAGTATAATGATAGACTTGATGTTGTTGAGTGGTTGATATAAAAACCAGAAATTTTGGATCCAATCTTCACTAGTGGCCGACCCTAAAAGTTCACCTTTTAGAAAGGATTTAAAATGAGGGGAAAGTCTTCTTTTTTTTTATTGTGATCAAGTGATATTCCGACTAACTTGTATATATCTCGACTAATCTACTTCTTTGATCTAATTTAAGGCAAGTCATCCAAGTCGAGATTAAGGGATTCACAAGAGTATTCCTTGTGGCTTGGCCTCAAGAAATTGAAGTAGTTAGAATTTAAATCTATGACTATGTGCCACTCACACATCACATACTCGTCCACCGCTAAGCCAACTCCTTGGAGTTAAATGTAGGGAAAGTCTATTTGTATCGTTTCACCGCCCAAAGAATTAGTCTCTCACACTCAACCAGTGTGGAGATACCCAAGAAAAAAAAAAGATTTAAAATTTATTTATAAGCTAAAATGAGAAGAGAAAAATTATCATAAGTTTGGTTGAAAATACTATCAACTATACTTATTCAATGCCATAAACTTTTAATGAAGAGTTCTTTTAATTAAAATGAGCTTATTAAACCAAATTGCATTTCTTCTCTTATTTTTCCATTTTTTTTCTCCATCTTATACTTTTTTTTAACAATTTAAACTTAAAACTTTTTGCTAACCAACCAAACCTCTCATAACTAATGCACTCATAAAATAAGTTATGTGCTTCGTTTTAGCTGATTGAACCATAGATGGACGTAGAATATGTGGAAATTAAGCCAACCAGGGAAATCTAAGATTTGAATGCAAACAATGGCAAGGGTGAAAGAAACAATTAGGTCTTTACTCTAGACATAAACCCTAGCTATAGCATGTCAGTACGGTTTATTTCAGATAATGGAGAAGGAAAGTGAAAGCAAAGGTGTGTTAGGCTTGATATATTAACATTATTAAGAGTAGGGTATGATTTAAGTAACAACCATAAGTTTGATTTATATTTTATAAAAGATAAAAATAAAGGAGAAAGAAGGAAAATGGGAGAAAATACGCCCCTTTTCTCCTTAAAAGTTTTGTCTCCCCAAATTGGAAGATAGATTATGTTATCCCCCTCCTAATTTTTATTGAATAATAATTGAAACAATGAGAAGGGAATTAATTTTAGTTTTTTTGTTAAAATCCCATTATCTTCCTTTAAGAATGAGGGGTTCCCCATAATTTATTGGAGGCTACGTGCACACCGAGACTTTAATTTGCTTGTACTTATATTAAAAGTCTAACCGTATTGCTTATAATTGTATTGCGATGCGTCAAATTAAGTTTATCGGGTTCAAATTCTATCCGAGTTTGTTATTAGTGGGTTATTTATAAGTGTTTTTATAATTGTTTGTTAAGTTTAAAAACCTGCTTTAACCTTAGAATGGAGCAGCTACTAAATTAATTTTTCATAACAAAAGATAAAAAGTATATTGCAATGTGAATTCATTAAATTTTTTATCCAATATTAAATATTTAACTATTTAAATTGTTATTAAATCATTTTTAACTTTTCTTTTAAATATAACTACGATATTGGTGGCCTAACATATAGAAGACCAATTTTCTTACAGCATCTAACCTCAATCATTTAAGAAACTGAGACCGATACCAATTGAAGTACATCTCATTTGTAATTATTCCTTTAAAATTTATTTTAAATCACTTTTTAAAATCATAAAGGTTTAAATTTTTTTTTTTTTGTGTGTAATCAAGTTTAAAATTTAAATATTGAAGTAAAAATAAATTATGAGAGAGAAAGAGAAAAAATAGGAGGAGAAAGAGTCCATAAAAATTTAAATTAAAAAAATAACTTTAAGTTATTTTTTTAAGAACAAATTTTATTCCAAATTCAATTCAAATATAAGCATTTTTTTAAAATTTTTATAAAACCAAACAACATTCATATAAAAATCAGTTTCACTGTAGCTACATATATAGTTTTTGAATATTTCCTAACACTCCTAAATATATCATACCGATCAACAAATTCAAAATACGTTATTATATTCTCCTACCCTCCCCAAATCAAAAAAGAAAAAAAAGAAAAAGAAAAAATCAGATCAGATTTGTTTGTATTATTCAAACATAAAAGTTTACACATAATTAAAACCCTGCATAAGATAATTGTTGGGAAAGTTTTCTGATCACAATAGTGTTATGAGGGTTAGTCGTCATACTCAGTGAAAGATCGAGAAAAACATAGAAGTTTATACATAATTAGAACCCTCTTGTACCCCGTTTGAAAAGTGTGATTTGAATTTGAAAGTGATTTCAAGTTTTTGTTAAAGCTAGCATATACAAAGACAGAGATGGAAGAAAAGGAAAGCAGATATAAGTAGTTTTAGATTCTCAATCTATTGTCATATATACAATGTCACATCCTATTGTTCACTCCTTTCTTGCTTTTCGCTTTTTTTAACCTGCTTTTATTATATCTTTTGGACAGCTAATTTCAAATCCAAATCTTCGAGAGAAACAACATTCAAGATTTCTCATCACGCTCTTAGAAATTCTGCACACCGAAACTAATTAACAGCTGTAAAAATTTTGAGAAGTACTAAACAAAAGGTTGGAAATGGAAGATGAACCTGACACCCGTTGTTTTCATTTTCAACCTTAACATTCTTTTGGTGGCCATATTTACAGGCAGAGATTCTCTTAAAGATATCGACCATTCGTAGATCAATCACACAGGGTGATTTTGGATACAGATCACGCCCTGCTAGCTTGATATTTAAGTATTGTTAATATAAATAAAGTAACTCATGCAAACCCCATAGAAATTTCCAAGTACTATAAAGAAGATGGAACCCACTTCCGAACAAAAAGAAAAAGAAAGATCCAGCAGTGAGAAAAGGAAAGAAAAGGAATAGATCGTTCGTCCAATGGCCTGCATCTGCATATTGTAGGTAAAAAGTTAAATTGCAAGAAGAGCCATACACTGGCTAAATAAAAATATGGTTATATCAATTCATTGTCGTACCTATATATATGTATATATATTAACCAAGAGTTTTTTTTATCATTTTTTCCCCAAATAATGCGGTAATTTTAGTTAACGTTACCATATCATCAATTGAATTTAAAAAGATACAATTGAGGCCAAAGATAAAATCTGTGAAAACTAGTTTTTTTTATTGAATAATTTTTTTTCTATAATTATAGTTATTTTAAATTTTGTTGATGAAGTGACGTTACAAACATAGATACTAGTCGTATCAGCCAAAAGAAAAAAAAAGATATCAATCTTTTAAGAAAATTTGAAGACAAGATTATGAAAGCGGTTTGATTCTTTTATCCACGAGGTATTCATTAAAACAATGTTTGAATTGAAAAAGAAAAATAGTAGAGGAAAATAAATTAAAAGTTTCAAATGAGTAAAAAATTAGAGAAATTTTATATATTTTGCATTAAGATTTGTTTCTCCCTTTGCCTTTTCCTTCATAAAAATAAGAAACAATGTCAAATTTCAAGAATTTCATTTCTCTCTATTTTCTTTCCCTCAAATCATTGAAAGTATTATTGAATATATATACTATTGATATAAATAAAAATCTTATGTAGACAACACTTAAGAGGAAAAAACAAAAAATTAATATATAAAATCATTAAACTATTTATGATATATACCAAAGATTAACTTAATTTTATACAGATTCAGAAGAAAATTTAATTATATAATGCAAGTCTTAGTTCATGTAACTTTTGTATGTATATCATATTATTTTTTTAACTTTATTTTCCACTGTAATTGTTATTCTTACTAGTGCTGTGCCAACATAATATGGCCATGATTTTTCAAGGACTTTCATTTTGTTTATTTTATATAACTCCACCCCCCCCCCCCCCCCCCGCGCCATGTTAGCGTAAAAAAAAAAAAAAATCCACCCATGTTCTAAGCAATTGTGACACGATTGCGCTCATGGGTTTGAACTTGAATGTTTTACTTTTTTCGAACAAAAGTCAGTCAAAGTCATTATTTGGCAAAAATTGTAGTGTTTCCAAGATTACACGTTTATTGCCACTTTTATTTTTTTTCTTTTTATTAAACCAAGAGACTAATCCCTATTGAAACGTAGAGATCACCGAAGTGGGTATTACTTCTCCCAACAAAACCTTTTTCATATGCACGACCTAGATCAAACTCAGAACAACATGATTAAAAGACCCAACTATCTACCAACCGTGTTGGACCTTGTTGGTATTGTCACTTTTATAATACATTCTTTAAATATTTATTTTATTATTAATTTATTTCATATATTTAAAAAAATTATTAAGAAAGATATTAAAAACACTTATTTTTGTATTAATAATAAAATAAATATTATAAAAATAATTTAAAAATATTACTAACATTTCTCAACTATATATAATTGATTAATAAATCACATCATAAATTCTTTCATGGCTCCCAATTTCTCTTTCTTTAAATTCACCGTTAATTATAAGTACATGTATATCCATTTAAAAAAACAATTTAAATCAAAAATAAAAATATTTTTAAAATATATATTTATTATTACTCTAAAAATATAATATAAATTTTCTTCATTTTATAATAACCTTGCTTTTCATTTCAATTATTATAAAAATATATATATATATATATGTATGTGTGTAAACCAAATGTTTTTATAATTAAAAGAAGTTAATTCTCTTAAAATCTGCATTAAAAGAATGTTGGTTTTCTTTGGTTCACACTTCAAAAGGGAAGTCAATCCATCAATTAAAAGATTATTGTTTTTTTTTTCACACATCATCAAAAGATTATTATTAAGTTGTAACACATCAATCAATATTTGGATTAAATATAAAACACATTAATAAATCTTTCTTCATCTTTAACATATATTTTGTTAATATGTAACACGACAGTGCGAATAAATTACTCCAACATTTATAAAATACCGAAGAGTCGTTTTTTTGTCTTTGTTGCAACAATGAGTCTTTTAACATTACTAATGACTATAATTGTCTATAACTATAATTATTTTCTTTCTCATACTTAACACTGTTATAAACTGAGCTAAATTCGTAAATATATGTTTATATATTTTTATAATCAAGTGCATTCCAAATATTCAGAGAACATTAAAAGAAAATCAATCAAGTTATTAATTACACGTTTGAATTGACTTTATAAATAGCCAAAAAAAAATTATATTTAAAATTCTCTCTTAAACATTTTGATTATAAGTCTTCCTAAAATAAAAAGCTAATTTTTTATTTTCTCATACGATAAGAATATTTTTAAGTTACTTTTACGTCAATTGGAATTATATTTTTCTCCAAACATTTTTAAAGACACACCACATCAAGCTAGTATCTTTAAAAGAATTAATTTTCGTAGGTTACAAAAAAATTAAAAAATCCAAGTAAAATAAACTAATCTAAACAAGCATTAAGTTAACAGTTGAACCACTTTTCCAAGGGACATAATCAAGCCCTAATAGGCTAAATAATACCTATAATGCAATGATATATACAAATATGTACCATTTTTTTAAGAAAAAAGGAAAACCACGCAATTAGGAGCTAATATGAGTTGCTACCAGAGTGGACAATAGTGAATTAAGTGACAAGATGGGGTTAGATTATTCCAAAATCTAAAGAGAGTGTTAGTGCAAAGCTGTCCCTGAGACAAAGTAGTAGTATAATCAATTCGTATTAATAAAAATATGATTAAAAAAAAGGAAGGGAAACCAGAAAAAATAAAAAATAGATACAGAAACAGATGATGATGCAAAAAGAAAAAGATGCCACAATATGGTAATATTTTCCTCCTTTATCTTTCTTTAGTTTTATTTTTATTTAAAGAAAGTTGAGTGATGAGGAATCCATGTCCTCCAAACACTCCCAGACAAAATGAGCTTCAGAGAAGGCAAAGCACACTTAGCTTTACGACCCAGAAAAGGAGATTTCAAACACCATAAGGTTAGCTTAGGAAATTGAGTGGTTAGTAACCCAACTCATCCCTCTCTCTCTCTCTATCCTTCCTTGACTTGGTGTCTATATTTAGCGGGGGAGCTTGGCTTCAGGGTGCAACCACAACCCCACATCTTCCTTCTTTCCCTCTGAAAACCACACCAAAACCCCACTATTATTAGCCACACCTTAATCCCCTTAAGTTTTGCCCAAAGGTTTGCTTGTTTTGTGCCAATTCAGTAGGGGTTTTTGTGTGGCTTTCAAAACCCATTTGATTATGACCTAGCTAGTTCTCCCCCATCTGCAATAGATTTCCCCACTCCCCCACAATCTTAATATATACCTTGTTCTCTTCATCTCTTCCAGTCTTACACTCTCACTCCTTCCAGTCTTATTTCCAGCTTCATCTTCCTCATGATGAGGGAAAAGAAATATCTTGGTTTGATCATCATCATCATATTAATCCATAGGTCGCGCATTTCATGTCCTTGCATTTAAGTTATATGCATATTATTTAAGTATCTCACTTGCATACATACCTATAGATTCGCACATATTAGTTTGTTGTTGAGGCTAATTGAATTAAGAGACAGAAAAACTTTTCATTTACATGCATATATTACTTAGATGCTCTAATTAATCATGTACATGTATGTCGCATCATGCATACATATGTGTATGTGCCTGGCTCCCTGTATGCCATTTTCAGAGCCCACCGAAGTTTTGATGGCCTCCGTGGATGGCGTATGAGGAGCCAAGCATATTCCATGTACATACATGGGGATTATCATAATCAGATTTTGATTATATATATACACTATAATTTCACATAGATTGTACCGACTCTTGAGGTCATATTATATGCAGTCTACATATATAGGCCAATTATTCCACAAAGCACGGCATTGTCATTTTCAAAGTCAGGTTTTGCTTCCTCAGCATTCAGCAAAGGTACATATGTTTATCTTCCTTTTTCATCATTGCAGAATATTGCTAACCGAGAGATTTTTTTAGGGTTCTTGTGATGTGATACATAATGTGTCACTTGCAGAACAACATTACCTGGGGTAAAATATTCCCTCGTTTGCCGGATGGGTTTCACATGTGGGATATTTCACACAGCTTTTTTCTTTTCTTTTCTTTTCTTTTCTGTTGGGCTTCCATGAGATAATCATTTCACTACACTTGAAACGATGAAATTTCGTGGGAAAACCACTAGAATCCCAAGTTACGGTAACTAAGAAGAAAAATGAGAGTAACACATCACTTTTATACATATTTTTTATATTTATTTATGTGATAAAATTAAAATATAGTTGTATATGAAATAAAATAAATCTAATTATAATAAATGGTGAAAATTATATAAATATAAAATAATGTATATATATGTAAATGTATGTGAATGGTATTTCTGAATTAAGAGCTGTCCTGACGATGAACATGGAAGTTATAAAAATTATACTTGATGCTTTTTCACCTTGTTGCCACTTGCCATGCTTGTCTGTCTCTTGGATATTACCTATGACCTATGATTATACCAACAATGACCTAAAAAGAAGCTACTGTGTCATGGTATCAAACTGATAGACAAGCATCTAATTTAATTTCTTTTTTAAAAGATAGTACCCATGTTTATATAAGGAGGTGATTAGGCATATGATGAATGTTATTTTCGAAGAACAATTTGTCAATTTCATTGTTTATCCTATGGAAATTATATATTAGATCCATATATCACCTATAAAATGTTATTTTATGGTTTATTCTCATGTGCTTAATGCAAATGAAAAATGGTTCATTATACTGGCATAGTAACATGGGCCTTAACAGTAACCAATATATATCTGTTATAACAAAATTTCATAAATGTGGCATTTAGTCGGAATAGTATTATTTTACGTGTTAAAATGAAATCGGAAGAGCAATCTCTTAATTCGTTCTAATCTTAGAATTTTTTTTCTGGGGAGTTCCTTTTAACTTATATGGTTTCTTTATTAAGGGTCGTTAGTGAGTATATGTAATGGGCACACAATTAGTCATTAGAGATCAATGCTTCTCTCAGTTAATGGGTACACGATTGGTCATGTGAGATCAATTTTTCTCTGTGTGACACTATGCGAAATGTTATTTTACGGGTTATTCTACATGCACATTTAATTTACATGAACTATGATTATGCTACCAAGAGCATAATATGAAGCAATATTATGTTTCATAATTCATAACATAGTTACAAACTTTCATTAATTAAAATATACTACTAGCATTTAATGAGAATATTTTATGGTCAATTAGTCATATGCACGATCAATTTTGTTCTGGAAGAATAATTTGTTTGTTCTTATATACTTTGTACCTGCTCAAAGATTGGTGGCCTAAGAACCCTCCAGGGTGGGTTTGTAGCTCATCTGATTTCTTACATAAAATATATTGTAAGACTATTTATGCTGGCGGAGTCTGGATTTTGATTTAGTGATAGAGGTGCCAGCTTTATTTTTATTTAATTATGGTTAGTTATATCAAGATTAATTTATGTGTATTTTGATTAATCCACTCACTTAATGATGTCAAAGTAAGTCTTTCACATTTTTTACCATTTAACTCAAGTAATAAATGGCATAAATAGAATAAAACATATGTACCTACCTATCTTGTCGGTGACAGTACATTTTATACTTTTACATCGCGCTAAATTTAAACAAAACCCTTGTGATTAGTTGCATGTTAGCTATTTAAATAAGCAATAAACTGTTTTGCTTACTTCAGCTGCACATCATTTAGAAAACACAATCACATCTATTTATGCATACTTGAATCTATATATTCATGATCAATATTTTCCTGCTGACTGTAACCCGCTACCCAGATGGCTATTTCAGTGATGTTCCTCTATCTATATGGTTATCAAATTAAGTGAATTCAGCTGAATGGGCTGCTACTATTTTTACATGCTTAGACTCAATTATATGCGTAAAATATTATGAGTTTTTGTTTTCATAAAATATCTTCTTAATATTTTTCTTAATACTTAATAACGAAAGTACTCATAGCTATATGGGCTAATGCAGTGTACATATTATAACATTGAGCTTGCTTCCTCCCCATCGATCAAACTCACTCACCAATCACCACTCTAGGTGTCTCTGTCATACACACGCGTGTTTGGCCAGGCTTGAACAAAGAAAAAAAGGCAAGGATTCTGGGAAATGTAAAAGCACAATTGCAACAGCTGGAGGATTATCATTATTCATTATGGAGGATTATTATTATTCATTATAACCACTGGGGAATCTCATATAAAAGGAATGGACCACACCTCTCTCTCTCTCTCTCTCTCTCTCTAGTTTTAGTCGGTTTGCAGGGAATATGACATACGGTCAAAGCAGGTCAAAAGCTTACAAAAGGACATTGTTGTTCAGGCCAAAATGGGACCACCCACACCTCTCTAACAGCTCCTGGCGGGGAAATCAATTCTGGAATTTTGAGTTCTTCGCTTCAATTCACTGTAATAGGAATGCCAGTGTATTATTGCATTGGATGGAATTCAAAACCCATTATTTCTTGAGTAAAAAGTACCTATTTTATTAATACTCAAAGATACATGTAGTATCAATTTGGTTTTTCAAAAAAGTTATCAAATTAGTTCTTCTAAAAGTGATATTAATTTCATCTTTCAAAGAGTTTAACATTAATTTAGTTCTTCAACTATAAAACATTATGTTAATTTAGTCTCTCAATCATAATAAATATCATCAATTTAACCCTTCAATCTCATGGTTCATACAGAAAAGGTTGATTTCAATGTTACTATTTGATCTAGATTAGGTTTTAGGCCTAATAAAACCAAGTCCAATGTCTAAAGGAGATGTGACATTCCTTCCTTGACAAAAAGAATTATCTAAAGTAACCAATCACAATTCAATAGGTAAGCCTAATAAGAAGCTGTCATGAAACTTCCCTTAATGCACCTATAATGACCATAGTATCTCTTATCGCTACTTAGTCTTCAAGACTCACTCCACTATAATATCTACAACAAGCATGAGGGTAAGAATCATTTCTCACTCATTACACTTACCTTGCAGCGTTATTGACTTAGCATAAGAGTGTCTTGTAAGTACTCAACCCCCTCTCCAATGCCTCCAAGCAAGAAGGTTGTTGTAGTGAGCTAATTTTGACCCAAAGAGCTCAACTATTCCAGACAGAACACTATCCATAATTGAAAGATTAAATTAATGTTAACTTTTTTATAAAACCAAATTGATGTCACATATATATTTGAAAAATTAATATTGATATTTACTCTTAGGGGTTTTTTAACGAGTGCCCTTAATAAAGGTACTTGTTAAGAAATAAAATATAAAAAATATTAAATGAAAAGTACATTTAATTAATACATTGAAAACTTAAAAAGTTATGCTTTTGATTTAATACTTTATGCTTTTAACTTTTTAACAAATGCCCTTAAGATACTTATTAGAAAAAAAAAGTTTTGTTATATCCGTCTAAAACATTCTCCTAATAATTTTCTTATTACTTAATAAAAAAAGTATTAAATAAAAAATTAAATGCAATAAATATCTTGAAAATATAAAAAAAATTAATACTTTTTTCATTTAGTAATTAGGAGGATTATTAGGAAGATGTGTTAGGATGATTAATCATTTTCCTTAGAAAAAGAGTTTTGCTATATCCTCCTAAAACATCTTCTTAATAATCTTCTTACTACTTAATAAAAAAGTATTAAATGAAAAATTAAATGTAATAAATTTCTTAGAAATATAAAAAGTATTTAATATTTTCTTCATTTAGTAATTAAAAAGATTATTAGGAAGATTATTAGGAGGATTAATCATTTTCCTTAGAAAAAGAGCTTTGTTATATCCTCCTAAAACATCTTCTTAATAATCTTCCTACTACTTAATAAAAAAGTATTAAACAAAAAATTAAATGCAATAAATATCTTGAAAATATAAAAGTGACTTGCTATTATCTATACATATAGTAAAATTGACTTGAACTCAATAAATATCATGGACAATTTTCTAATTAGCTCCAACAAATGTCATTAATACTTTTTTAATTAGTTCAAAATTCAAGTTAATATTTCCATCCTCTCAAATGATTTCAAGATAGATATATTAAAAACTATTCAAAGTTAAATGAAACTTGAGTTTAATAAATTGCATTAATAATCCTTTAAATAGTTTAAATTCTTCTTTTTGATTTGAAGATAGGTACACTTAATCCTTTATGCTTCCTTACTTCTGGTGCGAGATTGGAACACATGGCGGAGGTGTTTATCTTCAGTATGGCCTGAATAAATTAGATTTTGATTTTGATTTTGATTAATAATTGGGGTTTTCAATTGCAGAGGTTTGCTGCATTTTCCTTACTTCATATGTAATGCTTCAGTTTGCAGTTGTATATTTTCTGAGTTGGTTTGATTTTCACTTCATGGGTTTCTCAGTTTGTAAATAATAGAAGGATTGCTATGAGCAAGACTAAAATAGTGAAGTGAGTAGGCACTAGGTAGGGATGTTTCTGCAAATGGAAAAGGTTAGTATTAACTCTTTTGAAGCATTGGCATGTTTTGATTGTTTTAGCAGCCTGTGAATGTAAGTATGATTTCCAAGTGTCATAATGAGATGGACATTTATCTCTGGATGTTGCTTTCTGTCTGTTTTCATGCATGCTGACTTTTCATGACTTAGCCTCATAGTTTGCTTGACACTTGTGAATATATCATGTTTAGACATGTAAGAATAAAGTGCTGAGAGTCACAGTGTACTAAACCCAAAATGAAGTTAGTGTTGCACTAAACTGGTTTTCTTTTGTTTCATGTGATGTTAGGTTGAGAACCGTAAGATTGCATTGGCAAATAAAGAAGTACAGAAAGCAGTGTTCAATAGAACTAAAGAACTACGAACTCCATCTGATGAATTAAGACCAGTGCTTGAGAAAACTCCATTGCGCCTTCGAAGACTTAGCATTGAGAATTGCAGCATCATAAAGTCTTGCAAATCTATGAAACCCAAAGGACAAAAGTAGAACTAAATCACCTTCTTTCATACCTTGCTCAAGAAGATCAAGCTTGGAAGGTTCAAAAAGCATCAAGAAAGACAGGTGATGCTTCAAGTTACTAAATCACCTTCTGGTTTTTGAAACATAGGCCATACGGCCAAGATACTTATCTATCTCTCACCCTCTCTCTTTATCTCTTTGCAATTTCTTACTAAATATTTTTTACTATTTCAGTCAGATGATACTTCAAGTGAACTTACTATGTCATTGGATGCAAGAAGATCATCTAATGGTAGCAACACAAACCACTAACAACATATTTAGTGTTAATTTTTTATGTTCATTTATTGTAGCACTACTTTAGGTTATTAAGAATTTTAAGTTGTAAGTTTATATTACAATTAATGAATTTATTTAGCTTATTGTGGATTCGAACTTGTGATATTTATGTTACTATGAATATTTTTAATATAATTTGATTTACATTTATATTAGCAATTTTATAAATTTAATTATTTTGATTGTGCATCTTAAATGTTATTAGAATTAAAAATTAAATATGTAGTAAATATTTTTTTAAAAATAAAATTCATCAGATGAATTGCAACGGTTTAAAACCCCAAGAAAATAAAAATTGTTGTTTACAACAATCAAATAACAGCGGTTTTAAACCTCTGCAATTTTTTTAATAAATAGAATCAGGTAATTAGATAGTGGGGGTTAAAAATTGACGCAAATTTAAAAAAAATCACTGCAAATTATGGGGTTTTAAAATCACCGCAAATTAATCACTGTTGTGGAGGTTATTGAAAAATCATCGTAATATATTGCAGCGAACGTAAATGCAACATTTTTTTTTAAAATTGTCACAATTTAATTAGCGGGAGTTAAAAATTATCACAAATTAAAAAAAATAAAACGACCGCAAAATAGCGCATTTTTGTAGTGATTAAAAACTAATCAAAATTAAATGAAACTTGAGTTTAATAAATTGCATTAATAATCCTTTAAATAGTTTAAATTCTTCTTTTTGATTTGAAGTTAGGTACACTTAACACTAACATAATCTAGATAAAATTACTATTTTAAAAAAAGAAGATTATTTTTAGTGAATATATAATTTATATGCTCCTCAAGAAGTATTTAAAATTACTAAGGTGACTATGATGTAAGATTTAATGTAAATATAATTTGAAAGAAATACATGTAAAATAAATTTTAGTAATCAAATTGTTTAAATCAAATTTGAGTACTTTATTTGTTTATATATTTATAAATAAAATGAGTATATCTAATATTATATTTATAATTTTAAATAAATAATCTTACAATAATAAAATAATGCATGTATTGTTAACCCGTGCATCACACCATGATGATAACTAGTTTTATCTTATTCCACTATTTTCATTTTAAGTTCATACAAAACTTTTGACAGCTTTCACCAACTATCTCTAAAAGATATATCCATTATCAATTTAATCCCTTATAGATTAATTTTATTAATTTGATCTCTCAAAGTTATTATTTTAGCCCCTCCATCAAATTTAGTCTACACATCATTTACCTTCGTTATTTGAATGAAGGAACTAAAATATTAGTATTTTAAACTTTAAAAGATCAAATTGATAAAATTAATTTGTAAAGAGACCAAATAAATAACAAATATGGTTTTTATGGGCTAAAATGGCTGGGGTTTGACTCTAATTATTATTTTTGGCATTAAAGTAAGATTATATTTAGGTCAATTTGAACGCACTTCGGCTAATCTAACCTATCCATGTCGAGACTAAGAAATTCACAAGGATAATTTTTATTGTCTGACCTCTCATTAATTATTTTAAATGTATCAAATTTATTTGAGAGAAGTTTGTTGGTTTTGGAGTGGGATGTGCAGATCCTCAATGTTTTGAGACAAGCTAATTACTGTGCTGAATTTTTAAGCCAAGAGGGGAGCTGTGGGAGATATATAGCAGCTGGCCTTTGTGGGATAACCCACCCCCAGCCATGGATCACCTTATGGTCGAGGATGCGATGGGAACTCTGTTCCTCAGAAGCTAGTTTCCTTCCTTTGCTTTTTTTTTATTTTTTCTTTCGTTTTCTTTGCTGCTGTACCAAAAAAAACAAATGACATGAGGTAATTAATTCTTTAATGAACCATGCTCATAAGAGGTGCGCCATTGAGATAGTCCAAAAAGGAATTTAGTTTCCATTAAGCAAAAAGTGCCCTAGAATTATATAAGAGATGGAGAGAATATAAAACTATTGTTTTGTTAACGTGTGTACGTTAAGTATAGGTTAAAAAATCAAAAATAAAAATTATTAAAAAAATAAAAGATTAAAAGTATTTAAAATATTGAAATATAAAAAAATATTAACACTTTTTCTTTAAATAAGTAGTTAGTAAAGAGTAATAAATATTATTTTTATTCTTTATCATGCCTTAAATCTTAATAAAACACCTTAACAAAAACGCAAAAATTAATAGAGTAACTGTGATTTCCTTTTCATTATGAAGTGATGAGTTTTTCTATTTTTGACCCCCAAAAAAAAGTGTATGATGTAATGTGTTGGCTAGGCCCGCTTCCTCGGTGTTTGATGCCTCTGCTGGCAGATTAATTGTACTCTCCAATTCTGAAAAAGTAGATTATGCTAGTCCTGTCATACTTTTGTCCAACGAAAAGACTCAATCATCGTATGTCACGTGTCATCATTTGAAATTTGAAATATGAAACTGTTCACGCGTTAAGAATAAGTGGTTAATACGTTATGAATAAGTGGTTAATCAAGTATAAGTTTAAGGTTAATACATTGAAATAAGTAAGTGCTTAATACGTTAAGAATAAGTGGTTAATCAAGTATAAATTTCGGTTAATACCTTGAAATAAGTGGTTAATCTATATCATTTCTGGTGAATCGAGAAAGAGTTCCTAATAATGAATAAGTGGTTAATACGTTAGGAATAAGTGGTTAATCAAGTATATGTTTTGTAAATCCAAGAAAGAGTTCTCAATAATGAGTAAATGGTTAATACGTTAAGAATAAGTGGTTAATCAATATTAGTTTTGGTGAATCCAAGAAGTAGGAAATGAGAAGCGAGAAATTAAATGGTTAATACGTTAAGAATAAGTGGTTAATCAATATCGTTTCGGTGAATCCCAAAAGCGGGAAATGAAAAGCGAGAAATTAAATGGTTAATACATTAGGAATAAGTGGTTAATCAAGATCGCTTCACGGTGAATCAAGAAGCGGGAAATGAAAAGTTTGAAATGAAAATATTGGCATACGAAAAAGTCACGGAAGCATACGGTGGAGGAAAGTTGGAGTATTTTGGTTGGACGAGAAACGTTTTCCATTTTTTATAGCTAGAATTGAAATCCATTTTACATCTTTCTGTATAATTCATCCTAGTTTCTTTCTTTCCCTTATAGTGAAACTCTAATATTTTTGTTCATATTTTATCATCCGGGCCAGTCAGTTCATGTGCATTATATAAGAAAAACAACATATCTGATATGCTTAAACATGAAGGCGAGGATTTAAGTTTCATCACACACCCACTTACCTTTTTGTGTAATGACATTCTCCCATCAAACATTTTGCACCAATTAGACATCTCTTGTCATATTATTAGTTTTATTCTAAAATAATCTTTTTGGCTAATTCTTCGTCCTACTCATCTCTTGTCACTTACAACTAGCAATTCTCCACCAAGTACTTTCCTTGCAATGCATACCCTTGGTCGTCTTGACTCCTACTCCCTATCATTTGACTCTTTAGTGTTGGAAAAAAAAAAGAGTGTGTACATGATAAAAGTAATAACACATAAACGAGTAATAAAAAAATTTTCTACTTAAAAGAATTTGTGAGGAGTAAAATATGCAGTCAACTAAAATATCTACCAAAAGATATATCTAAGAATACACAAAAATAAATAAACAAAGAGAACACACATAATTTTAACGTGAAAAACTCTCTTAATGTGAAAAATAAAAATCACGGGACCTAATCTAGAAAAATCTCCACTATAATAAATTAATGAGTACAACAAAGTGTCTCCCAATAAATAAAGATATCACAACGGCTCCTACTCATTACCAATAAAGTGAAAATCAACAAAGTAACAAAGTTCAAAACTCACAAAGGGGTACAAATAGCCTAACAAGTAGAGATAGAGAAATAAAATTCGGACCATACAAGTAGAATTTCATGATGCAAGGAGCAACATACTGAAAAATCATCCAAATCAGACCACAAATGACCACCCGATCTTAACATGCAAAATCAGCACTGAAACTTTTTCCTATCCTCTCTCACGTGCGGCGCTATTCTGTTTCTCTCGTCTGAGACTTGGCTTTTAATAGCTAAATTTACTTGTTGCCCATGAAGCAACAAAAACAAGGAATTCTAATAATTTTTCTTTTAACTTTATAGAATGGGCCCCACTTAGTTGGACTCATCCAACAAACTCTCCCTCCAACTCAAGTGGAGGCAAATACCAAACCGGCAACCAGACGGCAATCTTCAAACTTCCCCTTCGATAGAGTCTTTGTCAACATATCTGAACTATTATCATCAGTATGAATCTTCTTAAGCTCCAACAGCTTAGAGTCCAGAACATCACGTATCCAATGATACCTCACATCAATATACTTAAATCTACCATGGAACGTAGGATTCTTGCCAAGATGAATAGCACTCTGACTATCACAAAACAAAATATACCTCTGCTGAGTAAAACCAAGTTCATGCACAAAATTCTTCATCCAAAGCAACTCCTTACAAGCCTCGGTAATAGCAATGAACTCAGCCTCAGTAGTAGACAATGCAACAAACTTTTACAACCTAAATTGCCAAGCCACAGCTCCCCCTGCAAAGGTAATCAAATAGCCAGGAGTAAACTTTCTAGAGTCAACATCCCCTACCAAGTCTAAATCTGTATAACCACAAAGAGCAACTTTTCCAATTCCAAAATAGAGCTTCAAACTAGAAGTGCCCTGAAGATATCTCAATATCCACTTCACAACTTTCCAATGCTCTCTACCAAGATTGGAAAGAAAACGACTAACCACACCAACTACATGAGATATATCAGGCCTTGTACAAACCATTGCATATATCAAACTTCCTACTATAGATGCATAAGGAACACATTGCATGTCTTATTTCTCTTCATCAATAGAAGGAGCTTGTCTAATGCTAAGCCTAAAATGTAAAGTAAGAGGTGTGCTTACAACTTTAGCTTTATCCATGTGAAAACGTTGAAGCACTTTTTCATTGTACTTATCCTGAGATAACCACAACTTCTTGGCCACTCTATCACGAGTAATCTGCATGCCAAGAATATGTGCTGGTCCTAAGTCTTTCATTACAAAAGACTTACTAAGCTCCTTTTTCAACTTGTCAATTATAGAAGAATTATGACCAACAATCAACATATCATCAACATAGAGCAATAAAATCATGAATTTATTATCAGAAAATTTCTACACAAACACACAATGATCAGAAGCAGTATTCTTGAATCCCTGTTGAATCATAACAGACTCAAACTTCTTGTACCATTGCCTCGAGGCTTGTTTCAAGCCATACAAACTTTTCTTCAACTTGCAGACATAATTTTCTTTACCTTTCATTACAAAACCCTCAAGTTGCTCTATGTAAATCTCTTCCTCTAAATCATCATGAAGGAAAGAAGTTTTCACATCCATCTGCTTAACCTCTAAATCAAGACTAGCTGCCAAACTAAGAATAACTCAGATGGAAGACATTTTAATAACCGGTGAAAAGATCTCCTCAAAATCAATCCATTTTTTTCTGACAGTAGCCTTTGACAACTAATCTAACTTTGTATCTCAGAGTGGAAGTATTCTCATCATTCTTCAACCTGTAAACCCATCGATTTTGCAAAGCTTTCCTGTCCTTAGGCAACTTGACTAGCTCAAAAGTATGGCTGTCAAGAAAAGTTCTCATTTCATCATTCATTGCTGCAACCCATTCTGCCTTCTGCTCACTCTCTATAGCCTCTTCGTAGCACTCAGGTTCTCCTCTGTCAATAAGGAGCACATATTCATCAGATGAGTAACAAGTAGAGAGAATAAGATGTCTAGAAGACATCCTAAGTGAAACAATAGGTTCATCAACAACCTCACGAGTAGGAGCATCTACCTCATCAGCAACATTATCATCAACATCCTCAACCTCATCACCTGGAATATGATTATGCACATCATCATAATTGCCAAAGTTAGCTACATTAGGTATATGAGACTCAAGAACTGGATCAATATCAACCAAACCATCAGTACTTGGAGACTCTGACTTCTTTGCCTTGTCAATATCTTTAATAGTGTGATCCTCCATGAAAATAACATCATGGCTTCTAACAAGCTTCTTCTCAAACAGATCATACAACCTATAGCCAAACTCATCATGACCATAGCCAATGAAAATGTAATGCCTAGTCTTGACATCCAACTTGGACCTCTCATCTTTGGACACATGTACAAATACTCTACACCCAAATACATGTAAGTAGTCATAGGAAACATCCTTTCCATACCACACCTTGTCAGGAACATCAGCCTATAAAGCAATAGTAGGAGATAAATTAATAACATGTGCAGCAATATACAAAGCCTCACCCCAAAAAGATCCAGGTAACTTTGCTTCAGAAAGTAAACATCTAATTCTCTCCATTAATGTCCTATTCATCCTTTCTGCCAGGCCATTAAGCTGAGGAGTCTTAAGGGGCGTCTTCTGGTGTCTAATACCTTACTGTTTACAATACTCATCAAATGGTCTGAAATATTCACCAATATTATCAGTGCAAACACATTTCAATTTCTTCTTTATTTCTCTCTCAACAGAAGCCTTAAACTGCTTAAAGACACTAAGTACCCGGTCCTTAGTCTTCAAGGCATAAACCCAAAGTTTCCTTGATTGATCATCAATGAAAGTCGCAAAGTAAAGCGCACCACCAAATGTTTTAGTCTTCATTGGACTACAAAGATCTAAATGCACTAACTCAAGCACCTCTGATTTCCTAAAAGGAGGATGACTCTTAAAAGACACTCTATTCTACTTCCCATCCAAACAATAAGCACACTTTTCTAAACTTGCACCCTTCAAACCTGAAAGTTGATTCCTTTTGGCTACAGTATCGAGTCTCTTCTCACTAATGTGGGTAAGTCTCTTGTGCCATAACTCTGACTGATTATCACACTCAGCTATATTAACAGCATCAACAGAAACTAAAGCCTTGGTCCAGTACAAACCTGAACACTTCTTTCCATGTGCCATAACCAAAGAACCCTTGGAGAGTTTCCATTGTCCACCACCAAAGGTACTAAAATAGCCATCATCATCAAGAACACTAGCTGAAATTATATGCAAACAGATGTCTGGTGCGTGTCTGACATTCTTCAAAGTCAACTTTATCCCATTACTGGTTATCAAACAAACATTGCCAATGCCAATCACCTTTGACATACCATCATTACCCATCTTCAAAACCCCATAATCACCAGGAGTATAAGATGTGAAAAAATCATTCCTAGATGTCACATGAAAACAGACACCACTGTCAACAACCCAGCTGGTCTCCTCACAAGTAACATTAATCAAATTCTCATCATAAATAATCACAAGATCTCCTCCAATAGTGGTGGCAACACGATCATCATTGTCATTATCTTTCTTTTGTTGTTTGCCCTTGTTACCCATGTTCTCCTTTTTCCATTTGTAGCAAAACTTTTGGACATGCCCCTTTTTACCATAATAGTGACACTCAAGGTTTTTGTATTTAGACCTTGATTTGTTTCTACTCTTGCTTCTACCTCTATTGTCTTGTCTTTGATCCTTCTCATTGCTTCTCGCCTTGTTTTTAGTAACCAAAACCTCTGACTGTGAAGAGGATGACTGCTAAGTTTGTCGTCTGACTTTTTCATTCAAAACAGCAGTCTTTACATAATTCATGGTCGCAACACCTCCAGGACCAGAACTAGTCAAAGTGACTCTGATATTTTCCTAAGAATCAGGTAGAGTATTAAGTAACCAAAGTCCCAAAATTTCATCTTCAAATTTCAAACCCATGCTGGACAACTGGTCAAAGCATCCTTGAAAATCACTCAAGTGATCAGAGATAGAACTATCATCCTTGTAACTCAAGTTCATAGCCTGCTTCAACAAAAATAATTTATTATTCCTAGATTTAGAGGTATACAAGGTCTCAAGCTTATCCCATAAAGTTCTAGCATGTGAGTCATTAGCAATATGATTCAAAACATTATCATCTACCTATTGCTGAATAAAGCCACAAACCATCTCATGTTTAAAAGCTCACTCTTCATCAGATTTAGTCTCAGGTTTTTTAGTAGCAAACACTAGTAAATGTAATTTTTTTCATAAATAATAAATCTTTCATCTTGATACTTCCACTTGTGGTAATTTGTGTCATTCAATTTAATCATTCTACTGTAATTAGGCTCCATCATCCAATCAAGTAAATAAATAAGTAAATAGCTCTGATACCAGCTGTTGGGAAAGAAAAGGAGTGTGTACACAGCAGAAGTAACAACACACAAATAGGCAATTAAAATATTTTTGGCTTGAAAGAACTTGTAAGGAGCAAAATATACAACCAACCAAAATATCCACCAAAAGATATATCCAAGAATGCATAAAAATAAATAGACAAAGAAAACACACACAATTTTAATGTGAAAAACTCTCTCAATGTGAGAGATAAAAATCACGGGACCTAGTCTGGAAAAATCTCCACTATAACAAATCAATAAGTACAACAAAGTGTCTCCCAATAAACAAGGATATCATAACGGGCCTTACTCACTACCAACAAAGTGGAAATCAACAAAACAACAAAATTTAAAACCCACAAAGGGGTACAAACAGCCTAACAAGTAGAGATAAAGAAATAAAATTCTGACTATACAAGTAGAAGCTCACGATGCAAGGAACAACATACTGAAAAATCATCCAAATCGGACCACAAATGACCCGATTTAAACAAGCAAAATCAACACTGAAACTTTTTCCTTTCCTTTCTCATACGTAGCACCGTTCTGTTTCTCTCGTCTGAGACTTGGCTTTTAATAGCCAAATTTAGTTATTGCCCATGAAGCAACAAAACAAGGAATTCTAATATATTTTTTTAACTTTATAGCATAGGCCCCACTTAGTTGGACCCATCCAACATCTAGTAGGTCAAGCACCGTAGGATTATCCACACTACGTCCAGGTATGACTGTGGTTAGCCAAGTTACTATATTGCTATAAAGCACAGACACGGACACGGACACGGACACGGGACATGACACGGACACGGAAACATACCAAATTCAAAAATTGTAAGACATGGACACGATATATATATATATATATATATATATATATATATATATATATATAATTACAAAACTTAAATAAAAATATTCATAATTTATTAATTTCATTTTTATAAGATTAAAGATTTATAATATTTTAATATATGTCATATGTACTAATATTTGCTACCTAATAAGTCCTTCCTAAAAAATATGGAGCATAATTTCTATTGATATATTCTAAAAAATCTCTTAAACTAACTTCTCCTAGGAATTAACCATGAATGAGTACATCTACATAAAAAAAATTGACTAGAGGGAATATTAGTATGAAGTAAGCTTCAGTGACGACGAAGTGGATGATTTGGTACGAGCAAAGGTAGAAGGAGCAGATGAAAATAGTGGTGTGTGAAAAAATAAAACTTAAAAGTCTAATAGTGATGTATGAAAAGATAAAACTTAAAATACTGATATGTGAAAATAATGACTTAGGACATTAGTTATGTAATTGAGCTTGGGTGGGTTACGGGCTTACTAATTGAACGTTAATCATGAAAAATATTTTTAAAAAATATTAATAGATCGTGTCCAAGTTGTGTCCAAATGTGTCCGAGACGTATTCAAGCGTGTCCGAGACATGTCCAAGCATGTCCGAGACGTGTCTAAATTGAAAAAAATAATCTTTTTAATCGGACACATTCTGACACGTAGGACACGTATGTCGTATGGGTTTCTTCATATATCTGACACGGACACGTGTCCGACATGCAGACACGCCTCAACAACAGCATGTCCGTGCTTGATAACTATATTGTGAAAAAACATCAATGGGCCAGTGGTGGGTGTTGGTTGTGTCTCTATATATTGGGCAGGTGATACCTCTTGATTGCCTTACCACAGGGATCATGTCCATTGTTTCCTTACTTGCAAATTAGAGTTTGATTGCCCAATTGCCTTAGCCAATTGCTAATGGTACTCTTGTGTTGGGCATTGATACAAATTTTTCCATAGGCATATGTAGCTTATTACAGAAGTCACAATTAAGTTTGACTGTAGCCAAGGTTTGCATTTTGCTTCTTTTTCATTTCCATGAACCATGATAGCCACATTTGTCACATTTTTTAAAAATTGTAATAACTTGTTAGAGATAAGAGGAGCCCCCAACGTAAGGAGATTTGTATTTAATGGGTTTAACGAAGAACTACATAAGCATACTTGACACCATATCTTGATTCAAAATCTTAAGATTATGTTTGGATAAAGTATTTTGAGGGAGCAATGTATTTGCTTAGGAGATTTAAAATTCTCCATTATAAAATACTTTGTTTGGATAATTAAATAAAAAAATTTAAAAATTTTAAAGAATTTTAACTGGAAATTTTGTTAACTAAAATTAAGGAATTTCAATTCCCACCTAAATAGGTAGAATTTCTAAAATGCCTTACTCTTTGTTGTGTTTGGACATATGCTTCTGAAGACTTGTTTTGAAGATAAGAAACGTAAAGACTAAATGAAGATGATGGAAAGACCAAGTCCAAGATCGTATAAGAATAGTTTCAGGACTTAGGATCTTTTTGTACGGAGCTCACTTTGATATCTCACTATTTTGAAAGAACATATAAAATTGAGTTTAAAAAGAAACTTGAGTGTTTTTGAAATGTTTTCTAAAAACTGGTTTTTAATAGTTTATTTGAATAACAGCTTGTCTATTCGAATAAATCATTCCAGCTTTTTTTGTCTTTTAAATCATTATTCGAATAGCATTTGTTTTATTCGAATAATGTCTTTCAATCCTTGCTATGTGTTTAAGTTTTTCAAAATGCTATTCGAATAGCATTCTGGCTATTCGAATAAAAGAGGTTTCAGACTGAATTGTTAAAAACATCATTCGAATAACTCAGTAGTTATTCGAATAAATCTTTTCTTTCAGAACTCTGGTTTTAACTAAGTTATTCGAATAACATAGTAGTTATTCGAATAATCCATATCAGATGGCTTTTTCACGATGTTTTCAGGAACAATGTTATTCGAATAACAACTTAAGCTATTCAAATAAACACGTTGCTTACGAACACTAATATGGAAACAAACAAGTTTTTAATTCGGTTTAAATGAGTTTTAATTATACCCAACAGCTATTTCTTTGAATTTTCTCTATAAATAGGAGCCTTGGGTCATGTCTAAAATAGCCCAACACTCTGAATAGTTTTCTACTTGTTCTAATTTGTGAAATTATTTTCTATGCTATATTTTTTATTAAAACTTTGAGATATTTCTGTGAGAGCTCCATTAGCACTTCAATTTGTATAATTTGCTCTGAGTGAGAGTTTCTCTTCATCTACTTTCTGCTATTTTGTATCGAGGGTGAGGTATTCCTCAAGGTTTGTATAAGGGTGAGGTATCCATACAGGCTGAGGCTTTACCACAAGGGTAGAGTTTTCCTATGTGTGAAAAGTGCTCTATTTTGTAAACGGTAGCAAGCACCTATTGAAACTTGTATATATAGTAAAAAATCTTAGCTATTGTTCTGAGGACTGGACGTAGACCATAAGTGGGTTAGTGGTCGAACCAGGATAAATACTATGCCTGCTTCTCTCTTGTTAATCTATTTATTCTATGCAATTTTAATTTATTGCACTTTTATTTTCTGCTGTTATTATTGTTTCTTTTCTTCTTCTCGTTCCTTTTGTGCATTTATTTATTAAGTTTTAATATTTGTTTTTAATAAAAAGAGGTTTTAAAAAAAAGTTTTATACTCAATTTACCTCCCCCTCTTGAGTACTGGAAGCCACTTGGTAACAAGTGGTATCAGAGCTAGACTCTTATATAAAGAACTTAGCAGCTTCAAGAGAACATGACTTTTTCAAATGGTTTTTCAGAAGGATCTTCCATAAACTAATCACCCTTTTTCAATGGGGATGGTTATGCATATTGGAAGGAAAAATGAAAATCTTCATCGAAGCTATTAATCTAGATGTGTGGGATACTGTCGAAAACGGTGCTTTTATACCTACACATGAGGTCGATGGTGTAAGGACCGAAACGCCAAGAAATAAATGGTCTGATGAAAACAAAAGAAAAGTTCAACATAATTTGAAAGCAAAAAATATTATTACTACTGCTTTGGGATATGATGAATTTTTTAGAATTTCAAATTGCAAAACTGCTAAAGAAATGTAGGACACTTTACAAGTTATCCACGAGGGTACTAGTGAAGTAAAGAGATCGACAATCAATTCTCTAACTCGTGAATATGAATTATTCAGAATGAACCAAGGAGAAAGTATTCAAGAAATGCAAAAGAGGTTCACCCACATAGTTAATCATCTTGCATCTTTAGGTAAAAGTTTTTCTAACGAAGATTTGATTAACAAAGTATTGAGATGTCGTAGTAGGATTTGGCAACCCAAGGTAACAGCCATATCAGAATCGAGGGATTTGTCGACAATGACTCTAGCTACCCTATTTGGAAAACTTCATGAGCACGAACTAGAACTGAGCAGATTAAGTCAAAGCAAAAAAAAATGATAAAAAGAAAGAGGGGATAGCGCTCAAAGCCACTTCCTCATCAATCAACAATGATGATGAAGAAAATGAAGAAGGCTAAGAGAACATCGAGGTAAACAAAGAAAACCTCAGTCTGTTAGTTAAAAAATTTGGTAAATTTCTCAGGAAAAAGGGAATGCAAAGAAGATCTCTCTTCCCTCCGAAGAAGACTCATTACAAAGCCGAATGAGCTTCATTAACTCTAACTTGCTATGAATATGGCAAACCTGGTCACATGAAAATGGAGTGCCTAGTTTACCAAAAGAAGAATGATAAATTTGAAAAGAAGCCCTTCAAGGGAAGAAAAGCCTATATAGTATGGGATGAAAACGACATGGATTCAATCGACAGCTCAGATAGCGAGGAAGCTCAATTATGTCTCATGGCCAAAGGAGAAGAAGAAGAAAGCGAAAATGAGGTAAGTTCTAATACTACTTTATTGACTTCTTACGATGAGTTACAAGATGCCTTTGAAGAATTGCATGAAGAATCTTTAAAACTCACAAAAATAATTTCTTCTTCTAAGAAAATGATCTCTTCTCTAGAAAATCAAATTCTTGTTTTAAATAAAGAAATAGAAGAATTGAAAGTTGAAAATGAAACTTTGGGAATCATTGATGCATGCACAAATCATTCTTTACATGCTTCTACATCTTCATCTTATTCTTCATGTCATATGCTTGAAAAAGAAATTGAAGACTTAAAGAACACTCTTTCTAAATTCACCTTTGGAAGGGATAATTTAAATATTTTATTAGGAAGACGAAGAGTGGTTTTTCAAAAAGTTAGGATAGGTTATAACCCGAAAAATCAACAAAAACTCTATAAAACTTTCTTTGTGCATTCTAGTGTTTCAAGTAGTCCTTTTATTAAATGTTTTTACTTTGGAAAGAAAGGACATAGTGCATCAACATGTAATGCAAGGAAAAATATTAATACAAAAATTGGAACAAAAATGGTTTGGATTCCTAAAGGTACTATACCCAAAACTGACACACAAGGACCCAAGAAAGTTTAGGTACCAAAGGTTAAAAACTAAACTTGTGTTGTAGGTGTGCTTGAAAGCTAGGAGTTCAAATTAGTATCTCGATAGCGGTTGTTACTAGCACATGACCGGGGACGACTCGAAATTCACCATGCTTATTCCCAAGAATCATGGACACGTTACTTATGGTGATAACAACAAAGGAAAAATTCTTGGAATCGGCAAAGTCGGTAAGAATCCTAACTCCTCTATTGAAAATGTGTTGCTTGTTGAAGGCTTGAAACATAACTTACTTACATAATTGAAGATAAAAATGATAAGCATGTTAAATTCATTGGTCATAAAGTAAACAACATTTATATGATTAGTCTTGATGATATATCTTCAAATGATGCGAAATGTCTTTTAAGTAAGAATGATGATTCATGGTTATGACATAGGAGAATTACACACATTTACATGGATCACTTAAAGAAGTTGGGCTCTAAAGAGCTAGTAATTAGACTACCCAAGCTTAATTTTGTAAAAGACAAATTATGTGATGCATGTCAAAAGGGTAAACAAATAAATGTCTCTTTTAAAGCAAAAAATATAGTTTCAACTATTAGACCTTTACAACTCTTGCACATGGATCTATTTGGACATTCTAGAACTATGAGCTTTGGTGGGAATTACTATACTTTAATGATTGTGGATGATTTTTTTAGGTTTACATGGACTTTATTTCTTGCAAATAAAAATGATGCATTTCTAACTTTTAAAAGACTTGTCAAAGTTATTCAAAATGAAAAATATTTTCAAATCTCTTCTATAAGAAGTGATCATGGTGGCGAATTTGAAAACAATATTTTTTGAAAATTATTGTGATGAATATGGAATTAATCATAATTTCTCTGCCCTTAGAACTCCACAACAAAATGGAGTTGTAGAAAGGAAAAACCGTTCTTTAGAAGGAATGGCGAGAACTATGCTTAATGAAGCTGCTCTTCCTAAGTACTTTTGGGCTGATGCTGTAAGTATAACTTGTTATATAATTAACAGGGCCCTTATAAGACCTATTTTAAAGAAAATCCCATATGAGTTATACAAAGGAAGAAAGTCAAATGTCTCACATTTTCATATTTTTGGATGCAAATGCTTTGTTTTAAATAATGGAAAAGATAACTTAGGCAAGTTTGATGCTAAGTCTGATGAAGATATATTTCTTGGTTATTCAAATCATAGTAAAGTTTTTTGTATATATAATAAAAGAACTATGACTATTGAAGAATCTATATATGTTGCATTTGATGAAACTGACCCAAATGGATCGAGAAAGGATCTTGCTATTGATGATGTTGCAGAAGTCTTAGCAGAAATACATTTGGATAGTAAAGAAAAGGAAATCAAGGAGCAGAAAGATAAACAAAGTCAAGAAGATTCACAAGCTTTGGAATTTCTCAAAGAATGGAGAACTTCAAAACATCACTCCTTTGAACAAATAATCGATGATGTATCTAAAGGTGTAAGTACTCGTAATTCTCTTAGAAATGCTTGTAATCACTTAGCTTTTGTTTCTCAAATTGAACCTAAGGATTTAATTGAAACTTTTGATGATGAACATTGGATCTTAGCTATACATGAGGAATTAAATCAATTTGAAAGAAATCAGGTTTGGGAATTAGTTGATAGGCCTAATGATCACCCTATAATTGGCACTAAATGGGTTTTTAGAAACAAACTTAATGAAAATGGGTTAATAACAAGAAACAAAGCTAGACTGGTCACTAAGGGTTATAATCAAGAAGAAGGAATAGATTATGAAGAAACCTATGCATTGGTAGCTAGATTAGAAGCTATTAGAATGTTACTTGCTTATGCTTACATCATGGATTTCAAATTATATCAAATGGATGTTAAAAGTGCTTTTCTAAATGGTTTTATTCAAGAGGAGGTATACGTTGAACAACCTTCAGGTTTTGAAAATCATGAACTATCCAACCATGTTTTTAAACTTAAAAAGGCTTTATATGGCTTAAAGCAAGCTCCTAGAACTTGGTATGAAAGGTTGAGTAAGTTTCTTTTAGAAAATGATTTTTCAAGAGGAAAAGTTGATACTACCCTTTTCATTAAAAATAAAAAGCATGATATTCTTCTTGTGCAAGTATATGTGGATGATATTATTTTTGGTGCTACTAATGAATCCCTGTGCAAAGAATTTGTTAAGACAATACAGAATGAATTTGAAATGTTAATGATGGGAGAACTGAACTTCTTCTTCGGACTTCAAATCAAACAAATGAATGAAAGGACATTCATAAGTTAAACCAAATACTGCAAGGAATTGCTCAAAAGATTCGAAATGGAAAACGTTAAACACATGGCCACTCCAATGGGTACTTCTTGCTATTTGGATAAAGATGAAGAAGGTAAATCAGTAAAAATAACGAAATACAAAGGTATGATTGGATCTTTCCTTTATCTTACTGCTAGTAGGCCAGATATTATGTTTAGTATATACATGTGTGCTAGATATCAGGCAAACCCTAAGGAATCTCATTTAAGTGCTGTTAAACGAATAATGAAATATCTAGTAGGCACTTCTCAAATGGGCTTGTGGTACCCTAAGGGTGCCTCATGTAGCCTAATAGGCTATTCCGACTTTGATTTTACTGGGTGCAAATTGGATATAAAGAGTACTAGTGGGACATGCCACTTGCTTGGTAGTTCTTTAGTTTCTTGGCATAACAAGAAACAAAATAGTATGGCTTTATCTATTGCTGAGGTTAAATATGTTGCAGCCGGGAGTTATTGTGCTCAAATCCTATGGATGAAGCAATAACTTTTAGACTACGGTCTTCAGCTTGATCACATCCCAATAAGATGTAATAATACTAGTGTAATAAATATCTCTAAGAATCTCATTCTGCATTCCAGAACAAAGCATATAGAGATAAGACATCACTTTATCAGAGATCATGTACAAAAAGGGGATTGCATTCTTGAGTTTGTTGAAACAACTAAGCAACTTGCAGATATTTTCACTAAACCCTTAACAAAAGAAGCATTCTTTTATATTCAAGGAGAATTGGGCATAATTGATCAATCCAATATATGATTGCATGTTTTATTGTTGAATATTATCTCTCTTTAATCTTTAAATCACATGAATATATGCTTTGTCTTGAATTCTTGAACGTATGCTTTTCTGTGCTTTTTGTTAGTTTTATTTGAATAAACAGAGTTTTTATTCGAATAAAATTCTTTACAGCTTATCAAATAATGTGTTGGATATCAGCTTTATTCGAATAACACTTAGTCTATTCGAATAAAGTGGCTTCTGTGTTAATCTTGTGTTTGATATGCTCTCTGTCTATTCAAATAAATCTCTTTCTATTCGAATAACCAGAGCCCTTAGTTTATCAGTCTTAGTCTTTACCTTCTGTCTATTCGAATACAACTCAGGCTATTTGAATAACCAGAGCCTTGGTTTATCAGCCTTGACTGATAGTCTTCTGTCTATTCAAATAACCCCTATAGTTATTCGAATAAATCTTGTTAGTTTTCCAAAACGCTTGGCTTTCCCAGATAATCTATTCGAATAGAAATTCCCTCTATTCGAATAAACCTTAGTAGAAATTCTCTTTCAACGCATGTCCTTTCAGTTTCTATGCAAGGTTTATTCGAATAAACCTCTATTTATTCGAATGAACACAGGCCTCTCTTTAAATAGCCCCTACTCGCCCAGACGTTTTCGTTCTCATATTTTCTGTTATCTTTCTCTACGCCTCTTTCTCTTCTACTCTCCTCCACCATCTTCCTGCCATCTTTCTCTCTTCCACACCTCCAATCACCATGGCCTCCTCCTCTAGCAAGCGCCCACGCACGAAGACTGCTCCATGTAATAATCCACTTAACTTAAGAAGGCTCTCATCCAACGAAGAGCACTGTGCCTGCTTCATTACGCACTTCTGGGATCGTAACCTTGTCCAGCCCAAGTATCTTAACCTCTCCTTCTATCAGTAACACAGAGGTTTCGACTTTCTAACCTTGTTGCAAAACCAGGGGGTTCTATAGCTTTGCTCTCACCGGGCCACTTTCTACCCAACTCTAGTGAAGATGTTTTTCTGTAATCTGGCATTTGATGGCCAGAACCTTCTCTTCGAGGTTTGTGATAAGAACATTGTGATCACACCACAGGACTGGTAGACTCTGTTTGGGTTGCAGTTCACAAGCGTACTCGTTAAAGATGATGACAACCCCTTCCTTGAGGAGTTCAACAAGTTTCAGGCAATTGAAGACCTATTGAAACCTGGTCTAGCCTTGCCTGACAAGGATCTCAAGGGTGGCATGCTGAAGAGCCAATATAGGCTTCTGCATTACGCCTTTGCTCATATTCTGGCACCCCGCGGTGGGAACTATGCCTATCTCAGTGAAGATGACATCTTTATGCTCTAAATCCTGAAGAATGGTCACAAGATCAACTGGCCTGTGTTTATCATGAAACACATGGTGAGGGCCAAGGGCAAGGAAAAATCTGACTTGCCTTATGGTATTCTCATCACTACCTTGCTCAGCAAGTATCCTCAGGTCTTGGAGACTGAGCGAGCCATCGCCTTGACTCATCACAATATCTTCGGCTCCCACACCTTGCGCAAAATGAAGATGATCCAAACCGATGAAGGCTGGGTGTACCCAGATGAGGTTGCTGAGGATGAGTTAGACCCTGTTGACTCCCCGGCTGCCCCTACTGCCCTTGCTGATGCACTTACTACTGTTCCTACTCCAGTTACCTTAGAGCAGATCATGGCCACCTTGCATGATAACCGTGCCTATAGGGAACATACCTTCTCTATTCTTTTTGATAGAATAGAAGGTGTTGAATGTGAGGTTGCTGCCCTCCGATCTGCTTCACCTGCTCCTGCACCAGCTTTTTCACCACCACTTCTGGATACTTTTTTCTAGGAGCTTTAGTTCTTAGGATCTCTGTTTTGCCTTTACTTTATTTATTTCTGGCTTTTGTAAATGCATCCTTTTTGGTTAATAAATAAATAAAGTTTCTGATGATCTATTCATCTTGCATTAATATGAGTATGCTTTTTGGTTCTCTTTATGCATTTATACTTGAATATCTGTTTATAGGACTTACCCCTCCTTTTTGCTCATGACAAAAGGGGGAGAAAAATTTGAATTTAATTGAGAAAAGACAAGTAAACTTAAAACGAGTTTGGATTCAAAATGAAAGGGGGAGCTGCACACATATCTGATATACATTACCTCTTATAATTAAAGAGGGGGAGTAAGCTTTTATACCTCAATGAGGTGAAATGATGCACTAGTTATATGTTGTCATCCTCTGATGGTAAAGGTGAATGCCACCACCATTGAATACATATGCATATTCAGTTACTTGTTTTGTTTTTTGTTTTTTTAAGATGCTCTGATGCAAGATGAGTTCTATTTTTTTAATGATTTATGACAGTATTCTTTACTGTCTAATGTAGAAAATATATTTCATTGGACCTTTTTTTATATTTTCATTTTCTTTTAGGAGGCTAGGTATGTATATCTTCCTTTGAGTTTGTATCATCATTGCCCATATTCTTTGCTATTATGGAGTCATCCAAAGGAAAAGGCAAGAGAAACGAGAAAGGAAAGATGACATAAAGCAATATTGAGGATAAGAAAGTAAGGCCTGGATTGCTCCTGTCAGTCAGTATAATCACTGTTAACGTCTCATTCTTGAGACAATTATCTTTGTTTCCACTTATGAAGAAGTAAGGCTCGGATTGATTGAGTTTGAAGATTGTGTGGCCATAAGAGAATTTTGCATAATGTGAACTAGTGTTGCAACTGGTATAGTATTCGCTCTTTACATAAAGCACTGAGTCTTGGCTAGATTGGTAGTTGAACAATGCAACAAGCATATGTAAAATTTGAAATTTCAAGTCAATATTTTCCTTTATATATAATTGAAAGTTTTGCACTCTTTATGATCATATCGCTTATTACAAAGTTTTGATATTCTAGTCTTAAAAACTTTATGCACAATACAATGTTGCCATCCTTTGGAGAAGTATTACATCGTGCAAGAACATGTATCCAAAAAAATCTTCTAAAAATTTTAATTAGGAGTAAGAGGAAGATTTTGGATCCACCAAGAAAAGAAAGAAGAAAGAAAATATTTTTTTATTTAGTTTATAATAAATTCAAAAATATATATTTTTGTAATAAAAATAATAATAATTCTAGTAATCCAAATAAAAATATGTCATTCAATTTAGATCTAATTAAAATGGTCCCAAACTGTTTTCCCTTCCCCTTCTTAATCGTTAAAAAAAATCGTTATTCCAAGTCTCCACTTGACTAAAATATGAGTCCAACTATCCAAGTCCTTGAATGCAAATTTTCATGCAAGTCTGTAGGTTCTTTTTTGAAGGACCACCTTCCTTTCTTTGTATACAAAAAGGAGTATACCTGCAGCACCATGAGAAAAATGACATTTATTTTCAATTTATATTAGATGGTATTATATTTAAGTTTATACCATATCATTTTGCTTACATTATAATTAGATTGTGTGATTTGTTAATTTTTAAAATATTGTAACATCTGGTCGAGTTAAGTATATCGAAAGCGTGACCCGAACTTAAATTGAAAATATATCGGGTTTAATTTATAAAAATCAAATGATCGATTCCGTCCCAATTAGTTTTGGGTTGAGCCGAATTTTGAATATTCCTAATAACAATACTTGTTTTGATAAAAAAATAAAAAATTATAAATGAAGGGAATTTAATTACTTTACACAAATAAGAAATTTAAAATGGTAGGGAATTTAATTACTTCATCCAAATAAAAAATTTTACAAATGAAGGGAATTTAAATGAAGTAATTAAATTCCCTAGCATTTTAAATACTCTTGAATTTTAAAACACTTCATCCAAACACAACCTAAAGCATTAGGTCCATAGATCTTTTTCACTATATAATCTTCACTTTGTCCATCTCCTTCTAATGTGATACTTTTTCACCCACATCTAACTCGCTCACACTCGTGAACTTCAAATGATCTCTCCTTCAAGTGTGAGTCCTTCACCCCGCACATGGATTCACCAATCACTAGCATTAGTGCCAATATTCATTCCAACTGAACTATTGGCTTTAATATCATTTGTTAGAGATATAAGGAGCCCAAAATGTTAGGAGATCTACATCCAATGGACTAAGCAAAGAACCATATAACTAGACTTGACATTACATCTTGACTGAAAACATTAAGATATTAGGTTTATAGGTTTTTTTTCTACTTATATAGTCTTCACTTTATCTATATCTTTTTAACGTGAGACTTCTTCATCCGCATTTCACTCACTTAAATTTTCAACAATAATCATGACGTGATACCCAAGTGCAAGTGTGCAACTAGAGTCTAAAATTTTGATTTTAGCTATTGAAGTTATATATGTTTATTGCGAATTCCCTATTTAGGTCATAGTTGGAAATTAAAATCTTAGGAATATATACACGCATTTTACACAACGTTTCATGTGTGTAAAGAATTGAAAAACTCATTAAAATAGCCTAGGGGTAGCAAATGAATAAATAGGTTAAATTTTAGATCGGATCATAATAGATAGATAAAAAATAAATCATGAAATCACATCTAAAATCCATTACAAAATTGTTAAAACTATTCAATCCATCAATGATCTAATTTTAATGAATGAATATTCAATTTATTAATTAATGTGTTTTGATGGTATTCTTAAATGGGTTTTAGAGGATTACTTGAAAATGGTTGTTGAAGGTGGTTTTCTTTATTACACGATAGCAACAACGGTGATACCTGCAAAATGTACTCTAACACTCAAGTTAAACCATGCACAAGGTGGGTAGAGTGTTTTGGATTTAGATGCATACATTGGCTATCTTGTTTAGTATTTATAAGAAAGTTATGATAGATAAGAATCATGTTTAAATCTATATTAATAGATAATAAATGTTGTTAATAAGAATAAGAATCAATTAGGGTAATTATTACTTTTAACCATATCACTTATTAATGAGGGATTCTTAGAGAGATTTATTCCTCATTATTAGACGTAGTTATCAATTCAATAGTACACAATGATAACTGAGATCTTCTTTGGATTGGTCGGATTGCTGATAATCACATATTTTATACATTAATAAACTTTCATTTTTAGTAATTTACACTCTCCATATACTTAATTGATTGAGTTTAGTTAATTTTGTAAGTTTTGACTCAAATTGGGCTTAATTGATTTTTTTTCAGCATTATTGAGATCATACACTATTTCTGTATTTCAGTCATATCTTGAGTTTTATATGTTTAAGAATTATGTATTTTACCTTATAGGAAAGATAAGAGAGAGCTTTACAACTTTCATGAGAATACAAAAGCAAATTCGGATGGCTTAGAGGTCATATTGGGCTTGCAAGTCAAAACAGAGGAGTTGTAGTTGGGTCTGAATAGTGTGTAGTAATCAGGGCATATCTTGGGTTGTAGGAACTGAATGGGGCTGAAACTTTGACATCTGAAAGTTAAGATCCAGTCTACAACTTTTATGAAGACCACTTTTCCATTTTCTGACGACATCCATGAGTTCAGCACTGAATGATTTCGGAGACAAGAATCTCAATAATGTTTCACTCATCAAATCACTATTTAGAATTTTTCACTTATCCACCCACTCATTAATCAGCCTCATTATCATTTTGTATCCCGCATCCTCTATAAAAGGCATCATTGACTGATCATTTAGGAATCTTAGTTTAGATATCAAGATCATGCTATTGTGTTATTTGTTTCTCTTGTTGTCATTTTCTTTTATTCTAAATTGAAGTTATGTTCATCTTCTTCTTCTTCTTCTCTCTTTCTTTTCTCTTGTCTATAAGTAACTAATTTTCATTTTACTTGGGTGAAAGGGTGAAGCTTTTAGTAATAAATTAAGGTTAGATTAATTCATTTCTTGTGCTTAAATGATATATTATCAAGTGGTCATTATATGTATTGTATTTTGTTTCCAATAATTTTAGAAACTCTCCTTGTAAAGTGGAGATCTTGATTTGTTGTAGATAAGATATTGGCACAATGAATGCTTGACCCCATTTATAAGTAGTGGTATTAATAGAGAATTAAAGGAACTATAATATAATTACATATATAATTTTAAATGAGCTCTGAATGTTGTATTTTTTTATTGGAACCTCCATTATGCATTGTGTTATGATTAAAACATAAATAAATAATAAGTCTTATGATTTATAATCATATAGGAATAGAGGTTATAGGTTGTGTGAGAGAATTGTAGTATTTTTCATGATAATCCATAGAGTAAAGGTCATGCCTTTAAGAGTTAGGATTTAGACCAAGGAATTGAGTTTTAATTAATTAAGAGATTCTCCCCATCAATTGAATGATTAGAAATTAATTAGAATGAATGTCTCAAAGCTACTTTATTGTCTATGATAAATTGTTGAATTAAGTGAAGTCAGATCCCTAGTGTTTTAAATTTCATGTGTTTACATCCTTAATATGATTTGCATTCATGCGCTTTGTTCTCTCTTTTTCCTCTTAATTTCGTGCGTTTTAGTGTGTTTTTATTTTTTATTTTATTTATATAATTTTTTGTCTTTAACTATTTTGAATCACTTCTAATTATTAGTTGCCTAGATAGTATTTGTATTAGAGAAGTAGTACTTGGTAAACTAATTCCTCGTGGGAACGATACTCTTTTCACTACTTTATTACTTTAATGATTCAGTACACTTATCGATTTTCTCAACAAGTTTTTGCAAACCTAGGTTGATACGGTGGATTTTGTTGCTTCAAGAATTCAACATCACAATAAAAGATAAGAAAGGAGCCGAAAATATTGTTGCACATTATTTGTCCATACTTACAACAAGCTCACCTTTTGATATCACACCTATCAATGATTCTTTTCTTAATGAATTCTTATTTTCTGTCAATTCTAAGCCTTGGTTTGCTAATATAATCAATTTTCTTATAACATGAAAGATCCCGCCTCAATTATCTTGATCAAGTCATTCGAAGATGTGTGCCCAATAGTGAGGTAGGTAATGTTATTAAATTTTGTCACTCAGAAACATGTGGAGGTTACTTTTCTTCAAAGAAAACAGCTTCAAAAATCTTACAGTGTGGATCTTATTAGCCCACTTTATTTAAAGACAGTTATGCATTTTGAAAAAGTTATGAAAATTATCAAAAATAGGGTTTCATTTCTAAGCGAAACAGGATGTCTCTAAACCCTATTATTGTCATTGAAATTTTTGATTGTTGAGGAATTGAGAAATGATGCATATAAAAACACATAGATTTATAAAGTTAGAGCAAAAGCTTTTCATGACAAATTAATTGTGAGAAAAACTTTTAAAATTGGTCAAAAAAGTTATGCTTTATAATTCTTGTCTTCACCTATTCCCTGGAAAATTGAGATCTAAGTGGTGTGGCCCTTTTATTGTCAAACATGTGTATCCTCATAAGGCCATAGATATTGAGAACCCTAAGAATGATAGTGTATTTAAGGTCCATGGACAAAGACTCAAACCATTTTTGGAAAAGCAAGTTGTTGAGTTCTTTGTGACCCCAGTTAAGTAGCGGATAACGGTACTTCGTGACTCTCAAGTTGATTTATTTTTCAGTTTCTCATAATAATTGATTCCTTCTCCTTTAAAATGAATGTCATTCTCTTGAATTTAAGAAAGCATTTTCCTTCTCTTCCTCAAAATGCTCTAACAAAAATCTACAAAGTTAGGTGTGAAAGATTGAGACTATTAATGCACATGGGCACCCCAGAAGATATACGCTGGATAATCGAAGCAAAGGTTGGTTTAGCAGGTGAATCTTCAAATTCATTTGTCCTATACATGCCAGGTTTTGGTAAAAGTTCTTATTCTAAAAGGAGAAGAGCGAAAAGAATGCAAGTTTGTCACAAATGTACGCAATGGAATTGTTACACGTGATGTCATTCTTTGGGAATGATTTCTGCAAATCGAGAAGATAAAATATACTTTATTAAGAATGGACTGAGTAAGGAGTCATTAGATGATATCTTATTGACTCTTGATATGCATTCTTGTGGAATTGTGCATCATGAACTTCCTAATTTGTGAAATATTTTCAGGGACGAGTAAGAGCGTTATAGTCTTGGGAATCTGACTCAAAAAGACCCTGTTTGCCAATTTATAAGAAAATTAGATAGGAAGCTTATCATCGACTCATAGAAGGCATTTAAGCCGTTATTGGACGAAAAATTAAAGGAAGATGTGAGCCACAATCACAACAACATGTATATAGTATCTTGTACATCTCGTAAAAAAAAAAGGTTGATTGAAAGAGTACCATGCTCTTAATTGAGTATGGAGCCCCTGCCAGTGGCAGACCCATCATTAACTCAAGTGGATCTTTGTACGCCGGTCCTTAAAAAAGGTTCGTGTATCATGCTCTATAGAGAGCCACACTCTACAACCTAATGTTCACCATCTAGGCACTGTGGAGTTGATGGACAGCCAGAAGCGTCTCACTCTGGTTATTAGTGAGAAGTAACTCGCGACTGCCAAAGCGTATGAGACATCTGAGCTTGATCCTCTCTTTTATTAGAAAGGGCTCTCAGTGCCCTGGGATGGGACATTCTAGATCTTGACATTGTGGGTTTCATATTTTAGCATCTTTGTTGATGTTACAAACCCAAAATGTGAGCTTTCTAGGTTCTAGAGCCAGGATGGAAACCCATGATGGTTTCTTTCTTCTCTTTTTCTTTTCTTTAAATAAATGAGAGTGAGTGTTTATTGCATTGGTGACACGTAATTCAAAGATATGTCACCATTTGTTATTATAATTTTATCTTTATATGATTTTGTTGTATTTTGATTTTAGATAGACGATCCTTTAGGCAGGGTCCTTCAGGGGTTTCTAGACTTCTTTACCCTGATGGTTTTCTTGAAGCTAAAAAAAATAAAAATAAAATAAAAAATAAAAAAAATCAGTATTTCTTAATTTCAAACTTTTCTGACAACAGCCAACCTACCCATATAGGAGCTATCATTACCTTTTTCCATTCTCTTCTCTGTTTAAACATTCTATTTTTTCACTTTCCTCCAACTCATAATCATTCAAAGGGAGTGTGAGTGTAGAAATAGAGGGAGCTTCTTCTTCTGTTCATAGACTTACTAATATCTGTGTATTTTGTAGGACAAGTTATGGGAAGGGTTTAGAGTTTGTAAACGCAGCAAGCACTGTTGGTAGAACACTTGCTGTAAGGAACATTCATGTAGTATATGGGGGAGGTAGCATTGGGTTAATGAGAGTTGTATCACTTTCTACACATTTAAGGGGCGGTTAAGTTTTAGGTATCATTCCTAAACATTTAACTCGAATGAACATCATTGGAAAGACAATTGGGCTGGAACTTCAAGTATTATCTATGCATGGACGAATGAGGACAATGCTTGAAAACTCTGATGCATTCATTGCCTTACCGGGTAGTTTTGATACTTTGGAAGAAGTTTTTCAAATTATCTTTTGGGTCCAACTAAACATCCACCATAAATCCATAGGTTTGTTGAATGTTAATAATTTCTTTAATAATTTGTTATCTTTTGTTGACCATGCTATGGAACAGAACTTTATCACACCTTCGGAAAGACAACTCCTTATCTCTGCTTCCACTATTAATGAATTAATTGATAAATTATAAACTTTTGTTTATGAACCTGAATTAGTAATAGCTCAAATAGATTGGTCAGAAGGAAGTAGCAAAGGAGGCAGCAAGGAACGTGAATGTGATCTGACACTTCATCTATAACTTTCCTTCACCTTTGGTTTTATTCATCATACTTTGTTTCTGTTTAAATTTGTGTAAAGTTTCTCTTTTCAGTAATTGCAACAACAGGCACTATCTTCTATCATTTACCTATCTATATTTTGGCATTGAGGACAATGTTGTGATCTGGTTGGGGGGAATGATCGTTGTATGAAAAAAAACTAAAAAAAAAATTAGGAAATATGTTTATTTATATGATTGTCAGTAATTTATTAACAGCAAAACTAATTAAGGATGACAGAGTAAGGAGTAAATTATGCCCTTTAGGTAAATTTACTCTTGAGATGCATTAAAATTAGTGGCAGAGTAAGGAGTAATTATGTAGATAATTATGTTGTGTAGAAGTAGCTATTCAAATTCAAGGAATATAGTTTGATTGAATAAACTATCTTCTTTCTTAAAAGTCATATGATGGTTATGGATGTTGAATTGGTGGAGTGAGAATGATAGAAATATGTCTTGTAAGATTTTGAACCTATTGATGAATGGATTGAACATTTGTACCATTCTCTTCTTTCTTGTGTGATTTTCACTCATAGAATTGTTACTCTAGAACTTGCTTTGACTCTATTTGAGGCTATATTTTCACATGTATACGTAAATATGATTGAGGCATTTTTCTTGAAATAGCTACTTTAACCAAATAGCCAAGAATGATTGGCGCACAAATAGGCAGCCTTGCTCAGCAACATATTGTCTCAATATGATATCAAATACTCTTATGACTTCTTGGAGATTCTCTTATTCCTGCCAACGTAAGGCATTGGAAATGATCTATTTCCCCTTACTTAACCCCTTTGAGCTTATTTGACCATTCTTTGTTTCGACCTCATTATGTGCCTTAAATGATAAACCATGTTCTTACCCGACCTTAGGGAATAAGAGAACATTAGCTTTGTCATTGGATGAGTTCTTGAACAAGTATGGGTGTGTGTGTGCAAAATGGTTAAAAAAAATGTTTAATTAAAAAAATGTATATATTATGTTCATCTTCAAAAAAAAATATGTAAAGAAAGGCCAACAAGGCAATAAAGGAAATAAAAAGAATATGTAAAGGAAATTTGTATTAGGTGAAGTTGGGATGAACTTTCATGCTTGTTAATTGAACTCAGCTCTCACGCTCTTTTAGTCTCTTTGATATTCAACTTGTCATATTCATATTACCTCCTCCTTTACCTTGACCTCATTATAACCTTGAATAAAGTCCTCATGATTTGTGTATGCATGTGTTCTAAGTAGTGGAGAAGTAGAAGATAAGCAGGCTTATGGTAATGTAATTTTTCATAGGTTGAATTGAGTGAAATACCTACATTTTAAACACTTGAGGGATTGAGAGTGAATCCTGTGAAGATTATCATTCTTGACTCATGCCTTTCAATTGAAATTTCTTTACTTGTTGGTTTGAGATGTGAAGAAACGTTACCTCATAAATGTTTTGATCCTTTGAATCTTTGGTTGCTTTTCATTCTTATAAACTTTTGCATTCTTAAATATTATTAGAAATTGAGTCTTTTAGAGTGTTTAGCTTTTGAGTCTATGTTGTTTTTTTTTCTTCCTAGTTTTGGTCTTATGCATTTTGCCCAAGAGTGCAAAAAGTTAAGTGTGGGAGAATTTGATAATCACATATTTTATACATTAATAAACCCTTATTTTTAGTCATTTACACTCTCCATATACTTAATTAATTAAGCTTGGTTAATTTTGTAAGTTTAGACTCAAATTGGGCTTAATTGATTTTTTTTCAGTATTATTGAGATCTTACACTATTTTTGTATTTCGGTCATATCTTGAGTTCTATGTCTAAGAATTATGTATCTTACCTTGTAAGAAAGATAAGAGAGAGCTTTACAAATTCCATAAAGAACACAAGAGGAAATTCGGATGGCTTGGAGGTCATATTGGGCTTGCAAGTCAGAACAGAGGAGTTGTAACTGGGCCTGAACAGTGTGCAGTAATCAGGGCATATCTTGTAGAAACTGAATGAGGCTGAAACGGAATCTGAAAGTTAAGATCCAGATCTACAACTTTCATGAAGACCACTTTTCCATTTTCTGACGGCATCCATGAGTTCAACACTAAATGATTTCAGAGACAATAATCTCAATAATTTTTCACTCATCAAATCACTATTTGGCATTTTCCACCCATCCACCCACTCATCCACTCACTCATTAATCAGTTCACTTGTCATTTTGTATCTCTCATCCTCTATAAAAGGCACCATTGGCTAATCATTTAGGAATCTTGGTTTAGATATCAAGATCATGCTATTGTGTTATTTGTTTCGCTTGTTGTAATTTTCTTTTGTTCTAAATTGAAGTTATGTTCATCTTCTTCTTCTTCTCTCTTTCTTTCCTCTTGTCTACGAGTAACTAATTTTCATTTTACTTGGGGTGAAAGGGTGAAGCTTTTGGTAATAAATTAAGGTTAAATTAATTTATTTCTTGTGCTTAAATGATATATTATCAAGTGGTCATTATATGTATTGTATTTTATTTTCAATAATTTTAGAAACTCTCCTTGTAAAGTGGAGATCCTGATTTGTTGTAAATAAAATATTGGCATAATGAATGCTTGACCCCATTTATAAGTGGTGGTATTAATAGATAATTAAAGGAACCATAATATAATTACATATATAATTTTAAATGAGTTTTGAATGTTGTATTTTTTATTAGAACCTCCATTATGCGTGGATTCTAATTGAGTTATAAAAAGAATTAATCTTATCCTTAATTTACTTACCAAGAGTGGATCTCATAACTCAAGTAAATCCTTTTTATTATTACATATATAATCGATATATTCATATGCCACCCCTAAAATAACCCTTATTTCCTCGGCTTTTTAACGGTTGCTATTCTTACAAATTCGTCATCTATCAAACATACATTCATGAAAGATTAATTTGCAAAATGTTTTTGAAACTCAATTCACTACCTATTGGGTATTGATGAACTTTGGTGGGGCCGCTTTACATACCCAGCCACCAAAGCAAGCGCTTTGGGCCCCAATTTTTTATAAGCTACATAATTTTATAGTGGTATAACTAATTATATTTAAAATTAAAATTAATAAATAATAATAATATCTACATATTATTTCATTTCTTAATTAAGCGCTTGAAAATTTTTATTAGGTTTTGCTAGCAATGCTCTAAGGTTACTAGTAATCAACATTTAATACATTCTTTTAAATGTTTTTATTACTTTTTTAATAGTTCTTTCCATCCATTTTAAGTATAAGTTTGATGGAAAAGACTTCATTCATTATAAGTAACGTTTTCACATACCAATAAAGTATTAATTACTATTTTTTCATCTCTATCATTCTACTTTAATAGTCTCAACCATGGTTTTAAAATGCGGATCGCATCACCTAATGCGGCTACAATATTGCTGATGCGGCTACCACTGCAATTGCATCAGACCACAATTGTGATGTGAAAGGAAATCACAAAAAATATTATGCAACGTAACGACGTTGCGACTGCAACGAACCGCAATGGACGCAATATTTTGTACAAGCTTAAAAAAAATTTACACCACAACAACTGCAATTCGCATTGTAATAATTGTAATACCCGCAATTGCAGTGACCACAACTGCAAACGCGACCATGACCACAACTGCAATTTAAAATCATGGTCTCAACTACTCATAAAAATTAGATGAACATAGTAAAATGAAGTAATTAATTAAAATGAATAAGAGTAACATAGTAAAAAATTTCACAATTAAAGCTTGATTTAATGTTTCTTAATTATTATGCCTTACACTAAAGTGACCCTTAAAATAAATCAGAATGAGTTTGTGTTTGGAGCCTTTTTGAAAAAAGTTTTGAATTGATTTAGAAAACAAATTTTGGGTTTAGAATTCATTAAAACAAGAATTGATTTTATTTTATTTTATTATTTTACATTTTAACCTTTATGAGTGGTAGTTGGAGGTAGTTACTAAGGATAACATAGTCAATTTATTTCAAATCAAATCAAATCCTAATAAATCCTATCAAAGTTGATAGAATTTCTAAAACAAAAGGAATGAAATTCATAGAATTTTAGAAATCAAATCATTTCCTATTTTTAACATTTCAAACATAAAATTTAATTAAATTTGATTTACAAATCAAATCATTTCTTATTTTTTACATTCCAAACACACTCTAAAGAAACAAGTATTAAATAAATTAAAGAAGTGTGTTATGGCTCAGGAATTCTTTTTCTGTGCAGGCTCTATGAGGGGTGTTGGCTCAGGGAATGAACCACCGGACGACGGCAATAGCAATAAAAATGTTGGTGAGAAAAGAACAAAAGTTTCCTTCAAGGATATGGTGATAGGGAAGAAAGATGTCCTAGCTTCTAGACCAAAGGTTGATCTGCTTAAGGACAACCTGGCAAGGATTGAATATAAGGATGGTAACCCTCTAAAACTAATGGTGCACACTGCAGATTCAATTTTTGAGGACCTTTGTGCTCCATGGCAAGATGCCCTATTTGTTAAACTTCTAGGGAAAAGCATTGGCTATAATACCATGAAAGAAAGGCTAATGAAAATTTGGAAACTAGTCATTGGGTTTGAGATCATGGACATAGGGAATGACCTTTTTATGGTGAAGTTTGACAATGAAGCTGATTGTATCAAGGTGATAGATGAAGGTCCATGGATGATTTTTTATCATTACCTCATAGTGCAGACATGGCCGCTGGAGTTTATTTCTCTGACGGCACAAATAAACAAAAAAATGGTATGGATTCGATTTCTAGGGTTAAATGTGTTTTATTATGATGAGAGTATCCTGTTGGCTTTAGCTTCAGCGGTTGGGAAGTTGATTAAGGTCGACAGTAATACATTGGATGTACGACGAGGTCGCTTTACAAGGGTGTGTGTCGAAGTTAATCTTAATAAGCCTGTTATGGGAAAGGTCTGGCTAAAAGGCTTTTAGTATTGAGTTGACTATGAAGGACTACACTGTATCTATACCATTTGTGGCTGTTACGGCCACCTTGCAAGAGATTACAAGAGCAAACATGAGGTGCTCCAAATCCTATCCTAGTAGTTGCCTAATAATGGTGCTAGTGTTTCTTCTCCTCAGGCTATAGTGTTTCCTCCTTCCGGTGAGGATGTTTCGGTGAAAGTTAATGCAAATAACATTAAGGAGCAAAACCAGGCGAAATCATTAGTGATTAATGGTGGGGCGGTTACAGCTAAAAAATAGGAGTCATTGCATGGTGACTAGTTGATTGTTAAGCATAAAAAACATAACAATCATATGTCCAAGTAGGTCAAAGATAGTAATGATTTGAAAGACAAGGTTGTTATGAGCAATAATGGAAAGAAAGAGAAATTCCAAGTAGCTAGGGATACATCCATGCAGTCCAGATTCCATGCAAAAGTAGCTCAACCCACAAATGTTTTGGGGGGGCAGCGAGTGCAAAAAAAGAGTTAACATCAAGTGCTTCTAATGCTAAAAATAAGAGGCAGGGGAAGGATTCAGATTCTGTAACTTGGCAACTCATACAGAATGCTTCAAAGGCTGGGGGTGCGGCTGTGAAGGTCACAAATGATAAAACTTCTAACTCTAAAAATGATGTAAGACACATGGAGAGCAATAAACACATCATATACGACTTAGGCAATAGAGCTAAGTCTACGGTGAAGATGAAGGCAGTTTCTGATTCCAGATTTATTTTACTTCATGATGATGTGGCAGATACTCAAGATAATATTATGAAAGTTATTAAAGAAAATGACCAATCCTCCCAATAGGGTGTAAGCCAGAGCATGGTACCTAAAACTCAACAGAATTCAGAACCTATGGCAACGTAGGTCTTAGACTCCTTGTCTCCTCTCTGATTTCCTTTGTCCATGGATTTATTTCAGGATTTATCTATAATCTCTTGGAATATTCGTGAAGCCTTTGGTCATAACACAAGACAAGATATACGAGACATTATCAGATTGCACAATCCCTCTCTTTTCTTTGTTTATGAGACACATGGTCTTTTTGCTAATGTTGAGAAGCTGTGGTTATCTTTGGGGTATAAACTTATGTTCATTTAGGAAGGTCATGGGCATTCAGAAGGAATATGGGTTTTATCCTGCAGGGATGATATAACCTTTTCTCTTGTTGATAGTATTCATCAAGCAATTACCTTTTCTATTAAGAAAAGAAATGTCACTTGGTTTTGCTCAGCAGTGTATGTTTCTCATATCTATTCAGTTCGTTGTGGCTTATGGGAACACTTAATTACTCTGAAAGGCAACATCACTGGTCCCTGGGTCTTAATCGGGGATCTCAATGGAGTCCTACATTCATCTGAGGTTTCGGGTGGCTCCTTTAGCCTGTCTTGTGCTATTTTTCTTGCAAATATGATGGCAGAATGTGATCTCATGGATTTAGACATAGTTGGAGTCCTTTTTACTTGGCGAAAAATATTCAAAATGTTGGCCATGTTAGGAAAAAATTAGAGAAGTGTATGGCATATGTTGAGTGGCGTCTCCTCTTACCTCATGCATTAGTAAAAGTTTTGCCTCCTCATGATTCAGATCATAACCCTATTCTTCTGAGTTGCAAGAAGTCTCAAAGCACCAAGGCAAAATTCTTTCATTTTCAGGCTGCTTGGATTTCTCACCCAGATTATGGGAGCTTGGTAAAGCATACTTGGAGGCAATCTGATGGAAATGCTATTATGAAACTAGGGAAAATTCAGGATCAATCCATTATTTAATAAGGAGGTCTTTGGCAATATCTTCAAAAGAAAATGACTCCTTGAGGCTCGTATAAAAGGAGTTCATCACCAGCTTGATATATTTCCTTATTATGATCTTATAAGATTAGAAAAGGAACTTTAGAGACAGTATAATCAAGTTTTGGCACAAAAAGAGCTTCTATGGTATCAAAATTCTAAGGAAAATTGGGTAAAGTTTGGGAATAAAAATACAAAATTTTTTCATACCCAAACAGTTATTTAGAGGAGGAGAAATAAGGTGAATGGGCTTAATATTGATGGTGTCTGGAGCACTGATGAAGGATTTTTAAAAATAGAGGCCTTGTCTTTTTTCAAGAATCTTTTTCAAGCAAATGAGCCTTGCAACCCTCAAAGTTTGAAGCTGCGTTTTCTGCTTCATATTGGGAATGATCTATATGAGAGTTTACTTCAATCCATTTCTATGGAGGAGGTGAAGGAGGCTGTGTTTTCGATGAGTCCATATAAAGCACCAGACCAGATGGATTTCAGCCTATCTTTTTTAGATCCTATTGGCATATTGTTGCTAAGGATGTTTGGGAGCTAGTTTCAAATGCATTTACTACAGGAATCATTGATACGAAGTTAGCTGAAACTCTTATTATACCAATTCCTAAGGTCAATGCACCTACAAACTTAACGGATTTTAGACCAATAAGCCTTTGTAATGTGCTTCTCAAGCTCATTTCAAAAGTCTTGGTGAAAATGATCAGACCATATTTGGATGTGCTAATTAGACCTCTTCGAAGCAGCTTCATTCCTAATAAGGGAACTGTAGATAATGCGATTATTGCCCAAGAAATTGTGCATCACATGTATAAAAAGAAAGGCAAAACAGGTTACTTTCTCTTTAAAATTAATTTTGAGAAAGCATATGATCAAGTGGATTAGAATTTTCTTAAGCTTGCCTTAACTGAATTTGGCTTCCCTCATCAAATTATTAATCTTATCATGAACTGCACCACTTCATCAACTTTATCCTTGAAATGGAACAGTGATAAAGTAGAAAGCTTTGCTCCTAAAAGAGGTTTGAGACAAGGTGATCCAATGTCTCCATATTTGTTTATTCTCTGCATGGAAAAATTAGCTTTGCTTATGCGGGAGAAAGTTCATGACAGGAAGTGGCTTCCAATAAAGCTATCTAAAATTGGTCCAGCTATATCCTATATTTTCTTTGCGGATGATTACATGCTGTTTACTCAAGCTAAGACTTCTCAAGCCAAATTAGTGAAGGAGGTCCTTCAGTCCTTTTGCCTTGCTTTTGGATTGAAGGTTAATGTACCTAAATCTCAGTTTCTGCCCTCTAAAAATGTTCCTCGATCTAAGGTTTCTAAATTTGCCTCTGTCATTAATTTTCATCATACTTATAATTTAGCCAAATACCTTGGCTTTCCCCTACTGACAGGAAGGGTAAGGAAGAATGATTTTGCTTATATTCTTGATAAATAAATGGGAGAGGAAGGGTAAGGAAGAATGATTTTGCTTATATTCTTGATAAAATAAATTGGAGATTAGTTGGTTGGAAATGGAAGCTTTTGAATAGAGTTGGACGAGTTACACTAGCCAAATCTGTCATTGCTTCTATTCCTATTTATTCTATGCAAAATCTTTAGATGCCAGAAGGTATTTGTGATAGTATTGATGCTTGTGTAAGACGATTTATATGGGGAGGAAAATATTGTCATTAGGTGAATTAGAATACGGTTACTCAGCCTAGAAGGGGGTCTTGGAATTCATACTGCAAGGGAATCTAATGTATCCTTATTGGGTAAGCATGTTTGGGATTTTCTACATAATCAGGACAAACTGTGGGTGAGACTTTTATTGGGTAAATATTTGAATGGTCCTCATATTCTTAATGTTCATTCAACCAATGGTGCTTCATACATATGGAACTCATTTCTGAAATCTGTTGCTAGTGTCAAACCAGGTTTCAAAGTCAAAATTGGGAGAGGTAAGGTGTCAATATGGTATGATAAGTGGCTAGATGAATATTGTATTTGTAATTTAGTTCCCTATGTTCACATACAAAATACTCAGCTGCAGATCAAGGATATTTTTTATGATGGTGAATGGCATTTGGAAAATGTTGCTACACAACTTCCTTTGGATATTCAAATGAAAATGAAGAGCCATTTTGCGGATGGTATTTCTGATGATGGGGTCATATGGTGGAGTTCAAATTCTGGTACTTATTCAGCTAAATATTGTGGAAATAGGTTTACCCCAATGATTTAATATGTTAAGTTTTGATGATGACAAATACAAGACAAAAAGAATGATGCTTATGCTTTATAGTTGTACTTAATAAATGACAAATGTATCACAAAAGAATGTTGACCATGTTACATAAATGTGTTTAATGAGATATATGTAACATTCATCATATAATATATCCAATAATATTTTATATGAGTTATAAATGAATTAATATTGGATATGTCTATGAAAGTCTTGTATACATGTTAGACTAACTAGAGTTATACATTTATGAATCATGCGTATGAAGATATTGAGTTATGAATTTGGACTAACTATGTTTGGTTAAGTGAGTAATACTTTGTAGGATAGTCCAAGTACCAAGAGTAAGCATTGCAACAAGAAAGCAAAAGATCACAACTATGCTCAACTCAAGGAGAATGAAAATGAAAAGATGTTCCAAGCATTTGCAAGTTTTGAAGAGAAGATTTTCTTTGGAAGCTTGGATTACATCAAGAAGTGATGGTGGCAAAAGATCTAGTCCAACATCTTCAAGAATAGCTTATAGGACTTAGATCTTGTGTAAAGGTAAAAAGGAATCACATTAAGCTCAAAAAAGTTTTTAAACATATTTATAAGTGTTTCTAAAATGTTTATATGCCCAACAAACTATTTTGGAAAGCTAGTTATGGTAATATTTCAAATCTATAAAAAAATAGCCAAGTTTGTGTTTTACAAAACTGACATATAGTTACTCTTTTGATCATAACTTTTAAAATACTTTGATTTTTACTTTGAAACATATCTCATTTGAAAATAGACTCAAAGATCTTTCCAATGACTGGTCATTTGCTTTAAACGGATAAGAAACGAAAAAGTTATGACCAATTAAAGTTTGAGTTTTGAAAATCTGACCTTTGGTTACTATTTTGATCATATCTTTCAAAATACTTTGAGTTTTGTTCTGAAACGTCTTTCATATGAAATTAGACTCAAAGAGCTTTCCAATGAATGGTCATTTGCTTTAATTGGATAAGAAATGAAGAAGTTATGACCTTTTAAAGTCGGTTTTGAAAACCAGAAATGGTGTAATCGATTACACAAGTCATGTAATCGATTACAACGCGTTGACAGAAGCCGTGTAATCGATTACACAGAGTATGTAATCGATTACAAAGTGCCCAGAAAGCTTGTAATCGATTACATGAAGCTTGTAATCGATTACAAAGTGCCCAGGAACATTTCTAACGGCTATAAACGGCTAGTTTTCATAGAAAATCATTTCTAAACACCTCCAACGACTCTAAAACTCATTGGGCTATAAATAAAAGTGTTTGGGCATCAAAAACAAGTTGGAGAACATTCTGAAAATTATCCTTGAGCATTAAAAATGAAATTCATCATCTTTTTCTCTAAATTCTTTGTTTTGAGCTAAGTGTGTAAATCCTTTATACCCATTGAGCTTCAACTTGTATTATCCACTCTTGAGGGAGTTTTCTATAATCTATACTTTATTCTTCAAGTTGTATATCTACTCTTCAAGAGAGTTTATATTCTTTCTATTCACCTTGAAATCATTGTAAGAGGGTGAGGTATCCCTCAAAAGAGAAAAGGGTGAGGTATCCCTTGTAGTGAGACTCAAACACAAAGGGTGAGGTATCCCAAAGGTGTTGTGAGTGCTCTTCATTGTAAAGGTCATCAAGCACCTGTGAAGCTTAAAGAATTAGAGGCTCTAGCACAAGGGTGAGGTATCCCAAGGTGTGAGGAGTGCTCTTGTATGTACAAAGGTTTTTCTAGCACCCGTAAAGTCTAGGAGATAGTGAAGAAAATCTCAAGTTAAGCTTGAGGACTGGATGTAGGCCACAAGTGGTTGGTTCGAACCAGGATAAATTCTTGAGTTTGATTCTCTCTTCCCTACACTCTTTAAATTCAGTATTTGGTAGAATATATTTATTTATTGCATATGTTGATGTTTTGATTGTTACAACTTGATATCTAGCTTATTCACTTAGTTCATCATATATCCCAAGTTATATTTGAGTAATCCTCAATAGTTGTACATTTATTAGACTTATTCTGCTGCATTTATTAATTGAGTTATTCAAAATACATAATTTGTCAAAGTTGCATTAAAACTAGTCATCACCCAATTCACCCCCCCTCTTGGGTAATGGTTGCCATGGCTAACAAATATGCCTACTAGTGGCTTGTCCATAAGCCTACTTCTCAATTTACCCACTTAGAAAAATGGTCCTGGGTTTGGAATCTCAAACTTCCAGAAAATGTCAAACACTTTTGATGGCTTATCTTGCATGGAAGCCTCCCAACTAACTTAATTCGTTTTCATCGCCATGTTTCTTTTGATGCTTCTTGTCACAAGTGTGGTGCGGATCAAGAATCAATTCTTCATACTTTTCGTGATTGCTATAGATCAAGAAGGATTTGGGAAGTGTTGCGGCTTGCTCAAAAATAGGATTTCTATGTTCATGACTGTAGCGAGTGGTCTAGATCAAATGTTGTTGCTGCTAATGGTTCTAGCTTTGTAGTCACGTGCTGGATAATTTGGAAATCAAGAAATGCTAAAGTATTTAATGATACCAGATGGGATGAGTGGTACATTATAAATCACATTTGCTCTTTACAAGAATCAATTCTTAAGGTTTTCGGGTCTCTTGACAGTAGAGCAGGGAAAAGGAAGTTAGTTAGTCTCCACAAGCAAAAAACTCTTTCAAAATTAATGCGGATGGCATCTCTATGGGGAATCCTCGTAGGTCTGGCTTTGGAGGTTTAATAAAAAATATGTATGGAGAATGACTTACTGGTTTCTCTAGCTTCTGTGGTATCGCATCTAACTTGAATGTAGAATTATTAGCAATTTTTCATGGCCTAGAAATAGCTTGGAATGCAGGCTATAGAGATGTTGTGTGTGAATCTGATTCTAAGACAGCTATACAATTGGTGATCTAGGGAGTCCATCGCATTCATCCTTATGCTCCCTTAGTCAATCACATTCGAAGATTCATGTCTTACTCCTAGAACTTGAGATTTCAGCATACTTTGCGTGAAGGAAATGAATATGCAGATTGGTTGGCAAAGCATGGAGCTTCCTCTGACTATGCCTTTATTACATAGGATGCATGTCCTCCACAGCTTAACTCTGTCTTGTTAGCTGATGCTTTGGGTGCAATTCGGCTTAGGCCTTAGTTCTTTTTCTATTTCTGACTGATAAAAAAATGTATTAAATAATATTTTTATTTCCAATGTATAAATTCTTTAATTTTTATTTACTATTTTATATTTTTTGTTTCCATAACCAGTACCTTTACAAATCTCTTTCTCTCTTTTATGTATATATCACTTTTCACATCTCTATTAACTTTCAGGTCTCATTTTCTATTAATATTATACAAAAATTGAGATGTTAAATAAAATGACATGCTCTCTCACCGTTACCTTACTTCCACTCAAATCACAGTTACCTACGCACATTCACCTTGCGCAATGCATGTTGACTTTCACCATAGAGACTCACATCACAACCCATCATGCGCACTTCCAAGAAACATATCCTATGAAGTACAGATATGTCATTTTTGAAACGTGTCCTCATGTCGAATACGTGTTCGTATCAAATACATAAAGATGTGCATACGACACATATGTCTTTCATATCTGAATGAGTCTGATTAAAAAGATTATTTTTTTCAACTAAGACACATCTTGGACATGGTCCATTAATATTTTTTTAAAAAAAATTAGTTTCGATTACTAACGTCTAATTAGTAAGCCCGTAATCTACTCAAGCCTAATCATATGACTGACGTCCCAAGCCACTATTTTCACATACTAATATTTTAAGTTTTATCTTTTCACATACCACTATTAGACTTTTAAGTTTTATCTTTTTACACATCACTATTTTTATTTGCTCCTTCTACCTCTACTTATACCAAGTTATCCACTTCGTCGTCATTGAAGCTTGCCTCATACCAATATTCCCTCTAGTTAATTTTTTTATGCACATGTACTTGTACATGGTTAGTTCTATTAGGAGAAGTTAGTTTTGAAGATTATTTAGAAAATATCAATAAAAATTATGTTTCATATTTTTTGGGAGGGTTTATTATGTAACAAATATTAGCACATATGACATATATTAAGATATTGTAAATCTTTAAGTTTATAGAAATGATATTAATAAATTATGAATCTTTTTTCTTAAATTTTGTAATTATATATATACATAAACTAAGTTCTTTAATTTACTTATGTGTGTGTGTGTGTGTGTGTGTCATGTTCGTGTCCTACACCTTTATGAATTTGGTGTGTCCCCATGTCTATATCTGTGTCGTGTTCGTATTCGTGCCTATACTTCACAAATTATACATCACACACAAGCCTCAATGGGTCGTTCTGCGGTGCACCAATCCACCGTTTACTTGACCATTATTACAAGTCAAGTTGGTTTCTAATAAGTTTTTATAATTTATATTTTAACCTCACTAATTGTTTTATTTTACATTAAAATCTAATATAGATATGGAGATCAAATTATAGATAAATTGAGATTAATTTGTCCCTTGCTTTAATTTTAAACCCATCTGTGTTTAAATCAAATGATCCATATAGATTTGGAGATCAAATGAATAAATAGAACTTTAAAACCAAATTAAATAATTAAATGATACTAATGTTCAATCTCTCTGAATAAACAATTTCTCCAAAAAAAAATCAAATGAAACTTTGAAAAAAATTATGGAAAGAACTTTTAGATTTAGAGATTTGCATAGCCATTTAAAGATCAACCAAACACAAATTTGGATTAAAAAAACACATAGATATGGATTCAAGGATCAATCGAACACAGATCTGGATTCAAAGATATAACAATTAGAATCAAGGATGCTAACAACGGTGACTTCTCAGAGGGTATTATCCTTTGATTCTATCACGCATCTACACCAACGAGATTCGTGGCGATGACTCCACTGCCATCGCCAGCTTCTTGAACCGTGTCTAGATCCAGCAAGACCCGCTCTGTCTCCATTGACGAGTCCACCACCAGCAATGGCAACTTACAATACTTAGTGGCGACCTTGCATTAGGCAGAATGACGACTTCCCGATCGACTATGGCGGCGGGATCTCATTCAAGATCTACTTCGACTAGATCTGCTACATCTACTTCAACCCGATTCAGAAAAGTCACCAGTGTTGCAACATATCGCACTTGAGCAGGCTGGCGCAATGGAATGGGGTGAAGATGGTGGTGGACAACACCTTTGCTTCCATAGTGGTTTTGTCGGCTTGTCTTGGTGTTGATGTCATCGTTTACAGTATCTCTAAGTTCATTAATGGTGGGGTTAATATTTGCAAGTTTGTCTTCCTTTGTCTTTACTTTTCTTTCCAAGTTCAAGGATCAATCTTGCAAAAATTAATTTCATCAAGTTACTTATTCAGCAGGTAACAGGTCTTCAATCTTTGTCATTCATATCAATTCCTATATATCCAATGGTAAAAAAATAAAGAAGCACCAATGCACTCTTGACTAGAGGGTGCACTACAAAATGACCCAAGCACTATAATTCATCGAAGGCTTTTATGGTATAGGTACTCCTTTGAAAATATCTCATATTAGTGGTGTCTAATGAGTCGGGTCAACTTGTAAACTCGCAGGTTTCGACCCAACCAACCTATAAAATACGGGTTGGGTCGGATTTGAAAAATGCTTCAACCCGTAATGTGTGGATCAGGTAGCGAGTTGGAAGTCAAAGTCGCTACCCAACCCACTCACGTTTTTTTTTCCTTGTAAAAAGTTGTTTAAATGATAAATAGTGTATGAAAAAATTAGAGAGTGAAGGTAATGATTATGTCAATACATATGATATGCGTGATGGCACTGACTTCGATTAGTTAGACTCATTTGTTGTTTGAGTTATAACTAGCTTTATTTAGTTTATGTTAGACTTAATAAGTCTTATTAGTTGTTAATTTGTTATGCACTTATTGACTTATACTGTTTAATTTATTTAAGATTGAGACTTATTATATTTGAGTAAGGTCAGTTGAGACTTATAATGTTAATTTGTTAAAGTTTGAGTTTAAGACTTATGATATTAATTTATTATATTTTGTATTTTGACTTTTTTTTGGGAATTTTTTTTAAAATATGTCGAACCCACATATTTGACCCAACTCAACTCACTCTTAAGCGGGTCAAGTTGAGCAAAAAAATCTCTTCGACCCAACCAACTCACCGCTCTATTGAGTGTGTCGGGCTTAAAAATGCTGTTGAATGCACCTAACCCGCCCAGCGAATACCCCTACCTCATATAGTAGGTAATGATAATTTACAATACACCCACTGAAGTATTTATACCTTAGTCCTATAAATATAGTAGTTTTCATTTTAATCCTTTATTTATTTACTTATTAAATTGAAATTTTCATATAAAATTTTTCAAAATATAGTAAAAGCAATGTAAAACTAATATTAAAAAATTTAAGATTTAAAATTTTTAATTTTAAATCTTGTAGTTAATCTTAACAATTTTAAAATTTTATAGTTAATATAAATATTTTTTAGAATTCAAAACTTAAAGTTGATCTAATATTTTTCAACTTTAAATTAGAAGATAATCATAATATTTTTTAAATTTAAAATTTAAATTAATGTCAATGTTTTGTAAATATCTTTTTTTTTACGTGAATTTTTTTAAATATTAATTTTGAATTTAATTTTATCTTAATATTTTTAATTGAAGATATTAAATTAAATAAATTTAAAAAATAATAGGATGAGACCTTCCATGACTACACCAGTGGAGACGCTAGCCTCCTCTTCCTCGCTAGAGACGTGTCGGCATCCTCGAACGATTTGCGGAGACTGTTTCAATGTCTTTGAACTGATGAGGATGAGATGGAGCTGTTGCAGGGCTTCCATGACTACACCTCATATAAGAAGCAGCTTGTTGAGAAGATTTGAAGGTTGAAGATGAAATACTGAAAGCCATCGTCGAAAGAAACACTAAAATCCTTTATTTATTCCAACCCACAGGCCAAAACAACTCAAAATCCCCCTCCCCTGAGACCAACCAACCCCATCAACCAAGCCAAATCCATTGAGGGAGTTTGAACAAAAAGAAAATTAACAAAAGAGAGGAAGAATGAGAGGAACTCCGGAAAATCAACTAATTTTCATCATGAATTCTAGAAAATCGAAAGAAAGAGCAGAAGGAAGTCAAAAAAGATTTTTTTTCAAAAAAGAAAAAGAAAAAAGTAACAAATGGAACTTAATGCATCGCAACCCTCCGTGAGTGATGGTGCCGCTCCGACAGCGACGAATCTATATTTAGAGGAGTGGGGACCCTCACTCTAGTTTGAAATTTTTCTTTAATCTTATATAGGTATATGTCTTTTTATATTTTTATATGTGTAATTTTTACTCTTATATATAGATAAATTAATAAATTCATAGTAATAAAATGTAAAACTCATATAATAAATATTATTGAATGATTATTTGATTACATATATAGAGAGAGAAATATTTGATAGTATTGATAATGAAAATATCATTTAGCGTTTTTAAAATATAAAAATATGACTTTGTCTCCATTGATTGAAATTCATGCAACTTTACTCCGGTTGGTTAAAATTCTTGAATCCGTCACTACGCTCCGGTGAAACGAATAGAGAGGGAGAGAGAAAGGTGAGTTGAGATGAAAGAATGAGGAAGAGATTAGCCTTTCCCACAATTTCTTCTTTTCTAAGTACCAATATTGTAAATATCAACTTTCAATTAATAACCTATTCAATAGGCTGCAGGTGATTATTTTTAACCATAGATGTAAAAATCTTCCTGATCAATGACTAAGATTGCATGGAGGATCAGTGCACCTTTTACAAGGTGCACTGTAAAACCCATCTAATTGATCGATACTAGTAACCCCATACATAGAGCACCGGCTATCATGCACGTCCCTTATTTGCCCAGTTTGAATTACTAGCGTCTTTTGGTTGGGGACTGGGGTGATAGAAAATATTTATCGGATCTATTAATCCCAATAATTTATGATAGATCAATTTCATATAAAAGATTTTAAAGTTATCTGGCATCAATGAAGAAGACATTGTCGAACAATCCTGAAAAGTAAAACACGATGAGGGAGAAATACTATTCCTATCCCACAATAGTCGCTCACGCGTCAGTATCAATGGGGCAACTGTACGCACTAGGGTGGTTAGGAATAGGGGCCTCTCCCTGTATATATAAAATAGTTAAAATGGGTTAAACCTACCCACTATGGCAAACCCATATACAAGACCCATAAACAAAACCCACATATATGAGCAGTGCTCTAACAACAATAGGCCCATTAACAATACTGATCACAATTTGGGCTAAACAAAATGCTCTAACAATTTTGACATCCAATTAATCTGGGTTCTATATAATATGATTTATGTTTGTCCACAAACAAAATTCTAACATTCTCCCACTTGGACAACATAAGTCAAATTATATCACTTTAATAAGAAAACAATTATCCAGATTAATCAAACAATATGTCTACAACATGATGTCAAAATCGAGCTAGCACTCTCAATAAATGGTCCAAAATGAGACTACAAGTATCCCAACAATGCAGAAAATCATACTGAAGGATCTGATATCATACATGCAACATACTCATATCTCGGTGACCCATCAAAATGCGGTAAATGGGTAATGGGAAAACACATCCAAAATTTGCATGCCAATATGTGATCAAAGTACATTTCCCAACAAAATGGCCCCAAGCATTAAGATGCTTTTACGAGATTTAACATCTCAAAGACAACAACAAAATGAGACTGGGTCCAAAATGTCTCCACAATATGTCATATCATAAATAAACAAAGCTCAAAGCAGATCAATAACAATAACAATATTATATGACAACGATAATAATAATATAATTGTCTCGAGACATAATAAAATGAGGTCATAACAAAATTACAAAATTAAACTCCCACTAACCCAAAACATCAAAAGACCTCACTATACCCATACGGGTCACATGATCAATAAAAACTTTTGACTAAACATTTAGTTAGTGGGTCTACAACCATAAGTTCGTAGGGATATGCTCAACACGAGTCGAAACTCCCGAATCTTCTCTCTAACAAACATGAATTTTGTATCAAAATGCTTTGAACGCTTTGAGCTTTTATTAATTTGAGAGAAGCACACTACGGCAGTAATTATCACAATAAATAGTAAGAGGCATGGAAATACTCTCCACAATAAGAAATTCGGTAATCAAATTTTTCAACCATATCGCTTGACGCGTAGCCTCATAACAAGCTATATACTCGCCTCCATAGTAGAAGTAATTTGTAAGTTCCGTTTAACACTCTTCCAAGAAACAGCTCCTCTCGCTAACATAAAGATATACCCTGATGTGGACTTGTAATCATCTGGACAACCACCATAATCAGAATCAGTATAGCCTATCACCTCAAAGCGGTCAGACCTCCTATAGGTGAGCATACAGTCTTTGGTACCCTGTAGATACCTCATAACTCGTTTTGCGCCTGCCAATGAGCCACACCAGGTTTGCTCAAGTATCTCCCAAGTACACTAACAACAAAAGCAATATCAGGACGTGTACAAACTTGAGCATACATAAGACTGCCAACAGCGGAAGCATATGGGACTTTCTCTATTTCAGCAACATCTTTATCACTTTGAGGACACTGGGTATTAGAGAGTCTTTCACCCTTTTGAATAGGCACAGTACAAGGATTACAAGATTTCATATTAAATCTATTCAGAATCCTTTCAATATAAGCTTTCTGAGACAAGCCAGAATACCACGAGATCTGTCACGGTGAATCTCAATACCTAACACAAAATAGGCATCACCAAGATCTTTCATATCAAAATGTGCTGTCAACATCTGCTTTGTCTCATTCAGAAAAACATAATCATTACTCACCAACAATACATCATCAACATATAGAACAAGAATGATGAATCTGCTCCCACTAAACTTCAGATAAATGCATTGGTCAACAGTATTCTCTTTAAAACCAAGAGAACTAACAATATAATCAAATTTCAAATACCATTGCCTGGAAGCCTGTTTCAATCCATAAATGGATCATCTCAATTTGCATACCATATGATCTTTACCATTTTCAACAAAACCATCAGGTTGATCCATATACACATCCTCATACAAATCACCATTTAGGAAGGCGGTCTTAACATCCATTTGATGAAGCTCCAAATCAAAATGAGCAACCAATGCCATCACAACACGAAAAGAGTCTTTAGTGGAGACCGGTGAGAAAGTCTCCTTATAATCAATGTCTTCCCTCTGGTTATATCCCTTAGCAACAAGTCTGGCCTCATACCTCTCAATTTCACCTTTAGCATCACGTTTAGTCTTAAAGACCCATTTACAACCAACAGTTTTACAACCAGTTAGGTAATTCTACCAATTCCTAAACATTATTCTTTCTCATAGAAGCCAATTCATCCTCCATAGCCACTAGCCATTGTGCACTATTAGGACTAATCATGGCCTCTTGAAAAGAAATAGGATCGAGAATCCTGTTGAATTAAACTCATGCTCTGCAAGTACACAACATAGTCCCTGAATCTAGTAGACTCAGTGGATATAGGAACCCGCTCAGATCTTCTCAATGGAGTCACAACAATATATGGAATCTGAACATTATTTTTAACTTGTTGAGGGATATCGACAACATCAACAGGATCAACAACATTATCATTATAGATCAGAGGAGATGACATTATCCCTGGAAAGGGATCAACAGGAATAGGAACAACAACATGCTCCTCACTAAAATCAACAATACGCGGCTCCTGAGTTCCACCATGTCCTAAGTCCCCTTCAAAATAGATAGCCCGATCGGATTCAATAACTCTAGTAGTATGAGAAGGACAATAGAACCTAGCACCCCTTGAGCCAATACAATAGCCAATGAAGAAACCACTGATGGTTTTGGGATCAAGTTTCTTTAAATGTGGGTTATAAGGTCTCACCTCTGCCCTACATCCCCAAACACGGAAATGCCTCAAGGTAGGCCGTTTGCCTATCATAAGCTCATATGGAGTCTTCAGCACAGATTTACTTGGCACATGATTCAAAATATAAGCAGCAGTCTTCAAAGCATCTCCCCACAAGAATTCTGGAAGAGTAGAATGACTGAGCATACACCTCACCATATCCATCAAAGTACGATTTCGTCTCTCTGCAACTCCATTTTGTTGTGGAGTGCACGGCATGGTGTCTTGTGCCTCAATATACCTTGATCTGTAAGAACCTAGCAAAAGGTCTAGGATTTCTACCGTTTCATCATACCGCCATAGTATTCACCACCTCTATCGACCTCACACATTTGATTTGCTTACTAAATTTTAATTCAACAAGACTTTGAATGCTTTAAAAGCATCTAAAGAATCAGATTTTCTGAATAAATCAATCCACCTGTATCTAGAGAAGTCATCAATAAACGTAATAAAGTACCTAAAACCACCCATAGCAATAGGAGTAATAGGCCCACAAATATCTGTATGAATCAACTGTAGTATTCCTTCGCTCCTGGTAACCCCACTCTTCCTGGCTCCAGCTGTGAGTTTCCCTCTTATACAATCAACACAGGTATCAAAATCAGAGAAGTCCAGGTCATGAAGAATATTCTCCTTGATCAACCTCTCCATTCTCTCCCTAGAGATGTGTCCTAAACGTTTGTGCCACAACATAGAAGATTTTTCAGCAACTTTACCACGCTTGTTTCCAACAACATTATTGATATCTGAATCCCGTTGATCACCAGAAAGAGAATCAACATTCAACATGTATAAACCATTAGACAATACTCCAGAACCAACAAGAACACAATCATAATATAAAGAAACTTTTGCATTACTAAAATGGAAAGAGTAGCCACAACTATCCAAAACAGAAACTGAAATCAAATTCCTCCTCATAGAAGGTACATAAACTGTATCTTTCAAAACTAAATCATGTCCAGTACACAACTTTAATGAAATCACTCCTATATGTTCTTCTTTGACTTTGGCTCCATTTCCTACTGTGATCATCAACTCCCCTTCACTTGGTTTCCTCCTGCTTCTGAATTCCTGCAATGAATTTGTAACATGAATAGTCGCACCAGTATCTAGCCACCAGGTATTTAAAGGAACATCAACTAGATTCGATTCAAAACATACTAGAGCCAAGGGGTTACTTTTCTTTTTCTCAAGCCAACTCTTAAACTTTAAACAATCAAACTGCTTATGTCCATATATATCACAGAACTTACAATTTCCATTAAAACAATATCTGGGTTTAATACCGAAGTCTCATGAGGGACGGAAGATGGCTTAGAAGAATATCCAGGCTTATCATTCCACTTCTTCTTAAATGAGGCTTCTTGTTCTTCCCTTTAGTAAATTTCTTCCTCTTTTCACCATTCTTGTGAGAAGCAAACGCACTAATCGTGAGCCTTGCCCTTCTTCATGGTATGCTCCTCTTGAGTAAGAACAGATATAAGTTCATCAAGTCCACTCCTCCTTTTGAGCATTGTAAGTGGTTCTCAAGACATCAAAACTAGCTAGGAAGAGACTCAAACACACCGCGGACAGGAAATCCTCTCCCAACTCCACTTTCATGGACCTCAACTTGTTGTACCAGTTCACAAGCTTCAAAACATGTTCACGAACACCACTCACACCATCATATGTAGTCTTTGTCAACAAAGAGAGGTAATAGGCCTTTTCAGTTTTATCAAACTTCTTGAATTTCTCACCAACAGACTTGAGGAACTCTTTAGCATTATTTGTTTCAGGAATGCTCTCTTTAATAGTCTTTTCCATGCTATACTTCATGGTCATCAAACAAACTTTATTGGATTGAACCCACCTTTCATGCTTCTTCTTTTCTGTAGCAGAAGATGCATTTGTGGGTCTCTGAGGTTCATCCTCAGTGAGAGCAGCATCAACATTAGAGACAGCCAGGAACAATTTCACAGAATCCACCCAGTCCTCAAAATTAGTCCCATTCAATTTCGTTATAGCACTCATTTGCATCGATGAAGCTGAAAGAACGATACATTAAAGGGAGATTTTGTTAAGCATATCAACATGTACAACATTTGAGCAAAATCATAATTGAGTTTCCCCATGCGATTGCAATCCCGCCGAAGGGTCCTGGATTACAATACATGAGTAGACTCCCACAGACATCAAAATCATGTCCTTAAAGCTAGTACCGAAAGGATACTGAGAACTCTAAGGTCAAAACCTCAATGCCTTTAACAAATCATTAGGAATCACATTAATAAAGGCAAACCGATAGGGTAAGCGCATTACCAATATAATCCCCAAAGCCACAATATAATAATATTTTATCAATAAAATAGCACAGTACTATAATTAGTCCTGCGAAGGCGAGCTCACAATTATGAAAAATGCCCAAAATAACATCACTCAACAAATCACTAGAAATTACATTAATAAAGGCAAACCGATAGGGTAAGCGCATTATTAATATAAATCCCAATGCAACATTATTAACAAAATATTAACAATATTAACACCTCAACATAATTTGTCCAATAAGGTGAGATTACAATAATACAATAATACTTTAAACAACAATTCTCAGAATTAATTGCATAAATAACAACAAAACATATAATTTTCAAAACATTATATATTAATTTATGCACAAAATAGTACCAAAATATTTGAGTAACCAAACAACATCAATTCTGAGAGTGTGCAATATATATCATGCCCAACAATATCATAATAATACACAAAAATTTTCAGAAGCAAAAGAGGACAGCACCATATATTTTTAATAATTTTAACCTCTGAAAATTTTAAAATAAATATTAAATGGGCATTAAAAAATAAATAAAAAATTACCAAAAAATATTACAGGGCGCGTGGAGCACAACCCAAAAAACAGAAGTTCAAAATCACTTTTTAAGATGCTGCACGTGTCCCCACGCGCCACTAGAGCGAGTGGGCGTCGTCGGGAGCTGGTCTCCCTCTTCGCCCGTTTTTGCAGTAACGGGTCGCGCGACCCGGTTCGTCCAGGAACGGGTCGCGCTGATTTTCTCCCTCGATTCTCCACCAAAAAACAATTTCTTAGTGCCTATAGATTTAGAAAAACGGGCTCTACAATTTCCCTAGTTTAATTTCCAAAAAAAACGACATAAAAAATGGGTTTTCTCAACCAAAAGAAGAACAACGTGCGTACTGTTTGTTAAAGAATTTCCCATTTTTTCACAACCAAAAGAAACAATCCATACGTGCTTAGACTCGTGAGACAGGGATCTACAATAGCCCTAAGTCAATTTGTTGAAAAAACTCCAAAAGGAAAACGAATCATATAAGGATTGCAACTTTAGGGTTCAATAGATTTGCATAAAATTATTTGTAAATTCACAATATCAAAATACAATAAATATGTTTCTGAATTTAGAACAACCCAATGTATAAAAGCCCTAACTTTATTCTTTGAAAGCGATTATAAAATAAAATTAATTAAACCTTACATACGTTATGACTTCGGGATTAAAACAAGATATTGATAGTCATAATCAGGATTAAAACATTGGCTCTGATACCAATTGATAGAAAATATTTATCGGATCTATTAATCCCAATAATTTATGACATATCAATTTCATATAAAAGATTTTAGAGTTACCTGGCATCAATAAAGAAGACATTGTCGAACAATCCTGAAAAGTAAAACACGATGAGGGAGAGATACTATTCCTATCCCACAATAGTCGTTCACGCGTCAAGTCTATCATAAATATGGGGAAGCATCAGACGTCTAGGGTGGTTAGGAATAGAGGCCCTCTTCTGTATATATAAAATAGTTAAAATGGGTTAAACCTACCCACTATGGCAAACCCATATGGGACTCATAAACAAAACCACATTGCGGGCTTAACAACAATAGGCCTATTAATAATACTGATCACAATTTGGGCTAAACAAAATGCTCTAACAACTTTGACATCTAATTAATCTGAGTTCTATATAATATGATTTATGTTTGTCCACAAACAAAATTCTAACATGCGGAGGTTTCCTGATTAGTTTTCGCAAATGTGTAGGAGGTGGGTCTTCGTTTTGGACGATGGGTTCTGTTGTTCGTACAGGTGGAAATATATCGGGCGGTTTATCAGCAGCATATGTTTTAATTTATTTTTGGATTACATAGCTCAGGCATTCTTAATAAATAAAACATGCTTAAACTTTTTAGAATGGTCTATTAATTATGTAAATTAAGGTTTGAATTTTTTAAAAATCTATTTACCTTATTAGATTGACTTGTTTATTTAATATTTATATTATATATTTTTACAATTAATAAATTATAATAATTTCATAATTTATTAATTATATATTAGTGTAATATATTTATTTTATACAGAATATAATAATTTTGTCAAAAGATTATACTTCTTTAAAGATTAAAATGTTTAAAATTTAAATTTGTTAATTTATATAAAGATTTTCATATAATGTAAACCCTTAAATAAGTTTTTAAATCAAGTTAAATTTTAATGTTTTTATAAATAGAATAGGCCAAGCCTAAAAAATTATCCAATAACATGTAATAGGCTAGGCTCGAGTAGATCTATTTAAGAGGAATTGTAGCAACACATTTTTGTAGGTATTTTTTAACACTTATTTTATTATTAGTTCACTTTATATATTTAAAAAGATTATAAAAAAGAATGTTAATAATATTTACTTTTGAAATAATAATAAAATTTATATTAAAATAAATACCTTAAAGAGTGTATTATTAATATTAAAGCCAAACTTAACAGATTTTAACCCCTACTTGTTAAACGTGGGGTTTGGTAGGGATGGGCCTGGGAAGTGTGGTTTTCAGGTTTTTTTTTTTTTGGAGAGTAACGGTGTTTTTTTATTTTATTCTGTTTGGGCTTAAGTATGTTTAGTTAGGGAAGATAGGATGGCTAATTTTTCTTTTCAGTTGGGTTTGAGAGAGAGGGTTTAGCCCAATTTCTGTTTCTGAAGTTCTAGTGTCTCTTGTGATTATTTGGGGTTGGGACATAATTCTTTATTTTTTGTGTGGGCGGATTCTGTTTATCTTAGTGGGTCATACGCATAGTGCATTAAAGCTACTAGTACTCTTTTTGTGCTTGTTTTTCTTTTTGGGTTAAGCTTTTCGAGCTAGACATGTTTCCTTTAAATAATAATTATTGAATTAAAAGTAAATTATAGACAAAATAATAAAATAATAAAATATACGTTTGGGATAAAGAAATATCTGAATAACAAAGACTAGGTAAATGAGATAAAAAAGTTAAATAAGTAAATAAAAAATAGAAAAAAGAGATGAATGTAAAAAATAAAAAAATAAAAAATTATTTGGGTCCTCTTGTTCGGTTTATTAGCATTTAGTGTGCTTCTTGTTTAATTGTGTTTATCTAGTTTGTTGGCATTCTTTTTTATTTTAATTTGCTGTAACCTGCTTATTTGATTTTGAATATGGGGAATAGATACATATTTATTAGCCATCTAGATCATCATACATATTTATCATATTTATCCATCTAGATGTCTGGAGATATACTCTTTCTATATGAGTAAAGAATAGATGTATGTTCTAGGTATATTCTATGTATATAAAGTATGTAAAAAAAAAAAAATGAATTATTCGATTTTGTTTCCTTCTTTTTATTTCTACGCTACAAAATCGAATGTTAATACTTCAGTAATATTCGAATGGTTAAATTAGTTGGTTGAAAGACCAAAATGTTTAGTCTAGGGAAGTTCAGGAGTGGGAATAGTCAAAATTCATGTCAGATACATTACAAATAGAATCCGACCCATTTCTTTGTATTTTATTTGATATTTCTATTTTCTTCATCTCTTTTAATGTTACTTTTTCTTTTTAGCGGCCATATAACCTGCTTATTTGATTTTGATGTTTTTCTTTGTTTTTTGTGATTAATATTCAACAAAATCGCTTCGAATAATTTTTATTTTCTTCTTTATCAACTGCTAGTGATGTTAGTTTGTATGGCTTTATCATTCTTAAGTATCGTCGAGTTCATAAAGATTTATTTTATGACCTAGCATCATCGTGAATCTCATGCAAGATTGGATCCTTTTTCTTTTCGACACAACGACTAATGACATTGATTATATTATTTATGTCATTTTTAAATGTCTAAGATGACAACCAATAATCTTTAATGGAACAAATTTTTTTTGAAAAAATGAGATGTCGTCAGTGCACATGTTTGAGATGAGCTTTCATTTGTAATTTTGAATGCCAGTTATTCAATACCTCATTGAGACGACAACTTTTGTATTTTATGTGATGTTGGTTTGTTTTAGGTAATACCCTATTGTTAACAGAAATTATTCTTGCACATAACGTGTAAGTCACATAAGTCACATAAAAAAAAGAGAGGTCATTGATGGTAAATAAAAAAAGAAGAGAAAGAAATAAAGGTAAATGAATGGTGATGTTCAGAATTATGTGCATTAAGTAAGAATAAAATTATGTGTAAGAAACATGACTGCAATTATAATATTATTCGTCACTGTTCAGATAAAAAAATTACTAGTCACTGTTATTATTTATTATTACCATTCTGGCCAGCTTGGAGCCTTGTTCAGCACCCGACCTTTACATTGGAAGCTAGTTCATTTTTCAATTATAATTCATTTTAATCATGATATGTCACTACAACCAAAATTGTGTACGTGAATATATGTGTTGGATCATGTCTAATGTCTAGTTATCAGTTGTGAATGGGTCTTTGAAGGTCTGCGCCATTTCCTCGGTGCTGAGTCTTGTGTTGATCCTTTTCCCTGCTCTGTTCCTTCAATCCCTATTGCTTGTTAGCATCCAAATCTAATCGTTATTGATCACGGTGCCTGGTTCCTCCTCTGTCACTTCTCTCTGCGCTCACACCTCTGCTATGAGGGAATCGAACCAACATTCTACTGATTCTATTTCATGGAGAAAGAAAGAGGAATCAGTTTGTGGTTAACCATCTCTCTATGATGCCCGAATCGGGGATTAGCACTAATGGCATAACCACCACTCCAGAAGAAAGGAATGCGACACCTTTTGGGTTAAACCTGCAAATTCAAAAAGGTGGAGGCACTACCTAACCAGTGCATGAGAAAATAGGAGGGTTTAATCCAAGTCTAACATAAATACTGAAGCATAAGAGAGTGTCTTGGTTAGTGGCCTATTCATGTAAAAGAATTCAGATAATAGAGTAGATGGGATAGGAAAACTCAATTGCCTGGTTTTTTAGTGTGTTTTATTGTGCTCAAGGCGCAATTTTGCTATGTTTCCATTTCTAATATTTTTAGGACTTCGTTTCCCTCTTCATTTTAAGAAATAAATCTTATTTATCTATGGCAAAAATAAAAATAAAAATAGAGATATCTTGTCTTTTAAGAGCGGTTAGTTTTGTTGAAAATTTATATAATTATTTTAGTAAAAAATTCTTCTCTTATATATATATATATATATATAATGAGAAAAATATTTATTGTGAGAGATAAAATGAATAAATTTTGATCATTATATCTTACATGAATGATTAAGATTAAAATATAAATACATGTAACTTTTTAAGTTATCATGTAATTTTTAATTAACTTTTAATTTTAACCATCTATATATAATTTAATGGTAAGAATTTGCTCATCATCCTCTCATAATAATACTCCTCTAACTATATATGACTCATATATATATATATATATATATATATATATATATAGAGGAACATATCTAATGAGAAGAGTTTTTATTGTGAGATGGTGAAAAAGTAAATCTTGATCATACAAAAAGTTATTTAAAGGTCATGTGACCATTTAAAAAAGTTACATACATTTATATTCTAATATTGACTATTTATATAAAATTCAATGATCAAGATTCATTACTTTAACATCTTACAATAAACATTTATCTCATCAAATATACTACATATATATATATTTATTTATATATTATATATATATATATATATATATATATATATATATATATATATATATATATATTTGTTTATTATACATATATCCACTCCACTATAAAAATTTATACAAAACTCTTATATTAAGGCAGAACGGATGCAGGGGGACAATTTGGAGCGTTGGTCGCCGAACATGTTTCTATTATGTATTATAAGTAATATAATTTTCATGTAAAAGAAAAATAGGTCCTTACATTCACTATTTATTTGTTATTAGTTCATATTGTACTAGAAATTAAGATACTAATTAGGTTGATAAGTTTGTATTTTATAGGTTGAAGTATATTGATTTGGAACATAATTTTTATTCTAAACGTAAGAGATACACATAGGTAAAGGCAAAAAAGTATTTATATAAAAAGGAAGTTTCAACATATTCACATCAAAGAAGAGGAAAAATTTTCCACGTAAACTTGGATAGGTATATAATATATAAAACAATCGAAGGCACAGGACATAGATAATTTAACAACTATGGTACAAATTTATTTTGCATTTCTATGTTAAAGAGTTTGACACTAATTTAGTCATTGGTGAGACTTATCATTTGAAATAACATTTTGCTTAACCTTAATAAATATATGATATATTAAATATTTAAATGAATTTTTTTATCTAAATTATTGACTTATTGTTTACATAAAATTTATCAAAGATAAATTTCTATTCCAGTTATCACTTTGGGAAGAAAATATCTTCTTATTAAGGATTCTCAAATACTTGATGATTTGTGAATAAGAAGAATGTCAAAAATTTACTTAGAATTTAATAGAAAAAGTATAATAAAATATAAATACAAGTATAAACAAAGTACCAATCGAAAGACAATTTGATGTTTGAATTAAAATGTGAACTAAAAGAAATAAGCGCAATTAGCAAGTAATCGAATTTCACAAGGAAATAAAATAAAGCAAATAAAAAGCACATAAAGAAAATAAGAAACTTAAACTTACAAAAGAATAATTTTGACTAGAATTTAAGTGAAAGCAAAAAGAATGTGTAAAGAAAGTGATAAATGAAAAATAATAAAGATGCAATGAATAAATTTGCTCGAAAGTTAAAATTACAGCAAAGTAAAGAAAACAATCAAAAGAAAGCAATAAAGATGCAGAAAAAATAGACGTGCAAGAAAGTAAAATTAACATAATGGTAAACTTGTAAAAAAGTAAAGAAAACGAGTAAAGAAATCAAATTATTCAAAGAATCATTCAGTTAGAAGATGAAGAGAGTTGCAAAAATTATAAAGAAATAGCTTTAAACTTGCATTAAAGGTTAAAAATTACAGAAATAGAACAGAGTGGAAGACATACTTGACTAGTCTCAATATGTTTCCTTTAAAGTCTACAATAGACATGATAGGACTCGTGAGAGAGTTTGTGCAAATGTTTTTCAACCAACTTAAATGTCTCAACCCCTTCAGTATTTATACACAAGAGAAGTAATTGATTTTCTAACAAGATTAAGTAAAGTGTCCTTGACATACATAACTTGTTAATCTAATAATAATAATTGTCTTATCTTTGTATTAGTCTTGAGTCTACTTCTAGATCTTTTGAATTCGAAAGAGATCCTTTGCAAATCTTAAAAATTTACTTAAGTTTTCTCACTCTTTACTTCGATCTCAGATATGACTTTGAGCAATTGTCTCCCTTTATCGAATCAAAACACATCTTTTGAGAACTCGTCACTTGTTTTCAAATTATCTTTAACTCGCAAAACTAGTTAAAACATCTTAATCCAAAAGGTCATTTTTAATTTGGTAATCAAAATTTAACTTAATAATCAAATCAATCATAAGATGTTTTATTTACTAATATATATTTCTTTTATAAATCAAAAAAATTATTTTTATACTAATATTTATATAATTTTGACCCTCAATAATTGATTCATGCATCCGTCCTAATTAGAGGTGAAAGCATCTAAATAAAAGAAAGAAAATAAGTGCTTATAGAGGACCGAATCTCATCTTAAAAAGTTGAGCCGGTATCAATTGAGATAGAAAGAAATTGGCTGCCCCTTCATTTTAACTTTATGTATCGTTCTATGCTTTCATGTGTCCCTTCTCGATTTTTGTCCTCCCTATCTTCACCATTACCATTAACTAGCAAGTATCCATGATTGCCAGGTATTTTTAAATTAAGGTAAAAGATAATTAATCTGAAAAAATTAAGGTAAAATTTAGAAAATATATATCAAAAGAAAAATAGTTAAAATTATAAAGAATGTATGCATAATTAATTTTTCTAAAAAAAATTGAATTTAAAGTTTAAAAGAAGAGAAGTGTAGTCTAATTTGACAAATAGGGGTGCACTGGTTCAATGATATGGTTAAATGACTTGTCTGTCCTTATTGAGCAATACATATTAAGAAAATGGTACGAACATATTCACTTTATGCATTTAAGTTAGAAGTGTATTCCGGCACGAAACCTTTTGAATTGAAAGTTGGGGTATTCTAAATTAATGGGGTTCTTCATCATTTTTCAACTTATAAAGCAGAACAATGGCAAAGATATATTTTGACCACAAAATATCCAAAGTTCATTCTCAATTAAGTAATCAACTTCAACAATATTTTGAACGATTTTAACATTGTTTTATAAATATAATATGTGAGTTTTCACAATAAGAGAGATATATGTATAGTAAATTTAAAATGCAAAACTTCAGTAAAATATAAGTTTCTAGTATATCAAATTAAAGATTTTTCATTGTACCAAAAAAATTAAAGAGTTGTCATCAGAACTTGAACATTAGGGGTGTGTTTTTGTCACTGTTATTTACTAATCTCATATTTTATATAACCTTTTCTTTAAAAAAATCTACTATTTGATTTTCTTAGGATATCCTTTCTTAATATATACTTCCTACAATAATAGTAATATATTTGTATTGGTCGCTTAGTCATATATTTGTAATTAACTAGTAAATATCATGTACATTGCACGAATTTTTTTTAACTTTAAATAGAATTTTAAAATTTTAAATTAAGAATGATGTTTAAAATTAAAAAACGACGCATAATATGTAGATTATTCAAAAGAGGTATTTTAAAAAAAAATAAAAAGTATTTGAATTTAAAATTTATCCATAGAAATTCGAGATTTGATTAAATAAATAAAAAAAAATTGATAAAGAATTGAAGTAAATTTGGAAATTGATTAAGAAGATTTAATTTGTAAACTAATAAGGAGAATAACTAGGGAAGCTTTGAGTGACTAGATAGAATGAACATAAAAGGAGAATTAAGGTATAAGAAGGGATACTAACATGTGTTGGTTTGAGTAGAGTGTAAACAAGTGGTTTTAATTTTAATTTCGAGATTCATGTGTACGAAAATAATATTGTTGGAGGGGTTCCCGCTTAGATGTTTGACTATATCCTGAGATATTAGTCTCTCATCTATCGGATGAAAAATATTCTGAGAAATCAAAAAAGGTAGAAAAAAGGACACGTGGCAATTGAAGAAAGAAAGTATCATAAATTTTTTTCCTACTCTCACACTATGTTTGGATGACATAGAATGAAGGGAAGGAGAATAATCTCTATTATTTGAGAGTTTAATAATAGATAGGAAGGAAAAGAAACTCAAGAGGAATCATTCTCTCTTTCTTTCTCTTAAATATCAATTTTTTGTTTCTCCTAAAATTAGGGTGGGATGAGGGCAAATAAACTTACAAGTTTAAAAATAATTATTTTACATTATGTTCGGTTCTTTTGTAATTTAACTTCCAAATAAAATAATAAAGTTTTGTTCTATTTCTTTATTAATATTTCAAACAAAGAAAAAAAAGATAATTTTGTTCTATTTCTTCTATTCCCTTTCCATATTTTTCACTTATTTTGTTTTGTTCTATTAATGAAAAATATCCAAACACAGTATCAAAGATCGAGAAAGAAAAGTATGATAACAAAACATTACACTCTTAAAAAAAGTACTCTTATTTATAAGATAAGGGTGGATTAAATTAGTTATCTATTGATTGTCGCTCCTATCTCTATATGAAAGCATTACAAAATTAATTATAATAATAGTTAATTTTAAAAGTAAAACATCTTTGTACTGTGTCAACAACCAAGAATGCTTGAGGAAGTAATATAAGATTAAATATAGTGCGTTCGGAATGGAGTGGATGAGGGTAACCAGGAGGCGACGAAGACATCTGGAGGATCCAACAGGAAGAAGAATGGATTGGAGGATGGATGTATCTCGAAGTGATGCAGTGGGGCAAAAAGACAGTAAGGCTCCCGTCTCTTTTTTCTTCTCAGAAATTCCAGAAGATTTTGGTGCGAGAGAAATATGGAAGGTCTTTCAGAAGTATAGGAGGGTTGATAAAGTAGTCATTCCATCAAAACTTGACAAAAGAGGATGTCGAATTGGTTTTGTGCGATTTTTTGACATCATGGACCTTGACAATTTTGCCATTAAACTCGACAACATTATCATCGGTTCTCAGAAGATTCACATAAACCTTACTAGGTTCCAACGCAGCAACAGGAGCGTTACGGTACAGGAAAACAACAATTTGCAGCCAAAACGTCATCACGTGGCGGCAAGGCAACATGCACACCGTAGAGTGGGGACCTTTTATGCTTACGTAGTGAAGAAGGGTAAACGTGTTACGGATGAAGCTGAGGCGGATAACAGCAGAACAATTAAAAGGAGTGAATTCGCATATCTTAAATTTGACATAGGGGAGGATCAGATTCAAAGGTTGAGAAAAGCATTTGTAGGGAAGGTGACTAATGCAGGGGTGACGTATAGTATGCAAGAAGAATTCCACAGGCAAGGTTACTTTGCCATTAGCATCACAACCTTGGGTTCCAATCTCGTTCTTATGGAGTCTGACAATGATGGGAAAATTCTAGCGCTGATTAATGATGCTAAGGACTGGTTATCTTAATGGTTTGATGAAATCCGCGAATGGAGTCCTAGAGAGATTAACAATGAGAGGCTAGCTTGGATCTGTTGTTATGGTGTGCCAGCACATGCCTGGTCGGTGGAGTTTTTTGAGTTCTTAGTTTCTGGATTTGGTGTCTTTGTTTGCTTAGATGATAACACAAGCAAGAAAGGCTCTATGGATGTCACAAGAATCCTGTACAAAACCAGGTGTCACGATTTGGTGAACACGGTGGTGAAAGTAGATATAAATGGTGATGTGTTTTCCATTAAGATTGTTGAAGATTGGTATAGACCTATCCAATGGAAAACTTCAACCAAAAAAGCGCCATCATTGTCCAGTTCTGATGATGAGTCCGACGGCGGTGAACTCAATTTTTCGGCGAAAGTTGAAGATGGAGAGTTTTTCGATGAAGGGGACAGCTGTAATTCTAACAATAATGATACATTTAAGGCTCTATATTTTAATGAGAATTCCCATGTGAACAATGAAATGGAAGATCCGAGGAATAGGCAGGTTCAGTGTTTGGAGAGAGCAAATCTTGGAAGTGGAGGCGCTAGTAGTAATGGACATTTAAAGCAAATAATTAGGGTCAATAACGAACAAACTTTCTCTCAAGTGGAGCCTATCGGTCAAATATTTCTTGATAATTCTTTAATGAGTGGCAAAGTGGGAAGCACGGAGATGCAACACGAGTCCACTTCCCCTTTGGACAATTCATCTATTGGGCCAGGCCTTGGTATAGAAGGGTGTAAAGAGTTGGCGATCCAGCGTGGTCCAACACTAGAAGTATCTAATGAACATGGAGTGGCCCAGGTCGCGGAGTCAAACATGGGAAAAATGGATAATATGGGATTATCAAATGATGGCCAAGTAGAGGGGTGTGATGGACAATTAAATGGGTTTCTAGAAGGTGAGAAAGATAATTCCCCTATCTCAAACAGCAAACATTTTCTCTTGCGGATGTCAGATTGTGAATCTTCCTCAATGGGAAGTACCAAGTTCTCCGATGGATCAGTTTTATGTGGTGGATCTATAACAGAGTCTGACATTCATCACTGTAATGTTAAGTTTTGGGTCAATCACGAGCGTTGAGTTGCTACTAAAGTCTGGAAGTTCGCAAAGCAGATGGGTGTATCTGGAAAGGAAGGGGCGAGATTTATGTTGCCATGATCAGGGAAATGGAGGCTAGAGATCATTCGGCCAAGGAACAGAGAGAGACAAAAACAACGCATTCATGAAGATTGTTTCTTTAAACATGAGGGGGCTACAGGATCGGGCAAATAGGAGAAGAATCCGATCCTTTTTACATTCAGGTAATTTTGACTGTTGCTTGCTTCAGGAATCTAAATGCTTTGTGGTTGACAATAATTTGATTAAGATTATATGGGGTGGGACCAAAGTTGATTGGGTTGCCAAGCCTGCTGAAGGTTTTTTTGGTGGTTTAATCTTTATGTGGAAATCTGGATTGCAACTAATAAATATTCAACAAATCATTCATGTACCAGTACTAAAGACAAAGAATATAGGTATCCACCAAATCCCTTAAACCTTTGCACTCTAATAAACTCTCGTGACCCTCAGATCTTATTGTAATGCCCAAATAAAGGCATCAATTTAGAAACACAAATACGAACACACATATGGGACACAACAAAAATACAAATATAGAAATATACTAAATTTAAAAAATTATAAAACAAAGACACGACATATATATATATATATATATATATATATATATATATATATATATATATTAATATCAAAATAAATTAAAGAACTTAGTTTATGTATATATAATTGTAAATTTTAAGAAAAAAGATTAATAATTTATTAATATTATTTCTATAAACTTGAAGATTTATAATATTTTAATATATGTCATATGTATTAATATTTATCACCTAGTAGGTCATTCTCAAAAAATATGAAATATAATTTCTATTGATATTTTTAAAAACAATATCTTAAATTAACTTCTCTTAATAAAATTAATCATGTACAAGTATACGTGTATCAATTTTTTTTTTTAAATTCGGACTTACTAATTAGACGTTAGTTATGAAAACTAATTTTTTTAAAAAAAATATTAATGGGTGGTATCCAAACCGTGTCCTAAAACGTGTATAAACGTGTCCGAGCCGTTTCCTAGACGTGTTCAAATCGAAAAAAAAAATTAATCCTTTTAATTTGACATATTTGGACACACTGGACATGTGTGTTGTATGCGCGTCTTCATGTGTCTGACACAATCATATGTCTGATACGTGGACACGTCTCATAAACGTTTCATAGATTTCTAGTGTATATATCCATAAGGATAATTTTTATTGTATTCAAGTTTTTCTTTCTAGGAGTACCGGTACCTTTAATATTGAAAGGTATCAGGCTATCACAAGAAATGAAGAACAAACGAAAAGAGAGAGAGAAATCAGAATGGAACTAAGATGCGAATGATGAATTTCATCTTGATTTATTACCACTGTACAGATACTCTTATATAGTGTATTAACTGTAACTCAGCTATAACTAACTCAACCGTAACTAACTAATATTGTAACAAACTCTGCATAACTTTAACTGACTCTGCATAATTATCTTTAGCTTGCTTATAGTTCCTATCATCCCCCTTCAAACTCAAATGGTGAAAATTTTTCAACTCTGAGTTTGGTTCTCAGATGATGAAATTGACTACTAGAGATAGCCTTGGTCAGAACATCTGCTGGTTGTTCAGTAGATGGAATGTGATGAACAAGAACAAGCTTGCCTACAACTTTCTCTCTTACAAAGTGAAGATCTAACTCAAAGCGTTTAGTACGGCTATGCAGAATGGGATTGGCAGCTAGCATAACTGCACTTAGATTGTCACAGTAGACTCGATGGTGATGAGGAAATTGGAATATGAAGTTCAGTGAGCAGAGACTGTAACCATGTAAGTTCAGCGATGACTGCTGCAAGACTTCTATACTCGGCTTCTGTGCTGGACCGAGACACAACAGTCTGCTTCTTAGACAGCCAAGACACCAGATTAGAGCCAAGAAACACACAGTATCCAGAGGTAGACCGTCGATCATCTGGATCTGAACCCCAGTCAGCATCACAAAATGCTGTCAATTGCAACTGCTGAGAGTTCCTGAGATGTAGCCCGTGAGTTAAAGTGCCTTGGAGATACCACAAAATTCTTTTGACTGCATTCCAGTGACTAAGCAGAGGCCTATGCATGAATTGGCACACTTTGTTTACAGAGAAAACAATTTCAGGTCTTGTTATGGTAGCATATTGCAATGCTCCAACAATGGACCTATAGAGTGCTGGATCCTCAAACTCATCAACACCATGACTAGACAATTTCAATCCAGCAGTCATTTGGGTAGGAAGAGACTTGCACTTATCCATATTAGCTCGAATTAGTAGATCAACAATATATTTGGACTGAGAAAGGTGAAGCCCTCCAACTGTGGTTTGCTTAGCCTCTATTCCAAGGAAATAGTGTATCTGACCAAGATCTTTTAAGGGAAATGCAGTGTTTAATTCAGTGATAAGCTGAGATATGGCTTGTGGAGAACTTCCTGTAACTAATATGTCATCTACATACACTAAAATATAAATGGTGCAAATGGTTGTAACTCTGACAAATAAAGAGGAATCACATTTTGCTGTATGGAAGCCCAACTGATGAAGAGTACCACTAAGTTTTTCAAACCAGGCACGTGGGGCCTGTTTCAAGCCATAAAGAGCCTTATTTAACTTGCAAACCAAATGAGATCCTTCAATGACAAAGCCTTCAGGTTGAGACATAAACACCTGTTCTTGGAGATCTCCATTGAGAAAGGCATTGTTAAAGTCCAATTGATGAATTGGCCACTGCTGAGAGAGTGCAATTGTATGAATTACCCTTACTGTGTTAGGCTTAACAACAAGACTGAAAGTTTCTTGATAATCAAACCCTGCTTGCTGGTGAAAATCCTATGCCACTAGTCTTGCTTTGTACTTTAGAATGGAGCCATCAGGATTATATTTGATCCTAAATACCCATTTGCAGCCTATGGCAGTCCTACCCGATGGTAATGATACAAGAGACCAAGTGTTATTTTTCAAAAGTGCAGCATACTCATCGTTCATGGCTTGATGCCACTCAGGAATGGCCAATGCCTGCTTGACTGACATGGGTTCAACAGTAGCTATATATACTTTAGGCTTATAGATGCCAGACTTGGCTCTAGTGACCATAGGATGAATATTAGTGTTGATAGCAAGCTGTGGAATAGGTGAAGCAGGATGCATGTCTGATGGAGGAGTCAATGGCAGGGCAAGTTGTGAACCTGATGAAACTAAAGGAGAGGATGTGCTGTCATGGTTAGTAGTGGCAGTGGAGAAGATAGGTGCAATAGTATTATGGGCATTCTGTGCATGTGATACAGGAACAAGAGGAATAGAAGGAATAGTGGAAAAAACTGGTGCAGTAGCAGATGCAGTAGATGAAGAAGTGGATATAGACTTTTTATATGGAAAAAGATGCTCATCAAATATTACATGTCTGGAAATATAAAGTTGACCATTTTGTCCTAGGCATTTGTACCCTTTATGCTGAGAGCAATAGCCTAGAAAAGTACACTGTTCAGACCTGTAATTGAGCTTGTGATGAAGATATGGCCTAAGTAAGGGATAACAAGCACAACCAAAGATTTTTAAGAAGTGATAATCCGGTCTCTTGTGAAATAAGGTTTCAAATGGTGAGGAATTTTGAAGAACAGGAGTAGGCAGTAGATTTATCAGATGAGTGGCAGTGGTAAATGCCTCACCCCAAAATTTGAGAGGAAGGGAGGCATTTGCTAACAAAGCAAGACCTGTTTTAGTCACATGTCTATGCTTTCTCTCTGAGCAGCCGTTTTGCTCATGAGTATAGGGACAAGATAGTCTATGAATAATGCCATTTTCAGTGAGGTATTTGGTAAAGGTGAGATATTCTTTTGCATTGTCTGTTTGAAGTGCTTTAAGTTTTCTGCCTAACTGATGCTCAGCTAAGACTTTAAATTGCAAAAAGGTGTGAAATGCCTGAGATTTATGGTTTAGCAAATATAACCAACTGTAACGGGAATGGGCATTTATAAAAATGATGTAGTAGTGTGCTCCACCAGTGGCAGCAACATGAGCTGGTCCCCAAATATCAGAGTAAACCAAATCAAGTGGATTAGCATATACACTATCAGATGCAGAAAAGGGTAATTGGTGAGCTTTACCTAAGCAATAGGATTCACAAACATTAGAATTGTTATTCATTACAGTGGGTATATTACAAGATCTTAGTACATGATGAACAATTTTGCTAGATGGATGCCCTAATCTAGTATGCCATAACTGAAATTGGAAACAGAAACTGAATTGACATGTTTATTTGAACTAACACCAGAATGCATAGGCAATGCAGCAGAATTGATAGATTTGGATGAAGAGTTGCCAACAGTCACATTATCAAAAGCATAGAGTCCATCTCTAAGTATTCCTTGGAGAAGGATCTCCTTGGTGCCCTGAGATTTAACAAAGCATATATCAGGATGGAATTCAAAGAAAACTTGATTATCTCTAGCAAATTGAGAGACACTTAGCAAATTTTTAGTTATAGTTGGGACATGTAACAATTGATTAAGAACAAAAGAGGACTGAGAAGAGTTGAAATGAAGAAATGAATGCCCAATATGCTGAATACACATACCTAAACCATTACCAATTTGGACCCTGTCAAAACCCTCATATGTTGAACTTGTCATGAGATTAGTTGAATCAGGTGTTATGTGATTAGAGGCTCCAGAATCTAGATACCACAAGGAGTGATGCAGCAAGAGATTTGACTATGATTGTGACTGTGAAGAAGAGGAATTTGACTAATCAAAATGCTAAGGTGTTGCAAAGAATGCTTGAGGCTGAGACTGTTGAAATGTAAATGGATTTTGAAGATTCTGATTGAATCTTTGACGACACTCCCAAGCAAGATGACCATATTTTCTACACAGTTAACACTGTGGTTTATTTCCAGGATTAACACTAGAGTTAAATCTTCCACCTCGAGCAAATCTGCCTCTGCCTCTGAAATTATTGAATCCTCTTCCTCTAAATCCTCCAAAATTGTTGATTCCTCCATTACCATTAAACCTTCTTTGCCACTGACCCTGTGACTGAGCAACATTTGCTTAAGCAATGTTGGCTTGTAATAATCCTGAATCAATTTTTATGTGCTTTTCTAACCTTTCTTCTTGTGCCATGAGTAATGCTTCGATTTCTTCCACTGAATAAGGATCTGTCCTTGATGTAATTGCAGTGATGAAAGGATCATATTCTTCAGGTAAGCCATCTAACATAGCTTCAATATGATCAGCTGTACTCACAGGAGACCCTACTGCTGCTAAGCAATCAATAATCTTCTTAATTTGTAAAAGATAAGAGTTGATTTCTGTGGTTTTCTTGATACTCCTTAACTGAGTTTTCAGCTGCTTGATCTTTGCTCTCGTTTGAGAAGCAAAGAAAGCTTCAATCTTTTCCCAAATCTGGTAACAAAAATCACAACCTACCATTCTGATAGTGAGTGACTCTGACATTGAAGCAAGTAACCAAGATACGATCAACTGATCTTGTTGTTCCTAATTTTCGTACTCAACACTTACATTTCCAATTACTGCATCAGCTTCAGACTCATACTTCTTGGGAATTTGATTTCTGTCCAAGAACTTCTGTAATTTGAATCCTTTGATTATGGCTAGAGCTTGCTGCTTCCATGGCAGGAAATTGATTTGATCAAGTTTCAAAGATGTCGGGTTTGAGAAAGTGTGAGGAATGAATTGCAGTGAAGAGAGCGATGGTGGTGGTGTGGCGCTTTCTTGATTCTCCATGGATCGATCTAGCTCTGATACCATGAAAGGTATCAGGCTATCACAAGAAATGAAGAACAAACGAAAAGAGAGAGAGAAATCAGAATGGAACTAAGATGCGAATGATGAATTTCATCTTGATTTATTACCACTGTACAGATACTCTTATATAGTGTATTAACTATAACTCATCTATAACTAACTCAACCGTAACTAACTAATATTGTAACAAACTCTGCATAACTCTAACTGACTCTGCATAATTATCTTTAGCTTGCTTATAGTTCCTATCAAATATGTAATCACTTATATTTTAAAATTTCTTAGAAATAAAATATGAACAAAATTTAGATGAAGTTCTTTAGATATTTGTGATACTTTTCTCTAATGAAAAAATGACATGTACACATTTTTTACAATTAATTAATGAAACTTTTTTAAAAAAATGATGAAGTAGCTAAAAAATAAGAAACATGTTATATTTTTATTAAATAATAAGACACATATTATATTTTTATTAGAAAATAGTACCACCAACAACAACTATGTCTTTTCTTATTAGGTGAGGTCGGCTACATGAATCAAACGACACCATGTGCTCTATCATAAACCTAATCTTCAGAAAAGTCATTCAAATCTAAATCTTTTTTAATCGTTTCACCTGTAGTCTTTCTTGGTATTTATCTACTTCTAACTATTGAGTTATTCTCCACCTGATTTATTCTTACAGGGACTTCTAAGGGTCTTCTCCTTACATGTCCGAACCACTTAAGGCGAAATTCTTCCATAAGTGGTTTGGATATGTAAGGAGAAGACCATTAGAAGCCATTGTAAGAAGAGTAGATCAAGTGAAGAATAACTCAATAGTTAGAAGTAAAGGAAGACTAAAAAAGATTATAGATGAAACGATTAAAAAAATATTTAGATTTGAATGACATTTCTGAATACTTAGTTTATGATAGGACACAATGGTATCGTTTGATCCATGTAGTGTGTCTTATATTTAATAAAAATATAAAATGTATTTTATTTTTTAGCTACTTCATTATTTTTTAAAAGTTTCATTAATTAGCTGTAAAAAAATGTACATATATCATATTTTTATTTAAAAAAATATTACAAACACTTAAAAAACTTCATCTAAATTTTGTTCATATTTTATTTCTAAGAAGTTTTAAAATATAAGTGATTAACATATTTTATTTCTAACATATTTTTATTTTTTTTCTTTTTTTACTAAAAAATAACACCAAAAACACCTAAAGAATTTTATCTAAATTTTTTCCATAAAATATTTTAAAAAAAACTACTATAAATGGCAGCTATTAAATATTCAACAGGTCATTCATGCAAACCGGTATTCAAGAGAGAGAATATGTGCATCTACCTAACCCCTTTAAACCTTTACACTCTTTTCACGTCATATCACCCTCTAATTTAATTGTAATGCCCACATAAATGGGTCAATCTAGAATAGTTTTATTTCATTTCTAGAGTATAAAACCATAAGGACAATTGTTATTGTATTCAATTTTTTTTCCAGAGGTATCGATATCTCTTATTATCATTTATTTGTTAAAAATTCTAACAAATAAAATATTTGTAATTCATCAGCTCAAAAACAAATCAAAATTCAATTAATATGACTAGCAACTATTAAATATTCAACAAATCATTCATGTACCAGTATTAAAGAGAGAATATGTGAATCCACCTAACCCCTTTAAAACCTCACATTATAATCATCTCTCATCACTCTTTTATCCAAGCACAATGTTCATACAAATATGGATCGATCTAGAATACTTATATTCCATTTCCAGAGTATGATTCCAAGAAGGCAGTTGTTATTGTATTCAAGTTTTTCCAAGGGTACAGGTCTCCCTGATGACTTGTAAATAAAATAGATCAATCTAGAATAATTGCATTCCATTTCGATAGTATATTTCCAAAAGTACATTTGTTCATGCATTCAGGTTTTTTTTTTCCAATGGTACCAGTATCCTACCTATTGAGCATTAATTTTTTTAATAATTCTCACAAGTAAATATTAAAATTCATCAAATATAGCCCGCAACCAATTAATGTTTTAACAAATAATGTAAAAACAGGTTTCCAAATTAAAAATATGTGCATCCACCATGGTAATCCCCTACTCAAAAAGAAAAAATTCAAGCAATTAATTGAAAAAAAAAATGTTCATAGAGAACAACACAATCATATACATCTTCACCCACACCAACCCAGAAGTCCCTTAAACCCCTAAACCTTTCTCTATCCACTGCCAACGATCTCAACCTAAAGCCCAAGAAACCCCATCCAACGGCTGAAACACTCCTTAATCTCACACTCCCCCTCTCACTGCACTCACTAAAACCTTCACTCACTCCCTCCACACACAATGTTCATACTCGTACTCAGCATGTATAAATACCCACCCTTGGTTCTTTCTTCCACCACCACCCTTCCTACCTCAAAATTCTTGAGATAGATTCAAATCTCTCTCTCTCTCTCTCTCTCTCTATTTAGTGTTTTCCTTCTTTGGTGCTTGAGCATTTTCTTCTTTCAATGGATTCCAAAATGCCAGTGTTCTCTGATCCGAGTTCAAGCTCGATCTCAAGTTCAGGTTCTTCCTCTGATGATGCTTCTCTTCTTGCGATGCCTTTAGGCGAGGTGATGCAGTCAGTGCCGGGTTTCCGATTCAACCCTACGGATGAGGAGATTGTGATGTACTTCCTCAAAAGGAAGATTTGTGGGTTGCCCATGAAGCTTGAGGTGATTTGCGCTATTGATATCTACAAGTGGAACCCTGAGGACTTGCCTGGTAACTTGAACTTAGGTTTTCTATTATTTTTTAGTCTTGGTTTGAACAAGAAGCTATGATGCACGGATACGAGTACGAATATCAGATACGACACGGGTATGATACGGAGATACAACTTTTGTTAAAATATAAAACTAACATTTATCAAGTATCCGAGTATCTGATATGAATACGAGTACGTATCCGACATAGGTACGACAAATATTATGAAGTATCTGTGCTTCATTGACAAGAAGTGATTCTTTTTATACAACTACCATTGCTTCTTCTTCTTTCTTTTTATTTTTGTAGCGCTCTCTTTGCTGAAAACTAGAGATAGGCAATGGTTCTTTTTGACTCGTGTAGGTAGGAAGTATCATCATGGCTTCAGATCTAACCATAACACTGGATATGGGCTCTGGAAACTAACTAGAAATGATCATAATGTCACGAGCGATTCTCGCAAAGTTGGAGTGAAGAAGACACTAGTTTTTTACAAAGGCAAAGCAATCAAGGATGACTGGACTGACTGGGTTATGCATGAATACACCTTGAGTGAAGAAGAGCTCAGAAGATGCCAATATGATGTTCAGGTATCATTACACCACCTTTATGTGGCCCTTTTGGCCATGTTTTAAAAATCAAACCGGCAAGATGTTAAGGTCATAGTTTGATTGGTTCAATTGATTAAATTAAAGACTGAATCGTGATTGAATTGGATAATATAATAAGAGATAATCAGACTCAAGATGTAACTGATTCATGCATGGTGTCGGTTGAACTGTCGAGTCTCATCTAGTTTTAAAACATTGCCTTTGGTTTAATTTGAGTAAATTAGCAACTTTGTCCCTTGAATTACCACTGACAATTTAGTCTTTGAATTTAATTATGTAGATAGGTTAATTCTTACTTTATAAAAATTGTATCAATTCAATACTTTTTGTTTCATACTTTAGTTCCAAAAAAAGATTAACTTGATATGAACTTTGTAAATTAATAGAGTAAACTGTAAGTGAAGAAGAATTTTAAATACTAATTTGCTAATTCACTTGTTCAAATTTCTTGTTCAATTCTTAGTTACTTGTTATTATATCATTGATTGACTTTTTTTTTTGGGTATGTGCATTATCAGGAATTCTATGCTCTTTGCAAAGTTTTTAAGAAAAGTGGATACTACCCAAAAAATGGGGAACAGTGTGGTGCGCCGTATAGAGAAGAAGACTGGGCAGATAATGGCTTTTTGAGTTTTAATTTTAACTCATCCGATTACCAACTGCAACTTAATGAGGACGATTCTGTTGGTATGGTTCTTGCTAATGGTCCTCTGCTGCCTTCGTCTGTTGATGGTTATTTTGACGAAGTGCATGATAAGTTATATGGGCCTGTTCATAACCTACAAGTGGAAGCTTACTTTATGAGACCAGAGGTCAGTGATCTTCTCAAATTTTCTTTTAAGTTCTTATTACCTTAGTTACTTCTACCATCTTTCTATTTTTTTGTTTTTAATGTTCAGGGTATGATCCTTTATAATAAGGAAAAAATTTAGGTCTATTTTTTTTATGTCTATTACATCTATTTTACTAATCAAGTTATAATATATGATCATTAATATTCTCTCTTTTACTTTTTTTTTAAATATACACATATCATAACTTGATTAGTAAAATAGATATAATAAACATAAAAAAATTAATATAAGTTTTGTCCTTATAATAATATAAGCTAACTACTTATATAGTCATCAATTAAATTTTTTTATTTTTTTTCTTGTTCTAATCTTGACGCCTATAAATTGATATCTATTTGAGTTAGTCTAAACATGTGAAAGCTGTGTAATTTTTGAAAGAAAAAAAAAGTACCATTATTGATTATTTCTACTATTAATAAAGGGAACGTGGAGGTAGTTTCTCTTTTAACTGCAAACATGATTTGTCTTCCATTTTCTATAACTTTTTTTATTATAATATTGGTCTTCCCTTCCTTTTTTTCTTATAATGATTTTTTCAAAGCTGCTAATGATCTATATGGATCACGTAATTTCTACACTTTATTTTCCAGAAGTGATTGCTCAATAATAGGATTTTCATTAATCAAGTAGATTGTTGTTGAAGATCCACAAGGTGTTAAAGTGGAACAATTCGTTGGGGGGGGGGGGTGGTGAATGACCCTGAAACATTCGGAATCTTCCAACCAGATGGTGGTCAGGTACATGATGAGTTGCCCGGCCTTGTATATGCTCCCAACATTGATGCTAACTAATTATGTAGTCATCAATTTTTTTCCCATTTTTTTCTTGTTTTAATTTTGACGCACATAAATTGATATTTATTTGAGTTAGTAAAATAACATTATTGAATATTTCTACTATCAATAAAGGGAACGTGGAGGAAGTTTCTCTTTTAACTACTAACATGATTTGTCTGCCATTTTCTATAACTTTTTTTATTAATTATAATATTGGTCTTCCCTTTCTTCTTTCCTTTAAATGATATTTTAAAAGCACTTAATGATCTATGGATCATGTAATTTATACACTTTATTTTCCAAATGTGATGGCTCAATAATAGGTTTTTCATTAATCATGTAGATTGTTGCTGAAAATCCACAAGGTGTTGTGGTGGAACAATTCGCTGAAGGAGTGAATGACCCTGAACCATTCGGAATCTTTCTCCTAGATGGTGGTCAGGTACAAGATGTGTTGCCCAGCTTTGCATATGCTCCTAACATTGATGCTAGCTACTTATGTAGTTATCAATTTATTTTACATTTTTTTCTTGTTTTAATTTTGACACATATAAATTGATATCTATTTGACTTAGTTCAAATGTGTGAAAGCTGTGTAATTTTTGAAAAAAAAAATTACCATTATTAAATATTTCAACTATTAATAATGGGCACTTGGAGGTAGTTTCTCTTTTAACTGCTAACATGATTTGTCTGCCATTTTCTATAACTTTTTTATTATTATATTGCTCTTCCCTTTCTTTTTTCCTTCTAATGATTTTTTCAAAGCTGCTAATGATCTATGGGTTATGTAATTTCTACACTTTATTTTCCAAAAGTGATTGCTCAATAATAGGTTTTTCATTGATCATGTAGATTGTTGCTGAAGATCCACAAGGTATTGTGGTGGAACAATTTGCTGAAGGAGTGAATGACCCTGAACCATTCGAAATCTTTCTCCCAGATGGTCGTCAGGTACATGATGTGTTGCCCGGCTTTGTATATGCTCCCAACATTGATGCTAGCAACTTTTGTACTCATCAATTAATTTTCCATTTTTTTCTTGTTTTAATTTTGATACATATAAATTGATATCTATTTGAGTTTGTCCAAATGTGTGAAAGCCATTTAATTTTTGAAAAGAAAGGTACCATTATTGAATATTTCTACTATTAATAAAGGGAACTTGGAGGTATAGTTTCTCTTTTAACTGCTAACATGTTTTGTCTACCATTTTCTATAACTTTTTTATTATTATATTGGTCTCCCTTTCTTTTTTAACTTTTAATGATTTTTCTCAAAGCTGCTAGTGATCTTTGGGTCACGAAATTTCTACACTTTATTTTCCAGAAATGATTGCTCAATAACTGGTTTTTCATTATTCATGTAGATTGTTGCTGAAGATCCACATGGTATTGTGGTGGAACAATTCGTTGAAGGAGTGAATAACCCTGAACCTTTTGGAATCTTTCTCCCTCCTGGCTTTGTATATGCTCCCGACATTGACATGGAGGAGCTTTATGATGAGGATGAGGATGAGTTCTTGGAACATAATGGTGTCATTGATCTTGATCTTGCATTCGCAAACATAGCAAATCCTATGGAGAACATGGGTTTTGAAGATGGGCTTGCTCTGGATGATCTTGTTGATCCATTACCTGATGCAGAGATGTTTCTTCATGACATGTGGCCTGAACAAGAAACATTTGATCATTCATATATGAATACTCCAGAAAGTGATGTTGGAAATGAATATTTTCAGTTGCTACCCAATGAAGAGGGTGCAAATCAAACTGGTGGTGAATTCTGGATGCATGATGAAAGAAATTAACATCCTGAATCCAGCCCAAGAGAATGGTTCTTTCCCTCCACCAGCCCCAGGAACATTAACCAGCACAAGAAATAGTGTTGCTCAACTGCCAAATAATGATTCGACCTGAGATCTACAGTGTTTACTGCTCTTGGTTGGCATACTAATGCATGGAGTATAAATTTTGTGCCATCTTGATCTCTCTAATATGTAAAAAAAAAAGTAAAAAAAAAAAAAAGAAAATAAAGAGTTGCATTAAAATTTAACATTTTTTAACATGTTATATTAAAATTTTTTCTAATATTTTTAATTTATTTTTTAACATTTTTTTCATTAGCATTTATTTTTTAAAAAAGGTTTAAAAATATTAATATTTATTAAAATTAATAATATTTATATGATAGTTTGCATGCATATTAATGGTATATGTTTAACTTAAAAATAAATAATAATTATAGGTGGTAATCAGCTGATTAAACTTGAACAAAATTTTATTAGTATATCTTAATATCATGCATAGTTTTTAATTATAATACAATATTACAAAAATTGCAAACACAGTAGTAGATGTTACTCTTGATGTGAGCTCTGTCTAGAGGTGCCACCACAATTAGGACTCTTTAGATAGGTATGACCTACGATTCTATATAATCTACACCATTGTGGTTGACATTTCTCCCTAAGGTCCATCTCATTATAATTACGACTAGATTGTGGCCGACTGTGAAGATTTCTTCACATTTTTGGATTATGACACAAATTTGGACCATGATACTAAGGTCAATATCCTTCATTTCCTACTACTTGGAACTTCTGCTGGTAAATTAAACATTAAATATGTTCTCCAACTTGTAAATTTGGTTCACAAATTGCATGCAATCTAAATGAACTAATGCACATGTGCCAACTACATGTGAACAAGAGAACCTTTGTGCATGAAATTTGCAACAATCACACCATATCTCAATAAGATTCACTTTGAACATCCCAGTAGGTTCGTCCTTCACTTTGATTGGAATGAGATGTGTAATGATTTGTTGGGTGAGGTTCCCCTTGCAAATCAAAGGAAATGTTCAACTGTTAAATTATTGTTGTTAAAAACAATATTTAACAATCTTCCTGCAGATGTGAGTCCACAACAAGTAGAATGCTTTTGTAGAGCATATATCTTACGGTTGATAGGAGAAATATTGATGCTCGATAAATCAAGCAATTGGGTTCATCTAATCTACATGCACTTATTGCAAGATTTTGAGTGCGTTGAATAATATAGTTGGGGGTTATATCTAGCTACATTGTATTAAGAGTTTGTGTCATGCTTCAGATTGTAGTGCTTCTTGTATAGGCAAATGCTTATGACTTCTACAATTTTAGGCGTGGTATCAACTACCTTTTATTGCTCCACAGGTAAACCATCAACCAATATATCCACTTGCAAAGAGGTAAATTAATTATTATATTTATAACTACATTGCATGTAATTATTTAATTTAAATTATTCTAAGCATATTTTCCTTGTAACAAATGGAGTGGGAATCTGGTGCATGTGAACACTCCCTATAGAGACCTAAGAGGATATAGAGCACAACTAGATCATATGACAATTGATGAGGTAATAGTTGAGATGGCTAAAGTGTCTATTTAATTACACATAATTTGCCATGTATTCTTAATGATTTTTTTCTTTTTTGCAGTTTGTATAGATGCCATACACCGAGAGAAATATTCAAGCTTGCTTGCTTACCTGTGGATGCCTTCCGAGATACACATATATGGAATGCCTGCACTGTCTTAATATGCTTCTCAATTATCAAGTGACATCAAACAGATAGGGTCAAGCGGCATTTTGGGTTGCAACAAGGTATTTCACAAGAGCTGACTATTCTTGATGACATGTACCAAGTGGACATGCGAGTAATAATGACACTAACTGATGTGAAAACCATGCAAAATGGCTGGCATATTAGAGGCATCGTCAAGAAAGAGTCCTGGTAGGTTCAAGCACTAAGGGTAACTTGTTGCCAACCATGGAATACATAACTTGGTTTATGAGCCAATCACGGTCGCACTTGTGTCGATTGCAGGATTTAGAGGACCCCAGGAGTAGGTCATTTTTAGGTAATTCAAATTCTGTGAATGTTATGCAAGAATACGATTTTCTTAGGCCAAGCCGATGACGTGCAGCTCATCGGACGATAGCCCAACCAACACCCAAGGTTGAGGACAATAACATGTAGCTTGAACCGCTTGAACCGCTTGAACCTTCTTGCATGTCATTTAGTCATCATCCATTACAACAAGATGGTGGTCAATCATAATTTGTAAGTGGCCCGTTTCTGCCAGTGGGGATGAGTTTATCAGTAACCTCTTTGGTGTGAACATAAGGGTCTCAAATTCTACTAGCGCCTACATGCATAATCTTTACGCATTTGGTAATCCTTCAAATTTTGCATCTCTAGGTATGGATCCTTTTAGCAGCAAAAATCCATCTCCTACTACACTAGATGTCGGCCCTTCTAGAATTGTCTAGCCATATCACCCCCACCAGGCATAATTTCGAGGATGCAATCAAACAAGAAAATGCGATTACAAATGTAGGTGAACATCAAAGACGAGGAAGAAAGCATCTTCAAGCTGTTGCACCTCCACATGTCCAATCAGAACGTTTTCAACCACCCCGCACAAGGGAGATTCCATGGTGTGGGACTAGGGATCGTTTGAAGAAATAAATGTCTTGTATATTATTTTTATATTATAAATTAACTTATTTAATAAATTAATTTTCATGTTAAACAAATAACACTAATGTGCATATTTCTAAAATATGCATGAAAACTATCATATAAATATTACTACTTTTAAGTTTATATAATTAATCTTACATTTTATTAATTTTTTGTATAAATACCGTACACTATTAAATATACCAACAATATAATTTTATAATAGCATAATTAAAGTATAATAATAATCTAATTTTATTTTAACATAATTAAGATTTATTGGTGTACTTAAAAATAAATATGTCATCATTTTATTAATTTTCATTTTAATCAATATTGAATAATTTTTTTAATTTAGTTTCTTAAATCTAAATATTATGCAATTTATTATAATAATCAAACTATAATATAAATAACTAAATTATATTATTATAAGCTATGGATAAAAAAATCATCATATAATCATATCATAATATATATATATATAAAGAACATACATGTCTTAGAATTCTGACATATATCTTCCTCATCATCAAGTAAGTGAATTATTTGCTTGACATGTGGTAAGTAAAGGAGTTAATATTTTATCATATGTCATCTTATGTGGTCATTTTTTGTCATATGTGATATAATATAGCAATATGAGATATGTTGTAAAAAAAAATGACACATGTTCAAAAATCAAATAAAAAATAAATTAAAAAAACTATTCAATAACAAGAAAAAAATAACAAAAATGAAAAAAATTTGTCTGAGGAGTCAAACAACTAGAAATTTATCTGCGCTGAACATGGTACTCTATATGTCAAGTTTGTAACTGTCGGGCTCCCTTTTTTTTTTTTCCTCCTTCAGAATGCTTATTAGTAGGCATTGCGTACGTATACATTAACAATTAGAATAACAAGCAATACACAACCTATAAAATGATATACCCTTGGCCTCACACCAGGCTACTGCAAACAATTCCATCTCAGTTTTCAACTAAAACTTTAATGCCAATTGATTCGTGAAATTTACTGGAAATTATCATTAAAGTTTTACAAAATTTAGCCTCTCAATTGATTATTGTTATCATTATTAGTATTATTATTATTGTTGTTGTTGTTACTGTCAGCTTATTAAAAAACATACTTGAAATATATTTGAGAGAGAGAAAAAAGACATTATATTAAATTTTGGGGGAAAACTATTTTTTATATATTAAAATATTTTAATTTGAAGAGACTACGAAAAATTTTGATATATTATAATTCCACATGAAATTTTATACCGTGCAATGTCGAAATTTTGAAATGTATTGCTAGAGAATTTTAATTTGGGTGCTACAATTTGAAGTAAATCAACTTTAATTCTTTTTCATAAATGATGTAAACTTAATTAATTTTCATAAATAAGATATTAATAAATAAATACTCAAATTTTGATGAAATTATTGCAATAATTAATTGTGTCAATTAAATGTGTAGCTATGTCAACAACTTTTATAAATACAAGTAATAAACGACACATGACAGCAATATAAAAAGTGTATACGCCACATGATAGAATTTGAGAGCATGCGGCAACAACATGGATTGACACATGACAAAATTTTAAGTCATGTACTTTACTTTTATATTATTATTATTATTATATGATTCAATGCTCCATGGAATTTAGTAGCGTACAACATAGCCAGTGAATACCACTTCCATGAAATTCGATTAGCATATCTTTGGAAACAACCCAATTTCAGAAAACTAGAGGTTGAGATATACCTTGGAATAATATAGGTTTTTGTGAAAAACGTAAGAAAATATTATTTAGAGGAGGTTCAATAAGAAAATGTTGGAATTAAAGTTCAATTTTTATATTAAATGAGAAAAATTTTAAATTAAGCTTAGAATATCAATAAAACATTTTACGCGATTACAAATATGTAAAAAAACCTTTACACGATTTAAGAATGATGATTTTTAATTACGCGATCAAAAAAATGTTTTAAAAATTTTACGCAATTAAAAAATATTGTAAAAATGTTACGCGATTTAGTAACGTAACAAAAGTATTACGCGTTGTGATAAAACAGTGAAAATACTTTGTGTTTAAGAAAAATGGTAAGTTTTACTATCGGGTCGACGTACTGGACTCAGATACGTCAGTTGACGTTTTGACCTAGCGGTGGCTTGTTTTTACGTGAAAGTCACGTAGTAATCAATTATTGATTTATGAAAGCATTTGAACATGTATTATCAAAGTCATTGTGACTTTGTTGTTAAGGCTGTATGCCTAGGAGATTGAATTACAACTTTGTGCGAGTGAGAATTGTGTATGTGAAGGTCTATGGATGACCTTGGAAGCGTCGGGTGTGGGTATTCCATAAATGGTTAGTTAGTCGCACTACTGTGCCGTGGTGACTGATGTAAACGCACCAACGATCTCGATGAGATACTATTCCTTTGTCTAGATCTAGTGAAGATTGTCTTGTATAAGCCATGACGTGTACATTGAGAAAACTGAAGCACTTGAATTGAGGCTGACGATATACGGACATGTTTCCCGATCATTCTCTCCGATGTTTGGTTTTAGCTCCATGAAGTAAGGGTCTGTTCATTGTGCATATGCATAGTCGGTGGAATTGTAGTTGTGATATATTTATCTTATTGAATTATCTGTTGATAAATATCATAGCTGTTATTATTAAATCTGCACTGTATGACTTTGTTACTATTACTATTTCCTTGCTGACATTCTGGTATTTGATGTAGGGGATCTCACCTCTTTGTTGTATTATTCTGTCTGTTTCTGTTTTATGTTTATGTCTATAAAGACCGTGATGGTAACGAGGAGGAATCTGCTGGGTTTTGTTAGAGTACAATTTCACGAAGATACAGACGCATGGCGTAGTCATTAGGATATAGAGTGCATAGAGTATTACGAAGATATTACTCTATTTATGAGTAGGACCCGCCATAGGATCACTACTTTTTCTTTTAATGTTACTATACATCTAGAGCTTCATATGCCTATGAGAGATTTGTGGAGTAATCTTCACTATACTCTTAGGGAGGATTCCGAGATATCTTCTGTTCGGGCTCCCATTCATTGAGACATACCCTGGCTGGGGAATTTGTCTTCTGAGGAGGATCCAGTGGAGAACCCTTCCTATTAGGTGTATTGGACTTGGGCTTAAATAGGTGTTGTTTAATAGTCATTTTATACTTTTGGAATATGTAGTCTTATGTATTTAGGCTTTCAATAAACGATGTATTTATATTAAAGTGTATTATTCAGTCTTTTATGTTTTGTGTTCTTCATATACTATTAAGTTTATGTCTTGTGCGAAAACAGTAATGACAATAAAGTTATACAGTGCAAATATAATTACAATCATGATATATCTCAATAGATAACTCATTTAATATACATATAAATATTTTATAATATGTCAACAGACTATGCATCTGCACAATGAACAGATCCCTACTCTATGGAGCTGAAACCAAACATTGGAGAGAATGATCGGGAGACATATCCATATTTCTTCAGCCTCAATATAAGTGCTTCAATGTTTTTCAATGTGCGCATTATGGCTTATACAAGACAGTCTTCACCAGATCTGGAAAGGAGCAGTGCCTCGTTGAGAACATCGGTGCATTTGCATCAGTCACCATGACACAGTAGAGCTACTAACTGGCCACTTATGGGATATCTGCGCCCCAACGCCTGTAAGGTCATTCATAGACCTTCACTAACGCAATTCTCACCCCGCACAAAGATGTAATTCAATCTCCTAAGCATACAGTCTTAACAAACAAAATCACAATGACTTTGATAATGCATGTTCAAATGCCTTCACAAATCAATAATTGATTAATACGTGACTTTCACGTAAAAACAAGCCACCACTAGGCTAAAACGTCAACTGACGTATCCGGGTCCCGATAGTAAAACTTACTATTTTTTCTTAAACATGGAGTATTTTTACTGTTTTATCATAATGCGTAACACTTTTGTTACGTCGTTAAATTGCGTAACATTTTTTTACAATGTTTTTCAATTGCATAGTTTTTAAAATGTTTTCTTAATCGCGTAGCTAAAAATCATCATTTTTAAATCGCATAAAAGTTTTTTTTTATATTTTTAATCATTTAAAACGTTTTATTGGTATTCTAAGCTTAATTTTTAAACTTTTTTCATTTAATATAGAATTTAGACTTTAATTCTAACTTTTGCTTACTATCTCCTCTTAACAATATTTTCTAACATTTTTCACAAAAACTTATATTATTTTAATTAAATCAAGATATTTCAAAAATCTTTCCATTGCTCTTTATTAAAATCCTTCTTGAATAAAATATTTTAGATTTCAAGTTATCCTCCAAAAATATATTTCCATCACCATAGCCAAAAATCATTCCTTCTCAAATAATAAAATTTTATTCATCTTTTTAATTTATAAATCCTTAAATCATGTTCTTATCACCTAATCATCTAAGTTCTTAAGTAATAAAATATTTTTGCCTTGGATACCCCTCTTTGGGCTATATGGCCGTGAGTCATGTATGATCTTTGGATCAAAAATTCTTGTTATTCACCTAGAACCTTCAAACTTTAAGCCTTGAGAAAAGGTTGAAGATGAATGATTTAGAAGAAACTCACAACATGAAAGTGTCTTAGAATGATGTTTAGATTCAAGATATGTGGTTATTTAGAATTGATCATGATTTGGGAGTGGTTTTAGGGGTGTTGGCCGTGAGCTTCAAGGAAGAGAAAATGAGAGAATTTTGTGATATATAGTTTTTGATAGACTTATTTCTTGAAAACTATGCAAGATAGGCTTTTAATAGAAAGATGTAATCAATTTGATTACTTAAGATTATCCTAGAACATCTCTTATGGCCGTGAACTCTATAGGAAGTGGAGTGGTCATCTTGCTTTCAATCTTACTTCTCATTGGTTCATCTTAATAAATCATAGCCATTTAATTTGACTTCCATGCAAACTTAGTCTTGAAGCTAGCTTTCTACTGGTTTATATTAAAATGAGTCACAAGTGGAATTGATCAAGAATTAGGACTAGGTTCATACCTATCCATTTCAACTATATTTTTTTTATTTTTTTTACCGGTAGTTATTTACCAAAGAACAAAAGTTACTGCTAGTAAAATTAGTAATTATTATCCATTAGGTAATAGAAGTGCCTAGATTTTACCTGTCAGATAAAATCTCAGAAAAAAATATTTAAAATTTATTTTCGGTTTCGGATTTAGTAAGCTCCTCTGGCCTCGCGTCAATAGTTAAAATTCTTCCGCCCCTGAAAAATAATAATAAAATAATTAAAATAAATCAAATAATTCACAAAAAGCACAAAAATTATAAAAATCATAGAAAAATCACAAAAAGCACAAAAATTATAAAAATCATAGAAAAATCACAAATAGCAAAAAAAGAAATTTTGGGGTGTTATAACTCTCTTCCCTAAAAAAAAATTGTCCTTGAAATTATCATACCTTAGAATAACTACGAATATTGTTCTTTCATTTTGTCTTCTAATTCCCACGTTGTATCTCTAGTCACATCGTTCCAGATTACCTTTACTAAGTCGATTTCTTTTCCTCTAAGTTGTTTCACTCGCCTATCATCAATCTTAACAGGAAGTGTCTCGTAGGTCAAGTTTTCTTTTAATTGTACTGTATCCGGTGCTATGATATGGTTTGGATCAGGAATATACTTTCACAATTGCGATACATGGAAGACGTTATGAAGGTTAGAAAAAAAAGGTGGTAAGGCTATCTGATATGCTACTGGACCTATCCGATGAAGAATTTGATATGATCCGATGAATTTAAGAGTAAGCTTTCTGGATTTAATAACATGTCTGACCACAGTCGTGGGTGTGACTCTCAAAAACATAAGTTCGCCTTCCTCAAACTCAAAAGGTCTCCTTCTCTTGTTTGTATAACTCTTCTGTCGACTCTGAGTTGTCCGCATTTTATCTTGGATTACCTTAACTTTTCCTGTCATTTGCTGTACAAGTTCGGGTCCTAACACAAGATTTTCCCCATCCTGAACGTTGAATGTTGTATTTTCTGATTGGAACTTCCATTATGCGTGAATTCTAATTGAGTTATAAAAAGAATTAATCTTATCATTAATTTACTTACCAAGAGTGGATCTCCTAACCCAAGTAAATCCTTTTTATTTGTGACCAAGTTTTATTAGCTTTATTGTTGTGACAAAATCTTTTCCTTACCTCAAAGAATTTTTCTTCATCAATTCCCTGTGGATCGATCTCGGACTCTCGAGAATTTATTACTTGAAACAACCTGTACTTGGGTTTGCAACTTATAATCCGCATCACTTCCCTATCGTGTTAGAATCAATTAAGGTGAAATGGGGCCCTACTCTTTTTAGGTTTGAGAACATGTGGCTTAGTCATCACTCTTTTATCCCATTTGTTAAGGAAGTTTGGAGTACAACTTTTGTTGAGGGTTGGGAAGGTTTTAAAATTATAAGGAAATTAAACTTCTCAAGGAAAAGCTGAAGGAGTGGAATAAGTTGGTCTTTGAGAACGTTTGGATTAGAAAAGAAAATATTTTGAAAGAGATTGACTCATTGGATAGGTTAGAGTTAGAGGGTAATCTCTCGGAGGTTTTGTGTGCTAGGAGGCAGAAGTTAAGACTAGATTTAGATGAAATTCTGGTTAGGGAAGAATCTAGTCAGAGACAAAAGATGAAATTTCTATGGGCTAAGAATAGGGATGCTAATTCCAAGTTATTTCATAGGGTGACTTTTGGAAGGTGTAAAAAGAGCTTAATTAAGGAGCTGGAACTTGAGGATGGTAGTGTTGTTAGAGATATTGAGGTCATTGCTGTTGAAATCTCTAGGTTCTACTCTGAGTTGTTCGTTGAAGATATGCTTATTAGGCATTTCATTGAGGATTTGGATTGGTGTCCTATTGCTTCAGATAAGGCTCGTTGGTTGGAAAGGCCTTTTGAGGAGGAGGAAATTCATAGGGCTATTTTTAGTTTTGGGAAATGCAGAGCACCTAGTCCTGATGGTTTTACTTTAGATTTCTTTCAAAATTGTTGGGATATTGCCAAGCCTAACCTCCTTAGGGTGTTTGCTGAATTCTTCCTTAATGGTAAAATTAGAGTTTGCATGAACTTAATTTTCACCTCTCTTGTTCCCAAGAAGGATAGGTCGATTAAAGTAAAGGATTTTTTACCCAACAGTTTAGTATCTAGTGTTTGTAACAAAAGTTCTTGCTTCCAGGTTAAGTGATGTCTTTTCTGATACCATCTTTGAGAACCAAAGTGCTTTTATTTCGAGTAGGCAAATTCTTAATGCTGCTTTCATTGCTAATGAGGTGGCGGATGATGTTAGATCCAAGAGAAAACATGGTCTTGTTTTTAAATTAAACTTTGAGAAAGCTTATGATCGTGTTAATTGGGGTTTTTTGGACAAAATCTTGGATAGGAAAGGATTTGGGGTAAGATGGAGAAATTGGATTTCGGGGTGCTTATCCTCTTTCACCTTTGCAATCATAGTGAACGGGGAACCTAAATCTTGGTTTAAGGGTCAAAGGGGAGTAAGACAAGGAGATCCTTTATCTCTGTTTCTTTTTACCATTGTGGTTGATGTGCTTAGCCGTTTATTGTCTAGAGTTGTAAATAATTGGTTGGTTAAGGGGCTAACTATTAGTTCATTCCAAGGAGGTTTTAGTCTCTCATCTTCAGTTTGCCGATGACATAATATTCTTCTTGGAACCTAATGTTGATTCTTTTGTTAACACTTTGACTATTTTGAGGTTCTTTAAGGTCATTTCTGATCTTAAGAATAATTTGGTAAAAAATGGTTTGATGGGTATGAATGTGGATAACCAGATTTTGTCCGCTTTTGCTACTTTAGCAAGTTGTCAAATTCTTCAGTGGCCTCTCACTTACCTTGGGATTCCTTTGAGAGGTAATCCTTATGTTGTTTCCTTTTGGGACCTGGTGGTTTGTAAGATCTCTAAGCAGTTAGATTATTGGAATGGTGCCTTTTTCTCTTTGGGTAGTCAAATCACTCTAATTCAGTCTTGTTTGTTTAGTATCCCTCTTTACTTTCTCTCCCTCTTTTCGTATTCCTGTGGTTAAGGCTAAAAAATAAGAGAGAGTTATGAGGGATTTCCTCTGGTCAGGGGCGGGAGATTCTAGTAGAGACCATCTTGTTAGCTGGGAGGTTTGTTGTAGGCCTAAGAAGGAAGGAGGGTTGGGTCTCGGTAATTTGGTGTCCAAGAACAAGACATTGGCAACTAAGTGGGTTTAGCATTTTCCTCTACAACCTTCTTTATGACATCATATTGTTCGAAGTAAGTATGGTTTGCATCCGAATGGGTGGGACACTAATTCTGCAAGTAGAGTTTCTCATGCTAGTCCTTGGAAATTTATCTCTCAAGGTCTTCCTTCCTTTAATTCTCTCTTATCCTTGCATCTAGGTGATGACTCTCGTATTAATTTTTGGGAAGATATTTGGGTTGATATTGTCCCTCTTTCTGAGGCTTTTCCAATGCTATTTTGCCCATTTTCTTTACTTAATGCCCTTATTTGCCAATTCTGAGGCTTTTGCAATGTTATTTCGCCCATCTTCTTTACTTAATGCCCCTATTTGCCAAATTTTTTCTCAAGATAACATCTCTTAGAACTTCCATATTTTTAGAAACTTGCATGATAGAGAGGTTAGTGAGTTAGAGTCTCTCCTGATTTTAATTGATTCTATTCATCTTTCTTCTATGCCTGATTCAAGATTTTGAACCCTTAATCATCAGGAGTTTTCTCTTGTAAATCTTATTATCAGTTGTTGACTCAATGTTATAACAGAGATAGATTTCTCCTATATAAACCCATTTGGAAATCCAAAGTTCCCTCAAAGGTCAAAGCTTTTGTCTGGATTGTTGTTCTTAACAGGATTAACACTAATGACATGCTTCAAAAATGTAGGCCTCTCACTGCTTTGTCTCCAAATATGTGTATTATGTGTGGTTCTGATTTGGAATCCGAAGCTCATCTCTTTTTACATTGTTCTACGGCTAATTATCTTTGAAATAAACTTTTTGGGATCTTTAGAGAGTCTTGGATTTGCCCGATGGATTTGCATCTTTTTCTCCTTATCAAGTTCAGAGGTTTTGATGCTCGTAAAGATGCAAAGATCTTATGACAGTGCTCTATTTATGCTATTTTTGGGTGTATTTGGTTGAAAAGGAATACTGGAATCTTCATGAACTCTTTTTTTACTCTAGATTTTATTTGGGATAGAGTTACTCTTTTGGCATCGCTTTAGTATTCTACTCATAGTCTTTTTAGTGATATTTCTGTGATAGACATGTAAAAGGATTGACATGCCTTGTTGCATGATTTTTCCACATAGATTTTAGTTGTTTCTTTTTATTTTTGTTTTTTTTTAAGATTCTTTATCCTTTTTTTCTTTTTATTCTCTTCTTCTCATCTAATAATATTTTTTTTTTTTATAAAAAAACTAATTTCTTGTCCAAGCATTTGATGTAACAGTCAGGAGCTCCAGATAAGTGTACATGAATATCTTTTAGAAGAGTTTTTTTTAAAGAGGGGGGTGGGGTTGAACGTAGAAGAGATATTTTGTGCAATAATCATTTTGGCCATGGAAAATTCTGCCCCTTTGACTTGTTTTTTTTTTTCTCTTTCATTCGGTCACTTTTTATTTGGGTGACTATGATAGATGGATATTTCAAAATTGATGTATTAATATCATACACGTATCCGATACTAATACTATAATAATATTTTTGTATCCATATTTTAAGTGTATCTTATTTTTTATTTTTAAATATCCACGTACCACCCTCAATATTGTCACCCAAAAAGTTCACACTAAGGATTTAAGAACTCTCCTTATTAATTACATCACTTAAAGTATATTTTTACTCTTGATCTTATTCTTCAAAATCATCACACAAAATATCATTTTTTTCATTACAAAATGGATTAGATAATATGTGAAACTTAAGGTAGAGTAATCATAAGTAAATAAATTTCATTGTTTTTCTCTTCTTATAATATAAATTTATAAAATATTAAATAAATATTTTATTTAATATATATTATCATATGCACCTATTTTGATTTTTTAAAAATTTGTCATATTTATGTACTATATTGTCTCGCATTTGATTTGTACCCAGTGCAACATAATTGGGTGGTGCGGAAATCTTTGCATTGTCGCTAGAATAAAGTACATGCTTGAATTTATTGTCTCTTGCTTACGTGTTAATGTCACTTTCACTCTTTCAGTTAGACAATGAATTTAATTTGTACTTCCAACTTTAGGAAAGTGTAGTTGATGAACTTCAAAGCTCAACCATGATAAAATTCACACACATCTCAAAAAACAAAAAAAAATCACACAAGCTATTTTTATTTTTATTTTAATCAAAACTAAAATTACCCTCTTTAAATTTATGGATTCAAATTTTATATTTTTATTATATTTTGAAGAATTTAAAATGGTGATTAAAATAAAAAAAATTTTTTGCATGTCAAAAAATAAGATAAAAAATAAATTTAATGATAAAAACTTTACACATGATATAGTGTGTATATAAATATATGTAAATATTATTAGATTAAAAATTAAAACATAGCCCCAGTGTTTTGAATAACAAAATTCACGTGACATTAGCATTGTGATAACGTTAAAAGTTTCACATGACAAGAAATTATTGGATATTTTTAAAACGTTACATGAGATTATGTTTATACTTTACACTACTCAAATTTTAATATTTTAACCTTTCTAATCATTAATAAATTTTAAAATATTAAGATTTAAGTAATATAAATACGATCTTACGTAATTAACAGAAATTTGAGCATACGTTTCTCGAGAATCGTACTTTCCCCGAAACTGTGCTTTTTGGCGTAGCAGACTAGCAGTTTGTTTGAATGTCTTGGGTACAAGAGAAAGAAACCAAGCTTTTAGACCGTAACATTATATGAGTGGCTTATGTTGTACAATGTTGAAAGTTGAAACTTAGGTGAAAATTTGAAACCTGAGAATCTGTTAGTCCTTACTTGAATGTGTTGGGTCCATATACTTATCCAGGAACCACACATGCCAGGTCTCACAACCCAAAGAATCACATAGTACGTTTCATATCACGTTTCAACCTAGAATCTTAATGCATTAGATTGAAGGCTCTTTTCACATTATGTAGTCCCTTCTTTGTCACACTCCACATTCTTCAAGTCACAATTTACTTTATGAGAACTTGAATCTTTTAGAGCTGTCATATCTTCTGAGAAAGCCTTCGAGGTAAAATGTCTTTCTCATTCTCTGGGAAAATGGGGTCCTGGAAATTTTTATTTTTTCTTGATTTTGGCAATGGTGGTCTTCATGCATTTTATTTATTTATTTTTTGGGATCTGGTTTCAGTTTCTGGTGCTATTATTAGCTTCAACTTTGAGTATTCTATATGGCACTGTTGTTAATTATGTTTTTCCTTCTCTCCCTGCATTGAAGCAATGGCGAAAATCTGTGATCTGTCACTGCAATGCTCTACATGGACTGCCCCAAAAAGCATTGGAGTCGGATCAAATGGGTTGGTGCCAATTAGTAAGGTTAAGGTGATCAATTTCAGTGCTTGTTTGCAACCTGAACATAAACCCACTTCACGGCAGGCAAGGTACTGTTTGGAGATTTCAAATTCAGATAATAGTTCCCGGGGTAAGTCTTTAACATTGTTGCAAGTTTTTGTTTTGTTTTGTCTTTTTTTTCAAATGTGATATTAAACACTTCATTTTTCACATGTAAGATAACAAGTGAATTTAACTTGGTAACTGGCCTAGTAAATAAGAGACCAGACATTTTATTTCCTCAACCAATGACAAAGTTTGCTGTTTCCCTGAATATGATAACATTACTTGGGATTGACAGTTGTTTGAAAGGAATGTGATGGCTTCTTAATCTCAAATGCCTTGTAGCCACCATTTTCCTAACCAACAAATTAGAATTGTATTAGCCAAAGTTCCAATGCTATGTTGGACTACTATAATATCTTATAGCAAGTGAAGTTTTTCTGGAATATTTTGTTGGTCAATTGTTAGTGGCTCACCCACACTTCCACCGAAAGGTGCAGCTAATTGAAGCAAATTGTCAATTGCACCTAAAGGTGTAGCAATTGACAAAACGCGTGAAGCAAAACGCGGTTTTAGTTTCTATAAATAGAAGCCTCTGAAGAAGAAGAAAATCATTCTAACAAAGAAAGAAAAACTCTAGAGAGAGAAACAGAAAAGCTTAGAGAGAAAAGCTTTAGTTTTTGGGTGTAATTGGGGTGTGGATTGTGAGAGATTTTGAGTGTTTTGTAAACACCTTTTATATTTCCTTTATCAATAAAATATTTGCAGCAGCCCGGAGACGTAGGCACAATTGGCCGAACTCCGTTATCAATTTTGTGTGTATTATTATTCTGTATTTATTTCGCTTTCTACAAATTTGATGATAAGGAAATTTTGCGTAATTTCCCTACAACTAACATCAGAGCTAGTTGGTTATTTCTGCTAATTTTGAAGTGAGTACTATTCATATGAATAGTAATTTATGAATAGTAAAATTCATGAATAGTAAATTTCATGAATAGTAATTTGTGAATAGTAATTTTGTGAATAGTAAAATTAGTCAGCGTTACCAATTTATCCACGGAGGTGTTCTAAAGCACGGTGATTCGCAGAAATTGTCAGAAACGATCCTGAGGAAGTCAGATTCGAGTGGGAGTGATGGCTGCAGACGAAAGAAATGTGAAAATTGAAAAGTTTGATGGTGCGGACTTTGGCTTTTGGAAGATGCAGGTCGAAGATTATCTGTACCAGAAAAAGCTTTATCAACCTCTCTCAAAAAGGAAGCCAGAGGGTATGAAGGATGAAGACTGGGCTCTTCTAGACAGACAAGCCCTTCGAGTTATTCGATTGACGCTATCCCGCAATGTTGCTTTCAATATAGCAAAGGAAAAGATCACGACAGGTCTTATGACGGCTCTCTCCAGTATGTATGAGAAGCCGTCGGCCTCTAACAAAGTGCACTTGATGAGGTGGTTATTCAATTTGTGGATGACGGAAGGCGCATCGGTAGCTCAGCATCTCAATGAACTCTATTGAGAGAGAGAGAGAAAGTGAAAGACATATGAGAAAATCGTGTGTTTCAACTACACAACGGAGGCTGAATATATACTCAATAAGTAATAAATAATTACACAATTTACATGATGTGGGACTAACTAATTACACCTAATTATATTTATATACAGTTTCTAACACTCCCCCTCAAGCTGGAGCATATAAGTCATATGCACCAAGCTTGTTACAAATATAGTTTACTCGAGGACCTCTCAAAGACTTAGTGAAAACATCTGTCAGTTGATCATTTGAATTGACAAAGCTGGTGATGATGTCTCCAGACAAGATCTTCTCTCTAATAAAGTGACAGTCTATTTCAATGTGTTTGGTCCTCTCATGAAACACTGGATTGGAAGTGATATGCAGTGCAGCTTAGTTATCACAAATAAGAGTCATTTGCATAATGTTTCCAAACTGAAGTTCTTTAAGAAGCTGTTTTAACCAAATGAGCTCACAAGTGGCTGAGGCCATGGCACGATATTCTGCTTCGGCACTTGATCTTGCAACCACATTTTGTTTCTTACTCTTCCAGGATACCAGATTACCCCCAATGGATACACAATAACTAGAAGTAGATCTCCTATCAGTGGGAGAACCTGCCCAATCAGCATCTGAGTATCCAACAATCTGAGTGTGTCCTTTGCCTTCATAGATAAGGCCTTTTCTTGGTGCTCCCTTAATATATCTGAGGATACGAGTCACTGCATTCCAATGTCCTTCACAAGGTGAGTTTAGAAATTGGCTTACTACACTCACCGCAAAGGAGATATCTGGACGGGTAATAGTAAGATAGTTAAGTTTTTCAACCAATCGTCTATATCTTCCTGGGTCTGAAAATGGCTTCCCCTGATCCGGTAAAAGTTTAATATTGGGATCCATAGGAGTGTCAATTGACTTTGCATTTAATAGACCTGTTTCTTCAAGAATATCCATAGCATACTTCCTTTGTGAGATAACTATGCCATCCTTGGACTGTGTCACTTCAATTCCCAAGAAATAACGAAGTTTGCCAAGATCTTTGGTCTGAAAATGATGACAGAGATGCTGTTTTATCTGAGTTACACCTTGGTGATTGCTGCCTGTGATAACAATGTCGTCTACATACACAATCAAATAGATACAGCCTCGGATTGTATGGCGATAAAAGACAGAGTGGTCAGCTTCACTGCGAGTCATACCAAACTGCTGAACAACAGTACTGAATCTCCCAAACCAAGTCCGAGGGGATTGTTTGAGACCATACAAAGACTTGTGTAGACAACAAACGAGGCCAGAAGATTCCCCCTGAGCAACAAACCCTGGAGGTTGCTCCATGTAGACTTCTTCTTCTAGATCACCATAGAGAAAAGCATTCTTGATATCCAGCTGATGAAGGGGCCAATGGTGAATAGCGGCCATAGATAGAAAAAGCCGAACAGAAGCCATCTTCGCCACTGGTGAGAAAGTGTCCCCATAATCCAAACCAAATATCTGGGTATACCCTTTTGCCACCAGACGAGCCTTGAGGCGATCAAGAGTACCATCAGGGCCAACTTTGACTGTATAAATCCACTTGCAACCTACAATAGACTTCCCAAGAGGAAGAGGAGCAAGTTCCCAAGTACCACTACTCTGAAGAGCACACATTTCATCAATCATTACTTGGCACCACCCAGGATGGGATACAACTTCACCTAGAGACTTAGGAATAGACACAGAAGACAAGGTGGAAAGACAAGCATAATGTAATGAAGAGAGACGATGGTAACTTAAAGTAATATAATGAGGAGAAGGGTTACGAGTGGAGCGTATACCTTTTCGAAGAGCAATAGAAAGGTCAGGCACGGGAGGCAGTTCCGGAACTGGTAAAGGAGGTGGAGCCGGAAGGGAGTCCAAAGAGGCCTCAGTAACTTCTACAACCTCTGATGGTAGTGGCGGTGGCTGTGACCGGCGATGATATACCTGGATGGGGCGAGTAGTAAGAATCAGGTTACTAATAGGAGAAGGTGTGATGATGGAGCAGGGTCAACTGGAATAAGAGGAGGAAAAGTAGGGAGGACCTCAGTAATGGGTGAAAGAGGCAGGTCATGAGACTCAAAGAAAAGAACAGACTCAAAGAAGGTGACATCGGCAGAGGCAAGATAACGCTTAAGAGTGGGTGAAAAACATCGATAACCCTTTTGAGACCGATGGTAACCAAGAAAAACGTATTTTATGGAGCGAGCAGACAGTTTGTCAAGACCTGGAGTAACATCATGGACAAAACATGTTGACCCGAAGACATGAGGTGAAAGAGAATAGAGGGGATGGTGAGGGAACAAAACAGAATGAGGTACCCGGTTATCAAGCACAGAAGAGGGCATACGGTTAATCAAATAGCAGGCAGTGAGAACCGCATCGCCCCAAAAATGGAAAGGGACACGACCATGATGCAAAAAGGTCCGGGTGGTTTCAATAAGATGTCTATTTTTGCGCTCAGCAACCCCATTTTGTTGTGGGGTATAGGCATAAGATGTTTGGTGAAGAATTCCGTTAGATGCCATAAAAGTTTAAAAATTGTGAGATAAAAATTCACGGGCATTGTCCCTACACAAAATACGAATTGGAACACTAAACTGAGTTTTTATTTCATGATAACAGGTCTGAAAAATTGAAAACAACTCGGATCTGTTTTTCATTAAAAATAACCAAGTACATCGAGAATAGTCATCAATAAAAGTAATAAAGTATTTAGACCCAAAAGTAGACTCAACACAACTAGGACCCCAAATATCAGAATGTACTAAAGCAAAAGGAGACACAGCTCGGCGACACATCCTATCAGGAAACGGACTACAGGTGTGTTTCCCAAATTGACACGACTCACAAGGTAAATTAGATAACTTAGAAAAGTATGGCACCATTTGTTGTAATTTGGCAAGGCTAGGATGACCCAACTTAGCATGGATGGTGAGAGGGGAATCTGCAGTAGAGCATACACGAGAGGTGGCAGAAAGCTGGTAAAGGCCATTAGACTCACATCCGACGTCTATCATCCGTCCCGAACTCCGATCCTTCAAAATGACAGAGTCTTTAGTGAAACTAATGCGACAATCTAAAGAACGGGTCAAACGACTAATGGACAGTAAATTAAAAGGACATCCAGGGATATAAAGAACAGAATCAATAGACAGAGAAGGGAGGGGATGGACAGTGCCAATCCCTTGGGGCCGTGTTTAAGAACCATTTGCTAAAGTAATCATAGGTAAATAGTCAGAGTTAGAAAGTTTAGAGAAAAGACGCTTATTACCAGATATATGGTCAGATGCACCAGAGTCAAGGACCCAAGGACCTAAGGAAGGTGATTGAGAGAGACAAGCAAATGCATTACCAGTGTGCTCAACAGATGCAGTAGAGTTAGAAGCCTGCTGTTGCTCAAACCATTTCAGAAAATCTGCATAGGCAGCCGGAGATGGGGTTGATGATGCAGAAGGCTCAGGTGAATCAGATACAGCAACCTGGGCAACATTGGCAGCCCGTGGAGGACGGCCATGTTTAGTCCAACATCTATCCTCTGTATGACCCAACCTGTTACAAAATGTACATTTCGGACGAGGCCTACTTGAGGTGCCAGGGCGAGAACGACCACAATTGGCATCGTGGGAGATGAGGGCAGAAGTATCAACCGGAGCCGAGGCTAGGACAGAATCAGAGGGGTGCTTAGCCGGGACCCGGAGCAAAGTAGACCAAGCAGATGACAGAGTAGGAATAGTAGGCGAACCCAAAATCTGATCACGGTTGGCAGCATATTCCGGAGGCAAACCATACAAGGCCATGAGCATGAAGAAGGTGCTGCGTTGCTCGAGTTCTTTGGCTGGGGTAGCAGCAGGAGGTAGCAACTCATTGAAATCATGGAGAGCAGCATGAACCTTCCCCAAGTAAGCAGACATAGGGCCATTAAACTGTCGAGGAGCAATAACACTCATGAGATTGTGACAAACCCTATATAGCCGCTGAGTGTCATTAGTGTAAAGAACTTTGGCCTGCTCCCAAACAGAAGCACAAGTGGTCTGAGCACGGAAGATCTGCTTAAGGGACGAGTGAATGGTGGACTTGATGACAACGCACAACTATTTATCAATCTTCTTCCACCTAGGTTGTTCTTCCATAGGCACAGAGGCAAGGTCGGTGGTGAGGTGGTCTTCATATCCTTGACCCTCAAGCCACAACTTGACATCTGAGGCCCAAGTATCATAGTTGCTGCCATCTAATTTATCAGCGGAGAGAGGAGCATTTAGGTAACTCATGAACACAGGAGGCTCAACCTTTGGGTTGTCTTTAGAACCATCTAGGGAGGTAGAACTAGCCATGGGTTAGACTACAAAGTGTTAAAAAGTGAAACCACAATGTACCTGAGAGTCCCAACGCAAGGGAACAAGGGGATAGAGATGTCCGATGGAGGGTCCGAGAGCAGATCGGCGTAGAGGAGACAGAGACGAATCAGATGAGAGGAGCGGCGGCCGGACACACCAAAAAATGGGGCCGCGCGGTGGCTGTTTGGCAGCGGCTATGGGCTGCTCGTGGGGGCACGTGCCGACGGCGCTAGGGCTGGGCTTCTGGGGGCCATCCGATTGGCGGGAGACGATCCCGGTGGTGTGGTCGCCGACGCGAAAGGAGGCGGCGGCCGTCGAAGACAGCGGCGGGGAAGGGAGAAAAAAGGGCCGGAAAGACGTCACGGCACGGGAGAAAGGCTGGCAAACCAGAATGGAAACACAGTTGGCCGAAAAAAATTTCACCGGAGAGCAGTGGGCTCACCGGACGTGCACGGTTCTAGGATTGCCTCTCTTTAGGCTCTTGATACCATGTTGAGAGAGAGAGAGAAAGTGAGAGACATATGAGAAAATCGTGTGTTTCAACTACACAATAGAGGCTGAATATATACTCAATAAGTAATAAATAATTACACAATTTACATGATGTGGGACTAACTAATTACACCTAATTATATTTATATACAGTTTCCAACAAACTCAATATAGTCACAACCCAGTTGAGTTCAGTTGGAATTGAATTTGATGAAGAAGTCCGAGCATTGATACTTTTGTCTTCTCTATCAGAAAGTTGGAATGCTACTATCACGGCTGTGAGTAGCTCATCGGGAAGCAATAAGTTGAAATTTGATAATGTTCGTGATCTGGTTCTCAGTGAAGAGATCCGACGGAGAGAGTCGGGTGAATCGTCAACCTCTTCAGTTTTGCATACAGAGTCAAGAGGAAGAAATTTAACCAGAGAAAATGGACGCAGCAGATCGAACTACCGAGGTAGATCAAAGGACAGGAGGTCCAAATCTAGGAATCCCAATCATTCCAGTAGCTCAAAACCATCGAGTGTTGGAATTGAGGGAAGACCGGACACTACAAAAATCAGTGCAAGAGTGCACCAAAGAATCAGGAGGCGAAGGACAAGGCAAATGTTACTTCCACCTCAGGAGGAAATGATGCGTTGATATGCTCTTTGGAGAGCAAGAAGAGTCTTGGGTGTTAGACTCTGGAGCATCGTTCCATGCTACTTCGCAGAAAGAATTCTTCGAGAGGTATGTCCCCGGAAACCTTGGAAAAGTATACCTTGGTGATGACCAACCTTGTGCTATTATTGGTAAAGGTGTAGTGAAGATTAAGTTGAACGGGTCTGTTTGGGAGCTGAAGGACGTCAGGCATATTCCCGACCTGAGAAAGAACTTAATCTCAGTAGGGCAGCTGGCTAGCGAAGGCTACACTACGATCTTTCACGGTGATGATTGGAAGATTTCAAAGGGTGCAATGATGGTTGCTCGAGGCAAAAAGAGTGGTACTCTTTACATGACAGCAGGGGCACGCTGCTCAATTGCAGTTGCAGCTGGAAACGAAAATCCAAATCTGTGGCACCAGAGACTTGGCCATATGAGTGTGAAAGGGATGAAGATCATGCACTCGAAGGGCAAATTACCAGGTCTTCAGTCAGTGGAAATTGACATGTGTGAAGACTGCATACTTGGAAAGCAGAAAAGAGTCAGCTTTCAGACAAGTGGAAGAACCCCAAAGAAAGAAAGACTCGAGCTTGTTCACTCTGATGTTTGGGGTCCAACGACTGTCTCATCAATTGGTGGGAAACACTACTTTGTGACCTTCATCGATGATCACTCTCGGAAGGTATGGGTTTACTTTCTAAAGCATAAATCTGAAGTGTTTGAGGCTTTCAGGATATGGAAAGCCATGGTTGAAAATGAGACAGGGTTGAAGATCAAAAAGCTCAGAACCGACAATGGTGGTGAATATGAAGACACCAGATTCAAGAAGTTTTGCTATGAGCACAGGATCAAAATGGAGAGGACCGTGTCGAGTACGCCTCAACACAATGGTGTAGCTGAGCATATGAACCGAACGTTGACTGAAAGAGCCAGAAGCTTGCGTATGCAGTCAAGCCTATCGAAGCAGTTCTGGGCAGAAGCAGTCAACACAGTGGCTTATTTGATCAACTGAGGTCCATTGGTACCATTGGAGCACAGAATACCAGAAGACGTATGGAGCGGAAAAGAGACAAAACTCTCACATCTTAGAGCTTTCGGCTGTGTAGCATATGTGTACATCAATGATCAAGTAGAAATAAACTTGATCCCAAATCGAAGAAGTGCACATTCATCGGTTATGGTGAAGATGAGTTTGGCTACCGCCTTTGGGATGATGAAAACAAAAAGATGATCCGCAGTAGAAATGTGATCTTTAATGAAAGAATGATGTATAAGGACAAATATAACACAGACACCAGTAACTCAGAACAGAGTGGGCCAGTGTATGCAGAGGTGGATGATGTCCCAGAAGGTCCTATAGTTGAGAGTCCTTAGTTAGAGGAATCAGCTGAACAGAGCAGTGCGCAGCAGTCCGACACACCACAGTCTTCTACTCCAGCTCCTGTATTGAGAAGGTCTTCTCGGCCTCATGTGCCTAACAAGAGATACATGAACTATTTGTTGCTGACTGATGGAGGGGAGCTTGAATGCTATGACGAAGCTTGTCAGACTAGAGATGCTAGCAAGTGGGAGCTTGCCATGAAAGACGAGATGAAGTCTCTGATCTCCAACCAGACATGGGAACTAGATGAGTTACCCGTAGGGAAGAAGGCACTTCACAACAAATGGGTGTATCAGGTGAAGGAGGAGCATGATGGCTTCAAGAGATACAAAACCCGACTAGTTGTCAAAGGATTCCAGCAAAAGGAAGGAGTCGACTAATCCAAAATCTTTGCTCCAGTTATGAAGCTCAATACTATCAGATCTGTGTTAAGTATTGTTGCTAGTGAAGAGCTCTACCTTGAGCAGTTGGACGTGAAGACCGCATTTCTTCACAGAGACTTAGATGAGGAGATATACATGCACCAGCCAGAAGGTTTCTCAGAAAAAGGGAAAGAGAATATGGTGTGCAGATTAAAGAAGAGCTTGTATGGCTTGAAACAAGCTCCAAAATAGTGGTACAGGAAGTTCAATGGCTTTATGCACAAGGAAGGTTTCCAGAAGTGCAATGCCGACCACTGTTGTTTCTTCAAGAGATATAAGTCCATTTATATCATTTTGCTACTTTATGTCGATGATATGTTAGTAGCAAGTTTAGATATAGACGAGATCAGAAACTTGAAGATACAGTTGTCAAATGAATTTGACATGAAAGATTTAGGTCCAGCAAGGAAGATCCTTGGAATGCAAATCACGAGAGATAAGCAAAGAGGATTTTGCGTTATCTCAGCAGAGTACATCAACCGTGTTTTGAAAAGATTCAACATGGGCAATGCCAAACCGGTTAGCACACATTTGGCCAGTCATTTTCGCTTATCCAAGGATCAGTCCCCTCAGACGGAGGAAGAAGGAGAATTCATGGCTAAAGTTTCGTATGCTTCAGCCATTGGAAGTTTGATGTACGCAATGGTCTGTACGAGGCCAGACATTGGCCATGCAGTGGGAGTTGTAAGTAGGTTTATGTCAAATCCAGGTAAAGCTCATTGGGAAGCAGTAAAGTGGATTTTGAGGTATCTATGAGGCACTACAGAGAAGTGTTTGTACTTTGGTAAAGGAGAATTAAAAGTGCAAGGCTATGTAGATGCAGACTTTGGAGGTGAAGTCGATCACCGGAGAAGTACCATCGGTTACATATTCACCGTTGCAACAACAGCTGTTAGTTGGATGTCGCAGATACAAAAGATTGTTGCTTTATCCACTACAGAAGGTGAGTATGTGGTAGTAACAGAAGCCAGTAAAGAATTGATATGGTTTCAAGGCTTGTTGACAGAGTTAGGATTCATCCAGAAAAAGAGTGTTTTGTATAGTGATAGTCAGAGTGCAATACATTTGGCAAAGAATTCAGCATTCCATTCCAGAACAAAGCACATTGATCTTCGTTATCACTTCATCAGGACTCTGCTTGAGGATGAGATGCTAACATTGAAGAAAATCCAAGGAAGTAAGAACCCAGCAGATATGTTAACAAAAGTGGTGATTATCGACAAATCAAGAAGTTGTGCTTTCAACTTCGAGTTGACCTCTAGAAGAATGCACTGCAGAAGAAAGGTCTTGCATTGATTGAGGTGTGAAGACAGATCAAATCGTTTAGTGAGAGATTGTTGGTCAATTGTTAGTGGCCCACCCACACTTGCACCAAAAGGTGCAACTAATTGAAGCAAATTGTCAATTGTTGCCCACCCACACTTGCACCAAAGGTAACAAATTGTCAATTACACGAAAAGCGTGCAATTGGCAAAACGCGTGAAGCAAAACGCGGTTTTAGCTTCTATAAATAGAAGCCTCTGAAGAAGAAGAAAATCATTCCAACAAAGAGAAAAACTCTAGAGAGAGAAACAAAAAAACTTAGAGAAAAAAGTTTTAGTTTTTGGGTGTAATTGAGGTGTGGGTTGTGAGAGATTTTGAGTGTTTTGTAAATACCTTTTATATTTTCTTTATCAGTAAAATATTTGCAGCAGTCCGGAGATGTAGGCACAATTGACCGAATTCCGTTATCAATTTTATATGTGTTATTATTCCGTATTTATTTCGCTTTCTACAAATCTGATGATAAATAAATTTTACGTAATTTCCCTACATATTTTGGATCAAGTTCACTGGAACCAGGCCTATATGTATACACACTGAAAATTTGAATGTGTTCTGTGTGTGTGTGTGTGTCAAGTTCACTGGAACCAGGCCTATATGTATACACACTGAAAATTTGAATGTGTTCTCTCTCTGTGTGTGTGTGTGTGTGTGTGTGTGTGTGTGTGTGTGTGTGTGTGTGTGTGTGTGTGTGTGAGAGAGAGAGAGAGAGAGAGAGAGAGAGAGAAACGTTTTCTTAGTTGTCTGAATTATTGTAGCCATTAACATTTTAGTTCGTATGAATTGCTTCTAGCTCCTACTCTGGAACCAAGGAGCTGTAATTCTCGTTTAGATGCAACGTGGTTGTTAAAGGTATGGACTTTATTGGGATTATAATTTTTCTCTTCTTCTTATGGATCCTTTTCCTGATTTTCTTCTCAAGAATCCACAACTGACTATTTCAGACGAAGGGAAAAGAGGTCATCTCACGCTTAGGTGGGCAGTGCATATATCTTGTTGGTCAGTTCTTTTGACTGCCCCATTATTAAGGATACTACTATTTGTTATTTTCTAGAAATTACTTCTGTTGGGTTCTATATACAGGAATGATGGGATCTGGAAAAACAACCGTTGGGAAAATTTTGTCAGAAGCTCTAGGTTACTCTTTTGTCGACAGGTTAGTTATTTGAATCCTTCTGATACTGTTATTGAGTAGGAGCCTCCCTCAAATATAAGACACGCTTCTTGGGTTACCATTTTGGTTATGAATTTTTTGTACAGAATATCAAGTATGTGTCAACTGCCATGATACATTTGTTGTGGTACACAAATTATCTGCATTTGCTAAATACCTCCCTCTTTAATTGACTTGAATTTACATTTGCATTAGGTGGCAGGGGTTTAGCTGTAGTATTAGTTTGGAGAATTGTATAGAGAAAGTCATGATGGCTTGGGATCTAGTAGCAATATGGGAGGAACATGAAAATATGGCACAAAGTGGTTAATACATTTTTTGAAGCAACTACTTTATTATTTTTCTGCTCTGGAAATTTTGGGAAGTAGAATAGTACACAGTGATGAGTTTCTTAAAACTGTCCTTGAAACAATTTTACAAAACAACTATGAATGCAGCAAATGAGAATGGTATCAATTTGTGTTTCCATCTTTCAGTTCAGAGTTCACAAAAGTATTAACAAAATAACTTGCTTCAAGGAATGCATGTTCACTTTCATGTAACTGTACTTTAGAACATCTTGTAAGAAACAAACCAAGCACGCTCCAGAATGACTACACTTAACTTTTGCCTTCATTGTTTCTCATGTCTTTATTGAGTATACCATTATGGAAAGGAACATTTCAATGGGTAAATTTGAATAGCAAAAACAGAACTAAAGAAGCTAATAATTGACATTAGATGCCAAAACAAAAATGATTTGTTTACAGTAGCATGAAGATAAGATTTTTTGTCTTTGTGATTACCAAGGATGATGTAGGTATATCTCTTATAAATAGTTGTGTGTGCAAATTATACATGGGAGCTCTTTTCTAGAAACTTGCAAGTTGCAAGGCTTCTCTTTTTTACATATGATTGAAACTTATCATTTATATAGGCTGTATTTGTATACCAGTGACAGTTATGTGGAAAAAGCCATGGGTGGAATTTCGGTGGCCCAAATATTTAATCAGTATGGTGAGAGCTTCTTCAGAGATTATGAGGTCAGTGAACTAGTAATGCTTCTACACCTTCTTGTGCCCCTTCTGAGCTTGTTATTGCTGAAAAATATCGTAATTCAACTTATAGCCAAAAAAGATGGAATTTAAGTGGTTTCTCATTTTCATGGAAAAAAAAATTGTTTCTCATTGTGTCATGAATCCTCCTTTTATATCATTGGGGGACATATCAAGTAAGATCACTATCTTATTATGAGAGGTGAGAAGAGTATACCTTGACCATTCAATCTTACATGAATAGTCAAGATTAGAAGTTGCTTAAAGGTCCCATGATCGCTTAAAAAAGTCACATGACTTTTTATTCTAATCTTAACCATACATGCATGATCAAATGGCCAAAATTTGCTCCTCACTTGATATGCTTCGTATATCATTTTATTAGAACATTAACATTCTTGTTTTAGGAGTCTTATTAAGTCAGTAGTGCTTTTGCGCTGGGCTTGTACTAGTTGTAGACTAGTACTTGACTAAGAATATTAGTATAAGTAGGAGTATTCTTTTTATGTTCTGTATCTCATAACATTCATAATATTATACAGAGTCTTATTTCTCTCTTCTCACCTTTTCCATCTATTCCCTATAATTTTGACAGTATGGATTTCCAATTTCTGCGGGGAATTATTGCAGTAAATGCCATTTTTTTTTCACTATGTGTGTAGTGTATGTCTTCAGTTTCTTGGCTTTTAGGAGACATCTTGTCTTTTTGTTTCTATTTTCCTCCCTAGATCTTTAATGAATTCTTTTTTTTTTCTCAAACTAAAAGTATTGGAAATATACTCTTAACAATTGTGCTGAGATTCATTTGTTTCTGAAAGAAAAATCATATCGTTTACATTTGTTTCTGTCTTTTCTCCATCCATCTCATGTGCGGTGCTGAAAATTGCATGGTTGAACAATATGCAATAAAGTTCTGAAAGATATCTTGAAAAATATATTCCTTATGGACAAGAATAACAGAATTCTGAAATATTTCAAACATTACCTGCATTTTTCATTTATGTCAAGTGATGCCATAAAATTATAACCCAATAATAGCTAGAAGTAGAGAAAGACCAAGAAAGACTATAAGTGAAACGATTAAAAAAAATTTAGATTTGAATAACATTTATGAAGACTTAGTTTATAATAGGACACAATGGTGTTGTTTGATTCATGTAGCTGATCCCACCTAGTAGGAAAAGACTTAGTTGTTGTTGTTGTTGTTGATGCCATAAAATTATAGAAGTTCTCTCTGCTGTTGTTATATTGCTTTTTCTATTGCCATTGGGATTTTTATCGACTGTATGCATTAGTTGGTTTGCAAAGAGACATTCATAATGCTTGTTACTTTGGCCTTTGATTATTTTGTGATTATTCAGAATCATGTAAAGTACAACCTCCGTATTATTTGTACATTATTATTTTTTCTGTTCTTTTATCTTTCTTCTTCTTATGCTGTATTTTTGTGTGTGTGTGTTCATGTGTGCATGCTTGTGTTTTACCCCTAGTTTATCTGCTAATTGCAGGCAATTGATATCAGTTGCTACTTTCACTGTGAATTCTGTTAGTTCTCTGCGTTACTTGCATTTAAATCTGGTAGTTTTTTACTTGCACTTTTGATTCACAAAAAATGGTGTTATATTTCTGACAGAGTGAGGCATTGCAAAAGTTGTCCTTGATGCGCTGTAAAGTTGTTGCTACTGGTGGTGGTGTTGTGATCCGTGCTATTAATTGGTATGCATGGGCTAGTTGAAGAAGATTATGAATTTTTCTCTATGTATACCTTCTATGTATAGGTTTTAAGAAGGATTACCAATGTACCATTCAGTCCTGCTAAGGCAGGACAATCAATATTTTATGGTCATATTTATGCATACAGCTCCTACTATTGTGGTTTGCATTTTCAGGAAATATATGAGGAGAGGAATATCTGTCTATCTAAATGTACCTCTAGATGCCTTGGCTAAGAGAATTGCTGCGGCTGGAAATAGTTCTCGCCCTCTTTTAGATGGCTCAGGCGATGCTTACACTAAGGTGGTTATCAATTATGTATTCTGTTCCTTCTGCCTACTTCAGATTTCATATTTTGCTTTCAATTGGAAAAATTAAGGTCTAGAGGGCATTTTTGCAAGTCATATTTTCCTATTCAATCTATTTTGCAGGCTTTTCTGGGACTGTTTCCTATTTCCAAGAAGAGGGCTAATTTATATGCCAATGCTGATATCACAATTTCCCTTTCAGGTATGCCATCCTCGATTCATTTACATGACTGACTCAACTTTTCTTTTCAATGTACCCTGAGGCAGTTGATCCTTGGTCTGGCTTTAAAAACTACAATGTATATATGGCAATAAGATGCTGACATCATGCAGGAATTGACATCTTTTGAATTTTAATGACAAAATAATTTTAAGAGGATAGAAGAGTAAGAATCCAGAGGCAGAGGAAACAAAAGCTTGCTACAAAATCATAATCAGAAGATGCAAATGCAAAGAGGCCAAAAGTCTTCCTACAAAACTATTTTCTAAGCTCACAAAGAAGATAAAAAAGGTGCCTGCCCTCAATGAGCTACATAGTCTGAAACTTCTGCTGAAAATTTGTTGCAGTATGCTCCAGCCAATTTGCCAGATTACTGCATATTGAGCACATTTCCACCAAATATTTCATTCCTTTACTCTACTGGACCAACAATAATTGCTCCAAATATGCAATACAAACCAAAATCCCCAAAAAAAATCATCCCAAAGTTTATTCTAAATGAACCAGGCAACTTGACAAAGTAGATACAGATGACTGCTTTCTCCAGACGACTGAACCCTCGAGTATATCACAAATAACACTTTATGACTGCTTTGTGCCTGTAACTTTCATTACTATTAATTATTGTGTAGTGCAGTCCAGACTCTAGATGAAGGTTCCTTAGAAGATATCTTTAAAGAATCAGCAAGAAAACATCTTATGGGTAATGAATGGGGAATTGAAGAAACAATATGGATTCCAGTTGGTATAGTTGAAAGAGTAGGTGAGATTATGAGGGACTTAACAGGTGTTAAGGATACCCAAAAAGTTCATCCTTTTTCTGAAATCAAATTCTCTTTGGGCTTAGAAAGTAGGTCTCTAAAAGCAGTGCAGTAGCTAGCACATGGTTATGGACTTATGGTGGTTTCCTCTGGAATCAAATATTCTGTAATTCAGATCAAGTTTAGAATTCTGTGAGGGCTGAAATAAATGCATCTCATTCTAGTCCATGGGAGTATCTCATGGTGGTATCTTCTTTCCTTCCTTTGGTTTCTCTGAGAGTTATAGTATTAGTGTGTTATGCGTATTGGGTTGGACCCGGCTTGGTTGTACTACACTTGTACTGCACCTATTTTCTAGCATATAAACAAGATTTGGGCTTTGGGTTCCTGTGGACTTTAATCCTGTAAATCCTTATTCATCCTCCAAATGGGAACAAATTTGAATTTCTTCTCGCTATCTCCTTTTGGATATCCAAGGCCCGTTATTAGGATTAACAACTGATTTGTTGTTGGTTCACAGGCCACACAAAGCAATCTCTCCAAATGTTTATGTTTTTGTTGTGCCTGTCTCTATTTCTGAAACAAGTAGTCTTGTTTTATGCTGTCCACCTGCTAGATATTTGTGGTGTAGACTCCTAAGTAATTTTTTGTGTTCATATGATATGATCTGCCCTGTAAGCTTAGATAACTGTCTGATATGTCATATGGTTTGGAAGGAATGAAGATGACAAGGCTCTTTGGCAACGTGCAATGTATGGAGTTATTTGGTGATTAAGGTTGGAAAGTTGCGCCACTTGTCAGGGATATATTTTTGCAGTTGCAACTTTTATGGGATGAAGCGGTTTGTTTAGCCTCTGCTCAGCTAATGGCCATTATAGAGAGGTTTCTATGGACATTTAGAAAGATTGGCAAACTTTGTGAAGTTGATGTATCTTACTGTTCCTAGTTCTTAGATTTTTCGTTTCATTAGGAGAATATCCTTCGACTCTAATATAATATGAACTTTTACTCATAAAAGAAATAATTTGCATTTATAGTTACCAGAAGGATCTAGAGTTCCAAACTCTTCAATTCAAATTAGAAGGCAAGAAAGAGTTAACCAAACCAGAGTGACACCAAGTCTTTAAGCCTTCCTATCATTGGACGGTTATGGAAGAGTGAAAATTTCAGAACATAGGAGCATCGCCATGAATAAAATCTATTAACAGGAGAATTGTGAAAAGGAATAAAGACAAGAGCCTTTCATGCAGGATTTGTTTTTTCTTTTCTTATTGTTTTCTTTTGTAGTAAGTAATTAATGTAGCATTGATGGCATCTCCAGTTGCAGTATTAAGTAATTCAATATGTTGTTGTCCATAAACAAAATATAAATCTTTTCCTTTCTTCGGCCTCACTATGGGTCAAGTTGTTTTGAGTGCTTGTCTTTAAATTTTCTGAATGGTATGCTTATTAATTAGGCAAATTGATTCTCATTGATAATCCAGAAGAACTTGCTGTCTCATGCACACTTCTAAATATTATGCTGTATTGAAGTATTTGAATTAATATTGTCCCTGTCCTTGCTGAAGAAGCTTGCTTGAATTACTTTACCTTTCAGATCTTGCAGCTAATTCAGGTGGTGATGATGTATTAGATATTACGCCATCTGCCATTGCAACTGAGGTTCTTTATTCTTCCTCTCCCTATGCTATGTTTTGGGTTTCTGTGAACTTATGCTGCCCCACTCCACAATAAATTTTAATTTTTTTAAAGCATTTAAAGTGATTTTTAGAGTTGCATTTCTGCTGCCACTTCTACTAATCTTGTCAATAATATCAGCAGGTACTACTACAAATTGAGAAGTTTCTTGGGGGGCACCGCTAGCGAATCTCTTCATATGCTACCTTAACATATACATGCCTTATTTACAATTTATTATGGTGTTCAAAACGTTTAAAAAACATCATTCTCTTACTATACTTTTGGCATACACCCTCATGAGAACCCTTACTGATGGTGTTTCGACAGTATCATTATTTCTCGTGAAATATACCTCTCCTTTTGTAAGTAGCAAATAGTCATAAGAGATTCTTTGTGCTCTCTTCCCTTTGTTTCTTCCCCATTTACCTTTCATTTCATCTTGTTTGCCGGACAACCCTGTGTATTAGACTATGCATAGTTGGGCAGAAAATGAGAGGACGAAAAATTTAAATGTATTTTATTACCCAAAATTTAAGTACAAAATTTAGGACCATTTTTTTATGTTTATTTTATTTATTAATCAAATTATGATATTTGTGTATTTTTTTTAAAAAAAAGTGAGAGAAAAAATATTAATAAATATATATCATAACTTAATTAGTAGAATAAATATAATAAACATAAAAAAATATAACTTTTTTTCAAAATTTAAATGTATTTAGACGTGACAGTTTGGATTAAGAGGCGATAGTGTCTTGTCAATTTTATTATGTCGAATTCCAAATATATCATGCGTATACAACGTATATTGTCGCAAAATTAAGAGTTAGGAAAAGTTACCGTTGAGGAGAAATTAGTAAATTACTTATATTACAAGGTCATATATAATGCGATTATTTCAATCAGTGATAACAAACTTTTACCTCTGTTTTACGAGGTAATCTTTGCATTTCCTCCTAGTCTCTGTTCGACCCTCACCCACCCACATTATCTGCCTTTATTTTTTTCCTCAGTTGTTCGCTGAGTTTTTCATTTTGTTCACACTCTCTGCTCCTTTTTTTTTTTTTTTTTTTTTTTATGTTCTGACTTTGTGTTATACACTTCTCTCTTTTTTTTTGGGTTTTACACTCTCAACTTTTAGGTCTCAACTCTCTGTTTTCACTTCTTAGTTGTTGCACTCTAGTTTTCAGTTCCTATCCAATTCTCGGCAGCGTTTAAGGTGCATCTCTTGAGTTGAGCTCCATCTATGAGCCTCTTAATAATAGCCTTTAGATGAATGGTATGGATTTATTACTTCTTACCTGATGAGTTGGTCAGTATGATAAATTTGATATTGCAAATTAATACATGAAAAAGGGTTGTTTTATACAGAGAAGTAAAGATAACCAGCTTAGGCTTCCAGAAGGTAATATAACCTATTGACTAACCTATGCATAAGCATTTCCATTAGTGTATTCAGTCACACCATAGTTATAAGTCAAATCCAACACAGTTGTCTCATGCTCCTCTGCATACCCAAGCATAGCTATAGTGTACTGTAAGATAGTATAAACGGATAATCGCAACGATCAATTCAAAAAATCAATTAAAAGTCGATGGTTTAGGTATATTAATTGGTTGGATAAAATCCAAACCAATTAAAGCAATTAAGGCTAGTAAGTGAAATTTTAAAAGAACCAAACCAAACCATATTTTTATATATTTTATTTTTAAAAAAAATTATGCTATAACAGGCTACTACTTGTTTTTTGATTTTTGTAATACTTTCTCGCTTTTTAATGTAAAACATCGTTTTTCTTAAAGACTATAAAAGAAAATATTATAATGCCATTTCTTGAAAAGTAAATATGCTATCGTATTAAAAAACTCTTGGAGATGAGAGGCTTGAAAACTTTGGATCTTTCCTTCAACTGTCTCAGACATCCATTCCTATTGACTTCAAAATCTGCTATTCAACAACATTCTCTTATAATGATTTGTGAATCATTCCTGATAATTTTTCAAAATCTTTATGTTTTCCATTTTAAAGGCAATAAAAAACTTTACTTTGTATTTTCCCAATCCTATCCACCATATGGCACCGTTGACATTACATCATCTGTAGGCAGTAACATCGATACTATATCCGACAATTTTTTGCTACTATACATAAAGAACAAAAAGTAAAAGTAATAAAGAATAACATTATCTAAACTTAGAAGTTTGGAAACGATGAATTGACTTTAAATTTTTCAAGATTGACTTTAAAAACAATGAATTTCCCAGTTTAAGTCTCTTTTAAGTTTGGAAGATTGAATTAAGGGGAAGAGAAAATATGCAAATGAAAATTTGAACTTTATCTGAGATTGAATATAGATATTGACGCCGCTCGTCTTGGATTAGCACAATGATCTTGAAGTTCCTTTCATTATGATTTTTTCAACAACATTTTTGGATGAAAATATAGGTTGGAGAATTTGAATTTGTTAAATTCTTGATTCAAAGTTCAACTAATCAAGTCTCCATTTCCACTCATGTTCTTAGGGGTTCAAGTTCTTATATACCAAAAGTAGTCTCACAACTTTCTCTTTTGAATAGTAATAATATACAACTTGTCAAGTTAAATCTCTCTTGAATTTTTTTTAATTTATTCAAATATAATTTCTTAATACAAATATCAACATGTTTCTTTGTTCTTTCTTTATGAACCTTTTAATACATATTATGAAACATGAAATAATTATTAGTGTTAAAATTAATAAGTTTGATTCTATTTCTAAATTTTTTTTCATAGGTTTATTATGTATTTTGTTTTATAAAAAGTTAATTATTTAGTTAATTTTATATTAAATGAAGCTAATCCGATGGAACCAAACCAAGTATAGATGTTTATTTGTAGTTCGGATTTAACTATCAAAAAATATGAAAACCGAACCAAATCAAACTAATTAATTTTGATTGGTTCGAATTTATTTTCTCTCAAAACTCAAACCAAACTACTCACTTACACCCCTATTGTAAGACATGCAACATAATTCAAGAAAATCATAAGCAAGTCATGGCTTAGGCATGAAAGATATGCAGGCTAGTAAGTAGATAGCTAAGAACAAATTAAGAAGGAAACTCACCTTGTATTCAGGTGTATCCACCTTCTTAAAAAAAGAGATTATAAATTTAAAAAGAATTAAAAAAAAAAAGAGCAATGAACTTACCCACTGTGGCAGAGTTGAAGATTGTGCTGCTATCAACAACATTTCTACTTGCTGTGATGATAGTGTTAGTTCTGCCGTCACCTAAAAAGTAATTGCAAAAAAGTCCCAATCCTATCCACCATATAGCACCGTTGGTTACTCTGTAGGTTGGCTTGGATGGTTGTGTATGGCAGCTAGTGGCGGCGCTCCGGCTTCGGTACTTATTTTTTGGAACATACCCAAAGTCTCTTTTAAGTTTTTTAATTCGGTACTTATTTTTCCTGATCTGAGTTTTATTGAACCCGCTCGTCTTTGACTTAGAAATCTTGAATTTTCATTATGATTTTTTTTTTGGATTATGGGTTTTTATTTTTTATTTTTTCGAGTCTCCAAAATGTCTGAAATATTTTTGTATAAACTCTATCACTTAAGTAAACGCAAGTTCTGGGATTGCGTCTGAGTTTCTGGATTCCTTCTCCTCCTACTCATGCTAGTAGATGATAGAGATTTTGATAATGTTGAAGTCGTAAAGGCAAAAGTTATGTTTGAAGAAATTTGAGTAGTTGGTAGTATTAGGATTTGTAGTTCTTCATTCAGATTTTCTTACTTGTTAGTTTATCTTTTCTAATGACCTTATGCTTATGTTATGAGACTTATGACATTATAGCCTGATTAAGTTATATTTTTGCATTTGGCTCTAATTATGTTATATTTTTCCCTTGTGATACTTTTGATGAAATTTATTTTTTAGAATATATATCTAATTTTATTATTCAACAGATTTTTCATTTTAATTTTTACTAAATATATTTAATTTTTTAATTCAACTGCTATGCTTTTACTAATTGAAATTTTACTTTCCGATAGAATCCCATCTACTTATTACAACCAACTGAAAATGCAAAGGTATAAATACTTGCAGAAAAACAAAACTAGGAAAAGTTGAAATTGAAAGCAAAAAATCTCTTCTTAATCAACAATGTATTATAGCATATGTTATACAGATTCTAGGCCTTGTCACAAGTCCTACTTGTGAGAAGCACAAAATTGAAAGCACAAAATCTCTGGGGATTTGATGAGAAGCACAAAAAGATTTCAGCTGCTCTGTATGTCTGACACAAATGTACATCCATCCATGTGGACCATATCATAAAATAACCCTCCTTATTGTTCTTGCAGCAGCACGAGATATTAACTGTCTGACCAGGTCAGCTGGCAATTGAAGTAGCTGCTGCTGGGATTCTGGAGGAAGCTGTCAACATTTACATAGATAGTCATGCTTCAGCAGCAACAAAGAATATCAAGAATCGATGCCAATTTGCTTAGGACTTATGAGTTGTGCCTATTAATGGAAGAACGAGTAAATGGCTACATATCTAACATAAAGTGCAAATGCTCAGATTTACCTCAGGAATGACAGAAAGAACAGGAAGAATCTCTCGAATGGATTCAAGTTGACTTAAAACTAACGACAGCTCCTCCATGTACCGTCTTTGATTCTGGTGAGGACTAACCTGTCTGCTTTCCTACATGAAGAAAGTACTAATAATATTCATAGGCATAAACAACACTCATTAAAATGATTATCCATTTCATCCCATTTCAAGGTTCATTTATTTATTGCTGAAAGATTGACTTGTATCATCAGGGTAAAAACTTTCCTCATACTGCAATAGAGAGAACCAAAAAGTAAACAAGTAAAAGACATTAATTCCGAGTATAGGTTCTGATTTGTGGTGGTGAAGCAGGGCACAATGTTCCCTATTGGGAGGAGAGGTATTGTGTCCAGTCCATATAAAAAGAAAAGAGAAAAACATCAGGTCCCTCTGAAGATTGATTAATACAATACATCTATGGAAACCGTTAGTAGTGACTTCAGCCATGCCCATGAAAGAGCAAACAGGAAGAACATTATATAAAGGATGATTTAATATAGTTACATCTATGTTTTTATACTAGTATGATTTTACTTGTTGTAAAACATGAAATTTGTCATCTGTTTTCTGCAAAGTAACTGTGGAATAATTTCGTGTATTATGTTTAATGTACTTGCGAATAGAATACATCTTCATAATCAACAAAAGATATCTGTGAATAAGCAGCAAGTTGCTTCTCTTCATAAAAGCAAAGGTCAATATTTTGGTGGCTGGAAGGAGGAAGGGATAAAGGATAGTTGCAAGAATGGTGGCTTGTCAAGCCAAGAGGGCAAGAGTACCGCTGGAACAAAGACACGGAAAAACTAGGGTTTTCTCCCACCCAACAATAACATGTAGAGAAAGAGAAGAATCTTATATTGAGAATTCTTATTTCTATGAATATGTCGTCTAGCATTGTACATCTCAGAACTATTTGAAATAGTGAAAGGGGCTATGTACAATTTGTAGTACAAGAGCACCACGGTATAGTACATGGGTAGAACTATATACAATAAATATTGATGAAGACTATTAACTATCGTTACTATCTCAACAAGATTAATAGTGTAGACTATTAAAGCTTTAAGCAATTGCACTGTAAATATTTTAGGGAATGCATGACAATGTAGCAGTGAGCTACCATTGGCTACTGTCAGAAATCTTTGTAAAGATGTATTTGATGTGAATCATTGTTGATTAAGATCATATAAAGCTTCATCACCTGATACTGTGTCATGTGTGTCCAAATTCCTAAAACTGAAAAATCATTCATTTTAACACTCCAAACAACAAATATGCGGATAAAGATTTCATAGGAAATTAGGCAACTTAAATTAACTGGAATGCACACTAATTTGAGTTTTTGAACACAGCAAAACACGTTTTAAATCAGTAACTTGACTACCAGACTATATAATACAAGGCTTGCATTGCACTCCAATAAAATAATTGCCAAGTCACAGGCTTACAGCCTTTACGTTGACCTGCCTAAGGAATTCTCTCCGTGTGTGTGTGTGTGTGTGTGAGCACGCGTGCATTTTTGAATGGTTCTGCAGTAATATTGCGAGGAGATGACAAGTAGAAACTGTAAGGCTATAAGCATCAATTCTCCAATGTTAGACAAATAAAACCCATTTTGGACCTTTTGTTAATAGGCTAATAGCTTCTAAACTTTTAGGTCAAGTAGTCTTTTGATACGATTTCAGGAATCAAATTACCAAGTACTCTAAAATTTGATCCTTGTCATCTTTTAGTCCTATAATTAAAATTTTAATTTGAAGTAGTTTTTACCTTCTTTTTTTTCTTTTGGTAACTAAGTAGATTTTAGCTTTGGTATAACGTAGTATGTATGAAGCTCAGTGGGCTTTTACATGAGGGAATGTGTTACTAAAGACATACTGAGGTCCTTGCTTAATTAATAGGTTAAACTCTAGGTCAAGATGTCAAGTGGCCCTCAAAATGCAAAATGATATAGAATTATACACTTGGTTATCAGTCATCCAACAATGCATAGATGTAGTTCTCTCAGTAAATGACAAATCTTACCGAGTTGGAGTTTTCTTTTCTTCTGGTCCCTAACAGCAATAGCATAAGGCGTTGGAAAGTTCTCAGGTTGATTATATCTTCTTCGGTCATTAAAGAGGACAAAAAGAAAGCGCTGAAAGGAACTCTTGCAGCAGCTGTTTCCAAGGTTGCTAGCCCAAGTGCATCTAAACCCTGCATTTGGTTTTAAAAACTATTTAGAACACTTGCAGGAGAAGAAAAGAAAAAAGAAATGAAGAAAGAAGGATCTAATGAAGTTAAAAAAGATTAAACTAAATTATCTACATTTACTATTTGGCCTACAATACACGATGAGCCACAAATCCAAGGTTACTAACACGACATACTGAAAGCCCAGATATTAGATATCATGGCATTAAGTCATTATTATTGTTTCCTTTCTAGAATCTAGACAACCTATTGATAGACAGACAGCATAGCAAATGCAGTAAAATAAAATAAAATAAAAAACAAAAAGAGCATTATCCAATAAATACTGTAAAAGTGCATTATCCAATAAATTTCTACAATAAAGGTCCAATTTTTCATTCTTCATTTTTCATATTCCTCACTGCAATTGTAATTTTAATAAACAACTAAGAAGAAACATACTTTAGCAAATTCTTGAACAATTATTCTCCTCACAAATTCACCCTGCAAAGGTTATCATGAAAACGACATTAGAGAGGAAAAGGTTAAAGTAAATCAAAAAATAGAACGTTAATTGGTAATGACAAACAATATGCACCTTTTCTGTTAGAGTAAAAGAAAGGATTTCCTTCACAACCATTCTCGAATCAGTGTCTTCAGTTTGTTGTTTTACTATGGCCTTTTCTGTTTTGGCACGAAGAGACTGTCATGAAACCATATTAGGATAGGATTTTGAACAAACTCAGCAAGAAACAGGATTTACTAGGAAGGAAATGGAAAACATTATCCTATGCCATATTGCATAATGTTGAAAACGTGTAAATATCTTTTATATATCTTTTATATATCTTTTGTATTTATGTAGTTTCCTTGTATAGGCTAATCATATCATAACCCTAATCCTTGTATTTATTATTATAGCTCTATATATACAGCTCTCCGTCGTGTAGTTGAAACACGCGGTTTCCTCATATGTCTCTCTTCTCTTTCTCTCTTTTAACATGGTATCTAGAGCCTAAAGAGAGGCAACCCTAGAATCAGAAGACACCCGGTGGGTCCACCGCCTCCGGTGAAAATTTTTCCGGCCAACCGTGTTTCCCTTCCGGCGGTTTGCCGACCTTTTTCTCGTGCCGTGACGTCTTTTAAAGCGCTCTTTTCTCCCTATAATGTTCGCCATTGCCTGCCGCCGTCCGCCGCCGTTCGCCGCCCTCTTTCGGCCGCCGACCACACCGTTGGCACCGCTCTCCTCCGACCGGCCAGACCCCCGAAGCCCAGCCCCAACGCCGCCCTCACGCGAATCTAACAAACTTCATAGAAAATAATAAATTAAAAACAAGAAAAAGCCGCAGCGTTTGTCTCATTCTGCTGCTGCCCACCGCGGGCTGTTTTCCGGCGCGTGACGGTGAGGCGTCCAGGCCGCTTCTCCTCCCGCCGCCGTTCCTCTCGTTTGACTCGTCTCGGCTTCCTCTACGCCGATCCGCCCTCGATCCGTGTTTTCTTGCGTTGGAGTTTTTGTATCTTGTATTTTCCTTTTTGCCCCTTATCTTCGACCTATGGCAAGTTCTACCTCTCCGTAGATGGTTCTAAAGATCATCCCAAGTGCCGAGCCTCCTATTTTCACAAGTTACCTCCATACTCCTCTCTCTCGCCGATAAATTAGATGGCAAAGCAATTATGATACATGGGCTTCAGACATCAAGTTATGGCTTGAAAGTCAAGGCTATGAAGACCACCTCACCATAGACCTTACTCTATAACTCGGAGGAACAACCCAGGTGGAAGAAAATTGATAAACAGGTTGTGCGTTGTAATCAAGTCCACCATTCACTCCTCTCTCAAGCATCTTCCGTGCGCAGACCACTTGTGCTTCACTTTGGGACCAAGCCAAGGTTCTTTACACTAATGACACTCAGCGATTATATGGGGTTTGCCACAACCTCATGAGTCTTATTGCTCCTCGTCAGTTTGATGGACCTATGTCTGCTTACTTGGGTAAGGTTCATGGTGCTCGCATGATTTCAATGAGTTGCTACCTCCTGCTGCTACCCCTGCGCAAGAACTCGAGCAACGTAGCACCTTTTTCATGCTCATGGCCTTGTATGGGTTACCTCCGGAATATTCTGCTAATCGTGATCAGATTTTGGGTTCGCCTACTGTTCCCACTCTATCCTCAGCTTGGTCCTCTTTGCTTCGGGTCCCAACGAAGCAACCCTCTGGTTCTGTCCTCGCTCCGGCCCCAGTTGATACTTCTGCCCTCGTCTCCCACAGTGCCAATCGTGGTCGTTCTCGTCCTGGCACCTCGGGTAGACCTCGTCCGAAGTGTGCATTCTGTAACAGGTTGGGTCATACTGAGGATCGTTGTTGGACCAAAAATGGCCGTCCTCCACGGGCTGCCCATATTGCCCAGGCCACTGTCCCTGATTTACCTGAGTCCTCTGCTCCACCGACCCCATCTCCCGTGACCTATGCAGATTTTTTCGAAATGGTTTGAGCAACAACAAAGCTTCTACCCTCTCGCAGCATCGTTGCACACACTGCGGTAATACATTTGCTTGTCTCTCTCAATCCCCACCATTAGGTCCTTGGGTACTTGACTCTGGTGCTTCGACCATATCTCGGTAATAAACGTCTTTTCTCCAAATTCTCTAACTCGGCTATTTACCTATAATTACTTTAGCAAATGGTTCCCAAACACAACCCGGAAGGGATTGGCACTTGTCCATCCCCTCCCTTCTATGTCTCGTTGATTCATTTTTTATGTTCCTGGTTGTCCTTTTAATTTACTTTCTATTAGTCGTTTGACCCGTTCTTTAGATTGTCGCATTAGTTTCACTAAAGACTCTGTCATTTTGCGGGGACCAGGAGTTCGGGACGGATGATTGGCGCCGGATGTGAGTCTAATGGCCTTTACCAGCTCTCTGCCACCTCTCGTGTGTGCTCTGTTATCGATTCCCCTCTTACCATCCATGCTCAGTTGGGTCATCCTAGTCTTGCCAAGCTACAGCATATGGTGCCAACCTTTTCTAAGTTATCTACTTTACCTTGTGAGTCGTGTCAACTAGGGAAACACACACGTAGTTCGTTTCCCGATCGAGTGTGTCGTCGAGCTGCGTCTCCTTTTGCTTTAGTTCATTCTGATATTTGGGGTCCTAGTCGTATTGCCTCTACTTTTGGGTCAAAATACTTTGTTACTTTCATAGATGACTATTCTCGATGTACTTGGTTATTTTTAATGAAGAATAGATCAGAGTTGTTTTCAATTTTTCAGACTTTTTATAATGAAATCAAAACTCAGTTTGGTGTTCCGATTCGTATTTTGCGTAGTGACAATGCCCGTGAATTTTTGTCTCACAATTTTCAAACTTTTATGGCATCTCATGGCGTTCTTCACCAAACATCCTGTGCTTATACCCCTCAACAAAATGGGGTTGCTGAACGCAAAAATAGACATCTTATAGAAACAACTCGGACCCTTTTATACCATGGTCATGTTCCCTTTCGTTTTTGGGGCGATGCGGTTCTCACTGCTTGCTATTTGATTAATCGCATGCCCTCTTCTCGTACATTCTTGATAACTTAGGGTCCCCATTCCGTATTGTTCCCCCACCGCCTCCTCCACCCATCACCGAGGTCCTTCCTATTTTTCCTCCTCTTGTCCCCGTTGACCCCGCTCCATCACCACCTTCTCCTATTGGTGCCCCTTGGTCCCTACTATTTGCACTCTCCGGGTTTATAGTCGTCGGCCACGCCCACCACCACTAACATCATCACCATCCGCGATTGTAGAGATTCTTGAAGCTCCTTTGGCCTCTCATCCCAAGCACCACCTCCTTTACCGGCCTCCCACGAGCCCTGCGTCCGACCTTCCCATTGCTCTTCGAAAAGGTATTAGATCCACTCGTAACCCTTCTCCTCACTATGTTAATCTCAGTTACCATCGCCTTTCTTTATTGCATTATGCTTGCCTTTCCACTTTGTCTTCTGTGTCTATTCCTAAATCTCTAGGTGAAGCATTATCTCATCCTGGATGGCGACAAGCAATGATTGATGAAATGTGTGCACTTCAGAGCAGTGGTACTTGGGCACTTGTTCCTCTTCCTCCTGGAAAATCTGTTGTTGGTTGCCGGTGGATTTATACGGTCAAGGTTGGCCCTGATGGCACTCTTGATCGCCTAAAGGCTCGTTTGGTGGCAAAGGGGTATACCCAGATCTTTGGTTTGGATTATGGCGACACTTTCTCCCCAGTGGCGAAGATGGCTTCTGTTCGCCTTTTCTCGTCTATGGTCTGCTATTCGCCATTGGCCCCTTCATCAGCTGGATATCAAGAATGCTTTTCTTCATGGTGATCTGGAAGAAGAAGTCTACATGGAGCAACCTCCAGGGTTTGTTGCTCAGGGGGAGTCTTCTGGCCTCGTGTGTCGTCTACACAAGTCCTTGTATGGTCTCAAACAATCTCCCAGGGCTTGGTTTGGTCGATTCAAGATCTTGTTGTGCAGATTTGGTATGACTCGTAGTGAGGGCCGACCACTGTCTTCTATCGCCATCTGACCGAGGTTGTATCTATTTGATTGTGTATGTGGACGACATTGTTATCACCGGTTGGGTTTAGAAAAGTGATCACCAAGGTATAACTCAAATAAAAAAGCATCTCTGTCATCACTTTTGGACCAAAGATCTTGGCAAACTTCGTTATTTCTTGGGAATTGAAGTGGCACAATCCAAGGATGGTATAGTAATCTCACAAAGGAAGTATGCTATGGACATTCTTGAGGAAACAGGACTACTAAATGGAAAGCTTCGGTTGACACCCCTATGGATCCCAATGTTAGACTTTTTTTGATCGGGGAGCCTTTTTGGACCAAGGAAGATATAGACGATTGGTTGGAAAACTTAACTATCTTCATTGTTACTCCGTCCGGATATCTCCTTTGCGGTGAGTGTGGTGAGCCAATTTCTAAACTCACCTTGTGAAGGGCATGGGATGAATTAAGTGATTCGTATTCTCGATATATTAAGGGAGCTCCAGGAAAAGGCCTTGTCTATGAAGACAAAGGACACACTCGATTGATTAGGGTACTCGAGATGCTTGATGACAAGGGCGAGGTTCTCCTATTGATAGGAGATCAACTTACAGTTATTGTGTATCCATTGGGGTAATCTGATTTCCTGGAAAAGTAAGAAACAAAATGTAGTTGCAAGATCAAGTGCCGAAGGTAATATCGAGCCATGGCCTCGGCCTACTTGCGAACTCATTTGGTTAAAACAACTTCTTAAAGAACTTCAATTTGGAAACGTTATGCAAATGACTCTTATTTGTGATAATCAAGCTGCCTTGCATATCGCTTCCAATCCAAGATTTCATGAGAGGACCAAACACATTGAGATAGATTTGTCACTTTATCGAGAAAAGATTTTGTCTGGAGACATCACCACTAGCTTCGTCAATTCAAATGATCAATCAAGTGCAGATGTTTTCACTAAGTCTTTGAGAGGTCCTCGAATAAACTATATTTGTAACAAGCTTGGTACATATGACTTATATGCTCCAAAATTGAGGGGAGTGTTGAAAACGTGTAAATATCTTTTATATATCTTTTATATATCTTTTGTATTTATGTAGTTTCCTTGTATAGGCTAATCATATCATAACCCTAATCCTTGTATTTATTATTATAGCTCTATATATACAGCTCTCCGTCGTGTAGTTGAAACACGCGGTTTCCTCATATGTCTCTCTTCTCTTTCTCTCTTTTAACACATAAGTTAGCTTAAAGCAATTCAATGATGCTTTGGATTGAATATCTCCCTAAAATTGCTCATGTTTTTAAATTAGAAGGATGATTCTAAAATTGGATCAAAATGGCCAGTTGTACAGGTTTAAATGCCAGAAGCCCAGAACCAACAATCAACATTACTTGCTCAGTTTGAAAGAAACACAAAGTGAATATAGGAAAGTTTTCATATCTATGCATTCAAATTCCTAAAATAGCTATGTAGAAATTGGCAACAAGTGGGTTACCTTTGCAAATTTCTTGGAAATCCTGAAGACATCAATCAAGTATTTTGTTCAGATAGACCAGCGAATGGATGAAAATCCACCCCGAGGATGAGAACTCATCCAACCATACATTCCTCATTTAGATCTCTTTAACCAAGTCCAACTCAATTAATCAATGACTTAAACAATTAAGGAGTTGGTAGCAATCTTATTTTGCGAAAAAACAAGGAAAATACCCAGGAAACAGGGCTTTGACTCGTTGATTAAACTGGAAATAGGGATCAAAGGCAAGGTTAAGTGACAACCAGAAAGAACTAATTATAATATTTCAACTTTGAGATTCTAACTTAAAACTAATTGCCATCAAGTGGAGTAGCCCGACAGGTATATAAACTGCACCCGAAAGATTGAGATAGACGATGTGAGACTCTAACACCCCCCTCCACAGATGCCTAGCCGGAATAGGCGAGCCTAACAGAATAGGCGACAGAAGCCTAGCGGAATAGGCGACGGAGAAGGGATCTTGACTTTGATACCATGTGAGATTCTAACTTAAAATCAATTGACATCAAGTGAAGTGGCTTAACAGGTATATAAACCGCACCTGGAAGATTGAAACAAACGATGTGGGACTCTAACAAACTTCATACAGAAAATAATAAATTAAAAACAAGAAAGAAAAATAAATTTTTTACCTCTGTCAGCAAAGACTCTAGACGGTCTATTCTGAAAACACCATCCTGACAAAAGAGGATAGTAGTCAAAATTAAGTGAAAAATATTTGAAAAATATTCCAACATAATTAGATATGGGAATGAGGTGAAGTAGACAAAGAGATATGGCTATGAGAATCAAAATTGCACGTATTGGTCAAGTTGTCAGGTACCCTACGGAAAGCAGGGTCTTCTATCTTTACCTTATAAAGAAGAGTTTCCAAAGAAGATTTAAGCTTAGGAGAGCTGCCAATAAGTACTTTACGAGCAATCCAAGGGTAAGTACTACCCAAAACTTTGTACTCAGGGTTAAAGTTGATTGCAATTCCTTCCAGTACAGCAAGGCTTAAAGACAGAAGATACTATTCAGGATTTCACAAAAAGACATTAGTTTAAGCCTTTCATGGAAAGCAATACCTTCGAATGACAAGCGAGAAGTATGAAGGTATCCTAAATTTGAATTTATACCTGAAAAAGTAAGAGAACAAGAAAACGAAGACACAGCATGTCAAAGTGAACATAAACAATGAGCCAACTAACATCAGGAAGACAAAAATAACCGAGAATAAAGAATATGTTATGATAAAGACATTTTCACTTTACAAATTCAGAAATCGCTATTATAATTTAGTACATTACATTCACATCCCATGTTGGAGTTGGGTTTAGAAAATTGTTGATGCCATTGTTTGCAATTTGAATAAAGTATTGGCCACAAATATCAGTTTTGAGGTCAACTTGGAATCTAGATGATAATTTCATGCTTAAAATTGGTGAAACAAAAAAGAAATACATGAAACTAATATGAATCAAGATAATCTTGATTGTATTGATTTAAGTGACTGTATTTTTCAATTCAGGGCACAAGCAAGGAGTATATTAAAAAAAGGACAGCCTAGTACTACAAAGCTCCTGCTATGCGCAGGGTCCAGGGATGGTCGTTGGACCCACTATGTGGCTCTATCGTAGACAGCTTTACCTCATTTGTAAGAGGCTAATTCCACAACTCAAACCTATGACCACCAGGTCACATGGCAACAACTCCAATTGTTGCGCCAAGGCTCCCTTTCAACGAGTAAAGTAATGAAGGAGAATTTGATTATGACTCAATTTTTCAAATAACAGGCCATTTTAGGCCAATATAAATTTGGAAACATGAAAGTGGTAAGTTGGAATTATAGAAACTATTTTTGAGTCCTTCCATAATAGCTAAAGATAAGTCCAAGTGATTCTAAGACAATGTTAGTGACAATGTATATAAATTTGTACAGTATGACAGAGCATATATGTTCATTTACCGTAGGACAGTACGTGCATCTCATTTCTCTTTGTTCTCGTGTATTTTTTGGGCCCCCTCTTGCAAATACCCAAGCAGATTTTTTTTTGCCGCAGGGGGGGGGGTTCTGTTTAATTTCTTCCTTCTGATTTTGAGGATTACATTCTGAAACACAACTCTTCTTATCTCTTAATGAATTTCCTTTTCCAATAAGAAAAAAAAAATGAAAAAAGCATAGGTGTTGTACCATTTTGATCTTCTATATACTTTATAAACTTAGTGAATACTAATATAGTAAACGAGATTAAGTTTATGCTAATATAGTAAACGAGATATTGTTTAGTTTCCCATCACTATGGTTCAATATTTCCTGTCCACAAAACATGCAATTATAAATATGCAAAGTTAGAATCAAAGATTGGAAATTAAATATCTGCTCTACTAGATAGCATTCAGGATTTGTATATCCATATTTTGAATCAATAAATAAAAGTGATAAGAATAAACATGAAACTTTGATAAGAAATTGTAAGATAAAATTATGAAATTTTAGTCAAGAGGAATATAATACTCTTCTGTATTTATTCTTTAATTTCTTTCACTGATTATTCTCTGCCTTTCTCTTTAAATATTTTTCTTGTTTTCAAAACATTCACAAAAAGGAAGTATTACAAATGTATGTCATCAGATCTATAGCAATGATCCTGTGTCAATATAAGAATATAATAGATCAGCAATATGACTTAGGCCTTCTGCACATGGTTTTTTCGACGAAGTTTCATTGTCTGATAAGCAGAGAGGCTGGACAGCTTTGTAGGATATAATATAGATCTTCCTTATTGTATTTCACACAGCTTTTTTTACCAGACAAAAAGAACCTTCAAATGTATTGTAGTTTCTACAATTATATATTTAATTCATCAGTGAAGACTGAAGAGCTTACATGGTGGTTCCTAAGTCTCCTAAAAGGTCTCCAAAGCTGATATTGCGAACTCCTTTGGCAACAGCATTTTGGAAGATACCTGCACAGAAAACAATGCAGGTGACAGAATAAATAAATATAACCTCTGGAAAGGAGGAATATTACCTGCAGAATACAGTCACAAGAATTTAAAATTCACCTAAACACAATAAAGTAAAAACCTGTCAGAGCCTTTGTAACAGCTTCTTTGTCTGAAGTTGGTGGAAGAAGCCTGGTAAAATTTACAAGTAGACCAATCTTATACCAATGAGGACAGTCTCTTCAGTAACTGAAATGGAATGTAAATAAACATAAATACCCAAAAGTAAATAAACATAAATACCCAAGAGTGACAAAGTCCTTAGCCAATGAATCAAAATCGCGATTGACAAGATGGAGACAAGCTTCAATGAATCCATCACGCAATTCTTGTTTGAATTCACCTGTCATACCAAAATCTGGTGCAAAAGAAGGGAAAAAGAAAATGAAAAAAGAAATCTTATTTATGTCCATACTCATATATCTAGACATACACATAACACCAAATATTACAGATATTAAAATAGAACAAACCAGTCATACACTAAGCCTTAAAACACATAACCTAATTAAGCATATGGAGTATTACAAATATGACCAATACCAAAATAAGACAGTTATATAATTCATTTGTATGTAAGCTCAGCTTTCCTTTCCCTTTCCTTTCCCAAGAGTTCATTAAGAGAGGGAAAAAAAAGTTACAGAGATGATAATGAAATATCCCAAAAAAGAAAAAGTGAACTAAGGAAAAAATAAAATAAAATTATACAAAAAAATTGCCAACTGTAAGGGAAACAAAACGAGGGCTGAAAGAAAATAGGACATATGAAAATTGAAGATAAATATTTTTTATCTTCAATTACCTAAATAAGCTAATTTGCCATCATATGTCCGAAGAAGATTTCCAGGGTGTGGATCTGCATGATAAAACCCACACTCAAGAAGTTGATTGAATGAGCAGTAAACTCCTACCTAATCAGCATCAGGAAACACAAAATATGCTTAGCATCATTAGGCAAAAACTATGAGCTGTACAGATTAAAATTTAGAATTGCAACTAGTTTCATAAATGACCTCAATCAGGTAGAGATCCTTCACTTCTGACAACTTTTCCCCCTATAGCCATAGAAAGACAATACATCAGCAGAAGTCTCAATTTTTTTCCAGCAGGCAACAAAGAGAGAATCTATTGGAGAAAATGGCTCTATATGCCTTGACTTATTTTCAAGAGAGGAGGTACATATCCAGGAAAAAGATCTTAAAGGCACACCACATCATTTAGGAAGACTATTTTCAGATGCATATAATATTACTGTTTCTCAAGGGAGAATCTATTAGAGAAAATGGTGCTATATGCCTTGACTTATTTTCAAGGGAGGGATACTTGAGGTACATATCCAGGAAATAGATCTTAAAGGCACACCACGTCATTTAGGAAGACTATTTTCTGATGTATATAATATTACTGTTTCTCAAGGGAAGTATCAAGTATTCTAATTCAAACCTTACAACAGAGGATATTCAGGATATTTTCTAAATAATTCCAGAGTTGTCCATCTCATCTCATCTCATGCACTGGGATATATAATAAATTGATCTATGGTATTCTAGTCTATACAGGCAATGAACTATTCTTGCTAAAATTTAATGAGCAAACAAGAAGTGGTAAAATACCTCAATCCATTCCATAACAAGGACCTTGCGAGTTGTGTACTCCATATACATCAAAGGAACCACGACATCTGGTATAGAACCATATAACTTCCTGCTCATACATAACAAATGATAATTAAAGCATTGATAATGCATTAATTATTGTTAAATTAAAGCACAAGAGATACATCAAATTTGCATCTCTAGGAAAGGGTTCTTATGTTAAACTGCTCTATGGCTGATGTTAAGCCATATCCCAGGACCGAGCTAAAGCAAATAAAGCATATTTCCACAATGTTTTTGTTCACTTCTTCTCCCAAAGCCTCAAAAGTAAATTGAAAAATAAAAGTTTAAACTTCTGACAACAAACCCATTGCTCACAAAAAATGCTAAAGTGCTTTCTGCCAAGCCAATTCACAATGTGAAAAAGATGCTTGCCAGTCTGAGAGTACTAAAACTTATATTAAATATGTTCTAACTTCTAACTATTAACAAATTAAACCATATTCACACGCTTTCTGACCATACAACTTTGAACTTGGAGTCAGAGTGAATACATTCTAAAAACCTTGATAATGCACTTGCCTGAACTTGATACCATTGCTTCCTTCATTATTGTAGTCCATCTCCTGCATTCAAGGTGATTTACCTGTATTCAATTTGAATTTCTAATTTTAATTTGGGAAGATTATACATGAAATTAATAGGTTGAAGATCTGATAGTCTTGTGAAACATTAAACAGTTTTATTCAAGAAAGAATGATGTAACATTATTTTAATCTGAAACTATGTAGGCTTGGGTGTTAAGCTCAATTGCAAAAAATAAGGGTTTAGTGATTAGAGATTCAGATAAATTAGGGTTTTCTGCAGAAAATAGGAGCACTTGAGTATTAAAATAGCACTTCTTCCATTTTCTATTGGTACATGTGGAATGAAACCTAGAACTTCAACCCAAAACAAGTAAACAAGCTCGGGTGCTAAAATAGAGTTTCGTTTATATAAAATAAATTTTTCAAGAGAAGAGGAAGTGGGAAATACAAAAGCTGGGGATAAATATACTGCCATAACATAATGAGAGAAAGAGAGGGACCAAAAAAAAATTCATGAAAGAGTAACACTCTCCAAACGCTTTGAATATCACCAATTGAATAAGTAATTCTTTTCCTAGAACCAATTTGAAAATCTAGCCTCATTCAGGTCGTATTTATTTCATATTTCTTTTTATCATATGCCTCTCTTTCCCTCTCTTCTCTCTGCATCTCTATCTTCTGTTGTTTTTTTCTTCCCTCTTGCAAATTCTCCCTTTGTTTCCCCTATGTCACCACTTGAACTGTGTTGTTTTTCTGGCCTTTGTCATTAGTGTTTAAGACAAAGCACTAACGAGCCGACTGAACAAACACACAAAACTCAAGAAAGAATATAATAACCCACACAAACAAGGAATTAAGTATATTTGGTCTCATTAAGACTAACTGGTCATCATGGTAAAATTGTATGCAAACAATAAACAAGAATAATAAAAGAATGGAATGTCAACAAAATGTTTTACTATGATTCCTAATCAAATTAAAACACAACTGCACAAATAATTGGACTTCAATCCTGACAGAACTAATTTATCCCATAGGATGCTGACTAGGACACAAGAATATGTTCACAGAAACAAGATCCAAATAAAGAGCCTGCTATGCTCTTTCACTAAGCAGTGAGATTACCAGCATTTAAACACTCCTATGTTGGCATTTAGTTCTAAGAGTTGTTTTATATCCTTGACTAATCCTTTTGGCTCATAATGCATAGTTTGCACATTACTCCACCATGCAAATCATATGTTGGACGGTGGTGTTGGACGGTGGCCTCTGTGGACGGTGTTCCCACGGTTTTTAGTATAGATATTGTTTTTAGTGTTCTATTAATTTGTTGCTTATTTTCTAGGGACTAGTTTTTAATGTACAACAGCTGCCTCTATATCATCTTCATTTGTAAACATTCTATTTTTGATGAGAAATAATATATAGTGTTTATATTCTTCAAATTCTAAGATGGTATCAGAGAAGTTCCGATCCAGGACTGTCTCTGTTTTCTATTGAACCTTTTTTTTCGGTTGGCCTTCATTGCCAACCAAACTCTGATTTTTTTGGCCTTGATTGCTATTTTGCTGAACATTCCTTTTTGGCCTTCATCGCCCCAAATAGAAACCCAAACAGCGCCCCAAACAGTACCCACACAGTCGGCCTTCATTGCCAACCAGCCTTCATAGCCGATCTTCCGTCAAAGTAAGACCACGAGGCGTCTCAGAGACCTCCGACCGGCCATGCACCTGAGCGCCACCACTGGAGACCCTGTCACGCGCTGTCACAAGCGTTTGGAGTTCCCGGCGCGTGGGAGTCACGCGCCACCTTCCGATCATCGGAGAGCGACGCCGTTTGTTCCGTTCAACTCGCCGGCGACCCCTGCTTCTATTTCAGTGGTCGGAACTCCAGTACAAAGTTGTTTGGATAGTGGGTTCACCTTCTTCGACGTCTTTTACAATTCTGCCTTGACTCTACTACTCCAACAATTTTGTTTTGTCTCTCGCGATGTCAACTATGGGTGAGATTTCCAGTGCCACTCAACCATTGGATGATACTCGATCCCAAACTCCTAGTGAATTGCAGAACATTCAATTTGCGTATAGGCTGAATGGAGAAAATTACCTTAAGTGGTCACAACTTGTTTGCACCATACTGAAAGGGAAACGAAAGCTGAGTCATCTCATGGGTACTGGACCTAAGCCAAGTGATCCCAAGTTTGAAGCATGGGATGAAGAAGACTCGATGATTATGGCATGGTTGTGGAATTCAATGACTCTGGATATTAGTGATACCTACATGTTTTTGAACACTGCAAAGGATATATGGGATGCGATTGAGCAAACCTATTCCAAAGCTAGGGCTGCTGCTCAAGTCTACGAGGTTAAGGTGAAGACATTGGCTGCGAAACAGGGAGACAAGATTGTCACTGAATATGCCAATCAATTGAAATCTTTGTGACTGGAGTTAGACTATTATAGAGTGATCAAGACTAAATGTCCCGAGGATGCAGCAGTGCTAAAGGAGTTTATTGAGCAAGACCGCGCTTATGACTTCCTTGTTGGGCTAAATTCGGAATTTGATCAGGTGAGGATTCGAATTCTTTGCAAATCTACGATTCCCTCCTTTTAATAAGGTTGTGTCTATCATCCAAAGTGAGGAAAGTAGGAGAGAGTTGATGCTTGAATCGAAAATCAGCGAAACTTAGCCTATGGTGGCTTGTGGCTCTAACAACTTAAAAGCATAGGTGGAGAAAACATTCTCCTTGGAAGGAGATAAACCAAGTCAGTCAAAAAACGAGGATGACTTGTGGTGCACATACTGTAATAAGCCATGACATACCCGTGAACGGTGTTGGTAGCTTCATGGAAAACCTCCAAGCCAAGAGTAGGGGCAGAAAGGGAAACAGTCACGCAATAATGGGAAAGCCAATGCTGCGACAATGTCAAAAAGCCAACCAGCACCTAGCAGTTTCAATTCAAAGGAAATTGAGCGAGCGAGATCACTTCTACATAGCCTTGAAAAGCCCTCAGGTACTTGTTCTTTGACATATTCAGGTAAGTTACTTTTTCCGTTAGATTCAATGTCTTGGGTACAATTTTTACCAACTCCTGGATTATGGATTTTGGAGCTACAGACCATATGACCAACAAGCCCACCATATTTTCCACCTATTCTCCATGCCTAAGTAGTAAAAAAAATATCCAAAGCTGATGGTTCATTGACCACTGTAGCCAGTGTAGGAAATGTCCAATTAAATCCCCTAGTGACCTTAAAAAATGTCCTCCATGTCCCAAAATTGTCCAAAAGCTTGGTTTTTGTCCAAAAATTAATTAAAGATTTGTCTTGCAATATGGTTTTTTACATTGATCATTGTGTTTTTCTGGACAATGATTCGGGGAAGATGATTAGACGTGCTAGGATGGTCTCTACCACCTTGAAGCACCTTGTTAGCTAAACAAGACCAATGGCAGATTTGGACACCTATATTCCTTTACCTCAGAACTTCTTTATGCCAATAAAGACAAAATCTGGCATGTTCACCGTAGATTGGGTCATCCATCCTTTTTGATTGTTAAGAGTTTTTTTCCTTCTTTGTTTAAAAGTTTTGATGTTGAACAATTTCATTGTGATGTATGTGAAATGGCCAAACATAAACGTGTCAATTTTTCAATTAATAATACAATGAGTTCTGTTCCTTTTCCCCTTATTCATACTGATGTTTGGGGTCCCTCTTCCATTCCTACTATCTCTGGGGCAAGATGTTGTGTCTTTTATTGATGATTGCACACGTGTTACCTGGATTTTTCTACTCAAACATAAGTCTGATATTAGTACTGTTCTCCCAAATTTTTGTTCCATGATTAAAAATCAATTTGGGGTGGGTATTAAACGATTCAGGACCGATAATGCTAAGGACTACTTTAATCAAACTCTTATGCATTTTTTCTAGAAAGAATGAATAATCCATGAATCATCCTGTGTCCATACCCCACAACAAAATGGGTTAGCAGAGCGAAAAAACAGTCATTTACTTGAAAAAACCCGAGCCTTATTGTTTCAAAGAAATATCCCTAAGTCATTCTGGGGGGAAAGCTGTTTTGATAGCTACTCATCTTAAAAATCGCTTGCCTACTAAAGTCTTGGGGTTCAAGAGTCCCATGGATGTCTTATCCACTTTTTATCCTAATCTACACACTTCCAATAATCTTGTCCCTAAAATTTTTGGATGTGTATCTTTTGTCCATGTTCACAGTCCAAACAGGGAGAAACTTGATCCGAGGGCTCTAAAATGTGTCTTTGTGGGCTATTCTTCGACCCAAAAAGGGTACAAGTGTTATTATCCTCCAACCACAAAATTCTATGTCTCCAAGGATGCTACATTCAGCGAAGAAGAGTCCTATTTTTCGCATCCTTATCTTCAGGGGAAGAAGTCAATGAAGGAAAATAAGGAAGATTTCTTGCTTGACTTGTCCTTACTTCTTGCTTCTAATGGTCATTCTCACGACCTTCCTGTTGTCCCTAATCCTCCTCCTGAAGTCACTGTTAAACCTGTGTCCAAAACTATTCCTGACCCAATGGCTGAGTCTGCTCTTGAGAATGTAAGGTATGGCAAAGGCAAGGTGTTCACAAGAAGGAAGATGGTTGTTCCTGAACCTGTGCAGGCCCAAGAGTCTAACTCGGAGCCTTTGAATGAGGTAATAATATCTAACTCTTTATTGCAAGATGAAACTGAATTTCATTTGGATAGTAGTGACCAAATTCTTCCTATAGCCATCAGAAAAGGAACCAGAGAGTGCACAAAAAGGCCACTATACCCTCTTTCACACTTCTTGTCCTTTGAGATTTTTTCACCACCCCATAAAGCCTTCCTTATAAGCCTAGATACCATTGCCATCCCTACCACCCTACCCGAGGCCTTGTCCAATGGAAAATGGAAACAAGCCATGAATGAGGAGATGGAGATATTGGAAAAAAAATAAAACCTGAGAACTAGTGCAGTTATCAGCAGGAAAGAAAATTGTGGGCTGTAAATGGGTGTATACTGTGAAATATAGAGCAGATGGATCCATAGAGAGGTATAAGGCACAATTAGTTGCCAAAGGGTATACCCAAACTTATAGAATTGATTACCAAGAGACTTTTGCACTAGTTGCAAAGATGAACACAGTTCGGGTATTATTGGCATTGGCAGCTAATTATGGTTAGGATTTACAGCAGTTTGATGTCAAGAATGCTTTCTTACAAGGAGATCTCGAAGAAGAAGTCTACATGGAAGTCCCACCAAGATATGGGAGGAATTTGCATGTCAATACTGTGTGTAAGTTGAAAAAGGCCTTATATGGCCTCAAGCAATCACTGCGAGCGTGGTTTGAAAGGTTTGCTAGAATTATGTTGGCTATAGAGTACAAACAAAGCCAAGGATATTGCATATGCAATTAGTGTGATTAGCCAATTCATGCACAGTCCAAAAGAATCTCATTTGTGAGCAACATATCGAGTATTACAGTACCTTAAGGGAACACCAGGAAAAGGCATTTTATTTAAGAGAAATGGAGGTGTGGTACTCGAGGCATACACTGATGTGGATTATGCTGGATCACCAGTGGACAGAAGATCAACTACAGGATATTGCACTTTTCTTGGTGGAAATCTGGTGACTTGGAGAAGTAAAAAATAGAATGTGGTAGCACAATCCAGTGTGGAGACAGAATTTAGAGCAATGGCCCAAGGTATGTGTGAGCTACTATGGTTAAAGATTATTCTTGAAGATTTGAAGATCAAGTGGGGTGGTCCGATGAGACTTTATTGTGATAACAAGTGTGCAATTAGTATAGCTCATAATCTGGTATAACATGATCGAACAAAGCATATTGAGGTTGACAGACATTTTATCAAAGAAAAACTAGAGAGTGGTTTAATTTGTACACCCTATGTATTTACACAAGGTCAGCTTACTGATGTACTTACAAAAGGGTTGAATAGTCCAACATTTCAGACGATTGTATCCAAGCTGGGAATGGAGAATGCATATTCACCAGCTTGAGAGGGAGTGTTGGACGGTGGTGTTGGACAGTGGCCTCTGTGGACGGTGTTCCCCTGTTCTAACACACAAGCTCTTAGCAGATCCTCCAGTGATTATATAGTCCTTTCCATTTGACCATCAGTTTGAGGATGATAGGCAGAACTCAGCCGTAGTTTAGTCCTCATTGCTTCATGTAAGCTTTTCCAAAATCTCGATGTAAACCTTGGATCTCTATCAGATATGATACTAGAGGGTACACCATGAAGTCTAACAATTTCACCAATGTACACCTAGGTCAATTTCTCCATTGGATACTTGACATTAATTGGCAAGAAGTGAGCAGACTTCGTAAGCCGATCAACAATGACCCATATAGTATCATAACCTTTCCTAGTCTTTGGCAATCCAGTAACGAAATCCATAGCAATACTATCCCATTTCCATTCTGGAATAGTTAGGAGTTGTAACATGCCTGCCGGTCTTTGATGTTCAACTTTTGCTTTTTGACATACCAGACAAGATGACACATATTCGGCAACATTCTTTTTCATTCCAGGGCACCAAAACAATCGTTTCAGATCTTGATACATCTTGGTCATTCCGGGATGTATACTCAATTGGCTCGTATAAACTTAATCAAGAATCAACTTCCTCAGCTCTGGATCATTCGGCACACAAACTCTGCCTTCAAATCTTAGAATACGTGTCCTTCTTGAACTGTTGACATAATATCTCGCTTCATCAGATCCCTTTCAGTTTGTAGAAATTCATCATCCTTCTGCTTCTCTCAGATTTCTTCCATTAAACCATTTGTGATTGTAACCTTGTTCAAACAAATCTTTTTCGGCTCCAACTCCACAGACACTCACAAATTCCGGAATTGTTCTATTAATTCTTCCTCCTTGATCATCATCGCAGAGACACTGAGCATCTTTCTGCTTAAAGCATCTGCCACAACATTCGCCTTTCCAAGATGATACTGGAGTTGAAAGTCATAGTCTTTCAAGAATTCTAACCACCTCCTTTGCCTCATATTCAGCTTTTCTATTAATTTGTTGCTTATTTTGCTGCCTCTATATAATCTTCATTTGTAAACATTCTGTTTTTTATGAGAAATAATATACAGTGTTCGTATTTTTCAAATTCTAAGATCATACATGCTCTACAACATAGTTCCAGTGAAAATACAAGAAAATCAATGCATACCCGGAAAAGACTTGATGCCCACTCATCAACCACTGCCTGCATATATACAAGGCCATGCTCAACAAACTGATAGAAACATAGATTGATGGATATAATATTGAGTTTATGATAAGAGCAATATTTGTTATGCCCCCTAACTACTGTGAGTTCACAGAAAAGTAAATAATTCCACATCAACCAGTTTTGAAGTTAAGAGGCATTAGTAGCAATGATAACCATTTTGGTGTTGATATAATCTAAATTCTTAAGCTGCAGCAATTTAATCTTAGTCACATACTACAACATCACCTGAAGATCAGTATTAAGTTTGCCAGCTCTCCTAATCAATCCTGCCATAAAACGCAAGATTAATATGTCAAGGGAAATTGCCGCTTGAACTCCTGGTCTTTGCACTTTAACAGCAACAACCTGTCCTGTTTTGCGGAGCCTAGCTTGATAAACCTATGCTTCAGAGACAGGAGTTCCAATTTTCAGGTAGTAAAATCTAAAACGAAAAAATCTAAAAAAAGATCCTGTTTTGCAGAGTTTTTGAGAGGAGTTGTATGTATTTTTTCATTTTAGATTTTTTGGGGAAACCTCATGGTCTTACCCACTAAATCTAAAATGAAAAAATACATACAAGTCCTCTCAAAAATTCTGCAATCATCAGCAAGACAAATACACCAAAATGGCCAGATATATGAACCTGTCCAAGGGATGCAGCAGCTACAGGCTCAGGTGAAATCTCTGAGAAAAGTTCAACCAAAGATAAACCAAGTTCTTGTTCTATCATATTGAAAGCAACTTCAGTGGAAAATGGACTTATTCGATCTTGCAGCAGTGAGAGTTCATCCAGATATGATGGTGGTATCAAATCCTAAAAGGAAAATTTCTTTGAATTTACCGTAAATTAAAATGGCAAAATCTTAATGGAAAATGAGCATAAAGATACATTTCAACCTAAGATACATTTCAACCTAACACAGTCAGGTATTCCCAGCCCTTGGATGGGCCAAAAACTGCACATGAACTCTAAAACACAATTGGGAAAGATTTGAAATTAATATTCAAATAATTGACAGAATGGAACACCTGCTTGAATCATATACCCAAATTAAAATCAAATTTAACAACAGATCAGGTAATCATATTATAAATATTTTCAGGTATTTTTGTTTAGGACATTTGATTCAAGATGGAGAAGGTTTGAAATACAAATAATGTTCCACTAACTTTCAATTCTTTTGTTCTTTTTTTTTTTCTTGTTCCCCCTCTTCTGGTGTGTCCTAAAGGAAAATTGACAATGTACGAGGAAAAAAAAAGTAGTGGCCTACTGGATGATGTTTATGTTTTATGTACTTTTAACAGGGATAAAAATGAAAAGGAAGCTTGAATGGTGCTTATGTTGTATGTACTTTTAAACAGAATAATGAGGATGGAAGAGAAAAACAAGCTTTATCACCAAGTAAATCATAGTTTCCCCATGAATGCCTTCACCTATACTCTTCTTCTAGGTGGCGCAGTTGGCATATATGATAAAAGGAAAGCCATAGAAGAAGGATCACAAAAGACCAGAAACAAACAAAAGAAGCATGAAGATCAGATTGAATAATGTGACAGAGAAATTACAACTTACAGCACGAGATGATATGGCCTGGGCAATTTTGACATATGCCTGCAAGAAAGTAGTATAAAACAGCAATTTACCAAATGAACCAATTATAGATAATAACCATTAATCAAATAAGATATTTTGGTGTGCGGACATGATAATTCAACAGAAATGTTAGAGGAAATTAAGAATGGGAATGACTAACTCAATCTGTTAGTCTCCCCATCTATATATATATATATACTGAGAAATAGAGATCAGTCAGTACAAGAAAGACAGGTCCAGCCCAATAACACATAATAACCTAATAGCGATTCTCTAATACTCCCCCTTAAGCTAAAGCATAGATATTAATCATGTTCAGCTTGTTACAAATATAATCTATTCTATTCTTGTTAAGTGCTTTGGTGAAGATGTCGTCAAGTTGTTCTCCAGTTCGCACATGTCTAGTGACAACAACCCCTTCCTGAATCTTTTCATGCACAAAATGGCAATCGGCCTCAATATGCTTTGTTCTTTCATGAAAAACAGGATTGGAGGTAATATTGAATGGCAGCTTGATTGTCACACCATAATTTTATAGGCATTGTACTCGTGAATCCAATCTCATTAAGAAGATGATATATCCACACCAATTCACGTGTAGCTTGACCCATGGCATGATATTCTGATTCGGCACTAGACCGAGCAACAACACTTTGCTTCTTACTTTTCCAAGAAACAAGGTTGCCACCAATAAGAACACAATAGCCAGAAGTGGATCCCCTATCAACAAGGGATCCAGCTCAATCAGCATCAGAGAACCCCTCCACTGTAATATGTCCATTATCTCTATACCAGACACCACGACCTGGAGCCCCTTTCAAATATCTCAATATATGAAGAACTGCCTCCCAACGGGTGGTTCAAGGGATGACATGAACTGATTAACCACACTGACAAAGAAGGCAATATCAGGACAAGTGACTATGAGGTAATTAAGCTTACCCACTAGTTTTTTGTACTTTTCAAGATCCAAAATAACATCTCCATCAACTGCTAAAAGTTTAACATTAGGAACAGTCGGATTTTATTCCTTTTTTAGGAATGTAAATATATCATATCAATCTGTAGTTATGATTGTAAATCTGTATTTATGACTGTAATTAGGGTAAATCCCTCAAAGGGATTCTAGCCTAGAATAGGCTGATTGACTTCCTAATTTAGTGCTTAGTATCCTGTATATATATCATACTACTGTCTCAATGAAAGTAAGAAAAATCAGTCAGAATATTCATTCTATTTTTTCACATGGTATCACGAGCTTTTGGTTTTTGATCCAGGAGAAAAGTCTCCACTGCCTTCATTGCGGCTGCAATTTCCTCAAGGCTGCCTTCATTGCGCCTTACTTTTGATTGCCTTCATTGCAGTATGCCGCCCACCGACCACCGCTGCCGACTGCCGACCACCGCCACCGTTGACCATCGTTGACCGACGTTGACCGCCACCGATTTCAGAATTGCAAATTTTCTGCTTTGTTGGGAGGGGTCAGAATCATCACCAATGGCAGATAAGGAGGAAAAACAGGCTGTAGATGTTCAAGGAGATGCTCAACAACAAGGAGAATTGCAGAACATCCATTCTGCATACAGATTGAATGGAAAAAATTATCTGAAATGGTCCCAGCTTGTTAGTACAATACTGAAAGGAAAGGGGAACATAAGTCATCTAACTAGTGCTGGACCTAGCAAGGACAGCCCTAAGTTTGTAGCGTGGGATGAAGAGGACTCTATGATCATGGCTTGGCTATGGAACACAATGATTCCAGAGATCAGTGACACTTGTATGTTCCTCAATACTGCTAAGGAGATATGGGATGCAGTGGAACAAACTTATTCCAAAGCCAAGGATGCAGCTCAGGTTTATGAAGTAAAGGTGAAGACAGTAGCCGCGAAGCAAGGGAACAAATCAATCACTGAATATGCAAATCACTTTAACTCTCTATGGATGGAACTGGAACATTATAGAGTGATCAAAACCAATTGCCCAGCTGATGTAGCTATTCTGAAGAAGTTTATTGAGCAGGACAGGGTCTATGATTTTTTGGTTGGTCTGAACCCTGAATATGATCAAGTCAGAATTCAGATTTTAGGGAAATCAGATCTCCCATGTCTCAATGAAGTGGTGGCTATGGTTCGAGGTGAAGAAAGCAGGAGGAGTTTGAAGTTGGATACCCCAGCCATTGAAAGTTTAGCATTGGTGGCTGAACATTCTAAACGCATTCCAACATATGCAGTAGAGAAGAATAAGGATGCATTGTGGTGCACCTATTGCAACAAGCCACGCCACGCCACACCCGGGAGAAGTGTTGGAGACTACATGGGAAGCCTACTGCTCGTGAATGGAGCAAAAAAGGGGAGACTACACTGAAGGGTGGACATGCTCAGGTTGCTATTGTTGAAAAAGGTGAAGGAAGCAAGACCGAATCTACCATTCTCAATCAGGAGGAGATAGACAGGGTGAGAGCCTTCCTTATGAGTCTAGAAAAACCACCAGGTACTTGTACTTTGGCATACTCCGGTAAGCTTCCATTTTCCTTTGGATTAAATGTCTCAAAAGCCCCTTCCCAAAATTTTTGGATACTAGATTCAGGTGCAACAGATCACATGACACCCTCCTCCAAACACTTTTTCACATACTCACCTTGTCCTAGCAATAAGAAAATTGCCACAGCCGATGGAACCCTTGTAACCGTAGCTGGTCTAGGAGACATCCACATTAATCCTTCAATAGCCCTGAACAATGTGCTCCATGTCCCAAAATTATCCACCAATCTTGTCTCTATACAAAAGCTTACAAAAGACTTGTCATGTAATGTAATTTTTTACAGCAATCATTGTGTATTTCAGGACAAAGTTTTGGGGACGATGATTGGACGTGCTAGGGAATGGAATGGCCTTTACTACCTGGAGGATACAGATGGAATTGCCAAGGACTGCCTGCATCAGTCATTCATGAAAGACTCCCTGCTATCCAACAAGGAGAAAGTTTTTCTTTATCATTATCGTCTAGGACATCCCGCTTTTAGGACCCTTAGGATTCTATTTCCTTCTTTATTTACCAATTTGGATGTTTAGAGTTTTCATTGTGAGGTGTGTGAAATGGCTAAGCATAAGTGTGTACCCTTTCCTATTAGTAATGAAAAGAGCACAATTCCCTTTTATCTTATTCATTCTGATCTATAGGGTCCCTCTGTCATTCCCACTGTGTCTGTTGCTCGATGGTTTGTCACCTTCATAGATGATTGTACACGAGTTACTTGGGTTTTCTTACTTAAACAGAAGTCTGAAGTATGCATTGTTTTTCAAAATTTTGTCTCTCTGGTAAAATATCAGTTTGGGGTGACTATCAAGAAACTTAGGTCTGATAATGCCAAAGATTACTTTAACCAGAACCTTACTTCATTTTGTCAAAGAAAAGGTATCATTCATGAGTCTTTTTGTGTCAAAACACCACAACAGAATGGGGTTGTAGAGCGGAAAAATGGGCACCTTCTAACACAAACCTGAGCACTATTGTATCAGAAAAATGTCCCAAAAACCTTATGGGGGGAAGCCACTCTTACCGCAACATACCTAATTAACAGACTACCCTCTAGAGTCTTAGGGTTCAAAAGTCCTATGGAAGTTGTCCTCCTTCTATCCAAATATTTCAACTACCAATAATCTGAAACCTAGGATATTTGGGTGTGTGTCCTTTGTTCATATCCATAGCCAAGATAGGAGGAAACTTGATCCTAGGGCTCTAAAATGTGTCTTTGTTGGGTATTCTTCCACTCAAAAAGGGTATAAGTGCTATCATCCTCCATCAAAAAGGTTCTTTGTGTCATGGGATGTTACTTTCAATGAGCAAGAAGCTTTTTTCTCTCATACTTATCTTCCGGGGGAGAATTTTAGGGAAGATAAGGAAAATTTTGAAAATTTTGAGTTCCCTAGCCTTTCTAGAACCCCTAACCTTACTGAATAGGAAGATAAACCAGCTGAATCAGATTCAACTCCACTCCAACCAGCAGCTGCATCCGAATCCGAGGAGGCTAACCAACTTGATATGAGATTTGGAAAAGGTTTGGTGTATACTAGAAGATCTAAGGCCATTCCAGAACCTACACGGCTCCAAGAGTCTCCTTTAAATGAGGTAATTATTTCTTATTCTCCAACTTTACATGATGACATTGAAAATAATGACTTGGACCTCCTAATTTCCCTTAGGAAAAGAACTAGAAAATGCACCAAACAACCATTATACCCACTCTCAAATTACCTATCATTTAAAAATTTCTCTCCAGCCCATAAAACCTTCCTTGTGAACCTAAACAGTACCTCTATACCCACTTCCCTATCTGAGGCTTTATCTAATGAAAAATGGAAACAAGCTATGAGTGAAGAAATGGAGGCATTGGAGAAGAATAGGACCTGGGAGTTAGTTACTCTACCAGTAGGAAAAAGGCCAGTAGGGTGCAAATGGGTGTATACAATAAAATACAAGGCTGATGGGTCAATTGAGAGATACAAAGCTAGGCCGATTGCCAAAGGGTTTACACAAACCTATGGGATTGATTATTCGGAGACTTTTGCCCCGGTTGCAAAGATGAATACAGTTCGGGTAATTTTGTCTCTTGCTGCTAATTACGGTTGGGAGTTACAACAATTGGATGTGAAAAATGCCTTCTTGCATGGAGACCTTGAAGAGGAAGTTTACATGGAATTACCTCCAAGATATGACAAGAATGTGGCTGCCAACACAATATGCTGGTTAAAAAAGGTCTTGTATAGGCTAAAACAATCACCTAGAGCTTGGTTTGGAAGGTTTACTAGAGTTATGACAACCTTGGGGTATAAACAGAGTCAAGGGGACCATACATTGTTCCTTAAACATTCTATTTGAGGGGGAGTAACAATGGTATTAGTGTATGTGGATGACATTATATTGACTGGAGATGATGAGAAGGAACAGCAAACTGTACGTCAGTGTTTGGCCAAGGAGTTTAAGATAAAAGCCTTGGGAAAACTCAAATATTTCCTAGGGATTGAAGTGGCACGTTCCAGACAAGGAATTTTTATTTCACAGTAGAAATATATCACTAATTTGCTCAAAGAAACAGGTAAAACAGCATGTAAGCCTGTTAGTACTCCTGTAGACCCAAGCATAAAACTCGATAGTACGGAAGAAGATGCTGCAGTAGACAAGGAGATGTATCAATGTTTGGTTGGTAGGCTTATTTATTTGTCTCACACCAGATCTGATATTGCTTATGGAGTAAGTTTAATTAGCCAATTCATGCACAGTCCAAAACAAGTTCACTTACAGGCTGCACATAGGATTTTACAGTACCTTAAAGGTACTCCAGGAAGGGGAATTTTGTTCAAGAGAAATGGGAATATAAATCTTGAAGTATATACTAATGCTGACTATGCAGGGTCAATTGTTGATAGGAGGTCTACTACCGGATATTGCACTTTCCTTGGTGGTAATCTTGTGACCAATTGCAAGGTATGGGACTTGAGTCCCACATCGGAAGTATGGGATTCCGGTGTGGGGTTTATATGGCCTTGGGCTCTCCAACTACAATGGCTAGCTTTTGTGGTGTGGTTCTCCTAAGGTTCGTATCAATTGGTATCAGAGCCTTCCACCATGTCTCTCAGCTGCAAATGAGCGGCGCGGGTGGTGACGCCGGCATTGCAGTGTTCGCCCGGGACTAGTCAGAGGGCTAGTGCATAGCCAGCCAAAGGGGCGCCGGGGCTGCGGAGCATGGTGGAATGTTAGGGTCCAATTGCAAGGTATGGGACTTGAATCCCACATCGGAAGTATGGGATTCCGGTGTGGGGTTAATATGGCCTTGGGCAACAAGCCCATTGTTAAGAAGGTTTATGTTAGAAGGGAGAGGCCCAATAAAGGGCCCACAAGGAACATAGCAGACTTACCTAACTCTGAATAGTCGATAAGTCTGTGGGGGGGGGGGGGAAACAGGGGGAATAAAAGGGAAAGAATCGGGAAGAGGGGGTATGGAAAGTTTTGAGTAAGAGATTTCAGGGGGAATTCTCTCGGGTATTGAGAGAGTTTTATCAATTCTATACTTTGAGTTATGATAGCTGAATGACTTGAGAATAACGTTCTCAGCCTCCTTTATTTAAAGAATGGTAAGTTACAACAATTGAATACAAAATCTCTTGATTTTAGGGATTGACTATTAACAACTATATCAATCAATATCTAACTATATCAAAACTATATCAGACTACATCAGAACGTAATCAAACAATATCAACACTCCCCCTCAAGCTGGTGCATAGATGTCATAAGCACCCAGCTTGTTACATATGTAAGTTATTCGTGAGCCCCGTAGAGACTTGGTGAAAATATCTGCAAGTTGATCATTAGAATTGACAAAGGAAGTACTAATCTCCTTTGAAAGAATCTTGTCTCGAATGAAATGACAATCGATCTCTATATGCTTCGTTCGTTCATGAAAGGATTAGAAGCAATGTGTAAGGCTGCTTGATTATCACAAATCAGTTGCATAGAACCCATTTTGCAAAACTTTAACTCTTGAAGTAGATGTTTTAACCATATAAGTTCACATGTTGTAAGAGCCATAGCCCTATATTCTCGTTTTGCACTTGATCTTGCAACAACACTCGCTTCTTACTCTTCCAAGAGATGAGATTACCTCAATAAAAACACAATACCTTGAAGTTGACCTCCTATCACTTGGAGATCTGCCTAAGCCATCTGATCTGTATAGGCAACAATGTCTGTGTTACCTCTGTTCTCATATATTAGCCCTTTTCCAGGAGATCCCTTAATATACCTTAAAATGCGAGTCACTGCATCCCAATGACTGTCACAAGGAGAGTTAAGAAATTGACTCACAACACTAACAGCAAAGGCTATATCTGGTCTGGTCATAGTGAGATAATTCAACTTTCCCACCAACCTTCGATATCTGCCTGGATCTGAATACGGCTCCCCCTATTTGGCATGAGCTTAACATTCGGATCCATAGGAGTATCCACCGGCTTACAATTTAGCATCCCAGTCTCTTCCAAAATATCAAGTGCATACTTCCTTTGACAAATGGAAATGCCTGTTTTTGATTGAGCAACCTCAATACCAAGGAAGTATCGCAACCTACCTAAATCTTTGGTTTGGAAATCTTTGAAATGAGATGTTGCTTTAGTCTAGTGATCCTTCATGATCATCACCTGTAATTACAATATCATCCACATAGACTACAAGATAAATGACTTTATTACACGGTGAATGTCTATAGAACACAGAGTGATCAACCTCACTACGAATCATGCCAAATTGCTGTATGACCTTACTAAACCTCCCAAACCAAGCTCGAGGTGACTGTTTCAACCCATACAATGACTTAGAAGTTGGCAAACAAGACCCGACTCCCCCCGAGCAATAAACCTGGTGGTTGCTCCATATAAATCTCCTCCTCCAACTCACCATGTAAAAAGCATTTTTAATATCCAAGGTGATATAAAGGCCAACAAGAGATAGTAGCCATGGATAAAAAGAGACGAATGAGATGTCATTTTAGCAACAGGAGAGAATGTATCACCATAGTCAAGACCATAAAACTGAGTATATCCTTTGGCCACAAGACGAGCCTTCAAGCGATCCACGGTCCCATCGGGACCAACTTTAACATAAAACCCAACGACAACCAATAGTAGACTTCCCTGGAGGAGAGGGAACAAGAGCCCAAGTGTGGTTAGATTCTAATGTTGTCATCTCATCAATCATAGCCTGTCGCCACTGGATGGGATAGTGCTTCTGAATCAGTTTAGGAATAGAAATGGACGACAAAGCAGATACAAAGGCATAATAGTTGGAAGATAAACGATGATAACTTAGAAAATTATAAATAGGATGAGGATTGCAAGAAGAACGATTACCTTTGCGAAGTGCAATGGGAAGGTCAGTGGTAGGCTCAGGTTGGATCGGAATCGACGGAGACGGAGGAGCAGGAGGGGAGTCACTGGTATCCACAACAGGTGCAGCTTCCGGAGTAGTAGGATGAGGACGACGATGATAAGTGAAACGAAATGGCTTCATGAGGTACTTAGGAGCAACAGGGGCAGCCTCTTGTATATGTGAGACAGGTGGACTTAAAACAAGAGAATTGAAGACAGGAATAGGCAAGACTTGAGAAACAGACTCCGACAAGACTGGTGAGGCAAAGAAAGGTGTATCCTCGAAAAAGGTAACATCTGCAGAGATATAAGAACGATTTGTTGATGGAGAATAACATCTGTACTCCTTTTGAACCCGAGAATAACCAAGAAAGATACACTTAATGGCGCGGGCAGCAAGTTTGTCGAGACTTGGAGCAACATTGTGGACAAAACAGGTGAAACCAAAAACATGAGGGGGAACAATATAAAGGGGTGCCTGAGGATATAGAATAGAGTGAGGAACCTGGTTATTGAGAACAGAAGAAGAAATCCGATTTATTAAATAACTTGCAGTGAGAACAGCATCACTCCAAAATTTCACAAGAACATTAGAATGTAACATGAGAGTACGAGCTGTTTCAACGATATGGCGATGTTTGCGCTCAGCCACACCATTTTGTTGAGGTGTGTGAGGACAACTCGATTGATGAACTATACCGTGCGATGCCATGAAAGAATTAAAAGGGGCAGAAAAATATTCTTTGGCATTATCACTGCGTAAGATATGAATAGTTTATCCAAATTGATTATATATTTCAGCACAAAAATTTTGAAAAATAGTGAATAACTCAGAACGTTCTTTCATTAAAAATAACCAGGTACAACGAGAGAAATCATCGATGAAAGTAACAAAATATCTATATCCTAAGAAAGAAGAAGTACGACTAGGACCCCAAACATCAGAATGAACAAGACTAAAAGGAGACTCAGCACGACCTGTAACCTTGCTTGGAAAGGATGCCCGAACATGTTTTCCAAGCTGACATGCCTCACACTCCAAAGCTGGTAAATTAGAGAGATGAGGGACCATTTTCTTTAATTTATTCAAACTCGGATGACCAAAACGACGATGAAGAAGACTAGGCGACTCTGTGGCAGCACATATGGTGGAGGATGGAGGTTGTAAGTAGTAGAGACCGCGTGACTCAGATCCTGCTCCAATCGTCTTCCTCGTACTCCGGTCCTGGATAGAAAACGAAGCAGAAGTGAAGGTTATGGAACAATTGAGAGATCTAGTAAGTTGACTGATAGAAATTAAATTAAAAGGACATCCAGGTACAAATAAGACTGAATTTAAAGACAGAGAGGGAAGAGGTGAAGCATGACCAATACCAGTGGCTTGAGTTTTTGAGCCATTAGCAAGGGTGATGTGATGTCGTGTTTTAGTAGAGGATAAAGTAGAAAAGAGAGAAGAGTTACCAGCAATATGATCAGAAGCACCAAAATCCAAAATCTAAGAACCAACAGGAGATGAATGAGAGAAACAAACTGTAAAATTACCAGAATGCGCTATAGTTGCTGAAGATGAGGCTTGTTGGGCTGCCTTAAGCTGAAGGTACTCCTTATATTCATCAATTGAAAATTTGTTCGGATTGTGACCTGTCTGAGTATCATACACAACCTCGACTTTCTGATCAGCAGACTGTGTCACATTAGCTGGCTTTTCTGGGAAACCATGAAGAGAATAACACTTGTCTTGGGTATGACCCACGCGCTTGCAATAAGAGCACTGAGGACGATCACCTCTACCACGACCACTTCTTCCACCACGCCCACGGCCTCGTCCTCCATGGTTTGCCGAATTAGAGACAAAGGCCGAGGACTCGAAGCTATCTGGGAGCCAATCTCAAATGTCTCCACTGGTGACGGAACTCGCATGAAGATCGATCAATGAGCTCCTCCACCGTGGGGATGCTAGAATTAGTTAGAGCTTGATTAGGACAGATTCAAAGTCCATATGTAAACCGTGAAGAACAAAACCATATACATATTATCAAGTTTTGCTAGTACCTTCGTAAGATCATCACCGGTTATAATGCGTTTAATGTCATCAATGACAGACTGTGCCTTGTTCAGATAAGAGGAAAGATCATGATCTGTCATCTGAAGAGTGACCAAATTGTGGACAGAAGCATAGAGACGTTGTAGATCATTGGAATAGACATTTTGAGCTTTCTTCCATATTTCATAACAAGTTTTGTATGGGCGAAAGTGTACCATCAACTTCGGATCAATAGACTGCCATAAAAGAGAGACCAACTGATAATCGGCCCTTTTCCATTCATCACGAATCTTCTTATCAATCTCTGCTTCCTTCTTGGGGAGATGTTCATAAAGTCCTTGACCTAAAAACCAAACTTCAACTGCATTATACCAATCCATAAAATTCTTACCATTGAGTTTTTCCGATGTGATCATGGGACTTCCAGAGAAGGCAAAAGAGATGAGACCCTTCCCTGTAGACCCAGAACCAGCACCAGAATTGACGTAAGAACCTTTGGAAGAGCCGGTGGTTGTGTCGGACATGGTGAGAAGGAGAAAAATGAAAGTACTTGAAACTGGACTTTGAGAGTCAAAAACAGGCCAGAGGACGCCGGCGAGCACGACGTAGAAGACGCGCGGACGAAACGGCGCCTGGAAGGCGGCGCGTGGAGCTCACGCGCTCGGAGACCCGCCGAAGGTGGTGGCGCGTGACGGCGCGTGAAGCGGAGAACGGAGGTGGGTCTTCTCGGAAACGGATCGCCGGCGCTTTCTGAGGTGTCCGGTCACCTTACTTTGGTGATCGGAGACGATGGCCGGTGACGGTCGCCGGAGACAGTGGCCGGAGACGATCGCCGGAGAGCGGTTCTTGACCGGATCGAACCCTAGCTTTGATACCAAGTTATGATAGCTGAATGGCTTAAGAATAACGTTCTCAGCCTCCTCTATTTAAAGAATGGTAAGTTACAACAATTGAATACAAAATCCCTTGATTTTAGGGATTGACTATTAACAACTATATCAATCAATATCTAACTATATCAAAACTATATCAGACTATATCAGAACGTAATCAAACAATATCAACACTTTGTATGTCCTGTATTGGGTGATTTACCCTAATTCATTCAATAAAAGAGATATTTCAGTAATTGGTTCCATCAAACTGGTATCAAAGCTCCGATCTTGGAGCGGAGAGTGGGTTTCTTGGGGAAGTTGAGAGGGGAATGGTGAGTACCAGAATGGAGGCACGAACAGAGACATTGGAGAAGAGAATCGAAGACATGGCGGAGTGGAGGCTGATGAGCGATGCTTGCTTGCGAGGGGTGGAGAACAGTCTCCAGGAGCTGCTGCGGAAAATGGATGTGATCTTGCAAGCCAATGGTGGCGAGCGAACAGAAAACCCGAGCGAGGCAGAAGGGGAGAACAATCTTGGGAGAAATCACGATGATCGCAGCACCTGGGATGACGAGAAGTGGAGAAAGCTTGAGCTGCCGTTGTTTGAAGGAGAGGATAACGGGAGAATGCCTGCAATTGGATTCACTGGCGGAGAGGTTCTTTGAAGTCGGGGGTTCCGGGAGGATGAGAAATTGAAGGTGGCATCCATGGCTTTGGAGGGACCAGCACTCTCGTGGTTTCAATGGTGGGAAAGTAACATGGGAGAAGTATCTTGGTCCATCTTTAGAGGGGCTGTCATAAGAAGGTTTCATCCATCTTCATCACAGAATCCTTACGAAATCTTGATGGGGCGGAAGCAAGAAGGGTCAGTCAAGGAATTCAGGCGGTAGTTTGAGTTCTATGCAAGACCTATAAGGGTGTCGGAACAGGATTTCTTGAGAGGGATCTTCCTCAATGGCCTAAAAGAAGGGGTTCGCAGGGAGTTAAGGATTCATGATGGAAAGAGTCTAGTTGATATGATGGATCTTGCCCAAAGAATAGATGAAAAGAATGAAGTTTTCATTCAAGAAGTCAAGGGTGGCAATGTAAAGAATGGTTCTTGGGCAGCAGGAACTTCTTTCGCAAGAAAAGGACCCTATTACAGTGGCGTAAGTAGGGAGAATGTGAATTGGAGAGGGGGTAACACGCTCGGTAACAATACGGGCATAGGAGGAAAGATAAGCAATGTAGGAGGTAATACCGTGGCTGACTCAGTGGTTTGCAGCACAACACCACCTGCAAACGGGAATAGAACACAACAGTCCGCAATGGCTAATAGGAGAGGGAGGAGTTTCAGAGAACTCCCAGAAGCTGAATACAATGACTGAATGAGGAAAGGGCTCTGCTTCCGCTGTGATGAGAAATTCACGCCAGGACATGTTTGCAAAAATAAACAACTCAGAATCTTATGGGTGGAAGATGATAGTGAGAATGGGGGTGAAGAAGAGGAAAATGTGGGAGAGGAGGAGAAACCCATCCTATTGGGTTACAATAGCTTGCTGGGATTGACAACAAGAAGGTCATTCAAATTATGGGGAAGGGTGTTAGGGAGGGAAGCCATGGTATTAATTGACTGTGGGGCGTCACACAGCTTCATTGCTCAAGGGTTGGTAGAACAGTTGGGTCTAGAAGTGACAGTCACACAACCTTTTTGGGTGGAGGTAGGGGACGGGCACAAGGTCAGAAGTTCAGGGTGTTGCAAATCTTTGGAATTACAGCTGCAAGATCTGGAAGTGCAGCATGATTTTTACGTTTTTGAGCTTAAGGGGCCAGCCTTGGTGTTGGGACTAGACTGGTTAGCCAGATTGGGGAAAATCACAGCTAACTTCAAGGAACTAACGTTGCAAAATAAAGAAAGGGGGCCACAGCCATCTTATTAAGGGAGACCCTTCCTTGTGCAAGTCAGTTGTATCACTTAAATCAGTAATGAGATCTTTACAAGAAGAAGAAGAAGGTTTTCTTATAGAATTGCGGGTGCTAATAGAGGGCGAACAACTTCGAGAAGAAAAGATCCCTGAAGGCATTCAGGCTGTACTGCAGGAATTTGATACTGTTTTCAATTCTCTAGAAGGGTTACCACCTGTTAGGAGATTGGATCACGCCATCAACTTGAAGGTGGGTGCTAAAATTCCTAATATACGTCCTTACAGGTATCCTCAATACTAGAAAAATGAGATTGAGAAGTTAGTACAGGAGATGTTAGAAGATGGAATTATTAGACCTAGCACCAGTCCTTATGCTAGTCCTATCATTTTAGTGAAAAAAAAAAATGGGAGTTGGCGTTTTTGTGTTGATTATAGAGCGTTGAATAAGGTCACCATACAAGATAAATTTCCAATCCCCATTTTTTGACGAATTGTTAGATGAATTGGCATGGGCAACTATCTTCTCTAAACTGGATTTGAAATCCGGGTATCATCAAATTCGTATGAAGGAGAGGGATATTGAGAAAACTGCATTTAGGACGCATGAGGGGCATTATGAGTTCATGGTGATGCCTTTCGGCCTCACAAATGCACCCTCCACGTTTCAGGCCCTCATGAATGAGGTTTTGAGACCGTATTTGAGAAAATTTGTTCTGGTATTCTTTGACGACATTCTGATATATAGTAGGGATGAAACAGCCCATGTTGATCATTTGAGACAAGTTTTTCAACTGTTAATAGAGAATAAATTGGTAGCCAACCGGAAAAAATGTACGTTTGGCAGCAATAGTGTCGAATATTTGGGACACGTAGTCTCCTCACAAGGGGTTGCAGCTGATCCAAAGAAGGTAGAGATAATGCTAAAGTGGCCTGCACCTAAGGATATCAAGGGCCTGAGAGGGTTTTTGGGTCTGACGGGTTACTATCGGCGATTTGTAAAAGGATATGGCCAGATTGCTAAGCCCCTTACTGAGTTGTTGAAAAAGGATGGGTTCCAATGGTCTACAGCAGCCCAAACAGCTTTTGACACACTGAAAAATGCCATGGCTGATCTTCCAGTGTTGGCAGTACCTAATTTTAGAGCACCTTTCGTTGTGGAGACTGACGCATCTAGCCGGGGGTATTGGGGTCTGCATCTTGATTCGCAAGGCCGCCCTGTGGCTTTTATCAATCAAGCTCTATCCACTAAGGGGCAGCAGAAGTCGGTTTATGAGAGAGAACTCATGGTCATTGTTTTCGCTGTTCAGAAATGGAGACACTATCTTCTGGGGAGGCACTTCATCATTCGCACAGATCAAAAGTCCTTGAAGTTCCTGACAGAACAGAGAATGTTAGGGGAGGATCAGTTTAAATGGGTCTCCAAACTCATGAGTTTCGACTTTGAGATCCAGTACAAACCAGGTAGATAAAACGCGGTGGCGGATGCGTTATCTAGACGAATGATGTACTCAGCATTCTCAGTTTCAGTTTCAGAAAAATGGGAGGAATTGGGGGAAGAAATAATGAAGGATGCAAAACTGAGTAAAATCATCCAAGACTTAGTGGTACAACCCCAAGCTCACCCGAGTTACTCTATGTATCAAGGAAGACTGTACTATAAGGAAAGGTTGGTTCTTACCAAAGGGTTTGCTAAGATCCCTACTGTACTTCATGATTTTCATGCCTCAGCTTGGGGGGGTCACTCCGGGTTCTTGAGAACTTATAAGAGACTAGCTGCGGTTTTCCATTGGGAGGGGATGAAACACGATATCATCAAATTCATCGCAGCTTGCGACATCTGCCAACGGAGTAAGGTTGAATCTCTGTCACCTGCTGGTTTAATACAGCCGTTACCCATTCCCACTCAAGTTTGGGAAGACGTCTCCATGGATTTCATCACGAGGCTTCCCAAGGCTAAGGGCAAGGATACTGTACTGGTTGTGGTGGATCGCCTTACCAAGTTTGCGCACTTCATGGCTTTGGCGCATCCTTTTACAGCCAAGGAGGTAAGCCAGTTATTCATCTCACAAGTTGTTCGCTTACATGGTTTTCCCTCTACCATTGTATCGGACAGAGATAAAATCTTCCTTAGCAATTTCTAGACTGAGCTCTTTAAACAAGTAGGGACTCAACTGAAATTTAGTTCCGCTTACCATCCTCAAACAGATGGGCAAACGGAAGTAGTGAATAGATGCTTGGAAACTTACCTTCGCTGTTTTATTGGAGAGAAACCTAGTAGCTGGGTAGATTGGCTGTGTTGGGCTGAATATTGGTATAATACAAATTATAATCGCTCTACTTGCATGACCCCCTTTAGAGCTTTATATGGGAGAGACCCCCAGATACTGTTTAAAGCTGCTGCATATCCTCTCGAGTTGAGGAAGTATCTCGGTTGGCCCAGACGAGAGATGTTATTTTGCAGGTGAATTGCACCATAATTTGAATAAAGCCCAAGCAGCAAATGAAGCAGCAAGCGGATAAAAAAAGAAGAGATTTGGAGTTCAACGTGGGAGATTGGGTCTACTTAAAGGCCAGACCCTATAGAATGCATTCCATTGCAAAGAGGAGGTGTGAGAAGCTTAGCCCGCATTATTATGGCCCTTTTCAAGTCGTAGCTCGCATCGGACAAGTGGCATACAAGCTCCAGTTACCAGAATATGCCCAAAATTCACCCAGTTTTCCACATCAGTAGGCTGAAGAAGGGTTTACTAGCTTCTCAAACACCTCAATCAATTCCACGGGAGCTGTCTGAAGATTGGGAATTAAAGGTGTACCCAATCTGCAGTGATAAATCTTCGCTACAACAATGTGGGGAAGCTGAGTTGCTCATACACTGGGAGGGCACTCCTTGTTGCGATGATTCTTGGGAAACGATATCAACCTTGCACGGAAGCAACGCTTTCCGGACTTTCACCTTGAGGACAAGTTGAAACTTTTGGGGGGAGTATTGATGGCAACAAGCCCATTGTTAAGAAGGTTTATGTTAGAAGGGAGAGGCCCAATAAAGGGCCCACAAGGAACATAACAGACTTAACTAACTCTAAATAGTCAATTAAGTCTGTTGGGGGGGGGGGAACAGGGGAATAAAAGGGAAAGAATCAGGAAGAAGGGGTATGGAAAGTTTTGGGTAAGAGATTTCAGGGGGAATTCTATCGGGTATTGAGAGAGTTTTATCAATTCTATACTTTGTATGTCCTGTATTGGGTGATTTACCCGAATTCATTCAATAAAAGAGATATTTCAGTAATTGGTTCCATCAGACGTGGAGAAGTAAAAAACAGAGTGTGGTGGCACGTTCTAGTGCTGAGGCAGAATTTCGTGCTATGGCACAAGGCATATGTGAGCTCCTTTGGCTTAAAATTATTTTAGAAGATCTGAAGATTAAGTGGGAAGAACCTATGAGGCTTTATTATGACAATAAATCAGCAATCAGCATAGCACACAATCCAGTTCAACATGATCGAACTAAGCATATTGAAATAGACAGACATTTCATCAAGGAGAAGCTAGATAGTGGCCTAATATGTACTCCGTATGTACCTACACAAGGGCAACTTGCGGATATTCTCACTAAAGGATTAGGCAAGCAAAGCATTTGAAGGATTTGTATCCAAGTGAGAATGGCAAATACCTATTCACCTGACTTGAGGGGAGTGTGGGATTTTATTCCTTTTTAGGAATGTAAATATATCATATCAATCTGTAGTTATGATTGTAAATCTGTATTTATGACTGTAATTAGGGTAAATCCCTCAAAGGGATTCTAGCCTAGAATAGGCTGATTGACTTCCTAATTTAGTGCTTAGTATCCTATATATATATCATACAACTGTCTCAATGAAAATAAGAAAAATCAGTCAGAATATTCATTCTGTTTTTCCAAAAGAACCATAGGGGTTTCAATAGGTTTAGCTCCAAGTAAACCTACTTCTTTGAGCAAACTAAGAACATACTTTCTCTGGCTCAAAAAAATGCCCTTCTTACTATTCATCACCTCAATACCCAAGAAGTACTTCAATGCACCCAAATCCTTGGTCTAAAACTATATATAAAGAAATCCTTGAGTTTTCTAATTCCAACTTCATGACTCTCAGTAATAATTATGTCATCCATATAAACTACTAGAAAGATACAGCCATCCTGAGAACGTTGGAAGAAGGCTGAGTGGTAAAATTGCCTCTTTGAAGTCCAAATTGTAAGACAACCTGGCTAAATCGTTCAAACCAAGCCCTTGGGGCTTGTTTAAGGCCATACAATGATTTCTTTAATCTACACACCTTACCTTGGTTGCTCCATATACACCTCTTCTTGCAAGTCACCATGGAGAAAGACATTTTTGACATCCAATTGATGCAAATGCCAATGATGGCTAGCTGCAAGAGAAATAAATAACCGAACAGAAGCAAGCTTAGCAACTGGAGAAAATGTGTCAGACTAATCAACACCATAAACCTGAGCATAACCATTAGCAACTAGATAGGCTTTTAAGCGAGCCACAGAACCATCAGGGTTGACCTTGATAGTGTAAACTCATTTACAACCAATCGCCTGTTTACCAACAAGTAGAGAAACCAAATCCCAAGTGTTATTAGGTTCGAGGCCATGCATCTAATCTAACATAGCCATACACCATCCCTCATGAGACAAGGCCTCAGTGACAGTGGTAGGAATAGTGAGAGAGTCAATAGCAGCTACAAAGGACTTAGTAGAGCTAGATAAACCATCATAAGAGACAAAAGAAGAAATAGGATAGGTACAACTACGCTTACCTTTCCGAAGAGCAAACGGGAGATCAAGGCTAGACTCAAAAGTAGCAAGATTTAAGGAGGAAGAAGGGACCGTAGGAGGCGGTGAATCTTGAGGCCTTGGAGCATAGTATCAATCACAATTGATTGCTTGTTTCTCCAAACATAGTGGTTGGGAAAAGGGGAAACAAGAAGGGGACAAGGCCAAGAAGACATAAGAATTGTAGAATCTGCAAAAGTAGATGAACCAGATGAAGAAGAAGAAGGTATAGGAAAGTAATATACCAAGAAGTCATCATCCTCACTTGTGGTAAACGGAGGGGATAACTCTGAAGAGAAAGGAGTAGTCTCAAAGAATGTCACATATGCAGAGACAAGATAGTGACACAAGTCAGGAGAATAACATTTGTAACCCTTTTGACTGCGAGAGTAACCTAGGAAGATACACTTGAGAGAATGAGGACCCAACTTAGAAACTTGAGGATGAACATCCTAGAATAAACAAGTACAACCAAAAGTTTTGGGAGGAAGAGCAAATAAGGACTGAGAAGGGAAGAGAAGAGAATAAGTAATTTGACCATCTACGACAAAAGAGGGGAGGCAATTAATTAAGTAACAGGCTGTAGAAACAGTGTCGGCCCAAAAAGATTTGGAGACTTTCATTTGAAACAAAAGAGCACAAGCAACTTCAAGTAAGTGGTAGTCCTTTCTTTCAACCATCTCATTTTGCTGAGGGGTGATAACACAAGATGTTTCAAGAATGATACCACGTGTTGTCATGAATAAATCAAAAGAGGCAGAAATATATTCTTTAGCATTATCACTTCTAAGAATGCGGATAGTAACATTAAATTGGGTTTGAACTTTAGCACAGAAAGCACGAAATACATTAAATTAGTCAAAGTGATTTTTCATAAAATACAACCAAGTAACACGAGAGTAATCATCAACAAAAGTAACAAAATAGCGAAAACCAAACTTAGACTCAATGGGATAAGGCCCCCAAATGTTAGAGTGAACAAGCACAAAAAGGATGCAACTCGTTTATTGACTCTAGGGGGATAAGATCCTCGATGGTGTTTGGCAAACTGACAAGACTCACAGTTCAAAACAAAAGAGGACTCTAACGTAGGACACAACCTTTTCAAAATTTTCAAGTGTGGATGTCCAAGATGACAATGAAGCCGAAACGGAGAAATAAAGTGGAACAAGCAATCGACTGTGGCTCTTGTGCTTCTGACTCCAAAACATATAACCCATTAGATTCACAACCCCTAGCAATCACTTGGTTCGTCCTAAGATCCTAAAACAAGCAATATTTAGGAAAAAAAGTGAACACTACAATTCATAGTATTTGTGATTTTTCTAACAGACAAAAGATTACAAGGAAAGTTAGGTAGACATAAGACAGAGTGTAAAGGAAGGGAAGACGAAGGATTGGCGGTGCCAGCTCCTACTGCTAGAGCAGAAGAACTATTAGCAAGAGTTACACTAGCTAAAAGAGACGAAGACTGAAATGAAGAGAGAATACCTGTATTACCAGTCATGTGGTCTGTGGCACCTAAATCAATGACCCAGGTGCAAGAGGAAGAAGTAAGTCGTGGGACTACTTGACTGAACAAAGGTAGTAGTAGATGAAGAGTGAATAACTTGTGAAGCCTGGAATCGAGTGTAGGCATCAACTTCAACATTAGACATGGTAATAGTTTTGAAGCCCTATGTCAGAGGAGTAGATATGGGTGTGGGTAAAAGACCTTCTTGGGTGACTACATGAGCACAACACTGGCCTTGATACTGTGTAGGTTTCCTATAAAACTTGTCATCAGTAATTTGAACCAAAGCTGAAACTGCCTGAGGCATCACCATAGGCTTCGTATAGATCTCAAACACATCAGAACTAGTTGAACCCCAATTGGAATGACCATTCGCCATCTCAAACAAGTCTCGTAATACTGTTAGATAATGTTAGGATTATTACTTATTACGTTATTAGTCTTATGTTAGTAGACTTGGGCTTGTACTAGTATTACTAGTACTTGACCTAACTATTAGTATAAATAAGCACATTATGTTAGTGTTTTATATCACATTATCATATCAATAACATTATCAGTTTATAGTCGTCTTTCCCTCTTTTCTTTTTCCCTAAACCCTAATCCTATAATTTTTCAACATGGCATTAAAGCGGTACCATCCACCATGACCTGTGTGTCTACATTTTCGCTAAAATGAGTTCTATGGAACTCTGTGTCTAAACCTCTTTTATTTTTCCCTAACCTTATTCTTTTTAAGTGTTTTATGTGTTTAAAAAAAAAAATAAAATAAAATAAACTAGGAGAAAGAAAAAAAAAAGAAACTTGTAGGTCACATTTTGGCTTCTTCGAGGCTGCTTTTTAATTTTCAGGCAACCTTGGGCGATTTCCAATGAAACTCAGGCCGAACGGCGGTGGGAGGCCGAACTGCAGTGGGAAGCTGAACGGCAATGGGAGGACAACTAGCGGTAGCTGGGTCGGGTCGAGGTGCAGAGGTGGTTGGTTCATGCATTTTAGGTCTAGTTTGATACGCGTCTGTGGTACGCACTTTCTGTTGCTGCTGTTTGGTTTTCCAAGCGCCCCAAGGGTGGTCGCCTATGGTTTGCAGTCGGACGGTGCCGGTGAGACGACCGGCGAGGCTAGTGGTAAGAGTGGCGGTTGGCGGTGGTACTAGGTCCGCATTTTGGTAGTGCCAGTTCGTGCTTCAGTTTGTGCACACCTGTTCCAGGACCTGTTTGTGGCTGGGCATGTACATTTCTAGTACAAACAAGGCTGGCCAACAACCAGAAGTGGTCGCCGATGACCGAAGCTCCGACAACATCTCCGATGTGGTGGTTAGGTGTGCTTTTAGCACTGTTTGGGGTCTTTTCCTTTGAGCCCGATGTTGTCTTTGACTCTGTGAGTTGGGTTGCAGCCGAAAAAGTGTTATTTGGGGTTTTCCAACAAGTTCGTGTTTTCTCGCCTCTTTGATTGCTATGGTACTCAGTTGGTGGTGACACTGGCAAGTGAGGTTCCCTCTCCGGCGAGACTTCCAGCGATGTTTTCAGGTTTTATTTCTGGGTTGAAGTTTGATAATGATGATTGATTGGGTGTTTGTTCATGGCTGAGTGATTTACTTTCCGACATAGGTCAAGTTATCAGTGGTCTAAGTTCCAGTGAGATATCCGGGGAGATGTGTTTCATGCATGACGGTGTGGTTTTGGATTGTTTCATTCTCTCTTTCGTCGAGTGGTTTGACAACCTCTCCGGTTAGGGGGAGATTTGGCTTCTGATTTTGTGGTTTATCTTGTGATTTGTGAGTTTGGACTTTGGTTTGTTGCTATGATGGAGGCTTGTTGGCCGAGTTATGGTTATGTCGATTTGATATCTTTGAAGTAGGCAAGTTGAAGTTGTTGTTCTATCTTGTGTTTCTATGTTCTTCTTGGGGATTTTCTTGGTGCACCTGGAGCTTGGAGGAAAGGGCTACCCGATTGGAGGCAAAAAACAACCAACGTGGTGGAGCCGCCCTAGAGATGTTAGAGGAAAGGGATGCTCGTTAGATGGAGCCGCTAGGAGGAAAGGGCTATCAGAAAGGTTTGCCTTAGATTCTCACTAGCAATGATGTTGCAGGTTTGGGACCAAGAGTTTCCCAGTTTCTCTTCTTCTTCCTTGTTGGAAGCTTGGATGGTTCAACATCTTCTCTTCTTCCTTATGTCGTATTTGAATGGTTCAACGTCATTGTGCTGAGTTTCTCTTCTCGCTGTTATTTATGTTAATGGCTTTGCTACTTGTAACAAGCTAAAGCTTAGTAAGCTTTAGCTTCCTTCTTAGACGCTTGGATGGTTCAACATCTTCTCTTCTTCTTTATGCCGTATTTGAATGGTTCAATGTCATTGTGTCAAGTTTCTCTTCACGCTATTATTTATGTTTATGGCTTTGCTACTTGAGAGGGGGAGTGTTAAAGAATGTTAGGATTATTACTTATTACGTTATTAGTCTTATGTTAGTGGGCTTGGACTTGTACTAGTATTACTAGTACTTGACCAAACTATTACTATAAATAAAGGTGTTATATTAGTGTTTTATATCACATTATCAGTTTATAGCCGTCTTTCCCTTTTTTCCTTTTCCCAAAACCCTAATCCTGTAATTTTTCAATAAATACCAACCCAACAAAGAGTCAAGGCCTTCACCTTCAAAACTCCAAAACACAGCAACTGAACCCTACCGAAACCAACAAACGACAACAAAGAATGCTAGAAATCACAAAATTGCACCTCCCTAGCTTCAATCCAGCTCTCAAAACTCAAGAACTTTACTGGGCTTCAAAGGAAACACCAAAATCACACTAAACAGCACATGGGTTTCGAAGAAAACATCAAAATCATACCAAAAACGCACCAACCAGCAGCTAGACTTCGAAGAAAACACCAGAACAGCACAAAAATCAAACCAAACAGCAGCTGGCCGGCCAAAAAGGCATCAATCTCGGACAACCCCTGTGCCCACAACCTCCACACTCCAGGTCGCACCACTCTGGCCGGCGGCGATACCCCTGGTCATCAGAAAACGTGCGCACGGCACACTAGGCTGCTCTTCATCACATCAGGTGTGAGAAATCACATCCATACCACCTCGACACGGCCAAAAATGCCCTCAGCAGTGGACGAAACACTTTTTGGAGCCCAGAAATGGGTAGATCGGCTGATTCTAATTCAGAAAAGCTGGTTCTTTTTTTTCGGGTTTTTTTCTTAGGGGGGGAAGGGGCAGAGGAAGCTGGTGTTCTAGGATTTCTCTAACCTAGCTTATGATACCATGTTAGAGGAAATTAAATTGACAATAGAGATCAGTCAGTACAAGAAAGACAAGTCCAGCCCAAAAACACATAATAACCTAATAGCTATTCTCTAACAAGAAACAACTAAGGAACTAAATTATCATACATGCAATCCAGTATCTATAATGTCCTTACTAATAAAAACTCTTTTCATTGTCAAGATCCCCAGCAAACCTACCTAGTGTAGGGAAAATAATTCATACTAAAGGCAACGGGGCAGGAGATGGAGATGCACTTATGCGGATTCCCTGGCATATCTAATAAGACTGTTCAGGAGTGGTAATAGATAACTCTAGGGTAGAAAAAAATTCAAATGTATCAGGTTTAATTAAACACTGTCCAAATTCATCAGAAGACTTCCCAATTTAGAGAACCAATATCTAGGAAATTGAAACATTGATTCATTCTCTCCCCAGCTGCTCAACAAACTAGAAAGAAAATAGAATAAATATAGTTCCCATAAGAAAAAAAAAAGAAGATAAAACTAGGGACAACAAAGAGAACAAGAAAAAAGAGAAACTTTGTTTCTGAAAATCTCACCCCCATTTTTAAGTGGATACATTAAACTTACCTTAAATGTATAACTCAAATCAACTGTTGTTCAGACTGGATGGAAACCCATATTACCCACAAAAAAAAAAGAACAGAAACAAACTGGCAACAAATTCAAAACAGCAGTCACAAAATTTACCAATCTACTCTGTCAGTCACACCATAAATATATTACAGACTGCAATATGACATATCTGAGAATAACATCATCCACACTTTATCATTACCCAATCCAAAAACGAAAAAGCACCAAGTTGTGTGACAAACGGGATAAAAAAAATTTTCAAGACTTTCACAGAATAAACCAACATGACATACCGGTCCAAGTTCCACCAATATCTTCCTTAGCTCTGCAGCTCTAACCTGCATAACGAAACAATAGAGCAAACAAAAAAAAAATTTCTTTTTATCATTCCAAATTGATAATCAAAAGTCCCAAAATTCTCTATTCTAATATTGAGAAATCACTTCGTTTATAAGTTTCAAAAACTATCCACACGAACAATGATAGATCATTTCCTTCAAAAGCTTCAAAACTCTCTATTCAAATAAAAAGAACTCATTGATCTAATAAAAATCGTTTCCTTCAAAAGTTTCAAAATTCTCTAATCTAATAATAAAAAGTAACCATTTCCTCCAATAGAGGAAATCAATTACTTCAAAAGTTCAAAATTTCTATATTCTAATAAAAAGAAATCATTTCGCTCAAAAATCGCAAAATTCTCTTATTGAAAAATCCCTTCCTTTATAAGTTTCAAAAACTCACCACGCTAACAATGAGCAATCATTTCCTTCAAAAGCTTCAAAATTCTCTATTCTAATAATAAGAAAACATTTCCTCTAATAGAGAAAATCACTTCCCTCAAAAGTTTCAAAATTTCTCTAATCCAATAAGAAATCATTTCGTTCAAAATTTTCAAAATTCTCTAATAAAAATCCTCCAATTGAGCAAATCACTTCCTTCAAAAGTTTCAAAATTCTCCATTCTAATAAAAAGAAATAATTTGCTCCAATAGAGGAAATCATTTCCTTCAGAAGTTTCAAAATTTCACTATTCTAATAAAAATAAATCATTTCCTTCAAAATATTTAAAACTCTCTATCCAAATTATAAAAAAAAAAAAAAAAGAATCATTTTCTCCAATAGAAGAAACCATCTCCTACAAAAGTTTCAGAATTATCTATTCTAACAACAAGTCCCTTCAACAATTTCAGAATAAACTCTCTACTCAAACAACAACAAGACCATTTCCTCCAAATACAAAATCCCCAAACCTGAATTCACCAAAAAAATTAACCAAAAAAATGTTTGGATTATAAGTAATGAAGGGAAGGGAAAGGTAATGAGGGGAAGGAAAATAACTTCCTTTATTTAAGAATTTTAAAATACATGGAAAGTGGAAAGAACACACGAAGAATCATTTTTCTTTTCTTTTCCTCAAAGGCTCAACTTTTGTTCCCCTCAAAATTGAGATAGAATGGGAGAACTAAAAATTTTTTAGGTTAAAAATAAATACTTGACATTTTTATCCCTCATCTTATTTATCAAATTCTCATAGACTATATGTTGATGATACTGCTATGTTGGTTTTGGGTTGTTGCGTCTTCATTCCTTGTTCACTTCGTGGAGAAAGGTGAGTTGTCGAACACCTCGCATATTCATTCTAGTCATACAACCCTCATGAATTTCATATCTTTCATATTTGTTGTTCATCTTAAATTGTCAAACTATTGTTTATTTGTTCAATTGCAAAACCATTCCAAAACTGAGGTTGATTTTTCTCAATTGCCAAATATATGTGACAAATAACAAAAAGAGCTATTAAAAGAACTATTTGGAAGGTTAAAAATTATAACTCCCACACAAGGTTAATGAAATTCTATTTCATTCTCTTATTAATCTCCCAAATAAAAAAAAAATAACTATGTTTCATTCTGTCCGTACTCTTTCCGATTCATCCTCACTTATTTTTTTCGGTTCCTTTAATAAAAAAACATACTAGACAGTATAAGAAAGAAAATTCTGAAACCTGAAACATGTCATCGGAACGTTCCAAGAGAGCGTCGACGTATCGGAGACCGAACCACTTGCCGAAAGCGACTCCGGTCTGAAGCAAGCGGCGAACCACCACCAACGGCTTCCTGTAATAGATCGCAGCGATCTTCGATATACTGTATTCCGCCAGAGAGTCAACCTCCGTGGCGCTCAGCTCGAACAGGTAGCCGGACTTCGCCGTGAACGCGTCGCCGTCGCCGGAGGAGGAGGCGCATCTGACGGAGCGGCGCGAAAAAGAACGGTTTCGAGGTTGAAATTGAAAATGAAGACGAAGAGAGGAGTTAGACTGATTTGGGAATAGAGAAGGAAAAGAGGAGAGAGAAAGCATGGGAAGGAGTAGCATTTGTAATTTGTAGTAATTAGAATTCAGAAAGTGTGTTTTCAATGTTGTTGGGGGTTGGAATTTGAAGGGGATGATGAAGGTTGGAGAGTGGAACGGAACTTTGCTGGAGCACTTTTATTACTCGTTACTCTACTACCATAGAAGCGGTTGTACTTGTTGTTTAACCGTTTTGGTTGGCTTCCTTGGTGGCCTCTAGATTTTGTCGTGGGGAATGGAATGGAAGGAGGGCTGTTAGTTAACGTCTCTCTTTGTGGCCCTTGTGTTATCGTATCATTATCATTTTATCCATACACCAAACGATTATAAAATATTCTAAAGAACCCACAAAGAAAAGGAACCTACACCACAATCACACGGGTTCATACTTCAGTGACGACTCTTATTGCATACCATATAATTCTCCTATTCTCACGATTAGATATAAATCAGTAGATGATTCAAATAAATTGAATTTATAGGTATATTTCAAGATCCCATAAAAAATAATTAATTAATTAATAAAATATTCTAAAAAAATTATGTGAGATGAAATATGTACGACAAATATCTTCATTAACTGAAAATGTCATATATTCTTCACACAATCATTTGAAATCACCAATATCTTATATTGAACTGGCAAAAAGAATATTTTGATTTTTTAACTTTATTTTTTTAAAAAGAATTAGTCTGTTAACCTTTTTTTTAAAATTAATTTAGTCTCTTAACTTAAAAATCATTAAATAATGTAGCTCTCATTAGTGACATTATAACCGCAACTAACAAAATCATACTACATGGTGCAAACAGTAATGATGTGGTTCTTATGTGACCATTAAAAAACCAAAATGAAAATAGAAAATAAGTTTAGGAATTAAAGTATCATCTTTTTACTTTTTTTTTTTTTTTTTTGCTTTCCTCCTTCCCCTAATGGATTTCAATGATTAGGGCTTTTATCAATGTTGCTTTCCCTCCCTCCCTCAACAAAAATTTAAAGGCTTAACTTTGTTTTAGCATAGTACCCATTTATGCAATGGTTATGGAAATAGGGCTAATGGATTCATGGTCAGGTGGCTTGGTCATATGGATGTAAGGCATGTTGACAAGGGATGCGACACTTGAGTTACTGGCAGTGCATCTTGGTTGCATTTTGTTGTGGTAGGGAAGCAAGGGTACATGGTGCATTTTGTGGTGTGACAATGTTGGAGAACTAGTCGTAATTGAAAAAGCGAGGGTTGAGGGTTGCGATGATTATGACGGTTCATGGTGAGGTTTGCAATGTAGGGAATATATTATGTAGCTCGATGGTGGTTGTTTGGGGTGCGAGATTTATGTTTGTAGAGGTGCAAGGAAGGGCAGGGGCTAAGGTAGTGGCCATTTGGGTTGCTGGCTATTTTGTTTGGGTGAGGAGAAAATAGGGGTTGAATGTTTAGATCTCCGATGCTGGTGATTTTTAGCTTAATTGTGGCTTGTGTGATGTATTTGCTACTATGTGATATCAGTGTCTTTGCTATTTATGGAGGATTTTGGGTGCTAAATGATGTGTGTTTGGGGTTTTGATGCTGATTTCTTAAGAATTTAATTGGGAATGTGTGTGTTGATTTATGGATGAATGGATTTTTTTAATTAAAAAACACAGATGTCAATGCTATTTACTCCATTTCAATATTGCCATTGTGTCAATAAGATGTAATTATGAATATTAGGAATATAAAAATCCATTCATTTGATTAAATAAAGGTACAACATATCACTTAAGTATGTACAAAAGATCGAGGTGGTTTTGTTTATTCATCTGAATTCATTCACAACGACTTGCACATCATATTTCCAAGGCAAGACTTTGGTATCCTTGTAGGAAAAAGGGGTCGGCACTTGAATGGTAGGATTCCTGTCGAGAGGGGCTTATGGAGACACCCCTTTAGTATAATGATTCGTTAATGGCCTTAGTATACCTGGAGCTTGCTCTATGAGTGGTTGCGTTGCATAGGTATTGGTGGCTTCTTGGACTGGTGGAGGTGTAATTTCTTTGACCATGTATATATCACCATTATCATACTGATTGTCTATTTGTACTATGTGACTGTCCATTAAACTCTAAAGGACCTGCTTAAATTCATCATATTCTTCAATAGAGTGCCCTACTTTCCTGTGGATATTACACATCATTTCATCATCATGGACCCTTTTGACCTAACAATCTTAAGCAGAAACTCAGAATCCAGACTCCGTTCTCCGTCCTTCATGTACTTATCCAATTCATTTGTCTGAATTCCTATCAATTTGGACAATTTCCATTTTGGCATCTTCTTAAGGTCGTGTGAGTATACTTTGTCCTTAAGCATATTATCTTTATTGAGAAGCCTAGCATACTCCTCAATTGTTGGTACGAGGTCGAATTGTTGAAAAGTAAAGCACCGATATGAGGGGTCCCAAAAGCGAAGCATCACTTTCAACATTAGGGTATTGGGGGTGATGAACATAGGAGCTGCAATATCTTCATACTTGTCATTGAACTCTTCTTGTCTTCCCATACTATACCACACATTATGTAGCCTTCTTATGTTATTTTGCTCAAAGTTGTGGCTTCCCATTAGGGGTGGTAAAGGAGCATCCCCGTGGTGCAAGTTGTTTCCTTTCTTTGCTTGAACCCTTGTAGATTCTTCCCGAACAACCTATATACTCTCTGCAACCTCGAATATTAGAGGTACTTTTCCCTTATCCATGTTCAAGGTTTACCAATATCTTTACAAGATTGGACCATGTAAGTAAATGCAAAACAAATGAAAACAACAAAAAGAGAGTTAGTGTCTATAAATTATTAACGACATTTATTTAAAGGAGTGAGACAAGAATAAAAGACAATCAAAATTCCTTCATGTGTTATAGGAACAGGATTGCCTATACTCGGTACCTATCCTAAAGGATGGGTTCTATGGACCATGGTAGCTTTAAGATTATTTTAGCAAGTGATAGCTTTGGTTCTAGATCCCTATCAAACAAAAGGTCCCCAAATTGCCATTACTGTCGCCAACACTTTGGCTAGCAATAGTCGTTAATCCTCACCCATGATAGGTTACAAGCAGAAAGAGATCAATTTGAGTGAGGGGCTTTCATGTGCTTGTTCAAAGACTAATAGTCTCTCAAAGCAACACTACTCCGCCCTCTATCTATGTCTACAAGGTACTAAGATCGGGTATAGAGCTTGTGTGTGCAAGTGTATATGAAGGAACATGCAAGCAAATTTATTCACAACGCATAAGTACAATGCATGTAATGCAAACAAAATGTACAACAATATGAAGCAGATAAACAAACGAAACAAAATGGACTAACATAATCAAAGAGCATATAACATGAGATTAAAACAAGGCTTAACCCTTCAATCTCCCCAGTGGAGTCCACCAGCTGTCGCAATCATCTCGGAGGGCGCTGCAAAATTAAGAAGAAGAGACTTTGGGGTGTTAGGAGTCGCCACTAATTGCTTTATCCATTTAAATGAAATGGTGCAATTGGACACCTAAAAGATGGTCTACGTTTTAGAGTTCAAGGTTTGAGGGTTGATTACTGATAGGGAAGGTATTAGCACTCTATGCCATCCGTTCTAAAAATGGTTACCTATTTAATCTAGTGTTATTTGCAAGATTAATTAATTTAGTCCTTTATTATTAAAATAAAAATAATTGTTTTTATTTTTATTGACATGTCTCATTTGTCAGCATGTTATCTAAGATGATAAATGACTAAGACATGGAATGAATGACTTAAATAGCCATTATTTTGGAATAAATTCTAGGCCTACAACATATTATATGAAAGTAGTGAATTGAAAGTGTGTTAATTTCGCAAGAAAAAGGATTTTCAAAATATTTTTTTGATGGGATATTTTGAATAAAATGATTTAAAATGAATTTTGCAAAGAACAATTTTATTTTTGAAAGTGACAAAAAAGATTTTCGAATTTACCACAATCATAATGTTAAGACTATGTGAAATTGTTCGCTTTTATTTGAGGATTTTTATTTTTACAAAAACAATTTTATTTTGGTTTATAAAAATGTTGTATTTTTAGTTTATGAAAATATTTTAGTTTTAATGTGTAAATTAAACCTCACCAGCACTCATGACAAAATCTAATATGAAGGACTCAAGAGTATTAAGAAGAATGTATTTGATCGATACTCTAATCCTCTCCCAATTTTTTCGTCATCGGCTAATTTTAAATTGTTTGATTTATACATTAATGCAAAAATGAATGAGTTAAATTAAAACACAAGTTCAAATGTATAATGATATTATTACAAGGAGTAATATGGAACAAAATTATTTTTATTGGAGATTATTATAACCTTGTCGGCACTCTTGGCAAAACCATAAAAAATTTTCTCACCTCAAGAAAGTCAAGATATCGCCACTATCGCGACTAATCTTAATTATTCTATCGTCAGAATCGTATCTCATATTTAGAGTTTATTTTATGCAAACATGGATGACGACAGCGGGAACATAATAAACATATCAAATCCAAATCATCAATGGAAAATAAACTAAATCTAAAAGGAAAGCAAAACATTAGAAACCACTATTCTTTTTCATTTTTTTATATGGAATTTTCCTCTTTAAATTATTAACTTCCCTAATTTACTTATTTGTTATATTCTTCTATTTACTTTCATTACCTTTTGGTATTTTTTTTTTAATTTTATCATTTTTTTAATTTTCATTTTTTTCATTTTTTATCCCTCTTCCCCCCCCCCCCTTTTATTTTTTGCTATACTTAACAAAACACTCTAAAATTATCTAACCAAATAACAAGTTTAACCAACTTAAAAAGAAAGACACTAAACATGAAGCTAAAATGATGCCTAATGACTCAAGCCTAAACAAGTTTTTAAAAAAAAAAACATAGTGTAAAAAGAAATGGGCTCAAACCATTTCACTCGAGCCCAAATGAAAGAGGAATGGTCCAAAATTGCAACAGTCATATTGAAAATAAATAAAAATAAATAAATAAAAGGATTTGAAGCTGAAACATAAGAGAGAAGAGGAAAAAAATAACAGAGAAGAGAATGGAAGGGGTTCACAACCCATAGCGGCAGGATGAGGGTGGTGACATGTTAAATTTTTTTAATCCACTATATCTAAAAATGTAGACTTAAAATGATAGGATTTGAAATTATTAAATTGGAAATTTGAAAACCAAGGGAATGTGTAAGTTAATTTAATGTGCGTGTTAATTTGATTGTAGCTTAGCGAAAGTATTACTTTTTCCTTATTTAGAATATGCATGTCTTTCTTGATTTTGTCTTAGCTAAGTTCCTTTTTCTAATTTTGGTGGTGTTGAGAATGGATAGACATCCAACACCAAGGCCTTTTAGTTATGCAATTAGTCACCTGAGTCAGCATGCTTTTGAAGGAGGTTGAAGGAGAGCTCAACTATATGTTCCTACTGGGAAATGGCTTATTGGGGAGCTTCGGTTTCATCAGTCTCTTCATGCTCTATCTAAACAAAAAGGTATGTCATTCATTTTCATTCTTCAATAAAAATTAATCTTTTAATCATTTAGTCACTAATGCAATGAAGTGTGTGCCTCCTAAATCCTAATACACATGTTTTTTTCTAATACATATAAAGTATCAATCAAGAGAATGAGGATGGAATTCTCAATCTTCAAATTTACTTCCATTTGCTATGAAGTATACATATAATCTTAAAATTGTCTTTCTTTATATGCCATTAGCTACAAGAAAATCATTTGTGACCCTATTAATAGAATGAGTTTAAACATTGAAATTTATCCTTTTTTCTTTGTCAGCTTCATGGCTTAAACTAAACCAGGTTATCCTATTGGTAAGATTGTTGAAGTATGATAATGTCTATACCTCCTATTTTCTATGTTCAATATGATCTACTTACTGACATATTTCATTCATTCTTCTTATGAATAGAACAAAATATTATATGGCAGCATGAAACTTGCATAATGTTATTTGGTGTTTTTCAGACCATGTTATCTATATATTTAGAATGTTTTATGTTTTCACATAAATTGTTTCCTAAATCAATAATGCATGTAAGGTGTTTGATTGTATCAATGATAGAATTATATCTTTGCTTTATTCATCTTTAATCCTTATTCCTCTGATTTATCCTTTAGGTCACAATAATATTAGGATTTTATGACAAATGTCCTGTTTCAGAATTCTTATAGGTTGGCATGGCGTGGATTGCTTTCTAATGGACACACTATAAACCATGTATACAACTCTCCAAGAGCAGGCTGACATTCCTGCCAAAATTAAATTTGCTACCTGAAAAGGGAGCAACACTTTCTTTTGTTTATCGAGGAATGTTTCAAGACTCTGGAAACCAAGACTTACTACAAGTAATAATCATTTTCATTTGTGGAAGAGTTTCACATTTGTTTACCAAGACAAATTGAACATTCTAGAATATGAGTATTGAATTATGCTTGGGGGAAGATGTGTTGGTAAACATTGCTAACTTAAAACGTTTGACTCCCAATTAATTCATTAAACAACAATATATTCTTTGTAGGGGTAAATGCTTCACAAGGACAATTTGCAAAGATAATCAAATGGGGTGAAATAATGAAATCAGCTCCAAGATATATAAACAGATTCTCTCAATTTTATTCATTAAATTGTTTTTTTACTGAATTTTATTCATTGAATTCGAATCAAATGAAAAAAAAAAGGAGAATTTAGTAAAAATATTTATATACATACTAGAAAGTTGTAAAAGTTATATTGTACTCAAGAAATATATATTAGGCCACAGAGAGAGAGAAAAATTCATAGGTGCATTTGAAGTATGCATTCTTTTATTTTCTATCTCCTTGCTATTATCTATAATAGTAAGAATGAAAACTTTGACATAAAAATATATTAATATTTATATTACACGGAAATGAAAACTTTATATAAAAATATGATAAAATTTATATTTGTCGGAGCAAAAACTTTACAATATAAAGTGTACTTGCACAAATTTTTAAAAATTTTATTTTTCTTTAAAATTTATTTATCTTACAAATTTTTATATATAATCACTACCCTTCTATCGTTTTTAAATATAAACGTTATTTTAATTCCTGTTAAGATTTTTTTAATATATATATATATTGCATTGTTAAAAATTTTACATGAGACCTAATAAAATTAATTTAAATATAAATTATTATTACAAAATTGCATTAATTAATAATTTTTAAAAATAACTATTTTATTATGATATATAAATTGTTTTTTAATATTTTAATATGTATATTACATTAGAAAAACTTTACATGAAAGCATATTATATTCACATCACGGGAAAAATTAAAGGATAAAGTTTTAGTATTTTATATAAATTTTAACCATGAATTTTTTATAAGATGATACACTAAAATGACTATTAATAAAAATATTTTACATTATGGATAGATTTGGTATAGCCTTGAGAAGGGAATGAAAATTTAAGAGATGATTATTTGTTTTTATAATAGTATAAGATCTTATTTTTTGAATATATACACATATTTTGTTATTATTATCTATTCTTTTTTAGTGTATTAAATAGTGGTCTTATTAATGCTTATATCCTTTATATAGGGTCTGTTAAATGATTAATTTTTAATATACTTATTATTTTTTATTTTCAAATCACTTTTTTATTTTGTTTTATATTGATGCCTAGAACTAATGGAAATATCTTTTACCTAAACCTTTGAAAATATTGCTTATTCTATGTTAAAATAAATAATTAGTCCTTATAGTCTCACCTAACTTTGATTTTTTTTTTATCGGTCCATATAGTTTAACTTATTTACATTTTGCCTATTAAAGACTGATATCTTAATAATTGGAAACTATAACAACAAATTCTACATGAAAAATAGAAAGCAATGCCCTACTTAGTAGAAATTATAAAAACTAAAATTTGAATGAGTGTAAAACATAAGACTTGATACCTTAACTGTAGAAACTAAAATATAAATAAGTGATCTAACAAAAAAAAGTACAAATGAAGAAAAATATAGAAACTTATATTAAAAAAACCTATAAAATCCAAATCAATTGAAATTATATAACTAAGGTATAAAATACTAGTTCTTCTTAAATTTTATTAGCCTAGTAAATGGTGACAACCACAATAGCCCGTTTATTATGCTAATGAAAAAAATTCATGAAATCTTATTAAGTGTTCTCGCCTTGGTTGGATCAACATGTTTGGCTCTCTAAATTATTGAAAATTGTAGTCTAATACTATTTATTATGATTTGTAAGTTATATCTATGAGATTTTGATTTTGTGCAAATTGATATTTTTCTTGTCATTTGAGTGATGTAATTATATGAAGTGAACATTTCATGATGTGTTTCTAGGGAAACATGACTTAGGGAAACTTATGTATGAAGTTGAGAATAATTATTTGGACTGTAACTTCATCACTATTTTGGAGAATTATTAATGGATATGAGTGTTTGCCACCACAGTGATTCATTCATGAATTTTATGGAGCTACCTATTTATTTATTTTGGGGCAATTATGTTGCTTAAAAAGCCTACAGCACCACTTTGGTCCCTAAAAGATCAGATGCCTTTCGTTTTAGTCCATGAAAGACGAAAACCCTTCACTTGGTCCCCAAAACATTAATTTGTCCGTCTGTTTGGTCCAATCATTAACTCCCATCAGTCATACTTAACAAACATGGTGAGTTGGTACATTAACTGCCCATTTGTCACTTTTGTTGCATGACGTGGCCCATATGAAATTCATAGGTGGTGCCATGTCGTCAAATTCACAAAATCCCTAAATACCTAACCCGAACACTCTCCTTCATTCTCCCTTTCTTCTTGTTTTCTTCTCTTTCCTTTCCTTCTCCATTGCTATTTGCAAAGCTCATCATTGTTCATCGATCGTGGAATATTGATAGGTGGTGGATTGAATGGACTCTCTGAAATCCTAAGCTCCACAGAGGCGGATTGGAGTGGTAATGCAGGATACATGGACAATGGACCATATCACACAACTTACCAACAAAGGCTTTGCAAATGTGTGTTTGAAGCTATGTGTCTGACCTCTAAAACATAAAAAAATCCTGGTAGAAGATTTTGGCGTTGCCCATTGTATGAGGTAATAATGTGGATTGGTTTTGTACTATGCAACAAAACGTTCTACAGGGTAGTATAATGATGCACTACATTGGTGTTATGTTGATGTAGAATAAGAAGTTGAAGTGTGGATACTTCGCTTGGGTTGATCATGAGCATAAGCATTATGCAGCAGCAAGAACTAACAATGACAGGGGTTTGACTATTCATTCTAAACTGATCAAGATCATTGCAAACCTAGAAAATAAAGTTAGGATGATTAAATTGTGTGCAATTGGCCTTATTATTTTATGGGTGTTTAGTATTGCAGTGTTATGTATTTTTAAGTAGATTATGGTTGTAATGTAATTGGTTGGAATGGAAATATGGTTAAAGTGTTTTATGTAGTTTTGGCAGTGGGTTGGCATTTTGTATGGTGACTGAATTAAACCTCCAATGTAATGGCCATGTTTTTTAATGAAAAATTATGATGATTTGGTATATTTGTATTTGTAATGATTATGATAGATGGTTATAATTATGCATTATAGTTAAATGTCACAAAAGAATAAATAAGGCAGAAGTGCACAAGACATATATTATAAATTTGACTGAACTTCATTGAACAATTGATGATGTCATTGGTGTTACACAAGGTTTATTGCGGACACAAAGTCCTAACATGACAAACCAAAACTATCAAACTTTGACCTACCCTAAATCTTTAACTAATTCATTCATTCTGACCTACTATGGACAACATACAACCATTCCCAAAATACATATCCAAAAGTAAGATACATTGTCCCCAAAATACACCAATGAACACAAATACCATTTAACCCATCTAATATAATAATATTTCAAAAAAGGCCTATTAACTATGATACTAGCATTTAACTCATCTAATATAACAATGTTTCAAAAAAAGATTATTAACTATGACACTAGTTGTGGCTTGGTCCAGGTGCTCTCGTTAAGCCTAGTGTGGGCATAAACTTCATGAATCTCTCTACAGTGCCCCTGCTTGCAGCATGCATGGTTTCTTCATTAGCTTTGGGTACAACATCTGCAATTGGAGACCTAGGAGGTTGTGGATTGGTTGCAGGCATTGGAAGCCTAGTTGCAAGAGTTGGAGGCCTAATTGCTTAACATATGAGTGGTTGGGATTAAAGCCTAATAGTTGGAGGCCTTAGTGGCTGAAAAGCAACAGTAATTGGACCAGCAACATATACAATCAGGCTAGTAGTAGCACTTGGGCCAGCAACAGTTGTTGTAGTAGAAACAAGAGCAATAACAATTATTGCAGTAAGAGTAACTACAACATTATCATCATTGGGACCCTGCACAAACAAAACATAAGAATATCAATTCTTATTCAACATGAAAATATGAAGTCATATGTTTGAGAATTTGAGAACCTGAACAACAGATGAGCCAGTAGCATTAGGAAATGGGTGTGATTGTGCCAGGTCCATATCAGCTGGCCCTCCATCAACATTGGTACCCTCTATACCTACAACAACCTCATTCCCTTTCTTCTTCCAAATCTTTTTATTTGAGTTGTCAGGATGTGGGCAACCGCTGCTGTTGTGGCCTAATTCACCACAATTTCCACATTGTAGATCATCATAACCTCTCCTTAGTTTGTTAGGGTTAACATGTATCTCCTTCCCATTTTTTCTTATTTGTTTCTTTGGTCTTCCACCACGCCTTTTTATAGGTGGTGGAACTAGCCCTACTTGATCTATCACCTCTTAATATTGTTGACTTCTCAAAAGTAGGATGTAACGCTCATAGGTAGCCTTAATGCTTGTCATTCTCATAGATGGATGTATATAGTCCTCAGCTTTTTGGTTTTTGTATGCTATACATGCAATTGCATGCATACATAGTACTCCAGACTGCTGCCAGAACCTACACCTGAATGTTTAAGCATGCAAGTTAATATCACCTTTCTGTTGCCATTTATGCACCTTAAATCTGTTACCATATGGATCACTTGACCAGTGTGGTGTCCACCAATTACTCTTTACTCTTTTCTTCTTTAGCCTTCTTTGTTGCATTGGTGCTATGGGACCACGATAACTAGCCAAATGTTTCTTATTGGCAATCATTGTCCTCATAATATAGCATCCAACCTCCTTAACCATAGTGAGTATGGGCTTCCCTCTATACTTCACTATCTTCAAATTGGAAACCTCACAATTATTGTTGCATAAGGTGTCCACCTTAGGCCATTTACTAATGTGTGCCTTGGTCCATGAAGTTGGTGGCCACTTATTGAGGTATGCCAAAGCTTTCTCGTTCAAAGTCTTCATCCTATGGATTGCAACTTCAAACTCAAGTGAGGTCATAGCTTTTGCACATTCCCATAAAAGGTCTCTCAATTTCTTGTCCTTCCACCTCTTTGTGAAATTTCTCCACATGTATATCACAAAAAACCTACGCTCTGCCCCAGGCATTACCTCTTGAAGTGTTAGTATAAGACCTTGATAACACATAAAACTAGTCATATTTGGTCCCTATAACAAGTGAAATAATGCAAATAAATCCCTAAACGTGAGGCTTATACCTTTTATTAGTCAGAAACAAAGTTCTATCCATGTTCCCTAAATCACCAAAGTGTTCATGCAAGATGGTGAGAAACCAATACCAAGTGTCTTTACCTGCATATGCAATCATAGTTAGGTGATTGCTTGCATCTGAACCTACTACACTCAACAATTGGCCTCCATAGTGCCCTTTTAGAAAACAACCATCCAGATTAATCATTGGTCTATAACCTGCCTTGAATATTCTCTTGCATCCTTCATGACAAATGTAAAAGGGTGATTGTAAAATATTAAGCGAAGAATATGTCTTTACTTTCCTTTCCTTTCTTCAGGTAAATACTTATTTTATTATAGGCAACATCAATTCTTAAAATTAATTTCAAGAGCCAATTTAACTATTTTAAGTGCAAGATATGCTAATTAAAAGCCTAGAATCATGAAGGCATTTACAATATACCTAAAATATTTTTGAGCATTGGTGTTTCCATTGATGTTTCCTCTTTATTCACGACCTTTTGTCCCTACAACTCCATCTTGATTTGCGATACTATCACCGCATCATCCATATCCTTCACGACTGTTATCCTTCACATCATCATATATATCTATATCTATATCATTCACTGCATCCCCTAATAATTTAAAATTTATATTTGTTAAAAATTAAAAATCACAAAATTTCTGTCATCGTGCACTACACTCTTTCTCTCTCCCTCTCTCTCTACAATCTTAGTCCAAACCAAGTAGTGCAGCAAGTCAAAGCCTTTTGAAATTCACCCATTTCTTCATTCTCCTCTCTTTTACTCTTTCCCTCTCCAAAATCAAAGCAAGATGATCCATCAGGTAGTAGTGACCTATTCATGCATGCCATCCACCGAGCGTGGCTGTGGGATCCTCATCTCTGGCCATCTCAAATCCAACTCCATCATATCCATTAACGCTAGATTTGTCGTCATCATGAACCTCCAAAACCCCCTTCAAGTTTCCATCTACGAGGACCACGCCTACCCTACCACCGTGGCGTGATTTTCCCTCAACAGTGAGTGGTTCACCTCTGCTGACGTGATCTCTAGTGTTAAAATCCTTTCTTCTGAAAAAATGGGTTGTTGATTATGATCTAAAAGAAATTTCAAGACAATCTCTTTGGCGTTTGACTCTTACAGTGCTACTTCACAGAATTGGCTTAATTCTCAATGGGAACCATATTCAGTTCAACGAGTTATTGATTTTGATCAAGTTAGGTAAAGAATATGAATATTGAAATAAATGGGTTACTAGTCATTAATAAGAGCCATTGATCATTTTAACTCTAAAATCAATGGTAATCCTTCTAGGAGCATCCATGCTCCACCATGCTTTAGGAGCATTTAAAATGTTTCTTAGAATCACATTGTAAACTTACATATCAACCATCCTTTTAATGAGACCCCTGAGTGACAAAGGCTTTTACAATATTCCAAGTTGAGGTTGAAGTATAGATACTCCAAGTTGAGGCTGGAGTATGGATACTCCAAGTAAGTCATGGACCATTACAGGTTTGGGTTGGTTTTATCTTAGTCCCTCAAAATTTCTATTATTATGTTTAAGATTTACAATTCTGTCCCATCCTCCCTCCCTAGCACACCTTAATGTCCAACATCAACTTCGTTGGAAACTCGACCTAAAGTAGCCATCTAACCCAACATCTCCCAAAATCAGTCATGCTCTATCACTGATGGCTACACTGCGATGTCATTCCTGAACACAGCACCATGCTCTACCTCACCAAACCAAGCCCCTTTTTACTCTGCCTCCATAACAATGTCGTTCCTTGCTATCAGTTGAGGAGTTGAGGATGAAGTATCCATCGCCAGAGTCTATAGTGGTGTGGTGGCTTTTGCATGTGGAAGAAGACCTAGACATGTTGTTGGAGTTTCTTGACCATCCGTTGTTGCTCAAGAAAGCAAAACACAACAATAGCCTCCTAATCCCACTTCCACCCCTATCAGCCATCAAGTTGAAAAAAATGCAGATTCGTACCACATAATTTCTTCATTGTTGAGAACGGGACAATTTTTGTGGCTGCAAGTTTTATGCTTTCTTCATTTGTTTTTTATGATTGTAGAAGTGGGTTCAATCTTGGAAACCAAGCAGAGAAAATTTATTGCTATTGAACCACCAATCAGCCAATTTTGTTAGTTTCTTCTCATTTTTCTTCGATTTACCCATATTGACATTAAGAATCATTTTGCAAATTTAAAAATTAGTGGGTACCATGGTTGTAATTACCAATGCATGAGCAAGGTGTCATAAAAGTAACAAGTTATTAATATCAACCATTAATTTATTTTTTGACAAAATCAATGATGAGATTGATTTTAAGTATCTATACTCCAACCAAAAGTTGGAACATTGAAAATGCTGAGGGATCCCTAATGGGACATTTTTACCAACTGCCATTAGTAGAAAAAATATTTATCAAATTGTCATACTTTTAAAACTATATACTAAATTGTTACACTTTTTGCTTACGTGGATTATTTTATTATTTATAATTATGCTAACACGTATGACGTTATTACGTGAAAAACGCCAGCAAAGATGACGCTATCCACGTAATAGTGTCATCGTTGCTGGTGTTTTTCATGTAATAACGTCATACGTGTTAGCGTTATCCAAGCAATAACGTCTAACGCATTAGCGCTATTACGTACGCCACTATTTTTTGGTGTAGTGTGGAATGTGATTAAAAATAAATATCATAAACAGTTGCCAAGTTCCACCAAAAATACAAAAACCTTGCAACCAGTTGTAGTAAGTAAGGGTCGATCCACAGAGAACTAATTCAATTAACACTATCAATCTAATTCCTAAATTAAACTCTGATGAAAAATAAATAGTAAAATTAAAAGGGAGGTTTTGTTAATTAAAACTAATAAAAGAAATTAAACTTAAACCAAAGCAATAAATACAAATTAAATTATCAAGTTAAAGATATTGGTTAAGAGATGGAATCCACCACTAGATTTATATGATTATGCCAACTTACATACCCTTTATACCAACATGATCAATTATGTTCTTATGTGATTGTGAGATAAATCTCATGTCTTCCTTAAGTTTCGCTTAATTCAGTAACCGCTCAAATCAAACCCTAACCATTAATTATTTGTAAAGCAACCGCTCTTACACATACTTAATGATTGCATTAAAAATTAGAAAACCAATCACACTAAGGTCTAATCACACACCGGAATTAAATTGCTTAGATCATATATTTCACTAGTCATACCACCGCAACCGCGTATAGCAATCCTAGTTTTACCACTCTCGAAGATTGGCAAGAATATAAAGACCTTTACATTGATTTAAGAACAGAAACATATGAATAAAAACATAATTGTATTGATATAAATAAGTATGCAAGATTCACATAATCAAAACTAGAGTTTCATATTCCCTTAACCAATCAAGAAGTTTAGTCACACATGGCAAATTCAAAATCACAAGAAAAATTAAAGAAAAACATTGTTCAGAACAAAAGAAGAAAAGAAAAACTAAAGATCAAACTAGTTTCCAAAGCTTAAGGGTGATTGATCTTTGATCGCTCGAATCCGAGTCTCCAATCCTCAATCGAATCCTTCCCCTTCTTAGTCTTTTTGTTTCTCTCAGTTTCCTTGACGGCTCTCTCTGTCCAGCTCTCCTTTAGGGACTCTAAGCAACCCTATTTATAGGTTTAGGAACCTAATTTAGCATTAAAACACGAAATTAAACTTCTGGGCCGATGACACGGGCCGTGTCATATTACACGGCCCAACCCGTGTCTGATTCTGATGACAGATTTCTAATTATTCCAAAGTCAGATAAGAACACGGCCCACCCCGTGTCATTTGACACGGGCCGTGTTCTCGGTCAAGGCTTGAAATTGACTCTTCCTCGTGAAGTCAGAGAAGTACACGGCCTACCCCGTGTACTTTGACACGGGCCGTGTTATCCAAAATCTTCTAGTCTTCAAAGTCAGAAGAGTACACGGCCTACCCCGTGTACTTTGACACGGGCCGTGTTGATCACTTTCTTCAAATCCAACCTTAATTCTTCATGAATGCTTGTCTTCCTTTACTTCTAAGGGTTGATACTGATTCCCTTAAGTATTTTAACTCTCTTCTCAATGTTTCAATACCAGTGGACTCCATCACTCAAAAATATCCTGAAAATCACAATATATTTATGAGTGTTTATAACCACATTTAAGCATAGTTTCACAATAAACATCCAAAGATAACTCTAAATCAGAACTTAGCTACATGTCAACAATTAAGCACATATAGAATCCAATTAGATCAAACAATGAACATTTAAGAGCTGAAATTATTAATAGATCATTATGTCTACAAGGTACTAAGCTCGGGTATAGAGCTTGTGTGTGCAAGTGTATATGAAGGAACATGCAAGCAAATTTATTCACAACGCATAAGTACAATGCATGTAATCCAAACAAAATGCACAACAATATGAAGCAGATAAACAAACGAAACAAAATGGACTAACATAATCAAAGAGCATATAACATGAGATTAAAACAAGGCTTAACCCTTCAATCTCCCCAGTGGAGTCCACCAGCTGTCGCAATCATCCCGGAGGGCGCTGCAAAATTAAAAAGAAGAGACTTTGGGGTGTTAGGAGTCGTCATCAATTACTTTATCCATTTAAATGAAATGGTGCAATTGGATACCTAAAAGATGATCTACGTTTTAGAGTCCAAGGTTTGGGGGTTGATTATGGATAAGAAAGGTATTAGCACTCTACGCCATCCGTTCTAAAAATGATTACCTGTTTAATTTAGTATTATTTGTAAGATTAATTAAATTGGTCCTTTATTATTAAAAGAAAAATAAATTTTTTTATTTTTATTGACATGTTTCATTTGTCAACAAGTTATCCAAGATTATAAATGACTAAGACATGGAATGAATGGCTTAAATAGTCATTATTTTGGAACAAATTCTAAGCTTACAATATATTATATGAAAGTAGTGACTTGAACGTGTGTTAATTTCGCAAGAAAATGAATTTTCAAAATATTTATTTTTGATGGGATATTTTGAATAAAATGATTTAAAAGGAATTTTGCAAAGAAAAATTTTATTTTTGAAAGTGACAAAAAGGATTTTCGAATTCATCACAATCATAATGTTGAGACTATGTGAAATTGTTCGCTTTTATTTGAGGATTTTTATTTTTACAAAAATGATTTTATTTTGGTTTATAAAAATGTTGTATTTTTAGTTTGTGAAAATATTTTAGTTTTAATATGTGAATTAAACCTCACCAGCACTTATACAAAATCTAATATAAAGGCCTCAAGAGTATTGAGAAGAACGTATTTGATCGATACTACAATCCTCTCAATCCCAATTTTTCCGTCATTGTCTAATTTTAAATTGTTTGATTTATACATTAATGCAAAAATGAATGAGTTAAATTAAAACACAAGTTCAAATGTATAATGATATTATTACAAGGAGTAATATGGAACAAAATTATTTTTATTGGAGATTATTATAACATCGTCGGCACTCTTAGCAAAACCATAAAAATTTTCCTCACCTCAAGAAAGTCAAGATATTGTCACTATCGCGACTAATCTTAATTATTCTATCATCGGAATCGTATCTCATATTTAGAGTTTATTTTATGCAAACATGGATGACAACAGTGAGAACATAATAAACATATCAAATCCAAATCATCAATGGAAAATAAACTAAATCTAAAGGGAAAGCAAAACATTAGAAACCACTATTCTTTTTCATATTTTTTTGTATGGAATTTTCCTCTTTAAATTATTAACTTCCCTAATTTACTTATATGTTCTATTCTTCTATTTACTTTCATTACCTTTTGGTTTTTTTTTTGAAATTTTATCGTTTTTTTATTTTTCATTTTTTTCATTTTTTATCCCTCTTCCCCTTTCCCCTCCTTTATTTTTTGCTATACTTAACAAAACACTCTAAAATTATCTAACCAAATAACAAGTTTACCCAACTTAAAAAGAAAGACACTAAACATGAAGCTAAAATGATGCCTAATGACTCAAGCCTAAACAAGTTAAAAAAAAAAACATAGTGTAAAAAGAAATGGGCTCAAACCATTTCACTCGTGCCCAAATGAAAGAGGAATGGTTCAAAATTGCAACAGTCATATTGAAAATAAATAAAAATAAATAAATAAAAGGATTTGAAGCTGAAAAGTAAAGAGAAGAGGAGAAAAATAACAGAGAAGAGAAAGGAAGGGGTTCACAACCCATAGCGGCAGGATGAGGGTGGTGACATGTTAAATTTTTTTAATCCACTATATCTAAAAATGTAGACTTAAAATGATAGGATTTGAAATTATTAAATTGGAAATTTGAAAACCAAGGGAATGTGCAAGTTAATTTAATGTGCGTGTTAATTTGATTGTAGCTTAGCGAAAGTATTACTTTTTCCTTATTTAGAATATGCATGTCTTTCTTGATTTTGTCTTAGCTAAATTCCTTTTTCTAATTTTGGTGGTGTTGAGAATGGATAGACATCCAACACCAAGGCCTTTTAGTTATGCAATTAGTCACCTGAGTCAGCATGCTTTTGAAGGAGGTTGAAGGAGGGCTCAACTATATGTTCCTACTGGGAAATGGCTTATTGGGGAGCTTCGGTTTCATCAGTCTCTTCATGCTCTATCTAAACAAAAAGGTGTGTCATTCATGTTCATTCTTCAATAAAAATTAATCTTTTAATCATTTAGTCACTAATGCAGTGAAGTGTGTGCCTCCTAAATCCTAATACACATGTTTTTTTCTAATACATATAAGGTATCAATCAAGAGAATGAGGATGGAATTCTCAATCTTCAAATTTACTTCCATTTGCTATGAAGTATACATATAATCTTAAAATTGTCTTTCTTTATATGCCATTAGCTACAAGAAAATCATTTGTGACCCTATTAATAGAATGAGTTTAAACATTGAAATTTATCCTTTTTTCTTTGTCAGCTTCATGCCTTAAACTAAACCAGGTTATCCTATTGGTAAGATTGTTGAAGTATGATAATGTCTATACCTCCTATTTTCTATGTTCAATATGATCTGCTTACTGACATATTTCATTCATTCTTCTTATGAATAGAACAAAATATTATATGGCAGCATGAAACTTGCATAATGTTATTTGGTGTTTTTCAGACCATGTTATCTATATATTTAGAATGTTTTATGTTTTCACATAAATTGTTTCCTAAATCAATAATGCATGTAAGGTGTTTGATTGTATCAATGATAGAATTATATCTTTGCTTTATTCATCTTTAATCCTTATTCCTCTGATTTATCCTTTAGGTCACAATAATATTAGGATTTTATGACAAATGTCCTGTTTCAGAATTCTTATAGGTTGGCATGGCGTGGATTGCTTTCTAATGGACACACTATAGACCATGTATACAACTCTCCAAGAGCAGGCTGACATTCCTGCCAAAATTAAATTTGCTACCTGAAAAGGGAGCAACACTTTCTTTTGTTTATCGAGGAATGTTTCAAGACTCTGGAAACCAAGACTAACTACAAGTAATAATCATTTTCATTTGTGGAAGAGTTTCACATTTGTTTACCAAGACAAATTGAACATTCTAGAATATGAGTATTGAATTATGCTTGGGGGAAGATGTGTTGGTAAACATTGCTAACTTAAAACGTTTGACTCCCAATTAATTCATTAAACAACAATATATTCTTTGTAGGGGTAAATGCTTCACAAGGACAATTTGCAAAGATAATCAAATGGGGTGAAATAATGAAATCAGCTCCAAGATATATAAACAGATTCTCTCAATTTTATTCATTAAATTGTTTTTTACTGAATTTTATTCATTGAATTCGAATCAAATGAAAAAAAAAAGGAGAATTTAGTAAAAATATTTATATACATACTAGAAAGTTGTAAAAGTTATATTGTACTCAAGAAATATATATTAGGCCACAGAGAGAGAAAAATTCATAGGTGCATTTGAAGTATGCATTCTTTTATTTTCTATCTCCTTGCTATTATCTATAATAGTAAGAATGAAAACTTTGACATAAAAATATATTAATATTTATATTACATGGAAATGAAAACTTTATATAAAAATATGATAAAATTTATATTTGTCGGAGCAAAAACTTTACAATATAAAGTGTACTTGCACAAATTTTTAAAAATTTTATTTTTCTTTAAAATTTATTTATCTTACAAATTTTTATATATAATCACTACCCTTCTATCGTTTTTAAATATAAACGTTATTTTAATTCCTGTTAAGATTTTTTAAAATATATATATATATATATATATATATATATATATTGCATTTGTTAAAAATTTTACATGAGACCTAATAAAATTAATTTAAATATAAATTATTATTACAAAATTGCATTAATTAATAATTTTTAAAAATAACTATTTTATTATGATATATAAATTGTTTTTTAATATTTTAATATGTATATTACATTAGAAAAAACTTTACATGAAAGCATATTATATTCACATCACGGGAAAAATTAAAGGATAAAGTTTTAGTATTTTATATAAATTTTATCCATGAATTTTTTATAAGATGATACACTAAAATGACTATTAATAAAAATATTTTACATTATGGATAGATTTGGCATAGCCTTTAGAAGGGAATGAAAATTTAAGAGATAATTATTTGTTTTTATAATAGTATAAGATCTTATTTTTTGAATATATACACATATTTTGTTATTATTATCTATTCTTTTTTTAGTGTATTAAATAGTGGTCTTATTAATGCTTATATCCTTTATATAGGGTTTGTTAAATGATTAATTTTTAATATACTTATTATTTTTTATTTTCAAATCACTTTTTTATTTTGTTTTATATTGATGCCTAGAACTAATGGAAATATCTTTTACCTAAACCTTTGAAAATATTGCTTATTCTAAGTTAAAATAAATAATTAGTCCTTATAGTCTCACCTAACTTTGATTTTTTTTTTTTTTATATATCGTTCCTTATAGTTTAACTTTTTTACATTTTGCCTATTAAAGATTGATATCTTAATAATTGGAAACTATAACAACAAATTCTACATGAAAAATTGAAAGCAATACCCTATTTAGTAGAAATTATAAAAACTAAAATTCGAATGAGTGTAAAACATAAGACTTGATAACTTAACTGTAGAAACTAAAATATAAATAAGTGATCTAACAAAAAAAGTACAAATGAATAAAAATATAGAAACTTATATTAAAAAAACCTATAAAATTCAAATCAATTGAAATTATATAACTAAGGTATAAAATACTAGTTTTTCTTAAATTTTATTAGTCTAGTAAATGGTGACAACCACAGTAGCCCGTTTATTATGCTAATGAAAAAAATTCATGAAATCTTATTAAGTGTTCTCGCCTTGGTTGGATCAACATGTTTGGCTCTCTAAATTATTGAAAATTGTAGTCTAATACTATTTATTATGATTTGCAAGTTATATCTATGAGATTTTGATTTTGTGCAAATTGATATTTTTCTTGTCATTTGAGTGATGTAATTATATGAAGTGAACATTTCATGATGTGTTTATAGGGAAACATGACTTAGGGAAACTTATGTATGAAGTTGAGAATAATTATTTAGACTGTAACTTCATCACTATTTTGGAGAACTATTAATGGATATGAGTGTTTGCCACCACAGTGATTCATTCATGAATTTTATGGAGCTACCTGTTTATTTATTTTGGGGCAATTATGTTGCTTAAAAAGCCTAAAGCACCACTTTGGTCCCTAAAAGATCAGATGCCTTTCGTTTTAGTCCATGAAAGATGAAAACCCTTCACTTGGTCCCCAGAACATTAATCTGCCAGTCTGTTTGGTCCAATCATTAACTCCCATCAGTCATACATGGTGAGTTGGTACATTAAGTGCCCATTTGTCACTTTTGTTGCATGACGTGGCCCATATGAAATTCATAGGTGGTGTCATGTCGTCAAATTCACAAAATCCCTAAATACCTAAATCCCTAACCCGAACACTCTCCTTCATTCTCCCTTTCTTCTTGTTTTCTTCTCTTTTCTTTCCTTCTCCATTGTTGTTTGCAAAGCTCATCATTGCTCGTCGGTCGTGGAATATTGATAGGTGGTGGATCGAATGGACTCTCTGAAATCCTAAGCTCCACAGAGGCGGATTGGAGTGGTAATGCAGGATACATGGACAATGGACCATATCACACAACTTACCAACAAAGGCTTTGCAAATGTGTGTTTGAAGCTATGTGTCTGACCTCTAAAACATCAAAAAATCCTGGTAGAAGATTTTGGCATTGCCCATTGTATGAGGTAATAATGTGGATTGGTTTTGCACTATGCAGCAAAACGTTCTACAGGGTAGTATAATGATGCACTACATTGGTGTTATGTTGATGTAGAATAAGAAGTTGAAGTGTGGATACTTCGCTTGGGTTGATCATGAGCATGGGCATTATGCAGCAGCAAGAACTAACAATGACAGGGGTTTAACTATTCATTCTAAACTGATCAAGATCATTGCAAACCTAGAAAATAAAGTTAGGATGATTAAATTGTGTGCAATTGGCCTTATTATTTTATGGGTGTTTAGTATTGTAGTGTTATGTATTTCTAAGTAGATTATGGTTGTAATGTAATTAGTTGGAATGGAAATATGGTTAAAGTGTTTTATGTAGTTTTGGCAGTGGGTTAGCATTTTGTATGGTGACTGAATTAAACCTCCAATGTAATGGCCATGTTTTTTAATGAAAAATTATGATGGTTTGGTATATTTGTATTTGTAATGTTTATGATAGATGGTTATAATTATGCATTATAGTTAAATGTCACAAAAGAATAAATGAGGCAGAAGTGCACAAGACAAATATTATAAATTTGACTGAACTTCATTGAACAATTGATGATGTCATTGGTGTTACACAAGGTTTATTGCGGACACAAAGTCCTAACATGACAAACCAAAACTATCAAACTTTGACCAACCCTAAATCTTTAACTGATTCATTCATTCTGACCTACTATGGACAACATACAACCATTCCCAAAATACATATCCAAAAGTAAGATACATTGTCCCCAAAATACACCAATGAACACAAATACCATTTAACCCATCTAATATAATAATATTTCAAAAAAGGCCTATTAACTATGATACTAGCATTTAACTCATCTAATATAATAATGTTTCAAAAAAGGATTATTAACTATGACACTAGTTGTGGCTTGGTCCAGGTGCTCTCGTTAAGCCTAGTGTGGGCATAAACTTCATGAATCTTTCTACAGTGCCCCTGCTTGCAGCATGCATGGTTTCTTCACTAGCTTTGGGTACAACATCTACAATTGGAGACCTAGGAGGTTGTGGATTGGTTGCAGGCATTGGAAGCTTAGTTGCAATAGTTGGAGGCCTAATTGCTTAACGTATGAGTGGTTGGGATTAAAGCCTAATAGTTGGAGGCCTTAGTGGCTAAAAAGCAACATTAATTGGACCAGCAACATATACAATCAGGCTAGTAGTAGCATTTGGGCCAGCAGCAGTTGTTGTAGTAGAAACAAGAGCAATAACAATTATTGCAGTAGGAGTAACTACAACATTATCATCATTGGGACCCTGCACAAACAAAACATAAGAATATCAATTCTTATTCAACATGAAAATATGAAGTCGTATGTTTGAGAATTTGAGAACCTGAACAACAGACGAGCCAGTAGCATTAGGAAATGGGTGTGATTATGCCAGGTCCATATCAGCTGGCCCTCCATCAGCATTGGTACCCTCTATACCTACAACAACCTCATTCCCTTTCTTCTTCCAAATCTTTTTATTTGAGTTGTCAGGATGTGGGCAACCGCTGCTGTTGTGGCCTAATTCACCACAATTTCCACATTGCAGATCATCATAACTTCTCCTTAGTTTGTTGGGGTTAACATGTATCTCCTTCCCATTTTTTCTTATTTGTTTCTTTGGTCTTCCACCACGCCTTTTTATAGGTGGTGGAACTAGCCCTACTTGATCTATCACCTCTTAATATTGCTGACTTCTCAAAAGTAGGATGTGATGCTCATAGGTAGCCTTAATGCTTGTCATTCTCATAGATGGATGTATATAGTCCTCAGCTTTTTGGTTTTTGTATGCTATACATGCAATTGCATGCATACATAGTACTCCAGACTACTGCCAGAACCTACAACTGCATGTTTAAGCATGCAAGTTAATATCACCTTTCTGTTGCCATTTATGCACCTTAAATCTGTTACTATATGGATCACTTGACCAGTGTGGTGTCCACCAATTACTCTTTACTCTTTACTCTTTTCTTCTTTAGCCTGCTTTGCTGCATTGGTGCTATGGGACCACGATAACTAGCCAAATGTTTCTTATTGGCAATCATTGTCCTCATAATATAGCATCTAACCTCCTTAACCATAGTGAGTATGGGCTTCCCTCTATACTTCACTATCTTCAAATTAGAAACCTCACAATTGTTGTTGCATAAGGTGTCCACCTTAGGCCATTTACTAATGTATACCTTAGTCCATGAAGTTGGTGGCCATTTATTGAGGTATGCCAAAGCTTTCTCGTTCAAAGTCTTCATCCTATGCATTGCAACTTCAAACTCAAGTGGGGTCATAGCTTTTGCACATTCCCATAAAAGGTCTCTCAATTTCTTGTCCTTCCACCTCTTTGTGAAATTTCTCCACATGTATATCACAAAAAACCTATGCTCTGCCCCAGGCATTACCTCTTGAAGTGTTAGTATAAGACCCTGATAACACATAAAACTAGTCATATTTGGTCCCTATAACAAGTGAAATAATGCAAATAAATCCCTAAACGTGAGGCTTATACCTTTTGTTAGTCAGAAACAAAGTTCTATCCATGTTCCCTAAATCACCAAAGTGTTCATGCAAGATGGTGAGAAACCAATACCAAGTGTCTTTACCTGCATATGCAATCATAGTTAGGTGATTGCTTGCATCTGAACCTACTACACTTAACAATTGGCCTCCATAGTGCCCCTTTAGAAAACAACCATCCAGATTAATCATTGGTCTATAACCTGCCTTGAATATTCTCTTGCATCCTTCATGACAAATGTAAAAGGGTGATTGTAAAATATTAAGCGAAGAATATGTCTTTACTTTCCTTTCCTTTCTTAAGGTAAATACTTATTTTATTATAGGCAACATCAATTCTTAAAATTAATTTCAAGAGCCAATTTAATTATTTTAAGTGCAAGATATGCTAATTAAAAGCCTAGAATCATGAAGGCATTTACAATATACCTAAAATATTTTTGAGCATTGATGTTTCCATTGATGTTTCCATTGATGTTTCCTCCTTATTCACGACCTTTAGTCCCTACAACTCCATCTTGATTTGCGATACCATCACCGCATCATCCATATCCTTCACGACTGTTATCCTTCACATCATCATATATATCTATATCTATATCATTCACTGCATCCCCTAATAATTAAAAATTTATGTTTGTTAAAAATTAAAAATCACAAAATTTCTGTCATCGTGCACTACACTCTTTCTCTCTCCCTCTCTCTCTACAATCTTAGTCCAAACCAAGTAGTGCAGTAAGTCAAAGCCCTTTGAAATTCACCAATTTCTTCATTCTCCTCTCTTTTACTCTTTCCCTCTCCAAAATCAAAGCAAGATGATCCATCAGGTGGTAGAGACCTATTCATGCATGCCATCCACCGAGCGTGGCTGTGGGATCCTCATCTTTGGCGATCTCAAATCTAACTCCATCATATCCATTAACGCCAGATTTGTCGTCATCATGAACCTCCAAAACCCCCCTTCAAGTTTCCATCTACGAGGACCACGCCTACCCTACCACCGTGGCGTGATTTTCCCTCAATAGTGAGTGGTTCACCTCTGCTGACGTGATCTCTAGTGTTAAAATCCTTTCTTCTAAAACAATGGGTTGTTGATTATGATCTAAAAGAAATTTCAAGACAATCTCTTTAGTGTTTGACTCTTACAGTGCTACTTCACAGAATTGGCTTAATTCTCAATGGGAGCCATATTCAGTTCAACGAGTTATTGATTTTGATCAAGTTAGGTAAAGAATATGAATATTGAAATAAATTGGTTACTAGTCATTAATAAGAGCCATTGATCATTTTAACTCTAAAATCAATGGTAATCCTTCTAGGAGCATCCATGCTCCACCATGCTTTAGGAGCATTTAAAATGTTTCTTAGAATCACATTGTAAACTTACATATCAACCATCCTTTTAATGAGACCCCTGAGTGACAAAGGCTTTTACAATATTCCAAGTTGAGGTTGAAGTATAGATTCTCCAAGTTGAGGCTGGAGTATGGATACTCCAAGTAAGTCATGGACCATTACAGGTTTGGGTTGGTTTTATCTTGGTCCCTCAAAATTTCTATTATTATGTTTAAGATTTACAATTCTGTCCTATCCTCCCTCCCTAGCACACCTTAATGTCCAACATCAACTTCGTTGGAAACTCGACCTAGAGTAGCCATCTAACCCAACGTCTCCCAAAATCAGTCATGCTCTATCACTGATGGCTACACTGTGATGTCGTTCCTGAACACAGCACCATGCTCTACCTCACCAAACCAAGCCCCTTTTTACTCTGCCTCCATAGCAATGTCGTTCCTTGCTATCAGTTGAGGAGTTGAGGATGAAGTATCCATCGCCAGAGTCTATAGCGGTGTGGTGGCTTTTGCATGTGGAAGAAGACCTAGACATGTTGTTGGAGTTTCTTGACCATTCGTTGTTGCTCAAGAAAGCAAAACGCAACAATAGGCTCCTAATCCCACTTCCACCCTTATCAACCATCAAGTTGAAAAAAATGCAGATTAGTACCACATAATTTCTTCATTGTTGAGAACGGGACAATTTTTGTGGCTGCAAGTTTTATGCTTTCTTCATTTGTTTTTTATGATTGTAGAAGTGGGTTCAATCTTGGAAACCAAGCAGAGAAAGTTTTATGCTATTGAACCACCAATCAGCCAATTTTGTTAGTTTCTTCTCATTTTTCTTCGATTTACCCATATTGACATTAAGGATCATTTTGCAAATTTAAAAATTAATGGGTACCATGGTTGTAATTACCAATGCATGAGCAAGGTGTCATAAAAGTAACAAGTTATTAATATCAACCATTAATTTATTTTTTGACAAAATCAATGATGAGATTGATTTTAAGTATCTATACTCCAACCAAAAGTTGGAACATCGAAAATGCTGAGGGATCCCTAATGGGACATTTTTACCAACTGCCATTAGTAGAAAAAATATTTATCAAATTGTCATATTTTTAAAACTATATATTAAATTGTTACACTTTTTGCTTACGTGGATTATTTTATGATTTATAATTATGCTAACACGTATGACGTTATTACGTGAAAAACGTCAGCAAAGATGACGCTATCCATGTAATAGTGTCATCGTTGCTGGTGTTTTTCACGTAATAACGTCATACGTGTTAGCGTTATCCAAGCAATAACGCCTAATGCATTAGCGCTATACGCCACTATTTTTTTTAAAATGTAAATACAAATATAATTTTTCTCTTATTGTTTTACCGAATTCAATTGCTTTGTTGGAATTTTTTTTATGGCATAGAAATTTTTAGTCATTGTAGCAGTCATTTATATTGAGAAACTTACTAAAATCTCAATGGACGTAGGTGACCATAATCAACAGCATAGGTAGCTGAATACTGTGCAATACGACAATATTGTATAGAAAACTTATTGAAATACTACAATAAGATGCAAACACCTCCAATCTGGTGTATGTTATAATCTGTGGCTTTGCAAAGCTCCTTATACAAGTACCCTAAGACCGCAGATCTCCGACTGTATATACCAGCAATGATGAAGTCTTCCAACAGTGGAAGAAAATATCATGTGCACATATTTACCAAAATGATCAGGAAATAACAAACACCCAATCAATTTAAGTATATATACTTATGCACACTGCTGCACGTAAATATCATCATCATCATTTGGAAGAGAAGGAAAATGAGTGCTTCACTGGTAACGCCAACATGTGTGGCATTATTACGTGCATAACGCCAATACGTGTGGAATTATTGAGTTGATTACGTGGATAACGCCTAGCCATCTGACATTTTCCACTTAATAACGCCAGTGTTGTTGGCGTAATTGTAAATAATAATAAAAAATTCACCTAGGCAAAAAGTGTGATAATTTAGTATATAGTTTTAAAAGTATGACAATTTAATAAATAGTTTTGTCACTAATGACAATTTGGTAAAAAAAACCCTCCTAATGGGACCTAAAAGAGGAGTGAAAAGATAGAAGAAAAGAAATGAGGTAGAGACAACATCAAAGAATCGAACCTTGCACTATAGCGGTGTCTCTACTAGTTATACTCAGCTAAGACAATTAATTGAACTTATTAAAATAAGAACAAAATTTTGCTCTAACTTTTGGTTCTAACTCTTACTTTCAACCTTATTTAATTTCTTTCTATGTGTTTATTAACTCAATTAAATGAGATTAAAAATAATAAATAAAAAGAAATTAAATAGAATTGAAGACAAGAATTGAAGCCAAAGTTTGAAGTCAAATTTTGTTCTTTAAATAAATAGCTCGATATCTCCCATGAGAAGAGTCTTCCACACTATAAAAATTTTCTAAGCAGCTAAATTCAAATTTAATTGACAGTACTAAGATTAGGCTTTATATCTTTATGTATATATACGCAATATTAAAGTTCTTAAATTGTTCTTTGTTCCATAGCTAATGGCTTCATATCGTTATCTTCCTTTTAACTTGTAACATATCTAATTTGATGCTCTAAAGTTTTTTTTTTTAAAGCATATATTTCTGATAATTTGAGACTAAACTTCTTTTTGTTTGACATTTCTGACCTTCCAAACTTTTTACTGTCTAAACTTTTAGGCTTTATATCTTGCGAATATGTACTCTTAGTATTTATATTTGACTATCTGAGGAAGAAAGAAGAGAATGACTCCCGAAGGTCGAAACTACCAAACAAGATCCCTTTCATCCCTTCAGAGTCGCTCTCATTCAAACCATAAAAGGAACACAATAAACATTCCATTTTGAATATCGCACAACAGAAAACATACGAGTTTAATTAAAGTGGAGCACAGTCCTATATATACTACACAAGTACTTCCTTTTGTTTCATTACATCCACACAAAACACATACACATACACATAAGACATAACATGAAACTCATATAACAGTGTCCTCGATCATCATCAAACCACATCGATCTGCCTCACATTCCTGCTCTGCTGGAGCTTAGTCTCCAATTGGGGCACGGTCACAGTCAGCACCCCATTCTCTAGAGTGCATCCAATCTGCTCCATGTTGGCATTCTCCGGCAGCCGGAACCGCCTCATGAAGCTGCCACGCCGCCTCTCCACGCGGTGCCACTTGTCTTTTTGGTCCTCCTTCTCCTTCATCCTTTCCCCGCTGATCTGCAGTATGTTATCGTCCTCCACTTGCACCTTCAGGTCCTCTTTCTTCACCCCTGTGATCATCGTTTTCCCCAAACTCATTCAGCTTGCATAATAATGATCGAGCTAAGTTGCACCCCCGAGATATCATAGCACACACTCCTATCACACAACCTATCGCTGCTGTCTCCTTTTCTTTCATTTATATGATTATAATTATTGGATACCATTCACCAGTTTGGGTAAAAATTGAATGACACTAGTGTTGGGTGCAATTGATCTTGATGCATGAGAGGGACACAACCCCTCCAGTTACTGTTCGATTCTAAAAACTATATGTATGAACGTTTTAAGACAAGAAAATAGAGAAATATACTAATGACAAAAAAATTAGATTGTTTAATTCTTTTAAGGAAGAAAATGGAGCCGTATCCCTTTTTAAGATCTCAGACCAAAAAATTGCTGACGAAGTAAGAATTTTTTTTTGTTTTATACTATTTAAAAAATAGTATACACTTCTCAAACTCTCACATTTCTCACATATAAAATATATAAAAAAATTAAAGTATAAATATGTAAAATAGAACAAAACAAAACTAAAAATAATCACACTGTTCAAACAATAAAAATTATATACAAAAATATATATAATATGTATATAAATATGTATAAATAATATCGTTTATACACCATTTCAACAATATTATTATATACATAATTAAAGTGTAAGTATAATAATAAATAAGTTAAAAATTTCTCTTTGTATTTTTAATTTTTTATGTGAAATTTTAACTTAAAATTAAATAAAACAAGTGAAATAAATGATAAAAATAAAATATTAACTTTAATATCATGTAAAATTTTAACTTAAAATTAATTAATAATTAATTTTAAAGTGATCTAACAAATATATAAATTATATCCGAATATTAAGTCAGACAATGTAATACTTTAACATTTTATATATTTAAGATTATTTCAGGTTGAAGAATATATCTATATATGTGTATGTGAAAGGCTAACCAGGAATATCAGCACGGAAGACATGAGCTGTATCAGTCTCACGCCAGTCAACGTGAGCATGAGCAAGAGCAGAGGTGTCATCACCACCGCCATACCGGCCAACGTCCCAGTTGTTGACGCCATAACCTACAGGGTCCCACAAATCTGTGAATGGTGAGGCAGACCAAGGGTCACGCCAGTCCCCTCTGTGCCCTCCACGATAGGATCCTATCCAATCCATGAACCCCTTTTGCTCCTCTCTTTTCTTCTATTATCGGTAGCAGTATTGTAGCAGAGGAAATATGTTATGGTGTGAATGCAGCGTCACTCATTGAATGAGTGACATTTATATAACTGACAAGGGAAAGAAGAGACTAGAGAGCTTGCAGGATGGAACCTCTTGGTGTTGTATCTGCATGCAGGCATCATGGTTTTGTGATGGGCACGTAAGAGAAATGGTGTGCCACGTGCTAGAGTTTTGGTGCATTTGGGAAGGGGTGGCCACTAGCTAGCAACTGGTTGTATAATGAGAACCGACTAGTGATTACATTGCCAAAAGATTTGGCATCTTCTCTGTGAAAAGTAGAATCACTAGAATGCTACATAGTCCCCAGATTGATAGAAAATGGGAGGATATTCTAGAGTTATAAAAGGAATAAGTGTATTTCTTAATTTAATAGTTGACATTAATTAAACTACATTTACAATTCTGTTATTTTGTTATAAATGAAATTTTTTTTTATGGTTCATGAGATTTTCTGATATTCTTTTAAAACTGCATATGATCCAATTATGTGAGGTATACTTGTGAAACTCACAGAAGACTTTTGTTTGCTAGAACTTCTTATATTAGGGAGAATTTTTTAGGTGCTTTTTTCCGTATTATTTAATGTGTATTATTTTAATTATATAAACTATTATTGTCTCATACTTTGATAGTATTTTTAATATTATAGTTAAAATGGAACACATTAAATAATGTAGAATAAGAACTTTTACCTTCTCCATGAACACTTAAAAAAGAATTTCTCCATATTAGATAGACTCAAACTATTTTGCATTACTGTTCTAAATCGAGTTACGAACCCAAAGAACTAGAGCAATTTGATTTGCTAGACTAGCATCTGAGCGAAACAATGCGCATGAAATAGCTTAAATGTTAAGCGTAACGACAAGAATAAATCTTGATCGTATCCCATACAAGTAGACAAGTAAGGACAAATGAGTAGCGGTCTCTACTTGTCCCTGATAATCACATATTTTATTCATTAAGAAACCCTTATATTTAGTCATTTACACTCTCCATATTCTTAATTGATTGAGTTTGGTATGATTTTGTAAGTTTGAGCTCAAATTGGTCCTAATTGAATATTTTCACCATTATTGAGATTTGACCTCTCTCGTATTTTGGCCATAACTTGAGTCCCGATATCTAATAATCATGAATTTTACCTTGTAGGAAAGTTAAGAGGAAGTTCTACAACTTTGATGAATGAGCGTGAAGTCTAAACAGATGTCTAAGGGACCTAAGTTTATATAAGTCAAGGGAAAGACGAGACTAGTCAGCTTGCAGAATCCGAACTTGGTGTTGCACTCATAAAATCATATCTCAAGGTAATAATGGAGATGCTGAAATTTGGATAGTTGATAGTTAAGATCCAAATAAACAACTTTTATGAAGAACATTTTTGAAAAAAATGAAGTCTAATGGGTCAGTTTGAGCTTGCAAGGAAGTCAGAACAGAGGTGCTGAAGTTGGGTTTGAGCAACTTGCGGTATTTGGGTCATATCTTGGGCTGTAGGAAGCCAAATTGGACGATCCATATATGCATGTTATAGCCAAAGATAAAGATCTACAACTTTCATGAAGAAAGTACTTTTCATGGATCTAAAGTATAGTTAGTCGTTTTTGGCCCAAGTTGATAGAAAATCGTCCTCAACCATACTCACCAACCCACTCAACCACTCCACTCACCAACCCACTCAACCATAACTCACCAACCTACTAATTTCCACTCACCAACCCACTAACCAACCCACTCAACCACTCCACTCAACCACTTCACTCAACCACCCCACTCATCCACACACTCCCTTTGTCATTTTGTTACCCTAGACTTCTATAAATGAAATTGGTTATCATGAATAACAAGTTTGTGATTCTCCTTCATTTTCTCATATTCTTGTTTCTTCATAGTTTCTCAAACTTTTGTATATTTTGATGCTCCCCTTCATGGTAATGGAGGGCTAAACTACTTTCGGTCAATTTAAAACTCTCAAGAGATTGTGGTTTGGATTCTTGAGAACTTGGTTATGTATTGTATTTGATTTGTAATTGAATTCCTCTTTTCTTCTTCTTTTCTTCTTCTTGATCTTGAATGCATGAATGGTGATTCTATTTATGTTGATCTGATTTGATCTTGGTTTAAGATTGAGATTTGTGATGAAACTTTTGATTGATCTAAACTAATCACATAAATGAAGATGAGATTTGTGATGAAACTTAGAACTGATTGATCTAAATTAATCACAGAATTGAAAAAGGTTAGGTTACCGATTTGAACTAAGTTAATTGAATTCCATGAACACTTGAAATTAACATAGACCTTCATGAATGGTGTGATTAGATTTGTGTTTATCACTTGTTAATTGAATTCTAGACGATCGTCTAAAGTATGAATTCTGGATTTGATGCAGAGATCTCCGTTAGATCCAAATTAACAATTCAATTGTGCTTCAAGTGTTCTATGAAGGGCCTATGATTGAATCCACCCAATCTTGGATAGGTTTTTAAATTGACTGCTCTTTAATTGTTATTTCTTCCTTTAATTTTGTTAAGTGCGATCTTAAACTGTCAAACCCCCCTTTGCTAACTTTCACTTGATTTGATTAAATTGCATCTACAATCCTCGTGGAGATGATCCGGTGTTGTCACTGTGCTACAAGCTTAGGTAATAACTTCGGTTATAATTTTGACTGAGTTCGGCGCTCGTCAGTCCCCACAATCCTATCTCCCACGATCGTGTCGCCATGATCTCAAGTAGTAGCATTCGGCACATACTGAATGCTTAGACACCATGTACCCTAAAACGCTTATATAAATACAGTAAGTAAAAGAAACAATGTATGAGCTAACTCCCAAACCTCATTATACTCTCATTGTGCATTTATTGACTTGAGTATCAGAGTGTCTTTTACAGATACTTACCTCCTCGCTCGTCGCTATTGTGGCTACGCTACGGAAGAACTCATCGTTTCATACCTATACAAGTGACCCTTAGAACCCAATTCTAAACAATTACCTTTGTGGAAAAATAACAAAACCATATATGAAGTTCTATGATGATTTAGGGTGATGTAAGTGCAACTCTTTATAATAATAAGAATCTCAAGTTCAATTTGATCAGATGTCCCTGAATAAAAACTTTTCAAACAAGTTTAATATAAAAAAGAGTGGTACTACACGGCTTGGAAATTCTTAGCCTGTGATCATATTGGATAGTGCAAATTATAGGACTAACGTGACTTTTATTAAAGTGAGACACACTGAACATAACTTTTCCATTACTTATCCGTGCCACTTGAGACGTTTGTTTTCCGGACTGTGCATCTTTTTTCTATAAAAAAGCTCATTCTTAAATTTTTTAATTCTATTCCTTTAATGAAAAACTTATTAATATGAATTTTATATAAAAATTGTATAAAAAGCTCACTATGACATTTTAAGATATATAACACTAAATTTACACTTAATTTTAAAAGCATGGCAAACTTACTTTAAATTACTTTTACCAACAATTTTTTTAGCTACTATATAATTGTCATTTTTTCCTTTATAATATGGTATTAGAAACAGTAATACAAAATAAAAAGAAAACAAACTTGAATGAAAGACACATAACATCCGTAGTCCAACCGAAGCAATCAAAAATTGAAGTTTTGAGTAGATATGAGATACATAAGACTAAGCTGCATGCAATGCCTTTATCTAAACGTTTCCAAGTACTTGGAAAATAGATCTAAGCTATTTTATGTTGCCATAAGAAGCTTTTTTGAAATAGGCTTTTTCTTTACTCGGAGACTCATCAGATCAGATTTGCAAAGTGTTACATCTACAGTTGCGCGTTGATTTCCAATCCTTGATATCCCTATTATATATGTTCAGTCATTATATGATCCTCACCCTCTCTAGAATGCACAATAGAGACTTCCAAACCCAGTGATGAACAAAGTGACATCATTCAGAATCTTGAAAATTATCAAATGGGCATATAGTTGAATCTAGAGCTAAACCTGGTTAAGCTCGGCTTGACTCAATAAAAAATAGCTAAGTTCAAAACTCGACTCCAGTTTAATATAAATAATTTTTATTTTATAGTTTGAGCTCAGTTCGAATAATGCTCGAGAACTACTTGGTTGATCGGCTTGTGAGATCGAAATTTTTATGAACTATAAGTTAAAATAAGGCAACATGAACTAAATAAATTAGGCTAGATTGTGAACTTGGTTCATTAACTCAGTACAATGAATCAATTTTTTTTATAGTTATTTTATTACTTTATTTTTAAATTATGCTATTATAATTTTAAAATAGTATAACTTGGTTTATATATATATTACACACACAACACACACACACATAGAACCAGTTCATGAGCCAAACTCGTCAAATAATACTTGGCTCAAGGTCGGCTCATTTATTTAACAAACTAAATTTTGAACTCAAGTTTAACTCATTTAGTTCATGAATAAGTTTATCGAGCTAAATTAATCTTGAGTTAGTTCTTTCCATTAACTGTAACACCCTAGATAGTCATGATAAACTTGTATATGATTATGGAGATAGTCTAATACTAGTTTGTCAAGCTTGTGAAATTCTGTGACTGTTCGAGCATGTTTAAGCACTTTACTGTAATATTATGTATGAAATATAACTGTTATTTACTTCGGAAGTGGCTTAAACTGTTCAGTTAATGGAAATAAATGTGGAGAACTTGTTTCTAAGTCAAAAATGTGTGAAAGTAGATGTAATTTAAGTTTGAGAATTATTGGAGATAGTTTGACATTTTTAGGCATATTGGTTGTATGTTTTAGTGTCGGATTGACCCCTAACAGATATGAAAAATTATGAAAATTGTATAATAAGATTTTTAATGAATTTTAAGATTTATTTTAAATCCGTTGGAAGTTAGAAAACTTAATTTGGTGAAATTTAGTTATTCTTAGCAGATCGAGTTTTTGGTTAGTCATTTAAGTGACAAAGGAGAACACAACTCCTTCTTTCTTTTTGTTGCCCTTGACTTATTTAAGTTACAAATGAGGTATTTTGTCTCATTTTCTCTTCTCTTCTCGGTTGCAACAGAGAGGAACAAAGGGAAAAGCAAGAATCAAGCAAGGAGGAGTTGCTTAGTGATTTCAACTTTTGAAGTTTGAGGTAGGGGGTTTCTATCCAGCCTTTCTCTTTTGTTCATCTTGATGAAACTAGGGTTCTTGGATGGGGAAAATTTGGTTTGGTAAGCCAAAAACTATGTTTTTAACTTGGTTCTAGATCTCAAGAGTTGAGTTAAAGTGTTTTTATCTCATTAGAATCAATGGTAGCTTGAATTGGTTTGGTAGATATCCATAGCCTCTTTTTTGAGCTTTTAGGTCATGGATGTTTTCTTGGCTTGATTGAGTTTGAATCCATGTTTGATGTGTTGAGTTAGTGTTTAATGATTCTAATATGTTAGAGAACATTATTAGAGTTAAAAAACACTTAAAATCCAAGTTTGTATGTTTGAGAATGAATTTGGAGCTAATGGAATAATGGTGGAGTTCCAGGTGCTGGGTGCTTAGTCTCCCAGTTTTGGCCGCTTAATCGGTGAAGTTCAGAGTGTTCTTGCGTAAGGGGCGCTTAGTCGCTCAGTTTGTGAGCGCTTAATCGCTCAAGGCCAGGAGGTTCTAGGGTTCATCGACTAGTCGCTTAAGTTGCGGGCGCCTAGTCGCCCAATGTCAGATAAAACAGGGTGATGTTTCTGCTATGGGGCACTTAATCGCTGGAAAAGTGGGTGCTTAATCCCCCAGATACAGAAACTCCCAGAGTGTTTTTCTTGGGGAATTGAAGTTCCTTACTTGTTGGGATCTTTCTTGTATGCTTTTTAAAGTGTGATGAGACTCTAGTTGAAGTATTAAATGAAGACATGAATGTTTGAATCATAATTATTTGTAATGCTAATTATGAGAGTTTAATTAGTAATGATGATATATTTGATTGTATGTGATGCCTTTTGAAAAGTGTGAGCCCCGTAGATGTGGGTGATTGCTTTTTGATAGGTGTGAGTCCTATAGATGTGAGTGTTTTATATTAAGTAAGGTGGATTGTATCCTTCCTAATATAGTGTTTAAAATGATGTATTTCCTTGTTCATTATCAATAACTATGTAGTAGATGGACTTCACTACTGGGGGGGAATGGATTTTTCCTATGATAATGATGTTTGCTGGATGGACTTCCAGTACTTGCTCAAGGTTATGGTTGTGACTTCCATTACTTTGTTCAAGTTTCATGCATTCATGACATTACCATGGAAATGGAGGTTCCTGGATATGGTATCATACATTATTCATTTTCATACTTAAGAATTTGCATAGACATAAACACTAGACATAACTTGGTATAGCATGGTGATTGTATGAGCGGTTGCTTTCATAACATTATTCATGCATTGTAATTGTATGGGCGAGTGCGTGTCTCTGAGGTGGAGATGTTGTTACTTCTGTGATTGAAGTGTTAATTCGATAATTGTAAATATTATCTGATTGTACATATATGTATATATACTGGTATTGGAATACTTCTACAGAGATATGTTTTCTCACCCCGATTGTGTTACCATGTAAATTCATGTGTAAGCTCTTCAAAAGGGAAGAAAAAAATGTATAAGGACTAGCATAGTATAGATGCAGTTTTGAGCTAAACTTATATATGCTTTATATTTGCTTAATTGCTTTTGAGTTATGTATAACAGTATGCCCTTTGAGGTTGATGATGTATATATATGATTTTTTGTTGTTCAGACTCTCCATATTTACTCATTATATATGAATGATATGAGTTAATTGTTGTTGTAAGTTAGTAATAACATGACCAGTATTTTGTTATTTATTTATATGACGATATATCTAGATAACAAATATTAAGCTGTTACATTAATCATCCTAGTTAAATCTCTTAAAAAAAAACATATAACTCAGCCGTTTTACATCCATGGTTTTTAAAAAAAAAAACTTTTTACAACCATGGTTGTAACATCCATGCTACCCAATTAGAAGAAATTCTGATGAGTTTCTCCTTCCTGAACATATATAGCCAAAACCAAATCCCGTTCGTTAGTTGAAACTTGAAGCAAGTTACAAGAGAGCAGTTTCTTTAAGTTCATATCAATATGAATTGCCTTCCCGCTAATAAAGTTTAAGTTCATGATCGAATTAGTTGGACATATATATCTTTATATATAGTAGAAATGACCTGAGCATTTTAATACAAAATGACAATAAAATAAGTTGAATCTCTTAAGATTATCTTTGTCTTACAAAATTTTATCTCAAAATATGGTAAAACTTGAGTTGGTATCTTGGTCTTTCTAACTTCTAAGATACAGATCTTACCTTAATAAGTTATGATTAATCAATCGATTTTGAAACTATTAATCTTTCTGTACTTTCTAATTCTAAATAAAATATAAAAAGTTACATAGAAAAAAATAGATTGATTCACACGTGCAATTTTCTATAGATCCAACAAGAAGATTGGAAAAAATATCATCATCTCTTATTCTTCACAAATTTCAAATATGTAAACTATTTGACTTGTTGGGAAAGGAGAACAAGTAATCCTTGTGGACCCACTAATATTTCATTAAGAAAACTGATCAATCCAAACCAGACCACAGGAGTAACGTCCACACCAGCAAGGGGAGGAATCACTTTGCGGGTTGGAATGAGAAGTGGCTCTGTGGGAGCATAAGCTATTACATATGGAAACTTTCCCACAGGGAGTTTTGGGTACCACGACATAACTATTCTCAAGATAAAAAGAAAACCAAACGCAGAGAGAAAAGGACCTAGAAATCCAATAGCTAACTTTGCAGTAGCAGGATCCAGATCAGCAAGAACCAACCTCATCAAGAAATCTGTGGAAGGATATGATGTCTCGGGTATGCTGAGTTTGAGAGTGTTCAAGACTACATCTGAGTCAAGAGAATTCTGTGTAGTAGCTGCATCTAATATTTCTGTGTAACATGAGCAACATTGGAAGACTCGAGAAGTACTGCCAATGACACTTCGTTTAGTAGGATACTTTGAACTTTCCTGCAACGATTAAAATGCCAAAGTACGGTGAGGAGAATGACAAGATAATTTGAAGTGCAGAGGAAAAGCTCTGTACGTTTCAAAGGTTATCAGAGTGATTTAGCTTACTGGAAAATGTCAATTTTACATATGGCTACTGGGAACAAATTAAACAGAATTAGGAACAAAAAACACAACAATGGAACTTTTGCATATCCAAGAGAAACAGTGTGGAGATAGTAACTTTGTTTCAATAGGAGCATCATTAATCAATATATCAATATTTAATGTAAACATGAGAGCCAATTCAAGCTGAGTTCATGAATACAAGATAAATGAATAATAATTTGCAGTTTGCACTAATAATGATCAAAACCAAAGATAAAATAAGAATGCTAGGCTGTAATTGAGAAATATCACTTTCTTATGCTTCACCTAGTATTATCCTCTATGAAGAAACAAAGCAATGCAGGTTTATCAGGCATTATAAAATAAAAAAAGAAGAATACCCAACATAGACAGTCTTTAATAACCTTAATTTAAGGGTATACCACATACATTTAAACACATAACACAGCCGATTATGAATCCTCATAATCCTATACTTGAAGAAAAAAATAGAGAGAATTGCTTGAGAGAAATACTCTCAGCCTCTATAAATTTATAAGTATAGAATTACAATTTAGTTACAACTCATATCTAACTACAATTCTAATACCTACTCTAATACCTTAAGATAACAGAATAATAGATAAGTCCTAAATTACAGGGATAAGAGCTATCATCTATGATAACCAACATTATCTATAACAACCAATATTATCTCAACACTCCCCCTCAAGTTGGAGCACATAGATCATATGCTCTAAGCTTGCTACAAATATAGTGACTTCTCGGACCGCGGAGAGACTTCGTAAAGATGTTAGCCAATTGATCACTTGGGTTGACAAACTCCATAGTAATTTCCTTATAAAGTACTTTTTCTCGGACAAAATGACAATCAATCTCTATATGTTTAGTTCTCTAATGAAAAATAGGATTTGAAGGTATATGAGCGCAGATTGATTATCACAATATAGCTTCATTGGCTCAACACTTCCAAACTTCAATTCTTGAACCAACTGTTTTACCCATATTAACTCACAAGTAGCTGCTGCCATAGACCGATATTCAGCTTCTGCACTAGACCGTACTACAACATTTTGCTTCTTGCTCTTCCAAGACACAAGATTGCCACCAACTAATAGAGTAGACTTAGTTATACAAATTAGAGCTGTACATTTCTGTTATTGACAGCTGTTCACCAGCTGTCACCTCTCTGTATAAAGCCTATATAAAGGCTTCTCTCTGTATAATTCAATAAGAAAATGAATCACTAAATTTCTGAAGATTTCTTCACATCTTTCTCTTTCTCTTCTCTACTTGTTTTCTTTATGGTATCATGAGCTTATTTTCTGGGGCCTGAACCTTCTTCCATGGCCGAAACTGAAAATGTAACCGCTTCCTCTGGCGGCGCTTCCGGTGGTGCATCCGGCGGTGCTCGGGCCGCAAACTTCAATCCGTCTCTCTCTATCAAACTCGATGATGAAAACTATCTCCTATGGCGACAACAAGTTGAAGCCGTCATCATCGCTCACAAACTCTATCGATATGTGGCAAATCCACAGATTCCTCCTCGTTTCGTCAATGAAGCTAATTGTGCCTTAGAAATCGAATCCGATGCATATCAACTCTGGGTTGTGCAAGATCAGATGTTGTTCACGTGGCTTCTTGGCTCAATTTCTCCCTCAATTCTCCCTCGGTTCATTGGTTGCAAGCATTCTTGGGAAGTTTGGGAGAAGATTCACAAACACTTCCAAGCGCATGTTCGAACCAAGGTGCGTCGTTTTCGTTCGAGTGAAGAACACCAAGAAAGGCAATCGAACAATTTCTGAATATCTCCTGAGAATTCGTGCCCTAATTGAGTCTCTCCAAGCCATTGGTGATCCGTATGAGATCAAGATCATATCGACACCATCTTAGAAGGCCTTCCAGAGGAATACAATTCCCTGGTTATGGTGATTTATGCAAGAGGTGATACTCCATCAATTGATGATATTGAAGCACTCTTGCTAATGCAAGATGCACAATTTGAAAAGTTCAAGCAAGAATTGCCCTCTCCCTCTGTCACAGCGAATGTAGCTCAAGCAACTAACATGCATGATTCCTCCACCACCTCTAGTTTTAATCAGAATTCTCCTGAGTTTCACGGTGGCTATCGTGGCCGTGGTGGCCGGAATCGTGGTCGTGGCCGTGGCCGTGGTGGCACAAAGCCCACGTGTCAGTTATGCAATCGGTATGGTCATGATGCCTTCAATTGTTGGTATAGGTATGATCAAAACTTTGTACCTTCTCAGAGACCTCCACAGCCCCAATTCTCTCAAGCTCAACATCATAATACTCAGTTTCAAAGCTCACAAGGGTTCCATAATGGACAAGGTTCCTTCTATCAGATTTCTCATCAAGGTTCTCATCAAGGTCAGCCTTCCTTTCAACATCAGCCAAGTGCAAATATGGCTATGCAACAACCACAATTTGTTCTTAATACTCAGGAAGAGCTGCACAGACCTTTTGATCCACAATATTGGTTTCCAGATTCAGGAGCTTCACATCACATCACAGCTGATCCTAACAACTTGACTCAAAGCAATCCCTTTGGAGGTCATCAACAAGTAATCATGGGAAACGATCAAGGTTTATCCATAAACTCCATTGGTTCCTCTAAATTTGTCTCTCCTATTCAACCTAAAGTTGTATTTTCTTTAAAGAATTTACTTCTTGTTCCAAACATTACTAAAAACCTTGTCTCTGTTTCTAAGTTTGCTCAAGATAACAATGTTTATTTCGAGTTTCACCCATTCTCTTGTTATGTCAAAACACAGGGCTCTAACCGAGTTCTCCTTCAAGGCTCACTTGGTGGAGATGGTCTCTATAGCTTCTCTAACATCAACATTCTAAAAGAGCCTTCCTCAACATGTCTTCAACACAGCTTAGATCATTCAGCTCCTAGTGAGCATACTACTACATTCTACTCTGATGTAAATAGTACCTTTAATACTTGGCATCAACGTTTAGGTCATGCCAATGGTCTTGCTGTAAAAACTGTTCTAACCATTTGTAAAATACCATCATTGAATAAAACATCTTTTGATTTTTGCAATGCTTGCTGCCTTGGTAAATCACATCGTTTGCATGCACCACCTTCACTTACTACTCACCCTACACCTTTTGAACTAATTCACTGTGATCTCTGGGGTCCTTCCCCTTTCCCCTCATATGGAGGATATAATTACTATATCTCTTTTGTTGATGCTCACACAAAATATACTTGGATCTATTTTCTTAAAAACAAATGCGATGCTTTAACAGCATTTAAGCAATTCACTGCCTTAGTTACAACTCAATTTTCTGCCTCTATTAAGGCTGTACAATCGGATTGGGGGGGTGAGTTTCGCCCCTTTACAAAATTCTTGACAGATTTAGGCATTCTTCATCGCCTAACCTGCCCACACACTTCCCATCAAAATGGGACAGTGGAAAGGAAACATAGACAAATTGTTGAGATGGGACTTACTTTACTATCTCATGCCTCCATCCCTATAAAGTTTTGGGATCACAGCTTTACACAAGCTGTTCACCTAATCAACAGGCTGCCCACTACAGCCTTATCCTCATTCTCTTCACCCTTTCATGCTCTATTTGGCAAACACCCTGACTACACAAACTTGAAAATCTTTGGGTGTGCATGCTTTCCTTTCTTAAGGCCTTACAACACGAACAAACTCCAATTCAGATCCTCTGAATGTGTTTACCTCGGCTTATCACCACAACATAAAGGCCACAAGTGCCTTGATGCAAGTGGCCGCATCTACATCTCCAAAGATGTTTTATTCAATGAAACCACCTTTCCCTATGCTCATCTGTTTTCCTCCACCTCCACCTCCATTCCTCCTCCTTGTTCTTCCACCTTTCCCTCTTCAATTCCCATTCCCTCTTATCCCCCTCTTGCTGCTGTACCCCTAAATCAACATCCACCCTCTCCTCTCTCACCTAATCTCTCACCTGACACTGTCTCCTCTCCACCTGCACAGCAATTCAGTCACCAATCTGCAGTCTCTTCCACATCTGAGTCCACCTTTTCTTCCTCTAGTGTGGTTCCTGTTGCTGCACACTCTCAGCAGTCTAGTCCCTCTCTTTCCACCTCCTTGGAACCACTTGTTTCTGCCCCTAACTCTTTGTCCAGCAACTCTGTCTCTGCCGCTGCACCCACTCCTCCCATAAATGATCATCCCATGATGACTCGGTCTAAAACAGGACATCTCCCTCCTAGGATTTATTTGGGTCATGTTGAGCCTCGGACTGTGAAAGAAGCCCTGAACAATCCTCCCTGGATGGCTGCTATGAAAGATGAGTACATGGCCCTTCTAAGAAACAATACTTGGTCCCTTGTCCCTCTACCCTCAAACAGAACAGCTATTGGGTGTAAGTGGGTCTTTAGGGTCAAGGAAAACCCTGATGGGACAGTCAACAAATATAAAGCAAGGTTGGTTGCCAAGGGTTTCCACCAACAACATGGTTTCGACTTCTATGAGACATTCTCCCCAGTTGTGAAACCGGTTACCATTAGGCTGATTTTGACATTGGCCATAACTCAAAAATGGGCTATCAAACAAGTAGATGTGAACAATGCCTTTCTAAATGGTGTGCTTAGTGAAGAAGTATATATGGTACAGCCCCCGGGGTTTGAAAACAGTGATAAATCCCTCGTGTGCAAATTGCACAAGGCTTTATATGGCCTCAAACAAGCTCCAAGAGCTTGGTATGAACGCCTCACTTCAACTTTACTTCATTTCGGGTTCACCACTAACAAATGTGATCCCTCGCTCTTTGTCTACTCAACAACCTCCACCACCGTTTATGTACTTGTATATGTGGATGATATTATCATCACTGGACCCTCCTCACCTATGATACAGGATCTCATTCGAAACTCAACTCTCAGTTTGCTCTCAAAGAGCTTGGAAATCTTGACTACTTTCTTGGTGTGGAGGTTACACACCTTTCTCGATGGCTCACTATTGCTTAATCAAACAAAGTATATTCGAGATCTTTTGGCCAAGGCACACATGACTGATACTAAAGGCATTTCATCCCCTATAGTGAGCAGCACCAAACTAACTAAATATGGCACTGACATCTGTTTCTGACCCTCACCTGTACAGGTCCATTGTGGGAGCTCTTCAGTATGCCACCTTAACTCGGCCAGACATAGCTTTCAGTGTCAACAAGGTTTGCCAATTCATGGCAAACCCTTTAAACACTCATTGGCAGGCAGTAAAGTGTATCTTGAGGTATCTGAGGGGTTCTATTCATCATGGACTGATCCTACATCCTATTCAAAAGCCTGCACCTTTCAGTCTTCTAGCCTATTGTGATGTCGTTGGGCTAGTGATCCCGATGATGAGAAGGTCAACATCCGAGCTCATGTATTTTCTTTGGCTCTAATCTTGTTTCTTGGTGCTCTAAAAAGCAAAGAAAGCACTAGTAGCCCGCTCAAGCACGAGGCCAAGTACCGCAGTATGGCAAACACTACTGCTGAGTTATTATGGATCCAATCTCTCCGTCGGAACTCAAAGTTCCCTTTACTGCACCAAGGCTGCTGTGTGACAACTTGAGTGCCGTACATTTGGCTCACAACCCAAGTGCTTCATGCTCGCACAAAACACATTGAACTTGATATTCATTTTGTAAGAGAAAAAGTCCTAACTAAGGCTCTCACAGTGCTGCATATCCCAAGCATGGATCAGCTTGCAGATTGCTTCACCAAGCCCTTGTCATCCTCAAAATTTGAAGACTTGAGAACCAAACTCAATGTGGTTAAACCACCTTGAGCTTGAGGGGGCTAATAGAGTAGACTTAGTTATACGAATTAGAGCTGTACATTTGTTATTGACAGCTGTTCACCAGCTGTCACCTCTCTGTATAAAGCCTATATAAAGGCTTCTCTCTGTATAATTCAATAAGAAAATGAATCACTAAATTTCTGAAGATTTCTTCACATCTTTCTATTTCTCTTCTCTACATGTTTTCTTTACCAACCAATACACAATACCCTGAGGTAGACCGCCAGTCAATAGGTGAACCAACCCAGTATGCATCAGAGTACCCCACAATTTCAGTATCTCCTTTGTCTTCATAAAAACAACCCTTGGCCTGGAGATTTCTTAATATAGCTTAGGATTCGGACAACTGCATCTCAATGATCATTATGTCGGGATTGCATAAAATGACTCACTACACTTACCTAAAAAGAAATATCGGGTCTAGTAATAGTGAGGTAGTTTAGTTTTCCAACAAGTCTCCAATACCTACTGGGATCTGGATAAGGCTCTTCTGGTAAAAGCTTAACGTTTGAATCCATAGGAATATCAACTAGTTTACAATCTAGCATTCCAGTCCCCTCCAATATATCTAAAGCATACTTCCTTTGTGAAATAGCAATACCATTCCTAAACTGAGCTACCTCATTACAAAGGAAGCATTTGAGTCTACCCAAGTCCTTAGTCTGAAAGTAATTAAACAAATGTTTCTTCAACTGAAATATTTTCTCATGATCATTACCAGTAATAACTATATCATCCACATAAACCACCAAATAAACACACTAACCAGATGAAGAGTGTTGATAAAAAACTGTGTGATCAGCTTTACTTTGTGCCATGAAGGCAATGGGATCAGAGGTCCAGCCTTGACAGTGACTGGACTGATGCGTTCTAGGGTTTGAAACTCCCTAGGATCAAACTGCTCTCTAATACCAACTTGAAGAGAAAAACAGAGAGAATTTTATGTGAATTGCTTGAGAGAATTACTCTCAGCCTCTATAAATTTATAAGTATAGAATTACAATTTAGTTACAACTCATATCTAACTACAATTCTAATACCTACTCTAATACCTTAAGATAACAGAATAATAGATAAGTCCTAAATTATAGGGATAAGAGATATCATCTATGATAACCAACATTATCTATAACAACCAATATTATCTCAACACTCTCCCTCGAGTTGGAGCATATAGATCATATGCTCTAAGCTTGCTACAAATATAGTGACTTCTCGGACCGCGGAGAGACTTCGTAAGATGTTAGCCAAATGATCACTTGGGTTGACAAACTCCATAGTAATTTCCTTATAAAGTACTTTTTCTCGGACAAAATGACAATCAATCTCTGTATGTTTAGTTCTCTAATGAAAAATAGGATTTGAAGGTATATGAGCGCAGATTGATTATCACAATATAGCTTCATTGGCTCAACACTTCCAAACTTCAATTCTTGAACCAACTGTTTTACCCATATTAACTCACAAGTAGCTACTGCCATAGACCGATATTTAGCTTCTGCACTAGACTGTGCTACAACATTTTGCTTCTTGCTCTTCCAAGACACAAGATTGCCACCAACCAATACACGATACCCTGAGGTAGACCGCCGATCAATAGGTGAACCAACCCAGTATGCATCAGAGTACCCCACAATTTCAGTATCTCTTTTGTCTTCATAAAAACAACCCTTGGCCTGGAGATTTCTTAATATACCTTAGGATTCGGACAACTGCATCCCAATGATCATTATGTTGGGATTGCATAAACTGACTCACTACACTCACCGAAAAAGAAATATCGGGTCTAGTAATAGTGAGGTAGTTTAGTTTTCCAACAAGTCTCCAGTACCTACTGGGATCTGGATAAGGCTCTTCTGGTAAAAGCTTAACGTTTGAATCCATAGGAATATCAACAAGTTTACAATCTAGCATTCCAGTCCCCTCCAATATATCTAAAGCATACTTCCTTTGTGAAATAACAATACCATTCCTAAACTGAGCTACCTCATTACAAAGGAAGCATTTGAGTCTACCCAAGTCCTTAGTCTGAAAGTAATTAAACAAATGTTTCTTCAACTGATATATTTTCTCATGATCATTACCAGTAATAACTATATCATCCACGTAAACCACCAAATAAACACACTGACCAGATGAAGAGTGTCGATAAAAAACTGTGTGATCAGCTTTACTTTGTGCCATGAAGGCAATGGGATCAGAGGTCCAGCCTTGACAGTGACTGGACTGATGCGTTCTAGGGTTTGAAACTCCCTAGGATCGAACTGCTCTCTAATACCAACTTGAAGAGAAAAACAGAGAGAATTTTATGTGAATTGCTTGAGAGAATTACTCTCAGCCTCTATAAATTTATAAGTATAGAATTACAATTTAGTTACAACTCATATCTAACTACAATTCTAATACCTACTCAAATACCTTAAGATAACAAAATAATAGATAAGTCCTAAATTATAGGGATAAGAGATATCATCTATGATAACCAACATCATCTATAACAACCAATATTATCTCAACACTTATCATCTATAATATTATCTTAGCATATCTGAAGACTTGGTTTATGATAGGACACAATGGCGTCGTTTGATCCATGTAGCCGACCCCACCTAGTGGGAAAAGGCTTGGTTATTGTTGTTGTTGTTATAAAATCTCGCCTTAAGTGGTTTGTCTATGTGAGGAGAAGACCTTTAGAAGTCCCAGTAAGAAGAGTAGATCAGATGGAGGATAGTCCAATAGTTAGAGTTAGAGGAAGACTAAGAAAAACTATAGGAAAAACTATTTAAAAGGACTTAGAGCTAAATGACATTTTTGAAGACATGATTTATGACAGAACACAATAGAGTCATTTGATTCATGTAGCTGATCCCACCTAGTGGGAAGAGGCTTTGGTTGTTGTTGTATCCTTATAAAAAAACCAAAGCATAACAAGATTAGGAATTAAAATCATTAGCACAAACAAGCTCTCCAATTCTGACAAAAAATTCAAGAAAACAACGAATCTTTGAGAGATTGAAACATCTAGCATTACTCTCTAGCCAGTACATAGCCATAGATACCAAAACCCTACAAATAGGAATGGCAATGGGTGGTACCCTAGATTTTATTTCAACTAACGGAATTGTAAGAAACTACACAATATCTGAATCCCCCATAATCCAAAACAAAATTACATTTACCTTTCAACCTGAAATACCTTCTGTTTTTTTTTATGGTAAAATGTTTAGGGTTGAAGGTGGGCTTTCCCCAATACCTGAAATACCTATTGGATATTCTAAAATTAGATACAGGCATTTTGGGTAAGCATTCGGGTATCCAATTGAAATGCTCAATTATTTTTAAATCTTAATAAAATAAATATAGCTATTCTAGAGTAAACATAAGCCATTTCAGAAAAAGATCCACCATCATGATACAACACAATCCAAGTTGTGATCATCAAATCAATAATTATGATCTGGTTTTGGAAATACTGTGTACAGAATCAAAGAAAGGCCTAATATACCCAAAATGGCTTAAACTAAAGTTCACATGGCCTAACTGTAGCTTCCTCAAATCAAATAACTACATTTAAAGGAGCTTTCACTCATCTAGTCATCAATTGAAGCAAACCTTTCTTTTTTTTTGGGGGGGTATTGAAGCAAAACATTGTTTATTCAAATGATTAAATGCAAAAATAAAGTAAGACAAAAAATTTAAATTCAATGCTCAGACAGACAGACTAATGTTCACAAAATGAACACTACTGCCACACACTCATATCAAAGCAGTATGCAGGGCACTTCCAATTTATATTGGCTTCAGAAAGCAACCGAAAACCGAAATCCCAAACACCATGTTAGAGAATTGAAGTCTAAGCTATCTTTTCACCAACATAAGCATAACGTATTTTGAGGGATACCAAAAGCAATTCAAGAGAAATTTTTTTTTTCCCTAAAATCTAAATATTAACACAAAATTTTAAACTCGAGTTACAAGATGAGATTGATAGAGTATCAAGTTAAAAACCAGTACTTAATAGAGAACACGGTTGTTATTCATTTTTTCCTGTTTTCATTTCATTAATGCTTTTCCTCCCAGATAAGGAAAAGATTTACAAACTTACAAATTCTAATGGACTGGCAAAGCATATATGATTTTCAGGAAAATTGCAAGAAAAATGATGAATGGTTACTACTTTTTGTGGGAGGGCTCTAACACGCCCAAGAAAGCACTTTCTTTCCTTCAATTTTTGTGGGTACATTTATAATTGGATTTTTTATTCCCTATGTCATGGTTTTGGGCTAGCATCACATATGAAACTATTCTTGCCTAGTAAGGCACACAAAGAATAAGATAAGTTTATTTATTATGACTTTTTTAAAATTAGAAAAGGCCTAAATTATTATATATCTCCATCAAGTAATGATAAGTAAGGTAATTATTGGGAGGGCTTCTTAGTCACGACAGTGCCTCAGAGTTAGTGTATGTTTGGATACTAGTTGATTTATTATGTTTGGATACTAGTGTATGTTTGATCAAAAGCATGAATTTTGTCCATTGAAGTTCATTTTTCACTAATATTTATTTTATCAAACTCACTTTTGAGACAAAAGTTCTCAAATATAAATTACGTTACTACAAACTCACTTTTAATTAAACTTAAGTTTGCAAATAAACTTTCAATCAAACTTAAATTTACCAACTCTAATCCAAACACACGCTTAGTCTCATCACATTGCTTGGGGGATAGTTGATCAAAGACCCCCAAAAAAAAAGTATGTGTACAAGACATTATAGCATTTCAGCTTTCACAATCTAGGCCTTCCCCCACGTATTTATTTTTTATCATTACCTATTCCAAATTCTAGATAAAAGCTACTACGAACATCAATTGAACCAAAAAAAAAAAAAGCAAATTTCAAATGAGTTTTCCAAATTCAGCTGCTGGAAGCATTCCCATGAGAAAATTTGCAGACATTTACAACTGGGCATGAAAGAAACTGCACGTAGTTGAATTCACAAGGTAACAAAACGTTAATAAGTAATAACTGATCAGAATGAAGCTCACTACTCACCGAGACACCGAAATTGCTTGGCTTGAAAATTGAAGGTTGCCATCCTACAAAATTGAAGAAATTAAAAAAAATAATAAAAAAAAGAAAGGATGAGGTGAAGTGAAAAGAAACCCAGTTTGAGAATGGGGTGTAGAAGAGAGTTGAAGTATAATACCTCTGACATAAAGGGCGTTTAGAAGATAAGATTGCGTAGCCATTGTTATCTGTCTACTCAGCAAAGAAAGTAAGGTGGTAACGCTTCGGAGTTTGATGAGAAATTTGAGCGTGCGAATCGAATGGGGTGCAGCTCATGGATGGTACCATGTGGATGCACCATCCCAGGACCGCTAAAATGAAGGAGTTTGTGTCTGATGCGCACCGTTTTGGCCAGCTCATGGAACCTACGAAGGACAAACACCATACGGAAAACGATATAGATACGGATACATTAACATATCAAATTTAAAAAATTATAGAATATAGACATAATATATATATATATTAAATTAAATTAAAGGATTTGATTTATATATATATAAAATTAAAAAAATAATTCATAATTTATTAATAATATTTTTATAAACGTAAAAATTTATAATATCTTAATATATATTAATATTATTTCTATATATTATTTCTTATTTTTTTTAAAAAAATTATTAAATCGTGTTTAAGTCGTATTTTTGACGTATCCAAATATATTTGAGATGTATTTAAACATATTAGAGAGATGTCTAAATATGTTCAATATGTATCTAAATTAAAAAATAATTTTTTTAATTAAATATATTCAAACACATAAAACATATATTTCGTACGCATATCTGAACTTAAAATATGACGCATCTAAGCTTCATAGCATGAAATTGTTTTCATTTTCCATTCGATTGCTTTATTTTTTTTTTTAGTGTTTTGATTTAAATGCTTAATTTTTTTATATCCATTTTCCTTTGAAAGTGCAAGTGAAAGCTTCTGTTTTTCTTTTCTTCTATTTTATTTGAATTCCAATTATATATTTATACCCATTTTTAAGTGCAAGTGAAAGTTTCAGTCTTTTTTTTTCTCTTTAATTTGACTTTTAATGAATTTTGATTACAAAAGCTTATTTTGATACCCATTTTTAAGTGCAAGGGATTTTTTTCCCTCCTCTTTTGGGTTTTGAAGTTGGATTAGGAAGTAATTAGTAATTGAATCTAACATAATTTTCTTTTATTATTATTATTTTTTGGGTACATAAGGTGGGACTGAAGCCCAATTTGTTCTTTTATTTTAAATTTTAAATTCACTATTTTATTCTCAAGGGATACACTATTGATTAATGGAATGAGATTTTTTAAATTACATACTTGCGTACACTTGGGGTCATTTTTTTTTATTGTAACTCTCTGTTTGTTAGTCACATGCATGTGTTGATTCATATACTTACATTTGGCTGGGTGTCAATGGTAAACATTTGTTTAAAGACAAATTTAATTTCAATTTAAAGAAGGAAATTATTTCTTCTTAAAATTCTTTAGTTCTTAGATTAATTTTTAAGCAAGAACGTCAAAAGTTAATTTCAAATAAAACACAAAATTATGTAAATTGAAATCAAAATATTAATGCGTAAGAAGTAATTTAGTAAAATAATGATAAGATGAATGAAAAGAACTTATTTTAAAAATGTAAAGTTTACTTTTAAAAGTTGAAAAAAAAAAACATTAAAGAGAAAGCAAATAAATGACATGAAATGTAATGACAAAGAAATAAAATGCAATGAAATAAACTTGACCAATAATATAAAATGTAGAAGTTTAAAGAACATGAATTGAAATAAAGCAATGTAAAAGAACAATGAAAAATAAACTTGTATGTAAAGTGAGGAAAGTAAATTTGTAGAAAAGTAAAAAAAGTAATTAAATAAAAATAATTACAAGAACTCAAATGATCTCGAAAGAATTACTTGATCGGGAGTAGAAAAGAGATTGCAGTAAAGTAAAAGATTGGAAGTTTAAATGAACTTAAATTAAATTTGTATTGTAATGGTAAATGATATAAAAAGGAAATTGGATGAAAATATATTAGACTAGACTTGTGTTTGCTCGATATGTCAAGGATGTGAGAGCGTGTTTACAAGTGTTTGTGAGTATAGAATTTTCAACCCCTAAGTGTTTCCATACTTTTGGTATTTATAGAAATTCTAAGTAACTATCATTTCAACATGATTTTGACATATGTCTAAAACAAAGATAACTGCCTAATGATTATTAGTGATTCTTGTCAAGCAACCGTCAGATATTTGTCAGTAATCATTATGTTATAAGTAACTGCTCAATCTCTGACAGCAATCCTTGTATTGTCTTGGTCTTGTACTTAAACTGCTGCTAACTTCTATTTTAAATTTAAATCATTTCTTTTGAATTCAAACTTGAATCTTCAAACATTTGCTGGCTGAGCGGAGCAAATCTGCAGTGAGTTATGACAATGAGCTGCGACGGTGGCTCATGACGGTGAGGTTGTTGAAATGGTTTCTGACTTTCTATTTCTAAAATAGTTTTCTCAGCCAACTGGTTACTACTTGTTGTAGCATAAATTACAATAAATTACAAATATATATATGTGGTTCAGTTCGATTCTCAGATTTGAAATTTTAAATTCGAGAATCAAATCAATTAAGTTTTATTCAGTTTAAATTTTACCCGAATCAATCAATATACCTAAATCAAACTGAACTAAGATTGGTCGAATTGGTCGGTTATTCGAATCAATTTACACCCCTACAAACCAAGGCCCAAATTTGTTTATGTTTGTGTTTAAAGAAGTCTCATCATCTAGAAAAACTGTAACATCCTCCCTAATTTATCAGTCTTAAGAATTAATATAGAAACTCATTAATATTTGTGCTATTTATCTGTTGATTTTAGTAATTTTCTTAGTTATTTTAAGTATAATGTTATAATTTAGTATGTGAAAAATAGTTCATATTAGTTTAGAATTTAGCATAAATCACCTATATGAGAAAAATAAATATAAAAAATTAACTTTTAAGTTACAAATAAGTAGAATGAGTTGTGGTAAATTTTGAGGAATAAACTTAGCTAATTTGACATTTTTAATAATATAGGATAAGTATTTAAATATCAAATTAAATAGAAAAATTACTCAAAAAATTATGAGATTTTATAGAAATATCAAATAAATGATGAAGAATATTTTAAAAATAAATACAAGTTAAAGATAAATACCTGTTAACTTATTAACTTAATTATTTAAGTTTAACTTAATTTAAAAAAATAATAAAACTTAATGACTAATAATGATATATAAAAAATTATTAAATAATGAACACAAACATTGAATATAGTTTTCGTATTTTTTATAACTCCAATAAAAGTTAAAAAGCCTTCTTAATAAAAAATTAAAATATCTTTAAAAAATACAATTTTTTTACCTAACAATAAAAAGTCAATGGATATTATCCACATTTTCTTCCTCCACCGCCTATCCACCTTTGACTCTTCTTCTTTCAATTTCACACGTAACTAATTGCAGCAAATAGATAAGGGAGAAAGAAAAGAAAGAAAGAAAAAAAGAAGAAGAAGAAAGAAAAGAGAGAGAGAGAGTAGCAAAAACGTGAGAAAAAAAGAAAGGAAGAAAAGAAGAAGAAAGAAAATGACAAGGCTATAAATTATAAATGATCTGTGATTTCCCTCTCTATAATCTCAAGGTACTATGTACTTTCCTTTCAAACAGAATTCCTTTCTTCGGAATATGAGTATATGGGAATGGGATCGCCCTCATCCCAAAGCCCTCCAAGCTAATTTTGATAGCAGAGTTCTCTTGTTCCCAACATCATAGGTAACGAAGGTTGTCTTTTCCTTCATTCTAGCAACCTTGGGAGTTTGCAATCGGTTCAGTATGAGTAACATGTAGATGAATGCCCTCACAAAGTTGATAGACTAAGGCTCATTAACGAATTAAAGACATTATCAAATGATAGTCTCATATGATTTAAATTTTGGAGTCATTATTTTGAAATCACTTTTAATTTGAAACTGTGTGAGTAATTGTTAAAAACTAAAAAATGATGTTTTCATATTAAAATTAGAATATTTATTAATTCAAAATCAAACTCCAGTTAAATATTTTTACATTTTATAAAAAATGACAAACAATTGGCATTATATAAATCTTTATTTTATAAAACTTAACTTTCATTAATGTAAAAATAATTTTTTTGTACATGACCGGGACATTAAAAATAATTTTTTAAAAACATATATTTATTAAACATTTTAATTTTCTAGATACAAAATATTATAAGCGACGTGTCCACAATTCTTTCTTTTATTTTTTTCTAGTAAAATATATAAATGGTTACAGACTACAGTGACTATGTCATATTCCTCCAGACTCTACATTATTGCAAAGTCTTCCTCATTAAGGTCACATCACTAGTTCGCTATACCACCGACCGGTGACTACTACGAACTCACTACGAACTAGAAACGTTTCGTTGTTTTCCGTCACATTACGAAACTCACTCGTCGCGAAATGGCCGAAGAAACGCCCGCAATCCGATTCGGAGTCATCGGCTGCGCCGACATAGCTCGCAAGTTCTCACGCGCCGTCTCACTCGCCCCCAACGCGGTGCTCGGTGCCGTTGGGAGCCGTTCCCTCGACAAGGCTCGAAGCTTCGCCGAGGCGAACGGCTTCCCCGACGGCGCTAAAGTCTACGGCTCCTACGAGGCCGTGCTCGACGACCCCGACGTCGACGCCGTCTACGTGCCCCTTCCCACCAGCCTGCACGTGCGCTGGGCCGTGCTCGCGGCGCAGAAGAAGAAGCACGTGCTGTTGGAGAAGCCCGTGGCTCTGAACGCTTCGGCGTTTGATGAGATAATTGAGGCGTGCGAATCGAATGGGGTGCAGCTCATGGATGGTACCATGTGGATGCACCATCCTAGGACCGCTAAAATGAAGGAGTTTGTGTCTGATGCGCACCGTTTTGGCCAGCTCAAATCGGTATGGGGGCATTCAAGTTTCATGGAACTGTTTTCATTTTCCGTTCGATTGCTTTATTATTTTTTTCTTTTTTAGTGTTTTGATTTAAATGCTTTATTTTTTTTATACCCATTTTCATGTGGAAGTGCAAGTGAGAGCTTCTGTTTTTTTTTTCTTCTATTTTATTTGAATTCCAATTATGTTTTTATACCCATTTTAAAGTGCAAGTGAAAGTTTCAGTCTTTTTAAAAAAAAAAATAATTTAACTTTTAATGAATTTTGATTCCAAAAGCTTATTTTGATACTCATTTTTAAGTGCAAGTGATTTTTTTTCCTCCTCTTTTGGGTTTTGAAGTTGGATTAGGAAGTAATTAGTAATTGAATCTAGCACAAGTTTCTTTTATTATTGTTATTTTTTGGGTACATAAGGGGGGCCGAAGCCCAATTTTTTCTTTTATTTTAAATTTACTATTTTATTCTATTCTCAAGGGACACACTATTGATCAATGGAATGAAATTTTTTAAATTAAATACTTGCGTACACAACAAAAGGGGTCACTGTTTGTTAGTCACATGCCTGTGTTGATTCATATACCTACATTTTGCTTGGATGTGTTGAATTTATGAGCTCCTATTCAGGGCTATGGTTCTTTTGCAGTCATATCCTTTTCAATTGCTAGCATTCATGTAATTGATTATGTTGCTGCTAGTTGAAAGATGAAAATCAAAATGAAGATCGAAGAAGATGATAAATGTAATGATGGGTTTTACAACATAAGCTTTTATGTTTTACTCTTGACTTCTTGTTAAAATCATATGATAGGCATGCTAAGATAATGATTTTGATGGTGAATGGTGATGAAGCTAACTTCAATTCGTTCCCCTTCTCCCAAACAAGGTGGTCCAGTTTCTGGGGGAGCTTTCTGCTTTCATTAGTTTTCATTTTTCTTAATATGTTTGTGCTTTGCATTATAGGTGAGCTTTGAAGCATGGGTACTCTTCCCAGGGAGGAGTACCAGTACCGGGTACGTGTTGGGTATGCTGTGGGTACGTACCCAACTTTTTTTTTTTTTGAATTTAGAGCTTGGATACGGCTCCGGTTCGGCTGGGTATGGCTCTGGTGCAGCTTGGGTACGCCATCGCTTGCCGTTCTGCACGGCATCTCCCGTTTTCAGGTCGTTTCCCTGCATAGAGCCCTCCGACGAGGCTTTTCCGATGACACCTAGTCGTTACCACCTCCATTCGTCTGCTCCTAGCCACTGTTTGGCTTTGTAGCCGTCACTGCCATGGCTGCTGTTTTCTAGTCATTCCCTGCGCAAAGCCCTCCAATGAAGCTCTTTCGATAACACTCAGTCGTCACCACCTCCATTCGTCTGCTCCTAGCCATTGTTTGGCTCTGTAGTCGTCACTGCCATGGCTGCCAGTAGATGAAGTGTTGTATAGAAAGAAGGAAGAGGCAGAGGAAAACGAAAAGAGAGAGAAAGAGAAAAACGAAAAGGCAGAGGCCTGCCAGGAAAACGAAAATGGAGAGAAAGAGGAAAACGAAAAGGTAGAGGCCTGCAGGAAAACGAAATGGGAGAGAGAATAGGAAACAACATTTGGTTTAAAAGAAAAATAAAAGTACAAATTTAAGAGTTGTTTACAGTTTGCATTTTTTTAGTATTGAGGCACACACATGTAACTTATATGTAAAAATTTAATATCAATCTTTTAAAATGAATTAATTTAATCATTTATTTAAATTTTACTAATAAATTACTTGACATTAATAAGATATTTAACTTTAAAATATTAATATTATAATATTTATAATGTTTTATTATGTAAAAAATATATTTTATATTATTATTAATAATTGATCATGAAAAAAATAGTTACAAATATATAACTGGAATAGCTGAAAATAATTGTACCCTAAACTTATGTGATTATATTGTAAAGTAAAAAGCAGGAGAAGGGAATGCAAGTTTCTTTTTATGTTTTATGTTAAAATTTGTATGTTTTAATTTTTATGTTATATAGTAATATTTTATTATGTGAGATTTTAGTTATTATTATTATTATTATTATTATTATTATTATTATTATTATTATTATATATAACGTACTCGTACCTTAATTTTTTAAAAAAATTTGTATCTTGTACTTATATCTGTATCGGGTACCGTACTCGTACCTGTACCCATGCAACGTAGTAGGTGAGTATTAGATGATAAAAATAATAAGTACAAGGGGTGTATGATTAATGATTTCTCTTTCTTCATATTTTGGTTGAAATTGATTTATTTTCTAGAGACCAAGCGTTTCTCTTGCTTGAGTTATACAGTGTTTGAAAGATTAATAATTTCTAGTCATTTTCTGCAGTATTTGCTGTAAATTGTCTCATAATGCTGAACCTAGATTCTTATGAACTGTTATTTTTCTTATTAAAAAATTAACTTTATTAGAGACATGAGGGAAAGTATGACTAACAGAGGATAAGATATTCTCTACAACTTAACATTAACAGTTGTGAAAAGATTAGTAACCCAAAAAGAATCAAGAATTCAGAAAAGCTTACCAGTCTCTGAATATGAGAAATGGCAATTCTCTTGAGCAAAACATGAACAGAATACCAAAGAGATGCCACATATGAAATCCTATCCCATGATGAGTTTAAGGACACCCTTAAGAATATGCAAGCGTTCTGCTACTATCAGATGCACCAAAAAGTTGTATAAACTGCAACAGCAACAAAGTTGTAACAACAACAACAAAGCTTTTTCTCATTAGGTGGGGTCGGTTACATGGATCAAACGACACCATTATACCCTATCATAAATTAAGTTTTCAGAAATGCCATTCAAATTTAAATATTTTTTAATTGTTTTACCTATAGTTTTTCTTCGTCTCCCTCTTCCTCTAGCTATTGGGCTATCTTTCACTTGATCTATTCTCCTTACAGGGGCTTCTAATGGTCTTCTCTTTACATGTCCAAACCACTCAAGGCGAGATTCTCCAATCTTTTCCACAATAGGTGCTACTCTTATTTTCTCTTTAATGCATTCATTCCTATCTTGTTTTGTATGGCCACACATCCATAACAACATCATCATCTCTGTGACACTGATCTTATGCTATTGTTGGTTTTTTACCGCCCAACATTCAGTACCATACAACATCGTGAGCCTTATAGCTATGCAATAAAATTTACCCTTAAACTTGAGAGGCACTTTTTTATCACAGATAACTCTTGAAGCATTCCTCTATTTCATCCATCTAACTTGAATCTTGTGGTTTACATCTCCCTCTATCTCTTCGTCATTTTGTATGATAGATCCAAGATATTTAAACTGTGTAACTTGTGGTATGGTATGGTCTCTAATTTTCACCGCTAAGTTAGCATTAGCACGTTTTTTACTGAACTTACATTTCATATACTCCGTCTTACTATTGCGTAGACGGAAGGCGGAAGTCATATTCTTCTAAAGCTCGTCTCCATAGTTCTAGCTTCCTATTTGTTTCCTCTCTCGACTCTCCAACTAAGACTATATCATCTGCAAAAAACATGCATTGTGGCACCGGATCTTGGATATGTGCAGTAAGCACATCCAAGACCAAGGTAAAAAGATATGGACTCAAAGTTGACCCTTGGTGTAGTCCTATAGTTATAGGGAAATCTTTTGTGATCTCATCCTATGTTCTCACAATAGTTTATCCTCATCATACATATCTTGGATTGTTCGAATATAAGCGATGCAAACACTTTCTTCTCCAAAGTCTTCCATAAGACTTCTCTCGGTACCATATCGTAAGCTTTTTTCAGATCAATGAAAATAATGTGTAAGTCTTTTTGCTTCCTCTAATACCTCTCCATCAATCTTCGTAGAAGATAGACTGTATAAACTGCACACCGCCACAAAAATTTGGTCTCCTTGTTTTTACCAAAACTCCTTCTAGCATACTCATACCATAGAAAACTACTCGAAAGTATAAGGACACACCTAGTGCTTACTAGGAACCCCAAAAAGATTGTTACGTCGGAATCCATCTTACACCGCAAAAATAAGCAGCCTACTATTTCTACACGTGATCTACACATAACTCACATATCAGGATAAAGTGGTGAGAGCCCTACATATTTGCAACAAGTCTTTGTATTAAGCCTATTAAGTATTGTTGTCCAAACAAAGGAATTGGCCTTAGAAGGAGCATTGGATTTCCAAATGGATTTGTTAAGTAGGAACCTTTGATTAGGAGAGTGAGTAAGGAACTGAATAATGGAGTTGTAAGAGGCCTTATCTTATTAAGGCCTTGTTTAAGAACCCTGCAGCTTTGCAAAAGCTGTTGTGCTGTGAAAAAGCTGCTTCAGAAGGCCATCAAAAGTTTTGTTTGGTAAATATGTGATAAAAGCTGCCATAAATTTTCCATCAACTAAGAAAATGTTTGGTAAAGATTATTTTAAAGCTGCTGTTAGAACCTAAAATTATGAAAACAGATAGTATAAATTTTAATAGTGCTAGATATTAAAACCATTCATAAGCCTTCACCTAATGGTTCAATCTTTTTGGAGAGTTGGTCTTTGACAAATAGATTAAAGTTTAAATTGGTAAAGTCTAGAGGTAAAAGAGAAGGGTAAAGGTTTTTTAACTGTTTCATATTTTTGACCGCTACAACAGCTGTGAAAAGCATCCCCTAGGGTGCTTCTCAAAAGCACTTGTGGCCATTAAAATAATTTTACCAAACACAAATTTGAGACTTTTGCTGTCAAAGTCACCAAACAGCATTCCTAAACTGAGCCTAAGTATCTTATGAAGTATGAACAAATGAAGTTCTCCTGCAATTTATCCTTTGTATGGTTTCTACTACTGCCTTGTTGTGCATCCAGTTTGGAAGGTCTTCCTGAATGTAAAGTGGTGCTTCATCAAAGCTTTTTGACTTTAGATGCAAGAGTTGATTTTGTGTTTAATTTTCATATTTGTATTATACTATTAATCGAGTTTTTCAATTTTAAACCCTTAAAAGTGACATAGTGATTGAAATTTTTTTTCCCTCTTGCCTTTCTCCGTGCTTGTATGTTTTGGCTTAGTATCAACCTTGACTTTTCCTACTTTACATGTTGTGAATGATCAAAATAGTATAATTTAAATATAATCATAGGCACAAGTAAAGCTTTGTGTTTTTCTAATTGCCTTCTACTTGCTGATTGTTGAGCTGTTCATCCGATGTTGAAACAGGTAGTTGCTTGCCTAGCATTTTTGATGTAGAATTAATGGACAAAGGCACTCGCTGCCAAGAGATTTAGTATAAAAAATAGAATTATAATTCAAACTGAATTCAATAATCAACAACCATCTTCTAAAGTGTTGATAGGAGGGGTATTTATAACCCTCAAACAAAACAAAGCAAATACAAATCAAATACTACTAGCTAATGATAAAATTTGAGATTTGAATAGAATGTCATTAAAACTAAAATCATAATAACTGAAATCTTAAAATAGATAAAATCTCTAAAAATACGGAAAGATAAAATTTCTAAATAACATAATTATCTGTAAAATCTTAAATTATCAAAATCATAAATAATTCTAATCTATTCTGCATCATTTTCCCATTTTGAAAGAACTCTCCTCTGTAGAGGTAGAAAGTTGGTAATCCTCCAAAAGATGAGGCTCAAGGTGGCACGTGAGCACATGAAGACCACGTGCAAGAACTTTAGGCGACGCATGGGATGTGTGCCTCCTTTGGCTATAGAATTTTGGTGGCTGGTAGATCGGAGGCCTTTGGTTTTGATGGTGGTGATCATGGTTCAAAACGAGGTCTAGTTGTGCATTTATCGGTGAAGGAAACCCAAATTCCGGTGGCTTTCTAGTGGTTTCAGGCGAATTTTGTGGAGATTTAGTGAATAATAGGCAGCGAAATGACTTTGGCTGCGAAAAATGTCTCTAATAGTACAAAGCATGGGGATCAACAAGACTCGGATGCCAAATTGATGTAGGATAAATGGACAAAGGCACTTTGTGCCAATAGACTTGGTCTCTAAAACAAAATTATATTTCAAACTGAATTTAATGATCAACAACCGTGTTCTAAAGTGCTGATAGGAGGGGAGTTTATAGCCCAAACAAAACAAACAAATACAAATCAAATAATATTAGCTAATGATAAGATTTTGGGTTTGGATAGAGTCTCATAAAACTGAAATCCTAATAATTGAAATCTTAAAATATATAAAATCTCTAAAAATACTGAAAGATAAAATCTCTAAATAACATAACTATCTGTAAAACCCTAAATTATCAAAATCATAAATAATTCTAATCTATTCCGCATCAATTTCATTATGCAATGTTGCATCATCATTGCCATATTTGTTGAAGGCACTTGGCCTTGTGGGCTAAGATCTCTTTGCCCTAAGTACAAGGTGCAAAATTAGGTTTGTGCTCAAGGAAAATGTTTGTTCATTGAGCATAAAAATATACTGTATTGCTTGAATGTATATCAGACTGAGTATTAAATACAAGCCAATTTCACAATTAAGATTTATAAGCCAAAAACATGGAGCAACATCTGAATTATGTTTTAGCAACTGTAAAGTTTTAGTAAGTATAAAGGTGAAGTGAAGTAAATATGTGTCAATTTAATTCTTAATTAATGACTTTCTAGGTTTTTTTAATTTGCATATTTGATACCTTTCCTTATTGCACAATTATAAAGCCTGCGTTGTTATATGGTATTGAATGTTGGACGGTAAAAAATCAACAAGAGCATAAGATCAGTGTCGCGGAGATGAGGATGTTGCGTTGGATGTATGGCCATACAAGACAAGATAGGATTAGGAATGAATGCATTAGAGAGAAAGTAGAGGTAGCACCTATTGTAAAAAAGATGAGAGAATCTCGCCTTAAGTGGTTTTGACATGTAAAGAAAAAACCCTTAGAAACCTTTATAAGAAGAGTAGATCAGGTGGGGAATAGCCAAATAGTTAAAAGTAGAGGAAGACCAAGAAAGACTATAGGTGAAACGATTAAAAAAGATTTAGATTTGAATGACATTTCTGAAAACTTGGTTTATGATAGAGCACGATGGCGTCATTTGATTCATATAGCTAATCTTACTTAGTGAGAAAATGCTTGATTGTTGTTGTTGTATTTGATACCTTTCCTGTTTTACTTTTTTTTTATCTAAGATTGATTTGCTTCCTGATTCTGGTTCTCTATTGTGTTTCTGTGTTAACTCTTTCATACTTTAAGGATTTATTTCCATAATTTTCCTGTTTAAATTTGTGAAAGTTAATTTAATCTCAATCCTGTAAGTAAATATGGAGCTCCATTCTATAATTCTTCATATCTTCACCGATACATGCAATGCAGTAATATATATTGTTGGGACTTTAAAAAGTAGCCGTTGAATGAAAAGATGAGTCAAAAGGCATTCCTCATAGGCTAAGACTCTTAGCCATGTTAGAATATTGGGGAGGGGGTTTGTTAAACGATTGATAATGCTTTATATTGCGTTCATGTTCTATTTTGATACACTGTTTCTTTTTGGGCTGCACAGATTCACACCTGTTTTACATTTGGTTGTGATCCTGATTTTCTTAAGAATGACATTCGTGTGAAGCCGGATCTTGATGCTCTTGGCTCCCTTGGTGATCAAGGGTGGTATTGTGTTAGGGCAATCCTGTTTGCTGCTAATTATGAATTACCTAAAACTGTAATAGCCTCACGTGAACCTGTGTTTAATCAAGCTGGGGTGATAATGGCTTGTGGAGCTTCTCTACACTGGGAAGATGGGAAAATAGCAACCTTCTATTGCTCCTTCCTGTCCAACTTGACAATGGATATAACTGCTGTTGGGACAAAAGGCACTCTACATGTTCATGACTTTATTATCCCTTATGAAGAGAAGGAGGCATTGTTTTATGCATATTCAGAATTAAGCTTTGATGAACTTGTGACAAAGTGGACTTCACAGCCAAGCAAGCATACAATAAACACAGATCTCCCTCAGGAGGCTCTTATGGTAAGAGAATTTGCCCGTTTGGTGGCACAAATCAAATTCAACAACTCTAAACCTGAGAAGAAGTGGCCAACAATTAGTAGGAAAACACAACTGGTATTGGATGCTGTGAAGGCCTCAATTGATAAGGGTTTTGAGCCTGTTCATATTCAGGAGTGAAGGTGTATGTGTTGTTATTGTATCTGTACCTTGCTGAAGTGAGATCTTTTTTTTTTTTCGTTAAATACATCAAGAATAAAAATCTGCTCTTACAATGTATTTGTGAGCAGTTCATTTCCGTCATGTGGTGGTAGCATGTAGGGTCTATGCAACATAACTCACATTGTGAACCTTTTTATGTCCTTCAAGGATAGTGATGGTGTGAACAGAATAACTAGTTCGAACAACTGCCTTGCCAATTCTCATCAGTGATGACAGGAACAACTTGTATAATTTAAGCATCTATGGCGCTTGCCATAATGGTTTGAAACTTCCTAGAATCGAACTGCTCTCTAATACCAACTTGAAGAGAAAAATGAGAGAATTTTATGTGAATTGCTTGAGAGAATTACTCTCAGCCTCTATAAATTTATAAGTATAGAATTACAATTTAGTTACAACTCATATCTAACTACAATTCTAATACCTACTCTAATACCTTAAGATAACAAAATAATAGATAAGTCCTAAATTATAGGGATAAGAGATATCATCTATGATAACCAACATCATCTATACCAACCAATATAATCTCAACACTTATAAAATCTTGCCTTAGGTGGTTTGTCTATGTAACGAGAAGACCTTTAGAAGTCCTAGTAAGAAAAGTAGATCAGATGGAGGATAGTCCAATAGTTAGAGTTAGAGAAAGACCAATAAAAACTATAGGGAAAACCATTTAAAAGGACTTAAGCTAAATGACCTTTTTGAAGACATGATTTATGACAGAACACAGTGGCGTCATTTGATTCATGTAACTGATCCCACCTAATAGGAAAAGGCTTTGGTTGTTGTTGTATCCTTATTAAACAACCAAAGTATAACAAGATTAAGAATTAAAATCATTAGCACAAACAAGCTCTCCAATTCTGACAAAGAATTCAAGAAAACAACGAATCTTTGAGAGATTGAAACACTCTAGCATTACTCTCTAGCCAGTACATAGCCATAGACACCACAACCCTGCAAATAGGAATGGCAATGGGTGGTACCCTAGAATTTATTTCAACTATCTGAATTGTAAGAAACTACACAATATCTGAATCCCCCATAATCCAAAACAAAATTACATTTTCCTTTCAACCTGAAAAACCTTCTCTTTTTTATTTTATGGTAAAAAGTTTAGGGTGAAGGGCAGCTTTCCCCAATACCTGAAATACCTATTGGATATTCTAAAACTAGATACAGGCATTTCGGTCAGTGTTCGGGAATCAAATTGAATGCTCAATTATTTTTAAATTTTAATAAAATAAATATAGCTATTCTAGAGTAAACATAAGCCATATCAGAAAAAGATCCACCATCATGATACAACACAATCCAAGTTGTGATCATTAAAGCAATAATTATGATCTGGTTTTGGAAATACTGTGTTGGTACAGCATCAAAGAAAGGCCTAATATACCAAAATGGCTTAAACTAAAGTTCACATGGCCTAACTGTAGCTTCCTCAAATCAAATAACTACATTTAAAGGAGCTTTCACTCATCTAGTCATCAATTGAAGCAAACCTTTCTTTTTTTTTTGGGGGGTATTGAAGCAAAACATTGTTTTATTCAAATGATTAAATGCAAAAATAAAGTAAGACAAAAAATTTAAATTCAATGCTCAGACAGACAGACTAATGTTTCACAAAATGAACACTACTGCCACACACTCATATCAAAGCAGTATGCAGGGCACTTCCAATATAGTTATATTGGCTTCAGAAAGCAAACAAAAACCAAAATCCCAAACACCATGTTAGAGAATTGAACTCTAAGCTATCTTTTCACCAACATAAGCATATCGTATTTTGTGGGATACCAAAAGCAATTCAAGAGGATTTTTTTTCCCCCTAAAATCTAAATATTAACACAAAATTTTAAACTCGAGCTGCAAGATGAGATTGATAAGAGTATCAAGTTAAAAACCAGTACTTAATAGAGAACATGGTTGCTATTCATTTTTTCCTGTTTTCATTTCATTAATGCTTTTCCTCCCAGACAAGGAAAAGATTTACAAACTTACAAATTCTAATGGACTGGCAAAGCATATATGATTTTCAGGAAAATTGCAAGAAAAATGATGAATGGTTACTACTTTTTGTGGGAGGGCTCTAACACGCCCAAGAAAGTACTTTCTTTCCTTCAATTTTTGTGGGTACATTTATAATTGGATTTTTTATTCCCTATGTCATGCTTTTGGGCTAGCATCACGTATGAAACTATTCTTGCCTAGTAAGGCACACAAAGAATAACATAAGTTTTTTTATTATGATTTTTTTTTAAATTAGAAAAGGCCTAAATTATTATATATCTCCACCAAGTAATGATAAGTAAGCTAATTACTGGGAGGGCCTCCTAGTCACGACAGCGCCTTTGAGAGTTAGTCTCATAGCATTGCTTGGGGGATAGTTGATCAAAGACCCCCCAAAAAAAAAGTATGTGTACAAGACATTATAGCATTTCAGCTTTCACAATCTAGGCCTTCCCCCACGTATTTATTTTTCATCATTACCTATTCCAAATTCTAGATAAAAGCTAATACGAGCATCAATTGAAACCAAAAAAAAAAAAGCAAATTTCAAATGAGTTTTCGAAATTCAGCTACTGGAAGCATTACCATGAGAAAATTTGCAGACATTTCCAACTGGGCATGAAAGAAACTGCACGTAGTTGAATTCACAAGGTAACAAAACGGTAATAAGTAATAACTGATCAGAATGAAGCTCACTACTCACCGAGACACCGAAATTGCTTGGCTTGAAAATTGAAGGTTGCAATCCTACAAAATTAAAAAAAAAATTAAAAAAAGAAAGAAAGGATGAGGTGAAGAGAAAAGAAACCCAGTTTGAGAATGGGGTGTAGAAGAGAGTTGAAGTATAATACCTCTGACATAAAGGGAGTTTAGAAGATAAGGTTGCGTAGCCATTGTTATCTGTCTACACAGCAAAGAAAGTAAGGTGGTAACGCTTCGGAGTTTGATGAGAAAATTGAGGCGTGCGAATCGAATGGGGTGCAGCTCATGGATGGTACCATGTGGATGCACCATCCCAGGACCGCTAAAATGAAGGAGTTTGTGTCTGATGCGCACCGTTTTGACCAGCTCATGGAACCTACGAAGGATAAACACCAAACGGAGAACGGTATAGAGATGGATACATGAACATATTAACTTTAAAAAATTATAGAATACAAACATAATATATATATATATCAAATTAAATTAAAGGATTTGATTTATATATATATATATAATTTAAAAAATAATTCATAATTCATTAATAATATTTTTATAAATTTAAAAATTTATAATATCTTAATATATATCAATATTATTTCTATATATCATTTTTTTTAAAAATTATTAAGTCATGTTTAAGTCGTGTATTTGACGATCAAGTGTATTTGAGTAGGGATGACAATTTTACGCCTTACTATGGTAATACCGTGTGAGGAGTAGGTAATACCCGTTAAATTTTTTCTACGATATAAATATCCGTTTAAGATTATTCCATTAAATAAACGGGACGAGACGGAGGTGGTTCCGTCGCATTCGCAGGAAATCCACAAAAAATTTATATAAATATTTTATATAAAATTATTAAAAAACTTAATTATATAAATTAAAATATTGTAAAATTATATAAATCAAAAGTATTTTAAGTGTTTGATATTATTTTTAGATTAAGTTGTGTTGGACAAATTTTAAAAAATTAAAGTATTATACTTTTTTTTCATTTTTCATTTTTTATTTTATTTTTTTAATTTTTTTGAATTTTTTTTTACAATTTATCGGGTACTTGCGGATATCCCGGATACCCGTTCTACCGCCGCGTGAAAGATAAAGCGAATGCCGCATTTAATATGGAGGCGGGGCATGGGCGGGAGCAGAAACGAATATTATTCGCAGGGACGGGAGACGGGGGGCTACTACCCGTCCCCGCCCTGCCCCATTGTCATCCCTATATTTGAGATATAGTTAAACATATTTGAGAGATGTCTAAACATGTTTAATATGTATCCAAGTCAAAAAAATAATTTTTTAATTAAATATATTCAAACATATAAGGCATATATGCCATACGCTAGTCCTCACTTAAAAAATGATGCATCTAAGCTTCATAGCATGGAATTGTTTTCATTTTCCATTCGATTGCTTTATTTGTTTTTTTAGTGTTTTGATTTAAATGCTTAATTTTTTTATACCCATTTTCATGTGGAAGTGCAAGTGAAAGCTTCTGTTTTTCTTTTCTTCTATTTTATTTGAATTCCAATTATATATTTATACCCATTTTTAAGTGCAAGTGAAAGTTTCAGTCTTTTTTTTTTTTCTCTTTAATTTGACTTTTAATGAATTTTGATTACAAAGGCTTATTTTGATACCCATTTTTAAGTGCAATGGATTTTTTTCCCTCCTCTTTTGGGTTTTGAAGTTGGATTAGGAAGTAATTAGTAATTGAATCTAACACAATTTATTATTATTATTATTATTTGTTGGGTACATAAGGGGGGCTGAAGCCCAATTTGTTCTTTTATTTTAAATTTTAAATTCACTATTTTATTCTCAAGGGATACACTATTGATTAATGGAATGAGATTTTTTAAATTACATACTTGCGTACACTTGGGGTCATTTTTTTTTATTGTAACTCACTGTTTGTTAGTCACATGCATGTGTTGATTCATATACTTACATTTGGCTGGGTGTCAATGGTAAACATTTGTTTAAAGTCAAATTTAATTTCAATTTGAAGAGGAGAATTATTTCTTCTTAAAATTCTTTAGTTCTTAGATTAATTTTTAAGCAAGAATGTCAAACGTTAATTTCAAATAAAACACAAAATTATGTAAATTAAAATTAAAATATTAATGCGTAAAAAATAATTTAGTAAAATAATGATAAGATGAATGAAAAGAATTTATTTTAAAAATGTAAAGTTTACTTTTAAAAGTTGAAAAAAAAAACATTAAAGAGAAAGCAAATAAATGACATGAAATGTAATGACAAAGAAATAAAGTGCAATGAAATAAACTTGACCAATAATATAAAATGTAGAAATTTAAAGAACATGAATTGAAATAAAATAATGTAAAAGAACCATGAAAAATAAACTTGTATGTAAAGTGCAGGAAAATAAATTTGTAGAAAAGTAAAAAAAGTAATTAAATAAAAAATAATTAAAAGAACTCAAATGATCTCGAAAGAATTATTTGATGGGGAGTAGAAAAGAGATTGCAGGAGGAAAGTAAATGATTGGAAGTTTAAATGAATTTAAATTAAATTTGTATTGTAATGGTAAATGATATAAAAAGGAAATTAGATGAAAATATATTAGACTAGACTTATGTTTGCTCGATACGTCAAGGATGTGAGAGCGTGTTTACAAGTGTTTGTGAATATAGAATTTTTAACCCCTAAGTGTTTCCATATTTTTGGTATTTATAGAAATTCTAAGTAACTACTATTTCAACATGATTTTGACATATGTTTAAAACAAAGATAACTGCCTAATGATTATTAGTGATTCTTGTCAAGCAACCATTAGATATTTGTCAGTAATCATCATGTTACAAGTAACTGCTCAATCTCTAACAACAATCCTTGTATTGTCTTGATCTTGTACTTAAATTGCTGCTAACTTCTATTTTAAATTCAAATCATTTCTTTTGAATTCAAACTTGAATCTTCAAACATTTGCTAGCTGAGCGGAGCAAATCTACAGTGAGTTGTGACAGTGAGCTGCGATGGTGGCTTGTGACGGTGAGGTTGTTGAAATGGTTTCTGACTTTCTGTTTCTAAAATAGTTTTCTCGACCAACTGGTTACTACTTGTTGTAGCATAAATTACAATAAATTACAAATATATATATGTGGTTCAGTTCGATTATCAGATTTGAAATTTTAAATTCGAGAATCAAATCAATTAAGTTTTATTCAGTTTGAATTTTACCCGAACCAATCAATATACCTAAATCAAACTAAACTAAGATTAGTCGAATTGGTCGATTTATTCGAATCAATTTACACCCCTACAAACCAAGGCCCAAATTTGTTTATGTTTGTGTTTAAAGAAGTCTCATCATCTAGAAAAGCTGTAACATCCTCCCTAACTTATCGGTCTTAAGAATTAATATAGAAACTCATTAATATTTGTGCTATTTATCTGTTGATTTTAGTAATTTTCTTAGTTATTTTAACTATAATGTTATAATTTAAGATGTGAAAAATAGTTCATATTAGCTTAAAATTTAGCATAAGTTACCTATATGAGAAAAATAAATATAAAAAATTATTTTTTAGGCTACAAATAAGTAGAATGAGTTGTGGTAAATTTTGAAGAATTAACTTAGCTAGTTTGACATTTTTAATAATATAGGATAAGTGTTTAAATGTCAAATTAAATAGAAAAATTACTCAAAAAATTATGAGATTTTATAGAAATATCAAATAAAGGATGAAGAATATTTTAAAAATAAATACAAGTTAAAGATAAATACCTGTAAACTTATTAACTTAATTATTTAAGTTTAACTTAATTAAAATAATAATAAAACTTAATGACTAATAATGATATATAAAAAATTATTAAATAATGAACACAAACATTGAATATAGTTTTCGTATTTTTTATAACTCCAATAAAAGTTAAAAAGCCTTCTTAATAAAAAATTAAAATATCTTTAAAAAATACAAAATTTTTACCTAACAACAAAAAGTCAATGGATACTATCCATATTTTCTTCCTCCACCGCCTATCCACCTTTGACTCTTCTTCTTTCAATTTCACACGTAACTAATTGCAGCAAATAGATAAGGGAGAAAGAACAGAAAGAAAAAAAGAAGAAGAAAGAAAAGAGAGAGAGAGAGTAGCAAAAACGAGAGAAAGAAAGAAAAAGAAGAAGAAAGAAAATGACAAGGCTATAAATTATAAATGATCTGTGATTTCCCTCTCTATAATCTCAAGCTAATTTTGATAGCAGAGTTCTCTTGTTCCCAACATCATAGGTAACGAAGGTTGTCTTTTCCTTCATTCTAGCAACCTTGGGAGTTTGCAATCGGTTCAATATGAGGAACATGTAGATGAATGCCCTCACAAAGTTGATAGACTAAGGCTCATTAACGAATTAAAGACATTATTAAATAATAGTCTCATGATTTAAATTTTGGAGTCATTATTTTGAAATCACTTTTAATTTAAAATTGTGTAAGTAATTATTAAAAACTAAAAAATAATATTTTATATTAAAATTATAATATTTATTAATTCAAAATCAAACTCTAGTTAAATTTTTTAAAATTATAAAAAATGACAAACAATTGGCATTATATAAATCTTTATTTTATAAAACTTAACTTTCATTAATGTAAAAATAATTTTTTTTGTACATGACCGGGACATTAAAAATAATTTTTTAAAAAATATAAAAACATATATTTATTAAACATTTTAATTTTCTAGATAAATATTATAAGCGACGTGTCCACAATTCTTTCTTTTATTTTTTCTAGTAAAATATATATAAATGGTTACAGACTACAGTGACTATGTCATATTCCTCCAGATTCTACATTATTGCAAAGTCTTCCTCATTAAGGTCACATCACTAGTTCGCTATACCACCGACCGGTGACTACTACGAACTCACTACGAACTAGAAACGTTTCGTTTTTTTCCGTCACATTACGAAACTCACTCATCGCGAAATGGCCGAAGAAACGCCGGCAATCCGATTCGGAGTCATCGGCTGCGCCGACATAGCTCGCAAGTTCTCACGCGCCGTCTCACTCGCCCCCAACGCGGTGCTCGGTGCCGTTGGGAGCCGTTCCCTCGACAAGGCTCGAAGCTTCGCCGAGGCGAACGGCTTCCCCAACGGCGCTAAAGTCTACGGCTCCTACGAGGCCGTGCTCGACGACCCCGACGTCGACGCCGTCTACGTGCCCCTTCCCACCAGCCTGCACTTGCGCTGGGCCGTTCTCGCGGCGCAGAAGAAGAAGCACGTGCTGTTGGAGAAGCCCGTGGCTCTGAACGCTTCGGCGTTTGATGAGATAATTGAGGCGTGCGAATCGAATGGGGTGCAGCTCATGGATGGTACCATGTGGATGCACCATCCTAGGACCGCTAAAATGAAGGAGTTTGTGTCTGATGCGCACCGTTTTGGCCAGCTCAAATCGGTATGAGGGCATTCAAGTTTCATGGAACTGTTTTCAGTTTCCGTTCTATTGCTTGATTTTTTTTTCATTTTTAGTGTTTTAATTTGAATGCTTAATTTTTTTTATACCCATTTTCATGTAGAAGTGCAAGTGGAAGCTTCTGTTTTTTTTTTCTTCTATTTTATTTGAATTCCAATTATATTTTTATTCCCATTTTTAAGTGCAAGTGAAAGTTTCAGTCTTTTTTTTAAAAAAATTAATTTAACTTTTAATGAATTTTGATTCCAAAAGCTTATTTTGATACTCATTTTTAAGTGCAAGTGATTTTTTTTTCCTCCTCTTTTGGGTTTTGAAGTTGGATTAGGAAGTAATTAGTAATTGAATCTAGCACAAGTTTCTTTTATTATTGTTATTTTTTGGGTACATAAGGGGGGCCAAAGCCCGATTTTTTCTTTTATTTTAAATTTACTATTTTATTCTATTCTCAAGGGACACACTATTGATCAATGGAATGAAATTTTTTAAATTAAATACTTGCGTACACAACACAAGGGGTCATTTTTTTTTTTTAATTGTAACTCTGTTTGTTAGTCACATGCCTGTGTTGATTCATATACCTACATTTTGCTTGGATGTGTTGAATTTACGAGCTCCTATTCAGGGCTATGGTTCTTTTGCAGTCATATCCTTTTCAATTGCTAGCATTCATGTAATTGATTATGTTGCTGCTAGTTGAAAGATGAAAATCAAGATGAAGATCGAAGAAGATGATAACTGTAATGATGGGTTTTACAACATAAGCTTTTATGTTTTACTCTTGACTTCTTGTTAAAATCATATGATAGGCATGCTAAGATAATGATTTTGATGGTGAATGGTGATGAAGCTAACTTCAATTCGTTCCCCTTCTCCTAAACAAGGTGGTCCAGTTTCTGGGGGAGCTCTCTGCTTTCATTAGTTTTCATTTTTCTTAATATGTTTGTGCTTTGCATTATAGGTGAGCTCTAAAGCATGGGTACTCCTCTCAGGGAGGAGTACCAGTACCGGGTACATACCAGGTACGGATACGTGTTGGGTATGCCGGTACGTATCCAACTTTTTTTTTTTTTGAATTTAGAGCTTGGGTACGGCTCCGATTCGGCTGGGTACGGCTCCGGTGCAACTTGGGTACGGCATTGCTTGCCGTTCTGCACGACATCTCTCGTTTTCCGGTCGTTTCCCTGCGTAGAGCCCTCCGACAAGGCTTTTCCGATGACACCGGTCGTTACCACCTCCATTCGTCCGCTCCTAGCCCACTTTGTTTGGCTCTGTGGTAGCCGTCAACGCCATGATTGCTGTTTTTCGATCATTCCCTGCGTGCAAAGCCCTCGATGAAGCTTTTCGATAACACTCGGTAGTCACCACCTCCATTCGTCTGCTCCTAGCCACTTTGTTTGGCTCTGTGGCCACATCACGCCATGGTGCCGGTAGATGAAGTGTTGTATAGAAAGAAGGAAGAGGCAGAGGAAAACGAAAAGGGAGAGAAGAGGAAAACGAAAAGGCAGAGGCTTGCCAGGAAAACGAAAATGGAGAGAAAGAGAAAAACGAAAAGGTAGAGGCTTACAGGAAAACGAAATGGGAGAGAGAATAGGAAATGACATTTGGTTTAAAAGAAAAATAAAAGTACAAATTTAAGAGTTGTTTACAGTTTGCATTTTTTTAGTACCGAGGCACACACATGTAACTTATATGTAAAAATTTAATATCAATCTTTTAAAATGAATTAATTTACTCATTTATTTAAATTTTACTAATAAATTACTTGACATTAATAAGATATTTAACTTTAAAATATTAATATTATAATATTTATAATGTTTTATTATGTAAAAAATATATTTTATATTATTATTAATAATTGATCATGAAAAAAATAGTTACAAATATGACATTGAAATAGTTGAAAATAGTTGTACCCTAAACTTATGTGATTATATTGTAAAGTAAAAAGCACGAGAAGGGAATGCAAGTTTTTTTTTATGTTTTATGTTAAAATTTGTATGTTTTAATTTTTATGTTATGTATTAATATTTTATTGTGTAAGATTTTAGTTATTATTATTATTATTATTTATATATATATATATGACGTATTCGTACCTTAATTTTTTAAAAAAATTTGTATCCTATACCCGTATTCATATCAAGTACCGGTACCGTACCCGTACCTGTGCAACGTAATAGGTGAGTATTAGATGATAAAAATAATAAGTACAAGGGGTGTATGATTAATGATTTCTCTTTCTTCATATTTTGGTTGAAATTGATTTATTTTCTTGAGACTAAGCGTTTCTCTTGCTTGAGTTATACAGTGTTTGAAAGATTAATAATTTCTAGTCTTTTTCTGCAGTATTTGCTGTAAATTGTCTCATAATGCCGAACCTAGATTCTTATGAACTGTTATTTTTCTTATTAAAAAATTAACTTTATTAGAGACATGAGGGAAAGTATGACTAACAGAGGATAAGATATTCTCTACAACTTAACATTAACAGTTGTGAAAAGATTAGTAACCCAAAAAGAATCAAGAATTCAGAAAAGCTTACCAGTCTCTGAATATGAGAAATGGCAATTCTCCTGAGCAAAACATGAACAGAATACCAAAGAGATGCCACATATGAAATCCTATCCCATGATGAGTTTAAGGACACCCTTAAGAATATGCAAGCGTTCTGCTACTATCAGATGCACCAAAAAGTTGTATAAACTGCAACAGCAACAAAGTTGTAACAACAACAACAAAACTTTTTCCCATTAGGTGAGGTCGGTTACATGAATCAAACGACACTATTGTACCCTATCATAAACTAAGTTTTCAGAAATGTCATTCAAATTTAAATCTTTTTTAATTGTTTCACCTATAGTCTTTCTTCGTCTCCCTCTCCCTTTCCCTCTAGCTATTGGGCTATCCTTCACTTGATCTATTCTCCTTACAGGGGCTTCTAATGGTCTTCTCTTTACATGTCCAAACTACCCAATGCGAGATTCTCCAATCTTTTTCACAATAGGTGCTACTCCTATTTTCTCTTTAATGCATTTATTCCTATCTTGTCTTGTATGGCCACACATCCATAGCAACATCCTCATCTCTGTGACACTAATCTTATGCTATTGCTGGCTTTTTACCGCCCAACATTCAGTACCATACAACATCGTGGGCCTTATAGCTATGCAATAAAATTTACCCTTAAACTCGAGAGGCACTTTTCTATCACAGATAACTCTTGAAGCACTCCTCTATTTCATCCATCCAACTTGAATCTTGTGGTTTACATCTCCCTCTATCTCTTCGTCATTTTGTATAATAGATCCAAGATACTTAAACTGTGTAACTTGTGGTATGGTATGGTCTCTAATTTTCATCGCTAAGTTAGCATTAGCACGCTTCTTACTGAACTTATATTTCATATATTCCGTCTTACTCTTGCGTAGACAGAAGGCGGAAGTCATATTCTTCTAAAGCTCGTCTCCATAGTTCTAGCTTCCTATTTGTTTCCTCTCTCGATTCTCCAACTAAGACTATATCATCTGCAAAAAGCATGCATTGTGGTACCGGATCTTGGATATGTGCAGTAAGCACATCCAAGACCAAGGTAAAAAGATATGGACTCAAAGTTGGCCCTTGGTGCAGTCTTATAGTTATAGGAAAATCTTTTGTGATCCCATCCTGTGTTCTCACATTAGTTTTAGCTCCATCATACATATCTTGGATTGTTCGAATATAAACGATACAAACTCTTTCTTCTCTAAAGTCTTCTACAAGACTTCTCTCGATATCACATCGTAAGCTTTTTCCAGATCAATGAAAATAATGTGTAAGTCTTTTTGCTTCCTCTAATATCTCTCCATCAATATTCGTAAAAGATAGACTCTATAAACTGCACACCGCCACAAAAATTTGGTCTTCTTGTTTTTACCAAAACTCCTTATAGCATACTACATACCATAGAAAACTACTCGAAAGTATAAGGACAGACCTAGTGCTTACTAAGAACCCCAAAAAGATTGTTACGTAGGAATCCATCTTACACTGCAAAAATAAGCAGCCTATTATTTCTACACGTGATCTACACATAACTCACATATCAGGATAAAGTGGTGAGAGCCCTACATATTTGCAACAAGTCTTTGTATTAAGCCTATTAAGTATTGTTGTCCAAACAAAGGAATTGGCCTTAGAAGGAGCATTGGATTTCCAAATGGATTTGTCAAGTAGGAACCTTTGATTAGGAGAGTGAGTAAGGAACTGAATAATGGAGTTGTAAGAGGCCTTATCTTATTAAGGCCTTGTTTAAGAATCCTGCAGCTTTGCAAAAGCTGTTGTGCTGTGAAAAAGCTGCTTCAGAAGGCCATCAAAAGTTTTGTTTGGTAAATACGTGATAAAAGCTGCCATAAATTTTCCATCAACTAAGAAAATGTTTGGTAAAGATTATTTTAAAGCTGCTGTTAGAACCTAAAATTATGAAAACAGATAGTATAAATTTTAATAGTGCTAGATATTAAAACCATTCATAAGCCTTCACCTAATGGCTCAATCTTTTTGGAGAGTTGGTCTTTGACAAAGAGATTCAAGTTTAAATTGGTAAAGTCTAGAGGTAAAAGAGAAGGGTAAAGGTTTTTTAACTGTTTCATATTTTTGACCGCTACAACAGCTGTGAAAAGCATCCCCTAGGGTGCTTCTCAAAAGCACTTGTGGCCATTAAAATAATTTTACCAAACACAAATTTGAGACTTTTGCTGTCAAAGTCACCAAACAGCATTCCTAAACTGAGCCTAAGTATCTTATGAAGTATGAACAAATGAAGTTCTCCTGCAATTTATCCTTTGTATGGTTTCTACTCCTGCCTTGTTGTGCATCCAGTTTGAAAGGTCTTCCTGAATGTAAAGTGGTGCTTCATCAAAGCTTTTTGACTTTAGATGCAAGAGTTGATTTTGTGTTTAATTTTCATATTTGTATTATACTATTAATCGAGTTTTTCAATTTTAAACCCTTAAAAGTGACATAGTGATTGAAATTTTTTTCCCTCTTGCCTTTCTCCATGCTTGTATGTTTTGGCTTAGTATCAACCTTGACTTTTCCTACTTTACATGTTGTGAATGATCAAAATAGTATAATTTAAATATAATCATAGGCACAAGTAAAGCTTTGTGTCTTTCTAATTGCCTTCTACCTGCTGATTGTTGAGCTGTTCATCCGATGTTGAAACAGGTAGTTGCTTGCCTAGCATTTCTGATGTAGAATTAATGGACAAAGGCACTCGCTGCCAAGAGATTCAGTATAAAAAATAGAATTATAATTCAAACTGAATTCAATAATCAACAACCATCTTCTAAGGTGTTGATAGGAGGGGTATTTATAGCCCTCAAACAAAACAAAGCAAATACAAATCAAATACTACTAGCTAATGATAAGATTTGAGATTTGAATAGAATGTCATTAAAACTAAAATCATAATAACTGAAATCTTAAAATAGATAAAATCTCTAAAAATACGGAAAAATAAAATCTCTAAATAACATAATTATCTGTAAAATTCTAAATTATCAAAATCATAAATAATTCTAATTTATTCTGCATCATTTTCCCATTTTGAAAGAACTCTCCTCCGTAGAGGTAGAAAGTTGGTAATCCTCCAAAAGATGAGGCTCAAGGTGGCACATGAGCACATGAAGACCACGTGCAAGAACTTCAGGCGACGCATGGGGAGTGTGCCTCCTTTGGCTGTAGAATTTTGGTGGCTGGTAGATCGGAGGCCTTTGGTTTTGATGGTGGTGATCATGGTTCAAAACGAGGTCTAGTTGTGCATTTATCGGGGAAGGAAACCCAAATTCCGGTGGCTTTCTAGTGGTTTCAAGTGAATTTTGTGGAGATTTAGTGAATAATAGGCAGCAAAATGACTTTGGCTGCGAAAAATGTCTCTAATAGTACAAAACATGGGATCAACAAGACTCGGATGCCAAATTGATGTAGGATAAATGGGCAAAGGCACTTTGTGCCAAGAGACTTGGTCTCTAAAACAAAATTATATTTCAAACTGAATTCAATGATCAACAACCGTATTCCAAAGTGCTGATAGGAGGGGAGTTTATAGCCCAAACAAAACAAACTAATACAAATCAAATAATATTAGCTAATGATAAGATTTTGGGTTTGGATAGAGTCTCATTAAAACTGAAATCCTAATAATTGAAATCTTAAAATATATAAAATCTCTAAAAATACTGAAAGATAAAATCTCTAAATAACATAACTATCTGTAGAACCCTAAATTATCAAAATCATAAATAATTCTAATCTATTCCGCAACAATTTCATTATGCAATGTTGCATCATCATTGCCATATTTGTTGAAGGCACTTGGCCTTGTGGGCTAAGATCTCTTTGCCCTAAGTACAAGGTGCAAAATTAGGTTTGTGCTCAAGGAAAATGTTTGTTCATTGAACATAAAAATATACTGTATTGCTTGAATGTATATCAGATTGAGTATTAAATACAAGCCAATTTCACAATTAAGATTTATGAGCCAAAAACATGGAGCAACATCTGAATTATGTTTTAGCAACTGTAAAGTTGCAGTAAGTATAAAGGTGAAGTGAAGTAAATATGTGTCAATTTAATTCTTAATTAATGACTTTCTAGGTTTTTTTAATTTGCATATTTGATACCTTTCCTTATTGCACAATTATAAGGCCCGCGTTGTTGTATAGTATTGAATGTTGAGCGGTAAAAAGCCAACAAGAACATAAGATCAGTGTCGCGGAGATAAAGATGTTGCGTTGGATGTGTGGCCATACAAGACAAGATAGAATTACGAATGAATGCATTAGAGAGAAAATAGGGGTAACACCTATTGTGAAAAAGATGAGAGAATCTCACCTTAAGTAGTTTGAACATGTAAGGAAAAAATCCTTAAAAACCTTTATAAAAAGAGTAGATCAGGTGAAGAATAGCCAAATAGCTAAAAGTAGAGGAAGACCAAGAAAGACTATAGGTGAAACGATTAAAAAAGATTTAGATTTGAATGACATTTCTGAAGACTCGTCATTTAATTCATGTAGCTAATCCTACTTAGTAGAAAAATGCTTGATTGTTGTTGTTGTATTTGATACCTTTCCTGTTTTACTTTTTTTTATCTAAGGTTGATTTGCTTCCTGATTCTGGTTCTCTATTGTGTTTCTGTGTTTACTGTTTCATACTTTAAGGATTTATTTCCCTAATTTTCTTGGTAACGTTTGTGACAGTTAATTTAATCTCAATCCTGTAAGTAAATATGGAGCTCCATTCTATAATTCTTCATATATTCACTGATACATGCAATGCAATAATATATATTGTTGGGACTTTAAAAAGTAGCCGTTGAATGAAAAGATGAGTCAAAAGGCATTCCTCAAAGGCTTAGACTCTTAGCCATGTTAGAATATTGGGGAGGGGGTTTGTTAAACGATTGATAATGCTTTATATTGCGTTCATGCTCTATTTTGATACATTGTTTCTTTTTGGGCTGCACAGATTCACACCTGTTTTACATTCGGTGCTGATCCTGATTTTCTTAAGAATGACATTCGCATGAAGCCGGATCTTGATGCTCTTGGCTCCCTTGGTGATCAAGGGTGGTATTGTGTTAGGGCAATCCTGTTTGCTGCCAATTATGAATTACCTAAAACTGTAATAGCCTCACGTGAACCTGTGTTTAATCAAGCTGGGGTGATAATGGCTTGTGGAGCTTCTCTACACTGGGAAGATGGGAAAATAGCAACCTTCTATTGCTCCTTCCTGTCCAACTTGACAATGGATATAACTGCTGTTGGGACAAAAGGCACTCTACATGTTCATGACTTTATTATCCCTTATGAAGAGAAGGAGGCATCGTTTTATGCATATTCAGAATTAAGCTTTGATGAACTTGTGACAAAGTGGACTTCACAGCCAAGCAAGCATACAATAAACACAGATCTCCCTCAGGAGGCTCTTATGGTAAGAGAATTTGCCCGTTTGGTGGCACAAATCAAATTCAACAACTCGAAACCTGAGAAGAAGTGGCCAACAATTAGTAGGAAAACACAACTGGTATTGGATGCTGTGAAGGCCTCAATTGATAAGGGTTTTGAGCCTGTTCATATTCAGGAGTGAAGGTGTATGTGTTGTTATTGTATCTGTACCTTGCTGAAGTGAGATCTTTTTTTTTTTTCGTTAAATACATCACGAATAAAAATCTGCTCTTACAATGTATTTGTGAGCAGTTCATTTCCGTCATGTGGTGGTAGCATGTAGGGTCTATGCAACATAACTCACATTGTGAACCTTTTTATGTCCTTCAAGGATAGTGATGGTGTGAACAGAATAACTAGTTCGAACAACTGCCTTGCCAATTCTCATCAGTGATGACAGGAACAACTTGTATAATTTAAGCATCTATGGCGCTTGCCATAATGGTTTGAAACTTCCTAGAATCGAACTGCTCTCTAATACCAACTTGAAGAGAAAAATGAGAGAATTTTATGTGAATTGCTTGAGAGAATTACTCTCAGCCTCTATAAATTTATAAGTATAGAATTACAATTTAGTTACAACTCATATCTAACTACAATTCTAATACCTACTCTAATACCTTAAGATAACAAAATAATAGATAAGTCCTAAATTATAGGGATAAGAGATATCATCTATGATAACCAACATCATCTATACCAACTAATATAATCTCAACACTTATAAAATCTTGCCTTAGGTGGTTTGTCTATGTAACGAGAAGACTTTTAGAAGTCCTAGTAAGAAAAGTAGATCAGATGGAGGATAGTCCAATAGTTAGAGTTAGAGAAAGGCCAATAAAAATTATAGGGAAAACCATTTAAAAGGACTTAAGCTAAATGACCTTTTTGAAGACATGATTTATGACAGAACACAATGGCGTCATTTGATTCATGTAACTGATCCCACCTAATAGGAAAAGGCTTTGGTTGTTGTTGTATCCTTATTAAACAACCAAAGTATAACAAGATTAAGAATTAAAATCATTAGCACAAACAAGCTCTCCAATTCTGACAAAGAATTCAAGAAAACAACGAATCTTTGAGAGATTGAAACACTCTAGCATTACTCTCTAGCCAGTACATAGCCATAGACACCACAACCCTGCAAATAGGAATGGCAATGGGTGGTACCCTAGAATTTATTTCAACTATCTGAATTGTAAGAAACTACACAATATCTGAATCCCCCATAATCCAAAACAAAATTACATTTTCCTTTCAACCTGAAAAACCTTCTCTTTTTTATTTTATGGTAAAAAGTTTAGGGTGAAGGGCAGCTTTCCCCAATACCTGAAATACCTATTGGATATTCTAAAACTAGATACAGGCATTTCGGTCAGTGTTCGGGAATCAAATTGAATGCTCAATTATGTTTAAATTTTAATAAAATAAATATAGCTATTCTAGAGTAAACATAAGCCATATCAGAAAAAGATCCACCATCATGATACAACACAATCCAAGTTGTGATCATTAAAGCAATAATTATGATCTGGTTTTGGAAATACTGTGTTGGTACAGCATCAAAGAAAGGCCTAATATACCAAAATGGCTTAAACTAAAGTTCACATGGCCTAACTGTAGCTTCCTCAAATCAAATAACTACATTTAAAGGAGCTTTCACTCATCTAGTCATCAATTGAAGCAAACCTTTCTTTTTTTTTGGGGGGTATTGAAGCAAAACATTGTTTTATTCAAATGATTAAATGCAAAAATAAAGTAAGACAAAAAATTTAAATTCAATGCTCAGACAGACAGACTAATGTTTCACAAAATGAACACTACTGCCACACACTCATATCAAAGCAGTATGCAGGGCACTTCCAATATAGTTATATTGGCTTCAGAAAGCAAACAAAAACCAAAATCCCAAACACCATGTTAGAGAATTGAACTCTAAGCTATCTTTTCACCAACATAAGCATATCGTATTTTGTGGGATACCAAAAGCAATTCAAGAGGATTTTTTTTCCCCCTAAAATCTAAATATTAACACAAAATTTTAAACTCGAGCTGCAAGATGAGATTGATAAGAGTATCAAGTTAAAAACCAGTACTTAATAGAGAACATGGTTGCTATTCATTTTTTCCTGTTTTCATTTCATTAATGCTTTTCCTCCCAGACAAGGAAAAGATTTACAAACTTACAAATTCTAATGGACTGGCAAAGCATATATGATTTTCAGGAAAATTGCAAGAAAAATGATGAATGGTTACTACTTTTTGTGGGAGGGCTCTAACACGCCCAAGAAAGTACTTTCTTTCCTTCAATTTTTGTGGGTACATTTATAATTGGATTTTTTATTCCCTATGTCATGCTTTTGGGCTAGCATCACATATGAAACTATTCTTGCCTAGTAAGGCACACAAAGAATAACATATTTTTTTATTATGATTTTGTTTAAATTAGAATAGGCCTAAATTATTATATATCTCCATCAAGTAATGATAAGTAAGGTAATTACTGGGAGGGCCTCCTAGTCACGACAGTGCCTTTGAGAGTTGGTCTCATAGCATTGCTTGGGGGATAGTTGATCAAAGACCCCCCCAAAAAAAAGTATGTGTACAAGACATTATAGCATTTCAGCTTTCACAATCTAGGCCTTCCCCCACGTATTTATTTTTCATCATTACCTATTCCAAATTCTAGATAAAAGCTAATACGAACATCAATTGAAACCAAAAAAAAAAAAAAGCAAATTTCAAATGAGTTTTCGAAATTCAGCTGCTGGAAGCATTCCCATGAGAAAATTTGTAGACATTTCCAACTGGGCATGAAAGAAACTGCACGTAGTTGAATTCACAAGGTAACAAAACGGTAATAAGTAATAACTGATCAGAATGAAGCTCACTACTCACCGAGACACCGAAATTGCTTGGCTTGAAAATTGAAGGTTGCCATCCTACAAAATTGAAGAAATTAAAAAAAAAAAAAAAGGGATGAGGTGAAGTGAAAAGAAACCCAGTTTGAGAATGGGGTGTAGAAGAGAGTTGAAGTATAATACCTGTGACATAAAGGGAGTTTTGAAGATAAGATTGCGTAGCCATTGTTATCTGTCTACTCAGCAAAGAAAGTAACGTTATGTTTGGATGGTAGGTAACGAGGGGAACGGAAAGGAAAGAGAATGGAGGGAACAGAAATAATTTCTTTTATTTGAGAATTTTAAAATGCATAGGAACAAAACGGAATACATGGGAAATTATTTATCCCTTCTTCCCCTCAAATGTCTAATTTTTGTTCCCTCCAAAATTGAGGGGGAATGGGAGGAACACATGGTAATTCCGTTCCGTTCTGTTATTGAAACTTCTAAACAAAGAGAATAGAAACTATGTTCCATTCTATTCTTTTCTTTTTCATTCCATTCTTACTTATTTCGTTCCGTTCTATTAATGAAAAAACATCCAAACGTAATGTATGGTGGTAATGCTTCGGAGTTTGATGAGAAAATTGAGGCGTGCGAATCGAATGGGGTGCAGGTCATGGATGGTACCATGTGGATGCACCATCCCAGGACCGCTAAAATGAAGGAGTTTGTGCCTGATGCGCACCGTTTTGGCCAGCTCAAATCGGTATGGGGGCATTCGAGTTTCATGGAACTGTTTTCATTTTCCGTTCGAATTCGATTGCTTTATTTTTATTTTCTTTAGTGTTTTGATTTAAATGCTTAATTTTTTTTATACCCACTTTTAAGTGCAAGTGAAAGCTTCTGTTTTTCTTTTCTTCTATTTTATTTGAATTCCAATTATATTTTTATACCCATTTTTAAGTGCAAGTGAAAGTTTCAGTCTTTTTTTTTCTCTTTAATTTGACTTTTAATGAATTTTGATTATAAAAGCTTATTTTGATACCCATTTTTAAGTGCAAGTGATTTTTTTTCCTCCTCTTTTGGGTTTTGAAGTTGGATTAGAAAGTAATTAGTAATTGAATCTAACACAATCTTCTTTTTTATTATTATTTTTTGGGTACATAAGGGGGCCGAAGCCCAATTTGTTCTTTTATTTTAAATTTACTATTTTATTCTATTCTCAGGGATAGTATTGATTAATGGAATGAAATTTTTTAAATTACATACTTGTGTATACAAGGGGTCATTTTTTTTTTTATTGTAACTCTCTGTTTGTTAGTCACATGCATGTGTTGATTCATATACTTACATTTGGCTGGGTGTTAATGGTAAATATTTTTTTAAGAACAAAAGAAGAGAATCGTTTCTTCTTAAAAAAATTTAGTTCCATTTTAAGCAAAAAAAAGTCAAAGGTTAATTTTGAATGAAATACAAAATTATATAAATTAAAATCAAAATATTAATGTGTAAGAAGTAATTTTTAGTAAAATAATGATAAATGATAAAACAATGACAAGATGAATAAAAAGAACTTATTTTGAAAAAGTAAAATTTACTTTTAAAAGTTGAAAAAACATTAAAGAGAAAGCAAATAAATAGCATAAAATATAAATGACAAAGAAATAAATTGCAATGAAATAATCTTGATAGATAATGTAAAATGTAGAAGTTTAAAGAACATGAATTGAAATAAAGCAATGTAAAAGAATTATGAAAAATAAACTTGCAGGTATGTAAAGTGTGAGAAAGTAAATTTGCAGAAAAGTAAAGAAAATAATTAAATAAAAATAATTAAAAGAACTCAAATGATTTCGAAAGAACCACTTGATCGGGAGTAGAAAAGATATTGGAGTAAAATAAATGATTGGAAGTTTAAATGAACTTGAATTGAATTTGCATTGAAATGGTAAATGATACAAAAATGAAATTAGATGGAAATATATTAGACTAGACTTGTGTTTGTTCGATATGTCAAGGACATGAGAGCGTGTTTACAAGTGTTTGTGAGTATAGAATTTCCAACCCCCAAGTATTTTTATCCTTTTGATATTTATAGAAATTCTAAGTAACTACCATTTTAACATGATCTTGATATGTGTTTAAAACAAATATAATTGTCTAATGATTATTAGTGATTATTGTCAAGCAACTGTCAAATCTTTGTCAGCAATTCTCGTGTTACAAGTAATTGCTCAATCTCTGTCAGCAATCCTTGTATTATCTTGGTCTAATACTTAAACTGCTACTAATTTCTATTTCAAATTCAAATCTTTTCTTTTGAATTCAAACTTGAATATTCAAACATTTGCTAACTGAACGGAGTAGATCTGCAGTGAGTTGCGACAGTGAACTGCGATAGTGGCTTGTGACGGTGAGGTTGTTGAAATGGCAGAGGTTGTTGAAATGGTTTTTGACTTTCTATTTCTGAAATAGCTTTCTCGACCAATTGGTTGCTACTTACTGTAGCATAAATTATATATATATATATAGTTCGGTTCAGTTTGGTTCTTAGATTTGAAATTTTAAATCTGAAAACCAAATTAATTAAGCTTTATTCGGTTCAAATTTTATCCAAACTAATCAATACACTCAAATCAAACCTTCGGTTCGGATTTGTTGGATTAGTTGGGTTATCCGAACTAGTACCCCTACAAACCTAGGCCCAAATTTGTTTGTGTTTGTGTTTAAAGAAGTCTCATCACCTAGAAAAGCTATAACATCTTTCCTAACTTATTGATATTAAGAATTAATATAGAAGCTCATTAATATTTGTGTTAATTATCTGTTAATTTTGGTAATTTTTTTAGCTATTTTAAGTATGATATTATAATTCAAGATGTAAAAAATAACTTATATTAACTTAGAATTTAGCATAAATCATCTATATGAGGAAAATAAATATAAAAAAATTATTTTTAAGTTACAAATAAGTAGAATGAGTTGTGGTAAATTTTGAGGAATTAACTTAGCTAGTTTGATATTTTTAATAATATAGGATGAGTGTTTAAATGTCAAATTAAATAGGAAAACAATTCAAAAAATTATGAAATTTTGTGAAGTTATCAAATAAATGATGAAAAATATTTTAAAAATAAATACAGGTTAAGAAAAATATCTATGAGCATATTAACTTAATTCTTTAGGTTAACTTAACTTTAAAAAGGATAATAGAGCTTAATGACTAATAATGATATATAAAAAATTATTAAATGGTGAACACAATGATTGAATATAGTCTTAGAATTTTTTATAGCACAAATAAAAATTAAAAAACTTCTTAATAAAAGATTAAAGCATTTCTAAGAAATACAAAATTTCTACCTAATCATGGAAGTCAGAGAATCCTATCCATATTTTCTTCCTCCACCACCTATCCACTTTTGACACTTCTTCTTTCAATTTCACACACACTAATTGCAGCAAATAGATGAGGGAGAAAGAAAAGAAAAAAAAAAGGAAAAAGAAGAAAGGAAACAAAGAGAGTGAAAGAGTAGCAAAAACGTGAGAAAGAAATAAAGAAAAGGAAAAGAAAGAAAATGACAAGGCCATAAATTATAAATGATATGTGATTTCCCTCTGCATAATCTCAAGACATTATATACTTTCCTTTAAGACAGAATTCCTTTCTTCGAAATATGAGTATATGGGGTTGCCTTCATCCTAAAGCCCTCCAAGCTAATTTTAGGCTTTTTTACTAATATATTATCAGTGATAAAATTATTTATTAAATTATTATTTTTTTAAATTATTTATTAAATTACTATTATTTTTGTCACATTATAATTTTTTATTATTTTTCATTTAATGTAGATTACACTTGAAGAGATAGTGCTTATAACTAAGATGTACCAACACGTTTGACGTATCCCATATGGATACGTTAAAAAGAGTGGCATTTTTCACGTGATAACGCCATAGGTGATGACATTTACATGTGAAAAATGCCATGTGTAGGGCACTTAACTCATTCCACGTGAATCTCTTAAGAAATGACGCTAAAGATATGTACAATTTACATGCTTACAAAAGAGTACATCATAATATTAAAAAATATCAATTTTAATTAACTTATTTATAAGCTAAGTATTTACTTTTAATCTGTAAAATAGTCGGTGTGAGACTTTAGTATAGGTAAGGCAAAATAATTAAGTAAAGCAATAAAGTATATTTGTTTGATGTGTGACTTTGGTGCTGGTAAGACAAAATAACAAGCAGCTAAGCAACTTTGGTGTTTTCCAAGTTGGCAAAGTAACTTTGGTGTTTTTCAAGTTGACAAAGTAACTTTGGTGTTTTCCAAGTTGCTTAGCTATTTTGTTGTTTTGCCATTAGTACATTTTTGCATACATTAACCTTCTAGAAGCCCCTCAATTACAGAGATGACAAAAGCTGTTATACTAGTAATTATAATAAAAGAAAATATATTTTATATGATAAAAAAGCTTAGAAGAATTTTGAAAATGCATATGTATTCTTCATGACTGAGTAAATCCAACTCTTTCATTCGTATATCTTTTCTTGATATCTCACCTAACACCTACTAGATAAAGCCAATTACACTATGTTACGGGCACATTAAAAAAATTATTAAGCTTGTATGTTTTGTCCAGTGAAGAAACAAAACTTCCTACAAACATTAAGTTAAGTGATGAAACTAGAGTTGAACTAGGGCCTTCACTTTTATTATTTTTAAGGTTTCTTATGAGCCATCATATGAAACTAGACAAAGTTGTTTTCAGAAAACTTCTAGAATTCTACCACTAAAACATGCAAAAGTGTACATTCTACCACTATCCAAGTTGGCAAAGCAACTTTGGTGTTTTCCAAGTTGCTTAGTTACTTTGTTGCTTTACTTTGTTAACATCGAAGTTTTACATCAAACAAAAGTACTTTGTTATCATACTTAGTTGCTTTGTCTTACCAATATCAAATTCTCACATCTATTATTTTATAGATCAAAAGTAAATATTTGACCTATAAATAAGCTAATTAAAATCGATGTCTTCTAATATTATGGTGCACTCTTTAATAGACATGTAAATTGTATGTGACTCTAGACACCATTTCTCAAGAGATCCACATGGAGTAAGTTAAGTGCCCTGCACATGTGAAATGTCAACACGCGTGACATTTTTCACGTGTAAAGGCCATCAACTGTGGTATTACCACGTGGAAAACGTCACGCTTGTTGGCGTATCCACGTAGAATACGTCAGCCGTGTTAGCGTATCCTAGTAGGCAGCGTCATATCCTTTGACGTAGTCTACGTGAAATGAAAAATAATAAAAAAATTTTAATGTGACAAAAATATTGGTAATTTGATAAATAATTTTAAAAAATAATAATTTAGTAAATAATTTTATCAATGATAATATATTGGTAAAAAACCCGCTAATTTTGATAGCAAAGTTTTCTTGTTCCCAACATGATAGGTAACGAAGGTTGTCTTTTCCTTCATTTTAGCAACCTTGGGAGTTTGCAATTGGTTCAATATGAGTAACATTTAGATGAATCCCCCCACAAAGTTGATAGACTAAGTGCGTGTTTGGTAACGATTATATAATCGTTACCAACAACTTTTTTTTTAAAAAAATCTGTTGTAATAGTATTCAATTATGTTTTGTAAATTAGTTTAAACTTTTACATAAAATTTAATATATTTTAAAAGCTTTTTTATAATGCTAAAATTTTAATTTTTGATTTTAAATTATAAATTATTACTTATACTTTGATATGTAAATACTATTTTATCCTCAATTAAATAATTTTTATAATCATTTAATACCTATTTTGGTAATTTAAAGTATAAAAATAATTCTTTTTTATATCATACAAACGAAATAGATTAACTTAAAATCGATTTTAGATTAATATATCTAAACATAAAATTTTTATACAATAATCGATTATAACAAAAAAAAATTATACAATAATTAATTATTAAAATAATCTAATTTTCATAATTATCTCAAACACACTCTAAGGCTCATTAACGAATTAAAGGCATTATTAAATGACAGTCTCATATGATTCAAATTTTAGAGTTATTATTTTAGGATCACTTCTAATTTGAAATTGTGTGAGCAATTGTAAAAATTTTAAAAAATGATATTTTCATATTAAAATTAGAATATTTATTAATTCAAAATCAAACTCTAGTTAAAATTTTTCAAAATTATAAAAAATGACAAACAATTAGCATTATATAAATCTTTATTTTATAAAACTTAGCTTTCATTAATGTAAAAATAATTTTTTCTGTACATGAACGGGACATTAAAAATAATTTTTAAAAAATATAAAAAAATATATTTATTAAACATTTTAATTTTTTAGATAAATATTATAAGCGGCGTATTTAGAAGTGACAAAAGCGGGTCAATTTTTGCCTTCAACCCACCAAAATATGGGGTGAGATAAGTTGATCATTTTGAAAAATAATTGGAAGAGTTAACACATCCGCTTTAAGATGGATTGACGGGTTAAGCGGAGTTGGCCGCGCATAAAAAAAAAAATAAGAAAAGTAAGTCGGTTGGCGGGTCAACCCATTTAAAAAATAAAAAAAATCATAAAATTTTAAAAAATAGATGATTTATAATTTATAGAGACTAAAAAAGATAAATAAAATAAAATAAAATTAATATTATATTCAAAAAAATATCACAAATATAAATAAAAAGACTCATTTATTTATAATACTTAAAAATAAAACTTAACCAAATAGGCCAATCCACTCTCATCTCGCTTAACCCATGAATTTTACAGGACAGGTTATGTGGGTTACAAATTAAAAATGAATTAAAATATTAAACACAACCCATAAAAAATTAATTGATCGACGAGTTAACCCAAAGGGGTTAAACCGTTTTATCACCTCTAGACGTATCCACAATTCTTTCTTTTATTTTTTCTAATAAAATATATAAATGGTTCCAGTGACTATGTCGTTTTCCTCGAGATTCTACATTATTCCAAACTCTTCCTCATTAAGGTCACATCACTAGATCGCTACACTACCGATCAGTGACTACTACTCACTAGAAACGTTTCGTTTTTTTTCCGTCACTTTACGAAACTCACTCGTCGCGAAATGGCCGAAGAAACGCCGGCAATCCGATTCGGAGTCATCGGCTGCGCCGACATAGCTCGCAAGTTCTCACGCGCTGTCTCACTCGCCCCCAACGCGGTGCTCGGTGCCGTTGGGAGCCGTTCCCTCGACAAGGCTCGAAGCTTCGCCGAGGCGAACGGCTTCCCCAACGGCGCTAAAGTCTACGGCTCCTACGAGGCCGTGCTCGACGACCCCGACGTCGACGCCGTCTACGTGCCCCTTCCCACCAGCCTGCACGTGCGCTGGGCCGTGCTCGCGGCGCAGAAGAAGAAGCACGTGCTGTTGGAGAAGCCCGTGGCTCTGAACGCTTCGGAGTTTGATGAGATAATTGAGGCTTGCGAATCGAATGGGGTGCAGCTCATGGATGGTACCATGTGGATGCACCATCCCAGGACCGCTAAAATGAAGGAGTTTGTGTCTGATGCGCACCGTTTTGGCGAGCTCAAATCGGTATGGGGGCATTCAAGTTTCATGGAACTGTTTTCATTTTCCGTTCGATTGCTTGATTTTTATTTTCTTTTTTAGTGTTTTGATTTAAATGCTTAATTTTTCTGTCAACTCTTGTATTCTTACATGAAACAGGATATTTTTACACCTCATTTACTATCATTTATTATACATTTTTTTTTTATTTTTTCTTATTCAATCATATTTATAAAAAATAATGCGAATAAGAATATACTCCTAAGAAAGAGTGGAAGACTATTTTTTTCTTTTCTTTTTATACCCATTTTCATGTGGAAGTGCAAGTGAAAGCTTCTGTTTTTTTTTTCTCCTTCTATTTTATTTGAATTCCAATTATATTTTTCTCCTTCTATTTTCATAGTGTCAGAATTAGTAAGAAAAAATGATAAAAAATAATAAAAATGATGAATGGTATCGAGGAGAGTATGAAAAAAAGTATGTATTATTCATGTTAAGAATATCACAACTGATATTTTTATACCCATTTTTAAGTGCAAGTGAAAGTTTCAGTCTCTTTTTTTTTTTTAAATTTAATTTGACTTTTAATGAATTTTGATTACAAAAGCTTATTTTGATACCCATTTTTTAGTGTAAGTGATTTTTTTCCCTCCTCTTTTTTGGGTTTTGAAGTTGGATTAGGAAGTAATTAGTAATTGAATCTAGCACAAGTTTCTTTTATTATTATTATTTTTTGGGTACATAAGGAAGGCCGAAGCCCAATTTTTTCTTTTATTTTAAATTTACTATTTTATTCTATTCTCAAGGGACACACTATTGATTAATGGAATGAAATTTTTTAAATTACATACTTGCGTACACATGGGGTCATTTTTTTTTATTATTATTGTAACTCTGTTTGTTAGGCACATGCGTTTGTTGATTCATATACCTACATTTGGCTTGGATGTGTTGAATTTCTGAACTCCTATCCAGGGCTATGGTTCTTTTGCAGTCATATCCTTTTCAATTGCTAGCATTCATGTAATTGATTATGTTGCTGACAGTTGAAAGATAAAAATCAAGATGAAGATCGAAGAAGATGATAACTGTAATGATGGGTTTTACAGCATAAGCTTTTATGTTTTACTCTTGGCTTCTTGTTAAAATCATATGATAGGCATGCTAAGATAATGATTATGATGGTGAATGGTGATGAAGCTAACTTCAATTCCTTCCCCTTCTCCTAAACAAGGTGGTCCAGTTTGTGGGGGAGCTTTCTGCTTTCATTAGTTTTCATTTTTCTTAATATGTTTGTGCTTTGCATTATAAATGAGTATTAGATGATAAAAATAATAAGTACAAGGGGTGTATGATTAATGATTTCTCTTTCTTCATATTTTGGTTGAAATTGATCTATTTTCTTGAGACTAAGCATTTCTCTTGCTTGAGTTATTCAATGTTTGAAAGATTAATAACTTCTAGTCATTTTCTGTAGTATTTGCTGTAAATTGTCTCATAATACTGAACCTAGATTCTTATGAACTGTTATTTTTCTTATAAAAAAATTAACTTTATTAGAGACAAGAGGGAAAGTACGACTAGCAGAGGATAAGATATTCTCTACAACTTAACATTAACAGTTGTGAAAAGATTTGTAACACAAAAAGAATCAAGAATTCAGAAAAGCTTAACAGTCTCTCTGAATATCAGAAATGGGCAGAATACCAAAGAGATGCCACATATCAAATCCTATCCCATGATGAGTTTAAGGACACCCTTGAGAATATGCAAGCATTCTGCTACTATCAGATGCACCAAAGAGTTGTATAAACTGCACACTGCCACAAAAATTTGGCCTCCTTGTTTTTACCAAAACTCCTTATAGCATACTGCATACCATAGAAAACTACTCGAAAGTATAAGGACACACCTAGTGCTTACTAAGAACCCCAAAAAGATTGTTACATAGGAATCCATCTTCCACTGCAAAAATAAGTGGCCTACTATTTCTACACGTGATCTACACATAACTCACATATCAGGATAAAGTGGTGAGAGCCCTACATATTTGCAACTAGTCATTTCTATTAAGCCTATTAAGTATTGTTGTCCAAACAAAGGAATTGGCCTTAGAAGGAGCATTGGATTTCCACATGGATTTGTCAAGTAGGAACCTTTGATTAGGAGAGTGAGTAAGGAACTGAATAATGGAGTTGTAAGAGGCCTTATCTTATTAAGGCCTTGTTTAAGAACCCTGCAGCTTCGCAAAAGCTGTTGTGCTGTGAAAAAGCTGCTTCAGAAGGCCATCAAAATTTTTGTTTGGTAAATATGTGATAAAAGCTGCCATAAATTTTCCATCAACTAAGAAAATGTTTGGTAAAGATTATTTTAAAGCTGCTGTTAGAACCTAAAATTATGAAAACAGATAGTATAAAATTTAATAGTGTTAGATATTAAAACCATTCATAAGCCTTCACCTAATAGCTCAATCTTTTGGAAGAGTTGGTCTTTGACAAATAGATTCAAGTTTAAATTGGTAAAGTCTAGAGGTAAAAGAGAAGGGTAAAGGTTTTTTTTAACTGTTTCATATTTTTGATCGCTACAACAGCTGTGAAAAGCATCCCCTAGGGTGCTTCTCAAAAGCACTTGTGGCCATTAAATTTTTTTTACCAAACACAAATTTGAGACTTTTGCTGTCAAAGTCACCAAACAGCATTCCTAAACTGAGCCTAAGTATCATATGAAGTATGAACAAATGAAGTTCTCCTGCAATTTATCCTTTGTATGGTTTCTACTCCTTCCTTGTTGTGCATCCAGTTTGGAAGGTCTTCCTAAATGTAAAGTGGTGCTTCATCAAAGCTTTTTGGCTTTAGATGCAAGAGTTGATTTTGTGTTTGATTTTCATATTTGTATTATACTATTAACTGAGTTTTTTAATTTTGAACCCTTAAAAGTGACATAGTGACTGAAATTTTTTTTCCCTCTTGCCTTTCTCCATGCTTGTATGTTTTGGCTTACTATCAACCTTGACTTTTCCTGCTTTACATGTTGTGGATGATCAAAATAGCATAATTTAAATATAATCATAGGCACAAGTAAAGCTTTTTGTTTTTCTAATTGTCTTCTACTGGCTGATTGTTGAGTTGTTCATCCGATGTTGAAATAGGTAGTTGCTTGCCTAGCATTTCTGATGTAGAATCAATGGACAAAGGCATTCGGTGCTAAGAGACTCGATTTCAAAAATAGAATTATATTTCAAACTGAATTCAATAATCAACAACCGTTTTCTAAAGTGCTGATAGGAGGGGTATTTATAGCCTTCAAACAAAACAAACCAAATAAAAATCAAATATTACTAGCTAATGATAAGATTTGGGATTTGGATAGAATGTCATTAAAACTAAAATCATAATAACTAAAATCCTAAAATAGATAAAATCCCTAAAAATATGGAAAGATAAAATATCTAAATAACATAATTTTTTATAAAATCCTGAATTATCAAAATTATAAATAATTCTAATCTATTCCGCATCATTCTCCCCTTTTGAAAGAACTCTCCTCCGGAGAGGTAGAAAGTTGGTAATCCTCCAAAAGAGGAGGCTCAAGGCGGCACGTGAACACATGAAGACCACGTGCAAGAACTTCAGGTGGTGCATGGGGGCGTTTGCCTCCTTTGGTGGTAGAATTTTGGTGGCTGGTAGATTGGAGGCCTCCGGTTGTAATGGTGGTAATCATGGTTCAAAATGAGGTCTAGTTGTGCATTTATCGGTGAAGGAAACCCAAATTCTGGTGGTTTCAGGCGAATTTTGAGGAGATTTAGTGAATAATAGGCAGCAGAATGACTTTGGCTGCAAAAAATGTCTCAAACAGTACGAAGTGTGGGGATCAACAAGACTGAGATGTCAAATTCATGTAGGACAAATGGACAAAGGTACTTGGTGTCAAGAGACTCGGTCTCAAAAGCATAATTATATTTCAAACTGAATTCAATAATCAACAACCATCTTCTAAAGTGCTGATAGGAGGGGAATTTATAGCCCAAACAAAACAAACAAATACAAATCAAATAATACTAGCTAATGATAAGATTTGAGATTTGGATAGAGTCTCGTTAAAATTGAAATCCTAATAACTGAAATATTAAAATAGATAAAATCTCTAAAATTACATAAATATAAAATCTCTAAATAACATACCTATCTGTAAAACCCTAAATTATCAAAATGATTAATAATTCTAATATGTTCCGCATCAATTTCATTATGCAATGTTGCATCATCATTGCCATATTTGTTGAAGGTACATGGCCTTGTGGGCTAAGATCTCTTTGCCCTAAGTACAAGGTGCAAAATTAGGTTCGTGCTCAAGGAAAATGTTTGTTCATTGAACATAAAGATATACTGTATTGCTTTAATGTATATCAGACTGAGTATTAAATACAATCCAATTTCACAATTAAGATTTATGAGCCAAAAACATGGAGCGACATCCGAATTATGTTTTAGCAACTGTAAAGTTTCAGTAATTAAAAAGGTGAAGTGAAGTAAATATGTGTCAATTTAATTCTTAATTAATATACCTTTCCTGTTTTACTTTTTTTATCTAAGATTGATTTGCTTCCTGATTCTGGTTCTCTATTGTGTTTCTGTGTTTACTGTTTCATACTTTAAGGATTTATTTCCATAATTTTCTTGGTAACTTTTGTGACAGTTAATTTAATCTCAATCCTGTAAGTAAATATGGAGCTCCATTCTATAATTCTTCATATATTCACTGATACATGCAATGCAATAATATATATTGTTGGGACTTTAAAAAGTAGCCGTTGAATGAAAAGATGAGTCAAAAGGCATTCCTCAAAGGCTTAGACTCTTAGCCATGTTAGAATATTGGGGAGGGGGTTTGTTAAACGATTGATAATGCTTTATATTGCGTTCATGCTCTATTTTGATACATTGTTTCTTTTTGGACTGCACAGATTCACACCTGTTTTACATTCGGTGCTGATCCTGATTTTCTTAAGAATGACATTCGCATGAAGCCGGATCTTGATGCTCTTGGCTCCCTTGGTGATCAAGGGTGGTATTGTGTTAGGGCAATCCTGTTTGCTGCCAATTATGAATTACCTAAAACTGTAATAGCCTCACGTGAACCTGTGTTTAATCAAGCTGGGGTGATAATGGCTTGTGGAGCTTCTCTACACTGGGAAGATGGGAAAATAGCAACCTTCTATTGCTCCTTCCTGTCCAACTTGACAATGGATATAACTGCTGTTGGGACAAAAGGCACTCTACATGTTCATGACTTTATTATCCCTTATGAAGAGAAGGAGGCATCGTTTTATGCATATTCAGAATTAAGCTTTGATGAACTTGTGACAAAGTGGACTTCACAGCCAAGCAAGCATACAATAAACACAGATCTCCCTCAGGAGGCTCTTATGGTAAGAGAATTTGCCCGTTTGGTGGCACAAATCAAATTCAACAACTCTAAACCCGAGAAGAAGTGGCCAACAATTAGTAGGAAAACACAACTGGTATTGGATGCTGTGAAGGCCTCAATTGATAAGGGTTTTGAGCCTGTTCATATTCAGGAGTGAAGGTGCATGTGTTGTTATTGTATCTGTACCTTGCTGAAGTGAGATCTTTTTTGTTTTTTTTCGTTAAATACATCACGAATAAAAATCTGCTCTTACAATGTATTTGTGAGCAGTTCATTTCTGTCGTGTGGTGGTAGCATGTAGGGTCTATGCAACATAACTCACATTGTGAACCTTTTTATGTCCTTCAAGGATAGTGATGGTGTGAACAGAATAACTAGATCGAACAACTGCCTTGCCAATTCGCATCAGTGATGACAGGAATAACTTGTATAATTTAAGCATCTATGGCGCTTGCCATAAAATCCCCGTTTTGTTTGTTTATGTGTTTTTGTCTGTTTTTATTAGGTGCTTTGCTTTGTCTTTTCTTGTCTCTTTTTGCTGAACTGTTTTACTGGATGTTCGGTGTCCAAAAGCAGGGATAGGCTTCTTCCTTTTTTTTTTCTTTGGGTAATTAAACTAAATGCCTATAAGCACATACATACATGTTACATAGATTATATATAGTGGATACAAAAGAAATGTTATTCTTATATCTAAATCTTTATACCTTTCTTTACATTTATTATTTTTGGTAAAAAGAGAAAGAGGTGAGAAGTAAGTTGGTTTGAAATTTTGTCTAATAATAAGAAATGGATCACCTGCAGTGTAGTTTTCTTGCACTTAAAGAGAGCAAGAGACGTAAAAATAAAGAGTAAATAACCTGTTTTTAAAAATATAAAACTTATTTTGATTGTTTCTTTCTCTCATGCAGTTGTTTTAGCATTGTAGAGAATTTTGATCCCTAATAATAATAGATGTAAGAGAGAGGTTAATGAACTTAAGGTATAAGAATAACAAAATTGGATACACAATTTTTTTTGGTGAGCAGAAAAGAAAATCCCCACCTCAGGTTCTTTTGCCCAATGCTCTTCTTTTTTTGGTTACATTATTTGCCCAATACTTTGCTTAAACAAATAAAATTTTAAAGAAAATAGTTTATAATATGTGGTTAAATTATTTAAATTTGCTAATGGAAATGTGCAACGTCTATTTAGTACCTCGTCACCCTGCAGTAATGTCGTTTATTATTATTATTATTATTATTATTATTATTATTATTATTATTATTATTATTTTGAGGGGGATTTACAATGTCGACAATTTATTAATCAGCTATTATTTGAAATTATCATATAGCATGTTCGGGAAAGATTTTTTGTGTGCTTCTTAACATATTTAGAAAAAAATTATTAAAACTGATTACAATCTATGAATTATTTTTTAAAATTATTAAAATTATTTTTTTGCAATGAAAAACAACTTTTTCTTTTTCAAAAGTATTTCTTTAGCATTTTGATTTTGATTATAAGCTAAAGTTGATTATTTTGAAGTTGTAATATTTTTATTAAATTAACATCAAATATTATATAATTTAAATTTCTAAACTAATTATTTTATATCCTTTTAGTAATTTATTATGTAAACATGATGTTTTATACAATCTAAACAAAACATATTATCTAAAAAAAATTTAATTAATATATTCAAACATAAATTAATTTTATCATAATTAATTATTAAAATAATTTTTTTCACAATTAATTCAAACACGTCTTACAATAGATACGTTTTCAACTTCTAGAGGAATCAAACCTATTTTAAGAATTTCAAACAAAAGATATATTTTAAGAATTACAATACTTATCATTAACGTCTCTATTTTCACTTCAGTAGCCTTCTTGAGATTTAGCACTTTTTCAATTTAATCGCCTAAATTTTTTTTGTCATTAAACCCTCCTTAACTTTGATTATCCATAAAACTCTTAACTCGGTGTTAATTTTAACAGTTAGTTGATCATGTGTCACATACGAGATTTTCTTGTTTCTTTTATTTTCTCTATTTCATTCTTCAAAAAACTATGAAGTACAGACATGGATATGAATACAGTACTATAGACACACAAAATTTAAAAAATTATAGGACATGAACACGACATATATATATGTATATATAAATTAATATTAAATTAAATTAAAAAACTTTATTTATGTATATATATAATTACAAAATTTAATAAAAAAGATTCATAATTTATTAATATTATTTTTATAAGTTTGAAGATTTACAATATCTTAATATATGTCATATATGTTAATATCTAAAAAAATTTTAAATTAATTTCTCCTAATAGAACTAACTATGTATAAGTACATGCGTATCTAAAAAAATTAACTAAAGGGAATAGTAGTGCGAAGCAAGCTTCGATGACGACGAAGTAGATGACTTGGTATAAGCAGAGGTAGAAGGAATAAATGAAAATAGTAGTGCGTGAAAAGATAAAACTTAAAAGCTTAATAATAACGTGTGAAAAGATAAAAGTTAAAATACTGATATATGAAAATAGTGACTTGAGACGTCAGTTATGTAATTGGCTTTAAGTGGTTACAGGCTTACTAATTAGACGTTAGGAATGGAAATTAATTTTTTAAAAAAATATTAATAATTTGTATTTAAGTTATGTTTTAGACGTGTCTAAGCATGTCTGAGCTGTGTTCAAGACGTTTTCAAACTAAAAATAATAATCTTTTTAATCAGACACATTTGGATACATAAGACACGTGTGTAGTATGCATGTCCTCACATGTCCGACACGGACACGTATCCGACATGTGAATACGTCTCAAAAATAGTGTGGCCATAGTTCATAGCTTAAAAACAAAGAAACGATATGGAGAATTGAGTTGAGAATGATTTTGAGTTTTGACAAGGACAAAGGATGAGGATGAGAATAAATATGTGCAATGGCATAAAAGTGAAAATCTGGGAAAAATTGCATCAGAGTGTTGGAAAATATACATGGATATGGCTGAGAACTATCTGCTTCGAAAGGCAACTTTGTTTTGGAGGAGAGGCAGAAGTACACACCCATATTTTCAACAACCACTCATCATCACTCATGACATTCACACACATCCACCTTCACTCATTCATGGGGATTCTATGGATCACACTCACGTCACATACACACCCAAAAAAAAAAAAGCATTCACAGTTGAAGTAGAGGAAGTCTAGAGAGGAGAGGAGAGGAAGAAGAGGGAAGATCACGAGCTTGAGGGAAGAAGCCCATACCTCTGCTACCACCCCTGGGTTTCCTGTGATTGTGGCAAGAAGGTAAGGGTGTGGGTACAATTAAGAGGACTTTTCTATCCAGTTTCAAAATGTTTTTACCTAGTTAAAAAATGGAATTCATCTCTTTGTTTTTGCCTTACATTAAAGTTTCTTTTAATATAACATTGCTATTTGGCCACTTTAATTCATTGAGAGATGTTAGTTTATGTGATAATGTGTTCAGATGTGAGAATAGCACTTGGTTTATCATTTTTGCTTGGTGAATAATACCCGTGTAAACCTGCAACGCACCGAGTTGTTTTTAATGAATGTTGGAACTAATTTTGTCTATAGATCTAGGAGTTGGAGTGTCCGTTAGATTAATTTGCTGTGTGAACTTGTGAACTTCTGACTAACAGCATCTGATTTGGCGCTGGTCTCCAAATGGATGAGATTATATGTTGGGTGATTCATGTATCCTGTGTGTTGCTCTTCTTTACTTGGGGATGCATGTTAGCTGCATAGTTGTCTCCAACAACAAAGGAATTGCAGCAAAACACAGTAACAGTACATCACACGGAACTTTGATTAGATGACGAGACAAAATCCTGAGAATTTCATTTCCTCCTTGTTGCTGCCTGATGATTATCTCTTCTAGGTAGATATTCATTTATTTTTCAATTCAATTTAAAATTTGAAGTAAATTGATGAAGGAAAATTCACTAAAATTGTAGGTGTTAAGTGAGGTAATAATCTAGTAAAGTTCATCCACAATCTGCGCAAGACCAAATATCAAGGTAATGAATGTCGACGTGAAATAAGAAGTAAAGCTACTTTTTGGCCTTTCAAAGTCAAAAAAATTTTTGCTTGAAATTTAAGATTTTTTTATCAAACTGTGACTGCTGGTATTTATTATAATAAATTATATTTTTAATGAATTTATTTATATCAACATATTTTATTAAAAATATTATAATTAGCATTATATTATTTCATTAATTTATTTAAATAATTATAATTATTACATTTAAAGTATTTAATAAAATTACATCACACAAATTCAAAATTTAAATATTAACAAATCAAAATTATGAAAATAAGCATTAAAATAATGAACGTTCTTTATCACTGTTATCTAATGAATTATTTAATGAATATTATCTAATGAATATTATAATTCTCAACACCGTCACCTCATTATACACATGTCTCAACTATCTGTGATATGTTACTAAATATTATCTAAAAAAATATTATACTTGTAATTTATAGGCCTTTTTTTTCGTATGTTACTACACGTTTATGTTAGTAAAAAAATAACATTGTTTGAAACGTTTATTTAGTGAGTAGGATTCGGATTCCAATAATCTCCCTCCTAATTTTTTAGTAATTCGAATTAGAGTGAAAATTTTGACAGAATTTTCCCTAAATGTTGGACTTCCTCAAAAGCACATGATCCTGTTTAATTCAACTATTTACCAAGATCTTTAATAAAAACTAAAACTGAGCGGCAAACATATATAATCTAATCTAATAAGGGTACCAAACTCACAATAAGATATTATCAATAGTCTTTTACACAAAATCATTAAATATAATTACATGTCAATGTCAATGAGATGGGCCCGCATTAGAATGTGGTGGCATGTGAGATGGATCAGAAGAGGGACCTAGATGTGATGAGTATGATGGGTAACCTAGTGGTGAGTAAGGATACGGTGGGTAACCATGTGGTGGGTAAGGATATGAGGGGTAATCCGGTGGCAGATATGAATAGGGTGTGTAAGGGTATGGTGGGTATGGTGGGTAATATGCAGGTGGTGGTTGAGTGAGGGGTATGTAGCAGTGGTAGGAGGCAGAGTCGTATGCTGGCTGGTAGAGTTGGAGTCATCGGGATATCGAAGTCATGTCCGAGTGTTCGCTAATCCTCTTCTCGGTCTACGCTGCGTTCCCTGTTGACTGGACTCCTCGGGCGGCCCTGAAATGTCATCTGCAGCTGGAGCTGGACGCAGCTGTTCCATCGTAATGCGGTCATGCTCCCGCAATGAGTGTAAGATCTGTGTAGCAGCCTCTCGAGTGGCAGTGTTAGTAGTTGAACTGAGCAAATACTCTGCAATGTCCGCCTAATAAACAGATATAATTTATGTCATTATACTGAATACAAAATATATATAGTCACTAACAAATTGGTAAAGAGCTTACCGCATTCCCAATAGATGCGCTAGTGGGAACAATCCAGCGTCTGGTAATTGTTTTATACCAACGCATGTACTAAGAACGCGAACTGAGGGGTGCGACCAATGAGATTCCCCTAACAAGCTTCTCCCTACGACTATCCCAGGTGGCTATATATATAAACAGCATGTGCAGCTGGCCAATCCTCATCATGCCTACCTGTCAGTGTAACCGAGTGCAATCTGTCTGGCTAGAGCGGTCTCCGTGGAATGGGCTGGTCAAGACCAAACTGGCGCATGATGCGGTCTGGCTAGTGCCACTCAACAATGTGGAAACATATGAGAGGAACCACTGCTAGTGTTATATCCCTACCAGCCACACAAAAAGGTGGCAGTGTTGCCACCTGCTCATCCGTGTATGGTTGCCATATAAACTGAAAAAATGAGATGCACAAAACATTAAGACGACATATGCATAAGTAAATAATTCAAAGGAATGTAAACGAAGACATACCTCATCGTTCTTCAATTGATCAAAGAACTGGCGATAATATGCAAGGACGCCCTCTTGTTAGGTGACATGCAATCTCAGGTGGGTTAAGAACCAACTCCAAGCATCATTGGTCTCTCCCTCCACAATGATAAATGCAATAGGCAGAGGTTTTCTATCTCCATCTTGAGTTGTTGCAATCAACAACTTATGACGGTATTTGCCATACAAATGAGTGGCATCAATCTGAACAATGGGCTTACAATATCGGAAGCCAGCCACACATGGTCTAAATGTCCAGAATAATCGGCAAAAGACTCTTTTGAATGATCGAGTCGGCTATTCACAAAACATTCCTCGTCTTGTAACTCCACCATTGTACCTTCCATGTCTCTCCTCATTTCTACTAGTCATCTGAGCAACACCTCGTAAGATTTGTCTCAATCCCCAAAAACATTCACAATAGCCAGTTGTTTTGCCTTCCAAGCTTTTCGATATGAAACTTGGTAACCAAATTGGCTTCGAATCCGTTCAACAATTAAGGATACAGGTACATCAGGTTTTGTTCTAACTAACTCCAAAATGCAAGAGCAGATCAAACGAGAGTCCAACTTTCAGTGATCTGATGACATAGATGGGTTTACGCAACTGTGAGATCCATTATATTTTGTAATCTGCCACGTATTCGACCTCTTGCTTTGTATGGCTCTAACTCTCCAATTACAACCTTCGTCAAAATTAAGGCACTTAGCAGTCAGTCTTCGTGAATCAGAGTCTTCAATCTTGTACTATTGATGCCTGTGAATCAAATATTGTTTGAGGGCTAACTTCACGACATCTTTTGACGGAAATTGCAAGCCAACATAGAATTCATCATTGATGGTCCAAGTCCCACGATTATCTAATTCAGGCAAGTTATCAGAATTACTCAATGCATCCCAATTGATTTGAGAAAACTGAGGGCATGGTGGCACAAACAAAGATTCACGGCTTAGAGGCATAAACATGGATTCAGGAGCAACCGACAATGGAACTTGTAAATTTTCTTCGGCATCAAAGTTTTCTGCCTCTATGTCAGTGTCTGAATTATCACCCTCAACTGCCTGTTCTTCATCTTCACTTGTCTCCCATACTGCATCTCTGACAAGTGGGTTATCAGCTTCAACCATTGCACCACCAATAACAATCATATTACATGGCTGAACTTGATTAGAAGGACCAACTTGGGCTTCGGTTTCACCAGGAGCTTCAACATGCTCTTCCTGCCCACTTGTTTCTACCTCAACATATAACTCCATCGAGGCCATGTTCGGAGTTTGACAGAAGGAATCTATCATGTACTTTACATCATCATCGTCTTCTAATGGAAGACCTACCCATCTCCATGGATTGAAGTATTATGGACACCGATAGACAACCTTTGACATATGTTGGTTTGCTTGGAGCCTCAACTTTGAATGTATCTTATTTTTCAACTCATACAAAGTCATAGCGGCTGTGATCACAATAGGCCTAGGAGGAGGACCTTGATACATGACACCCTCTTCACCATCATACATTGTCTCGTTGAAGTAAATGTGCACATTCAGTGATTTTGTCATGTTAACTCCACTTCTGAACAATAACAATTCAACACATATTTATTTAATATATTAAAAATCAATTACAATATTAATTGGACATATAACAATGTATAAATATATTTATTCAATATAACAATGTATAACAATATATTACATATATCTATTCAATATATTAAAAATCAATTATAATATTCAATATAGTTTTTATGTATAAAAAACTTCCTAAACTCGATTATTTTGAATTAAACTACATTTACTAATTTAAATCATGTCAAGTATTCAAGAAAAAAATATATCATATTCGATTATGTACAAAATAATAATCCATACAATTCTGATTGATCTACATATCTTACCACTCCATTATTTACTAGACAATAAAAATATTAATGTATAATTAATACTAACATAATATATAATAACATTAATTTATAATTAACACTAACATAATAAAAAATCAATTAACAAATAATAAATAAACTATTTAAATATTAAAAGAGATACTTACGGTGTTAAGTAATACGATCTAAATTTGATCACAAATAATGATCCAGACACCACTTCTAGTAAAAATTGAGTAATTGAGTTCGTTGAGAGAGTTTAGAGCGTTTAGAGAGAAGAAATTTGTAGAGAGATAGTGAGAATTTAGAAAATGGTTTGAATGTCACGAATGAGGAAGGGGTTAGGGTATATATATTAAGGTTATGCCACCCTTGTTGGCTTATTCTGCTTGGTTACGCCAATAAGGCTGGCACTTTCTTTGTCCTGGCCAACCAGGATGCGCTAAGTAGGATGGCGCATCCTGGTTGGCCAGATAATAATAAAAAATGTCACATAGGACAAAGGGTGGCAGTTTGATATATAATTTCAAAAGAGTGGTATTTTGGTAAATTGTTAGAAAAAAATGACAATTTGGTAAATAGTTAAAAAAATGACAATTTGGTAAATAGTTTTACTAACAGCGGCAATTTGGTAAAAAAACCTGAAATTTAGTGTAAAAGTGTAACAAGGCAGTAGATTTTACTGTAAATCAAAAAAAAAATCAAAAGAATAAATAGAGGAGTTGGGAAGCTTACATTTTTTCTTCTTTTGCTATAGGTGGAGCAACAATTGGTTGAAGAAAATATTTTCTCCTATATATTTGGTAGAGTAGGGAGAAGATTATTTCTATAAATAAAGACCTCTTGTAATGGTTTCTGTATCCCATTTTAGAGAAAAAATTATTGTTTCTCCTGAGAGTTTTAGTTATGGAAATAGTATATCACAACTAAAATAGAGTTAAGAAAATTCTACGAGACAAAAAGGGAAAACTCTCAGGAGAAACAATGAATTTTCTCTCTAGAATCTGATACAGAAACTATTAGAGGAGGTTTCTATTTATAGAGAGAACCTCCTCCCTGTTCCACCGAATAGGAGAAAATATTTTCTCCAACTACCTGTTGCTCCACCGAAAGCAAAGGAAAAAAAAATGCAAGCTTCCCAACTACTTCATTTATTTTCTTGGTTGATAGTAAAATCAGCTGTCTTGTTGCACCGAATTTCAAGCCAAAAAATTTTTATTTTGAAAACTCACTAAAAGTAACTTTAAGTGAGAGATTGTGAACATAAAACAAGAAGTAAAGCCACTTTTATAGCCTTTCAAAATAAAAAAAATTTGGTCTGAAATTCATTGCAACAGGTTCAACAAGGCAACAACTTTTACTGCCAACCAAGAAAGTAAAAGAAGTAGTTGGAAAGTATTAGCGTGATAAATTGTGATTGATCACGATTATTTTTAAGAATGATTGTAATTGATGTAGTATAAAATTAGTTTGATTTAATATATAATTATATAGTTTGATTTAGTATATAATTATATAATTTAATTTATTACATAATTATAATTTTTTTTTTGTATAACTATCTTCTTATATAAATAAAGATTAACCTTTTTATATTTATTCATTTAAAAATATATAAATATTTTTAATATTTATTTTTTTACTTATATTTTTAATTTAGTATCAAAGAGTTTAAATTCACGATGTAATCTTATATTACAGATTTTAGATTTCATCTCAATTTTCAAACACTTTTTCAGATCTCACATAGGCCTATTACGTCTTGTTTACTGTTTGGTGTATCTCGGTTATTGTGCACCTTCCTCGTTTCTCGTTCATTGGCCCGTATTTGCACTGTTGCTGCCTTTGTATTGTGCTCCTCATAATTATATTTTGGAAAACGTTTCTCGTCCAACCAAAATACTCCAACTTTCCTGTATGCTTTGTATGTTTGTGACTTTTCCTGCCAATATTTTCATTTCAAATTTTTCATTTGCTTCTTGAATTATAAACATCCACATTAACGTGACTGTACACTTATTCCTAACGTATTAACCATTTAATTTCCCGCTTTTCATTTCCCGCTTTTGGGATTCACCGTAAATTGATACCGATTAACCACTTATTCTTAACGTATTAACCATTTAATTTCTGCTTCTTATTTCCTACTTCTTGGATTCATAAAACTAATATTGATTAACCACTTATTCTTAACGTATTAACCATTTACTCATTATTGAGAACTCTTTCTTGGATTTGGAAACAAATGATTAACCACTTATTCCTAACGTATTAACCACTTATTCATTATTAGGAACTCTTTTCGATTTAAACCGATATAGATTAACCACTTATTTGAAGCTATTAAATTTATACTTGATTAACCACTTATTCTTAACGTATTAAGCACTTACTTATTTGAATGTATTAACCGAAACTTATACTTGATTAACCACTTATTCATAACGTATTAACCACTTATTCTTAACGTGAACAGTTTCATATTTCAAATTTCAAATGATGACACGTGACATACGGTGGACAAAAGTTGGAGTCTTTTTGTTGGACAAATAGCGCGACCCTTATATTTTTGTGCAATTAAAATTATACATCCACAGAAGACCGTTGCACGTCTACGTGACTGTACTCTTATTCTGTTGGTATTCTTGGTTTTATTGCTTGGGTTTACTGACGTGGTGCCAAATTTTTCATAAAAATTTTTGGTGACATCTTTTTAATTTTGAGATTCTTTTCTATTAATATAGCTCTAAAAATATATTTTTTGTTGTTATTTTTTTTTCTACTATTATGAAAAAATTTGATATTGTTTAGCCCATTGTAATTTTACTCAATAGTTTAAATTACACTCATTGGGTTGAGGCTATGCGTTACTTTTTGAAAGGTAAAAAATTTTGGCGATATGTCACAGGTGATATTACTTATCCTGTTAAAACTGAAAATGACTCTGATGAGAAATATGTTGAAAAAATAGAAGATTGGGATAGCAAAAATTATCAGATTATCACTTAGTTTAGAAACACCTTGACTCCCAGTATTCACTTACAGTTTGGACGCTTTGACACTGTCAAAGAGGTATAAGATCATCTTAAAAATAGATATACAATTTTTGATTATCTCATCAATATCAATTGTTGAAGGAACTCAACAGTCTGAAACAAGAGCCTAGCCAATCTGTATATGAGTTCCTTACTCAGATGGAAGCTATTTGGGATCAACTGATTCTATGTGAGCTAACCTTGAAACACAAAAGTGATGTTAAACTATATGAGGAGTACCGTGATCGCACCAGACTCATCCAGTTTTTGATGGCTCTCACTGATGACTATGAGCCTGTTCGAGCTTCCCTATTACATCAAGATCCTCTGCCTACACTTGAGGATACACTTCCTCGTTTGAAATCAGAAGAAACTAGATTGGATCTTTTTCGATCTAAAGCAGATTTAGCTTTTGCAATTACTCATCAGAGAGACACATTTTGTGGTCGCTGTCGTAAACCAGGTCATATTTTTGCTGAATGTCCTACTAGAGAGTGCCATATTTGTAAGAAGAAGGGTCATATTGCTCCTGAATGTCCCACCATAGAGTGTCATATTTGTAAGAAGAAGGGTCATATTACTCCTAACTGCCCTAGTCGTTCACAGAACTCTACTCGTCCACAAAGGACTGGTCAAAGAAAGCTTCAACCACGTACTAGTTCCTCCTCCAAGTCTGTAATTGCAGCTTCAGTTTCTGACAATGCCTCAAATTCATAGATTTCTCTCTCCACTACTGATCTCGAGTCTCTTCTTAAGCAAGTCCTTTCTCATTCTAGTAATCCTCCTACTGCCTTAGCCACTACCCTAGGTAATAATCGTTGGTATTTTGATTCTGCATGTTGTAATCACATGACTTCCTCATCTCACACATTCTCTTCCTTTTCTTCTAGAGATAACATTCATTTTATTCATACTGCTGATGAGTCTCTTATGGAAGTAAGTCATAAGGGTCCTATCTCCCTACCTACCCTTACCCTATCAGACACTTACCTTATTCCAAAATTAAACTTTAATCTCATATATGTTGGCCAATTGTGTGACCTTGGTTATATACTTACTTTTTCTTCTGCTGGTTGTTCTGTGCAGGATCCACAGACGAGACAAATCATTGAGAATGCTCGTAAAGTTGGACAATTGTTTGAGCTCACTAGCCTCCATGTTCCTCCACCTCCTGTGTCAACTATTTGTGCTATTTCTACTACTTCTTCTCTTCAGCTGTGACATAAATGTCTGGGTCACACTTCTCTTAGTAAATTACGTCATCTTATTTCTCAGGGTGTTTTAGGATCTGTTAAAGAAGAGTCTTTGCAATGTACGTCGTGTCAAACAGCTAAACAACCTGCTTTATCTTTTAATAAAAGTACTTCTATTTCTGTTTCCTCCTTTGATCTTGTTCATTCTGATGTTTGGGGTCCAGCTCCTACACGGCTACACCCACTGTGGGGGGTTGTCGATATTTTGTGATTTTTATTGATGACTATTCACGTTTCACTTGGATATATTTAATGAAAAATCGTTCTGAACTTCCTCAAATCTACCTTACCTTTGTCACCATGATTAAAACTCATTTTTCAAAGACAATTAAGATTTTTCATCGTGATAATGCCTCAGAATATCGTGATTCAAAATTACTCACTTTTCTTACTGATCAGGGAACCCTTTCTGAGTTTTCAGTCCTGGTACATCCCAGTAAAATGGTCGTGCTGAAAGAAAGCATCGGCACATTCTTGACTCTGTTCGAGTATGCTCATTTCCTCTTCTTGTCCTGAACGTATGTGGGGTGAAGCTGTTCTTACTGCTGTTTATGTTATCAATTGTCTCCCTTCTTCTATTCTTGATAATGTATCTCCTTATGAACGTCTTCACCTGAGACCTCCAAATTACAGTTCTCTCAAAGTTTTTGGTTGTGCTTGTTTTGTTCTTCTTCAACCACATGACCACACTAAGCTTGAACCCCGTGCCTGTCTCTGTTGCTTTCTTGGTTATATGCTACTAAACACAAAGGCTATCGCTGCTGGGATCTAGTCTCTCAGCGCATTCGTATTTCTCGTCATGTTGTCTTTTGGGAAGATACTTTATTCTCCACATTATCTCAGTTCAAGTCTATTTCTTCCACTTCTACCCCCTTGTTCACCACACCATCTATTGACCTTTTTTCACATGATTTTGATACAGAGTCCTGAGATGTGTCTAAGATAGGTTCTCCACCTTCAGATTCCTCTTCTGATTCTCCTAGTGAGTTCTCATCCTCGTCTGAAGTTTCGACTATTTCCACTAACACTATCCCGACCGTTGATTCTGCATCTGACACTATCATTCGTCCTTCTCGGGTAAGAAACCTTCCTCTCTACCTTCGTGATTATCATTGTTTTTCTACCATGATTCACCGTCATGAGCCGCAGACATATTCAGAGGCATCCATTGATCCTCATTGGCAACAAGTTATGAATGAAGAATTACAGGTTTTGGAGAATAATGGTACTTGGGAAATGGTTGATCTTCCTTCTGATAAGGCTCTTGTTGGATGTAAATGAGTTTACAAGATTAAAACTCGATCTGATGGGTCTGTTGATCGTTATAAGGCCCGCTTGGTGGCCAAAGGTTTTACTCAAGAGTATGAGATTGATTATGAAGAAACCTTTGCTCTAGTTGCTCGTCTTACTTCAGTTCACACTCTTCTTGCTATTGCTGCCACTCGCAACTGGACTTTTAATCAAATGGATGTGAAGAATGCTTTTCTGAATGGTGACTTAGAAGAAGAATTGTAGATGCGACCACCACCAGGTTACTCTTGCCCACCTAACAAGGTCTGTCTTCTTCGTAAAGCCTTGTATGATCTTAAACAAGCTCCTCGAGTATGGTTTGCTAAGTTCAGTTCTACCATCAGTCAGCTTGGATATTCCTCTAGTCCTCATGATTCAGCACTCTTTATCCATAAGACTAATAGTGACACTGTGTTACTGCTTCTTTATGTTGATGATATAATTATTACAAGTGATGATATTTCTGGTATTACTGATCTTAAAGCATCTTTGAGTCGCAATTTTGAAATGATGGATCTTGGTCCTCTCAGTTATTTTCTAGGTCTTGAAATTCTTTTTTCTGTTGATGGTATTTATTTATCTCAAGTTAAATATGCTTCAGATCTTATTTCTCTAACTGGTCTCTCAGACAATCGCACTGAGCCTACTCCTTTAAAACCTAATGTCAGGTTTACACCTGTAGATGGTACTACACTTGATAATCCTACTCTCTATTGGTAGTTGATTGATTGCTTGATTTATCTTACTGTTACTCATCCAGACATTTCATATATTATTCATCTAACCAATCAATTTATGTCTGATCCGCGCATTGCTCATTATGTTATTATTCTACATATTATGCGATATATTAAAAGAACTTTCTTTATGGACTTCTTTTCTCAACCAACTCTCCGTTGGTTCTCCAATATTGTAAATAATTTAGTTAATACTGAACACGCAACTCTTCATTTCTCAGCCAACGTCTACTTAATACCTCGTATGCCACAAACCCGCAGTAATGTAAATAATTTTTTTTATCCTAGTAATGAATCAAAATTCAGACATCATCATCACATATCTTAGAAACTGAGATTGATACAAGTTTGAACTACAAATTTATTGATAATTAATTTAGTTTCTAAAACCTTAATTTTAACTAATTATATAGTTATAACTATGATGGACCAATGTTTTATTTTAGTCAATTATATGCATAAGGGTTATGTTGTGATAAGCTTGAATGTTCAAATGAACTCCTCCTAAAGACGAATACTCCTCTCTCTGTAGGGGTTCTCTCCTCTCTTGGGGGCGATGGATCTATCATTTGAGTGGCCATTCTTTGAGGTTACCTCAGTCATAGAATGAGTAGGGAAGGGGTGTAGAATGGAATCAAGCTCACATTCAAAAGTAAAGATGAGGGAAGTAGAAGCAGAAGCAGAGAAGGAGAAAGAGAAAGAATGTATTCATGAAGAGTTGGCAGGGGACGAGGTTATTCTTGAAGTTGAAGGTGCAGAAGCTCTGCAGCTAGCAAAGAGAACTCTGGTAGGGAGGGTGCTAACGAAGAAGACCCTGAACAGAGGATCTGTTAAAAGTATTTTGATGAAGGCATGTGGGGAGCCAGAAGGTTTAACTATTACAAACCAAGGCCCTAATTTGTTTATGTTTATGTTCAAAGAAGTCTCATCAGATAGAAAAGCTCTGTTTGATGATCCTTGGAATATTATGGGGCAATTGGTAAGCCTGCAACTGTGGTCTCCAAAAATCTCTATCTTTGAGGTAAGCTTTGAATGCATAGCCTTTTAGATACAACTTCATGACCTACCGCTGGAGTATATGTCAACAAAGAAAGTAGCCAAGGTAGGGGCTAAAGTAGGGGAGGTTCTAGAAGTGGAGAAGACTATGGTTAAAGGAAACCTCCTGGGGACTTTTATAAGAGTTAGGGTTCTGGTTAATACCCGAAAACCTCTTCCAAAGGGGTTCTGGGTTCCAAGAGATGGATTGCCAAAAGCTTGGGTTAAGGTAAAATATGAGCAGCTTCAAGATTTTTGCTACAAGTATGGGAGAATAGGCCATGACCAGAGGAGTTGTAGGGAGGCTCAGGCGATGTCTCAGTTGATTTCTGGAAAGCCAAGATATGGGCCAAGTCTGGGAGTTCCGGTGGCAAAAACGTTACCTGCAATCTGTATAGAGAACTCAACCAGGTTTAGAAGGAAAGGGGAGGAAGAGCAGCAGGAGGGGGCACATGAAAAGGAGGGGGAGGAAGGAAGTAGGGAGAAGGCAAGTGGGGAAGGTAAGAAATGATTCTCCTGAAAGTACAACTACAGCTTCTAGAAAAGAAGGAAAGGATGAGTATTTCAAATGGAAAGGAAAGGGTTAAGGGTGATGGGCCTATTGAAAACAGCCCAATAAAGAAGAAAGAAGCAGTAATTGAAAAATATGAACCTATCATTTCTAGGGTGGACCTGCTGGAAGGCAGTATTCAATCGGGTTTGGGCCCAATGACCATCCAAGAGCTGGATATTGAAAAAGAGGATATTGGGCTCCAAAACCTTGTCCTTATTGTAGACTATCCCAGGCCAACTATTCAAGGCTTAACTAAATATGGGCTTGTTTTGAGTGCTGAGGATATTCAGAAGTGTATGGTGGCCTGGGCAAATTTTGAAGAAAGGCAGAAAAAAAGAGAGGAAAGAGGTGAAGGGCCTGGACGTGGAATGAAGGAGATGGATGAGGCTAGTAAAATAGAAAATCCAACTCTCTCGGGGGGGGAAATTGCAATTAGATTAAAAGTCTAACAGTATAGAAATAGAAAAGCAACATCTTTGCAGAACGCGGTGAAGGTCAAAAGTATTTTGTAGAATTCCCAATTGATGAAGAGGAAGGGAAGGAGAAATAGGGCCCTAAGGCTAGTAAAAAATAAGAGTTTCAACTAATACATGGTATGAGGAGAATGCTGCAGCTGAAGAGAACCAAATTACCAAAGGAAGGATAAGGCAGATATAAACAGATAGAAGATCAGGAGTCAGTTAGCAAAAGAAGGAGATAGGAAAAGGAAACAACAGAACACTATGATTTCAGCCAGTTGATGGTGATGGAAGAGGAAGCAGGGAACAAAGAAGATCAAGCTTTTGTCCTGAAGGCTGAAGAGGCGGGCCAGACCATGTCCCCAACGAAGAAATGAGTATTTTAAGTTGGAATTGTCGAGGGGTGGCCTCCCTTGAGACAGTTTCGGAACTTAAAGGCCTATGTAAGCGCTTAAAGCCTTATGTTGTGTTTTTTTTTATAACAAGGGCAAAAATGATAAAATTAAAGGGCTTAGAAGGTCCCTTGCTTTTGATTCTAGTTTTTGTGTAGAGCCCGATGGCCTTTCAGGTGGACTTTACTTATTTTGGAATAATAAAATCAATGTTGAGGTGTATTTCTCTTATCTTAATTTCATTCATACTGGTATAAGTAGTGTAGAAGATTTGATTATGTGGGAATGTACTTTTATGTATGGGAACCTTGTTTTCCAGCGGAGAAGATATCTATGGAGTAAATTGGATAATTTACAAACTAACCATGATAGGCCCTGATTGTGTATAGGGGATTTTAATGAAATTTTGGCGCAGCATGAGAAGGAAGGCCTCAGAATCAACAGAAAATCAAGATTGAGTTTTTAAGGGATTTTTTGGATCATTCAGCTCTAATGGATTTAGATCTCCAAGGAAATAAATTCACCTGGTTCAACAATCCAAGGAATGGTTTTATAACAAGAGAGAAGTTTGATAAGTTTTGGTTAATTGGAAATGGAGAGCTTTGTTCCCAAATGCAGTTGTGCTTGCATTACCTGCCATTTCCTCATACCACAACCCTTTATTCCTCCAGCTTGTCCCTCCTAACTGTAGCAACGAAAATTATTTCATGTATGAAGCATTCTGGGATGAGCACCCAGAATGCAAGGATATTGTTAACTTGGGCTGGAATGAGGGTAATTAGCTGGATGATGCTTGGGAGGATGTGGGCAGAAGGATCAAATTTTGCAAGAGATCCCTTAGCAGATGGAGCAAGGAAAATTTCAAGAAAGCAGATGAAGAAATTCTGAGACTAAAAAACCAGTTATCTATTTTGCAAAATGCAGGCAAGGACAATTTGATATTGATAAGGTAAAGCAAGTTAAAGAGGAGATAAGCAAACTTTTAAGGCAGGAGGAGATTTACTGGGGGCAAAAGTCTAGGCTCAAGTGGCTCAGATGGGGAGACAAGAATACTAGATTTTTTCATGCTACTACCATTTAGAGAAGGGATCGTAACTCTATAAGACGTTTGAGAAATGATGAAGGGGAATGGGTAGAAGATCAAGAGAAATTTTTTTGTTGCATCTTAGAGTACTTTCAGAACATTTACCCTTCTGAGCAGCCAGTTTTTATGCATGATTGCTTGGAAAAGGTGCCAAAGGTAATAAATGAAGAGATTAATACAAATCTGAATGGCCCTTTCTCTGAAAAGGAGGTGAAAGAGGTTGTCTTTAGTTTGGGAAGTCTTAAAGCCCCTAGTCCTGATGGTCTGAATGGTCAGTTCTACCAAAGCAACTGGGAAGCGATAAAGGGTGAGATTTCTAAGGCGATTTTCAAGTTCTATGAGGAAGGCGTGATACTAGAAGAGATAAATGAAATGCAGATAGTCCTCATTCCTAAAATACCTTTCCCGGAAAAGTGGGGCATTATAGACCCATTAGCTATTGTAATTTTCTTTATGAGATCATAGCAAAGATTCTAGCCTCAAGGTTAAAACTTCTATTGGGCCCTCTGATTTCAAAAAATCAAAGTGCTTTTGTGGGCAGTAGATTAATTCAAGATAACATTTTGGTAGCTCAAGAGGTGTTTCATGCTCTTAAGAAGAAGAATATATATGGTAAGAATGGTCTAGCAGTCAAGGTTGATATGAATAAAGCCTATAATAGGCTGGAGTGGTCTTTTTTGAAGCAAGCCTTAGAGGCCTATGGATTTCGTGGGAAATGGGTGCAGTTGGTAATGTCTTGTGTATTTGGAGTTTCCTATGGGATAAAAATTAATGGGGCTTTCTCTAGTGCTTTTAAACCGGGCAGGGGTTTAAGGCAGATCCCCTCTCCCTATGCCTTTTTATTTTGGCAATGGATGTGTTGTCCCATGTGCTGTTGGGTGCTGTGAGTAATGGGGATATCTCAAGTATCAAGTTGGCCCCATCATCGCCAGTTCTGTCCCATCTATTATTTGCTGATGATTCCATTTTATTTCTCAAGGCCAGTAAAGAAGAAACCTACCAAACTGTAAAGATCCTCAACGATTTCTCTAGAGCGTCAGGTCAGAGAATCAATTTGGAAAAAAATTGAAATTATTTTTGTCAAGGGGTTCCTTTGATTATTGAAAGAGAAGTTGTAAATATTTTGAAGATTAATGCTTGGGAATCTCCTGGTAAATACTTAGGTCTTCTGGCAGAGTGGGGAAGATCTAGATCTAGCACCCTTTCTTGGATCAAGGTGAAGGTTAGAATGAAGTTAGAACGGTGGAAAGAAAAGTTGCTCAATCAGGCAGGTAAGGAAGTATTAATTAAATCAATCATTTAGGCGATTCCAATGTATGCCATGTCAGTGATTAGATTCCCTAAAAACTTTTGTGCTAAGTTATGTAGTTGTATAGCCAGATTTTGGTGGCGGAGGCCAGGGAAGGAGATAGGGTTGCATTGGAAAAGTTGGCAGGTCCTATCTTCAACAAAGAGGTAAGGAGGTTTGGGATTTAAATATATGAATTTGTTGAATTTAGCTTTTCTAGCAAAACAGGCTTGGAGGCTGAATTCTAACCCAAATGCTCTATGGGTTCAAGTGTTGAAAGGTATGCATTTTCCTAATCAGCCTCTCATGGAGGCTAAGATAAGGAGAGGTTCCTCATGGGGGTGGAAGAGTATAATTCAAGGGAAAAATTTGCTCAGAAGAAAGGGGAGATGGGTAATAGGGAATGGAAAGTCTGTCAATCTATGGCATGATATCTGGTTGCCAGGGGGTAAACCAATATTAGAAGGGGCTCGTGTATCCTCTCAAAAGGTTAGTGATCTTATTAGTGAGTCTTCATTATGATGGGATTTAAATAAGACTAGACAAACTGTTAGCCTTGAGGTTTCTAACCAAATGCTGAAAGTTCCTATCAGTAGGTAGGGTGGTGAAGATAGATTTGTTTGGCCTTATACCAGAAATGGGGAATTCTCAGTTAGAACTGGATATCATATTGCAAAGGAGGAAGTTAGGCAGGGTTCAAATAGTCCTAATTCATTTGTACAAACTCCGAAAGAGGTATGGAAGATGATCTAGAGTCTTAAGATCCCCCCAAAAGTAAAAAAATTTATTTGGAACTTGAAACTGTTGAGCACTCATTGCTGCTTTGTCCTTGGACCACCTCTTCATGGTTTGGATCACAGGTCTAGTGTCTGCTCTCTATAGAAAACGTTCAAAGATTTGACCTATGGTTTCTGGAGAAAATTAACAGTGTTCAGGGTAATAAGGAGTTTGTGAAAAAGTATATAGGACAGATCTGCCACCTAGCGTGGGCTCTATGGAAAGGGTGGAATGACATATGTTCTCTCAAGGCTCAGATCAGGATCTGCGGCTTTTTATGGGCGAAGTGTGAAGCAAATTGAGTGGCTCATGAGGTGGCAAGGTTGGCTTTGGGTGGCGGTCTTCCGCCGGGGTGGCCTTTGTTTCCTGCTCCGTCTCTTCTTCGTTTGAGTAGGGTAAGGACGAGGATTCCTGTACTCATTTTCTATCACTTTTCTTATCTCTTTATTTAAATTTTAATAAATATTTTAAATTTTAAATTTAATTACATATCTTTTTTTTATTTAATTTATTTTATATTTTTCAAAATTTAAATAAAAAAACAAAAAAAAAAATAAAAAATGAGAACAGTTAATCTCGATGTAGAGGATTCGGGGTGTGTGTTGCAAGGTTTCTCTGGGTAGATGCATCTAGATCCAGATAGGCGTTGTATTTGTCTATTTTTTTGGGCCTGTTGTTGCTATCTGGTGTGTGTTTGGGCTGCGGCCCGATGTGTTAGCTGGGTGGCTCATCTCTGTTGACCAAAAAAAAAAAATGCACTCCTCTTTTTGTTTTTTGTTGTTTTGTTTATACACCTAATTTTTCCTTATAGGATCCATCTAATTTTAAAAGCAACAGGAGTCACCTAATTTACTTCATATCCAGTGCATAATTTGAGTAGAAGGAGTTTAGGCTCATGTGATCTTAGGTTTGATATTAAAATTTATGTTTATGAAAATAATATTGTTAGGAGAGATCTCTATTTAAGTACCTGACAAAATTTTGAGTGATTAATCTTTCACTTCTCAATTAAAAAGATGTTCTAAGAAACAAAAAAATTCACATATTGCCAATGTAAAGGTAGATTCTTCCTTCAAGAACAAGTACTCTAAACACACTAATTAAGGAATAAAAAAAAAATATTAAATAAATAAAAATAAAGCATTTAATATATTAAGAATTCAAAAAATATTTATTACTTTCTTTAAGTAATTATAAATATTTAATAAAATATATTAAAAGCTCCTTTTTATTGTAGGATAAAGATTAATTTTTTCTCTTAGATAGTATTAAAAATGCTCTCAGCATTATCCTTAGTATTATGCATTTAGTGGAAATGATAGTCTTATATTTCAATTCTTACACCCTTCCCTATAATTATCACTTTTGTAGGAAAAGAATAATAGAAAGAGAAAAGGGTAGGAAGTAAGGTTGGTTTGTTTTATTTTTTTAATAATAATAGATATTGTAAGGAAGAAGTATATTAATTTAGCCATTTAAAAATAGGAATAAGCGGAATTAGTTATGATAAATTGATTGCTTAAAATTTCAACATTTCTGCATTCTACTCGATAAAATTGGTAATAATGATATTTACACATCATGAATTTTCATTACATTATTCTTATAATAAAGGGTTTTGTTAACGTATGCTTTTAGGACATATGTTAAGAAATTAAAATTACTTATTGTATTTATTACTTATCATAATTATTTAAAGAAAAATGCATTAAATATTTTTGAATTATCAAAATATTAAATATGTATACTTTATATTTAATAGTTTTTATTTTAAATTTTTTTAAACATATGCCCTAAGGACAGATGCATGTTAACAAAACCCTAATACAAAAATAAATAAAACAATCTTATTACATTGTGATGTGCAAATAACATAATCTTAAAAGTAGTGTATTACACTTTACCAACAAGAAAAAAAATGGTGTATTATAGAGAGTTATTATGGTACCTAACGAGTATAATACCAAAATTAGTTGTTAAGCATTTATTAAATATTAATTTCATAATAAATATTTAAAATTACATTAAATATAATTAACAACCAATAAATACTTGACGAGTACCATACTAAAAAAAAAATCTATACTAGAGTAATGCCTTATGGAATCACTACTGCACATAAAATTCTAAAATATTCTTAAAGTATTTCTCTAAATAAATTTATAATTATCAAAATCTGATTTAAAAATCTTTAAATCATAATTCAACTGTCTATACAGTATATAATTATAATTGCCAGTAATATAATACTCAGTAGCATAGAAAAATTTCTCCTATTTCACAAACTCAAAAGTCACTAATCCGCTATTGTTTTTTAGCTTTCTAATAATCAAGTTGAGCATAGCAACCTTCCCAAACTTTCTCCCTCTCCTCCGCAAATGGCAGAAGAAGCACCAATACGATTTGGAATCCTTGGTTGCACCTGCTAGAAATAGAGAAACAGGAACATAAATAAAAAGTTTAGAGAAGACTTTTGTATATTTTTGAATTATTATTGAATTCTTGAATTAATTAATGTCTACAAGATGATTCCTTATTTATAGGAGAAAGAGTTTATATAAAAAAGACATATAATCAAATATAATCAAAATAATATATCTAATTATATAAAAATTAGATTCCTAAGATAACACAAAATTAAGTTTAATTTAATTTTGAGATATATTCTAGATATTCTAATATTTTCCCTTAAGCAAAAGCTATTAAGCTTTAATTTGTTGCAATTAGATTCATAAAAATAAAATAAAATATATTCTAAAAACATAACATCGAGATTTTGAAGAAGTTAAGAGACTCAAACTGCATTTGGGATAGAACTATATGCATTTGGAAAAATCTACAATGGAAATGGAGCCAAATTGCATATGGGATGAAATAGAGAGAAGAAGTTGAAAACGGAGGTCTGAGGAGCGGCGAACCAAAAACGACAATGGTAAGAGATTTTAGCTTGACGGTAACAGAGCAACAGAGTCGATGATGAGGCAAGGACGACGACGATCTGGAACACGGTGACAATTGGAGTCTAAAACAGAGTCTGAAATTTAGGATGATGTCTAAACGGAGGTCTGAAGCAATGTTTGAACGGAGCAGACAACGATGGTTTGGAGCAGTGTCTGAGATAATAGATAACAGCGGTCTAAACCGGAAACCTAGACTCTCTGATACCAAATTAGAAACAGAAACATGGAGATGAAGTTGGAAAGAGAACACGACATGAGAGGTGACTAATAAGAGTTTCAAATTTTTGAAAACTATATAGCAGAATAGTGATGAGACAGATCAAGGAAGATGGTACCACTCTGATACCATATTAAAAATAAAGAAATATGGATACAAAAAAAGTCTAGAGAAAGTTTTTGTATATTTCTAAATTATCTCTAAATTCTTGAATTAATTAATATGTACAAGAAGATTCCTTATTTATAGAAGAATGAGTCTAAATAAAAAAAAGAAATATAATCAAATATAATAAAAAAATATCTATAATTATGTATAAATCAAATCTTAAGATAACACAAAATCAAGTCTAATTTAATTCTGAAATATGTTCTAAATATTCTAACAACGTCAACATAGCTCAGAGGGTTTCAAGAGCCATAACCCTCTCTCCGAACACCACTCTCAACGCCGTTGGAAGCCGCTCTATCAAAAAAGCTTCCAAGTTTGCAGCTTCCAATGGCTTCCCTCCCCATGTCAAGGTCTACGGCTCCTACGAAGCCGTTCTTGATGACCCCGAAGTTGACACCGTCTACGTGCCCCTTCTGACGAGCTTGCACCTCCACTGGGAGGTGCTTGCTGCTCAGAAGAAGAAGTACTCTGCTTGAGAAGCCTGTGGCTCTCAACGTTGCTGAGCTTGACAAGATATTGGAGGCATGTGAATCCAATGGGCTGCAGTACATGGATACTACCATGTGGATGCACCACCCCAGGACCCCCCAAATGTTTCAGGTTTTCTCAGATCCACTCCAGTTTGGTCGCCTTCAATCGGTATGTAACTATATATGTTTGCACTTTTGAAGGAGTTTCTGTCAATTATGTATCAAAGAATCCGGTGTTTGTTTTTGTTAAATACTCCTCAGACATCATAGATTCTACTATCTTGCATTTTATAATTTTTTTATTTTGTTTTTGAATTTTTGTCATTACAAATGACATTACATAAGGAATTTACAAATACTAGCGTTATATTGCGTTTTAAGATTAATATTGAAAATAAAAACTTTGTTTTTTAAAAAACTTTTCTCCTTCAATTATGGAATAACCCAACTATTATCTTTTAGTTACGATGATTTTAATGCAATGCATGCTTCTTCTTTTTTTAAATATGTTTAATGAGATGATACACATAATTTTTGATATATATATATATATATATATATATATATATATATATATATATATATATATATATATATATTACCTGTAGCTAGTTTATCAATATATATATTGCCTATAGCTAGTAACGGATCCACCTTATACATAGTGGGCGCACGTGTCCCCTTTCAATTTAAATAGTTTTTTATTATTATCATAGTAGTAATTTATCATTTGAGGCACCGTTATTATTCAAATCTTGTCCCTCTTCTATGGACGAATGAGTAAATTTTATTAATTATTTTTTATCATATAAATCCTTAAGAAAAATCATTAAGAAAGACCTTAATGTAAATGCCTTTTTTTTTTATTACATATAATGACATCGTTCATTTCATACAACCAAACTTACTTAAATGAGAAAATACTTTTATTATTGTTGTTGAAAAGAGAGATAATGCCAATTGTCCTTGTCCTTGTCCTTAGTGATGGATTGAATTTTAGTCAATGAAGATAAAATTATATGAATTTTAGTCAATGAGAACAAAGTTACGTTTTTATATTTTAAAAATACTAAATGATATTTTTATTATTAATATTATCAAATATTTCTCTTTTTATATATGTAATCAAATAATTATTTAATAATATTATATGAATTTTATTTTTTATTACTATAAATTTATTAATTTATCTATATATAAAAATAAAAATTATACATATAAAAACATAAAAAGATATATGCTTATATAAACTTAAAAAAATTTAAAATAAAATAAAGACATGTGTCTCAACTCCTCTAAACGTAGATACGTCCCTGCTTGTCCCATAACCCAAAATTTCTGATCCATCATTGCCTGTATCTTATACTTTTAGAAAATGCCGTTTTCATGTCGCGCTAATATCTTATTCGATATCGTACCTTCATTTAATTTTTTTTGTGAATATTGTGAAATAATATGAATATATATTGAGTTCACTTGAAATACAGAATATTTTCGAATATTATTTCTTGATAATATATATATAAATTTATATTATATAGGTTTATGACAATAATGATTTACCTAAAATAGAGCTAAATTATAGGAAACAAATATGTCATAATACAAGAATCAAATCTACCCTAATAATGAAAATAAAAGAATAAATCTGTATAATAAAGAAAATAACGGATCAATAAAGTCCAACATAGTGGTGAATGGATATCTATCATTCCCAAAGTGCGCATTTACTAGGGACCAGTGTATTTGGTTTTAAAGATCTTAAAAGTGCTCTGTAGGTAGTCCCTTATTAACACATCCGCTAATGTGATGTCTCGAAGGAACATTATCTTGTGGCTATGATTTATCCAATTTTTCATTGATAAAGTGTTATTATTTCAATGTGCTTTGTCCTGTCATGTTGAACAGGATTATGGGCTAATGCTAATGACCGATTTGTTATCACAAAAACTTCATAGGTGCTTATACTTTATTCTCAAGTCATCTAGTATGATCTTCATCCATAGCAACTCACAAACTCCTTGTGCCATAAGAAACGACTCGGCCGTGCCACTACGTTTTGTTTCTTACTTCTCCATGTTACTAGATTTCCACCTAGAAACATACAATAATGATGTCGATCGTCAAGAATCGAACCTGCATACAAGTCGGCATCCGTTACTTCCATGGAGAGGTTTCCTTTTTAAATAGTAGTCCTCTTCCGGCGTGGTTTTAAGATATTGTAGAAGATCCAATGCCGCATGTGTCTCTCCCTCGGATCATGCATGAATTGACTAACCGACATATGCTAGATCAGTGGTATGTACAGGTATATTTCCCAACTAGTCTCTGATATTGAGATTTATCTACCTTGGGACTCTCTTCATCATTTCTCATTTTGTGATTCTGCTCAATTGGTACACCAGTTAGCTTACACCCGAGTTTTTCAATTTCTTTGAGAAGATCTAAGACATATTTTCTTTGTGAAATGAAAATACCTTGCTTAGAGTAGGCAACTTCAATTCCAAGGAAGTACTTTAGTCTTCCAAGATCTTTCATTTCGAACTCAAATGACTAATTTCTCCTTTAGGAGTTGCTTCTCAACTAAGTCATCACCGATATAATGATGTCATATACACAAGCAAAGCGTGAGTTTACCTTCTTGTGAATGTTTAAAAAAGAGAGTATGATCACCTTGACTTTGTTTGTAATCGGGGACACCATTGTTTTGGTGAATCTTCCAAACCAAACGGGGAGACCTGCTTTAACCCGTATAACGCCTTCTTTAACTTGCACACCTTGTTCCTTCCATTAGTGGAATCATATCCGGGGGAATTTCCATATAAACTTCCTCCTCTAAGTCTCCATGAAGAAAAGCATTTTTATCGAATCGGTGTAATTCCCACCCAAAGTAAAGAAGGGAGAGTAAGATCCTTACAAGTATTCATCTTGGCCTCGGCGCAAATGTCTCCTCATAGTCAATTCCATAAGTCCGAGTGTATCCCTTTACCACCAACCTTGCTTTATCCTAGGTCTAGTGTACCATCCACCGATATTTCAAAGTATATATCCATCGACACCCAATCGGCCTTTTGTCACTTGGCCTTTCAACAATCTCCCATGTTTCATTCCTTTCCAATGCACTCATCTCCTCATTCATGGCTTGAATCCGAGTTCTTATCCTTCAATGCTTCATGTATGCGATGTTGGGATTTTAATAGAATCTATGGCATTTGAAATGGGAGAGATTGAAAGATGTTTAGAAGAGACAAATTGAGAAATAGGGTACTTTGGATTGGGACAATACCTTTTCCCTTTCCTTAATGCAATGGGTAAGTCATCTAGGACAGATTCACAATTATTCAAAGACATATTAACAGGTTCAGGAATAGTATTATCTGGGTTAGGTTCAAAAATAGGAAGTTTAGAGATAGGAAAACTTGTATTTTTAGTACTTACCGTTGGTTCGGACGTCTGAAGTTGCTGTTGGGCCAGTTCAAATGGGGTGCCAGAAAAAGATGCTAATTCCTATGTAGAGTCGGATGGTCATCAAGAAGAACTCGGCCTCACTTCCCGAGTGTTCTCCCCACGAAGGCGAGGACGAGTAAAGAAGGATTCACCTGTTTCATGAAAAGTGACATCCATGGAGACAAAAAAATGACGACTTGAAGGGTGATAGCATTTGTATTTCCCTTTTTGTTAGGAGCATAACCCAGAAAAACACATTTGACAGCACGAGGATCAAGTTTGTTGCGATGTTGGCGATGTACATGAACAAAAGCCACACAACCAAAGACACGAGACTGTAAACTCTGCATAATAGGAACAGATGGAAAGTGAGAGGTCATTAGTTGGACAGACTTACATTACCCAAGACACGAGATGGTAATGATTGATTAAATATGTAGCGATTGGTATGTTTGTGCCACCTCCCCAAGTATGAGTTAGGTTGACATTTGAAATAGTAAGGCTCTAGTGATTTCAAGTAAATGACGATTTTTCCTTTCGGCAACACCATTTTTTGAGGAGTATCAACACATGTAAGTTCATGCACAATGCCATGCTCTTTAATAAATGTAGAGAAATTTTGGTTGACATCTTCTCTTTACCATTATCAGAACGCAAACGCTTAATGGATTTTCCAAATTGGGTTTGAATCATGTGGTAAAAGTGGACAAACAATTGAAACACCTCTGATTTATCTTTCATTAAAAAAAGGCAAGTTACCCGAGTATAATCATCAATGAAAGAAACAAACCATTTAGTGCCTGAAATATTAGAGATAGATGCAGGACCCCAAACATCAGAGTGGATAAGTGTAAAAGGCTCAACACTTTTATTAGAACTAGGTGAAAAGGTTACACGATGGTGTTTGGCCAACTCACAAACATCATAATGAAAAGACTCAATGGATTCTTTTAAAAATAAAGACGGAAACATAGACTTAAGCAAAGAAAATGAAGGATGTCCCAAACGCTTGTGTTGTAGCCAAATTTGAGCAGCAATAAACTCAGAACTGGACTTATGACAGGAAAGAAGCAACTTCTGATCAGGACCACCATTAGCTGGCATATTAAGGAAATAGTACAACCCTCCCTGTTCCTTAGCAACTCCAATCGTCCTCCCCGTGACAAGATCCTGAAAGACACAATGAGAATGAAAAAAGGTTACAAAGACAATTATTGTCTTTAATAAGTTTATGAATGGAAATCAAATTATTGGAAAGCTTAGGAACATGAAGCACATTGTTTAAGTGTGAAGGAGTGTAATAGTATTTAATTGAATCGAGGTTTGAGAGCCATCACCTACGATTATATAATGCTTACTAGAAGAAGGTTGATAAGATAATAGAGGTGATGAATAAAAGGTCATATGATAAACGAGTCCAAAATCCATAAATTCTCGCACGAAGCATTGAACGATTGAAAACAAAAATTCTTATCATGGTTAGAGAACAGGACTCTCAAATCGAGAGTCAATGAGAGTCTGCAAGCACTCCAACTCATTTTTACTAAAAGCTGAAACTTCATCACTCACATTTGAGTCCAGAGGCATAGAATCCGAAGTAGTCATATTTACCCGACTTTTTCAAACTCTTTAAACGGTGGTGGTTGGCTACGTGGGCTATCTGATCTAATTGAGGCAGCAATGAAGGCCGCCAAAAAAAAACCAACAATGAAGGCTGGTTCGATCAGCAATGAAGGTTGATCGTAGCGGAAACAACAGAGACTTCGGATCGGGAGCTGATCAACTTGAAAGAGACTAATATCGAATATTATTTCTTGATATCCGTATGATTTACATTATATAGGTTTATGACAATAATGACTTGCCTAAAATAGAGCTAAATTATAGGAAACAAATATGTCATAATACAAGAATCAAATCTACCCTAATAATGAGAATAAAAGAATAAATCTGTACAATAAAGAAAATAAATCTGTACAATAAAGTCCAACAAGTTCTTTGCTGTTTGTAGTTTCTGTGAATATACGAAGGACCTATTTCTGTTTTTGTTTCTTTGTTGAATATATGCTTATGCTTCACTTTTACTGATATTGTATTGTCATTTGTGTCTTGCTTACAGGTAGCTACCTTTTCTTATGGTGTTAGTCCTTATTTTCTAGAGAATGGCATTCGTGTGAAGCCTGACCTTGATGCTCTTGGTGCTCTTGGTGACACTGGGTGGTATTATGTGAGGGTAATCTTGTGGGCTGCCAACTATGAGTTACCTAAAACAGCAAGAGCCTTGCGCAAACCTATATGCAATGAAGCTAGCATGGGGTAATTCTAACTTGTGAGGCTTCTCTACTGTTCCTTTTTATCAGATATGTCAATGGATATAACGGTAATTGGGACAAAAGGTTCTTTGCGTGTTCATGATTATGTTATCCCTAACCAAGATAAGGAGGCCTCATTTTTTACAAGTTCAAATTCTTACTTTGTGGAATTTCCTATAGGTTGGGGTCCACAGCCAAGTGAACAAACAATACACAATAATCTCCTTCAAGAAGCACTTATGGTGAGGGAATTTGCCAATATGGTTGATGCAATTAAATTCAACAACTCAAAACCTGAGGATAAGTGGCCAATCATTAACAGGAAAACACAAGTGGTCATTGATGCGGTGAAGGCTTCAATTGACAATGGCCTTGAACCTGTTCAAATTCTGGCTTAATTAACTCTACTTTGCTTGAAGTGGTGTCTTCTTAGCTAGGTCTCAATATGAAAGTACGAGAACCTACAGTTAGCACTTCAAGAATGATCAGCCACCTATACTAACGTCAGTCTTTATGTTGATGAACTTTTGTGCATGCTTCTGGATGTTTAGTGTATCCATTACAAGAATAGCATCTGCGATACACAAGATTATAAAACATATATTTTAAAAAATATATAATAATTCAGATAAAAAATAATATATAATAATTATATTATTATTATAAAAAATATATTTTTAATTTTTATAAGTAATTATTAATAATGTAGAAATTTTAGGTTGAGGTTCATATTTTGACTGGGTTCAGGTTAACGGTTCATGAATAACCTGAGTTACTAAAATTGGATCTCAAATATTTATGCTCGCTATTAAATAAGTAAAGCTACCTATTTATGTGGAGTAAATCTCTCATACAATCCTTCATAGATAGTGAAATCAATTATATCTTTCATAAATAAAGGAATCAGTTATAAGAGATAATAATCTTATTAGATTCTTATCCTAATTAACAACATTGAATGCAGATTTAAACATGATTCTTACATACCAAGACGTTTCTATAAATATCACACAAAGTTACAAATGTATGCATCTAATTCCAAACAGTACATACATTGTGTACGATATAACTTGAGTCTCGGAGTGTCTTTTGCAGGTACTCACTCCTCGCACCACTTTTGCAACCACCGTGCATCGGAGGAAGCCACCTTCATTAACCTTATTCAAGTGATTATCTGAAACTCATTCAGAACATTGGCGCCATTTGAGGGAAGAGATAAACGATTCCCATTCGATTCCCATCACCACCATCATGTTCACTACAAGGCGAAATCACGTTTCTACTACTCAGAATCAACCTTCTTCTGGCTGTTGTTTTGCATACTGGCAAAAATTTCTCTCCTCAACCGCAACGAGTTTCAGTTAGGCAACGGCTTAGTCCACAAAGAGTACCTTCTGGAGATACCGGACAACGAGTGTCAGTGTTACAACGCTTAGGAGGTCAGAAGAATAATGACGAAGTTTGGCCCCACTAGGGCAAATTCGCTCTCCTAAAGCAATGTAGAGAAGAACTCATCTCTCTAGTTAGACTATAGGACAAATAAATTCACAACCTGGAAAGAGTTGTCAACCAGGAAAAAGAAGGCAAAAACTGAATTTCACATAGGAATCGAGAAAATGAAGGGACTCAGCCAGTGACAAGGTATGTTATCCAGAGTATTCCAGGATCACGGAACCCAATCAGAGAGCTAAGATCTCGGTTTAGGGAAACAAAGAGAATGGATCAAGGATTGAGAAACTCGGTTAAACAAAACCAACCTTTCTTTGACGAACTGATGGCCTATGAGAACCTTAGACGTTTCAAATATCTAACAAATATTGAAGCCTATGACGGGACGACGAACCCTCAAGAGCACTTAGATGCTTATGTTTCTGCTCTCCTATTTGCTGGAGGAGATGATCCACTCATATATCACAAAATTCCTCTCTTTTTGAAAAAAAGTCGCCTTGAAATGATTCACTACTTTGACTCCTAAATCCATTATTAACTGGGAAGACTTGTCTTCAATTTTTTTGCTGCACTTTACCACTAATAAGCCACAGTTGAAATCCATTTCATGTCCCTCCCATATTAAATAAGGAAAGGAGAAATCTCTTCGACACTTTATATCCTGATTCAATAAAGAAATATAGTGAATATTCAGGATTATGATGAAAGACTTGGATTGCATTACATGAGGAAAGGACTCCACCTTAGGCCGTTATCTTTTTCTCTTTCCAAAAAGGAACTTAAGACTATGGACGAGTTCCGTGCTAAAGCTGATAAATAGATTAATGCGGAAGACTTTTTCTAGGCTAGGAAGCATATGGAGAAAAGGAGAAGATGTCAAACCTAAGCCTAGGAAACCCTCCCAATAAGGTCGGGACTCGAGGCCTCCTTTAAAGGGAAAATATGAGAGTTACAGCCCCCTCAACACACTTTGGACTCAAATTTTCTAGGAGGTGATGAATACGGAGTTCAAGGACATGCAAAGACCTCCTCCCTTGAGAAAACATGCACAGAAGGATAAATCTAAATACTATGCATTTCACGAAGGTCATAAGCATAATACTAAAGACTGCATAAACCTTCAAGACGCTATTGAATCTTTGACTCGGATGGCCGTCTAGGCTAATATGTGCGTCAATCTCAGAGTAATAACTAGAGGGCAGGACATAATTACAGAAGGTCAAGCTACAGTCCTTTGAGAAGTCCATCTCCATAATGCCAGAGAAAACACTTGGTTACGAGTAATGAAAATCTTGATGTAGGCCCATCCCGGGATAATACTCAGAATCAAGAAAGAGCATAACCCCAGGATAATACCAATCTGGATAATGACCGCTGTCATGCTGAAATAACCTGGACAATTAACACCACTTTGAGAGGCTTCGCGGGTGACAATGAGTCTGGGAATGCAAGGAAAAAAACACTCTAGGTTGTATTAAGCATAATAGCTCTCTCAGCATCCAAGTCGAATGACAGATCAAGAAAGACCCCGCTGATTTCATTTACTGACGAGGATTATGGATGCACTATCCCAGATCACGACGATCCCATGGTGGTCTTAGTAATAATAACCAATGCTAAAGTCTGTCACATATTTGTTGATCAAGAGAGCTCGGTTGACATTATGATCCTAGATCTATTTGAAAATTTGGGACTATCAAAGAAGGAATTGATCCCATATATCAAAGAGTTGATCGGATTTACTAGCGATAAGATCAGCCCAATAGGATACATCAATACTTATTTAACTTTGGGAAAGGATTATCTTTTCAAGACACTTAAGGTCAAATTTCTCGTAGTTGATTGTCCTTCAGCTTATAATATCATACTGGGTTACCCCTCGCTCTCAACGCTTTTAGGGTTGTCATCTCTACACTCCACTTGGCTATGAAGTTTCTCGACCAACATGACATGGTCGTTACGGTTAAAGGAGACTAGGCTATAGTAAAGAAGTACTATAACGAAAGCCTGAAAATTGCCAAGAAGCCACAAACCATGGACCAACGTAACAACCTAGTTCTAGTCATTACGAACCACATTAATGTCTTCCTGACTGAGGTAGATGTTCATGAAGAGATTCGTAGCACTTGTCCTCAACCTGATGGAGAATTTCAATGCTTTCAACTCAATGTCAAGCCCAACTAAGTAACAAAGATTGAAGTATATCTGAACTCAGAAGAAAGATTCTTGTTAATTAAATTTCTTGAGAAAAACAAGGATCTCTTAGCCTAGACATCGGCGGATATGCTGGGACTAGACCCTAAATTTATTTGCCACCTACTTTTCATCATTAAGGATGCGAAAAATAAAAATTTGATGTGTTACACCATACATACATACATACATACCATACATATATATATATATATATGTAGTTTCATGATATTTAAATATTTTTATATTTATATTTTGCAAGATTAAAAACTTTCCATGAAATTATATTAATAATTGTTGGATGTTAAAATTTAAAAAAAACATGATAAAATTAATTTAAATGCAATTTATTAGTAGAAGTTTTTTTTAAAAAAAAAATAGTGTAGTGCATTCTTTTCTGAAATTTATAATATCTTCTCTTAAGACTTTTTAACTGTTTTATTTGGGATTTTAGCCAACACTTATTTTAATTTTTTTTCTATCTTTTCATAAGAAGATCAAAAGTCAGTTTAGTTAGAGCGGGAGTTAACTTATATCGAAAAACCTTAAACATAAAAGTTTGTGTGTGTTAGGATGGAAGTAAAACATGTTTAATTTCTTGAGAAAAACAATGAATTCTTCGCCTGATGTCGGTGGATATGTTGGGACTAGACTCCATATTTATTTGTCACCAACTTTCTATCTTAAAGGATGTAAAAAACAAAGATTTGAGGCATTGCACTGCTGACATCATATATTATATATTATATATTATATATATATATATATATATATATATATATATATTATATATTATATATATATATATATATATATATATATATATATATATAGTTTCATGATATTTAAATATTTTTTTTATTTATGTTTTGCAAGAATAAAAACTTTCCATGAAATTATATGAATAATTGTTGATGTTGAAATTTTTAAAAAAAAAAATTAATCCAAATGCAATTTATTAGTTTTTTTTAAAAAAAATTTGTGTGCATTCTTTTCTGAAATTAAAAATATTTATAATATCTTCTCCTAAGACTTTTTAACTGTTTTATTTGGGATTTTATTCCACATTTATTTTTAATTTTTTCTATCTTTTCATAAGAAGATCAAAAGTCAGTTTAGTTAGAGTGAGAGTTTACTTATATCGAACAACCTTAAATATAAAAGTTTGTGTGTTAGGATGGATTGAAAACATGTTAGTGAGAAATTATTTATGGCAGCGATAATATATATATATTTTAAATCTCTTACGTTGTTTGAATAATTTTTTTTCATAATAAATTGCTCATGCAATTTTGGTTTAGGGGTGTACTAAAAAATATTTCAGGTCAAAAGTAGTAGTTAGGTAAAGTCATTTTTAAAATGTTTTGTTTAAACTTTGAATATATAAACAACATTGTGCTTACCAATTTTTTATCAAATAATCATTTCAGATACATCGTAAGTTTTATTGTTAAATGATTCTTTTTTATACTAAAGGATGTAGTGGTTTAATTAATGCTTATATAGTTCCTTTTTTAAAGTTTATTAAATAGTAAATTATTAATGTAATAAAGTATTTATGCGACGGTTGCTTTTTTTTTAATTATTTTGTTATATATATTTTCATATTGATACCTTGCAATCAATTAAATCCTTTATTTATGCCTTTAGAAAAATATTTTGCTCTTATTAGCTAGTGCATTTCACGGCTACACTAGTTGATGGAAAAGAAAAAGATAGAAGTACCAAAATTAAAAGACAGTGAAATTTTGATATACTAAAATAGCTAGAACTTTACTTTATTATATTTTCAAATACATGCCTTTCTAAAGCATAAGATAAAACAACTGTGCCATGTGGCAAGGTTTATCACATTTTTCTAGAGGGAAGTCCAAAATATTCTTCAACATGGGGGCATGTCAGGAGGTGGTGGTAGTAATTTTTCATCACTTCCTTTTCCATTCTTCACAATAAACACAGTCTCCATGCCCCAAGAGAGGTGGCGATCTAGATGGCAATGTACAAACCACACTCCTAAAATTGAGAGTATAGAGTTCAGGCAACAATGAGTTGATTAAGTTCTGAACATAGAAAATGGAAATGGAATACAACAGTTAAAAATGAGCAAGTTTTCTATGCCACATACCTGGGTTAGCAGCCCTGTACCTGATGGCGGCCCAGCCATTTATAGGCACTAGCACTGTATTTATAAGAGGAGGATCAATGAGATTGTATGTCATGGGGTCCTTGTGTTTATCAAAATTCCCAAACCCATGTCCAACAGCATAGAAACTAGTGCCATGGAGATGCATAGGATGTTCTATCCCTGCAACCAAGTTTGTCCCTTGGAAAACAACTTCCACTGTTGAACCATATTTAAGAACTTTAACCTTTGTACCTCGCCTTGGTATCTCAAGGATTAGAGGCAAAAAGTCTGCAGTAAAGTTAAATATAAATGGAGGAAAACTGGGAAATCCCTTGCCATACACCCCATTGATATGGTAGTAATAGGCTTCTAGGATGTCAATGCTGGGGGTTTCAAAACTTATGTTGTTCATGCTAGCAGCAAAACGTGTTCCACTTGGTCCCTCACAGATTTGGCCTTCACGGCATGGGAAGGTGTTAACCGAAAGGGTGGTCACTATATGGGTGGTGATATTTGTTGGGACTTCATAGGGGTATGTCTCAGGTAAGCCCCTGATGCTACCAAAGTAGTCAAAAGCTGCTTTTGTGTCATTGTAGTAAGGAAGATAAGGTAAGGAAGGTGATGAAGTTGGAGTATAATTCCCACTGTAGTGGAGCCTAGCTGTGGTTGTGGTGTTATCAAAGGGAAGTCCAGGTGTACTTGAATATGCCCTTGCAGCCATATAGTAGTCATTAGGCTCTTGGTTGGCATACAACAATGCATCAACTGTTTGTCCTGGAGATATGCATATGTAATCTCTTGTCAATGGCTTAGTGTAGCTGGCATCAGCACCAACAACCGTGAGATTGTGTTTCGAAACAGAGAAAAAGAGAACGAGATTCATTGCAGCATTAACAATGCGCAGAAGATAAGTCTTGCCATGGTCCACATTTAACTTGAATGTTTCTGAAATTTAAAGAATATGCTAGAGTTAGTGACTATGAAATGAAATACGTATGTCTAAAAATACAAAATAGTTAAGTTTTTCATTCCAGTAATATAAGCATTTAAGTACTGGATGTCCTAATTTAAGAGTGTTGATGACTGTGAAATGAAATCTTGATGCCTACCTTTTTTTGAGCAAGGATACAGGTCACCAGGTTGACCATTTATAGTGAGAGCATCAGAATTATTTGGGCCTCCTCCAGTTCTAAGAAATTCTTCATAGACATCCATGATTTCACTCTTCCACCATTCTCCTATGTACAAAATAATAAATAAATACGTAAAAATAAATAAATAAATAAAATGGTAGGACAACTCTAAAGGATTTCATACCTAATATGATGGGCACCTCAGCATCAGGTTTGGGAAAAGGGTAGGATGTACCCTTTCTTGGATAGATAAAGATAGGCCCATGGACAGTGGCTCTTGCCCAGTCACTATGAGCATGCCACCATATGGTCCCTTCCTCAGAAGATAAAATCAACTTCTGCCTGAATTTCCCTCCAGGTTTGATGGGGCATTGAGTGATGTATTCAGGGCCATCTGACCATGGATTCCTTGGCTGCTTCACTCCATGCCTGTCCACAGATCAGTAACATTGTACTAAAATTAATTTCTTTCATGTTGTTTCCCAAATGATATCAAAACTCCTGTGGTTAAGAAATCAATACCAGTGCAAAGTGATGTTGAATTTTCCCTTGTTACGAACATTAACATATACTGTTTCACCGTTGTGGGCTCTAATAACTGGCCCTGGAAATTTTCCATTCACAGTCAATATGGGTTTTGTGCTGCAGAGTCTTGTATAATTAGCTTCTTTCACCTACATACAACATTCATCAAATTAGCTATGTACTATAAACTGTCACGTTAACCAGGACCTTAGTTACCATGATATAGGTTACATTGCATGTACTTCAAGAGGAATTACTCAGCATGCAATGTCATGCAACAAGGGTCAGGGGAGGAAAACTAATAAAAAATTATGAGATATTGGTAATGTTGCAAATGGCACATAATGTGTTAGGATGTGGTGGAACTCACAACAAAATTGTATTCATTCAGCCTTTGGGAACTAATATCAATCGATGAAAAACACCACAAAATTTGGAGGAAGATAGTTTTCTTGCCAAGCCACATTTTCATGAGAGAAAATGTTCAACACCTGCTATAGTGCTACGGCAGATTGTCTCGGATTTATGGATAGAAAGCATTTCTGTGGGGAATTATAAATCTCCAGAGAAAGAGATTTAGTAGGAAGACATCTTGAGGAGCATTAATCTTTGTCAATAAATATGACCTCACTGTCATTAATCATGTTAGCTATTACAAAAGAGGAAAAGATTTGTGGAAGAAAGTGAAGTGGGATTCTTCAAATTATGCAGCTTATGGTAAGCTTATACCATAGATTGCCTTATTGAGTGAGGTTATTTTTATGAAACTCTTGAAAGAAAGACTGCAAAATCAGTTTTTCTTAAAACTTATCATGCACGGATACACTAATAAGGACAGCATATCCTTATTATACGCGTATACGTCTGTCCATGTATTATTTTGGACAACGGTCCCATGCACTTAATTATTTTTAATATTGAATGTAAATTTCATCATTCAACTTATTACCAAAAAAGAAAAATATATCATTAAACTTCCTGAAGGGTTTAAGTAATTTGTAAGAGGTAATAGATTTAAACTTCAACATTTTAATGAGATCTGTCTCCACTATTATTGTTTGGTCATATATGTAGAGAAGGTTTAAATTTCAACATTGAGATCTGTCTCCACTATTATTGTTTGGTCATATATGTAGAGATAATTATTTGTAATATTGATAATGAGTGTTCAAAATACAAAAATGGATAGGAAGTAATTATAAATTTATCTTTATTATTTTGTAATTATATTTTTATGTGTCAATATATATTTGTATATGTAATCCGATAAAACTTAAGTTGTTAGATAAAAGACATATGAATACTTTTATATATTTAACATGCCTCCTCATGGAAGAATTTTTTGGGCTTGAAGTGTAGACTATCAATATTTTTTAATAAATATTCATAATATACATAATTGAGACATTAAAACCTTAATTTTATTATATTATATATTATATATATTTATATTTTTTTATACCATTATTTTATAAAATCAGAAAATTCATTCTATTTAAATGCTGCCGAATATCCTACATCAATATTTTGTAAATAATCAGAATCAATATTCATAATTGGGACTTGTGTTAAAATTTAACTTTTTATTAAAAAAAGGATAATAGTAAGAATCGAATTCTAAATCATTTGATTATAGAAGTTTTGAAATTACATGAATAATCTCTCCTAAAAATTTTAACTAATAAGTAAAAATACATGAATGATTTTATATATTGAGCCCTAGACGGAGGTATGACCACCAAGCGAAACTTCAGGTTAAGAGGGATTTGAAGCCATGCAATGGGGAGTATAGAGGTTTATCTGATCTCTTTAACTATTTGAGTCAACTCACATTAGTATATTGTCTTTATCCCAACACCCATTGTCTGAAACTTCAGGATTCATTACTGATTTTGTACGTATTTCTGCCTTTTTTTTTTAATATTTTTGCCAATACAGCTTGAAACATAGTGATACATGAATCAAGCCACAGCCTGCATGAAATGCCATTATATATTTTGAGGAGTTTTCAGCCCCAAAATGCTGTTCGATACCTACCATATATAGAGGGGCTGCATGTGTATGCTGGATAATGCTGCAAGCTGCTGGTGAAAAAGATACATGAAAGTGTGTGGGACAGTAGGAGAGAAGAGAGAGGAGTGAAAAAGATAGAATCAAACTCTGAATCATTTCTTTCCTATACTTAAACTTTCTCAAGTATACCGAAGGGATTTGTTTATATTAAAAAAAGGCAAATAAGGGGTATTGTTGCTTTCTTTTTGTTCTTTTTCTATTTCTCTTTCGCTAGTTTAACATTCATTCTTTTTAGAAAGTATCCATGATACGGGTACGGCACTTGTGGACCTGTGATTTTTACCCAGTTGCTGTGATTACCATAGTGAAATGTTATCTAATTTTATGGTCATCCCAATTTGTGCGTTTGCGTGTCCATGGGGACGGTTTTTTTTTTTTTTGCTGTTTTCAATGTTGTTTCTGTTTCAACGATTGGATTTGTAGTAGATTTGTATTAACTTTTTGGACAACCTTTTTGTTTGTGATTATAGTGTATTTTATTGAATTTAAAATGATGAATAACCAGCTTAAATATAACTATATAAGGCTTATAGTTCTTACACTACTAAAAAAATTAGATTTAAAAATAAATAAATTTTATTTTCAAATTAAAAAATTTTATCTCTAAATATTTAGAGAAAAAATTAAAAAACTTGTTTCATCGGTAATATTGTTTCTTTGATTGTTAGAGACAAAATATTTAATTTTGTTACTAAATTAGAGAGAGAGAACATTTAATTGAAATCTCTAAATTAGAAACAAAAATTTTTTCATCTCTAAATAAAAAACTCTATCTTTAATTAGAGACAGATTCTATGATTTTTTTAAAAATATAACATTAATGAAATTAGAGATGACACTATTTTGATCTCGATATTAAAATTTTCATATCTAAATAATCCAAAATCTAATTATAAAAAAATTTCCAAAAAAAAATAGAGATGAACTTGTTCGTCTCTAATTTCATCTATAAAAATTAGAGATGAAAAATGGACATCTCTAATTTTTTAATTATCTTTATAATATACCTTTAATTTTATAACTAACCCTGATGTAATTTATCATCACAATAAGTCATATATAGCACAAGAAATCACAATTTCTTAACATCATCACAAATTTTTGTACCAAAAGGCAAAGTAATAATCAATTATCATTACAAATATTTAAATAGTAACTAGAAATATTAAAATTGACAATGAAAATATAAAAATAAAATTAATCATAAATTTGGGTTATCACTAACATCGTCACCCATCTCCTCATCATGATGGTCATCCTCTTCTCTAAGTGCAAGATGAGAAGTTCAGGTTGTGAAGCTGCAAGTGATGACGTTCCAAATTGACTACCCACAAGAAGAATCCTAAAGCTCTCTTCCCATTGTTCCATATTTTGCTTCATCATGTTTTGTTCAAGATTCTTTTGATGAAGCTCATCTGTTAAAACCTGAATTTTGGCCTGCATTGTAGTAATCTCTGTTGGTGATACTCCATCAATGGAAGAGGAGGAAGGAGTAGAAGAAATCTAATGACATTAGTTGCTTGTGAACCCAATCCGTAGATGCGTCCTTTCTTGTTGGGACCTCTAACAACATCTAAGTAGATACTTTTAGCAGAATCTTGACTACTGCTACCTTCATCATTCTGGGATTTTCACTCAATCATATGCCTTTCACACTCTTCCTAAAAAGTAGTTATAAGGCATTTGTACTTAAAAATTGATGTAACTTAAATGCTAGCTTATGCTTACCGCAATCTTTGCTGCTTCTGAAGTGTTATACTCTTTTGAATTCTCCTTAGCTTTATAAAGTCGCTTATAGATGTCAAAAAAGCTTAGCTCCCTGGACATCTAATTCGCCTAAAAAGACAAAAACCAAATATTAGAAGCCTAAAAAATTTATATTACTGGAAAGCAAGGCCAACCTAATTAGCTTGACAATGATATGAATAAGGGCAGATTGGAGAACTTCTATTTCATCATTGAAGGATTGTGTGTGCTAAATATGTGCTACTTCATATTTTGTGCTCATTGATATGTGTGAAATAACATCATGTTTTGTTCTTATTTTGCATGCATTCTTGAGCATTTTAGGCGTTTTAGTTTCCCTTTTGGTTTGTTTTTCTTTAGTTGATAAGAAGCGGTTTGGCATGTACCAAAATGCAAAGATTGAGGCAAATTGAAGTTTAAAATAGCTGGAATGGAGCTTACTTTAGCGATATTGAATTCAAAGGGGTGAAATGCGCTAAAAAAGAGGACAAAAGACCCAACCACGGCATGTGGGGTGGTCTCTACCACGGCCATGGTTCGTGGGAACCAGAAATTGAAGAAATTTGAAGGGGACTCAACCACGGCTTGGAGGTGGTGGTAACCACGGCTTCGTGGTTGACAAGCCAAACACAAGAATTTTCATCAAGAGAGGTAATCGATGGCAATGTACAAACCACACTCCTAAAATTGGTTATAGAGTTCAGGCAACAATGAGTTGTTTTAAGTTCTGTTTTTATTTCTTTTGGGGGCTTTTAGCCCATAAAAACCCTAGGCTATAAATAGATGTTCTGATTGCTATTAGGGTATTCTAAGCTTTGATTGAAACCTAGTTCTAAAGGAGGCACGAAGGAGGCTTGGGTTCTTCATCTTCTTCTTCTTCTTCCATTGTTACGGGTTTGAGATGTTTTTAAGTTTGTTTTTTCCTTCTTCTCATGTCCGAGTAGTTACTTTTGTTTCTAGGATTGGGCAATGCCCTTTGATACATTGATAATGATTAATTGACGTTGTTTTCCCCTTTTATTAATATTGATTGTTCATTGATTCAATTCTTATTGCTTTTATTCATGTGAATTTGTTGGCCACTTATTTGCATCTCGTAGGCATTTAGGGACGTACTGAGAGGTGAACCTAAGTGTTGGAACCATTAGAATTGAACTTAAGGTCTAAATCACGAGAGTAGTTTTAGCCTTTCGAGGAATCAATGAATTACCACAAAGCGTAATGGGTTCAATTTAAATTCAATTACTACGAAAGTAGGAATTGGTTTAATTGGGCACGAGTCTTGTATATTGAAAGAGAACATTAACTAATTTTGGGTAATTCACCTTCAATTGAATTTCAGATTTAATAAAAGGGTTGTCAATTAGGATTTGTCTTGTATCATTTGTTGGGACAATCTTGGAAGCTTTCTTAAACACGAAAACCCTGATGCTTCTTGATAACTGCTTTTGTTTTTATTCTAAATTCTATCTTCTTGATTTTTTTTAATTGTTTTGTTACTACATTATTCTTAATAAACAATCACACTCTCTTTTGTTTAATTTAATTGAGTTAATTAATTAATTGGTATTCATAGAAGTCCAGGTGGATTTGATCTTTTATTACTTGCAGCCATATAGTACACTTCGGATTTCATGCATCAAGTTTTTGGCATACAACAATGCCGGGGCATCAACTGTTTTCTTGAATATCAATTTAATTTTTAATTTAATTATTTTAAACCTTTTTTTTCTTTTTCTTTTTACCATATTATTACGTTCTTGTTTTCTCTTTGACTCTCTCAGAGTAAAAGAGAACGGTTTATGCAAAGTACTAGATGCGCAGAAGGACTCTTATTGGTCCACGATTTAAATTGAAAGAACTTTTCATGAAAAAAGAAGACAACGAAGACAAAGAGTGAGAGAAATATTTGAACCAACACTTGTCATGGCTAAAAATGAGGATAACAAACCTTTAAAGGAGTATAATATAATGCTCGGGGTTTGCGATCCGGAATTGCTCGGTGTTGATGACATTGAAGCTAGGAACTTCACCATACCTCCTTCCTTACTATCCATGATAAGGCAAAACCAATTTGGAGGTTTATCATCGGAGGACCCAAATGATCATGTGGAGATGTTCTTAGAATTCTATGAGACTCTAAAAATTGAAGGTGCCTCAGTTGATGCCATTCGCCACCAGGTTGTTTCCATTATCATTAAGGGACAAGGCTAGAGTTTGGTTGAAATCGGTAAAACGATACATTAACCACATGGAATCAATGGAGCAAGCCTTTTTGGACAAATTCTTTCCACCTTCCAAGATGGCTCACCTAAGGACTCAAATCACAAGTTTCGTTTGGGAGAAAGATGGAGATGTACCCTTGAAGCTTGGATAGATATAAGGCTTTCTTTGGAAGCTCTTGCCCACACCATGGTTAGAGAAGTGGTTGATCCTCACACCTTCTACAATGGATTAGAATATTCTTCGAAGGTGTCTCTTGAGGTTTGATGGTGGAGCTTTTGAGTGAAGGTTCAGGGCCAAGAATATGAGATTATTGAAAGTGTCGCCGCAAACCATCACCAATGGGCCGTGAAAGAGATAACGAGAAAGCTCTCGGAAGATAAGTTTGAGGTAGATGATGTTATTTTAATTATGGCTAAGTTTGACAATCATTGAATAAACGTTTTGATAAGCTTGAAAAAGCTAGTGCTAATGCCATAATTTTCCCTTGTTAACATTTTTTGTGAGATTTGTGGAGTTGTGGGACATATGAGTGCGGAATGCCATTCGAAAAGGGTTCTCACATGGTGCACCAGGTGGAGCAAGTGGAATCTTGCCATAATTTCTATGACATTCCACCAAAGGTGCGCAATGATCCATATTCACAGTACTTACAATCCGGTTGGAGGTCTCATCCCAACTTTTCCTATGGAACAATCAAAATCAAGTTTGGACAAGGTAGTGCTCAACCCTCATTGGATTCATGTACAAAAGTCTAAACTCGAAACTCTCCTTGAAAATTTTGTAGAGAGTCAAACCAAGCAAAATGAAGAGTTTAGGCACTATGCTCAAGTTGTTAGTGAGGCCATTAGAGAGTTGAACTAAGGTTGACAATTTGGCCATTCATAATAAGATGTTGGAAACCTAATTGCCCACCAAGCGAGCACTTCACATAGGCAACAAGGTAAGTTTCTTGGTCAACCATGAGAAATAAACCCAGGGAATGAACATTGTAAGCTATGAGTTTGAGGAATGGAAAGAAGTTAGAGAATCCCAAGAGTGTGGGGAGAGTGACAAAGATCCGAGGAAAAGAGACTAAGACAGGAAGCCCTTAGGTGAGGAGGAAACAAATGAGAAAGTGTCTAAGTATGTACCCCCGAGCCATACCAACCCACTGTGCCCTTTCTCAAAGATTGGCCAAGGCCAAGCTAGATAAGATTTGGGAAGTTTCTAGAGGTTCTTAAGAAATTATACATTAATGTACCCTTCAACGAGGCATTGCAACAAATGCCTACCTATGCTAAATTTCTTAAGGATATTTTGTCTAATAAGAGAAAGCTAGAGGAGTATGAGACCGTAGCATTAATTGAGGAGTGTAGCGCTTTAATCCAAAATAAGTTACCTCCTAAACTCAAAGATAAGGCAGCTTCTCTATTCCTTGCTTGATTGGGAATGTCCATGTTTGATAAAGCTTTGTATGACTTGGGGGCTAGTGTTAGTCTTATGCCCCTTTTACGTGTGTAAGTTGGAAGTGGGTGGTGAAACCCACAACAATCTCACTTCAATTGGCGGATTACCTGTCAAGTACCCCATAGGTATCTTGGAGGATGTTCCCATTAAGGTTGGTAAGTTTTACATAGAGGTGGATTTTGTTGTGCTTGACATGGAAGTTGATGCTATAATCCGATCATATTGGGCGTCCATTCCTTGCCATGTAGAGAAGGGCGATCATTGATGTCCATGAAGGAAATTGTTTGCGATTAAATGATGAGGAAGTAGTTTTTAATGTTTTTAAATTTGTAAAATAATTCTAATTCCTCAAATTCATGTAATCGCATAGATGCTACTAAAGTTGTGGATAGTGTTGTGCTTTCGGGTATGCGGGAATCTTTGATCGATGCTATGCCTTCTCATGGAAGGACCTATGAAGCGAGTGAAATGTGTCGAGAAGCGTGAATTTAACATCGGGGATAAAGTTCTTCTTAATAACTAATTTCACGTTTCTATCCTAATAAGTTATGGTCAAAATGGTTAGGACCATATGAGATTGTTCGAGTTTTATCCTACGGTGTGCTTGAGGTGAAAAAGAAGGCCATAAACCTTTCATGATAAATGGTAGAGTGAAACACTTTGAAGGAGTGAGAATCAGAAGCACTATTCCGTAGATGTCACTTGTGTTAAAACCCGACCAAAGTCAAGCTAATGACTTTAAACAAGCGCTTCTTGGGAGGCAACCCATGTTATCTTGTTTTTAGAAGTTTTATTTCATGAATAATTTTCTTTTAATTTTGTTTGTTAGATTGTTGTTTTGATGTTTGTCTTTTGGATTTTGTCTAGGTTTGACCCTTTTTGAAGCTAAATTTAGAAGAAGAGTGAAGTCAGAAGGTTCCACACCCAGCTCATGAAAAATTCCATGGCCATGGATTGAACACCAGAAGATTTTCCACCACCGCAATGAGTTCTTTTCTTTTCTCCCTTCTCTTGTTATAGATTTTTACATTGGGGACAATGTAACTTCTAAGCTTGGGGGGAGTATTTTCATTTTCATTTTCTTATTTTCATTCTCATTAGTTTCATGCATTCTCATGTCTTGTTTTGTATTGCATTTTCATGTTGCATTTTCACACCATCATATCTCTTGGGTTTTTGGTTGAATTTGTGCCCTTCTCTTTTGAGGATTTTGAGATGATATTGATTTGGAACCCAATTTGTTGATTCTTGTGATTGGCTACAGACATTGTTTTAATTGATAGTAGAGGTGATCTTTTGATAGTTGATAATCAGCATATGTTCTTTGAATTTATGCTTCTCATTGAATTTTTAAACCTCTAAATGTGAGTTTTGAGCCTATTTGGGACTTATGCACTGTATGATTTTTGTTCCCATTCTTTGTGTTGAGTGATATTCCTCATTGATCTTGTGCTCTAGAACTTGATTTGAAACCATTTTGAGGCAAAATTTTTGGTTGCATGCTTGAATATGATTAAGGCATCTTAAGTATTTTTCTGGACTTTTGAATTTGTTACACTTTCATCCACTAGTTGCCCAATTTGAGCTTATTGCATATGTAATTTTCTTGATGCCTATGATGATATATTATTGGTAATCATTTAGAATATTAAATGGAGCAAAGTGGGTTTGAAAGTTGTGAAAAGTGTGTTGGGAATCATATGTGAATGACCATTCTCTTTATTGAAAAAAAAAGAAAAAAAAAAGAAACATCATGAGATGAAAGCTTGAAAAAGAGGAGAAAGAGGAGAAGGAAAAGTAAGGAAGAAAATTCTTTGAAATGTGGAGTTATGTTTTAGATTGAAAAATTGTCTTTGCTCCATTTATGTTCTATTGGATTTCTTGAGCTTATTGAAAATTTTGATGAACCCTTTGTGCATACCTTCTTTTCTCTACCTTACCTAACATCATTCCCATGGCCCCATTACAACCCTTGAAAGACCTTTTGATTCTTGCATGCATACTGATTATTAGTGAAAATTTGGTTTCTTATCAAGCATATGGAAGTACATTTTCTTTGAAGGATTTTTAGCGTATTGTTTTCACCCTTAAACACTTTGAGTGTGGTTAGTAGAGTGAACTTGATTCAATCAGTGAGGATGCATGATTTCTGAGAACTTAGCCTCTAATTGGACTTGACTTTGATTACCTCTCAGATTCTTTGTTTGCCTTAGCCTATTGCTTGGATATTGTTTTCTCGGGTTCCTCATTCTTTATTGTCTTTTGATCCCACTTCTTGGTTTGGCATTAATTATTGCTTGAGGACAAGCAAAGTCTTAAACTTGGGGGGATTTGATGTGTGTGAAACAACATCATGTTTTGTTCTTATTTTGCATGCATTCTTGAGCATTTTAGGCGTTTTAGTTTCCTTTTTGGTTTGTTTTTCTTTTAGTTCGGATAACTGCGGTTTGGCATGTGTTGCAATGCAGGATTGAGGCAAATTGAAGTTTAAAGAGCTGGAATGGAGCTAAGCTGAAGCGATATTGAATTAGGGGTGAAATTTTGTAAAAAAGGACAAAGACCCAACCACGGCAGGGGTGGTCTCTACCACGGCCATGGTTCGTGGGAACCAGGAAATTGAAGAAATTTAAAGGACTAACCACGGAAGCCGTGGTACCATGGCCGTGGTTGAGATAAAGACAAGAATTTTCATCTAAATTTGGGTGGTGGCCACATGGCCGTGGTTCGGGGCGCGCAAACAGATTTTAGTTTTTGTTTTTATTTCTTTTGGGGCTTTTAGCCCATAAAAACCCTAGGCTATAAATAGATGTTCGATTGCTATTAGGGTATTCTAAGCTTTGATTGAAACCTAGTTCTAAAGGAGGCACCCGAAGGAGGCTTGGGTTCTTCATCATCTTCTTCTTCTTCCATTGTTACATATTTTGGTTTGGGATGTTTTTAAGTTTGATTTTTGTTTCCTTCTTCTCTATGTCGAGTAGTTACTTTTGTTTCTAGGATTGGGCAATGCCCTTTGATACATTGATAATGATTAATTGGACGTTGTTTTCCCTTTTATTAATCTTGATTGTTCATTGATTCAATTCTTATTGCTTTTATTCATGTGAATTTGTTGGCCACTTATTTGCATCTCATAGGCATTTAGGGACGTCTTTTGGGAGGTGAACCTAAGTGTTGGAACCATTAGAATTGAACTTAAGGTCTAAATCACGAGAGTAGTTTTAGCCTTTCGAGGAATCAATGAATTACCACAAAGCGTAATGGGTTCAATTTAAATTCAATTACCAAAAAGTAGAATTGGTTTAAAGGCACGGGTCTTGTATCTTGAAAAGAACATTAACTAATTTTGGGTAATTCACCTTCAATTGAATTTCAGATTTAATAAAAAGGTTATACTCAATTAGGATTTGTCTTGTATCATTGTGGTACCCCAATCTTGGAAGCTTTCTTAAACCCGAGCTCCCTGCCCCTTCTTGATAACTTCTTTGTTTTTATTCTAAATTCTATCTTCTTGATTTTTATTTAATTATTTTGTTACTACATTATTCTTAATAAACAATCACACTCTCTTTTATTTAATTTAATTGAGTTAATTAATTCATTGGTATTCATAGACTCAGTTCCTGTGGATTCGATCTTTTATTACTTGTGTGTGCTAAATATGTGTACACTTGCGGATTTCACGCATCACTCATCACTATATTTACAAGGCCACTTTGAAAGGCTGAAAGCAATGAACATCATCATACAATATTGTTTCAGCATAAAAATCATTGTATAACGGATGGAGACTAAGAAAGAGAGAAGTGCAAAGTGCAAAGTACATGATACTAAGGAGGAAATTAAAGGCAGCAAGTGGTTTTAAGTTACTTATCGCAACTGTCTTAAATATCTTAACTTGTTTCTGAGGTATATTTTATCTACTCTTTAGGAAAGGGAGGCTGGGGATGCCTATTTGGGCAACATAAAAAGTGAGAAAAGATTTCAACTTTTGATGAAGGAAATGGATCTTCACAAGTAGGCCTGGCCTAGTCGAAGTAAGCTTAGTAGAGATACACACATCCACAATTATCTATGTAGGCTTACACATAAACCAAACTATGATGAAGGGGGCAACACATAAACCTAACTTAGCTTATCTAGTCAAATAGAATGAAGAGACTAAACAACTATCAAGCAAAAACCAATGAGATACTCATAAATAGTTATATATGATAGATTCTAAATTAAGTTCCCATGTTGTTTTCATTTCATTTTATTTTTTACCCCACACCTGCAATTAACAGAAATCAATACCCTAAGTTCCATGACTGAACAATCAAACTCTTATGATTGTGAATTTTTAGAACATCCATTTGACCCCGAACAACTTGCTACAAAGATGACAAACTAGCCATGAAACTAAATCAATAAAGAAAAAGGATAGTGCGGGAATCAAAGAACTAATCACTCACTGTCATGCACACACAAAACAACAAATATACACGCTTTTTATTTCTTATTGGCATAGATCAAATATTTCAACAAGCAATAGCAATGTAATCTTCACGACTCAACAATATTGACTTCTAAGTACAACACATATTATTTATAAAATGAGCCATTGTCAAATGCATAACTCTTTCATTCTAATGCCACAAAATAAAATTTATTATAAATGATTTATCATTCAACTCAGGCAAAATGGATAAAAAGATAAACTATGTTACCCTTTTGTAATGGAAGTTATAGATATATTTGACTAGTATCTCCATGATCCATCTATGTAGACTTACACAATTAGTATATGGTATAATTATAAAGATGTAACATCACTCACCATTCTCCTACAATGCTCTGCTGTAGATATGGATCCTCCGATGTGCACATTGAGATCCTCTTTAAATTGTCTATTTCTGCTGTTTCTCATGGTCGTTACTTTCTAGGCAGGATCACTCCATTTAACCCATAATTGCGCCCTAACATCTGGATGAATCCATGTACCCTTATCATTTTTATCACGCACCTTGAATAGATTATTTGATAGTGCACCAGATTGCTTAGTTTCAAAGATCTTTCTGATCATATCATTATCTTCAAGTAACCACTTGTATTTTGCCTACATTGATGAAAATATTAATTAATCGAACATAATATTTTTAAATTAATAATAGATTAATAACAATACTTAAAAGGATATTACCCCAAAATCTCTAAACCACATATCACACACAATGTCAGTCACATCTGTCTAACTTGTCCAAGGCTCTTCACACTTCCTTTTGAAGATGATTGTTATATCATGCGTTGTTCCAACATCGGGATAAAACCTATAAGTCAAAATATGTATGTGTGTGTGTGTGTATGTGTGTGTCTATATATATATAACAATTCTTTTTTAATTAAATTTCATAATTAGAATAAATTACCGATCTTTGTTAGCCGACTTAATCCAAATACATCCATCTACATCCTTTTCCCCCCTCTTGATGCTCTATGGTGTAGACGATGCTATCTTAGGGTGTGGATATGCAAATAAACTAGCTAAAGGGTCACACGATAGATGTAAAGTTGCAACTGAAGAGGGTGTAGGCCCAATTTGAGAATGAGGATATAGGGTATGTGAAGATGGAATGTGTGTAATCCCGATATGGGGTTGGGGAGATGAGATATATGTAGGTCTATTCTGAGAATAGGGAGATGGGATAGATGTAGGTTCAGTTTGAGAATGAGGAGATGTGATAGATGTAGGTCCATTCTAAGAATGGCGAGATGGAGTATGTGAAGATGGCTATGTGCAAGCCTAATCTGGTAATGGGGAGATAGGGTAGATGTAGGCCCACTCTGAGAATGGGAAAATAAGGTAGATGTAGGCCTAGTGTGAGAATGTGGAGATGAGGTATGTGTAGGCCCAATATGAGAGGTACCCTTCTCTCTCCCTCTCCCTCTCCCTCTCCCTCTCCCTCTACCTACCATCTATATGCAAAGGGTAATGATAAAATTCAATTAACATAGAAAATTAGTACAAACTATTAAAGTAATAAATTTAAAGAAATCTACAATCATGTAAGCATAATTTTAAGAGGTCATGAATACATAACACATGATTTCATTAATAATATCATTAAAAAAGGACAAAATCTAGTCAAAACATGTTTCGTCGTCGTCGTCGTCGTCCTCCTCCTCCTCCTCCTCTTCCTCCTTCCCCTTGTTCTTCTTCTTCTTTTTCTTTTTCTTCTAGTTGAACATCTTCATCTACTTCTTCCAAATCAAATTGGTTCAAGGTTGGACTATGTACTTGCTCTGTTGGACCAGCTATATCAAAAAGACTTTGTTCAAGATCATCATTTGCAACTATCATAGGCATTTGCGAGACTGACTCATCTTGGTATGAATTATCTATTTCAGGCTTTTTTTATTTTTGAAGTTTGAATTGTGCTTTGTGCCTTAGTTTTAATCACAACCAACCACCTTTGCTGCCCTTTAGGATACTGTGTGTAGTACACTTGCTCTGCTTGTTATGAAAGAATAAATGGATCGCAATTCTTATATCTTTTAGATGCTCTGACTTCAATAATTTCATAATTATCTATCCTTGTCCCTTGATTTGGGGTGAGATCAAACAAATCACATTTGAATAGAACTAACATTTTTAAGGGTCACCCAATATACTACATTTCAACAATATCAGTTAAAATCACATAGTAATCATTCTCCATTGTCTCATTCTCGCCACCTCGAACACATACACCATAATTTGTTGTACCCATCCCTTAACCATGATCTTTTGTATTAAATTTGTAACAATTTATTATATATTTCTGCCATTTGTTTACTTTGTTTAAGGGCCCCCATGCCAAACTCCTCAGAAGTTCATCTTCAATGTTGTTTCCAAACACCTATATCACAAATGGGTAAGTTAATTGGTTTTACCTAAACAAGTAATGAGAGAATTAATAGAGAAATTAGGTAGATGATATTTAGCGTACATGTTCTTTAAACCATGTGGGAAATATTGTGGAGATTTGTTTGTCCACTTACAAGTCATTTAGCCAAGTCCTAGTACCAAATATGCATATATGCTGAATTAAAATCACATATTAAATCACTTCATAGATTTAATCATGATACAAGAAATTAAAAGAACTTAGAAGCTTACTTAAAAAAAGGCTCCACCTCAGGACAATTTAGAAGAACATATAAGTGTGTAGCATTTATTTCCCTTTCTTGTATGATGCAAGGTTTGCATTTTTCAATAGGACGACTAGGAAAATTAAAAATAGAGAATGACGGATTGATTGAACAACCTTCACCTCGATTGTCATTCCGTGAAACTCTTGTCCTTTTAGATGGAACAGTGGGTGGATAGTAGTAAGATGCAAAAAGTAGAGGTCTCCTCCACTGATTAAGCTTCGCAAATGGAACCTTTAACTACAGCTGAATTCATGATCTTATCTTTTAATGTACGTATAAACCTATTAATCGAGAACATTAGTGTAACAAATACCTTATGAGTATTTAATTGAAAAGAATAAAGATCAATAGATGACTCGACCTTTCAAAGGGATACATCCATCGATATTGCATAGGACCACCAACCTTTGCTTCGTAGGGCAAATGAATTAGAAAGTACTCCATTGAATCAAAGAATCTCGAAGGAAATTCTTGTTCCAATTTACATAAAATTATTGGAATGTTTTGCTTTATCTTATGTAATTTATCCTTTCTTAGCAACGGCGAAGTTAATTCTCTGAAAAATTGATTGAACTCAATAAGTGCATTTCAAATAGACTTGGGTAATGCCTTGAATGCAATTAGGAGTAAACGTTGCATGAACACATGGCAATCATGACTCTTCGTACCTAACAACTTTGTTTCCCTAATGTCAACGAATCTAGCCATATTGGAGGCATACCCATTTGGTAGCTTCAATTGTTTAACCCATTCACATAATTATATATTTTGTTGATTGTGAATTGTAATTTTATAAATGATTATGAATTATGTAATATTTCTTAAATATCAATATTTTAATTCAACCTACTATACTCGAGTCCTATATTATTTTTATTAAGAATTAGTGTATTCCAATATCATATAGTATTAAATACAATACTTGTACCCATATTTATACAACATAGCTTAAAATGATTAAGAACTGCTAGAAAACCTCATGCATGCTATCCACAGAATAGTTAAAATTGTTTAATCAAAATAGTTAATTACCAGCTTTTGATTATTCAAGTTGATTTAATTTGGATTTTTTTACAGTTTATATCAACACGTTTGTGGGGGGAAAATATAATTAAACTTGCATTTAGCGAACACTTTTTATTTTCTTTTTCTCCCCACATTATTAATATTTTCCAAACATCTTTTATATATAACAAGAGGAATATCTTAGTGTTATCCTAGAATTTTACTTTCCCTCATAATTTGAGAGTAATTTAAGTAATTTATATTTATTTGGTTTATATTGTAACTTTCAATTATTTAATTCCTAAATTAATTTAATAAAGTCATAATCTCTTTTGAATTTTGTATTTTTTTAATTTATGTAATTTACGTTACCAAGTATATTTTTATTATTTCTAGGTTTTTATGTATATCTCTTTAATTACTTTTTGAGTTTTGCTAACAAGTGTCTTTAAGGTTTAGGACACTTGTTAAGGAAGCTAAAATAGAAAATTTTAGATGAAAACAAGACATTTAATGCATGGAAGATTGAAAAAGTTTTACTTTTTACCTTGTTTTCATCTAAAATTTTTTATTTTGACTTTCTTAACATAAAGTTTATAAAAATATTAGTAAAACCCTTACATTTTTTTTTTATAAAATTGAAATTTAATTGCTATATTTATTATCCACATAACAATTTTTATATGTTTTAAATTTCTTAAGAAACTACCCTAACTATTTCTTTGATACCTTCCGAGCATATCCATTGAAGAGTAAAATCTATTTATATGATTATCTACTGTTTATTTTTTAATTATGAGATCTTTTATTCTTATCATCTATTATCTCACTTAACCAATTTTTAATTGGCTTTATTATCTTTCATTAACTCCAGTCTCCACTAAAATACTAAATGACTATCTCTCTCCTCGAAATGCTATAGCTTTTAGACAACAAGTTGTGCCTAGAAAAGTGATTATAAGACATTCATCAATCATGGGAAATTTTTTTGAAGGTTTTGGGCCCTAGCAAACCCATCTTTGTTAAGTGGATGACTCTCCCTTTAGGACATATCAAAATCAACTTAGAGTCTATATTTATGTATTTTAATTAATAATCATCTTTGTTATTAGGTAGTCACATCTTTTAAAGGTTTGAGATTCTATAACTGTTTGGAGGAATATTTTTATAATCTAGGAACAGATAAAAGAATAATGTATGAAGCTTATTTTGTTGATTGAAGGTAATCTATGTTTTCATACCATTATTCACTTCTAACTTCAATAAACCATATTTTTTTATCCATTATCTATTATATTTTGTATGTAATTTTCAATAACAATTATTACTTTTGATTCTCATTGCTAGTAGTAAGTGTAGGATTTAATTTTATCAGTCTTTAATAATATGAACAATCAAGTAGTAAAAAAGTTTAATTGATATAGTTATAACATTTATTTAGAGCATGTGAACAAATTTTGTATTAATCTATTTTTGTCTTATACCACTTAGACTTACTGATATGATTTTTTTTTTAACATTTAGTCGTTGGTTTAAATTAGAATTTCCAAAATTAATTATATTCATAGCCTTTATACAAGTATTTATCTAATTCAGTTTGTAAAATCTTAATCAAATATATTTATTCTGTATTACTGCATTTGATTTATTAATCCTTTCTTCAGGTTGACTATGTTTTGAAGATCGGAACAAAAGTAAGTGATCAGTAAATGAGCTCTAAAATTATTATAATGAATAATGTTGTTGTCAATTTTATAGGATTTTGAATGATATTACTTAGTTACCATTGTTGTTTAATATATTATGTAGCTGTTATTTTGTTCCTTTGTCTAATTTGTAATTTCGACATGACAATTGTATTTTACATCATAAAATTGTTATATTTTACATTAATCATTTCTAAATGTTTGGATAGTTAAAATATTTATTTGCAACATATGCATATTTTTTATTAATTCATTTCTATTATATATCAATTGTTTTTATTTATACAATTTTTTTTTTTTCAGATTTGCTCATAGGTTTTATTTGAGATTTTCATAATTAATTATGTTTATGACATTTACTCAGATATTTATGCAATTCTCTTTACAAGATCTTAATGAAATATTTCCATTATGTATTAAGACATTTCATTGTAATAATGCATCTTTTAGGTTGGCAATGCTTACGACACAAATATAAGACAAAGTGGTCAGCAAATGACCTTCAAAATTAATGTAATGATTAATAATATTCTTTGTTTTTTATGATTTCAAATGATTTTACTTCGCTACAATTGTTGTTCACTTTATTATTTTATTGTTATTTTACAGCTTCGTCAAATTTACATTTTTGACCTACTATGTGCATTTTACATTATAAAATTTTAATATTTTTATTATTGTATTTATAATGACTATATGATATATTTAATATATACATACTAAATACCACAATGACCAATCCATAATTTATTACCAAAAATAGTGAGTAATTTAATTAAAAATTTTAATATCATAAAAAGAAAAAATATATAAGTCGTACAACGCACGGCGTAAAAATATTAGTATACAAAATAGAAGATACACAGTTAAATGGGTATCACCTAAAAGCAGAAGATTAAATCTTGCTCTTAGATATATATATATGTTGGGATTAAGTTTTGATGATGAAAGATTTTTGTAGAAAATTTGTTAGGTTAATTGATTTGAGTATAGAAGGAAAGTTTTTAAATTTGATTTTTTATAAAACATTTTCTTACTCATAATTTGATTTTTATTATTGTTAGAGATAAGTCATTTATGTCACTTTATAATTGAATCGAACTCTTTTAAGTACAAATGAATGTTTTAACATTCAAAAATTTGAATGAGATGCTACCATATACAAATCAGAAGAAAGGAGCAACTATTAAAATGATTACTGGACAAAGGAACAACTATTAGAATAAAAGGAGTAACTATGCATTTTTTGCATAAAATTAATTCCCATGAATTTGAAGCTGATTTTCCCTAATTTTCTCCATCTCCAACGGTTAAAAAACATTGAGGAAACTTTTTATTATAAGAAGGAAGTCTTGGAGAAGATGAATACAACACAATTGCTCAAAACATTAGAGAGGAAGTGCTACATTCTTGCTGTCTTAATTTTTCTTTCTCTTTAGTTGATTTTACACTTGTATAGGGGCTTCCATTAAAAGGTGTCCAACTCGAGAATTAAAATTTCACTATTTTTGACTTCTTAATCACAAGTGTGGACGCATCCATAAAAATGTCAGTAGATGACTAGGCAAAAGGTGAACAATTTTCCAGAGAAATGTAGACGTAGTTACAGCAGGGAGTTGACGAAATATAAACTTGTTCTGATTCTAATTGCATGAGTTAAAATCACTTTCATATTCTGCCCCATAAAAAATGCTTCATGAACTTATACTGACTTGAACCGGTTTCAATTAAAGTTTTGTCTGAACTTTGATAATCCTGTTGTGTCCTTTTTAAATTCCAGATAAAGAGGAAACACAGTAGGGAGAATAATACTTAAGTAAAAGCTGATTATGTTAAAAAGTAAAAACAATAAATTTTGTATTCCATTTCTTGCCAAGCATATGAAACATGCTATTATGTAAAAGCTCAAATAACTACACTCCTAAACACAATTTTAAAAGTAACTACACTCCACAAACCTGAAAGATTGCATGCTTTTATGTTCAGTTTTAGTCATCTTAACTCCTCAGGTGAATACGCAGCAGCCAAACATCTGAGGCGACCTTATCCATAGGGAAATTATATGACGAAGTCGTGAGTGTGATCTGACTTACCTGGATGGTTTAAAACAAGTCTAAGTAGAGTCCTCCAGTGAGAGACGGAAAGAGTAATTTTAAGAGTGTAAATATAACTCGACTTTGATAAATGTTTAGCTTTCGACTGCAATTATTAAAAAAAGAAGTCATTTTATCAAAATATTCACTTCAACTTAAAGAGCAAAGTAGGAATATGAAGCATACTACATACTATATACAAAAGAAATTGAATAAAAAATTGATAAAAGCAAGAACATTCAAAAATGAAATTTAGAAACGTGCAAATACCAAGACTTTTGAATCCAGTCACAAATCTCTGCCAACAGATATGCTAAGCAATGAGAAATTGCTTGAGAATACTAAATGTACAGATCTACAAACCAAGCCCTAAGCATCGCGCACATTTTTTCGGTTTGCCATGTATGTTAAATAAATGGTCCACACATATGAGCAGGAACCATTCACCAGTGGCTGCAGCAATTGTAGAAGAATTACAAACATTAGCTAAACAGCTAGAAAGTAACTGCTGAGTTGAAGCTACAGATTAAAATCAAATTAAAACAGAAAATTAAGTTATTAAAAATGACATTTTGTCCACATTTACAAACCTGTAAATCCACTGGAATGAATTTGAAGGTAACAAAATCACATATGTATAGGCCAATACAGAACACCACCTAATAATAATGTAGGAATTAGATCTGGCTTTAAATCTATACCGACGTAATGCCTTATGGAGTCACTACTTCACGGAAAATTTTAAAATATTCTTAAAGTATTTTTCTAAACAAATTTATAATTATCCAAATTTGATTTAAAAATATTTAAATTATAATTCAATCACCTATATTATGAAGGCCACTTATTATAATTTTACAGTACTATAATACTCAGTAGCATAGAAAAATCTCTCTTATCTCACAAACTCAAATGTCACTAGCTCGCACTCTCAGATCGGAGAACCTGCTGCTGAAATGAGGGAGAAGCATCTGTTGGGTTGCAATTTTGCTGAAATTTGATGGGAAAAGCTAATCCATTCTCAAGCATAGAGACGGTGTAGAATTCAAAGGCTTTTGGTGGAGTAGGTGCCTTAATTTTAGGAGCAGATTTGTCAACAAAACATGCATTCAACACGCAAGTTTTCAAAGCAAAGTTTGTCAGCACGGTTTTGCACAAACCACTTTTAGTGCACATGATTTTGCCCATTGTGCTTCTATCTAGAGGCAATTGAGAAGGAGAAAATCATCAGATCCTCATAATCAAGAAGGAAGAAAAGAGAGAAAAATAGAGAGTCTCTTCTCTTTATAGTGAGAGTGTGTTATCATTTTTGTAATTCAGGGTGTACCGGGTTTGTAGAATGCAATTGGGGTGAGTTACAATTTTGTAATCATTGTTGTGATAGTGATTATGTCCATGGAAAGAGGTGCCGAACCACAATTACACTATTATTTTTAGTTGTATTTTTTTTATGTGATAGATTTGTGCGTACGAGAGAGATGGTATAGCACTATAAATCCCATTATTTGATGGGAAACTAAATTTTATGATTTGGCGTGTCAAAAGATTCAAGACCTCTTGGTGCAAATGGTCTTGATATGATTTTTTACCATAAAGGAAGAAGAATGGACTAAGATCCAAAAGAATACATGCACGATTCGGTTAATTTTTAAGATTAACGTGTTTGTGGGAAAAGCTCGAGAATATCTATGCGTCGAAGTCACTAAATAATCGTCTTTGTTTAAAGATGGAGTTGTATCAACTCAAAATGGAGATGGGAGGAAATCTCCATGACCACATCAACAAGTTTAAAGCCAATTGTTGAATGCGAGATGATAAAATATTCGATATTTTGTTATTGGCCTCATTTAAACCCGTGGTTCAAACGTTACTTGTCGGGAGAACAACTTTGAAGATGGATGAGGTGACTGTCACTTTAAGAGAAAATGAGAGAATGATGAAAAACGAGAATATTAATGATGAAAGTGCAATAGCAATGGCAGAGGAATCTGAACGAGGGAGGAGTCATTCAAGGAGGCATGATGGGCGCCCAAGAGGAAGATTAAAATCGCAATCGCATCCCCAACGAGATATGAGTAACGTGCAATATTATTGCGGGGAAAGGGTCATTTGCAAGCGAGGTGCACACAAATGAGGGAGGACCGAAGAAATGAGAATGATGAGGAAGGATGATACTTACGTGGTATTGAAGATGAAAATGAAGATCTATTTTTAGCAAAAATAGGTTTAAATTTGGGTGATGGACTCTGCGCCTCGAGCACATTTTAGAGATCGAGCGATGTTTGACACCTTGAAAACCGATGAAGAGTTTGGCCATTTCAAGCTAGCAAATGGTGAAAAATGAAGGTTGAAGGCATTGGGAGTGTGAGAATGAAGCTCCATGATGGTGCCATTAGAACTTTCCAAAATGTATTTAAACCCATTTTGCCAATATTATTTCTTTGGGGAGATGGCCAAGGGTACAAGTATGTTGGTTCAAAGTGGGGATGCAAGGTGAGGGAAGGCAATACGAGGGCGAGAGAAATGAGAAGAACCTTTGCTACTTGGAAGGGCAAATTTTGGTGATAACAAATTTGGAGAAGAAGTAAAATTTTCTCGATGTTGTAGTATTATTGAGAGAACAATTCAAGTGTATGGAAAAGAAAGAATTGAGGGGGAGAAAATATTTCGTGGAGGAGATTGTTTTGGATTTTGTTGAACATTATTTGAATGGTTGAAATACCACTAACCTTGACATTCTCAAGCATCGGTGTAGAATTCAAAGGCTTTTGGTGGATAAATTTAGGAGCAAATTTTACCTTGGATTAGTAAGGTACAGTTTTCAAAGCAAAGTTTGAAATCAAATGCATTTGGTGAAAAGCACATGGTTTTGATGTTGGCTTCTATAAATAGAGGTGAGAAGGAGAAAATGCATCGATCCTCACAATCAAGAAGAAAGAAAGTGAGAGAAAAATAGAGAGTCTCTTCTCTTTATAGTGAGAGTGTGTTATCATTTTTGTAACTCTTGAGAGGATGTACTCAAGTTTGTAGAATGGTGGTGGGGTGGGTTACAATTATTGTAATCATTATGATAGTGAATATGTGTTTCCGTGGATGTAGGTAGGTCTACGGAAGAGTATTTTTTTCTACGTAGTATATTTTTGTGTGTGTTCTTACGAGAGTGAAAGAACAACATCCAAAAAACATGGATTTACGCTCCACAAGCACTACCCCAACCTTCATCCAAACCAAACACTTCATTTTCTGCAGAAGACTTTTCACACAGGATATGTCCAAAATATCCCTCATTACCTCCATAAATGACACGTGTCCGTGAATAGGAATGTAAACAATAACAATTACACTTAAGGCTTATTCGAGAAAGCTAAAAATTATAAATTATGTTGATAATTGATTATTGTTATAATTAATTATAATCGATTCATTTTTATGTTTAAATGCATTAACTGTAAAATAATTTTAAACTAGTATGATTCATTTGGATGATATAAAAAAGAATAACTTTTATGCATTAAATTACTAAAATAGGTATAGAATGATTAAAAAAATTATTTGATTGAAGACAAAAAAGTATTTACATATCAAAGTGTAAGAAATAATCTAAATAAAATCATAAGTTTCAATCTTCAACTTATGATTATTTTAAAAAACTTTTTTTACTAAAAACTTTTTTAAAAAATAATCTTTTTACCCAAACATAATAATTATTTCACAAAACAGAGAATGAAAAATAATCTATCTTTCCCAAATATGCTCTTATTTAGTTGTATAATTTATAGATAGATAGATAGATATGTTAAATAAAAATGTAAAGATAAAAAAAAAATATGCAAAGAATATTATGATTTCTTTCTTTTAAATGATATACATGTGTTTTAATTTTTAAATTAATTGTGAGATACTAATAACGTAAGTATTATGATTTTTTTGAAATTTTTTTAAAGTGAACAAGTAAGATTATATTTATTTTTTATTTAATTTAAAGTACATTGTAATATTAACTTATTAAAATTTAATAATTTTAAAATTATATTATTTATAATTTATAATTTATTATATTATATAAATATTAAAATATTATTTATCTTTTTCTCATTTTGATGTGTCACTTAACCTATTCTCATTCTTAATTCTATTTCATTCTACTATAAACTCCAATTTTCCCTCAAATTGGGTGAGGGGAGAGGAATCAGATAGACCTTGTACTCATGTTTAAACATGGATTAATCAAATGGACAATTCAAATGGGTTAAATTTGAGAAAATATATCGTGATCTTGGATGAACGTGTGAATATACCTCGTAGTCTTACAAAAATAAATCTTATAATTACATTTTAATCATTGCACAAGTTATAATTTTTGAAAGGTGATGCTGGCAAGAAATGGGTGGATATATAAATGTTGTATCTAGGAAGAGTTTTACTTTTCTTAAGAATAAAAGAACAAATGAAAAGATGGATTTAGGGTTCACGCACACACTTTTTTCATTTTTTAAAAAAAACTTCTGTAGAGACGAATAATAGTCTATTTCTAAACTTTTTAATATTAAAATTTTATCTTAAGAAATTTGTTAATGCTTTATTAAAAAAATTTATCAATTAGCGATGGAAACATTTTGTCCTTATATTTTAGAAAAAATAAAATAATTTATTTTATTATTTTTTTAATTTCTAAAATTATATAAATTATTTAGAGAGAGAACAATTACATCTCTAAATATATTTGACTTTTTAAAATGTTAAATTGATTGAATAGAGAAGCAATTAGACATGAAAAAATTAGAGATGAATAAATTTCGTCTCTAAATTCTGTCTCTGAATATATCTAACTTTTTAAAACACTAAATTGGTCGAATAGAGACGCAGTTAGAGACAAAAAAAATATAAGACAAGTAAATTTCATCTATAAATTTAGTCTCTAACTATATTTGACTTTTTAAAATGCTAAATTGACTGAATAAAGATGAAAATAGAGACGAAAAAATTTGAAACAAGTATATTTTGTCACTAAATTTCGTCTCTAAACATATTTGACTTTAAATTGACCAAATAATAGAGAAGAAATTAAAGACAAAAAAATCTAAAATAGATAAATTTTATCTCTAAATTTTGACTCTAAATTGTAAAATTTATTTTCTCACTCTAAATCATTAAATTCATTTCTTTTTTCGTATCTATTAGAGATAAAATTATGTCCGTCTCTCAATCAGATTTTTCTAGTAGTGAAAGCTTCGAAGTTTGCAGCTTCCAATGGCTTCCCTCCCCATGTCAAGGTCTATATATGGCTCCTACGAAGCCGTTCTCGATGACCCTGAGGTTGACACCGTCTACGTGCCCCTTCCGACGAGCTTGCACCTCCACTGGGCGGTGCTTGCTGAAGAAGCACTTGCTGCTTGAGAAGCCTGTCGCTCTCAACGTTGCTGAGCTCGACAAGATATTGGAGGCTTGTGAATCCAATGAGCTGCAGTACATGGATGCTACCATGTGGATGCACCACCCCAGGACCCCCAAAATGTTTCAGGTTTTCTCAGATCCACACCAGTTTGGTCGCCTTCAATCGGTATGTAACTATATATGTATGCACTTTTGAAGGAGTTTCTGTCAATTATGTATCAAAGAATCCGGTGTTTGTTTTTGTTAAATACTCCTCAGACATCATAGATTCTGCTATCTTGCATTTTATAATTATTATTTTTATTTTTTTTTTGAATTTTTGTCATTACAAATGAGATAACATAAAGAATTTACAAATACTAGTGTTATATTGCGTTTTAAGATTAATATTGAAAATAAAAATTCTTTTTTTTTGTAACTTTTCTCCTTCAATTATGGAATAATCCAACTATTGTTGTTTATTTACGATGATTTTATAATGCAATGTATGCTTTGTTTTTTTTAAATGTTTTATGTGATACACATAATTTTTTATATATATGTTACGTTTTATTTTACCTATAGCTAGTTTATATAAAAAAAAAAAATTACCTACAGCTAGTGACGCATCCACCTTATACATAGTTGGGGCACGTGCCCCCTTTTAATTAAATAGTTTTCTATTATCATAATAGTAATTTATCATTTGAGGCCCCATTATTAATCAAATCTTGTCCCTATTGTATGGACGGATGAGTAAATTTTATTAATTATTTTTTCTCATATAAATCCTTAAGAAAAATCATTAAGAAAGACCTTAATGTAAATGACCTTTCTTTTTTACATATATTGACATCGTTCATTTCATACAGCCAAACTCGCTTAAATGAGAAAATGCTTTTATTATTGTTGTAGAAAAGAGAGATAATGCCAAATTGTCCTTGTCCCATTACCCAAAATTTCTGATGCATCACCCTGTATTTTATATTTTTAGAACATGCCGTATTCATGTCGCGCTAATATCTTATTCGATATCCGTACCATCATATAGCTGTTTCTATTTCTGTGAATATTGTGAAATAATATGAATATATATTGAGTTCATTTGTTGTTTGTAGTTTCTGTGAATATATGAAGGACCTGTTTCTATTTTTGTTTCTTTGTTGAATATATGCTTATGCTTTTTACTGATATTGTATTGTCATTTGTGTCTTGCTTACAGTATATGCTACCTTTTTTTATGGCGTTAGTCCTTATTTTCTAGAGAATGGCATTCGTGTGAAGCCTGACCTTGATGCTCTTGGTGACACTGGGTGGTATTAATATTATGTGAGGGTAATCTTGTGGGCTGCCAACTATGAGTTACCTAAAACAGCAAGAGCCTTGCGCAAACCTATATGCAATGAAGCTGGCATGGGGTAATTCTTGTTAATTGGCTTGCAAAAGCAGGAAAGCAAATTGGAGATGCTTTCGGTGGAAGCCTCAAAAGTCAGCAAAGAGGGAGGAAATTTCTTTGCAAATTGGAGTGATTGTTGCACACTTTCAGTGGTGATTGAAAGATTGGTGGTTGGAAGGCAATCCGAAATCCCTATAAATAGAGATTTGAGCCTTTATCTGAATGCACAATAAAACCAAGCAGAGAAACAGAAGAAGCAAATTTGCTTACGAGAGAGAGAAAAAATAAAGAGTGTGAGAAAATTTTAAACGTGTAGTGTGTGAGTATACACTAAGAATTTTTGGATTTATTCTTTAGTTTTTGTAATACTACAAATTATAGTAGAAGAGGATCTCACTGAAAAATACTATATTTTATACCTCTTGTATATGAGAGTATAGATGAAATATTGTAATTATCCTTGATATAGTGGAATATTTTTAGGATTTGTCCTGTGGTTTTTTTCCTCAGTGTACAAGGGGGTTTTCTACATTAAATCTAGTTTGCAATTATTGATTTATTTTTCTGGTATAAATAGTACTGACAAGTGGATCCCACCACAAAGTATTATTCACGTGCTTTTACAATTTTATCAGTTCTTCTTCACGGATCTAAATACGCTTCTGCTCACATTTATAAAGTACTATTCATGTGGGCCCCACAACAAAAAGACACTTGGGATGTATCCAACTCTGATTTCCTAACAAGTGGTATCAGAGCCAGATCAAATTTCATATCGAAAATGTCGGTGCCAAAATTTGATGTGGAGAAGTTCGATGGATCCAACGACTTCAGTTTATGGAAGCTGAAGCTGCAGGCATTGCTAGATCAGCAAGGCTTGTCAAAGGCGTTGGAAGGTGAAAGTAAGTTGCTGGAAACATTGTCTTCTGATAAAAAGGAGGAGATAATGGCTAAGGCACGTAACATAATACAGTTGAGTCTGACAGACAATGTATTGCGAGATGTTATGAACGAGAAGACTGCAGATGGACTCTGGAAAGCTTTGGAAGAAAAGTACTATGTAAAGACTTTGTCAAACCAACTTTACTAGAGGAAAAGATTGTACACATTCAAACTTTCAGGAGAAAAATCAATTTGAGATCATATTGACGACTTCAATCGAATGATCACTGATGTGCAAGCGGCTGGAATTATAGTCGAAGATATTGATCAAGCTATGATCTTATTGACTTTACTACCTCCATCCTATGATAATTTTTGTGATACCATAATGTATGGTAGGTCCACCATCTCCGTCAGAATTGTCAAAGAGGCGTTGATGACAAAGAAGCATCAGAAATTGGCATCAGGATCCAGTGCTGATAATACTGTAGATGAATTGTTCGTGATGAGAGGGCGTAGTCAAGAAAAAAGATCGGGAAGCAAAAGTAAGGGAAGATCAAAGTCCAAAAATCATAAGTTCTTAAAGTGTTTTCATTGTCACCAACCAGGGCATATCTGGAAAAATTGCCCCATGAGAAAGGAGAAACAAAGAAATGCTGCCAATATAATAGTTGCAAGTTCTGATGGTAGTGATACTGAATCTGTCCTAACAGTTTCCACTAGTGACTCAGGCAACGAGTAGATCCTGGATTCTGGCGCATCTTTTCACATGACACCTAATAGGAACTTTTTCTCTTCGTATCAAAAACGAGAAGGAAAAGTCTGATTGGGAGACAATAGGGTAATTGCTGTTATAGGTGGAGGAGAGATACGAATCAGATTGGATGATAGTACTGCAAGAACATTTCAAGCATGACAAGTACCAGAGCTGGGCAAGAACCTGATCTCTTTGAGTGCCCTAGACAACCAGGGGTACAAGTTCTCCGGAGAGGGTGGTATTTTGAAGGTGACCAAAAGCTCAATGGTGGTGATGAAAGGAAAGCTGCAAGGCGGGATCTATCTATTACTGGGGAGTATAGTTAGTGGCACTGATGCTGTTCTATCCTTTGAAAGATCTAAAGATGATGTTACAAAGTTGTAGCACGTGCGGCTTGATCATATGAGTGAGAAGGGAATGACAATACTTGCTGGAAGAGGATTGTTGAAAGGTGTAAAGAATTACAAACTTGACTTCTGTGAAAATTATGTATTTGGAAAGCAGAAACGAGTGAAGTTCAGTTCTACAAAACACACCAGCAAGGGCATTCTAGAGTATGTCTACTCGAATGTTTAGGGTCCAGCCCCTATTAACTCATTGGGTGGTGCTCGTTATTTTTTTACTCTGATAGATGACTATTCCAAGAAGGTCTGAGTTTATTTTCTGAAGCGAAAGGATGAGGTGTTCAAAAAATTCAAGCAGCGGAAGGCCATGGTCGAAAAGCAAACCGGGCAATCAGTCAAGCGGTTGAGAACCGACAATGGCGGGAAATTCTGCAGCAAAGAATTTGAAGAGTTCTGCATGAATGCAGGTATAGTGAGGCATCATACTGTACTTAGAACACCACAGCAAAACGGAGTTGCAGAACGTATGAATAGAACACTTCTGGAGTGTGCACGATGTATGCAGATTAATGCTAAACTTTCCAAATCATTTTGGGCTGAGGCGGTCAATACAATTGTATACTTGGTAAACAAATCTCCGTCAACTACAATTGATCTAAAGATTCCACAAGAGGTATGGTCTGGTCGACCTGCAAACTATTCTGATTTGAAGATATTTGGTTGTCCTACGTATGCCTATATGAGTGATGGTAAACTTGAGGTGAGGGCAAGAAGGTTTATATTTCTAGGGTATGCACAGAGGGTGAAAGGCTACAAACTGTGATGTATAGAAAAAGCAAGTTCACCCAAAATCATTGTTAGCAGAGATATCACATTTGATGAGGCAACGATGGTGAATCAGAAGCGAGAATCTGAAGTAGATCAGGCAGAGACAGATCATGGTGCTGAGAAACAGGTAGAGCTAGAGATTGACACTGGGAAGATGAAGCAGGAAGAGGACACAAGTTAGCCAAGTACTTTAGATGCTGCTCAACCTAAATAAGAACAACAAGATGAATCTGGAGACAAAGGTACTGGTGAAGAAACCAGAGGAGCAGAGCCATACAGTATTGCTACTGGCAGAGAAAGGCAACAAATTCAGAAACCTCGGAGATATATGAATTCTGTTGCTTGTGCACTTGATTCGTCAGATACAGATCCTATAGCCTTTGCATTGGCTATAGCGGATGGAGCAGTAGGAGATGAACCATCTACCTACCGTGATGCAGTAGATAGCAAGGAGTCAAAGGAATGACTAATAGTAATGAATGAGGAGATTGAATCTCTTCAAAAAAATCAAACGTGGGAGCTGGTACAACTTCCAAAGGGGAAAAGAATAGTTGGTTACAAATGGGTCTTCAAAAGGAAAGAGGGAATCCCTGACATTGAACCTCCAAGGTTCAAGGCAAGACTGGTAGCAAAGGGTTATACTCAAAAGGAGGGCATTGACTTCCATGAAGTATTCTCTCCTGTGGTGAAGCATAGTTCTATCCGAATCCTATTAGCTATTGTAAGTACATTTGATGTGAAGACGACGTTCTTACATGGTGAGCTAGAGGAGCAGATCTACATGAGTCAACCAGAGGGGTTCGTAGTTCCTGAGAAGAAGGATCATGTTTGCCTATTAAAAAAGTCTTTGTACGGCTTGAAGTAGTCCTCAAGGCAATGGTACAAGAGGTTTGATGCATTTATGATTGGTAATGGATACAATAGAAACCAATATGATAATTGCATCTACTCTAAAGAGCTTCCAGATGGTTCTCGCATTTATCTATTGTTGTATGTATATGACATGCTAATTGCAACTTGCAACAAGGCAGAAATTAATATATTGAAAACTCAGTTGGGAAAAGAATTTGAGATGAAAGACTTGGGTGCAGTAAAGAAGATTCTTGGTATAGAGATTCATAGGGAGAGGCATCGTGGCAAATTGTGTTTATCACAGCAAAAATACATTATGAAAGTGCTACAACGCTTCAATATGGATTAGTCTAAACCAATTGGCACTCCTTTAGCTGCGCAATTTAAGCTATCTTCAAAGGAATGTCCGAAAACTGAGGAAGAGGTGAAGTATATGACTCATATACCTTATTCCAGTGCAGTTGGCAGTCTCATGTATGCCATGGTGTGCACAAGACCGGATCTTTCATATGCAGTATGTGGTGAGCAGATTTATAAGCAAACTGGGAAAGGTACACTGGGAAGCTGTGAAATGGATCATGCGGTACTTGAGAGGTTCCATCGATGTCTGTTTGGTGTTTGATGGTCAACAGACTTGAGGGGTTGCAGGCTATGTAGATTCTGATTATGCAGGAGATTTGGACAAAAGGAGGTTATTAATAGGCTATATATTTACAGTCTTTGGATGTACTATTAGTTGGAATGCAATATTGCAATCCACAGTTGCATTGTCAACTACTGAAGCTGAGTACATGACATTGACTGAGGCTGTGAAAGAGAGCATATGGGTGCAAGGTCTTTTGAGTAGTTTTGGAATGGACAAAAAAGAACCAATTATACATTGCGATAGTCAAAATGTCATTCATCTGGCAAAGAATCCTATCTACCATGAAAGGACAAAACACATTGATATTAGACTTCACTATGTTAGAGAAAGTATCAACACGGTACACTTGCAGTTCAGAAGATAGCCACAGTTGAAAATCCTGCAAACATGATGACGAAATCATTACCGATTAATAAATTCAAGCATTACTTGAATTTGATCAATATCTGTAGAGGTTGAAGACTCTTGAGATGCAAGCCAAGGTGAAGAATTGTTAATTGGCTTGCAAAAGCAGGAAAGCAAATTGGAGATGCTTTCGGTGGAAGCCTCAAAAGTCAGCAAAGAGAGAGGAAATTTCTTTGCAAATTGGAGTGATTGTTGCACACTTTCGGTGGTGATTGAAAGATTGGTGGTTGGAAGGCAATCCGAAATCTCAATAAATAGAGATTTGAGCCTTCATCTGAATGCACAACAAAACCAAGCAGAGAAACAGAAGAAGCAAATTAGCTTCTGAAAGTGAGAGAAAAAATAGAGAGTGTGAGAAAATTCTAAGAGTGTAGTGTGTGAGCATACACTGAAAATTTTTGGATTTATTTTCTAGTCTCTGTAATACTACAAATTGTAGTAGGAGAGGGTCTCACTGGGAAACACTATATTTTGTACCTCTTGTGTGTGAGAGTGTAGATGAGATATTGTAATATCCTTGATATAGTGGAATATTTTCAGAGTTTGTCCTTTGGTTTTTTTTCTCAGTGTACAAGGAAGTTTTTCATGTTAAATCTGGTTTGCAATTATTGATCTATTTTTCTGATACAAATAGTACTGACAGTGGGTCCCACTACAAAGTACTATTTACATACTTTTACAATTTTATCAATTCTTTTTCACGGATCTGAATACGCTTCTATTCACATCTATAAAATACTATTCACGTAGAGCCCACCACAAAGTACTATTCACGTGGACTCCACGACAAAAACATACTTGGGATATATCCAACTCTAATTTCCTAACAATTCTAACTTGTGAGGCTTCTTTATTGTTCCTTTTTATTAGATATGTCAATGGATATAGCTGCAATTGGGACAAAAGGGTCTTTGCGTGTTCACGATTATGTTATCCCTAACCAAGATAAGGAGACCTCATTTTTTACAGATTCAAATTCTTACTTTGTGGAATTTCCTATAGGTTGGGTTCCACAACCAAGTGAACATACAATACACACTGATCTCCTTCAGGAGGCACTTATGGTGAGGGAATTTGCCAATTTGGCTGGTGCAATTAATTAAATTCAACAACTCAAAACCTGAGGATAAGTGGCCAATCATTAGCAGGAAAACACAAGTGGTCATTGATGCGGTGAAGGCTTCAACTGACAATGGCCTTGAGCCTGTTCAAATTCAGGCTTAGTTAACTCTATATTGCTTGAAGTGGTGTCTTCTTAGCTAGGTCTCAATATGAAAGTATGAGAACCTACGGTTAGCACTTCAAGAATGATCAGCCACCTATATATAGTAATGTCACAGTCTTTATGTTGATGACCTTTTGTGCGTGCTTCTGGATGTTTAGTGTGTACGTTACTAGAATAGCACCGCGCAATACATGGATTATAAAACAAATTTTAAAATAATATATGATAATTCAGATAAAAAATAATATATGATAATTATGTTATTATTATAAAAAATATTCTTAATTTTTATAAGTAACAATGAGTGATGTAGAAATTTCGTGTTGAGGTTCATGTCTTGGACCGAGTTCTAAGTTAGCGATTCATGAATAATCTGATCGATTAGAATTTGATATCAAATATTTATGTACCCTATTAAATAAGTGAATTTATCGATTTATGAAGCGAGTAAATCTCTCATAGAATTTCTCATATATAATAAATCAATTATATCTCTCATAAATAGATGAATCGGTTATAAGTTATAATAATCTTATTAGATTTTTATCCTAATTAATCGCATTTAATGCAAATTTAAACATGATTTTTATTTACCAAAATATTCCTATAAATATTACACAAAAATGTAAAAGTATGCATTTAATTTTAAATACTACTCACCTTATATATGATCTAACTTAAGTATAAGAGTATTTTTTATAGGTTACCACTTTCAAAATGCTTTGTTTAAACTTTGAATATGTAAACAACATTGTGCTTACCAATTTTTTATTAAATAATCATTTTAGATACATCATAAGTTTTATTGTTAAATGATTTTTTTTATACTAAAGGAAGTAGTGGTTTAATTAATGCTTATATAGTTTAAGTAATGTTTATGAAATAGTAAATTCTTAATGTAATAAAGTATTTATGCAACGGTTGCTTTTTGTTCTTTGTTTAAATTATTTTGTTATATATATTTTCATATTGATACCTTACAATTAATTAAATCCTTTATTTATGCCTTTAGAAAAATATTTTGTTCTTATTAGCTAGTGCATTGCACGGGTACACTAGTTGATGGAAAAGAAAAAGATAGAAGTACCAAAATTAAAAGACAGTGAAATTTTGATATACTAAAATAGCTAGAACTTTACTTTATTCTATTTCAAATACGTGCCTTTCTGAAGCATAAGATAAAACAACTGTGTCATGTGGCGATGTTTATCACATTTTTCTAGAGGGAAGTCCAAAATATTCCTCAACATGGCGGCATGTCAGGAGGTGGTGGTAGTAATTTTTCATCACTTCCTTTTCCATTCTTCACAATAAACACTGTCTCCATGCCCCAAGAGAGGTGGCGATCTAGATGGCAATGTACAAACCACACTCCTAAAATTGAGAGTATAGAGTTCAGGCAACAATGAGTTGATTAAGTTCTGAACATAAAAAATGGAAATGGAATACAACAGTTATTTTCAATGCCACATACCTGGGTTAGCAGCCCTGTACCTGATGGCGGCCCAGCCATTTATAGGCACTAGCACTGTATTTATAAGAGGAGGATCAATGAGATTGTATGTCATGGGGTCCTTGTGTTTATCAAAATTCCCAAACCCATGTCCAACAGCATAGAAACTAGTGCCATGGAGATGCATAGGATGGTCTATCCCTGCAACCAAGTTTGTCCCTTGGAAAACAACTTCCACTGTTGAACCATATTTAATAACTTTAACCTTTGTACCTCGCCTTGGTATCTCAAGGATTAGAGGCAAAAACTCTGCAGTAAAGTTAAATATAAATGGAGGAAAACTGGGAAATCCCTTGCCATACACCCCATTGATATGGTAGTAATAGGCTTCTAGGATGTCAATGCTGGGGGTTTCAAAACTTAAGTTGTTCATGCTAGCAGCAAAACGTGTTCCATTTGGTCCCTCACAGGTTTGGCCTTCACGGCATGGGAAGGTGTTAACAGAAAGGGTGGTCACTATATGAGTGGTGGTATTTGTTGGGACTTCATAGGGGTATGTCTCAGGTAAGCCCCTGATGCTACCAAAGTAGTCAAAAGCTGCATTTGTGTCATTGTAGTAAGGAAGATAAGGTAAGGAAGGTGATGAAGTTGGAGTATAATTCCCACTGTAGTGGAGCCTACCTGTTGTTGTGGTGTTATCAAAGGAAAGTCCAGGTGTACTTGAATATGCCCTTGCAGCCATATAGTAGTCATTAGGCTCTTGGTTGGCATACAACAATGCATCAACTGTTTGTCCTGGAGATATGCATATGTAATCTCTTGTCAATGGCTTAGTGTAGCCGGCATCAGCACCAACAACCGTGAGATTGTGTTTCGAAACAGAGAAAAAGAGTACGAGATTCATTGCAGCATTAACAATGCGCAGAAGATAAGCTTTGCTATGGTCTACATTTAACTTGAATGTTTCTGAAATTTAAAGAACATGCTAGAGTTAGTGACTATGAAATGAAGTACATATGTCTAGAAAAACAAAATAGTTAGTTTTTCATTCCAGCAATATAAGCATTTAAGTTCTGTATGTCCTAATTTAAGAGTGTTGATGACTGTGAAATGAAATCTTGATGCCTACCTTTTTTTGAGCAAGGATACAGGTCACCAGGTTGACCATTTATAGTGAGAGCATCAGAATTATTTGGGCCTCCTCCAGTTCTAAGAAATTCTTCATAGACATCCATGATTTCACTGTTCCACCATTCTCCTATGTACAAAATAATAAATAATAAGTAAAAGTAAATAAATAAATAAATAAAATGGTAGGACAACTGTAAAGGATTTCATACCTAATATGATGGGCACCTCAGCATAAGGTTTGGGAAAAGGGTAGGATGTACCCTTTCTTGGATAAATAAAGATAGGCCCATGGACAGTGGCTCTTGCCCAATCACTATGAGCATGCCACCATATGGTCCCTTCCTCAATAGATAAAATCAACTTCTGCCTGAATTTCCCTCCAGGTTTGATGGGGCACTGAGTGATGTATTCAGGGCCATCTGACCATGGATTCCTTGGCTGCTTCACTCCATGCCTGTCCACAGATCAGTAACATTTTACTAAAATTAATTTCTTTCATGTTGTTTCCCAAATGATATCAAAACTCCTGTGGTTAAGAAATCAATACCAGTGCAAAGTGATGTTGAATTTTCCCTTGTTACGAACATTAACATATACTGTTTCACCTTTGTGCGCTCTAATAATTGGCCCTGGAAATTTTCCATTCACAGTCAATATGGGTTTTGTGCTGCAGAGTCTTGTATAATTAGCTTCTTTCACCTACAACATTCATCAAATTAGCTATGTACTATACTCTAAACTGTCACGTTAGCCAGGACCTAAGTTACCATGATATAGATTACATTGCATGTACTTCAAGAGGAATTACTCAGCATGCAATGTCATGCAACAAGGGTCAGGGGAGGGAAATAACAAAAAATTATGAGAATTTTGGTGATGTTGCAAATGGCACATAATGGGTTAGGATGTGGTGGAACTCACAGCAAAATTGTATTCATTCAGTCTTTGGGAACTAATATCAATCAATGAAAAACACCACAGAATTTGGAGGAAGATAATTTTCTTGCCAAGCCACATTTTCGTGAGAGAAAATGCTCAACACCTGCTATAGTGCTACTGCAGATTGTCTCGGATTTATGGATAGAAAGCATTTCTGTGGGGAATTTTATATCTCCAGAGAAAGAGATTTAGTAGGAAGACATCTTGAGGAGCATTAATCTTTGTCATTAAATATGATGTGACCTCATTGTCATTGGTTTATTGGATAAGATAGAGGTCATGTTAGCTATTAAAACAGAGGAAAAGATTTGTGGAAGAAAGTGAAGTGGGATTCTTCAAATTATGCAGCTTAAGGTAAGCTTATACCACAGATTGCCTTATTGAGTGAGGATTTGGATCCTCTTTCGTCATTTTTCTCTCCTGTAGTTAAGTAAAAGGGAGAAATAGATACAAAAGTATTTATTAGTAAAACTCAATTATTATTTGTGAAATTTTTTTTATAATCTTTATGTCTATATCTTATTTTTACTTGACCACATGACAAAAAAAATAACATAAAATAATTCAAATTGATTGAGTGAGGTTATTTTTATGAAACTCTTGAAAGAAAGACTGATCAGCTTTTCTTAAAACTTATCATGCACGGATACACTAATAAGAACAGCATATCCTTATTATACGCGTATACGTCTGTCCATGTATTTTGGACAACGGTCCCCTGCACTCAATTATTTAATATTGAATGTAAATTTCATCATTCAACTTATTACCAATATATATATATATATATATATATAAGTAAACTTCCTGAAGGGTTTAAGTAATTTGTAAGAGGTAATAGATTTAAACTTCAACATTTTAATGAGATCTGTCTCCACTATTATTGTTTGGTCATATATGTAGAGATAATTATTTGTAATATTGATAATGAAAAAACGATGAGTGTTCAAAATATAAAAATGGATAGGAAGTAGTTATAAATTTATCTTTTATTATTTTGTAAATAAATAAATAAATAAATATATATATATATAATCCAATAAAACTTTAAGCTGTTAGATAAAAGGTATATGAATGTTATTTAACACGCTCTTTCATGCAAAAATCATTTGGGCTTAAAGTGCATACTATTAATATTGTATAATAAATATTTATAATATACATAATTGAGACATTAAAACCTTAATTTTATTATATTTTATATTATATTATATATATTTATATATTTTTCTGCCATTATTTTATAAAATTGGAAAATTCATTCTTTTTAAATGCTGTCAATATCCTATATCAATATTTTGTAAATAATCAGAATCAATAATCATAATTGGGACTTGTGTTAAAATTCAACTTTTTATTATAAAAATGAGAGTAGTAAGAATTGAATTCTAAATTATTTGATCATAGAAGTTCTGAAATAACATGGACGATTTTTTTCAAAAATTTTAACTGTTAAGTGAAGATACATAAATAATTTTATATATCTTGACCCCTAGATGGAGGGATGACCACCGAGCGGAACTTCAGGTTACGAGGAATTTCAAGCCATGCAATTGGGAGTATAGAGTTTTATCTGGACCTCTTTAACCATTTGAATCAATTCACGTTAGTATATTGTCTTTATCCCAACACCCATTATCTAAAACTTCAGCATTCATCACTGATTTTGTACGTATTTCTGCCTTTTTTAAAAAAATATTTTTGCCAATACAGCTTGAAACATAGTGATACATGAATCAAGCCACAGCTTGCATGAAGTGCCATTATTTTGAGGAGTTTTCAGCCCGAAAATGCTGTTCGATACCTACCATATATAGAGGCTGCATGAGTATGCTGGATAATGCTGCAAGCTGCTGGTGATTTTTGAAAAAGGGAAAGGAAATTCCTTCCAGCCTAGGTTGTTGTTGTTAACCCAATTCTTCTTATTATCACGTAACTAACCGTTTGAAGAAAAAGGTGCATGAAAGCGTGTGGGACAGTAGGAGAGAAGAGAGTGGAGTGAAAAAGATAGAAACATAATCAATTACTGGAACTTGTTAGTACGGAACTATTATATTTAATTCATAGGTGTATCAATTTTTTTTATTTAATAGAATTTATATGTAAATTTAAGTGTATATAAATATTATTAGTTAAAAAATATAAATTTTTTGTATATATAATTATTTATAAAAAAATAATTTAACTATATTTATATATAAATTTAAATATTATTAATTAAAATTTATATAATTTTAAATAATTAATCTTAATCATTAATTTTTTAATTAATAAATTAATAATTTATTATTATTAATTCATCGATAAACCATATAATATCAGTTCCATATTAGATAAATCCGATAGTGAAATGTTATCGGTTATCCCAATTTGTGCGTTTCTGTGTGGCAGGGGTTTTTGCTATTTTCAGTGTTGTTTCTGTTTCAATGATCGGATTTGTAGTAGATTTGTATTGACTTTTTGGACAACCTTTTTGTTTGTGCTTATAGTTTATTTTATTGAATTTAAAATGATGAATGACCAGCTAAAATATAACTATATAAGGCTTATAGTTCTTATATATTTTGTTGATTGTTTGTGAATTTTGTAATTTTATAAATGATTATGAATTATGTAATATTTTTATATATAAATATTTTAATTCAACCTACTATACTCGTGTCTTATATTATTTTTATTAAGAATTACTGTATTCCAATATCATATAGTATTAAATACAATACTTGTACCCATATTTATACAACATAGCTTAAAATGATTAAGAACTGCTAGTTTTTCTCATGCATGCTATCCACAGAATAGTTAAAATCGTTTAATCAAAATAGTTAATTACCAGCTTTTGATTATTCAAGTGGTTTTAATTTGGATTTTCTTTTACAATTTATATCAACACGTTTGGGGGGCGGGGGGGGGGGAATATAATTAAACGTGCATTTAGTGAACACTTTCCTTTTTTTTCTCCCCACATGATTATTAATATTATCCAAACATCTTTTAAATATAAAAGAAGAATATCTTAGCGTTGTCCTAAAATTTTACTTTCCTTTCTAATTTAAAAATAATTTAGGTAATTTATATTTAATAGGTTTTAATTGAATTATATTTTAATTTTCAATTATTTATTTCTTAAATGAACATAATAAAGTCATAATCTCTTTTGAATTTTGTATTTTTTAATTTATGTAATTTATGTTACCAAATATATTTTTATTATTTATAGATTTCTATGTATATCTCTTAATTACTTTTTGAGTTTTGCTAACAAGTGTCCTTAAGGTTTAAGACATTTGTTAAGGAAGTCAAAATAAAAAAATTTAGATGAAAATAAGACATTTAATGCATTAAAAAATGAAAAAAAAAATTTACTATTTACCTTGTTTTCAAATAAAATTTTTCTATTTTGACTTTCTTAATAAGTATCTTTATGGCACTTTCTAGCAAAACCCTTACTTTTTTATCAAAAAAAATTTAATTGCTATATTATTATCCACTTGACAATTTTTAAATGTTTTATAGAATAAAAAAAATTAAAATATTTTAAATTTCTTAAGAAACTATCTTAATTATTATTTTGATACTTTCCAAGTCTAGTCCTTGAAAAGTCAATTTTGTTTATATGATTATCTATTATTAATATTTTAATTATGATATTTTTTATTCTTATCATTTATTATCTCACTTAACCAATTTTCAATTGACTTTATTATTTATCATTGACTACAGTCTCTACTAAAATACTGAACAGTCGTCTCTCTCTTCGAAATGCTATAATTTTTAGACAACAAGTTGTGCTTAGAGATATGGTTATAAGACGTATTCATCCCATTATGGGAAATATGTTTGACGGTCTTTGGTGCCTAGTGAACTCATCTTTGTTAAGTGGATGGCTCTCCCTTTGAGACATATCAAAATCAACATAGAGTCTATATTTATGTATTTTAATTAATAATCCTCTTTGTTATTAGGTAGTTACATCCTTTGAAGGTCTGAGATTCTATAACTGTTTGGAAGAATATTTTTATAATCTAGGAACAGATAAAAGAATAATGTATGAAAGCTTATTTTGTTGATTAATTGAAGGTGATTATGTTTTCATACCATTATTCACTTCTAGTTTCAATAAACTATATTTTTTATCCATTATCTGTTATATTTTGCATGTAATTTTCAATAACAATTATTACTTTTGATTCTCATTGCAAGTAGTAAGTGTAGGATTTAATTTTATCAGTCTTTGAAATTATGAACAATCAAGTAGTAAAAAGTTTAATTGATAGTTATAACATTTATTTATAGTATGTGAACAAATTTTCTATTAATCTGTTTTTGTCTTATACCAAGTAGACTTACTGATATGAATTTTTTTTTTCTACATCTGGTCGTAGGTTTAAATTAGAATATTCAAAATTAATTATATTCATAGTATTCACACAATTATTTATCTAATTCACTTTATAGAATCTTAGTCAAATATATTTATTATGTTACTGCATTTGATTTATTAATCCTTTTTTCAGGTTGGCTATGTTTTGAAGATAGGAACAAAAATAAGTGGTCAATAAATGAGCTCTAAAATTATTACAATGAATAATATTGTTGTCAATTTTATAGGATTTTGAATGATGTTACTTAGTTATAATTGTTGTTCAATTCATTATGTAGATGTTATTTTGCTCCTTTGTCTCATTTGTAATTTCGACATGGCAATTGTATTTTATATTATAAATTTGTTATATTTTCCATTAATCATTTCTAAATGTTTAGATAGTTAAAATATTTATTTGCAACATATGCATATTTTTTATGGACAAAACTTAGCTTAAGTTCCTTATATTCTTTCTATCAATTTTTCAAATCAAATAATGACATGTAGATTTTTTTTCAATTAAGCACCATTTAGTAGTGTTAAGTGTGTATTGTTGAGTTGAAAAAAATTTATATGTCATTATTTGATTTGAGAAGTGGATAAAAAGAATATAGAGAACTATATAAATTTTGTCTATTTTTTATTAATTCATTTCTATCATATATCGATTGCTATTATTGATATGATTTTTTTTTTCAGATTTGCTCATAGATTTAATTTGAGATTTCCATAATTAATTATGTTTATGACATTTGCTCAAATATTTGTGTAATTCTCTTTACAAGATTTTAATGAAATATATCCATTTATGTATTAATACATTTCATTGTAATAATACATCTTTTAGGTTGGCAATGCTTATGATGTGGATATAAAATAATGTGAACAGTAAATGACCTTCAAAATTAATGTAATGATTAGAATTTTTTTTTATTTTATTATGATTTCAAATGATCTTATTTTGCTATAGTTGTTGTTCACTTTATTATCTTATTGTTATTTTGCTGCTTCGTCAAATTTATATTTTTAACTTATCAAGTGCATTTTACATTATAAAATTTCAATATTTTCGTTATTGTATTTATAATGACTATATGATATATTTAATATATACAAACTAAATACCAAAATGACTAATCCATAATTTATTATTAAAAATAGCGAGTAATTTAATTAATATTTTTAACATATATATATATATATATATATATATATATAAAGTCGTACAACGGACAACTAGAAATACTAGTATAAAAAAATGGAAGATACATAGTTAAATGGGTATCACCTAAAATCAGATGATTAAATCTTGCATTTAGATATAGATGAGATAGTAGGTAGAAACAAACTGCACCTAACCCGAAGGTCATAACATATATGATCCATTTGCCTCATAAGATTAAAGTGTCAAAACTAATATATATACAAAATGGTTTATAACGACTTTGGATTAATAACATTTAAATTTGGAGTAATTTATACACTTTTCCTGAATTTTACTATCTTTTTTATGTGGTTATTATGAACTTTCAGATCAAGTTAAACGGTTCTAAACTTTTCAAAACATATAAATCGACAGATAAAACCAATTACACTTATACACAGTTAATTTTTCATCGTGTAATCTCTGTTTAATTGGATTTTTGCCCCAAAGTTTATCAAAAAAAAAATTCTTTATTGAATATTAGCCACTGGAAAAAAAACCTTTCTTTCGTATAAAATCATAGTGCTTAAAATGTGAAGTTTGTATAGGGGCTTCCATTAAAAGGTGTCCAACACAAGAATTAAAATTTCAATATTTTTGACTTTTTAATCACAAGTGTGGACGCATCCATAAAAATGTCAGTAGATGACTAGGCAAAAGGAGAACAATTTTCCAGAGAAAGGTAGACGTAGTTACAGCAGGGAGTTGACGAAATATAAAACTTGTTCTAAATTCTAATTGCACGAGTTAAAATCATTTTCATATTCTGCCCCAACAAAAATGCTTCATGAACTTATACTGACTTGAACCGGTTTCAATTAAAGTTTTGTCTGAACTTTGATAATCCTGTTGTGTCCTTTTTAAATTCCAGATAAAGAGGAAACACAGGAGGGAGAATAATATTTAAGTAAAAGCTTATTATGTTAAAAAGTAAAAACAATAAATTTTGTATTCCATTTCTTACCAAGCATATGAAGCATGCTTTTATGTAAAAGCTCAAATAACTACACTCCTAAACACAATTTTAAAGTAACTACACTCCACAAACCTGAAAGATTGCATGCTTTTAGGTTCAGTTTTAGTCATCTTAACTCCTCAGGTGAATACACAGCAGCCAAACATCTGAGGCGACCTTATCCATAGGGAAATTATATGACGAAGTCGTGAGTGTGATCTGACTTACCTGGATGGTTTAAAACAAGTCTAAGTAGAGTCCTCTAGTGAGAGACAGAAAGAGTAATTTTAAGAGTGTAAATATAACTCGACTTTGATAAATGTTTAGCTTTTGACTACAATTATTAAAAAAAGAAGTCATTATATCAAAATATTCACTTCAACTTAAAGAGCAAAGTAAGAATATGAAGCATACTACATACTATATACAAAAGAAATTGAATAACAAATTGATAAAAGCAAGAACATTCAAAAATGAAATTTAGAAACGTGCAAATACCAAGACTTTTGTATCCAGTCACAAATCTCTGCCAACAGATATGCTAAGCAATGAGAAATTGCTTGAGAATACTAAATGTACAGATCTACAAACCAAGCCCTAAGCATCGCGCACATTTTTTCGGTTTGCCATGTATGTTAAATAAATGGTCCACACATATGAGCAGGAACTATTCACCAGTGGCTGCAGCAATCGTAAAAGAATTACAAACATTAGCTAAACAGCTAGAAAGTAACTGCTGAGTTGAAGCTACAGATTAAAATCAAATCAAAACAAAAAATTGTTATTAAAAAAGACATTCTGTCCATATTTACAAACCTGTAAATGGACTGGAATGAATTTGAAGGTAACAAAATCACATATAGGCCAATACAGAACACCACCTAATAATGTAGGAATTAGATCTCGCTTCAACCTGGCAATAATTTCAGGCCCACTTTCACCTGACATTGGCATCAAAATGGTAACTCAGAATCACCAATAACCTTAGGGCTTTTGCACAAAATGAGGGTGAAAAAACTGTACGCTTGTTCCATATATTAGCAGATTTTGACAAGCTTAGCTTAAGAAGCTAACTAATGCATGGAAATAATCATGCACAGGATATATCAATTTAGTGTCTAAAAGCCAGAAAAAGGGTATAGAGCACACCCATGGTTGAAACGGCCCAAGTTCCCTACACCTGAGCCTGTATGGAATCATGTGAAAACTAATAAAAAAATGCTAGAAAGAGACATGGAGGAACAGATCAAACCCGTAAACAGACCATGTGGGAGTTAAAAATTATCTTAGTCAACTAACAATCCATGTCAAAGAACTATCATAAACTTGAGGGATTGAAGATTTATGAAAAGGTTAACATTGAAATAGTTAAAAATCACCTTGTACAGCACCATTATAAGAGAAGAAAACAGTATTGATGACAGGACCAAATACAGCCTGCCCCATGAAAATCTTCTTCAAGGTTGTTGGCACATCTCTCTTTGGTAAAATCTTGGACAGAAAATTAAACCACATATGCTGTGATGGCCCCAAGATAAGCAACCCATATATTGCCATGCGGGATGTCCTTTTTAAATCATACGAAGCAGAAGAAGAGGGTAATGTAATCATCTAACAAATGTGTAAATCAGTATGTTAGTGAAGATACAGACCAAATATCAAAAGGAGTAATAATAAAAATAATGAGAGCATTTTTTTAATTATCTTCATTACTTATAAATAAACATTTTTTTACCCAACTCAGTAAAGAGTGTGTTCCAAGACCTTGGTTAAAAATAGGTAAGCAGTTCTATAAAATGTAAATTCATTGAAGAATATGTTAAGAAAAAACTAATTCATTCATCCTATACCATACTCACACTGTACATAATTTCCTACAAATTATTACAGCTACCAACTCAACAATGAGTAAACACTGTACCACAAGCAAATTGAATTAGGAGATGAGGAACTGAGTTGGTGAATGCTATCTTACTTCGGTAATCATTCCCTATGAAGATTTGAAGATGAGAACAAGTAGAATTGTACAGGTCTGGGTGTCAAATGTTTGGCTAAGGCTTATGAAAACTAGGTTTTAGACTGAAATAACCTTTTCAGGTTATTTTCAGAAGCTCAAATTAATAATTTATGAAAACAAACTGAAGTTAGAATATGTTAAAATCCAGAAAAACCTTTCCTAAATTTTAAGCTATTTCCAATTTGTGCAAACATTGATTTCAGCAGCTCATCCAAACATGGACTTCTGTGTCTTGTACCAAGATGAATATCTCTTAATATGTCCCAGTAGGACAACCACGAATCTAATTTAAAATGAATAAAAGATATAGAAATTTATGGAAGTAAAATGCACAGAAAGAAACCAATATTTCCAGTGTAGTTAAAGGCGCGAAGGCGTGGTGCTGCAAGGCCCCAACGCCTTTGGTTGGTTAAGGCGCTGCCTCTTCAATGATTTGTGCGCTTTTGACGCTTAATGGCGCTTTTATCATTTGGCAGAGGTCACAATTAGAGTTTTTTTTTTAAGACTAGGATTAGAGAATTAGTTAAGCCCAGCGGCCCCAACCCATGAAAAATTAGGTTTTACTATAAAAAAGAGTGGCAACCAAGAGTCAATCACAGTCTATACTGCCCCACCGTATGAGCTATGTGAAACAGAGGTGAGAGGAAGAAGAAACTGCCCCACCGCTTGACCATACTCACCCACCGTTTGACCAAAGGACATCCATTGCAAAGTACAGGAACCTTTTTTGTGGTGATTAACTTTAGGAATTTTAAGAACTTTAGAGCTGCCATACAGCTATTTTTTATTATGAACTCTAGCCTTTAAAGCTTATTATCAACTCATTATCAGGCTTTAGCAAGGATTTTAATGTTTAATTGTTACTATGAAGTGTTTAATTTATATGATAAATTTATGCATAATAGTTACATATTTTACTGTTTTTGAATGTCATTCTTTAGTGAGGCATGCGCCTTTTGGCACCTCGACCCTCAAGGCGTTATAAGCCCCTAGCGCCTTAAGGGCTCTTTTCGCCTTTGACTACCTTGAATATTTCAGATATTACCATCATTCTATTGTATATACATTTTAACAAGGTGTGATAGACCCTTAGCACCCGTTTACTCCAGGAAAAAGAGAAAAAAGAAAAGCTTTTTTATATGTAACACAAACTCTATTTTCACTTTCTTATGGCAAGTTACACAAGCAGCTTATAAATTTCCTTTAGGCAATAAGAGTGCAGATGATTTGGACCTCAATAAGATATTTAATTACTAAAAGGAAAACCTCACCCTGGCCCCCAAACCCCAAAAAATGAAACAGAAACTAGTAGAACAGAGAAAGAATTCCACAATTATTAAACATGTGAGAAAGTGTGTAAAGCAATGAAAAAGGAAACCATATTTTCGAAGATCTAAGAAGCTTCTTGAAATCCGAAGAACAGCATCCAAAATTGAATTTAAACACGCAAAAAACATCCAAATCCTTTACTCAACCTCAATATCGGAAAACAGCAAGATAATTGATCTTCGAAAAATCTTCTAATAAATATAACCTATATAGTTGTTACCCACAACAGATGGAGGAATGGAAGAAAGTTCTAGAGCAGAAAACCCCTTTCCTCTTGTGTTTAGTTTCTGTCTTTTTCATTCAATCTAGTGTTCAGTTTCAGCCATTACTTTCTTGTGTTTGTGTGTCCAAATCATCCCTCCAACACACTACTACAGTACTACTTATTTGCACCGAAACTAAATCTCATTATGAAAAAACGAGTAAAATGGTATTTTGGTCCCTACAAATGTACCTCACTCGCACTTCAGTCATAAAATAATTTAAACCTGTTTCACATTAGTTCTATCAGAGATAATGAAAGGAGTAACATAGTGAAACGAACTCGAATGATTTAAATCAAAGACTAAATTACGAGCAAGTACATTTTTGAGTAGATTAGCAACTTAGTCCTTGAAATTATTCTCTACTAACAATTTAGTCCCTAAATTTAATTATACATACAAGTTTACAAAACTCGTATCAACTCAACTTTTTTTTAAGACTAAAGTGAGAAATACATAGGAGTGAATTAATACAAGTTTTGTAAATTAAGACTTAACTCATATTGTGAATGTTAGGGTTAGAAATAAATTGTTAATAGATATAACTTGACTCTAATCCTGGTTGAAAGGCTCTCCAACCCTTATCTAATCTGTCGTCACGTATTCTTTCTAACTCTTATCTAATCTATTATCAAGTGTTTATTACATATTTAATCTATTAACATGTATTATCACATGACAACAGATTAAATAAATAATAAACACCTAACAAAAGATTAAATGAGATTTAGAAGAACTCTCTCTAACCATGGTTGAAGTTAAGTTCTATCCATTGCTAATTTAATGATAAGCTTTGTTATATCCTCCTAAAATATTTTCTTAATATTTCTCCTACTACCTAATAAAGAAAGTATTAAATAAAAAATTAAATACAATCAATATCTTGAGAATATAAAAAGTATTTAAACTTTCTTCATTTAATAGTTAAGAAGATTATTAGGAGGATAAGTTAGGAGGATTAATCATTTTCCTTTAATGATTTTCAATGTCAGTTTACTTTCACAAATACGGAACATTTAAGAATCCAACTCTGCACCACTCATTCAATGACAAGGAACCATTAAACTTTGAACTACGCACATTCCATCATTCATCTGGGCGTTCCATTCAAGAGTTTTTGGTTACCTGTGAAGTGAAGTCAGCAGCGGTGAAAATGAGCGAGGACGTAATGCTCTTGGTGACAACCGGGTGAGTTTCGAGCTTACGCAGATACCAACCCACGAACCCAAACTTGGCAGAAGAAGAAGAGAACGAAGGAGGGGGCGTTGGTATGAAACAAGGGTGCGAGGTTTTGCGAAGCGAGTGGGTTTTGTTGATGCGATGATAACGTCGAACACGTGGTGGGCAATGTAGCGGGTTATTAGCGAGAAGATGGCTTTCGAGTGTAGCTCCGGCATCGATAAAAGACGGTTTCGTCTTGAGGAAGAAGCGTTTGGTTATGTTTCGGGAGAGGATGTTGCTCATTGTGACGTGTGGCGAGTGGCGAGTGGAGTGTGAAAAGAGTGAAGGCTCATGATGATGCCTGTGCCATTTGAATTTGAAGAACGTGCGTTTTTCGGTGTTTGTTGTGGAGAGTGAGACTCGGAGGGAGAAGATGTGAAGAGGATGGGAAGCGACGTCAAGTCGTTTGCCCGAAGATCTGGTTATTCATAGAACCTCTTCCAACGACTTGTCGTTGTTGTGCTTTCCTTCGAGTAAAGTCAGTTTGAGATTAACCAGTTTTTTTTATTATAAAATAATTGGCCTTTAGATACATGAATGCAGGCTAAGTCTAATATAAATCAATGATTAGATATAAGTCATTGATTTATTCATAAAATAAATTAATAATTTAGATCAATTATAAGAAATTCAAGTTTTTTTTAAAGTTTTTTTAAAGTTTTATACTTTTTATTATATATTACCACCATTATTATTGTCGTCAGTTAGAAGCATTTATGACGTTGTTTGTTGGCCACCACTAGTCACTCTCAATTTTTTTTAAGTTATATAATTGTATAAATATTATTAGTTAAAATTTATAAAAAATTTTAACAAACACGATTATAATTTTAGAAAAATCGACCAATTGTAGGTTTTTTTAGGTTGTATAACTATATAAATATTATCAATTAAAATTTATAAGATTTTTTCAACGATTCTGATTTTAAGGAAAAAAATTAGTATACAGTTATTTATGAAAAAATATAAAGATCGATATAATTTTAATTGATATTATTTATATAGTTGTGTAATTTTTAAAAAGTGAACAAGAGTCACTGAGGTTAGCGGTGGCATGATGGGTGGAGGGTGTCGAAAATGGACGGTCGGACGTCGTTGGAGGTGTCTTTGGTGGTTAGCGGTGGCTTCAGTCTTGGTGACTTGAAAAAAAAAAAATTTGAAAAAAAAAAAGTAACTGTCAAAAAAAAACTACAGGTTGCAAAGTAAAAGTTTGGGTGTATGGTACACCCAAATTTGACAGGGTGCACAATAGCACTTGCCCATGAATGCAAAGTTAATAAACTCGTGGTCGATGTATTGAGTTGGCGGGTGCTATGGTGCATCCTGTTGAGTTTGGGTGTACCATACACCCTTGATTTTACCTGCTATTGCAGAATTTTTTTTACAGGTTATTTTTTTTACAAATTAATTTTTTTTCATGTTTTTTTTTCAGGTTACAATTTATTGGTACTGTTCACCAAGAACCAGTGGTACTGTTTATCGGCGATGGATGGCACTGTTCACCGACTGCCGCCACTGTTCACATACCATCACTGTTCACTTTTTATAATTTAAACAACTGTGTAAATAATAACAATTAAAATTATATCAGTCTTTATATTTTTTTCATAAATATTTGTGCTCACTAAATTTTTTTTCCTAAAACTATAACTGTGTTTGTTGAAAAATCTTATAAATTTTAACTGATAATATTTATACAATTAGACAACTTAAAAAAATAAATTTGCCAGTTTTCCTAAAACTGTAACTGTATTTGTTGAAAAATCTTATAATTTTTAACTGATAATATTTATACAGTTATACAACTTAAAAAAATTAGAGGTGACCGGTAAGCAGTGTACAGTGACCTACCAACCAACGACAATAATAGTAGCATGTAAAAAAAATTATAAAACTAAAAACAAACCTGAAAAAAAAAGAAAACAAAAGAAAGGAAACCTGCTAAGCAGGTTTTCTGTAATTGATCCAAGTCATTGATTTATTTTATATATAAATCAATAGTTTGAATTGGATGGTGTACCATATACCCTCTTTTAGAAGGTGTATATTAGACTCACTTATATTGAGTTAATGAGTTACTCACTTAACTGATGAGCCGTTGGTCTAATAATAGAAAAAATTATAATATATAAATATTAATATTAGTAAAAAAAATATTCTATCAAACTAGATACAGTGTGAGTACTTAATTTTATTCGAGTTTAAAATAAAAAAAATTAAAATTTTCAAAAAAATAGAAAATAAGACATGAAAGAAGAATAAAAAAAATTTCAATAATAATGAGCTCAGTTATCCATACATCTTTTTTTAGCCCAAAAGTTTAATATGTATTTGACTAGTGCAGAAACTCATGTTACGGGACAACAAATGAATCAAATCCAAATAACATGGTGATTTGAAATTTTGATAATATAATAAATAGTGTTGTATATATGTTTGGGTTGCTAAATTAAATCACATCATATGTAGCTGTGGGAATATAATTGCTTTGAAATTGTATTGAAATTTGTCAAGGTGCTTATGGTGGAGACATATAAATTATCTTTTAAAATGTGTAAAGTTATTTGAATTGCATTAAAAATACATGCATCCTTATTTATTTAAAAAAAATAAAGACTGATAAAGTTAAATGAAAATATTTTACTTTTTTGGGTCGGAAGTTAACTTCAAATATGTAAATTTTCTTTTAAAATATAAAATTATGTGAGTTATATTAAAAATACATGCATCTTTATTAATTTTAAAAAAGGAAGGATAATAAAGTAAATTGGTGCACAAAATACTGTTAATAGAAGAATCTACTTATCTTCTAGTTACTATTGAGACATTGAAGCACTAATTGACCATCTTGGTGCTGGTAACTGCAATAAGAAGATGACTTTTAATATTCAATGGCCAATGGGAAGTGGAAACAAGCACAAAATAAATAGTATATATAAATGAGATCCTGTTAGTGAAATTTTACTGATATAACCTTGAAAGGAACTGTAGGTATAACTGTGGTTTGACAACACTAGAATGTTTAAACGATGACTAAATGAAAGATCGAACATCATAGGCAGGCATGTATTATTGTCAAGACTACACATTTCTATATTGTTGTGTTCCCTTCTCCTATAACAGTATCAATAATAAAGGCCCTATTTGTAGTATGTGATTGTTACCATCAAAATCCAGAATATCATGTTTTGAGTTAGTCTTAATTCACTTGACCTTACACAAACTCCAATTCCAGAGTCAATAAGCAATAGGAAATAAAGAGTTTGAAGCATAAAATTATCCAACCTTACTAATACATAAACCTCAATTCTAAGATTAAAAAAAATTATGAATCTCGGTCACTTGTCATTTAAATAGAAAATTCAATGTCTATCCAAACCTATATTTACACAACTTGAATTGGCCAAAACATGTCCAAACTGCTGCTTAAACTTTAGACCACCAAAACATGGATGATTAGACCAAACCATAGATGTATTTAAGGGGGAATTGAGAAATGGAAGTGACTAAACAAATCAAATCAAAAGTGACTTGTCCTTATCCTTGCAGTCTTTGATAAGTATAGGTGGGTAGCGATTGATCCTGAGGACTGAGTAACTATCAACATGTGATTAACTTGCTGAAAACTGATGTATCCAGACCCCAAACCCTTTGCCATTAACTCCAAAATCTCACATGCCAACTGTTTGTCTCTTAATAGGCTGCAAGTGCACGAATCGAACAAGTAATACAATGAAGAGTAGAGATCGTTCCCACGAGGATAAGGATACTTCCAAAGCTAAATATCAACCAATAACTTAGTTAATTCTATTCAAGTACATAAAAAATAAGGAAAAACATATAAACTAAGGCTAAAAAGCAATAAACAGAAAATAAAGATAATGGTTAGAGATTAGATAATCCTTCTTCACCTTCTACTTCAATTGCTAATATGCAATCCTCTTAATCAACATAAATGAATTGCTTAGTTAACTTGAGAATCTAATTTAGTTAAAAGCCTATGTTTAAGTCAATTAATTATGCCTCATTTACCTAACTCACTATGTTTTCATGAAAGCTAGATGCAAAATCCACTTATTAAGGTCTATTCTCAAACATCTGTTATGCATGGCTAAGAGGTATATTTCTATTACATTAGCAAATCAACTTATCCAAGCCAATTGAATGAAATTGAACATGCATCAACCATACATATGATTTCAAATCCAAATTCCTATGTTTAGGTTCATCAGATTTCAACAAATCACTTAAAAACTGATCAGACAATCAACAGTATTAAGAACAATATGACTGAACAAAACCAAACATATATATCAACTCAAAGAAGTACAAAATCAACAATATTCATAAAAAGATCCAAAGTAATCCCTAATACATCTGAGTTACTCATTGAACAAAAAAATAGACAACAAAACTCGTGATCATGATATAAGGGAGAGAAGGAAGAAGAGGGAAAAGAGAAATAAACTCATGGACATGATCTTTGATACTTAAATCCTCCTCTATGAGGAAGATGGCCTCTAACCTTAGCTCCCCTAGCTTCCTCTTAGTCTAAAATATGAAAACCAAGCATAACTTCTCTAAACCTTAAAGCCTCTCTTGATCAAAACTAATAAAATAGTATTTATAGACTCAAAAAATAGAGTCACACCACAACATTAACATGCCTACGCCGTGACACGTGTTCAATTTAGGTCCCCGTCGCCGCGGCATACACTCTTTTGCACCGCAACCCTCAAGCCTCGGGTCCTCTGTATTAATGCAAGGGATGCACCACGCTGCGACATTGATATACCTATGTCGCGGCGTGAACAGCTGGAATGCAAACTTGGCTTTATCTTCTACTTTTGGTCCAAATCCTCCAAATTTCAGCTTGATTGGAGCCCTTCCTAAAATAAAGAAAACACCAAGTCAATCACAATTTCAAATCCACTTAATCACTTACAAAAATATGCACAATTTACTCAAAAGCATATAGAAAGATATCAAAATTAGAATCTAACAAATATAACTATAAAACCTTCCATATATGCACAACATACAAGGATTAAGCATTCTTTATAGTATAGATATAAGGCACAAATAACTACATTTCACAAAGTTATCACACCCCCAAACCTATATTTTGCTAGCCCTCGAGCAAAACAAAGTATGACTAAGGAAACTTGCTTAACAATTCATGTGCAAACATTCATTCAACATCTAACATAATTTCATTTTTTTTTCATTTCAAACTACAACCAGTGCATAATGATTGTATAGCCCTCAAAAAGCACAAATGCCCCATAATCAGCTCCACACATACACAATCCTTAACATGCTAACAATCTAGGCATCCTTTTATGCAATTCACATTTACCACAAACATACAAGATAAACTTCTCCTAGTCAAGTCATACTCATCTGGATATGTTTATGAGCCTATATGTATATGAATAATAAGATCCACAAAATTGAATCTAAGCTTTCTCTCCACTAATTTAAATCACACACAACTGAGGATCAAAAGGGACTTCAACAACTTGCAATGTAAGGCTAATGGTAATGGGCGGAAGAAAAACAGGGAAATGATACAATACAAACATTGAGAAACATATACATGTTATTTTAAGACTTGAGTCACTAACTAATATTAGTAGATTATTCAAAAGTGAAAGAAGAAAACTCGCCAGAACCATTCAATGTTTTTCGTACTTTTTCTTTTCTTATGCTTTGCTTGCTTTTTTTTCTCTTCTTTTCTTTTTTTTTCTTTTTTCTTTTTATTTATTTTGCAAAGCAATGCTTCTTTTGTTTATCTGCATGTGGTTCATTCAGACTCATTTTGTATTGAATATGCATTAATACCCCTAATCACTAGACTCACTTCAAGAAATAACATATCATGTACTCAACAAATAATGATGATAGGAAGAAAATGCAATGTTTTCACATGCATTAGAATGGTTAACAAGTTAACGAATACAATGGTGATGAAAAGCAAATAAGGCCGAACATTTATAAGGCTTCAAAAAGGACCTATGGATACTTCATTTCAGGGTAAGCTCGAAAAGCTCAATCAATCCAAACAATGCCCTTATTATTTCCTCAATCATGTATAATCTAAGATTTTGCCTCAAGAGAGTTTAAAAACAATTTTTAAGATAATCGAAACTCTACATGTACATCCATAAACTTTCTCTAGACATGCATTCTTATCATTTTTAAAGTTACTCGTGCATCTAAGTAGGATGTAAATCATGCATAAAAAAATGACTAAAGTGTTTCACATGCTTCTTGATTGCAAATGGTTTCACTGTAAAAGGGGCAAATAGCAACCTTTTACATCATTGACAACCATAACAACACCAGCAATTTACAACATGTCATGCATTCAAATAGATTCAACTTTCTCAATTCAAGCATGCATAACATCATGTGCATAATGTTAAAAATTGAAAATCCTTCACAAAACCCATCATTAATAGTCAACGCAATATAGAAACATGATAATATGATGACAATATCACTACTGCATATAGTAAATATCATTACATGTTATACATTCAACATCTTATATCCAAAGCATGTAATGATACTCCCCCAAACCAAAGTGAGACAGTGTCCTCACTTTACATAGCACAAAGGGTACCTAAACTTATTAAAAATATTTACATTGTTAGTCTGAGCATACTAAAATATGGAATAACATGAAAAATAACTAAAATATGTACAAAAAAGGGCATCACACCGCAGCATGAACCTGCCTACATTGTGGCGTGAAGCTCATTCGTAAACTCCTGCAAGGACCTCGTATGATTTTGATCATCCGCCATTGTTATTATACCTAAAACAAAACAAATTGAAAACTTAAATTAAAATGAACTATACAAAACTTGAATTAGAACTACCAAAGCTCGTTGTCAATATTAACAATATAGAAATAAACTGTTATCCCCTACAACGGTGCCAAAAAACTTGTTTGTCCCTTAATAGGCCGCAAGTGCACAGATCGAATAAGTAATACAATGAATAGTAGAGATCGTTCCCACGAGGATAAGGATACTTCCAAAGCTAAATATCAACCAATAACTTAGTTAATTCTATTTAAGAACATAAAAAATAAGGAAAAACATATAAACTAAAGGCTAAAAAGTAATAAACAAAAAATAAAGATAATGGTTAGAGATTAGGGAATCCTTCTTCACCTTCTATTTCAATTGCTAATATGCAATCCTCTTAATCAACATAAATGAATTGCTTAGTTAGCTTGATGATAATCACATATTTTATACATTAATAAACTCTCATTTTTAGTCATTTACACTCTCCATGTACTTAATTGATTAAGTTTGATTATGTTTTGTAAGTTTGGACTCAAATTGGACTTAATTAATTTTTTCAGCATAATTTATGTCTTATACTATTTTGACCATATCTTGAGTTCTATATGTCTAACAATTATATATTTTACTTTCTTGGAAAGATAAGAGAGAGATATACAACTTTCATGAAGAGCTCTAGGTCAAAGTCGGACATCTAGTAGAACTAATTGGGCTTGAAAGTCAGAATATGGGTTTAGTGATTGGAACCTGAACAGTGTGTAGTAATCAGAGCATAACTCAGACTGTAAGATCTGGATTGGGATGAAATTTTAGTATCTACAAGTTAAGACCTATATCTACGACTTTCATGAGTACACAAGACTCAATTCGAACTCCTTAGAGGTCATATTAGGCTTGGAAGTCAGAACAAAGGAGCTGTAACTGGGCCTACATACTGTGCAGTAATTCAGTCATATCTCGGGCTGTAGGTGGCTTTTTGAGGTAATTCTGGTGGCATTTGAAAGTTAAGACAAAAGCCTACAACTTTAATGAAGACCATATTTCAATATTTTGACGCATTCAATGACTTCAGAACTAAATGATTTTGGAGACAAAGAATCTCCATAATTTTTCACTCATCAAAAGTCATTTAGCATTTTTCAGTCATTTTTCCCTCATCTACTCACTCATGAATCATCCCCCTTATCATTTTGTATCCCTAATCTTCTATAAAAGGGAGTCTTGACTGATCATTTGGAGAGTCTTGGTGTTAGATATCAAGATCATGCTATTGTGTTGTTTGATTATCTTGTTGTAGTTTTCTTTTGTTCTAAATTGAAGTTATGTTCTTCTTCTTTTTCTTCTCTCTTTCTTTTTTCTTGTCTATGAGTAATTAATTTTCATTTTACTTGGGTGAAAGGGTGAAGCTTTTAGTAATAATTTAAGGTTAGATTAATTTCTTTCTTGTACTTAAATGATATATTTTCAAGTGGTCATTATACGTGTTGTATTTTGTTTTCAATTAATTTAGAAACCCTCCTTGTAAAGTGGAGATCTTGATTTATTGTAGACAAGAGGTTGACACAATAAATGTTTGAGCCCATTTATAAGTGGTGGTGTTAATAGATGATTAAAGGAATCATAATATAATTACGTATATAGTTTTTAATGAACTTTGAATGTTGTATGTTCCGATTGGAACCTCAATTATGTATAGATTCTAATTGAGTTATAAAAAGAATTAATTTTGTTTTTAATTTATTTACCAAGAGTGGGTCTCCTAACCCAAGTAAGTCTTTTTTATTTGTGACCAAGTTTTATCACTTTTATTGTTGTGATAAAATATTTACTTTATGTCAAATAATTTTTTTTCATCAATTTCCTGTAGATCGACCTCGGACTCTCAAGAATTTATTACTTGAAACAACCTATACTTGGGTTTGCAACTTTTAATACGTATCAAGTTTTTGGTACCGTTGCAGGGGTCTTGATTTGAAGAACAAATTTATGGTGTAAATATTTTGTATATATATATATATATTTTTTCCCGTGGATCTTATGTGTGTGTGTGTGTGTGTGTATATATATATATATATATATATATATATTCTACTCTTTTAATTTTTTTCTTTATACATACTAACATACTAACTTAGTGGGAGAAACTCTCCGTTATCCTTCGTATTCTTTAATCATTAATGAAATAATCTTTCTTCTTCTCTTCTCTATCGACGGAGTAAAAAATTGGCTTGCCAATTCTCTGATTTTTATATTTTAAATTTACTTTTCGCACTTTACTTTTCGCACTTTATTTTCTGTAATTTACATTTTGTACTTTATTTTTTGTATTTTACTTTCTGTATTTTATTTCTAACTTACTAACTTTTTAATTTTCTTACTTACTAACTATCTAACTCTCTTACTAACTATCTAACTTTTTCTTTTTCAGCTATCTAACTTTTTACTTTACTTGCTTCTAACATTTTAATTTACTTATTCCTAACATTTTAATTTATTTGCTTACTAACTTATTTGGTAGTCGGTTTATATCACACTCTTGTTAATATTTATTTACTATGTATTAATATATATTTGGTGGCTAATTTATACCACACCCTTGTTAATATTTATTTGGTGGCTGGTTTATTCCACACCTTTGTTAATATTCAATGGATGGTTTATACCGCCAACTTGTACATTTTATTTTATATTTTAAGTTACTTATTTATGCTTAATTGGTATTGTGATTTAAATTCTGGTCGTTTGGTTAAAATTAATTTTGGTACTTTATATATTGATTTGTTTGAATTACAATCACACATATTAAACACAATGGTCGAAAATGAAAGTGTACATAATGAACATGAAAATCAACTGTTGATAACCATGCATGAGTATTTGCAACCATCTCAAAATTCTAGTCCATCATGCTTTATCTTTTCACTCAATGCTAACAATTTTAGATTCAAGTCAGGTATGATTTCTTTACTTCCTAATTTCCATGGCTTAGAATCTAAAAGTCCATATTTACATCTAAAAGAATTTGATGAAGTATGTACTGCTTTTAGTGATCAAACTTGCACTGAAGAAATTATTAAGTTTAAATTGTTTCTTTTTTCTTTGAAAGATAAAACAAAAACTTGGCTTAACACTTTGAAACCAAGATCAATTGGCACATGGCAAGAAATGCAAGGTGAGTTTTTAAAGAAATTTTTTTCAACACATAAAACTAATGCTTTGAAAAGACAAATTTAAATATTTTTTCAACATTTAAATCAAGCATATTTTCAAAGTTGGGAACGTTTTAAAGATTTGTTGAATTATTGCCCACATTATGGTTTTGAAAAATAGCGCACTATAAGCTTCTTTTTTGAAGGGTTAACACCCGAAACTAAACAATTTGTGAAAACAATGTGTAATGGTGAGTTTCTTGATAAAGAACCTGAAGAAGCTTTAGACTATTTAAACCATTTGGCTGAAAATTCTCAATCTTGGCATGGTACTAATCCTTTTGAAAATTCAATTAGATATAACCTTGCAAACTCTAGTAAAGGAAAATACCATTTTAGTCAAGAAGAAGATCTAAATGTTAGGTTTGCTAGTTTGGCTAGAAAGGTTAAAGCCATGGAATCAGAGAAGGTAAAAGAAATCAAATTTGTGCAAAATGAAGAAATTTGTAGCATTTGTGATGAATTAGGACACTCAACAAATGAATGTCTAAAAATTTCTATTTTTAAAGAAGTTGTGCATGAACAAGTAAGTGCAATGAACAATTTTAAAAAGTCATTCACTTCTTCTTTTTCAAATAGATATAATCCGGAATGGAGAAATCACCCGAACTTTAGTTGAAAGACTAACAATCAAGCACAATTTATGCAACCACCACCTCCCCAGGCACAACAAGACTCTCAAAATTCTCAAGGATATGCACCTTATGTCCCACCATATAGGAAAAACCTTGAAGGAACATTGCATGTATTCATGGAAAAGCAAGAGGCCATTAATAACCAAAACACTCAAGCCACGATTGACATAAAGGACACTCTAGCTAAACTTTCTTCTGCACTCGCCATTCACGAGAAAGAAAAGTTTCCCTCTCAACCTCAACCAAATCTCAAGGGTCAGTACAGCCTAAATGAGGGTAGTTCAGAAAGCCAACAAATAGATCAAGTCCAGTCAGTGATAACTCTTAGAAGTGGAAAGGTTATTGAAAAATAAATTCCTAAATTGTGTGAGAAAGATAATGAATTAAGTCCTAAAGATGAGGAAGGAGTTGATAAGCCACCTGGCTAAAAGGAGACCAAACCTTCGCCTTCACCCCCATATCCTCAAGCATTAAACAATTCAAGTAAATTGAACCATAACAGTGACATTTTTGAAATTTTTAAACAAGTGAATGTCAATATTCCTCTGTTAGATGCTATCAGATAGATTCTTTGTTATGCCAAATTTTTGAAAAACTTGTGCACTGTTAAAAGGAAACATAATGTGAAAAAAAATGCCTTTTTGACTGAACAGGTAAGTTTCATTATTCAAAATAATAATGCGTTGAAATATAAAGACCCTGGTTGTCTTACAGTTTTATGCATTATTGGAGAACATAAAATTGAACGAGCTTTACTTGTTATTGGAGCTAGTGTTAATTTGCTTCCATATTCAATTTATTAGCAACTCAACCTAGGTGAGTTAAAACTAACTTTTGTAACTCTTCTACTTGCTGATAGATCAATTAAAATTCTAAAAGGAATAGTGGAAGATGTGTTAGTTCAAGTTGATAAATTCATATATCTTGTGGATTTTATTGTCTTGGTAACTGAACCTATGGAAAATAGTAGAAAGTCAATTCCTGTTATTTTAGGTCGCCTATTTTTTACAACATCTAATGCTTTGATAAATTGCAGAAATGGAGTGGTGAAGTTGACATTTGACAATATGATACTAGAGCTTAATGTTATCAATATGTGCAAGCAACCACATGAAGTTTATGATGGAAAGGAAGAAATTGAAGGGATTGAGGCCATTATAGATGATCATCTTCAAATCAGGAGTTCTTCTGACCCATTAGAAATTTGTTTAATTAATTCCTTTGATTCAGGTACATAATTAGATGATGATATTTCTAAAATATGATCTTTGCTTGGCTGTTCACAGGTAATGGAATACAAAGGATGGAAGCCGAGATTCGAAGAGCTAAAACCCATGAATGCAAATACTCTTGAAGAAGTACTCACACTGAAACTAAAGTCATTATCTGATGGGTTAAAGTACACATTTTTGGGAGAAAAACAAAGCTTTCCGGTGGTAATTTTCTCATCCCTTACCAAAGAACAAGAAGGTATGTTGATAAAAGTACTTAAAATGCATAAAAATGTAATTGGATAGACATTAAAGGACATAAAAGGCATTAATCCATTAATTTGTACACACAGAATACATTTAGAGGATAATGCTAAAACATCTCAACAACCTCAAAGAAGATTAAATCCACACATGAAATAGGTAGTTAGAGTTGAAGTTCTTAAATTACTTGATGTTGGAATTATCTATCCTATCTCTGATAGCCAGTGGGTAAGCCCTACACAAGTTGTGCCTAAGAAATATGGAATAACAGTGGTTGAAAATGAAAAAAGTGAATTAATACTTACCTGAGTCTCATCTAATTGGCGTATGTGTATTGATTTTAGAAAATTGAATGCAGCCACTAGGAAATATCATTTTCCTTTGCCATTTCTTGATCAGATTCTGGAAAGAGTAGCAAGAAATCCCTACTATTATTTTCTTGATGATTATTCAGGATATAATCAAATACCAATTGCATTAGAAGATCAAGAAAAGACCACTTTTACGTGCCCCTTTGGCACTTTTGCATATAGAAGAATATCTTTTGGTCTTTGTAATGCTCTGATAACTTTTCAAAGATGCATGTTAAGTATTTTCAGTGACATGATTGAGCATTATTTAGAGGTTTTCATGGATAGCCTAATAGTTTTTAGAAATTCTTTTGAAAATTGTCTTGATAATTTGGAAAAAGTTCTTAAAAGATACAAAGAAAAATAATTTGTGTTAAATTGAGAAAAAATTTATTACATGGTTACATCAGGAATAGTGTTAGGTCATGTGATATTTTCTAAGGGAATTGAAGTTGATAAGGCTAAAGTTGAATTAATTACCCATTTGTCTTCCCTAAAAATAGTCAGAGAAGTTTGTTCCTTTTTAGGACATGTAGGATTTTACAGAAGATTCGTGAAGGACTTTAGTACCATATCTAGACCATTATGTAATCTTCTAACAAAAGATGCACTATTTGATTGGATCCAAGATTGTCAGAAATCTTTTAAAAAATTAATTTGTCTTTTAACTCTTGCTCCTATCATGCAATCCCCTGACTGGTCTTTGCCTTTTGAGTTAATGTGTGATACTAGTGATTTTGTTGTTAGTGTTGTTTTAGGACAGAGAAAGGAAGGTAAGCCTCATGTAATTTATTACGCAAGTCAAACTTTGAATAGTACACAAATGAATTACACCACTACTGAAAAAGAACTATTTGCTGTAATTTTTGCATTGGACAAAATTTGAGCTTATTTAATTAGTTTTTCTACTATTATTTTCACTTATCATGCTGCTGTTAGATATTTAATGTCTAAGCAGGATGTCAAACCTAAGTTGATATGGTGGATCTTCTTGCTTCAAGAATTCAACATCACAATAAAAGATAAGAAATGAGCTGAAAATGTTATTGCAGATCATTTGTCCAGACTTACAACAGACTTATCTTTTGATAGCACACCTATCAATGATTCTTTTCCTGATAAATTTTTATTTTCTGTCAATTTCATGCCTTGGTTTGCTAACATTGTCAATTTTCTTGTAATAGGTAAGATGCCACCTCAATGGACGCACCAAAACAGAAAAAAAATTGATTGAGGTGAAAATTTTCTATTGGGATGACCCATATTTGTTCAAATATTGTCTTGATCAAATCTTTTGGAGATGTGTACCCAACAGTGAGGTAGGTAATGCCATTAAATTTTGTCATTCAGAAGCATGTGGAGGTCATTTTTGTTCAAAGAAAACAGTTACGAAAATCTTACAATGTGAATTTTATTGGCCCACTTTATTCAAGGATAGCTATATTTTTTGAAAAGTTGTGAAAGTTGTCAGAAATTGGAGTCCATTTCTAAAAGAGACATGATGCCTCTGAACCCGATCATTATCATTGAAATTTTTTATTATTTGGAAATTGATTTTATAGGTCCATTTCCATCATCATTTGGATTTGTGTATATTTTGGTTGCAGTTGATTATGTCTCAAAATGGATTGAGGCGATTCTATGTCGACACAATGATCATAAAACTGTTCTTAAATTTTTAAAAGAAAATATTTTGAGTCAATTTGGAATCCCTCGAGCTATCATCAGTGACGGGGGAAAATATTTTTGCAATAAATAATTTGAATCTTTAATGAAGAAATATGACATCACACACAAAATTGCTACCCCTTATCACCCTTAGACAAGTGGACAAGTAGAATTAGCAAATAGGAAGATTAAACAAATTTTGGAAAAAATGGTTAACCCAAATCATAAAGATTGGTCTTTAAGATTAAATGATACACTTTGGGTTTACCGTACTACTTTCAAAACATCTTTAGGCATGTCACCTTATCGGTTAGTCTATGAAAAACCTTGTCACTTGCCTGTAGAATTGGAGCATAAAACATTTTGGGCCATTAAAGCTTTCAATTTAAATCTTGATGATGCTTCCAAGTTACGCAAATTACAATTGAATAAACTTGAGGAATTGAGAAATGATGCATATGAAAACTCAAAAATTTATAAAGCTAAAACAAAAGCTTTTCATAATAAATTAATTTTGAAAAAATCTTTAAAATTGGTCAAAATGTTCTGCTTTATAATTCTCATCTTCACCTATTTCCTGGAAAATTGAAATCTAGGTGGACTGGTCCTTTTATTGTCAAACATGTGTATTTTCATGGGGCCATAAACATTGAGAACCCTAGAAACAGTAATGTATTTAAGGTCAATGGACAAAGACTCAAACCATTTCTGAAGCATTAAGTTGTTGAGGTAGAATCCATCTCCTTTTTTAATCTTTGTTATGAGTAGAATTTATTTTAATTTTGTTTATTTCTTTTTGCAATTCTTTGTGTTCCCAGTTAAGTGGCAGATAACGGTACTCCATGACTCTCAAGTTGGTTTATTTTTCAGTTTCTCATAATAACTGATTCCTTCTCCTTCAAAATGGATGTCATTCTCTCAAATCTAAGAAAACATTTTCCTTCTTTTCCTCAAAATGCTCTAACAAAAATATACAAAGCCGGGCGTAAAAGACTGAGACTGTTAATGCACATGGGCATCCCAGAAGATATATGCTAGATAATCGAAGCAAAGGTTCATTTAGCTGGTCAATCTTCATATTTATTTGTCCCATACATGCCGGGTCTCGGTAAAAGTTTGTATTCAAAAAGAAAAAAAACAAAAAAAATGAAAGTTTGTTACAAATGTGCGTGATGGAATTGTAACACATGATGTCGTTCTTTGGGGATGGTTTTCGTAAACAGAGAAGATAAAATATTCTTCATTAAGAATAGACTGAGTAAGGAGTCATTAGATAATATCTTATTAACTCTTGAGACGCATTCTTGTGGATATGTACTGCGTGAACTTCTTAGTTTGGAGAATCTCTTCAAGGACGAGTAAGAGCGTTACAGTCTTGGGAATCTGATTCAAAAAGATCCTGTTTGGCAATTTATAAGAAAATTAGATGGGAAGCTTATCCTCGACTCATAGAAGGTGTTTAAGTCATTACTGGACGTAAAATCAGAGGAAGATGTGAGTCACAATCACAACAACATGTATATATTATCTTGTACATCTTCAAAAAAAAAAAATAAATTAAAAAGAAAAAAAGAATAAAAAAGAATAAATTAATAAAAAAGAATAAAAAAAGAAAAAAAATAAATAAAAAAGAAGAAGAGGGTGAAACTTCGGTTGTATTTAGTCTTTAATTAGATTAGGAGCATTGGGTAGATGCTCGTCTCGTCATTGACTCGGGTGGACCTTCGCACGCCGATCCGTAAATAAGGTTCATGTGCCATACTCTGTAAAGAGCCGCGTAAGCATTCCCAAGTTTTAACCGTAGGCTCTGCTTGCTGATGGATAGATAGAAGCGTCCCGTGTTTGCATTCTCGCATGACAATGCGTCTAAGCTCAATTCCTAGTATTGATTTATTAGGTTCCTGAGCGTAGCTCCACAAGATGTGGTCACTAGTCATCGTATTCAGATTTTCTCTCTTTAATTAGAGGGACGATGCATAGGCTGAAATATCCCACAAGCGGGAGGAGTGTCTTAAGTCTGAAATTCCTTAAGGGAATTCGATGTCTCTTTCAAGGGGCAGTAAGATTGTGAAGGCTACTGCATTCATGACGCGCAGTATAAAGATACGCCATGAAAACTATACTTAAAGGTATGCCATCATTTATTGTTATAAGTTTATCTTTGTATGATTTTATTATATTTTAGTTTTGGACATATGATCCTTTGAGTGGGGTCCTTCAGGGGTTTCTAGGCTTCTTTATCCTGATGGTTTTCTTGAAGTCAAAAAATAAAAAATAAAAAAAATAAAAAAATTTCTTAAGTTCAAACTTTTCTGACAACAGCCAACCTACCCATACAGGAGATATTATTACTTTTTCTATTCTCTTCCCTATTTAAACACTCCATTTTCTTTACTTTCCTACAACTCATAATCATTCAAAAAGAGTGAGTGTAGAAATGAAGGGAGCTTCTTCTTCGGTTCATAGATTTACCAGTATCTGTGTATTTTGTGGGACAAGTTATGGGAAGGGTTTAGAGTTTGTAAACGTAGCAAACACTATTGGTTAAACACTTACTGTAAGGAACATTCGTGTAGTATATGGGGGAGGTAGCATTAGGTTAATGGGGGTTGTATCATTTTCTGCACATCTAAGATGTGGTTAAATTTTGGGTGTCATTCTTGAATCTTTAACTCGAAGGAACATCATTAGAAAGATAATTGGGCTGGAACTTCAAGTATCATCTATGCATGGACAAATGAGGACAATAATTGAAAACTTTGATGCATTCATTGCCTTATCGGGTAGTTTTGGTACTTTGAAAGAACTTTTTCAAATTATCTCTTGGGCCCAACTAAACATCCACCATAAACCCATAGGTTTGTTGAATGTTAATAATTTCTTTAATAATTTATTATCTTTTGTTGACCATGCTGTGGAACAGAACTTTATCATACTTTCGGCAAGACGGCTCCTTATCTCTGTTTTTACTATTGATGAATTAATTGATAAATTACATACTTTTGTTTATAAACCTGAACCAGTTATAGCCCAGATAGATTGGTCAAAAGGCAGCAGCAAGGGAGGCAGCAAGGAACAAGAGTGTGATCTGATACTTCATCTATAACTTTCTTTTATCTTTTGTTTTATTTATCGTACTTTGGGGGGAAGGATGGTCGTGAAAAAAAAAACCTTAAAAAAATAAAAAAAAATTAGGAAGTGTGTTGATCTGTTAATAATTTCAGCTCTTGAATGTTCTTTGTTTGAGCTAATTGGATTCCAAATGTGTTTAATTGTTGACATTTAGTTAAGTTTCTGATTTAGAGTTGTCTTTGGATGTTTATTGTGAAACTTTGCTTAAATGAGGTTATAGACACTCATAAACATATTGTGATTTTCAGGAGATCTATGAGTGATGGAGTCCATTGGTATTGAGCTGTTGAGAAGAGAGTTAAGAGACTTAAGGGAATCAGTATCAACCTCTAGAAGCAAAGGAAGAAGAGCATTCATGAAGAATCAAGGCTGAACTCGAAGAAAGTGATTAACACGGCCCGTGTCAATTGACACGGGGTAGGCCGTGTACGCCTCTGACTTCACGAGGAAGGATGATTTGAAGCCTTGACCGAGAACACGGCCCGTGTCAATTGACACGGGGTAGGCCGTGTTCCTTTCTGACCTTGGAATAGCTGAAAATTTGTCTCCAGAATCAAACACGGGTTGGGCCGTGTATAATGACACGGCCCGTGTCGTCGCACCAGGAAGTTAATTTCGTGCTTTAATGTTAAATTAGGTTCCCAAACCTATAAATAGTGTGGCTTAGAGCCCTTTAAGGTATTCTGGACATAGAGAGACGTGAAGGAAACTGAGAGAAACACAAAGACCAAGAAGGGGAAGGATTCGATCGAGGATTGGAGATTCGGATTCGAGCGATCAAAGATCAATCACTCTCAAGCCTTGGAAACTAGTTTGATCTTTAGTTTTTCTTTTCTTCTTTTGTTCTGAACAATGTTTTCTTTTAATTCTTCTTCTGTTTTCGAATTAGCCATGTGTGGCTAAACTTCTTGATTGGTTAAGGGAAGATGAAACTCTAGTTTTGATTATGTGAATCTTGCATACTTCTTTATATCAATACAATTATGTTTTTATTCATATGTTTCTGTTCATAAATCAATATAAAGGTTTTTATATTCTTGCCAAACTTCGAATGTGGTAAAACTAGGATTGCTATGCGCGGTTGCGGTGGTATGACTAGTGAGACATATGATCTAAGTAATTTAATCCCAGTGTGTGATTAGACCTTAGTGTGATTGGTTTTCTAATTCTTAATGCAATCATTAGGTAGGTGTAAGAGCGGTTGCTTTACAAATAACTAATGGTTAGGGTATGATTTGAGCGGTTGCTGAATTAAGCGAAACTTAAGGAAGACATGGGATTTATCTCGCAATTGCATAAGAGCATAATTGATCATGTTGGTATAAAGGGTATGTAAGTTAGCATAATCATATAAATCTAGTGGTGGATTCCATCTCTTAACCAATATCTTTAACTTGATAATTCAATTTGTGTTTCTTGTTTTGGTTTAAGTTTAATTTCTCTTTTAGTTTTAATCAACAAAACCCCTTTTTACTTTTACTTGTTTATTTTTCATCGAGTTTAATTTAGGAATTGGATTGATAGTGTTAATTGAATTGGTTCTTCTGTGGATCGACCCTTGCTTACTACAATTGGTTGCAAGGTTTTTATATTTTTGGTGGAACTTGGCAACCTGTTTTTGATATTTATTTTTAATCGTATTCCATCCACACCAAATTTTGGCGCCTGTTCTCGGGAGCTAATTTTCTAATTGCGCTATTAATTTATTTCCTATTTTTCTCTCGTTTTTGTTTTAATTTTAATAGTTTATTTGTTCTTTTCAACTATCTTGCAGGTGTTCATGTCCAGGTGAAGAGGTGAACGAGCAATTAAGGAATCGAGGCATTACTTTGAACAAATCACTCGTAATTCACACCGTCGACGTTGAAGCCGCCCGTCACGTAGATCTTTCCACTCTGCGGCATCTGAGATATCTGAGCCGCACCTGAAGAAGTGATGGCAGAAAATACATTAAGGATGTTGGGTGCTCCGAACTTAGACCAACAACCTTTGTGCATAGAAATTCCTGTGAATGAAGAGGCATTTGAATTGAAATCTGGACTGATTCATCTGTTGCCATCTTTCAATGGACTAGCCGGGAGAGGACCCTAACAAGCATCTGAAGGAAATTCATGTTGTATGTTCTAGCATGAAGCCGCGGGAATTTCAGTTGAGCAAGTCAAGCTGAGAGCTTTTTCGTTTTCCCTAAAGGACTCTGCAAAGGAGTGGTTGTACTACTTGCCACCCGGATCGATTCAGACATGGCAGGATATGGCTCGGGCTTTTCTAGACAGATACTTCCCTGCATCAAAGGCCGCAACAATCAGAAAAGAAATTTGCGGGATCCAACAAAGACATGGGGAATCACTTCATGAGTACTGGGAGAGATTTAAGAGATTGTGTGCTAGCTGCCCTCAGCACCAAATTAGTGAACAACTTCTGATATAGTATTTCTATGAAGGTTTGCTAGGAATGGACCGCAATATGATTGATGCTGCCAGTGGAGGAGCCTTAGTTGATAAAACTCCTCGAGAAGCCAGAAATCTGATATCTAGAATGGCTGCGAACACTCAACAATTCTTTACTCGGAATGATACAGGAGTGCGAGCAGTTAAAGAGGCTGACACTACTAGTCTGCAGAACCAAATAACACAGTTGACTGCCATGATTCAGAAGTTGATGGACACGGGGAAAGCACCAGTACAGGCATGTGGAATTTGTTGCTCTTCAGGACATCCCACTGATATGTGTCCCACTTTACAAGAAGACACAAATGAAGAAGCCAAGGCAGTGGGGGGATTTCCTGCTTCATCTAAGAATTACAACCCCTACTCTAACACATATAATCCGGGGTAGAGAGATCATCCCAACTTTAGCTATGCAAAGCAGCCTCAAGCTCAAGCGCAATCCCAAGCCTATGGTCCTCCAGGGTTTCAGCAAAGGCAAGCACCCTTTCCTCCAAGGCAACCGCAAGTTCAGGCCCCTAGGCAACCTGAACCTTCGTTGGAAGATCTAGTGAGGCAAATGGCCACTAGCAATATTCGGTTCAAGAAGAAACAAGGGCCACTATCAGTACTTTGCAGAACCAAGTGGGACGCTTGGCTACCTGAGATCAACAAGGTGCGAGTCGATTTTGGGGAAACTTACCTCGCAGACAGAGAGGTGAACCCAAGAGAAAATGCTAGTGCTTGTCACCTTGCGAAGTGGGAAGACACTTGAAGGACCCACATCTTCCCTAGTCACTGAAGATAAAGCTCAAAATTCTAAGGAGGTAGATGAGGAGGGGCTCAATGCTAAGACCCCTAAGGTAAGTGTTTCTGACCCATGTCCTAAATATGTCACTAAGGCCCCTTTTCCGAGCAGGTTGGTTACAAATAAAAAAGAAGAAGCGGATAAAGAAATCTTAAAGACTTTTAGAAAAGTTGAAGTTAACATTCCTCTGTTAGATGCCATAAAGTAAGTGCCTAGATATGCTAAATTCTTAAAAGAGTTGTGCACTAACAAAAGGAAGTTGAAAGGTAATGAACGAGTTCAAGTGGGAGCAAATGTTTCAGTTGTTTTTAATAGGAAACTCCCAACTAAATGTAAAGATCCTGGCACATTTACTATACCATGCACTATCGGTAATGCCAGGTTTGAGAGGGCCATGCTAGACTTAGGTGCATCCATTAATGTTATGCCCTTTTCTATTTATGCATCTTTACATCTAGGACCTTTAGAACCTACTGGAGTTATCATTCAAGCTGCGCATGTGTCTAATGCATACCCTAAGGGGTTGTTGAAGATGTTTTGGTGCGTGTCAATGAACTGGTGTTTCCGCAGATTTTTATGTCTTGGATATGGAGGAGGACAAATCTCCCAACTCGCCCCCATTCTGTTGGGGAGGCCTTTCCTCAAGACTGCCCGAACTAAAATTGATGTGCATTCGGGAACATTGACTATGGAATTTGATGGAGAGTTGATTAGATTCAACATCTTTGAAGCCATGAGATACCCGAGTGATGTGCACTCGCTTGTGTTATTGACTCTTTTGATATCTTGGAATCTTTAATTTTTACTGTTCTTGAGTCGATCAATTTGATGTCCTTAATACGATTATGACTCATCGCGATTTAAATTTTCAGGATTCAACGAAGGATGACCAAGGAGAACCATGGAGCGAAGAGGTTAATGAAGTGGTGGCAGCCTTACATACAGTCTCTTCCACCTCAGAAGGGCATGAGGTATCATATGTTGAATTACCTTTTACTACTGATGTACCTAAACCTTCTGTTGTGCAGGCACCAGAGCTGGAATTGAAGGAACTGCCCTCCCATTTGAAATACATTTTTCTGGGTGAGAAGGAGACACTTCCGGTAATAATTGCTAAATCCCTCACCAAAGAGCAAGAGGAGAGCTTGATTTCTGTGTTGAAAGAACACAAGACAGCCATTGGGTGGACTATTGCGGACATCAGAGGTATTAGCCCCTCCATTTGCATGCATCGAATCTTAATGGAGGAGGGGGCTAAACCAGTAAGAGAACCACAGAGGAGGTTGAATCCCCCGATGATGGATGTTGTGAAGAATGAGATACTGAAGCTCCTAAGTGTGGGGGTTATCTACCCCATTTCTGACAGCAAGTGGGTAAGCCCATCCAGGTAGTACCAAAGAAATCGGCATTACCATGGTAAGAAATGCTGAGAATGAGCTTATTCCCACTAGATTACAGACAGGGTGGCGTGTTTGTATAGACTATAGAAAATTGAATGCTGCCACCAGAAAAGACCACTTTCCTTTACCTTTTATTGATCAAATGTTAGAAAGGTTAGCTGGTCATTCTCATTATTGTTTCTTAGATGGATTTTCAGGTTATAACCAGATTGCTATTGCTCCGGAAGATCAGGACAAGACCACTTTCACTTGTCCTTTTGGCACCTTTGCTTATAGGCGAATGCCTTTTGGACTGTGCAATGCGCCAGGGACTTTCCAGAGATGTATGGTGAGTCTTTTTTCTGATTACATAGAGAATATCATTGAGGTCTTCATGGATGACTTTAGTGTATTTGGGAATGGCTTTGAGAAATGTTTGGACCATTTGACTTTGGTTTTGAAGAGATGCATTGACACAAACCTTGTTTTAAATTGGGAAAAATGTCATTTCATGGTAGAAGAAGGTATTGTGTTAGGTCATGTAATCTCTGCTAGGGGCATTGAAGTTGATAAAGCTAAGGTAGAGCTTGTACGTTCATTACCCCCGCCCACTAGTATGCGGGATATTCGTTCTTTTCTTGGTCATCGCAGGTTTCTATCGGCGCTTCATCAAGGATTTCTCCAAGATATCAACACTCCCTCGCACACTTCTCCAAAAAGATGTTTCATTTCAGTTTAATGAGAAGTGTATGAAGGCTTTCCTCACACTTAAGGAGTTGATGACTGAGGCACCTATCATTAGGCCGCCAAATTGGGAGCTTCTATTCGAATTAATGTGTGATGCGAGTGACTTTGCGGTAGGGGTCTGTCTTAGGACAACGAGTTGATAGGGTTCCTTATGCTATTTACTATGCATCAAGGACCCTAAATGATGCTCAATGAATTACTCTACAACCGAGAAAGAACTTCTTCTTTGTTGTTTTTGCTTTAGAGAAATTTAGATCATATTTAATTGGCTCTAAAGTAATTGTTTTTTCGATCATGCAAAGCATTGAAGTACCATCGGCAAAGAAGGAAGCGAAGCCACGATTACTCGATGGATTCTCGTTGCTCCAAGAGTTTGACTTGGAAATTAAAGACAAAAAGGGGAGCGAAAACTTGGTGGTAGACCATTTGAGCAGGTTGGTGACTGAAGAGGAAGACATACCTATACCAGAGAGCTTTCCGGATGAGCATTTAATGGCTATCGCAACCACTATTCCGTGGTATGCTGATATTGCCAATTACTTGGCCACCAAAGACTTTCCGGCAGGCTTGAACAAAGCACAGCGAGATAAGCTGAGGAGTGATTGCAAGTATTACATTTGGGATGATCCTTACCTTTGGAAGCATTGCGCAGATCAAGTGATTCGGAGATGTATCCCGGATTCAGAGACTCACTCCGTTCTGTCTTTTTGCCATACTTATGCCGGTGGAGGACATTTCGGCATAAAGAGGACAGCCAACAAAGTGCTTGACAGTGGTTTCTACTGGCCTACCATCTTTAAAGATGCTTATGATTTCTGTAAGTCATGTGACCGCTGTCAGAGAACAGGTAATATTGGTCCACGCAATCAAATGCCTCAAACTCCCATAATCTTTGTGGAAGTTTTTGATGTTTGGGGCATTGACTTCATGGGACCGTTTCCTCCTTCTTTTGGTTTCTCCTATATTCTTTTAGCTGTGGATTATGTTTCCAAATGGGTGGAAGCTAAAGCCACTAAATCTGATGATTCTAAGACTGTTGTGGATTTTGTGAAGTCCTTTATCTTTTCCAGGTTTGGTACTCCCAGAGCTATCATTAGTGACCAAGGGACACATTTTTGCAACAGAATCTTTGAATCCTTTTTGAAGAAATATGGTGTGTTGCACCGGACCTCTACTCCTTACCATCCTTAGACGAATGGCCAAACCGAGGTATCCAATAGGGAGATCAAGTCCATCCTTGAAAAAACTGTGAATCCCACGCGCAAGGATTGGAGTACTAGACTTGCTGATGCCTTGTGGGCTTATCGGACGGCATACAAGACCCCTATTGGTATGTCCCCATTCCGATTGGTTTATGGGAAGCCCGTCACTTGCCAGTGGAGCTAGAACATCGGTCTTCCTGGGCTATCAAGCAAGTTAACTTGAACTTGGAAGGTCTTGCCGGGCAGCAGAGAAAACTCCAAATTCAGGAGTTAGAAGAATTGAGGAATGAGGCCTTTGAGAGTGCCCTCATTTACAAGGCCAAAGCCAAAGCATTTCATGATCAAATGATTTCGAGGAAAAGTTTCCACCAAGGCCAAAAAGTGTTGCTATACCAATCCGACTCAAATTATTTCCAGGTAAGTTACGTTCTAAATGGATTGGCCCATTTGTAGTAACAATTTTTTTTTCCGGTGCGGTGGAGATCATGAACGAGGCCTGCGGCAAGGCATTCAAGGTTAATGGGCACCGTCTCAAGCCTTACCATGAACTTAGGAGAATGCGAGAGGTTGAAAACATGCATCTTCTCCATCCATCTTATGAAGAATCCTGAGGAGCACCACAATGTCTGGCTGAGGACAATAAACCAAGCGCTTATTGGGAGGCAACCCAATCAGATTTGCTTTCTTTTTCCTTTCTCTTTTACATTGTTTAGTTTCTTAGTTTAGCCTATTTTTAAGTGTTTCTTGCTTGATATCTGTTTCCTTACTGATATTTGTGTTTGGATTTGCTCAGTTTTTAGTTTGATTACTTAAGTTCATGGTTTGTTGAGTGTATGTAGTCCTGAGGGAAAGTTTAGAGCGCATCGTGTAAGTCAGCAATCTACACGGGGAGGGCCGTGTCCCATGACACGGCCCGTGTCCTCATAACACGGCCCGTGTCCTCATGACAGCAACCCCATTACTGCAGAAGTCTACACGGGGAGGGCCGTGTCACATGACACGACCCGTGTTTTCGAAGATAAGACTTTTATGAAGATTCCAGAGAGGTACACGGTGCTGGCCGTGTCATATGACACAGCCCGTGTTGTCCTGACCATCAGAACCCCTGTTTTCCAGAGAAGAACACGGGGTGGGCCGTGTCCCGTGTTGTATTGCGCAGCTTATTACTCAGACAGAGTAGTACACGGTGTGGGCCGTGTCATATGACACGGCCCGTGTACTCGTACTAGCGCTTCACTTAAACCCTAATTTAGGGTTTTCTCCCCCAATTTCCTCTTCTTTTCTTTCCCTCTGCGCAGCCACCACCATCTCCCCCTTCAATCTTTTCTTACCCACCACCAGCCACCACCATTTTCCTCCCTTTGCCAAACTTCGAATGTGGTAAAACTAGGATTGCTATGCGCGGTTGCGGTGGTATGACTAGTGAGACATATGATCTAAGTAATTTAATCCCAGTGTGTGATTAGACCTTAGTGTGATTGGTTTTCTAATTCTTAATGCAATCATTAGGTAGGTGTAAGAGCGGTTGCTTTACAAATAACTAATGGTTAGGGTTTGATTTGAGCGGTTGCTGAATTAAGCGAAACTTAAGGAAGACATGGGATTTATCTCGCAATTGCATAAGAACATAATTGATCATGTTGGTATAAAGGGTATGTAAGTTAGCATAATCATATAAATCTAGTGGTGGATTCCATCTCTTAACCAATATCTTTAACTTGATAATTCAATTTGTGTTTACTGTTTTGGTTTAAGTTTAATTTCTCTTTTTAGTTTTAATCAACAAAACCCCCCTTTTTACTTTTACTGTTTATTTTTCATCAGAGTTTAATTTAGGAATTGGATTGATAGTGTTAATTGAATTGGTTCTCTGTGGATCGACCCTTGCTTACTACAATTGGTTGCAAGGTTTTTATATTTTTGGTGGAACTTGGCAACTGTTTTTGATATTTATTTTTAATCGTATTCCACGCCACACCAAATTTTGGCACTGTTGCCGGGGAACTAATTTTCTAATTGCGCTATTAATTTATTTCCTATTTTTCTCTCTATTTTTGTTTTAATTTTAATAGTTTATTTGTTCTTTTCAACTATCTTGCAGGTGTTCATGTCCGGTGAAGAGGTGAACAAGCAATTAAGGAATCTGAGGCATTACTTTGAACAAATCAGCTCGTAATTCACACCTGCTGACGTTGAAGCTGCCCGTCACGTAGATCTTTCCAGCTCTGCGGCATCTGAGATATCTGAGCCGCCTGAAGAAGTGATGGCAGAAAATACATTAAGGATGTTGGGTGCTCCGAACTTAGACCAACAACCTTTGTGCATAGAAATTCCTGTGAATGAAGAGGCATTTGAATTGAAATCTGGACTGATTCATCTGTTGCCATCTTTCAATGGACTAGCTGGAGAGGACCCTAACAAGCATCTGAAGGAAATTCATGTTGTATGTTCTAGCATGAAGCCCGCGGGAATTTCAGTTGAGCAAGTCAAGCTGAGAGCTTTTCCGTTTTCCCTAAAGGACTCTGCAAAGGAGTGGTTGTACTACTTGCCACCCGGATCGATTCAGACATGGCAGGATATGGCTCGGGCTTTTCTAGACAGATACTTCCCTGCATCAAAGGCCGCAACAATCAGAAAAGAAATTTGTGGGATCCAACAAAGACATGGGGAATCACTTCATGAGTACTGGGAGAGATTTAAGAGATTGTGCGCTAGCTGCCCTCAGCACCAAATTAGTGAACAACTTCTGATACAGTATTTCTATGAAGGTTTGCTAGGAATGGACCGCAACATGATTGATGCTGCCAGTGGAGGAGCCTTAGTTGATAAAACTCCTCGAGAAGCCAGAAATCTGATATCTAGAATGGCTGCGAACACTCAACAATTCTTTACTCGGAATGATACAGGAGTGCGAGCAGTTAAAAGGTTGACACTACTAGTCTCGCAGAACCAAATGACACAGTTGACTGCCATGATTCAGAAGCTGATGGACACGGGGAAAGCACCAGTACAGGCATGTGGAATTTGTTGCTCTTCAGGACATCCCACTGATATGTGTCCCACTTTACAAGAAGACACAAATGAAGAAGCCAAGGCAGTGGGGGGATTTCCTGCTCCATCCAAGAATTACAACCCCTACTCTAACGCATATAATCCGGGGTGGAGAGATCATCCTAACTTTAGCTATGCAAAGCAGCCTCAAGCTCAAGCGCAATCCCAAGCCTATGGTCCTCCAGGGTTTCAGCAAAGGCAAGCACCCTTTCCTCCAAGGCAACCGCAAGTTCAGGCCCCTAGGCAACCTGAACCTTCATTGGAAGATCTAGTGAGGCAAATGGCCACTAGCAATATTCGATTTCAAAGAAGAAACAAGGGCCACTATCGCACTTGCTGCGAGAACCAAGTGGGACGGGTTGGCTACCGAGATCAACAAGGTGCGAGTCGATTTCAGTGGAAACTTACCTCGCGACAGGTGAGGTGAACCCAAGAGAAAATGCTAGTGCTGTCACCTTGCGAAGTGGGAAGACACTTGAAGGACCCACATCTTCCCTAGTCACTGAAGATAAAGCTCAAAATTCTAAGGAGGTAGATGAGGAGGGGCTCAATTCTAAGACCCCTAAGGTAAGTGTTTCTGACCCATGTCCTAAATATGTCACTAAGGCCCCTTTTCCGAGCAGGTTGGTTACAAATAAAAAAGAAGACGCGGATAAAGAAATCTTAAAGACTTTTAGAAAAGTTGAAGTTAACATTCCTCTGTTAGATGCCATAAAGCAAGTGCCTAGATATGCTAAATTCTTAAAAGAGTTGTGCACTAACAAAAGGAAGTTGAAAGGTAATGAACGAGTTCAAGTGGGAGCAAATGTTTTAGTTATTTTTAATAGGAAACTCCCAACTAAATGTAAAGATCCTGGCACATTTACTATACCATGCACTATCGGTAATGCCAGGTTTGAGAGGGCCATGCTAGACTTAGGTGCATCCATTAATGTTATGCCCTTTTCTATTTATGCATCTTTACATCTAGGACCTTTAGAACCTACTGGAGTTATCATTCAACCTGGCGCATTGTGTCTAATGCATACCCTAAGGGGGTTGTTGAAGATGTTTTGGTGCAGTCAATGAACCGGTGTTTTCGCAGATTTTTATGTGCTTTGGATATGGAGGAGGACAAATCTCCCAACTCGCCCCCCATTCGTTGGGGAAGCCTTTCTCAAGACCGCCCGAACTAAAATTGATGTGCATTCGGGAACATTGACTATGGAATTTGATGGAGAGTTGATTAGATTCAACATCTTTGAAGCCATGAGATACCCGAGTGATGTGCACTCGCTTGTGTTATTGACTCTTTTGATATCTTGGAATCTTTAATTTTTACTTGTTCTTGAGTCCGATCAATTTGATGTCCTTAATACGATTATGACTCGCAGCTTAGATTTTCGGGATTCAACGAAGGATGACCAAGGAGAACCATGGAGCGAAGAGGTTAATGAAGTGGTGGCAGCCTTTACATACGTCTCTTCCACCTCGTAAGGGCATGAGGTATCATATGTTGAATTACCTTTTACTACCGATGTACCTAAACCTTCACGTGTGCAGGCACCGAGTGGAATTGAAGGAGCGCCCTCCCATTTGAAATACATTTTTACGGGTGAGAAGGAGACACTTTAGGTAATAATTGCTAAATCCTCACCGAGAGAGCAAGAGGAGAGCTTGATTTACGTGTTGAAAGAACACAAGACACGGCCATTGGGTGGACTATTGCGGACATCGAGGTATTAGCCCCTCCATTTGCATGCATCGAATCTTAATGGAGGAGGGGCTAAACCAAAGAAGAGAACCACAGAGGAGGTTGAATCCCCGATGATGGATGTTGTGAAGAATGAGATATGAAGCTCCTAAGTGTGGGGGTTATCTACCCCATTTTCGACAATGCAAGTGGGTAAGCCCACCAGGTAGTACCAAAGAAATCGGCATTACCGTGGTAAGAAATGCCGAGAATGAGCTTATTCCCACTAGATTACTGCATGTGGTGGCGTGTTTGTATAGACTATAGAAAATTGAATGTCGCCACGAGAAAAGACCACTTTCCTTTACCTTTTATTGATCAAATGTTAGAAAGGTTAGTGGTCATTCTCATTATTGTTTCTTAGATGGATTTTCGTGTTATAACCAGATTGCTATTACTCAGGAAGATCGGACAATACCACTTTCACTTGTCCTTTTGGCACCTTTGCTTATAGGCGAATGCCTTTTGGACTGTGCAATGCGCCAGGGACTTTCCAGAGATGTATGGTGAGTCTTTTTTCTGATTACATAGAGAATATCATTGAGGTCTTCATGGATGACTTTAGTGTATTTGGGAATGGCTTTGAGAAATGTTTGGACCATTTGACTTTGGTTTTGAAGAGATGAATTGACACAAACCTTGTTTTAAATTGGAAAAAATGTCATTTCATGGTAGAAGAAGGTATTGTGTTAGGTCATGTAATCTCTGCTAGGGGCATTGAAGTTGATAAAGCTAAGGTAGAGCTTGTACGTTCATTACCCCCGCCCACTAGTATGCGGGATATTCGTTCTTTTCTTGGTCATGCAGGTTTCTATCGACGCTTCATCAAGGATTTCTCCAAGATATCAGCACCCCTCTGCACACTTCTCCAAAAAGATGTTCCATTTCAGTTTAATGAGAAGTGTATGAAGGCTTTCCTCACACTTAAGGAGTTGATGACTGAGGCACCTATCATTAGGCCGCCAAATTGGGAGCTTCCATTCGAATTAATGTGTGATGCGAGTGACTTTGCGGTAGGGACTGTCTTAGGACAGCGAGTTGATAGGGTTCCTTATGCTATTTACTATGCATCAAGGACCCTAAATGATGCTCAACTGAATTACTCTACAACTGAGAAAGAACTTCTTGCTGTTGTTTTTGCTTTAGAGAAATTTAGATCATATTTAATTGGCTCTAAAGTAATTGTTTTTTCTGATCATGCAGCATTGAAGTACCTACTGGCAAAGAAGGAAGCGAAGCCACGATTGCTCCGATGGATTCTGTTGCTCCAAGAGTTTGACTTGGAAATTAAAGACAAAAAGGGGAGCGAAAACTTGGTGGCAGACCATTTGAGCAGGTTGGTGACTGAAGAGGAGGACATACCTATACCAGAGAGCTTTCCGGATGAGCATTTAATGGCTATCGCAACCACTATTCCGTGGTATGCTGATATTGCCAATTACTTGGCCACCAAAGACTTTCCGGCAGGCTTGAACAAAGCACAGCGAGATAAGCTGAGGAGTGATTGCAAGTATTACATTTGGGATGATCCTTACCTTTGGAAGCATTGCGCAGATCAAGTGATTCGGAGATGTATCCCGGATTCAGAGACTCACTCCGTTCTATCTTTTTGCCATACTTATGCCTGTGGAGGACATTTCGGCATAAAGAGGACAGCCAACAAAGTGCTTGACAGTGGTTTCTACTGGCCTACCATCTTTAAAGATGCTTATGATTTCTGTAAGTCATGTGACCGCTGTCAGAGAACAGTAATATTGGTCCACGCAATCAAATGCCTCAAACTCCCATAATCTTTGTGGAAGTTTTTGATGTTTGGGGCATTGACTTCATGGGACCGTTTCCTCCTTCTTTTGGTTTCTCCTATATTCTTTTAGCTGTGGATTATGTTTCCAAATGGGTGGAAGCTAAAGCCACTAAATCTGATGATTCTAAGACTGTTGTGGATTTTGTGAAGTCCTTTATCTTTTCCAGGTTTGGTACTCCCGAGCCATCATTAGTGACCAAGGGACACATTTTTGCAACAGAATCTTTGAATCCCTTTTGAAGAAATATGGTGTGTTGCACCGGACCTCTACTCCTTACCATCCTTAGACGAATGGCCAAACCGAGGTATCCAATAGGGAGATCAAGTCCATCCTTGAAAAAACTGTGAATCCCACGCGCAAGGATTGGAGTACTAGACTTGCTGATGCCTTGTGGGCTTATCGGACGGCATACAAAACCCCTATTGGTATGTCCTCATTCCGATTGGTTTATGGGAAGCCCTGTCACTTGCCAGTGGAGCTAGAACATCGGTCTTACTAGGCTATCAAGCAAGTTAACTTGAACTTGGAAGGTGCTGGCAAGCAGAGAAAACTCCAAATTCAGGAGTTAGAAGAATTGAGGAATGAGGCCTTTGAGAGTGCCCTCATTTACAAGGTCAAAGCCAAAGCATTTCATGATCAAATGATTTCGAGGAAAAGTTTCCACCAAGGCCAAAAAGTGTTGCTATACCAATCCAGACTCAAATTATTTCCCAGGTAAGTTACGTTCTAAATGGATTGGCCCATTTGTAGTAACAACTGTTTTTTCTTCTGGTGCAGTGGAGATCATGAACGAGGCCTCTGGCAAGGCATTCAAGGTTAATGGGCACCGTCTCAAGCCTTACCATGAACTTCCGGAGAATGCAGAGGTTGAAAACATGCATCTTCTCCATCCATCTTATGAAGAATCCTGAGGAGCACCACAATGTCTGGCTGAGGACAATAAACCAAGCGCTTATTGGGAGGCAACCCAATCAGATTTGCTTTCTTTTTCCTTTCTCTTTTACATTATTTAGTTTCTTAGTTTAGCCTATTTTTAAGTGTTTCTTGCTTGATATCTGTTTCCTTACTGATATTTGTGTTTGGATTTGCTCAGTTTTTAGTTTGATTACTTAAGTTCATGGTTTGTTGAGTGTATGTAGTCCTGAGGAAAAGTTTAGAGCGCATCGTGTAAGTCAGCAATCTACACGGGGAGGGCCGTGTCCTCATGACACGGCCCGTGTCCTCATGACAGCAACCCCATTACTGCAGAAGTCTACATGGGGAGGGCCGTGTCACATGACACGGCCCGTGTTTTCGAAGATAAGACTTTTGTGAAGATTCCAGAGAGGTACACGGTGCTGGCCGTGTCATATGACACAGCCCGTGTTGTCCTGACCATCAGAACCCCTGTTTTTCAGAGAAGAACACGGGGTGGGCCGTGTCATATGACACGGCCCGTGTTGTATTGCGCAGCTTATTACTCAAACAGAGTAGTACACGGTGTGGGCCGTGTCATATGACACGGCCCGTGTACTCGTACTAGCGCCTCACTTAAACCCTAATTTAGGGTTTTCTCCCCAATTTCCTCTACTTTTCTTCCCCTGCTGTGAGCCACCACCATCTCCCCTTCAATCTTTTCTTACCCACCACCACCACCCCATTTTCCTCCCTTCTTCACCATTTTTCTTCATTATCACCTCTTCCCACACGCATTCTCCCTTCTTCCCCTCACGCATTTCTCATTGTTCCTCCTCTTTCCACTTGTTTCTTCTTCTTCTTCTTCTTCTTCTTCTTTGCGCCGGTCTCACACACATTTCCTTCCAATCTCCACATTACCTTCAATAGCCTCCAATCTCCACCGTATTCCACCATTCCCCCTCGATATCCATCATTCTCCCCTGTTTTCCATCATCATCATTCTCCCCTGTTTCATCTTTCCACGCGCAGTTTCTCTCCCTACTCTCCCTAATTTTTCTGATTTCACCCTCTACCCACCACCACATTCTCTCCTTTCTTCTGCTTTCTCTCTTGATGGGTCCTAAAAAGCGTGTCAAGACCACTGCTGCGTCATGTTCGCTTCATCCTCATCGTGCTGGCTCTAGACGTGCTCGGTCTCCATCACCCCCTCAGGTGCCAGTCAACCCCATCGACCGAAAGGTAGTGGTTCCCACTCGCTTTTTAGACGTAGATACCCTTAGGGCTATAGGGTTATATGATGAGGTGTTTGCTTTATTGGGAAGAATTGGTTGGGTTGATTTTGCATTGTTACAGAAGCCTACTTTTGCTACATTGACTAGGGAGTTTGTTTCTAGTTTTAATCGTAAGCTTTACCCTCTGTCTGATCAAACTAGATGGCCTGGGGAAATCACCTTTAGGTTGCTAGGTAACTCCCATTCCATTGATATTCATATGTTTCGAGTTATTTTTGGTTTTCCTGAGGGGGAAAATATGTTACCCCGTGATTTTAATGCTGATCATGTGTGGTCTGCCCTCACTGTGCCTGAGTTTGATAACTATGATCCTAAGATGTCTAAAGCCTCTCAGCTTAGGTCCCCTGCCCATCGCTATATTCAGAAATGGTTAGCTAATACTCGTGTGGTCTGGGGAGAGTCAAGGGACGATTAGCCGTTCGAGTTGTTTTTCTTGCATTGTATGATTGAGGAGTGCCACGTTAATGGGGGTATTGGCTCTGTAATCGATTTCATCATGTCGGGACCACTTTAGTGGTCGTATTGTGTTAGGAGGGTATGTGACTGCTATTGTCGATCACTTTGAGTATTTGGATTTGGTGGAAGAGAACAGGTTCTGTGGTCCCAGTGCTATTGATGGGACCATTTTGGTGGCTATGAAGCTCGCACTCGTCTAAATGGTGCTCTCGTCTTGCTTGGCGCCGATGGAGCTGCCTTACCTAGAGTTGATCCAGGACCGAGCCACATGAGGATACCGTCTTTGTCTCTCCTCCCCCGTGTTTCTTTGGTGATGCGGGCCCTTCCACTCACCAGCGCAGACTTTCTTATGATGTTATCTTGGCCCGTATAGATTGCTTAGAGTTTGGACCATCTTTGCCGCCGCTTTCGGCGCTTAGAGGATCGTTTTGGGCTATGGAGGTCGCACGTGATCGAGAATGGATGCCATTGATGGCAAGCTTGACCTTTGCTTCAAAGCATTTTTCATCTCCCCCCTCCCCTTCCCGATGTATTTTCATTTTCTTTTGAGGCTGTGTCCTGCATTTTGATGGTTTATTGTACATTGTTCTGATTACTATTGTTACTCTTTTGTATTGAATTGAGTTTCATGATGCAAAACTTCATTTCTTCGCATATACTTTGTTTATTTCCTTGGATTCATTTTATCTCACATTGTGTATGCTTTGACATTGAGGACACCGCATCTTTTAAGTGGGGGGGAAGTTGGGTTTGAGCCTCATTGCACATCCTGATCTTAATGGCATATCTGGTGCATGTTTTTTCTAACTGGTTTTTAGAGTATATTGAGCAATGAGCAAGTGATTGATTTTTAATTGGACAGGTTTTTAAGCCTAAAGGAGTTGACTTTCTTGCTTCTAAATTTGCACTAAGAGGTTTTGAAAATTGAAAGAGTTTTGAGAATTTAATAAAATTTGAACCTAGTGAGTTTTTGGGCCTTAATATGAATGACTAATTCTAAGTCACTTCTATTCTTTGTCGTGTGATTCTACTTGTGATTATATGTTTTTCAGAACTTGATTTGACTCTCTTTAAAGCTGCAAATGATCACTGCACATTTTTGAGATGATAAAGGCATTTCTTTCTTTCAGCCACTGGCCAAATATCTAGCCTTGTACTTTGATCCATTGTTTCACCCCTTGGAGCCTGAATTATATCCTTTCTTTTTATTATAGCTCAATACAAGCCTAATAGTGAAAAACCATTGCTACCCTACCTTAGGGAGTAGAAGAGCTTAATAATTATGTTGGGAATTGTGTTTGAATAAGTGTGGGGGTGATTACACTGTTTTAATTATGTTTTTATTCAAAAAAAAAGAAAAAAAAAAAAAAAAAAAAAAAGAAAAAAAAGAGGAAAAAAAGAAAGAAACAAAAAAAAAAAAGAGATTGATAAGTTGGTTGATAAATGGAGAAAGTCAAATAAAAGATGAAGATGGATTGAAAAGTGTTGGGGTAATTGTGCAAAAGTGTTTGTTTTTTTTTTATTCCCCTTGGCTCTTCTATTTTCGATGGTCTAATTTTGTTTATCCTTGATATATCTTACCTTTACCTTGACCCCTTTACAACCTGATTAAAGACCTTTTGATCTTTGTGTGCATGTGATTTAGGTGGTGGAGAAGTAGAGGCTTGTCAAGCCTATGGTAAGGCATGTTTTCATGAGTTGGTTGAGAGTAAATACAAGCCAAAATACTTGAGTGAAAGGGAGTACATCTGTGAGGATTTATTATGTTGGCTTAACTCTGATTTTGGATTGACCTGGCTTGCTGATTTGGATTGTTGAGAGAGGGAATTCCTGAATGCTTAGATTCCTTGAAAGAACTGATGTGTATAGATTTTTGCTCATTGTTCAATACTTTTGTTACTTTTTGGGAAGCATGTACTTGGTTTTATGTTTTTGCCCAGGAGTGCAAAAGGTTAAGTGTGGGGGTATTTAATCTGTTAATAACTTCAGCTCTTGAATGTTCTTTGTTTGAGCTAATTGGATTCCAAATGTGTTTAATTGTTGACATTTAGTTAAGTTTCTGATTTAGAGTTGTCTTTGGATGTTTATTGTGAAACTTTGCTTAAATGAGGTTATAGACACTCATAAACATATTGTGATTTTCAGGAGATCTATGAGTGATGGAGTCCATTGGTATTGAGCTGTTGAGAATAGAGTTAAGAGACTTAAGGGAATCAGTATCAACCTCTAGAAGCAAAGGAAGAAGAGCATTCATGAAGAATCAAGGCTGAACTCGAAGAAAGTGATTAACACGGCCCGTGTCAATTGACACGGGGTAGGCCGTGTACGCCTCTAACTTCACGAGGAAGGATGATTTGAAGCCTTGACCGAGAACACGGCCCGTGTCAATTGACACGGGGTAGGCCGTGTTCCTTTCTGACCTTGGAATAGCTAAAAATTTGTCTCCAGAATCAAACACGGGTTGGGCCGTGTATAATGACACGGCTCGTGTCGTCGCACCAGGAAGTTAATTTCGTGCTTTAATGTTAAATTAGGTTCCCAAACCTATAAATAGTGTGGCTTAGAGCCCTTTAAGGTATTCTGGACATAGAGAGACGTGAAGGAAACTGAGAGAAACACAAAGACCAAGAAGGGGAAGGATTCGATCGAGGATTGGAGATTCGGATTCGAGCGATCAAAGATCAATCACTCTCAAGCCTTGGAAACTAGTTTGATCTTTAGTTTTTCTTTTCTTCTTTTGTTCTGAACAATGTTTTCTTTTAATTCTTCTTCTGTTTTCGAATTAGCCATGTGTGGCTAAACTTCTTGATTGGTTAAGGGAAGATGAAACTCTAGTTTTGATTATGTGAATCTTGCATACTTCTTTATATCAATACAATTATGTTTTTATTCATATGTTTCTGTTCATAAATCAATATAAAGGTTTTTATATTCTTGCCAAACTTCGAATGTGGTAAAACTAGGATTGCTATGCGCGATTGCGGTGGTATGACTAGTGAGACATATGATCTAAGTAATTTAATCCCGGTGTGTGATTAGACCTTAGTGTGATTGGTTTTCTAATTCTTAATGCAATCATTAGGTAGGTGTAAGAGCGGTTGCTTTACAAATAACTAATGGTTAGGGTTTGATTTGAGATTCATGAATTAAGCGAAACTTAAGGAAGACATGGGATTTATCTCGCAATTGCATAAGAACATAATTGATCATGTTGGTATAAAGGGTATGTAAGTTAGCATAATCATATAAATCTAGTGGTGGATTCCATCTCTTAACCAATATCTTTAACTTGATAATTCAATTTGTGTTCTTGTTTTGGTTTAAGTTTAATTTCTCTTTTTAGTTTTAATCAACAAAACCCCCTTTTTACTTTTCTTGTTTATTTTTCATCGAGTTTAATTTAGGAATTGGATTGATAGTGTTAATTGAATTGGTTCTATGTGGATCGACCCTTGCTTACTACAATTGGTTGCAAGGTTTTTATATTTTTGGTGGAACTTGGCAACTGTTTTTGATATTTATTTTTAATCGTATTCCACGCCACACCATGTGTTTATTAATATGTTTATTGTGTTTATTTGTTTGTCAGTAATTTATTAACAACAAAAGTAATTGGAGATGACAGAGTAAGGAGTAAATTATTTACTCTTGAGATGCATCAAAATTAGTGGCAAAGTAAGGAGTAATTAGGTAGACAACTAGTTTGTGAGGAAGTAGTAATTCAAATTCAGGGAAATTTGCATAATTGAGTAAATTATCTTGTTTCTTAAAAATCATATGCTTAGTTATGGATGTTGAATTGGTGGACTGAGAATTATAGAATTATGCCTTGTGAGATCTTGAGTCTATTGATGAATGTATTAAACATTTGTACCATTATCTTCTTTCTTGTGTAATTTTCACTCATGAAATTATTACTCTAGAACTTGCCTTGATTCTTTTTGAGACTATATTTTCACATGCATACATAAACATGATTGAGGTGTTTTTTCTTGAAATAGCAACTTTAACCAAATAGCCAAGAATGACTGGTGCACAAATAGGCAACCTTGCTCAGCAACATATTGTCTCAATATGATATCAAGTACTCTTATGACTTCTTGAAAATTCTCTAATTCCTAATATGATATCAAACACTCTTATGACTTCTTGAAAATTCTCTAATTCCTACCAACGTAAAGCATTGGAAATGGCCTATTTCCCCTTGATTAACCCATTTGAACTTATTTAATCATTCTTTGTTTCGAACTCATTATGTACCTTAAATGAAAAATCATGTTCTTACCCGATCTTAAGGAATAAGAGAACATTAGCTTTATCATTAGGTGAGTTCTTAACAAGTGTGAGGGTGTGTGTGCGAGAATGGTTAAAATAAATGTTTACTTAATATATATATATATATATATATATATATATATATATATATATATATATTATGTTCTTTAAAAAAATAAAAAAATAAAAAAGTGTAAATAAGGGTCAACAAAGCAATAAAGGAAAGAAAAAGAATACATAAAGGAAATTTGTATTAGGTAGAGTTGGGATGAACTTTCATGCTTGTTAATTCAACTCAGCTCTTATGCTCTTTTATTCTCTTTGATATTTAACTTGTCATATCCATATTACCTATTCTTTTATCTCGATCTCATTACAATATTGAATAAAGTCCTCATGATTTGTATGTGCATATGTTCTGAGTAGTGGAGAAGTAGAAGATAAGCAAGCTTATGGTAGTGTAATTTTCATGGATTGAATTGAGTGAAATACCTACATTTTAAACACTTGAGGGATTGAGAGTGAATCTTGTGAAGATCTATCATTCTTGACTCATGCATTTCAATTGAAATTTCCTTACTTGTTGGTTTGAGATGTGAAGAAATGTTACCTCATAAATGTTTTGATCCCTTGAATGATTAGTTGCTCTTCATTCTTAAATATTATTAGAAATTGAGTCTTTTAGAGTGTTTAGATTTTGAGTTTGTGTCATTTTTTCCTAGTTTTAGTCTTGTGTGTTTTTTCCTAGGAGTACAAAAAGCTAAGTGTGGGGAAATTTGATAATCACATATTTTATACGTTAATAAACCCTTCATTTACACTCTCCATGTATTTAATTAATTGAGTTTGGTTATGTTTTGTAAGTTTGGACTCAAATTGGACTTAATTGATTTTTTCAGCATGATGTACGTCTTACACTGTTTCTATATTTTGGCCACATCTTGAGTTCTAGATGTCTAACAATTATGTATTTTACCTTATTGAAAAGATAAGAGAGGGGACTTGGAAGTCAAAATACGAGTTTTGTGATTGGAACCTGAATAGTGTGCAGTAATCAGAGCATAACTTGGGCTGTAAGATCTGGATTAAGCTGAAATTTTAGTATGTGTAATTAAGACTCATATCTACAACTTTCATGAAGAACGTAAGACTTAATTCGGACTTCTTAGAGGTCATATTGGGCTTGGAAGTCAGAACAGAGGAACTATAACTAGGCCTGAATACTATGCAGTAATTGGGTCATATCTCAGGCTATAGGTTGCCTTTTGAGGTAATTCTAGTGGCAATTGAAAGCTAAGACAAAAGCTTACAACTTTCATGAAGACCACATTTCAATATTCTGATGCATTCAATAACTTCAGAACTAAATGATTTTAGAGACAAAGAATCTCTATAATTTTTCACTCATCAAAAGTCATTTGGCATTTTCCAGTCATTTTTCACTTATCCACTCACTCATGAATCAGCTTCTTTGTCATTTTGTATCCTAATCCTCTGTAAAAAGGAGTCTTGACTGATCATTTGGAGAGTCTTGGTGTTAGATATCAAGATCATGCTATTGTGTTGTTTGATTATCCTGTTATAGTTTTCTTTTGTTCTAAATTGAAGTTATATTCTTCTTCTTCTTCTTCTTCTTCTCTCTTTCTTTCTTCTTATCTATGAGTAACTAATTTTTATTTTACTTAGCTGAAAGAGTGAAGCTTTTAGTAATAATTTAAGGTTAGATTAATTTCTTTCTTATGCTTAAATGATATATTTTCAAGTGGTCATTATACGTGTTATATTTTATTTTCAATCAATTTAAAAATCCTCCTTGTAAAGTGGAGATCTTGATTCATTGTAGACAAGAGGTTGGCACAATGAATGCTTGAGTCCATTTATAAGTGGTGGTGTTAATAGATGATTAAAGGAATCATAATATAATTACGTATATAGTTTTTAATGAACTTTGAATGTTGTATTTTTCGATTGGAACCTCCATTATGTGTGGATTCTAATTGAGTTATAAAAAGAATTAATCTTGTCCTTAATTTATTTACCAATAGTGGATCTCCTAACCCAAGTAAGTCTTTTTTATTTGTGATCAAGTTTTATCACTTTTATTGTTGTGACAAAATATTTACTTTACGTCAAAGAATTGTTCTTCATCAATTCCCTATGGATCGACCTCGGACTCCCGAGAATTTATTACTTGAAATAACTTACACTTGGGTTTGTAACTTTTAATCCTCATCACTTGAGAATCTAATTTAGTTAAAAGTCTATATTTAGTTCAATCAACCATGCTTCATTTATCTAACTCACTATGTTTCCATGAAAGCTAGATGCAAAATCCATTCATTAAGGTCTATTCTCAAACACCTGCTATGCATGGCTAAGAGGTATATTTCTATCCTATTAGCGAATCAACTTATCTAAGCTAATTAAATGAAATCGAACATGCATCAACCATACATATGATATTAAATCCAAATTCTTATGTCTAGGTTCATCAGATTTCAACAAATCACTTAAAAGCTGATCAGATAATCAAGAGCATTAAGAACAATATGATTGAACAAAACTAAACATATATAGCAACTCAAAGAAGTACAAAATCAACAATATTCATAAAAAAATCCAAAGTAATCCCTAATACATCTGAGCTACTCATTGAACACGAAAATAGACAACAAAACTCGTGATCATGATACAAGGGAGAGAAGGAAAAAGAAGGAAAAGAGAAGGAAGCTCATGGATATGATCTTTAATTCTTGAATGCTCCTCCATGAGGAAGATGGCCTCCTACCTTAGCTCCCCTAACTTCCTCTTAGCCTAAAACGTGAAAACCAGGCGCTACTTCTCTAAACCTCAAAGCTTCTCTTGATCAAAACTAACAAAACAATATTTATAGGCTCATAAAATAGAGTCACGCAGCAGCATTAACATGCCTACGCCGCGGCATGAGCTGCCGGAATGCAAACTTGGCTTTCTCTTCCAGTTTTGGTCCAAATCCACCAAATTTCAGCTTGATTGGAGTCCTTACTAAAATAGAGAAAATATCAAGTCAATCACAATTTCAAATCCACTTAATCACTTACAAAATATGCACAATTTGCTCAAAAGCATATAGAAAGATATCAAAATTAGAATCTGACAAATATAACCCTAAAACCTTTCATATATGCACAACATACAAGGACTAAGCATTCTTTATAGCACAGATATAGGACATAAATAATTACATTTCATGAAATTATCACCAACTGCCTCACAGTCTCTGCATAAGCACTCACAGGAGAGCTGTGTCATGTACAATCACAGTAATACACTTAGAAGCTAAAAGAGCTAGTAGTTCAAAGCAAAAGCAATGCTTAGAGAAGAAAACATGAGTGAGTGTTTATTGACAACAAATATAGTCAGCAATTATAACAGAAGCCACTTTACTGATACCATAACTAGAGCTAGTTGTGAGGTGCAATATCATTTAGTTTGATATTCAAGAAATCATTCGAAGCAGTACTGAAAGATGAAATAACTTTTCTAACAGTTTATAACCTCAAAATCCTTGCCCAACAGCATAAAATTGAAATACAAATTCCAAACAGTCTAATGCAATTACTGGTGTTGTTTGTGTAATTCTAAATTTTCTTGAGATATATGATTGTCGCGACCGGGATCGCGGCGGGAAATTAGCAACTCGAATGGATTTTAGAAAATGGAAATGGAGTAAATGGAGTCGCCACCAATTTTATTTGAATTTAGGAAAAATTGGAAAACCTTTCTTTGAAAATGGTCTTTAGAACCAGATTGGATTCGGGAGTCGGTTATGCTTAGGGAAGGGTGGAAACTTAATCCCACTGCACCCCTAACGCACTCGTCCTAAGACGGTACCTTAGGTTAATTGTGCAAATTTTTAACAATCTTTGAAATTATTTATTTTACCCCTTTTTACAAAACATTGTAACTATTTATAAAAGAAAAATCATAAAATTATGAAAATTTAAATTTGGGCTTGACAGAAATAAAATTCTGCTCCTACGTATCCCCTGGTGCAATGGGGAACTCAAAGTTACGTAGTTCTTTATAAAATAAGTGTGGGTTGGTTGATTTTATTTAAAAAAAGATTTTATTTGAAAGCGAATCCATTTTTTTTTTTTGCACAGGATTCAAGTTAGCACTAGGCTACTCAATAAACCCTTATGATCCAAAAGATAATGAAGATAGCATTCACTATTCAATCATCATCATTGGTCATTGCATGGATTAAAAGACTTTTTTATTTTCTTTATTATTTTTTATTTTCTTTATTTGCTATTTTTATCACTTTTAACTCCCAAAATCTAGCCCAACAAACTGATGATACATGAAATAAAAAAGAACAAGAAAACATAAAAAGAAAACAAAGAAACAGATAACCCAAAATTAAAAGATACAACAAGTAAGGACCTCGTTTACGATCGATTAGCGGGAGAGGGTGGTGGCTTCTTCGGTTCGACGGTCGGTTTAAAGAGATTGGGTGATTCTGTTTTGGAGTTCGACGGATCGGTTGGAGGTGAGGATGGGATGGATTCGACGGTCGGTTGGAAAAGGGTGATTGTTTTGGGGTTTGACGGTCGGTTGGGGGTAAGGATGGGATGGATTCGACGGTCGGTTGGGAAGGGGTAATGGATTCGACGGTCGGTTGCAATTAATGAAGATGGTGGAGTCGGCTTTTTTTTTTTTTGGTCCGACGGTCGGATGGGATGGAGTTTGGTTGATGGTGTGAAGGTTTGGATGGGTTGTCGGTGAGGGGTAGTAGCTGGTGTGGTTCGACGGTCGAGTGAGGTGAAGGTGAATTCTGTGAAGTTGGTTGAGGGTCACAATGGTGCGGTTCGACGGTCGAGTGAGGTGAAGGTCACTGATGTAGTTCGACAGTCGGTAGAGGGAATGATGGTATTTTGTGAAGTGGGTTGAGGGTCCAATGGTGTGGTTCGACGGTCGAATGAAGTGAAGGTGGGCTTTGTGAAGGGGTTGAGGGTCACAATGGTGTGGTTCGACGGTCGAGTGAGGTGAAGGTCAGTGATGTAGTTCGACGGTCGGTAGAGGGAATGATGGTATTTTGTGAAGTGGGTTGGAGTCAGGGTCCAATGGTGTGGTTCGTGGGGTTCGACGGTCGGTTAAAGGTATGATGGATCCGGTGCTTGGGTTCGACGGTCGGAAAGGGAAGGATGTGGCTCTTTGGATTTCGACGGTCGAATGGGGAATGATGGTGCTTTGTGAAGTTATTGAAGGTGGTGGTTACGGTTTTCGGAGGTGAAGATGAATTCTTTGGTGGTTTGAGAAATGTGATGCGAGAAGGGAGGAGTGCCGGTGTGCGTATGGTGCTCATGGCTAAAAAGAAAAGGAAAAGAAGATGGACAACATAACTAACCAGCCAGTATCCAAGCATGCATTTGAACACTACATTTTTACTCACAACAGTGCAAGGATAGTGATGAGAAAGGGCTTACCTCTTCTGTGCTACCAATAACACACTCAAACTCAAAAAAGAATCAAAAATCCCTTTCGTTCCCAGCAGCCTCCCCAGTATTCTTACTTTTTTTTTTTTCAGCTACCACCAGAGATCAACTCAACATCATCAATATTCTTTCCTTGGCTAAAGATGGGATGATTTGGGGAAGATAAAAGAGGGTGGTCGTGAAGATGGAGATGGTTCACGTTTTTTTTTGAGGTGAAGATGAGATGAAGGATGATCAAGGTAGATGGGGAGTTCAAAGTTGAAGGGGCTCTGCTTATGGTTTTTGGGAAGTGGCCTGCCTGCGAGAAAAGAGAAGGAAAAGAAGAAGAAAAAAAATCTCTTTTTTTGTGTTTCGTCCCCCCCTCTGAAATGTGAGTAGGTGAGGGGTTTATGTGGAGAGAGGTGTGCAAAGAAATGGGATCAGAACGTGAGTGGGTGCTGCAGCAGAAATTACGCGAAAGAGGTTGCGTGTGTGCAGTGAGTGGGTTAAGTGTGTGCAGGTGAGGACAGAAAAATCAGAATGAGTGTGACCATTTCTTTTTTGTTTTTTTTTTGTTTATTAAGCTGGGCTTATGTGTTTGGGCTAAGAAAAAAAAGTCAATAATGTGAACTTGAATTTTTATTTATTTTTTTTATATTTTTTTAACTTTTTTTTTTTTTCTTTCTTTTAGTCCGGTCAAAATTGGGTGTTCACAGTTGCCCCTCTTTACTTGTTTCTTATTAGATAAAAGGAAAACTTGTAGTTTTTCATTTCATCGTCGTAAGAAGCGAGTAAAGAAATGAACTCCAATTTTGTCCGACAATGCATAAGAGGATAAATGCAAAATAAAGCAGGAACAATGATGGAAATTAAAATGCAATGAGCCGGTGCGCTCAAAAGTAAAATGCATGGAGCCGATACGCTCAAAGAAATTAAAATGCAATGCGCCGATGCGCTCATCAGAAATTAAAACGCATGGAATGCATAGAGCCGATGCGCTCAACAGAAAGTAAAATGCCATGGAGCCGATGCGCTCAACAGAAAGTAAAATGGCATGGAGCCGATGCGCTCAAAAGAAATTACAGAAATTAAAATGCATGGTGGGCAACTGAGTCCCGGAATTTAAAAGACAATGGGCAACTGAGTCCCGAAATTTAAAAGACAATGGGCAACTGCGTCTCGAACTTTAAACGACAATGAGCAACTGCGGCCCGAAATTTAAAAGACAATGAGCAATCATGTCCGAAATTTAAAAGGCAATGGGCAATCGAGTCCGAAATTTAAAAGACAATGGGCAATCATGCTCGAAATTTAAAAGACAATGGGCAGCAATCGGCTCCGAAATTTAAATGACAATGGGCAATCGCGTCGAAATTTAAAAGACAATGGGCAATCGCGTCCGAAATTTAAATGACAATGGGCAATCTAATGTCCGAAATTTAAAAGACAATGGCAATCGCGTCGAAATTTAAATGACAATGGGCAATCGCTATGCCCAAAATTTAAAAGACAATGGCAATCGCATGACCGAAATTTAAATGACAATGGCAATCATGTACCGAAATTTAAATGACAATGGGCAATCGCAATGCCCAAAATTTAAATGACAATGGGCAATCGAGTCCCTGAATTTAAAAGACAATGGGCAATCGCGTCCGAAATTTAAAAGACAATGGGCAATCGCGACCGAAATTTAAATGACAATGGCAATCATGCGTCCGAAATTTAAATGACAATGGGCAACTGCGGCCCGAAATTTAAAAGACAATGGGCAACTGAGTCGCTGAATTTAAAAGACAATGGGCAACTACGGCCCGAAATTTAAATGACAATGGGCAACTGCGGCCCAAAATTTAAAAGACAATGGGCAATCATGTCCGAAATTTAAAAGACAATGGGCAATCATGACTGAAATTTAAATGACAATGGGCAACTGCGGCCCGAAATTTAAAAGGCAATGGGCAACTGAGTCCCTGAATTTAAAAGACAATGGGCAACTGCGGCCCAAAATTTAAAAGGCAATGGGCAACTGCAGTCCGAAATTTAAATGACAATGGGCAACTGCGGCCCGAAATTTAAAAGGCAATGGAATAAGCATCTTGATCAAAAAAGATTTTTTTCTTCTTTTCTCTTTTTTTTTCATTTTTCTCATTTTCTTTTCTTTGTTTTTCCTTTGCTTTTCTCTCTTTTTCTTTTTCTTTTTGTCTTTTTCTCTTTTTTTTCTTTCCTTTTTTTATTTTATTAAAAGTCCTTTGAACCAACGACGACTTTTGGAAAGCTTTGACCAATCAAAATCCCTATTCACATGTTTTTGCTCGTTGGACCTGATAACTTCGATCCTCATCCTTTCTTTCCTTCTTCTTCTTCTTTCTCTTTCCTTGTTTGCCACTCTCAGCTCTCCTTTTGAGAAATAAGATGAACCATTGTTTGACTGATTCCTTGAGAGAAAATTTTGCCCCAGTGTTTAACTTTATCCCTCATCTAGTTGATTCCCTGCAACTGTCTGAACTCAATCACCGTCTCTGTTGCTACTTCTTTCAACACTTATCTCTTTAATCCTTCAAAAATCTAGCCCCAGTATGGTCAACTGAATACAAACAAAATTGCCCCTGTGTAGCCGATCAAACGCAATTCAAAATTGCCCCAGTTTGGGTGCACCCTTCAAGGTGTTTTAGATCAATTTTCCTTGAGATTTTGCCTATTTATTTGCCCTAACTTTTGCTTAGACCGACCTTTCAGGTTTTCAGACTAACGGGCTCTTTTTCATTTTTTCTTTTTGCTCTAACTTTTGCTTAGGCCGCTCTTTCGGGTTTTCAACCTAACGAGCTTTTCCTCCTTATTCTTCTCTTTTCTTTTTTTCTTTTCTTTTCTTTTTTTTTTTCGGGTGCCTCCTCTTCCATCAAATGGGACCCTCCAAGATCTCTTCAATCTGAATTGCTCATTAGGAGATTACCATTAAATGGTCAAATCATAGTGTTGTACTCATGTTCCCCTTACTTGAAGCATTACGTAACTGACACTCATGAACTCAAAAAGTATAACAAAAAAGAAGCGAACAACTTTCAGATTGTTCTTGGAAGCTTGACTACGGAAAAAAATGTATTATTTACAAAGGGTAAAGACACAAGAAGTTGAATAGCAAGAAAGAAATTTTTTTTTTTACTCCAGTATGGGCGTGATTGATCTTGACTCGACAACTGGATACCATGACCATTTTTTTCATCAGGTATATACAAAAATCTGCCCTCATGTAGGGTATCAAAGGAATTTGGCTCAGAGTATGTCATTTGTGAACAAAAATTGCCCCAGTGTGAGTCACGAAACTACACCAATTTGGGGCAAATTGAACCAAGAGAAATTTGCCCCAGTCTAGGACTGAATAGGGCAGAAACTCGCCCTAGTGACCCAAAAGATTTGTCCCGATGTAGGTCAAAATGAACTAAAGAGAAACATGCCCCAATATGGGACCAGCTCAGACAGGGTAGCAACTTGCCCAAGTGTAAGCCTCTCTTTTCTTTTTCTTTTTATTTTTTTTTTTTATTTTTGATTTTTTTTTCTTTCAGAGCAATGAATTAGGTTCTTAGATGAGCATAACATTTGTCTTAAAATTAAAGTTAGTGAAAATGACAACAATCCTTCATTGATCAGAATGGATTTTTTAAGGCTTGTAACATGGCCAAGGGTATAGGTTATGAAAGGAAAGATATAAGGCTCAAACAAAAGTTTAAGGGTTTGAATGGGACCAAGGATCCTTGTTCAAAGTTAAACTTTGTCAATTGCCTTTGTACTTTCAAGCACACTTTTCTCTTACTGCTCTTCATTTCTTTCTTTTCTTTTCACTTTCTTTCATTAGCCCTTGTCATGACTTATTTCTTCTCATTTTTTTCTTTTTCATATCTCCTTTTTGGTTTTTTTTTTGGTTTTTTCTTTTTATGCTTCAAAATAGCCACCATGACAATCAACCTTTACTTTGTGTCATCCCCCAGTGTAGGGGTGATCCTTGTCCAGGGTTTATTGAAGAAATTTTCAAGCTCAAAAAGGACAACGAGAGATAATGAATTCTGATGAAGGATAGAGAAACATGGCCAATCTTCATTTCAAATCTTGATTGCTCATTTTCAAAAACTTTAATTCAGAGACAAAAGGATGATACACACCAAGTAATTATTTCTTTGCTCCATTTTTTTCTTCTTTTTTTTTGTTTTTTGTTTTTTGTTTTTTTTTTTGTTTAGGCAAAGGATACTTGCACATGTGAACTTTATTGACATCTATCAAAATGAGAATTACCAAGAATTGGAGTCCAATGGGCCCCCAAATACGATGAAGACACTTTGAAGAAGTGAAAGAGAAGTAAATATTAAGAAAGACACTGAAAATGAAAGGAAACAAGATATTCATGCGAATTTATTACATCAATGCTTCAAGAAAGTTAACATAAGTTCATCATCACTGATTTTTTTTGGCAACCACTTCCATCAAATCCTCAGATCTCCCATTGTTCAGAGGTTTCAAATTGCTAGAGGATGAGTGACTTCTTCAGAGACGATTATCTTGACTGGTGCGGGGAGTATTTCCCTCTGATGAGGAATGTGCTGCATCATTTTCTTTTCCCAGAGTTATGCTCCTCACCATTTCCTCCAACTCCACATTGACCTCTTCAGAGGAATCTACATCTTGCCCAGCTTGTATTACCCTTGAAGCGAGTAATCCTTGGCTTCGCACCTTAAAATCCCAACAACCCTCAACACAACTTGATTCTTCATTCTGCTTCTTCTCTTCTTTCATAGTTGCAGCTGGTGTAGTGATATTACAACCTGCTTTCTTCAGCCCTTCGACTACTTCAGTCATTGGTGCATGCAAGCTTCTGTCCTTTCCTATGGGTGATCCTTTATCTACCATGCATTTACCTCATCAAGAATTGGGTTGCTGACAACACTAAGTAGAGCTATTTCTTGAATGTTGAACTTCCCATAAGCTATTAGCTTCCTTACTGCAATCTTAAAAGATTCACAAACTTCAATTGAGTGCCCTGGGATGTCCCTGTGATATTTGCAAGTCAAACTTGGATTATACCATGTTGGGAACGGTGGCTCTAAAGGACGTACAGGATTTCCTGACATGAGGTGAGCATCAAACAACCTTTGGAATAAGTTTGCGTTTGACATGGGTAATCTTGGGAAAGGAGGTAGGTTTTGAGGATGGAAGCGACCTCGATTTCGGTAATTTGGTTGAGACTGTTGGAGGTTTGAGTAACTTTGTGGAGGTACAGGTGGATGTCGGATATGAGATGGGCGAGTTGGTACATGTGGTGATGGCATGGGGCCATTGTTGGTTCGGAATCGTGGAGTTGGGGTGCTATTTGTGGTCGGAACAAATTGGTGGGAGGGGTAATAAGGAAATGTAGGAGTAGGTGTTTGGTATGGAAAGTGAAGGTTAGGGTTATATGGTGGTTGCTCCCCTATGAATCCGACATTACCGTGGACCTCATTTCGAGTATCCTCTGAAAGACGACACCCTTCTCCGATAGGAAGCACTTGCGGCGCAGTGTTCGAGGTTCTTCCCTCAACAGGAATCTCAGTGGTGATCCCAGGGTTTGTCCTTATGGAAGTGATGGTTGGCAGGTGCGGATGTGTCCCAGTCACTCCTGTACTTCCAGTAGTCCCAATCAAGTTGATAGTCTCCCTCATGGCCAACAACATTTCCTCCATTCTTCTCTGAGATTTTGCCATTTCAATAATCATCTCTTTCATCTCATCTACTTGCATACTCAGATTTCTTCCTTCATCCTCAAGGTTATCAGCAACCATTCTAGTCCGAGATCTAGGCTTGTGAATGTAGATTTGATTGGTCTCTTCCTTCCTAGGCTCTCTCTCTTCAAACCAAATTGATTTATTAAAACGAAATAACATTTAACAAAGAACAGGATAAAATGCATGAGATGCACAAAATGAATGAACTTTGAAAACACTTTTTTTAATTTTTTTTCCTCTTTTTTTTTATGCTATGTCATGAAAATGCAAGATGATTTATTAAAACAAAATAGCATTTAACAAAGAATAGGATGAAATGTATAAGATGCACAAAATGAATGAACTTTAAAAACACATTTTTTTATTTTTCTTCCCATCTTTTTTTTTTTAAGAAAAATGCAATGTCATGAAAATGCAAGATGCTTTTTTTCTTTTTGAATGCTAGGAATGCTATGAAGATGCAAATTTTTTTTTTTAATGCCAAAGATGCCAGGAAAATGCATGATGATTTTTTTTTAAAATGCAATGTCATGAAAATGCAAGTTTTTTTTTTTTTAGAATGTTATGAAAATGCAAGCAATGAATAGCTTTTTTTTCTTTTTTCTTTTTTTCTTTTTTCTTTTTTTTTATGCGAAAATGAATGATATGAGAAATAAATAAAGAAAGAAAAAGAAGTACGCTCCCTTTTGTGCCCTAGCCAGGTGGAACCTAATATTCGACAGTCACTATGTTCAATCTATCAGTGCAAGATTTTTCAGGACAGTCAAAACTTCTAAAAAGTCATGGTTCCCAGATTGCCCTTATCTCGAAAGACAAAGATCCAAATCATGAATTAATCACAAGTAGGGATAAACCCTCTCAATATGATTAGTTCATGATATTAGTAACAATCTGAGTGGCGTCTCGACAAACGTCAAGTGAGCATAAAGCTCCTCAATAACAAAAGCCGAGACCCCTCCTACTCCTCGGGTTCGCACAGACTCGGGTATAGAGCCCAAAAAGTGTGTGAGGTAAGTGATAGTAATGTGTGTGAGGGAGCATACAAATCTGTACAAAAATTTAAAAAGAAACTACCCGCAACCTGCAAAAACATATATACAATAGCCAGGTAGCAATCATCTATCCTAAAGTTTCAACAATTATTCACAATTAAATACAAAATATATACAGGTACATCATGTCAAAACAAACATAGGACTAACGCTATCAGATATTTACACAGAACAAAATAAATAAAATCCATTTACACACAAAAAGAAAACAAAAAACAAGGATAAAAAGGGTAAAATAAATAAATAAAAATTATTAACAATTTGCACAACTAACAACAACAGGCTTGACTCTCCAAATGTCCCCAGTGGAGTCGCCATCTGTCGCGACCGGGATCGCGGCGGGAAAATAGCAACTCGAATGGATTTTAGAAAATGAAAATGGAGTAAATGGAGTCGCCACCAATTTTATTTGAATTTAGGAAAAATTGGAAAACCTTTCTTTGAAAATGGTCTTTAGAACTAGATTGGATTCGGGAGTCGGTTATGCTTAGGGAAGGGTGGAAACTTAATCCCACTGCACCCCTAACGCACCCGTCCTAAGACGGTACCTTAGGTTAATTGTGCAAATTTTTAACAATCTTTGAAAATATTTATTTTACCCCTTTTTACAAAACATTGTAACTATTTATAAAAGAAAAATCACAAAATTATGAAAATTTAAATTTGGGCTTGACAGAAATGAAATTCTGCTCCTACGTATCCCCTGGTGCAATGGGGAACTCAAAGTTACGTAGTTCTTTATAAAATAAGTGTGGGTTGGTTGATTTTATTTAAAAAAAGATTTTATTTGAAAGCGAATCCATTTTTTTTTTTTTGCACAGGATTCAAGTTAGCACTAGGCTACTCAATAAACCCTTATGATCCAAAAGATAATGAAGATAGCATTCACTATTCAATCATCATCATTGGTCATTGCATGGATTAAAAGACTTTTTTATTTTCTTTATTATTTTTTTTATTTTCTTTATTTGCTATTTTTATCACTTTTAACTCCCAAAATCTAGCCCAACAAACTGATGATACATGAAATAAAAAAGAACAAGAAAACGTAAAAAGAAAACAAAGAAACAGATAACCCGAAATTAAAAGATACAACAGTAAGGACCTCGTTTACGATCAGATTAGCAAGAGAGGGTGGCTGGCTTCTTTGGTTCGACGGTCGGTTTAAAGAGATTGGGTGATTCTGTTTTGGAGTTCGACAGTCGGTTGGAGGTGAGGATGGGATGGATTCGACGGTCGGTTGGAAAGGGGTGATTCTGTTTTGGGGTTTGACAGTCGGTTGGGGGTAAGGATGGGATGGATTCGACGGTCGATTGGGAAGGGGTAATGGATTCGACGGTCGGTTGCAATTGATGAAGATGGTGGAGTCAATTTTTTTTTTTTTAGGGTCCGACGGTCGGATGGGATGGAGTTTGGTTGATGGTGTGAAGGTTTGGATGGGTTGTCGGTGTGAGGGGTAGTAGCGGTGTGGTTCGACGGTCGAGTGAGGTGAAGGTGAATTCTCGTGAAGTTGGTTGAGGGTCACAATGGTGCGGTTCGACGGTCGAGTGAGGTGAAGGTCACTGATGTAGTTCGACAGTCGGTAGAGGGAATGATGGTATTTTGTGAAGTGGGTTGAGGGTCCAATGGTGTGGTTCGACGGTCAAATGAAGTGAAGGTGGGCTTTGTGAAGGGGTTGAGGGTCACAATGGTGTGGTTCGACGGTCGAGTGAGGTGAAGGTCAGTGATGTAGTTCGACGGTCGGTAGAGGGAATGATGGTATTTTGTGAAGTGGGTTGGAGTTAGGGTCCAATGGTGTGGTTCGTGGGGTTCGACGGTCGATTAAAGGTATGATGGATCCGGTGCTTGGGTTCGACGGTCGGAAAGGGGAAGGATGTGGCTCTTTGGATTTCGACGGTCGAATGGGGAATGATGGTGCTTTGTGAAGTTATTGAAGGTGGTGGTTATGGTTTTTTGGAGGTGAAGATGAATTCTTTGGTGGTTTGAGAAATGTGATGCAGAAGGGGAGGAGTGCCAGTGTGCGTATGGTGCTCATGGCTAAAAAGAAAAGGAAAAGAAGATGGACAACATAACTAACCAGCCAGTATCCAAGCATGCATTTGAACACTACATTTTTACTCACAACAGTGCAAGGATAGTGATGAGAAAGGGCTTACCTCTTCTGTGCTACCAATAACACACTCAAACTCAAAAAAGAATAAAAAATCCCTTTCGTTCCCAGCAGCCTCCCCAGTATTCTTGCTTTTTTTTTTTTTCAGCTACCACCAGAGATCAACTCAACATCATCAATCTTCTTTCCTTGGCTGAAGATGAGATGATTTGGGGAAGATAAAAGAGGGTGGTCGTGAAGATGGAAATGGTTCACGTTTTTTTTGGAGGTGAAGATGAGATGAAGGATGATCAAGGTAGATGGGGAGTTCAAGGTTGAAGGGGCTCTGCTTATGGTTTTTGGGAAGTGGCCTGCCTGCGAGAAAAGAGAAGGAAAAGAAGAAGAAAAAAAATCTCTTTTTGTGTTTCGTCCCCCCCTCCGAAATGTGAGTGGGTGAGGGGTTTATGTGGAGAGAGGTGTGCAAAGAAATGGGATCAGAACGTGAGTGGGTGCTGCAGCAGAAATTACGCGAAAGAGGTTGCGTGTGTGCAGTGAGTGGGTTAAGTGTGTGCAGGTGAGGACAGAAAAATCAGAATGAGTGTGACCATTTTTTATTTTTTTTTTTTTTTTTTTGTTTTTGTTTTTTTTTGTTTATTAAGCTGGGCTTATGTGTTTGGGCTAAGAAAAAAAAGTCAATAATGTGAACTTGAATTTTTATTTTTATTTTTTATATTTTTTTAACTTTTTCTTTCTTTCTTTTAGTCCGGTCAAAATTGAGTGTTCACAATGATCTAGCTACCAAAGGAAAAATATATGCTTTTGGGGTACTTCTATAGGAAATAAATAGCAGGAGACCTCTATATTATAAGGACAATAGGTGATTTGTGGATTACGTAAGAAACTTCTTGAAATTTGATGTTCAAAAGTTCAGTTTACACAATCTTCTTCCAAATTCATTAAATTCAACTAAAATTTATCAAAGGTTGAAATCCATCATCAATTGCAAAAATAAATAAATAATAGAACTTGAATCTCCCAATCAACCATGATGGAAATATGTAATTATAAAAAATAATATTGACATTTAATTTGGGCTTAAACTAAAAATACAGAGAAAAAAATGAAGAATGTCAAATAATGGCTAGAAGAAGCAAAGGATCCACATAGAAATCAGATTACCATAACCTAAGTAGTTTGTAAGGTGTCAATTCGTAGTTGTATGACTCATGCAGAAGAAAGAATACACCAACTAATTTACTTACTACCATAGAAAACTCTCACTATCATAAAACATAATAAATATGAAACATGATAAAGTAGAGAAAAAAAATAACTATTACAGAGTGACCTTCAAGCAAAGTAACAATAGACCTGATAGCGATCTCTTTCGAAGATAATCTTCTCCCAGGCGTCCTTTGAACATGGTGCTGCAAATTTCCTGCACAAAATAAGACACATGCTAAGAGCCCTGGTAGCTCTTTGAAAATAATCGTAACTTATAATAAGTTTCTTCTTTTGGGGGCTAGAACTCAGAACTATCTACTGTATTTTCTGCAGGATAATTAAACCAATGCAAGTATATATTTATCTTTATCAAGATAGACAACTTTAAGATAAAATGGGTTAAAGACACCTCACCATTAGTTCTAGTAGCTTGCTAAGTTGTAGAGCTTCCCACTTGACCACCAACAGGTCTATTTTTATCATTTCTATCACCACCACCTGTGTTATCATCCTACTTTTCTTCTTGAAATTCAAACAAAACAATCTCATTGGACTCCACACTCCAAGGAAAAGTTGAATGTACAATTATCACCAAAAAAAATTCTAATTTGATTTTGGTTATAAGATGGGGAGCAACAGCAATGGCAAGGAAAGAACAGAACAAATTGAAAGAATAAGAAAGAAAAATTTAGAAAAAAAATTCGTAGAAGAAATATTTACGAAGATAAACAGAAAGAAAATTAGAAATTTGAAGATTCACTTGCCAAATAGTCTGAAATTTCTTCTATCAGACAGAGAAAGTAATGTTGAGGTGAACGATGCAAGTGCTTTGAACAAAACCAACCATAGTGATATCATGGTTGGATGTTATCAAACTACCTTGGATTGTGAGATGCTCTTGGGAAAGAACCAAACTGTGGTATCTAGATAGAAGAGTGAATGACAATCTGATTTATGATAGGGTTTTAGCTAACGAAAGATCTGTTACAGCAAAAAAAGAAGAAGAAGGAGAATTTAAAAAATATAGGTTCCAAAGCAAGAAAAAGTAAAATGACAGTCAGGTGCAAAAAGTATAGTGCAAGAAGTCCAATAGATATTTTAAAAATTATATAACATGGCCTATGATCACTGATCAGGACTCTATCAATCGAGAGCCAAGTATGAACTGGATTTAAATCATAGTCTAGAGAAACCACTTCTAGTGCATAGTGGGATTGCAGCAAGATATGGAGAAAGCAAATGTTGGACACAAAGCAATTAGTCAATGAGAAAGGTAGACACCTAAAAAGCAACCCAACTTACCAAAAAAGTCTGTATCTTCCATAGACAAAGAGTTGCAGAAGAATAGTGAAGGTGATTATATGCCAACCTCCTCATGTGCACCATCTCTGAAATTTGTCCATGATTTGCAGTGAAAAACACAAAAATATTTTTATTCAAACACATCCAGAAGTTGTAAACACTAAAGTAAAGTGAAGAACAAACACCAAAAATTACAAATCTATTTAGCCACAAGTTCAACACAGCCCTTAACCAACACTAAAATCATAAAATGGAAGATTTACTTCATTGCATATCAAGAGCCAATCATAGCATTTGTGCAAAAACTTTGCCCACTCCTACTAAAAATTATGTGAAGATGCTATCTCATTGGACTTGTAGCACACAAAACATTATGTGTAAATCAAAATATAGCCCAGATGTTCAAATGTCAATTATGATATCCCTTTTATCTTTTCTTTTAAAAGAATTGAAATACCTAATCATAAATGGAGTGTTATTTACCCAAAAAAAAAGGAAAATCACACATAGATTTTATATTTTCTTTTTTGAAAAAAAAAACCTACGGTTATCCTGCCATAGATGGATGAAAATTTATGAATTAATGCAGAAGTTACTTGTCTTGTATATTTCTTTCTCTGGCTCCCTTCCTCTCTAACCAAATCAAAACTTGATTCTGGCTTCTAATTATCAAACAAACTAAGGTAAGCCAATTCGTTAAACCCATGGAATATACAAACCAGTAAGATAAGCTTTTAAAAAGAACCTTCGGTCAACATGTGCATGTTACAAATCCAAAATTGTCAAAGTCTCCTCTCAGTTGAACTTGAATAACATAAAAACAACTCCAAATGCTGCCTAAGAAGAATTTTAAATTTATCAAGAATGAAAATTGAAACAGAAGCCAAGCAAAAACTATAGAGAGTTTTGGTTTTATTCGTGAATATTCTGAAGGCGTTAAATGTAGTAAGTTAAAGAGATTTTGAAATAGACCTTACAAAAACTTACAAATTTATGTTTTATAAATAGTTATAGTTAAAAATATTTTGGCTTATAATTGGTTTCATTCATGGTTTGCATTAAAAACCTTTAAGAATATTCAACCCTACATTTAAATAAATATTTAAAAAAATAGTCAAAATCAAGAACTTTAAAACCCACAAACAAATGAAGAAATCAGAATCAACCACTTACCTTGGCATTCCATAGAAACATTGGACAGCCAGCTGAAGAAGCAAACATGCAGACTAAATGCCTATAGACAAAACCCATAAACAGATACATTGGTAAATACCTTGGATTTTGAAGATAAGACCAATAAACAACTAAACTCAGTCAAGTCTAGATTCTACTTCCATGACCTAAACTCCAAAATTTACTTGATGAGATTCTCTGTTTTCTTTACTGCTAGAATTCATTTAAAAAAGACAACAAAAAAGAATAGAGTAAATTTTATGTTTTTATCAGTTTCAGATATAGTCAATTAAACAAAGGAATGTCAGTAATTTCTAACAAATATAACCATAACTCATATCAAAAGAACCAAAAAACAAAAAGTAAATGAAGAGCAAACATTATTTGTTGGGCTCCAAAGAAGATGCAAAAGAAAGAATTTAAGAGCGTGGACTCTATATGCAAGACATAACACATATGTATAAGGCTTAGATTTATAACATTTTCCTCATCTCGCAATTTTTAGCTTATGATTGCCAAAGATACATAATGGCATTAGAATATGGTGTGACTGCCAAAAATTGATATAAATCAAAGAGCTGGGCTTCCTAGACAGAAAACAAACATATCAGAAAATCATTGTTGCAGCAAAGACCAAGTAAACAAAAAAGAGATGAGATAGTGTTTTTTGCTGAGAGAGCTTGCCTTCCCAAATGTTGGAATGAAATTTGACCTTCAAGACCCATATATGAGTACCAAAACATAACATACCCACCATGGAAAAGATTGGATATTAAAAGTAGAAAATAATGAGTCACATTCATACATCATTAATTTCATAAGATGCCTCACTCTAGACTCTAAAATGGCTTCATAGTTCATATGCAAAAAAAAAAACATATTTTTCAATCAAGATGCAATTTTTAAAAAATTTGAATGAAATAAAAAAATTATACCATTTGAGTTTACTGAGATTTACCACTTGTTCTACATAAAAGCATGGAAAAAAAACTATGACATAATCTAGAACATGATCCAAAGGAAATGTGATGCTATTGAAAAATTATACCTCGAGTTTATTTTCATAGCTTTACTTTGCTATCTCCCCCATCTCTGCAGAAATGCCTATATATATAAAACAACCAATCAAGCCCACCAATAAGAACCTCATTAAGAATTGCACAAAATCACCACAAGCAAGGAATGATATAACCGCACCCATATCTATCCATGACTGCAACCAATAGTTTCCTAGTGAACCTACAGATAAAGCATGGTGCTAGACCATTATCTTCCTTCACAATCAGTCTCACAAATACGAGCACTCAATTTTGCAATGTTGGGGGGAAGGGGAAATGAGGAAAGGGGCATAAAATGATAGGCTTTAGCAACCGGTATAAGTTTGATGTATGCATAATATGTAAAGGGTCTAATGTTTAGCTCAAAATCAGTTTGTTATATACCAGCTTTGGAGGAGCTGCAAGGACTTTTGCTTCTGGAATGCAGAACATAGCATATTATAACAATCTAGAGATGGCAACAACAAAAGAAAATTAAAAACTGAGCAGATAATAAATGCTTTATAAGTAAGTGAAAGGTTTCCCAGGGCATATAAGTGACAATACACAGACTGCTATCATAAAAAAGAATGTGACACAATAAGGAAGGTTGTACTAAATTTATGATACCTATGATATAATACCATAATTGTGAAGGTTTTTCACCAGTAATAGATGGTACCTGACATAATCACGACATATACTCTTGTCTAACATATCGTTAACATAAGCAATACCATTTCAAGGCCATCTTTCAACATCAGATTGCTAAACCTCCAATCTGCTGCGGTGACAATCAAGGTTATACTATTATACAATTCTATTCTCATGACCACTAAAGTAAAAAGGTATGATATTGTATTCCTATGTCCTAGTGATGTAAACATGGTACAACTTCCAAGCTTGAATTATGATGAAAAGTCAATGAAGTTTGCTACTAATGCTTAATTTCAATCCTGGTAACAAGAGCAAGAGAAACACCATATAAAGAAATGATTGACTTTCACTTCCAAAGACTGATTAAATTACAAGTTGACCAGCAAATCAAATTGAATCATCAATTCATCATATTTATGAGTCATGAGAGTATACAGAGGAGTTATCAAATGTACAATTTGAAAAAAGACTACTTGGGCACGAAGGTTTGAATAAAAGAAAAATAAAGAGATATTGTGATTTAATTTTAGTCCATATCAAACTTTGTAGCAAACTTGAAGCATCTTCACCCATTTATTTATTTATTTCTTAAAAAAGGAAAAGGGCTCTTGTAACACCCCCTTCGATATGAAAAAGGCATTACGTTTCAGACTAACTTCATTCTTTTCCAAAAGAGAAATTAAAACTTTGCTCAACTATAAAATAATCGACACTATAAAATTCGAGTTTCAAAATCTTTATCTTTTAAAAGAAATAATGAAAAATCACCGAAATAGAGAAAACTCAAGTTATAAGAACTAAATAAAAGGCTTTTCATAATACCAAGTTTACTACCTCCTTGAATACATTATACTTATGTTCCAAAAACATAAAACTTACATACTCCAAAATAACACATCTAATTACCATAAAAAGATTGAGCCTAGACCAAGTCCAAACACTTGAAGATAGGGATGGCAAAATTATCCGTATCCGCGGGGATTAACCGCGATGGGGCGGGGGATGGGTACCCGTTTAATAAATGGGGGCGGGGGCGGGGATTATAGTGCCGCCACGGTACTACCGCAAACTAAGTTAATATACTTTTTCATCTAATATGTATTATATACTATTTTTTTTTTTTTTTTACTTTGAGATGAGATGAAAATACATATTTTTTTATTATTTTGACATGATTTTTTTATTGAATAAGTCCATAATGATAAAACTTGTTAAAAAATATATATACTATTTATGTAATAGTTATTTATGTAAATTGATTATTATAAAATATAATTGAATTTAATTTGTTATTTATAATATTCTTTTAATTTTGTAAGAATCTTAGATTGTTGAAGTATATGGTGTTAAAATTTATTTTCTTTATGTTTTTTTTATAATTTTTAAGATTTTTTTTAAATTATTAACTACTCGCGGATACCAGGATACCCCCACCTACCCGTGGAGATCATAAATGGGTACCCGTGATGAGACGGAGACGGGGGTGGAGAAAGCACTATCCGCCCCGCCCCCCCCGCCCGCCCGCCCCGCCCCGCCCCATTGCTATCCCTACTTGAAGAGTAGGGTCTTGCACCCGATCTTCCTCCAGATCCCCTTCAGGATCCCTAGCAGACAAAACCCCCAGTCAGGGCATGTCACCACGGACAGGAGTCCGAGCAGTCGACTCCATAGAGTCCTCCCTAGAGGAAGCTCTACGATCATCCCAAAACTTCCCAAGAGGCATGTAAAACTCCATGTGAACAACTACATCCACAATAAACGTAGCAACATCATACTGGGTCCTGCTCCAAAGTAAAGTGACATCTCCGACATACTGAACATGCCTCATGTCCCAGTGGATGTTCCACGCCTCGACGCCCCCATGAAAATGTAGTCTGGTGAAACCTCGCGGATCTTGCCTTGCTGCCATCACAATTTTTACAAACATGAGCATAAAACAGAAATAGACAGAGTAACACAACAAAAGAGGTGAGATCCCTTATATCAATACTATAGTGGCAGCAAGAAATACAACGAAAGACAATAATGTCTTTCATATACAACGATATTAATAAATAATAGATATAATCATATTAATACAGGAATATGACAGATCAACAGGTATAGTCATGTTATCATCTAATGTATAATTCATCAAGGTACATCAAAATACATAAACACTGACCATATCACAACAAGATGTACACTACTATGCATATGCACAATGTGTATGCTGACTATCCTTATGCTCAATGCAACTAGTACCTACTCCATGGAGCTAAAATTCAGAGATAAACGTTCCAGAAGATCTGTCCCCCCTCAAAAGACAGTCTATGCCGGACCACGAAGATGATAGTGTTTGTTGGGTCCTCGTCGTGCGTTGCAACAATTTTTCACGGCCAGAGGTATACAATATGATAACAGATCATCAAGTGAATCACCTCGCCCTGACACCCCTTGAGGTCCATCAGGGATCACACTATCCAAATTCTCGTTCACTCCTAGGTAACAAAAGCCGACTGTATAATGTTCAATGCATGAACAATGAAATCAAACTACCGTTGTACCATTCCCAATGGTATCAAAGCAACTGCCCATACAATTGTCTAATACCATTAGTATCAATGATATTATATAACCTCTCATACAATTACGTAATACCAATGATCCACTCGGGTCCAATACAGCGGTCTCACGATTCACTCAGGTCTAGTACATCGGCCTAGAAGCATAATGCTAAATATATTCTTTCACAAGGTATCTCAGTTGCGCAAATTCAAGAGTCACCACTTTTAACCACATAAGGCATTCTCACACTTTCTCTAACATATAGAACCATTGTTTTATCTTTAGGCTTTAATTGTAACACTTTCAAGAATAAATGTAGAAATTAATCCTAATCACTATACTCTTCTAACTAAGTTCCTCGAGTGACCTTTCCTCATATCATTCATGAAAACAAAGAAAAAGAAATCACATTGTCTTAACCTCACAATTCTTTTCCTTTTTCCCTAAGTCTTTCAAGTTTTCACTATTTCTTTCTCAAGCTTGTTTTTCTACTCAAGACCGAAAATCACTCTTTTGCTTAATGATAAAATTTATTCTTTTCCATTCTTATTTTATAAATCTTTAATTAAATTTCTTATCATCGAACCAACTAGATTCACCACTAATAAATCATTTTCATTATTCCAATTATCCCCAAAATTATTTCCATTAGTATATTCGAAAGTCATTACTCCTCAAATCATAACATAGTGACCATCTTCTCCTTTGCTCATAAATCCTTTGATCCTAATTTAATGCCTAAGTCTTCTAAATAATGTTGTCTAACATTCTTTCCAAGCTTTCATTATTCTATTTCTAATTAAAAATTCCTTTCATTTAACATATCAAGAATCATTTCCAATAAAATACTTTAAGTCTCCAAAGCTACTTCTCCATCCTAATATTAAGTACCATAGCCAAAATCAATTCTTCTCAAAGGTAAAGAGTTTGTTTACTTCTTTTCTCAACTTGTACATTCATAAATCATATTCTTGCTACCTAATCATCTAGGTTCTTAATCAATGAAGTATTTTAGCCTTGAAACCTTATTTTCCCACATCAAGGCCGTGATCTTCAACAACTATTGGGACCAAAATATTTTTCCTTTCTAGCACCATTTAAAGCATACAACATGATTTTTAAGCATCAAAATCATACTATAACAAATTCATACATAATATTAAGTAATAAGGTCACACAAAGCTTATGACAACAAACCACAAAGTCATACAACCATGGTGAATAAATCCTCACATGGATTTATCACCCACAAACGAATTTGTTCCTCACCACAATAAGTGGTTGATGAGGTTAATCTCCCTCTTACCTAAGAAGATAACAAGGAAAAGAACTCCCTTTATGTCTCTTGAAATTCATCCAACTCTTCCACTAAAACCCTAGGATGATCAAACTCACATAATCAACAACCAAAGCTTGAAAAGAGGAGTCCTTGATCACCAAGGTGACCAAAAATCACGAAAATGAAGGAAAGAAAAATAAAAAGTCAAGAACATTACCTCAACGCTTCAAGTTTAGGGCTTTATGGAAGAAGATGAAGATTGAAGAATCAAGTGATGGTCATAAAATGAAAAAGCTTCTAGATGATGAGTAGATGTAAGAAATAAGGTTGGATGAGCAAGCAAGCATGGATGGCCATCAATAGTGGTGCTTGGCCGTGAGAGTGAGGAGAGAAAATGGAGATGAGAGCTTTAGGAGGTGATTCCAACAAGAAAAGGTCTTCAAACAAGATGTAGTTTCAAGTAATGTGATTGCTTGGAATTAAACAAACATGGAGGGTGAAGGAAGGGGTGTGATCGTGAGGTTGGAGAGGAGAGGAAGAAGAGAAAAGTGAGAGAAAAGTGAGAGAAAAGTGAGAGAAAAGGAGAAGTTGAGAGAGAAAGGAAAAATAGAGAGAGAAAGTGGTAGAAACTTTTGAAAATAGAAAAGGTGAAAATGTGAAGAGGTGAATGGGTGTTTATATGAAAAGATAACACTTTGTGTCATCTTTTCCCCCCTCATTGCCATGGAGTTTCCAAGGGAGGAGAGAGAGAGAAGTTGGCTTCCTTGAGAAGCTTGATACAAAGTTTCCTTGAGAAGTTTTGATACAAAGCTTCCTTGAGAAGCTTTGTCCACTTTTTTGGAAAAAGTCAAGGATGATGTCACTTTGATGATGTCATCTTGGTGATGTCATTAAAGTGTTCTCTAGAAAAGATGATTAACACTTTACTAAAGCTATTACCCAGTGGACAAATGCTACAGTTAACAAAACCAGTATTTATTGTCTAACGGATAATAAAACATACTGCGATTTTATTTATCAGATCAAATCTCAAAAAACAAAAACTTCGTAAATTGTGTCCGACCTCAGGTTTAGTAAGATCCCCTGTCACCGTTTTTACAGTCCAAGATTTTTCAGCCTTGGGGAAAATATTTTATTTTCTCGGCCCCGCTCAGTGCACACGCAAATAAAGAAATATATTGAAATAATCAAACAATTCAAATAATTTCAGAAAAATTCATAAAAATCATAAATATTATAAAATGAATATATATCATGAAACAAGCAAATTTTCGGGGTGTTACAGTTCTAGATGTATTGTTACCAATGGCAGACTCATTTTCAATGTTCTGCAGAAGTTCATTTGCTTCTTAATCCGATTCAACAGTGATAGGTGGCCCTCTAGAACTCATATGATTATATTCCAATAACTTTTCCTTGTCAAACTCATAGCCAGGTTCTGAACAATAAACAAATGCATTCAACACAACACTTAATCGCAAGCCTTAACCACAGAAATAATTCACAATTTAAATCAAATGCAAATGGTTACCTCATCAGGCATTAATAGGGTCACTTCAAGTTTGTCCCTTCACAACAACACATACACATTTAAATTAAACTTATGAGATAAGATTATATTTTCAAAACATACTACCATAACTTCCATCAACTGCACGTGGTATATTGCTTTTTGAAACGGAATCCAGTTCCTCTGTATATAGGCAAATAAAAAAGAAAGGTAAATAGACAAATATAATTACAAGACAACATCTCATTGATATCAGATTCATTTTACAATGGCAAGTATCTGGTGTATCGTACATCAAAAGTACTTTTTGACACAGTGAGATCTAAGCCACTATACATTGAACCTTTTCATGTAATTCTATTAATTACAACCCAAGGCCCCCCAAAAAAGAAAACCACCAGATTTATTTATACACACTACTAATAGACTGGACCACTACGTTGAAAGCCAATAACACTGTCAGAGTCCAAGTCCAGTACTCAAAAAAGGATAGTCCCCTACTACTACGACTGCTCCATCTTCATCACCTTCAACACATTAGCACTGAGAGCATCAACAATAGACCTCATAGCTTCTTCAAGTTTTCTCTTTGCAGGCATGATCTTAACATTGCCCAAAGGTTCAACAGATCCAAGACAAACAACTTCATCAAGCACTTGGAAGGAAAACTCCTACAGGAAATAGCATACAGTTGTAAACTTTCACTTAGTAGTAAGAAATGAATACTCAATTAAAATGTAAGTGTGTGAAGACTTCAATAGCAACTGAATCATCTTCAGATTCATCACAGCCTAGGTTGTAAACCTTAGAAAATTGTGGATTGAACAGGGCCTACATCCATTACATAGGTGAAATGAATTGCATAAGCTAATCATTAAAGTTTCAGTTTCGAAAATCAGATACAAAACAGAAGCAAGCACTTAAAAAAAAGCCATGGTGAAGATGAGGGAAAAAAATTACAAAGCAACAACAACCTTTGTAGGAGTCATCTCAGTCCCAAGAAGTTAGAACATGGCAACAATGGTGTCATCATCACAGACACGTTTGACCTTGTATGTTCCATCAGATTGGCTTGTTGAAATAGATTTAGTCTCAATTTTGAATAAAATATTTTTCCTCACCAGAGAATTGAACACAGAAGGGTAGCTAGCAACACCTCTACCCTAAAATAATAAAAGTTCAAATAAATAACAATGTGTAAGATATAAATCGCACACCATATATATGTAAATTTTTAATAACATTAGTCTATAAAGACATAACCCTCTTTGCTTTAGTTCTCATGTCAGCACATGTTTTCTTGAACAGGAAGTGTCCATTAGGATCAAAAAGTACCAATACAATAGTGGCAATAGCATCTTCAACTTCAATTTGGACCCTATACCTAGAACACTAAGAAGAAGTGGTCATGATGGCTTCAACTATTGCTTAAAGGACAAAAAGAATAAATAAAATCATATGGATTAGTTTCTAGAGACCTTGAGATAACATTAAACACATGGGTAAAGCAGACATCACAATAATACATTCCTAAATTAGGAATGATAGCCCTCCCACACCTACATGCTACGTACCACCACCAATCACCATCCTCAACAATTCCTTTCACAGTGGCCATAACAATGAAATATCCATCCTTTAAAAATAGACATAGACATCATAATCAATTAACAACAAACAAAATATTAAAGCAAAAATCAAGTAGACGGCACACACTCAGAATGAAAATACGTGATAAATGTAGCATACTCAACCTAGTTTGTTAAGTAAGAGCAGAACAAACAAAATGGACACTAACCTCTTTAACCTCTATTAGATGCTCCAAAGACTTTCTAGGATGCAGCTTCATAAAGTCATCCTCTAGAGATACAAATTGGCCATCAGGAAGAAAAATTATTGCCTGAGAACCAACCAAGTTGATAGCAGCAAGGCTACAAAGAATCAAATAATAAAAAAGGCATAAATTAGCATATGAGACAAAAAAAATGAAAAAAAACAAAAAGTTAATGATAACTAACCGACTATGGAGATCAATAGCCTTAGCAATATCAGGGTTAGAAATCAATTTCGTTGCATGCATAGCATTTTGTATCACCACCGCCCTTGTTCAAGGGTGAAATATTTGTCAATGAGTATTTTTTTAAAATTGTGGAGCATAACAACTAAAACTAATGTGTGTAGCATGATAGTGCAAACCTTTAAATGTCTTGACCTTTGTAAGCTGAACAACAACTACAGGTTGCTCCAGATCACCATTGGTAATAAATGCATTTACAGAATCCATGCACTCCCCAAACAAAGTACAATCAAGCTTCCCACTATATCATACAAATGGAAAGTGGTTAATAAAGTGGAGATAATGAAGTATAATAGCATATAAAAAAAACTTGTCAACGAATAGTATTTACTCAGTTTACTATCTTATTAATTGAATCTATTGCCCACAACCTGTCATCAGTCAGTTCCATAAGAATCATCCTAGTCATCTTTCCTTTTCTTTTGTATTCTTTCTCAGCTGACACCCTAATAAGTTGGCCAATGACATCTACACCAACAATAGAGCTACAGTTAGTAATGAGAGAAGACCATATATAAAGTAGTTTGTACTACAGGGGCTTAAAAGCATATACAATAGCTTTATTATAGCTATACCTATAAGATAGTCAGATTCTCCATCAGTTCGAGATACATCCTCAAAGGGTACCAAGGCCAATCCATTAATTGGAATTAGTACAAATTGACTTGGATTCACCTTGGTTCAAAATTGGAAAACTAATTGAAAGTCATGCCTAGTTGCTCTGAAAGATCCTGAATTAGGGACAACACTGAAGTACATCATTTCATATACATTCCCCTCAATCAGCAGTGGTTGGAACTTATACACCAGAGTCTTCTTTACATATGCTTGGATCCTTCCCCCTAACCTAATAACTACGATGAAAATGGTACAACAAAAAAATAGATCATCAATACAATGAAAATTTGAGAACAACAAAGAAGAACTTCAAAAGATCCAGAGAAATAATTAATATAATGCAGTGAGGCCACTTCAATTGAAAAGTATAAATACATGATGAAAGTGACATGGTAAAAAATATACTACTTCAAAGTATTCTTACAAATTCATTAGCCAAAACCATCTTAATGGAACTTGGTGCAGTAGGATTGTTAAAGCTAGGAACAGTCCACAACCAAACCACCCTGACCTTCACCCTCCAAGCCTCATGCTCAGCCTAGATTTTGCTTAATGAATCAAACTGGGGAACCATATCAACAAAGAAACTGAAACTCAGAATAACAATCACACGCTTTTACTGAAGGTATGAGAGAAAGCAGATGGCACAACCAAGAAGTCATAGCAACCCTTATATATAGCAGCAAAATTTTTGAAATTTAAATGAAGCTGTGGAGGGAAATCAACCGCCAACAACTAGTTAACAATTGAGATAAAAGCACAGAATCAAGAATTAGCCATCGTCGTTAGTAGACGTCACAGAGCTTGTACATAAGAATACGAAACATGTGTTAGAAGAAAATTATATTAGAAATCAGAGGTGATATATGAAGCCTTAACCTACACCTGGAAAAAAATGGAATCCAATTAGATAAAATAACATAAGATAATCTATATACATTATAAAATCAGATAGATGGGAACCGATTTAACAAATAAGCAATCACAATTAGTGAAAAGTACATCTTGTCAATCTTCAATCTACCTACTCTGTTGTGAAATAAGGAGAAGCCCTTTCAGCCCTAATTGAATCCCAACCAGACTTCAAGCACTTAAAAAGGAAAAAAAAAAAGGTCAGGTACGTTGGTTTTGGAAAAAGGAAAGAACGTGAACAGGGGCTAAGGTTTCTATAACAAACGAAAGGGAAAAGGCAAATGGAAATAGAAAATGTGAGGAGGCTTATAAATTATGCAATTCAGCGCCAGTTGAATCGCAACCGGACTTCAAGAATTATAAAGAAAAATAAAAGGTTGGCACGTTGGGTTTGAAAAAGAGAAAGAACGTGAACAGAGGCAAGAGTTTATGTAACAAAAAGAAGGAGGAAGGGCAAAGGCAAATGGGAAAAGTACATCTTGCCAATCTTCAGTCTACCTACTCAGATGTGAAATAAGGAGGAGCCCTTTCAGTCCCAATAGTATCCCAACTGGATTTCAAGCACTTAAAAAGGAAAAAAAAGGGTCGGGCACGTTGGTTTTGGAAAAAGGGAAAGAGTGTGAACAGGGGCTAAGGTTTCTGTAACAAACAGAAGGGAAGAGGCAAATGGAAATAAAAAATGTGAATAGGCTTATAAATTATGCAATTCAGCCCCAGTTGAATCCCAACCAGACTTCAAGCACTTAAAAAGAAAAAAAAAGGGGGGGGGTCGACATGTTGGGTTTGAAAAAGAGAAAGAACGTGAATAGGGGCAAGAGTTTCTATAACAAATGGAATGAGGAAGGGAAAAGGCAAATGGAAATAGAACTTGCGAGGATGCTTCACAGATCTATTCAATTTGCTTTTACTACACTCAATGACATATTTCAGACTTCCATTGAATGCCTCGGTTAAGAAACCATCTACCCACAAGTAACTTGCTCTTTAGGTGACACGTGTCTATAAACAGGACACCGAGCAGGAAAAGCAACATGTATCGTATATTGATTTTAATGTGATTCTCAATTCTTAACTTGAGTCCAATTCAAAACAAAAAATCAAATTTGTTTTAATATTTTTCTTAGATAAAAATTAAAAAAAAAGAATATTCATTTCTCTAAATTTTTCTCACATTTTTACAAACACGCACAATTTGGGGAAGGGGCATAACGGTTTTGGCTACTCATCCTCTCACCAATTCACTCACTCACGTCTAGAGATGGAAATAGGCCAGCCGGCCTATCAGGGACCTATGACCTGGCCTATTTTAAACCTGACCTAGCTTGGCCTATTTAAAAAATGAGTTAGACTCAGGCCTTTTTAAAAGTCTATTTCATTTAATAGGCCAGGTCTAACCTCTCAGTAAAACCTGTTAAGTTTATTAGGTCGGCCTGTTTATATTTATTTATAAAATTATATTCTATTTTTTTTCAATGGCCTTTCAAGACCTATTTAAAGGCTTAGGCCTATTTGAGGTCTATATGAAAGCCTTGACCTGCTGGCCTATTTAGAGGCCTTAATATAAACCAAGTTTCTAAATAGGTTTCAGACCAGACTAGGCTTCTTAAACAGGTCAAGTCAGACCCCAAAAAAAGGCCTTTGACAGGTAACAGGTCAGGCTCAGGTTAGGCTCAGGTCAGATATTTGTAACACAGATCTGATTTATTTAGGGTGAAGCCTGGTCTGTCCTGACCTGTTTCCATCCCTACTCACGTCACACACAATTCACTCACTCACGTCACACACACTCTCAACCCCTTGATCTTTGATTCTGACCCCACTCTCAACACCTTGATCTTTGATTCTAACCCCGTTCACCATTTGACATCTTATTTCCCCATTCACCAACACACTTCATTTTTTTATTTTTCATTTTCTCTTCAGCATTCATAAAAAAAAAAAAAAAACCCCATTTCACCTAAACAGATTGATACTCTCCTTCATAACCAAGAGAAATACCATGAGCAACCACCAGCCTCCATAAACTTTTCCAGTCATAGGTCACTTAAACTGCAAACTATGGTTTTAAATTACGATTGCAGTTGCGGTTGCGGAGACCACTAAAAATGTAATATTGCGGTCAATTACAGAAAAATACGATCGATACGATCGCAATTGCAATCATGATACGATTGCGAAAATCACAAAAATCGTAATATTGCGACCGCAATTGCGGTTGCGGACCACATTTTAAAACCATGCTGCAAACATCATGGACCACAAACCATTCAAATTTCCACCTTATAACACATCACCGAATCCCATTCCAGCACCCACTATCACCATAAATCTGCAAACACAAATGCCATAACAGCACAGAGTCGTGAATCCACATCTCAATCAAAATCCATGGTGAACCCCACCCCCGCAACAACCTTGAATCACCCCGAAAAAACCAAACCCAACCACCACCGTCCCCCACAACACGAAACGAAACCATCACGCCTCAAAGATAACCTTGAGACCACTAAGCATGACTCCCAGAACCCGATCCGTCCAGCACAACCACCATCAAACCACCCGATCAGAACCTGCAACCCAACAACAACAATCGCTGCCTCAGACCCACCGTGAATCACCATTCCATAGCTGCCAGCAATGTCCACCGATCGGAGCTCTCACAGCCAATAACCCGTCTGCGATGTCGCCGGTAGCAGCACTTCCTTGCTCCATCACGTAAACCCCTTTTGCCCAAGGCCGTGTTTCATTCTCTTAGCATCATGTTAATTAATTCTTATTTTAGTTTATTAATTTTGGTTTGTGTTAATTTTGGGCTGGATTTGTGAAGGTTTTTTTTTATTATTATTAATATGGGCAATGTTGGTTTATTGCTTGCTGAGACGGCAGTTCTCTTTGATGCATAATGGGCGACACTTTGTTCTTTCTAGTATAGGCCAAGATGAATTAAATTAGGTTCTTTTGAACTTGTTAAGGGAAATGATAATAAGGTAAAATATAATAAAAAATAATAAAAGGTGAAATGGATAAGAGGGTGAAATAGTTAGATAAATGAGATTATGAAAGTAGCATAAAATAGAAAATATGTTCGGTAGAAAATAGAAACAATAATAAAATTAAAAACATAAAAATAGTGAGTTCTTTTTGGTTTAATGATTTTTTTTCTTTGGTTTGTCTTTATCACCATGCTTGCTTGTTAACAATAAAAATAGTGGCTTATATTTTGAATTATCACGTGATTTTGTTGAAATGTTAGTTAATTGTTTTCATTGTTTTCTTGTTTGTTGCTTATTTCATTGTTTGTATGATTCATGATCAAATAAAATTTTTATAAATTAATAAATAATTATTTTTAAATTTACGCAATGATCAACAGTGGTGATTGAATAGTAAATACTATATTCAGCGTCATTTGGATTATAAGAATTTATTGAGTAATTTGATACTAACTTGAACAATATGTAAGAGTGGAGTTTGTTTTAAAAACTTCTTTCAAAATTAAAATCAACCAACATGTAGCTATTTTCTAAAGGCTCAGTTGGTTTTGAGCTTCTCATTACATTACGAGAATACCTAAGCTGAAAGTCAAGCCAAAATGTAATTTTTTGTAAATTAGTTTGTTTCGTTTGTTAAAAGAGGTGAAACAAATATGTTTAAGGCTATTGATAAATTTGCATAATTAACTTTGGATAACTATTTCAGGACGGATGTATTAGGGATAATGTAAGATTTAGTTTTTACATTTTCATGTGTACAATTGATGCTTGAACTTAATTTGGTTTCAAAGATCAATTTATCAAAAGTTTTTTAATTTTTTTTAATTTTCATAAAATTGGTAGTGATTTTATTTTTCTTAAATTTTATTTTCGCCATTCTGTTTCGATTTAGGTCGTGACGTATGGGTTTTGTTTATTAAACTGACCTATTTTAGAATTAGCAAAAATTTATGGGGCCATGACAAGAAAGTAATAACACATAGAAGGGCATTTAAGCTTCAGAAGCATAAAACCCTTATGCACCCTTAAGAAGTAGATAGTGCTTCATCTTCCCAACCATAGCCACCCATTCTCATACCCTCTCTCCTCACCACCCTCTCTCAAATCAAATCCCAAGCAAATGTTGCCTCCGCCCTCGTCAACATTGTGCATGGTAGCAATGAGGTAATGACGTCGACTTCCACTGTGACCAAGCTGCCAATCCCAAGTTGGAGCCAACGACTGCCTCCACTACATGACGACATGACCAATTCCTTCTGGCTAGTCGTGGCAACATTTATCTCTTTTTCATTGCAGATCGTCTGTGTCTATGTTTAGAAGAAAATTGCTTAAGTTATGTTTGTGTTCTTCATTGCCAAGTCTATTTTGTATATGTTCTTCAACTCCAATGACAAGATCTAAAATTTTTAGAAGAAAAATTGTTGCTTTGACGCTGGATTTTGTATAATGGGTTTTAATTTCTCTTCCCTGATTCTTAGTCCTAGTCTCTTAGCTTATTTTTTTTCTTTTTTAAAATTTATCAACTTGGCCGGTTCATGAAAAACTAGTCGAGTCACCGAGTTCACTATGAACCAGCTGAGTTGAACCGAGTTTCACCGGTTTGAATACACATTCAATCTAAATCATAGCTCAGGCCAATTTACTTGGCCAGTTCACCAGTCGGTCTAATTTGAGTTTAATAACTATGCATGAATGCTATGTTTAGGAAAGGAAAGGTTAGAAAGAAAGGGAGAGAAAAGGAAAGGGTGTAGGGTAAAGGACTAGGAGGTATAGGCCAGCCTAGTTTGGTCTGACCTGTTATGGGCTTGCTTTAAACTGGTAAGACTAGGCAAACTCATTCAATAAATGTGTCTATTTATGTAAGCCGGTCTGGCCCACTTTATTCATTAGTTTTTTTTGTAATTTTTGGTGATTTTTTATTAATTTTTATATTATACCTTATATAAGATGTATGGAGATTATTAGGTTTAAGTGAGTCATTATTAATAGATTGGGCTATGAGATTGGGCTTTTGAGTCATTAAGTTAGAGTTTTTTGTTTTTTGTTTTTGGAAAAAAGAAAATGCTATTACTGAGTCATGGACCATTTTTCGTGTTTGCGATGTCTAACCCACTTAATTCGCAGGTGAAAAATGGACTGGGTTATGTAGACCTGCATTTATACAAGCTTGCAATATGGGTGGTCTTAACCCACACAAGTTGTAGATTAAATAGGTCATACTACGAGTTGCTACTCATTTACCTAGCTATATTGGAGGGGGACTTAGTTTCCCTTGTTTGAATATTTTAAGTAAAATAATGATGAGAACTATATTCTCTTTGTTTAGGAGTTAAAAGGAAAAATGTAAATACACCCCTTGAACTTGTGTGAGTTGCAAATACACCCCCTAAATAATGAAAAGCAGAAATTAAACACTTAAACTATATATGTATACAGTAGCAATCATGTTTTCCATCCAAATCACCTTTACATTTAACTAAGAATCAAAGACATGTGATATCATGTGATCTTCCCCTCTTCCTCTCTTTTTCTATTCAGATTCAGTTTGTAATATTTCACATAACTTTCCCACTTCTCCTTGATAGTTAATATAGAGCTCAAAGATGTAACCTATTCACTTTTGGGTATCTCCTTTTCTTCACTTCTGATCCCACTCCATCACATAGTGTTTCCCCTCCCTGAATCACCCTTAATTCCATTATTTGCAATCAATCGCTCCCGCTAAATTACAAAAGCACATGTTTATCAACCCCCAACTCTAGCAAAAGCATAGCAGCCGTCTCTAGCAAATATTGCCAACAATTACCATGTGTTTATGGAGGCCCCGATAGAGATAGAAACAAATGTATCGACGTTTGTGGCTTTTATGGTGGCACTTTGCCATGGCTAAATCACCAGACTCAAAGTGATAGTAGCTACGACAATGGAGCCTCTATCAATTGGGTATTTCCAATTAGGTTTTGGTATTGATGTTGAAACCAACCTTGGAAAAGTGTCAGTGTTGGATTGGAATGGTTATGTTTTAGGCCTTTTCAATTGGTAGAAATCGAGGGAGTGTAATAGCATAGTGAAAGGGTTTTGATGGCATGAGCTTTGAGAAGGAGCATAGTCGAGGAGATAGAAGGACATGGGTGAGGTGGTTATAACTATGGAGGCCATAAATCAAAATTGAATTTGGTGTAGCGTTTCAGCTTAATGGAGCAACACCATGTGAAGTGCTATAGAGGTAAAAAGAAAGGAAATATCTGGTTAAGCATGAGGAGAGAAATTTGTACCACGGATGAGGGGATTATGGGCAAAGGAAACATATGAATATGGAAAACTTGAAAGAGGGGAATATCACTTGTTATCACATGCCTTTGACCCTCAATTATGGCAATTTCTAATATACACCCTTCTTTGAAGAGTGTATGATATACTTCACATTCTAAGTCATTGATTTATTCATAAAATAAATCAATAGTTTAGATCAATTATAGGAAACTTGTTAAGTAGGTTTCTTTTTTTTTAGGTTTTTTTCAAGTTTTTTTTTCAATTTTATATTTTTTTTACATACTACCACAATCACTATCGTCGGTTAGCAGGCCATTGTATACTGTTTGCCGGCCACCTCTAATTTTTTTAAGTTATATAACTGTATAAATATTATCAGTTAAAATTTATAAAAATTTTCAACAAACACAGTTATAATTTTAGGAAACTCGGTCACCTCTAATTTTTTTTTAAGTTGTATAACTGTATAAATATTATCAGTTAAAATTTATAAGATTTTTTAACAGTTATAGTTTTAGAAAAAAAGTTCAGTATGCACAGTTATTTATCAAAAAATATAAAGACTGATATAATTTTAACTTATATTATCAACATAGTCGCGTAATTTTTAAAAAGTGAACAGTGGCCGCCGGAGGTGGGTGACGGCCGACGACAGTGGTGGCCGACGACCGGTGACAGTGGTGGCCGACGACCGATGCCCGACGACGGTGGTGGCCCGTGGCCGGTGGCGGTGGTGGTAGGCGGCCGGCAATGGGTCCTGAAGAAAAAAACAAACTGTAAAAAAAAGAACCTATAAAAAAAAACCTACAACAGTAGGTAAAATGTAAGGTGTATAATATATTCAAACTTAGTAGGTACACCATAGCACCCGCCATATATAAGTGTAATTTGAATGTAAAACTTAATTAACTATATCTAAAGTTTAGGTATTTAATTGTTACTTTTTATTATTTAGGGGGTGTATTTGCTACTCATCTAAAGTTAAAGGGGTGTATTTTCTTTTTTTCCTGGAGTTAAAAATAAATAGAAGGAATGAATTGTTGGTAAAAGAGTCCTAAGAAGGGGATTGAATCATGGTCTTGTAAAAAATCATTCTACAACACAAAACTAAAATGTAATTATGATAAAGATAAGATATCTTATATGAAAAGATAAAATGCTTGATTAGATAACATAATATTTCAGAAAATAACACATAGAGATGAGACAGTTTATCAAGCACAGTGAGATGTTTAACATAAACACAAAATTTAACACACAATAAACTAGATCAAACAAGCAAACAAAAATAAAAAGAGAATGAGAAGAGAAAATTTGCTCAAAGATTTATATAATGGTTTGATCTCCAATGTGGAGTCTACATCCAGTCTCCACCCATTGAGATTTTTTCATTACTCATTCACCAATTAGTGATTCAATCTCCTATCATCTTCATGCTAGATACACAAAAGCTCTCAACTTGAGCCTTACAAACACTCATAGAGCACATTCCCTCACAAGCTAGAACAAGCACTCACATAGGGATTTACAAGTAATGAATGAAAGGATTAAACACTCTCTAGTGTGTAAGCTCACAAATAAACTTAAGAATATGAATACAAGAAGGTATGTCAAATAAAGCTCAAATGTACAGCAAGTTTCTTCTCTTGTTTCTTGTGTCTTTTACAAAGGTGCTGATCACTTTTTATTTTTGAGGAATAGTGACGTTGGCCTTCCTTTTTCCTTTTAATGAAGAGATAAGGATAAAAAAAAGAAGTTTGTCTTCTAGTGCAAGATAATTTATGAAGATAGCAACCCATTGGTCCATGTATCATCCTTTCTTTTGGTATAAAAGTGTACGATGGACACCACCTTTTTTTGAGCATTTTAGGGTCTTCAAAAATATTTGAACTTGATTGTGTTACCAATTGAATTCTGATGTGCATGAGACATCTTATAGGATTTATCAATGATCTCATCTTTTAAGTTTTATCATAAGACTTTTGCACAACAACTTTGAGCATATTAATTCTTTAGTTGATCTTTCTTCTTACATATTTTCTTCAAATAAAAACTTAAGCTTCCACAACAACTTCAAAATTTATAGATCTTCCACTAACTTCAATTTGCATTCTTCCCAAGATGGAATCATTAACTTGAAGCTTTCTAAGACATTATGTAGAACCATACAGCAACAACTCATCTTCAAGCATTTTATTTTCTTTTGTCAATCTATAGGCCTACACCAATAAGTCCCTTAACAAGAATCAGGTGTACATATCAAAGTCATTATGCATTATGTTTATTATCATCACTAAATTGACCCAAAAAGGGTACCTTGGGCTAACAAGAATAAGTTATGAAATTAGATTATCAATATAACCCTTATTTTGTTAATTGTGTGCGTGTAGGAATAAGTTATGAAATTAGATTTTTAATATGACCCTTATTTTGTCAATTGTGTGTGTGAGAGAGAGAGAATCATTTCCCTCTCCTTATCACTCAATTTGAGGGAAAAAAATTTCTTGGATTTTGATGGGAAAGGAGGGCAAAACACTACTTATTTTTCCTTCAGTAGAAATCATCTAAATAAGTGTAGGGGTCATTTTTCCTTTTCTTTCTCTCTCCTTACCCTCATACAAACATTACATAAAAAGTTGAAGGAGGAGAGATTGTACCATTTCAAGGACATGCTATGCCACGAATCTCAACAAGAGCTTACACTACAATAATTATTAAAGATGACTCATCAACAAAAAACCAACAACACGAATCAAACTAACCTTTTAATTGATGCAGTTTCAATTTACTAATTGATACAACATAGTTGGTTTTTTCTTCTTATTATTGTTACTTTGCAGGGTATTAGATTTTTTTTATTATAAATGGACAATGATAAATAAAAAATTTAAAACATAAACTAAAATGTGAATCAATATCACGTACAATATCAAAGACGTTTACATATATCATTTTGTTCATAAAAGCCAAGTCTCCAGCGCCATCGTGCCACAAACATACGTGGACAGATCTCAACTATAGTGCTGATCTAATGGTCCAAAATAATGTCTAATTACTTGCACAACAGGTTAACATTTTAGTTTTACATTTGACCTCTAAGATATTAATTTTTATAAATTTCTCCTACTTTTCCAATTTAATCTCTTGCCTTCTCTCACAAATAAAGAAATTATTATATACTCCAAGAGCATTATGTAGGATTATGGCCATTCCATTCAAAATTTAACATTTCAACTTTCAATTATTAATTTTGATTAAAAATAATAATAATAACTAACTATGGTTAATTTATTTTTCTCTTTTTATGATTAAAAAAACTTAGGTTATTTTTGTCCTTCTTCTCTATTGTCTGCCAAAATTTTTTACCACTATTTTTCTATGAAATCACTAGTGAACCACCATTATTCTGGATGGTTAACTTCTCCCATCTGCCATTGAAGATCGAATAAGAAGGAGGAGGGAATATGAAGAAGGATAGGGGTGGAAGATTGGTTTGGTGGTGGTTCTTGGTGGGACAATGACAGATGGCACAATTAAGCAACGACGATGCCTGGCTAGACGGTGATGAGTTTCACAGCAATGGCAGCAAGGAGAGTGGTGCGATTTGTGTCTCGGTTCGGTGTGATTGTGCGAGTACTGCTTGTTGGGGGTTTGAAGAGAGGAAGGGGTTGTTGTATGGTGGAATGGGTATCTATTGGTGGGTTATTGGGTTCGGTGTGGTGGTTCCATGAGGATCGGGTTCTTTGTAATTTGAGTTATTGTGGTGGTGGTGGAGAATTGTTTCAATGGTGGTTTGAGGGATTTGAGTTAAATGGAAATGGTGGTGATGGAAGCAATGAATATTTTATTTAAAGAGTTTTTAGGTTTGATTTGGTTACAAGATTTATTTTTGTGGGTGTTCGCTTGACGATCTGCAATGGTTGGGTTCTTAGGGTGAGGTATGTTTTGTTGAGTTTGAGGGTGTGGCAGAGAAGAAGAATAAAAATGAACCTAGGCTGTAGACAAAAAAAAATGAACTTTGGATTTTTAAATAATAAAAAGAGAAAAATAATTAACAATATTTAGTTATTATTATTATTATTATTATTATTATTATTATTAGTTTAGTTTAAATTACTAATTTAAAGTTGAAATATCAAATTTTGAGTGGAGTGAACAATATTTTTATTTTTTAAACAAATATTTTAAATATAAAACTCATAATAACTAACCATATTTTTTATTTTATTAAGAAATTACATTTTTACTTTATTTAAAAATAAAATATAATACATATAAATGATGAACTTAGGAATATAAATGATGAATGTCAAAGACTATACTATTATATATTAATCATGAATATTAGGCCCTTACTTAAGTATGAATTATATTAGTAGACACTAATCATGAACATTATGTCCTTACTTAGGCAAGTATTATACTATTAGACACATATCATGAACATTGGGCCTTTACTTAAGCATAGATTATACTATTAGATACTAATCATGGATATTGGATCCCTAGTTAAGTTAAGATTACTTATACTATTAGATACTAATTTTGAACATTGAGCCCTTACTTAAAGTATGGATTGTACTATTAATATCAATCATGAACATTAGGCCATTACTTAAGCATGGATTATACATGTAGACACTAATCATGAAAATTGAGTTCCTCCTTAAGCTAAGATTATACTATTAAACACTAATCATGAACATTGAACCATTTCTTAAATATGAATTATACTATTAGACACTATATAATCATGAACATTGGACCCCTACTTAAACTAAGATTATAAAATTAGACACCAATCATGAACATTAGGTCCTTACTTAAACTAATATTATATTATTAAACACTAATCATAAACATTTGGCTCTTTTTTAAGTATGAATTATACTATTATTAGATACTAATCGCTATCATTGGGTCATTGCTTAAGTTAAGATTATATTATTAGACACTAATCATAAACATTGAGTCATTTTTTAAGCATGAATTATACTATTATTAGATACTAATCATGAACATTGAGTCATTGCTTAAGCTAAGATTATACTATTAGACACTAATCATGAATATTAAACCATTATTTAAGCATGGAATTGGACCTTTACTTAAACATGAATTATACTATTAGACACTAATCATGAATATTAGGCCCTTAGCTTAAGTAAGTGACCAATGTTCATGATTAGTGTCTAATAGTATAATCTATGGTTAAATAAGGGCTCAATGCTCAAGATTAGTGTCTAATGGTATAATTTTAACATAAGTAGAGGCCCAATATTCATGATTAATGTCTAATAGTATAATTCATGCTTATACAAAGACCTAATATTTATAATTAGTATCTAATAGTATAATATTAGTATAAGTATGAGTCCAATGTTCATAATTAGTGTCTAATGGTATAATCTTAACTTAAGCAAAGACTCAATGTACATGATTAGTGTCTAATAGTATAATTCATACTTAAGTAAGAGCATAATGCTCATGATTAGTATCTAATAGTATAATTTTAGTTTAAACAAGGGCCCAATATTTATGATTGGTGTGTAATAGTATATAAACATGGGCCCAATGTTTATGACTATTGTCTAATAGTGTAATCATGGGTCAAATGTTCATTATTATTGTCTAATAGTATAATTCATACTTAAATAAAGGTTCAATGTTTATGATTGGTGTCTGATCTTATAATCTTAACTTATGCAGGGACCCATTGTTTATTATTAGTATCTAATAGTATAACTCATGTTTACGTAAGAGTCCAATGTTCATAATTAGTGTCTAATAATATAATATTAGTTGACATTTTAATTATTTAAAAGTTTCACATATGTCCATGTACCTTTTTATTCTATTACATTATTTTTAAATTATACTATAAGCATAAATTTAATTATAATAATTATTTTATTTATTTTATTAATTTAAAATAAAAAATATGCATGATATTTTAACTTGAATTTAAAATAATGTCCCCATTAAAAAATACAATCATAAGGTATATCACATGTTCAACAAAATTAAATAATACAAAAATACAATTTATTATTAAAAAACATGAACTTTGTTATTCAATGTAAACAAAATTAAGAAATATGAGTTCTATATTTAAAAAATCTTTTTAAATTATTATTTATATGCATTATATCTTATTTTTAAATAAATAAAATGTAACTTCTTAATGAAATTATATATTTTTGTTATATTCGTAATTTTCATTCCTATTTCTATATTTATGTCAATATATTTTCATTGTAATCATGCAAAAAAAAAATCTTACAGGAAAAATAGAAAAGTATCACATATTTTTCACCATTTTTAAATTTGAAAAATACAAATAAATATGTCTAGTATCTAAAAATAATAATTAAAATTCATAAAAAAATTTAGCATGTCAATAATAATGAAAATTTTATCACACTCGTATTGTCCTTTTTTATTTTATTCCAAGAGAAAAAAATTATTTAAAATCTTAAATAATTTTTTTGAATTAAATAAAAAATTAAATAATTTATTAGATAATAATAAAATAAATAATAATATAATAGTAAATACTTAAATTAAATGGTTATTTATTTAAATAAAATAAATAGGACAATAGAAGAAAGAAGTTTTAAATAGAAGAAAGAAGTTTTAAGTAAAATGGACTAAACCCTAATCCTAATACTAAACAATTCATATTTGGATAATTTCATATAAATTTTGAAGTTAATTTACTAATACAACCTCACTACTAAAATTTTCACATTTAGAGACGAAACAAATTTCGTCTCTAAATGTGTAAAATTTTATTTCTAAATATTTAGAGACGAAATTAGACACGAAAATTGCATCATCTCTAAAAGTGACCTCTCTGATTGTTAGAAACAAAAAGTTTAATTCTGTCTCTAATTTAGAGACAGAATTTTTTTGTCTGTAAATTTTAAAAATCCGTCGCTACTCAGTTATAAGATTTGTCTCAGTTTTTTAATTAGAGACAGAAAAATTTCGTCTTTAAATTAGAGACTGATTTTTTTGTCTCTAAATCTATCTCTAATATTTTAAAAAATATTAAAAAAAATTAGATATCTAGTTAGGATTTGTCACAACTAGACACCTTCATTTTATAAAAAAAATTCTATTTTCATATGCATATAATTCTCTAAAATCAAAATTTATCAAAACTCACAATAAATTTTCCTATAATAACATCCTCACCTGATACTTTTGTGCCCTATTACATGGTAATAAATTATTTCAATTCATACAAATTCCATTTTAGGACCATGATCAGAATGTTGTCAAAGCAAAAATTCAAATATAGTTATTGGTGGTGCAAGACCATCATCATCCAGCTTATCATAAGAACCATGCCTCATACCTACAAAATGGACCTTTGTTAGAAACCACTAATAGCAAACCAATATATTTTTTTGGGGATAAAATTGCAAAGAAGGAATAATCATGCACTAGCAAAGCCAAAATTCTCACCATGGCGTTAGCTCTATTTGGACGACCAAAATCTTCTTTGACAAGGGTTCCCATCTTCTTCTCTTCATCTCTGTAAAAGTTAACAATGCAACATATAAAAAAAATATAAGCATGGCAATAAAAAAAGAGTGAATGTCTAATTAATTTGGGCAGAACACACACCTATATGAATGAAGAGAAATTCTTACCTAAACCATGAACACCTAATTAGGTGCACTAAGTCAATCATGATTGAGTATTTTCATAGATAATTGTGTTACACAATTAATTTCGCAAAAAACAAGAAAAATATTAAGTTTTAATTGGTCTGGTGCACCCAACTATGGTGTCCATGATTTAGGTAAGAATTTCTCATGAATGAAAGAAGAGAGATCGAAAGAATCCACGGTCTATTGATAATTGGTTCATGATGACAGAATATTCTTGATTATAACCAGAATAACAAACAATGGTCACAATGGCATTCTAAGACACAATGGTTTACATTAGAACATTTAATTATCAAAATATGGACAAAATGATAAAAATAAAGGAAGAAAAAATTTACAATTCCAGCTGGGAGTTGCCGTAAATTGAGATGCTCCATGGCTCTTGTAATGACCAGTGACTTTTGAGGATAATATAATACATAGGTGAAGGTATCCTAAGTAATGGAGGAAAACCATCATCAAGTAAGCATCCAGTATCAAGTATGATATACAAACAGAAGAATAGGTGCATATTAATCATAAAAACAAGTGAACAGTACCATTCGAAACTAGTAGTTAGTAACATATATTCCCATCGCTTGTTTTCCCATTGCTGACTGATATGTATTACGTGGGGACTGATTGCACCAACCAAAGGTAAGTAAGATGAACGACAGGTATTAATCAGAATTAGCATACAACAAAATACCATATTTACCTGATTATGGTCAGGAAATGGAATAATAGAAGCACATACACCCAAAATCAGTGATGGGTGGATTTCACAATGAGTACAAGTATCAGAATAAGCTTCCTCTGGATTGAGTCGTGCTTGTACAAGATCCTGTGACATTTTTTCAACAATCACTTTCTTTATTGTTTTATAGCCTCTTAATTTGCACTAATGAACTTATATATAAAGGCTATACACCATTCAAATCCAGAATTATAGCACTGACATTAATTGTCATGGAAATCATAGTAGTTTCTTCTTCTTTTGTATCAATATATTCTATAAAGCCCTTGGACACAAGATCATGCCATCCACCTTCTTCTGGTGATTCCTGAAAAAATTGAATAACAAATTAAGCAATTACTGAAACTATATAAGCTCCTAAGATATGCTACATTTACTTCTGGCTCACCCTCTGTTGCAAAGCATGAATGTCCTTCTTCTTTATGAGAAGCCTTTGCTTATCCACAATAAATAAAGGATAACTGCAGCGACCATAATCCATATATATGGGCAATTCTTTAAGACGGATATCTCTAACCACCCCAACTTCAGTATTAACGTCAACCTGCACCACATGAAGAGCCATTAGCACTGCAATTAAAATATATCATTTTGTTACATCTAAACAATTTTAATCAATCAAATCCCAAAAGAAAACCAATAAATAACTGCTATTAGATGGCTCAATAAAGAGGCAATAAATACCAAATATCATTCCTATTATGAGAAGGGATTGCAACCAAAAAAGGCAAGAATTGCAACATCGGCTTCCAATGATTACATGTAGTATATTATGATATCATTTGGGGTAACAGTTTTATTCGAACACAAATCAGAATTTTTAGGATGTCGAACAATAATCAGAAAGTGAAATGAATAGAAATAGTTACCCGACGTCTTAGCTTCTCAATGTTCTCACCAACATATCAGGATCACGATGGATACCCATCCAGCAACCATTTACAAAATTTGTAACCTATAGCTTGTAATTAATGACTCTAATTTTTTTTAGGTTCCGCCAAATGCATCCATCATTCACCTTTAATTACTTAGAAAATGTAGCAGTTTGTTTCCAAAGTAGATGGTGCTTTTAGTACTGCTGAATTTTCAATCAAAGACACTCCACAAAATGAAAAACTATGTGCAAAGTTTGTTTAGAATCTACAGGGTTCTACTTTTTGTTTCCTCTTTCTCCTAATAAGAAGAATACATGGTTTTCGATGGAAATTTTCGTAGTAGATTATGTGACACCCAGGGCCGACGAGGGCGGAGAGTGGTCGCTGGTACAAAAAGATGAAGTACGGACAAGGAGCGGCTGGCAGGCTTCTAGGTGGAGGGACACATGAATGAACTGAATATACACCGGAATGAGAGAGATCCAGAGATTGTGCAAGTATGGAACTGCATAGTTGAAGATGACTTAAAGGAATTGATTAGCACCACTCATATTAACAAGATGCTTTTCTTTTCGGGAGTCAAGAGCATAAGTACTCCATAGTTAAGCGTGCTTGACTTGGAGACTTGTGGGATGGGTGACCTCCTGGGAAGTTTCTTAAGATGCGTGTAAGTGAGGACAAAGTACGCTGAAATGACCCGTGTTGGTTTGTGGGGACACTCATCGATCCTGCAAGCAGTCTCGGGATGTTACAAATTATATATATATATATATCCTATTTGGATTACCAAAATAGGCAGAAATAGAGAACCTCTATACAGGGGCAAATTCGGTTGTGTTTACTGCAAGCAAATTGCTAGTCACCATTGGAAACTACTTTAGCATGAGAGAGATTTTCTATTTGAATTGATTATGCACTCGTGTTCTATTTTTGAGAAAAGAAGGATTGCTGAGATAGTGCATTGTTACTGGAAGGTTACAATAGAAAAACATGTATCCTTTATACTCATAATATTGATGACCTATTTCATTTATTTATTTTTGGGTGCATTAATGACCTATTTCATTAGTTACATAGATTTGAGATTAAGATATTATCTTAAAATTAAAGCAAATGATGTATGTGTAAGGCTGCTCAAACACTTATGTGCATTAGGTAATGTAATTTGGATAGGGAAGGATTGCAGCATGAGATAGTGCATTGGTTACTAGAAGGTTGTATCCTTTATACTCATAATATTATCATCTTAAAATTAAAGCAAATGATGTATGTATGGCTACACAAACAGTTATGTGCATTAGGTAATGTAATTTGGATAAGGAAAGGAAGGGAAGGGAAGGAAAAATGCGCTTATTTCCTTATTTGGTAAGATTTAATGAGGGGTAAGGAGGGGGAAAGAGGGGAATATTTCCCCCCTCCTTTCTTACCCTTAAAAGCTTTAAATTTTTCCTCCTTCAAAATGGGGGTAAAGAAGGAGAAAGGCTATATTAAAAATTAAATAAGTGAAATGAGAACTAATTTCTCTTACTTTTTTCTCTTTCTCTAACTTAAACATCCAAACTAGGAAAATTAACTCTTCCTTCATCCCTTCCTTCCCTTCTTTCTCCTTTCCTTTCAATCTCTCCTCTCTAACATCCAAACATAACTCTTTCGTGGATATAATAAATAGGGCATTCAAATCATATTTGGACCTATATCTTAAAGTTTTCAAAGGTGACTTTCTTTTTCTTTTTCTTTTTTACCATTTTCATAGATGACATCTTAGTTTATTTTATGAGTAAAGAGAATCATGGAGGGCATCTGAGAATTGTTATTCGGACTTTGAGTGAACAAAGTTTGTACATAATTTATAAAGTGTGAATTTTAGTTGGAGGAAGTATCTTTCTTAGATCATATCTATGTGTGTCATAAATTATTAGTATAATTTATACAACAGATTTTTTTTTTTTTTTGGTTTCAATTCAACACAAAGAGTAAGACATGTTGAGAAGGATAATCTTTGTCTAGAGAACAGTTTTGGTAATATAACTAAGGTAAATATATAAAATTTAATTTTGATGCACTTTAATGTAAAACGTTTTATACTCATCTAATGATGTCTTGCAATTAAAGAAGCACAGATACATATAAGATATATGAATGTAACACAATATGATACATATATGTTAATACGATAAAAATTTAAAAATAATTAAAAGATATATAAATAAAAAAATATTTATAAGTATCAAAATATATGATACGATACATATCAAATATTAGTACAATAATCATTTTAAAGTATATTAGTATTACATAAATTATCACATCATTTAATGAGTTCAAACTTACATAAATTATCAAATTTATTAAATAATTTTTCAACACGTCATTAGATGATTTTCATTTGCATTCATTTTATTTTCTTGTTCACCTTCATATAAGATAAAATGAGATCCGCTTTTAATATTCATTTCTCTCACAAGCTTACAATCAACTCGAGCAATCTAAAAGTATTGACGATGTTTCTCAAAACAGAAAAGAAAAACTATTTTATGATGTTTTTCCGTTTCTCTCTGATAGGTACGTAAGAAAATATATTAGATATATATCCTTCAGAAAGAGTTTAATTTTAATGCAAAAACTTTAAAAATTACAAAGTAAAGGTTGTAAAGCTTAAAAGGTTCAATACGTAAAATACCAAGACATAAAGAAGACACAATTAGATTTTGGAGGCCATCGATAAGGTAGATTGTATTTTCTGAATTTTAATTTTGATTATTCTGTTTTAATTAATTTAAATAGTTTTTTATCTTTAAAAATTGAATTAAAACCAATATCATTTGAATGCCATTCCCGCTGTACCTTTTTTTTTTTTTTATGGTTGGTTAAGAAGAAACTGTTAATACTTATTCTATACTACCAAGTCATTTTTTATTCTTCGTGAAAAAGGAATTTGTAAGAAATAGCAGTTCTGTTCCTCTAATTACTCTGGACAATATTTAAAGATGCACATCTAAGATTTTTGCTAATAAGCTGAAATTTGTTTCTTGTTTGGTTTGAAATAAAAAATAAAAAATAAGAAGAAATACAGTGGAATTCTATTATTGCTCGCGTGGTTCTCCAGACAACTATATAATAACAGACAAGGACAAAGGTGCATCAATAGCAGCCAAAATAGACATGGAGAAGGCTGTCGATTGCATTGAATGATTGAATGCTTTGGGTTAATTTGCACCTCAATGCATTCATTTATCAATGGGTCACAACTCGAACAACCCAAGTCCTTATCAACAGAGATCTTTGGGATTTAGAGAACAGTATTGTTAGCTTCACAAATATTTTCCACACAAAAATTAAACACATTGAAATGTGTGGTAATAGAACTTTTCGGCCGTTATTTTACTCGTATTACAAGTAAAACTAGTCATGTGAGGTATCTGTTAGCAATTGTTTATGAAAGTATCTGTAATTTTTAGAAAAAGGAAAAAGTTAGTTGTACATATTTTTTAAAAGAAAAATGTTAAGTAACATATCAATTTTATATATACTTCTTTTACACATGCTTATATAATAAAATTAGAGTATAAATAGTAAAAAATAATATAATTTTAATTATAATAAATGATAAAAGTTATATAAGTATAAAATTATATATAGAGAGAGAGTGTGTGTGTGTATATCCACGGTGAGAAAAATCTTATTGTAAGAGATAAGAGAAGTAAATTTTGATCATTAAATCTTACATGAATGATCAAGATTAGAAACATAAATACATGTGATTTTTATAAGTGATCGCATGATATTTAAATAACTTTTAATTTTAAGCTGTTTATGTATAATTGTATAGTCAAGATTTACTCTCTCTCACCTCACCCTCTCACAATAAAAATTTCTTTCATTAGATATGACTCTTTATATATATATATATATATATATATATATATATATATATATGAAAGTAGCATTGTTGTTTCAAAAAATTGAAATTACACATATTGAATGGGAGCTGCTTATGGGAAGGAGAAAAGAATGAGAGAAAAAGAGAAAACAAAGAATGAATGGTATTGATTGTGGGTTGTGTCATTTCAGTGTCAAGTAATGCTGTTGTTAGAGAAATGAAATTTACGTACCATTTTGCTTTGTTTGGTATTGCGTAAGAAAACAAAAGAAAGAAAGAAAAGAGAGAAGAAGTAAAGCATAGTATTTATCAATCACCTTATTTAATATCATCTAATAAGAAAGAAGGGAAATTTTTCTTTCATTTGTTTAATTTCATTACTTTTATCAAAGAAAATAAAAAAAATGCATGTAAATAAATATAAGGCTCACAAAAATTATCTTTAACTCTTTCCTTTCCCAACTTCCCAATCCGATGGATAAGAGATAAGGGAAGGATGCTAAAATGTGGAGGTCTAAAGAAAGTTTTATTAGACTTAGTCTTGAGAGTCTTTTAAACTTCGAGTGTTTTTGTGTGTATTTTATATAAAACTAAATCTCATATTGAGTAAGATAGATTCTTGAAAAGTGTTTATATATAAACTATGTCTTTGGATAAATACCTTATGGTATTGAGGTAGATGTGTGGACTTTGACTTTCCTTAATACACACGCACATGTCCCGTCCTGCCGCGTCCCATCTATGTGTGTATGGGCTTGGTCTAGTTTTACTTTAAGCTTATCTTTTACCAGCCCATTTTGAGATCAAAATATCTCTTTGAACTTTTGAGATACATTTGATGAGGGTGCTTACTTAGTAAGCTACCTTGGTCCATTTATTTGCTTCACAAAAGAAGAACCTAATACACTTGCTTATCATATTACATTGCTTATTTCTCACACCCCTTTGCTCTCTCTATTGTTCATTTTCTTCATCTTCTCCTTCTATTACTGTGCACATACTAGAGAGTTCCCCTGCACTCTCTGTTGTGTTTTCTTATGTTAGAATGGGAGGTGTTGCTACTTAGTGTACCAAGATCTTCAAGTGAACAAGTTTCCGAAGAGACCCACGTTTAATCCTGGAGGGTTGCCCGTCATGGCTATTCCATCAAATATTACTCCGGGTAGGGAGGAGATAAACCCTTAAAGATAGTTCCTAACACGATTCGTGGTATACCTGTTCTAATCCTTCCTCTATTCTTGTTGATTTCTCTTGTTGGTTCTCTGTTCTTCCTATTTTAGTATTTTTCAGTAACAAAATACTAGTATCTATATGGCTTAAATATGTTTTTAGTCTCGATCTCTAAATATAGTTGATTTTGGTTTTAGTCCCTCTACAACTTTTGTTACAGTTTTGGACCCTCTAAATTTCGAGGTGAGTGAAGTTAGTCCCTGTCGTTATCTCAACTTTGTTAAGTATTGATGTGGCAAATGTCGCTCCACCTTAGCGTTATCACATGTCCTTCATCAACCAATCTCCTGAACCTTCTCTTTTCCATCATTCCCACACTAAAACGAAGTCGTATCCAACACTCCTCCTCCTTCTCTCTATCGCCATAAACACCCTTCTCAAGCTTCATCTTCAGCTTCGCAACCCTTGACTTGCTAGTAAGAAGAGACAGTGTTTGTAGTAAAATATAAGTAGGATTATATATTTTTGATTGCCCCAAATTGGGTGAGATGGATTATATATTTTCGTGGATGATACAACTCCTTCAAGTGTGTGCTTCTATCTTCCTTCATTCATTTTTTCCTTCCCCCATTTCTCTGTGTTTGTACAAGAACTAAGATATAGATAGTTTTTCTGGTTCTAGGTCCACAAAGAATCCTCTCCTTTCATTGATATTGTTATTCCCAGAACTCTAATTCCGTGGTGGTTCAAAGTTTAGAGTGAGGGTGATTCAATAAGTGTAGAGCCAATTTCCTTTGTGCATGACAGTAATTGGATTAGACTTGCTTTCTGTGTAGAAATTGTCACACATGATGATCCAACTAATTTGAGTGAGAGCATGGAATATGCTTAGATTCCATGCGGTTTCAGATATAAAATGTTGTGTTGTCTCGTTACTTTCCTTTAGTTTTGAAGAAAGATCTGGTTACCAATGAATCAAATAACCTCTTTCTAGTTTATTTTACCCAAGAAGAATTGATTGACTTTATCAATGAACAAATAGAAGAAACCTATGATCTTGAAGGTGTGATAGTGGGAACCATTTTGCTGAACCCCAAAGGTTTGCGTTTGGAGACGAAATACTGCGAGTTCTGTTGGGTATTTAAGGAGGATTTGGAATTGGAATTGAAAGAATTAAACCTAACAATGACAAATAACGATTTGTAGATAGAGCCATTCGCAACCTAAAAGAAGTCCCTAAATAAACATGAGGAGCACGAGGGAAGAGAGGGATTGCACTGAAGATGAAGCTTTGAGGAGGGTTTTTATGGCAACAAAAAGAAGGAGGAGGTTTAGTGTGGGAATGATGGAAAAGAGAAGGTTTAAGGAATTGGTTGATGAAGGACATGTGACAATATTGAGGTGGAACGTTGTTTGTCACATCAATATTTAATAGAGCTGAGATAACAAAGACTAACTTTACTTACCCAAAAATTTAAAAAGACAAAATCGTTACAAAAATTTTAGAGGGACCAAAACTAAAATTCACTATATTTAAAAGGACTAAAAACATATTTAAGTATACTTATATTTATATTTCCAACAAGTCTATCACTCTAAATTTCTTCTTTTCCACTATTAAATTGATATCAAACATAGGATTGGCTCAATCTTTATACTTTTTCCTTCCTTTTTCACTCCAAAAATGTATACCAAACTAAGGCTTTGCTTCACTAAAGAGTTATAATGGGTCGTAGAAAAGTATCCAAATCATAATATATGAGAAATGAAAGACAAACTATATGCATTTGTAAATATCATTACTATTTACTAATGGTCAGAAAGTTAAACTATTTACTATTTATTTTCTGCTAACACACTAACTTAATAAAAATATAATACCTAAGACATACACACACAAAAATTAGTATACTATAAAGAACACTCACTTAGTATTAAAATGCTTGGATTGGCGTTTGCATAATTCAAACTCTAATTTAACCTTTAGAAACGGGGTTTTGCCAAATATTTTTATATTTGATTGTTTTCACTTTTCAATCAAACATTACATTTTTTAATGATTTATCAACACTCAAATTAATTGATAGTTTGAAAAACTTTACCGTGACCAAATCAAAATTAAATTCAAACTTAAAATCATACCATTAGATCAACTTTGAATTCCCAACAGCTGCTACCGGATTCATTGCATCTAATGAAGTGCTTGGAAGTTGGAACTGTATATACTGTTCTTGATGTCGTCAAGCAATCAAAAAAGAGAGGTCCCATATATCTTTTAGCAGGAGCATTGATCGTAACCTCAAAGGTAGCACCCTTTGACTTTGAGTTACTTGTTTTAAAGGCATAAATTCAAAAGCTAAATATTTGGGATTTCTTCTCTTCTGTGATCAGTCATAGCATCTCTCTTTCTCTGATGTAGTACAGTTCAGTGTTGCTTTTTGAAAGAGAAGGGGCATAAGAAGAAAATGCAAAAACGAAAATGGACAGTAGAAGAAGCGTTCTTTTTTTTTTTTTGAGGCTGAAAAAACCAGATTAAGATTTCTTCTTATAGCTGTTGCATTACCAACATTAGCACAACTCCAATTAAACTCGGCTGAATTCATTATAGTACCAACTTCATTTGCTCTTTTGGCTTCTTCACGATTGAGGCTTTCACACATTGTTCAATTTCAAAGCTGCCATAGTTTTCTGATCAAGTTCATAAAGGATATCCTTCATTCTAGTATTCTGACTTAGGCCTCCTTTCTTGCCACTATTCCCACTGTTAGCATTGTTGTTCATTTTATCATTTTTGGAGACTTCAGAATTGACTCCAAAACTTATCTTTTCATTATTTGCATCAGCTGCAAGTTGCTAAATTGAATCATCAACTATACTAGGCATGACTTTGTCATAGTTATAGTATCCAAGTGAAAACTTCTACCTTTCATTACTACTGACATTAATTCAGAACCACTAAGATCTAGGATTTTGCAGGTATGATCCTTAAAAATCAGACTACTTGTTTTCCAACATTTGTTCAAGTATGTTTGGAACATAAAGAACATTGGGAATGATCTTATTACCTATAGCAGTCTTGATCAAAACAGAACCTTGTCCTTCAGCTTTAATGATATTTCCATTTGCAAGCTTTATCATTGAGGAACTAGTCTTCCTCAAGTCTTTGAACAAATTGACATCGGTTGTCATATGGTTGGTGCAGCCACTATCAATTAACCACAATTCTTTGCTACTGTTTGTTGTATAGCAAGAGGCATCAAACAAATGTTTCTCCTCCTCAATTTCAAAATCTTCATCCTCTTTATTCTTTTACTGCCTTGGTAATCTTCCTTGAGTTTATCCCAAGCCTCCTTTGCAGTCTCAAAATTCAAGATCTTGATAAATACATCATCATGTAGTGCTGCATGTATGATGGCAAGGGCTCTGCCTTCCTTGGCCACTTCCTCATTGTGGTTTCTTATCTGAGCTACTGTTGGGTTGTTTGGCAAAAGAGGTGAATTATTTCCATTTTCCACCACCTCCTACAAACTCTGAGCTCTTAGATAAGTTCTCATTTTTGCAGTCCACACATGATAATTTTCTCGTGCAAATACAAGAGGTGGTGGTAAGGAGTTGTTGCTGGATGCCATATCCAAGCAAGCTTTCAAGTTTTCTAGTTTTTTGGGTTTTGGACGAAAGAACCTTTGCTGGTTTTCATTTAACTTACGAAGAATATGTAGAAACGAAAATGGACAGCAGAACAAGAGTTTTTTTTTTTTTTTAGGCTGAAAATACCAGATTAAGATTTCTTCTTAACGCTGTTGCACTGCCAACATCAGCACAACTCCAATTAAACTTCAGCTGAATTCATCATTCAGTTCTGTGTAGCTGGTTGGAAACTTTAAAGCCTCCCTATATCAGCAAGAACAGTACTTACTCAATCTGTTAGACATTACTGGAAAAAAAATTGTTAGACAAGTAACTCCTCTGTGTATACCTCTGCCACTCTACTACTTCCATGAAAATACTTCATGTATAATAAACTCTTAAATTAGGAAATTGAGATGGGAATTTGATCAAAATAACTCCAATCATGTTAGTTCCTCTTTATCTTTCCACTTTGGGTTGCTAGAAAAATACATACAGGAGATCTAATTTTGTTGCCCACGACGCTGATAAATGCCTAAATGGATTGCTAGCTGTTTGTAATACACTTGGTAATGTGTCCTTGCTTGTTCCCCCCTTTACCCTTTCTGGTGGAGGAATTCATAAAGACTATTTTCCTCGTGTTTTGTTGCAATGAAAACTCTCATTAGCGCAGGGGAAAAAAAAACTAACCCTGCATTATTCCACCGCTAGGCACAAATAAATGGCACAAACATTACTTTTATAAAGTTTTATATATGTGTATATATAAAACATGAACAAACTACACATAAAATGATTAAAAAAAAAAAAACTGGCACACACATTAAACATTCAGAAGCACACACAAAGGTCATCAACCTAAAGATTGTGACATTCCTTGGTGGTTGATCATACTCTTGAAGTGCTAACCATATATAACTTCTCAGGATTCAAACCCTCGATGGAAAGTGGAGAACAACACTCCTCGTTTATTATTTGGAACATTAACTATGATAAGACATCTCAGGATTCATTAAGGCATCTCTGCTTCTGATAAGACACTATTATTTGAAACATTAACTATAAGATAAGACCCCACTTCAAATAAAACTAGAGTTTACTAAGCCTGAATTTGAACAGGCTCAAGGCCATTGTCAATTGAAGCCTTCACCGCATCTATGACCACTTGTGTTTTCCTGCTAATGGTTGGCCACTTGTTCTCAGGTTTTGAGTTGTTGAACTTAATTGCTCCAACCAAATGAGCAAATTCCCTCACCATAAGTGCATCCTGAGGGAGATCTGTGTGAATTGTATGTTCACTTGGATTTGGAGCCCAACCTACAGAAAGTTCTACAAAGTAAGAATTTGAACTTGTAGAAAATGAGGCCTCCTTCTCTTGGTTAGGGATAACATAATCATGAACACGCAAAGACCCTTTTGTTCCCATTGCAGTTATATCCATTGACATATCTGACAAAAAGGAGCAGTAAAAGGTAGCTACTTTGTCATCTTCCCACAATAGAGAAGCCTCACAAGCTAAAATCACCCCAGCTTCATTATATATAGGTTTGCGCAAGGCTCTTGCTGTTTTAGGTAACTCATAGTTGGCAGCCCACAAGATTGCCCTCACACAATACCACCCAGTATCACCAAGAGTACCAAGAGCATCAAGATCTGGTTTCACACGAATGTCATTCTCTAGAAAATAAGGACTAACACCATAAGAAAAGGTAGCATGTACCTGTAAGTAACACACAAATGGCAAAACAATATCAGTAAAAATGAAGCATATATAAGCAACAGAAACAGGTCTTTCATATATTCACAGAAACTACTCCAAACAGCAAATGAACTCAATATATATATTCATATTATTTCACAGTATTCACAGAAATAAAAATACGCATATGATGCACGAGTGCGGCTATAGGATAAGATATTATCACGGCAAGGGAATATGACATTTTCTAAAAAATTAAGATACAAGCAGTTATGGACCAGGGTAATGGGGGAAGGACAATGACAATATAAGGTGGATCCATCACAAGATACGGAACCACATGATAAAACATAACATATATATCAGAAAGAGTTTGATTTTGACGTGAGTATAAAATAGTTTTAGATTCTCATTTAAGAATGTATTGTAATGTTATATAATGAGATTGATATTTTTCGTAAATTTTATTTGAAATATGTGATAATACATTATTGATGATAATGTGAAAACTTTTTTCCACAAATCGTAGATCAAAATTAAATTATATAAAAAATGATGTGAATCATCTCGTAAAACATTAAGAAAATCATAAAAATCATTGTAAAATCATCATAAATAAAAAATAATAAGTGGGGCTATTTCATAATTGAAGGTGAAAAGATTTTTTTTTTTAAATTATCTTCGATACACAATAGATCAACACTTATATTTGTCAAATTCTTTATGTTATCTCATTTGTAATGATAACAATTCAAAAATAATAACATCAATCAATTCTTTTCTTATTAAGTGAGATCAGCCAACACGTAAATGTTATTGTACATTATCATAAATTAAAATTTTAAAAAATAATTTAAATTTAATTTTTTTAATCTTTTCACCTATATTTTTTTCTTTCATCTACTTCTAATTATTAAATTATCTTGCATCTGATCTATTTTTTTATAAAGATTTATAAGATTCTTTTCCATACATATCCAAAGCATATATAGGTTACACATAGTAGCAGTATCTATGAAACCTGAGGAATATTTAACAAAAATAGAAACAGAGGAATCGTTGATACATAATTGACAGAAACTAGTTCATACATATATCAATAATGATATTCTTATCACAAATAATTCATATGCTTCTTTTTATACATCTCTTACTACTATTGATTACATCACCTTTTTCTTATTACTTTCTCTCATTTAATCACCACCATTCACAAAAAGTGTAAATAATGATATTTTTGAAAAAATGATGTACGAGCATCATTTTCCATACATATATAGGTTACATACCGATTGAAGGCGACCAAACTGGTGTGGATCTGAGAGAAACTGAAACATCTTAGGGGTCCTGGGGTGGTGCATCCACATGGTAGCATCCATGTACTGCAGTCCATTGGATTCACACGCCTCCAATATCTTGTCAAGCTCAGCAACGTTGAGAGCGACAGGCTTCTCAAGCAGCAAGTGCTTCTTCTTCTGAGCAGCAAGCACCGCCCAGTGGAGGTGCAAGCTCGTCGGAAGGGGAACGTAGACGGCGTCAACGTCGGGGTCATCGAGAACGGCTTCGTAGGAGCCATAGACCTTGGCATGGGGAGGGAAGCCATTGGAAGCTGCAAACTTGGAAGCTTTTTCGAGGGAGCGGCTTCCAACGGCGTAAAGGGTGGCGTTGGGAGAGAGGGTTATGGCCCTTGAAACCTTCCGAGCTATCTCTGCGCAACCAAGGATTCCAAATCGTATTGCTTGTTCTTCTGCCATTTTTGGAAGAGTAGATCAAAGCTTTGGAATGTTTAGTGCTGTTTTTTCCAGTTGACTTGCTATATGGCAAATAATGCTAGATGGACGGCACAATTTGTCTACATCTCTGGCGCAGAATTATAAAAAATGCGGTATGTAAGGACATGTGATATGAGTATAGGTATATGATTAGTTACTTTTTATGATTATATTATAACATTTGTTTAGGAAAATATTTTGTATATAATTTTATTTGTATATTTTATTTATATTTAATATTAATGTAAGAGAAATATTAAATTATTTTATATGTAATTATAATATTTTTGTGAGATATAGAATGAACTTGTGAATAAATTAAAAAAATTTAACGTATAAAAATTAGATAAATAACGAGATTATTTTTTTATTATGATGAATTTGATATATAGTATAGTAAATTTGGTATATAATTTATGGAATTGTTAAGCAAATCTAATAACTATGTTTTTATATTTGTTTAGATGATAAAATCAAAGTGTGTGTGTGTGTATATATATATATATATATATAAAGTAAAGTGAGAACAAATATAATCCTAAAATAAAAATTGTACAACTCAAGATTATGTGTGTAACAATGTTTATATGGCAAATTTTTATACAATTTATGATTTTTTTATATTATTTTTTTACATTCCTTTTTATAATACTCTTCATATTGTTGATTATATCATTTTTTTTTATTATTTTCTCTCACTTAATCATAACCATTAAAAAGTATAATAAAAAATTATGTAAGATAAAAAATGATGTTAAAACATCATTTTCCTTCTTGATATCTATACTATATATATTTTAGAGGTAGTTTCAAGAAAAGTTTTGACAAGTGTCAACTTTGGTAACTTTTTTTTTTTTCGCCAAAAATTGTACCTTTTTATTTTTAGTAACCTTCTCAATTAAAAACATAAATTATTTGTTTAATTTTAATTTTTAATTAATTATAACTTATGTCATACAATTGTACTTCATCACAAAGATTAAGCTTCTTAAGTAAGTTTAAAATCAATCTCATTCATTTATCTCACTATTTTTTTTTTATCAAACAGACCACTTAACTTATTTAATTATCTTTTTATTTTCAAAGTCGCTTTAAAATCCACTAACATGTTTTTGAGTTTTTGAATTTTAAAATTTAAATTCTGAAAAAAATATCTTTCGTATATTTATTTTTCTTTATTGCATTTGACAAGTCTTCTACTCTCCCATTTACGTTGGTTCTTCAATTCTTATACCTCTACCCATTCATTTTTCATTTCGAATGAACTGTTCCATTATTTCATTTCTCTCACATACGCTCATGTTTATTACCCCTCTCTTTTTCTTTCCTCTAATCTTGATTCTGAGTTTCCTTTGCTCATTTCATCTCTCTTCCATGGCATGTGTGATGCTACAACTCCTTCCTCATGCATTCTCCTTCATGTATTCTTTAACTTCCACCTACCCTGATTGTTATTAGAAATTTTATGGTCGATTCTCTTTCTTTTATTTTCTCTCCGCCTTTCCCTGATTCTTCTCTTTCACTTTCCTGTTGTGGTGACTTTGTGTTTCCTTCGCTTAATCACTAATCACATTATGTCTCTTTCTCTTTCCTATTGTAGTGAATTTGTGTTTCCTTCACTTAATCACTAATCTTATGCGTATGTTATTTGAAGGTTATTTGATGGTGTTCCAGTTCATTGGTTATGATTTATGTGTTTGTGTTGTTAGGGTTTAGGGACGACGGCTAGCCATACCAACAGGTTCGAAACCCCAACTTTCTACCTATAATTTTCTACCTGGATTTTCTGAATGCAAATGGTTTGCAATTTCTTAAGGTTGTATGTGCTTTCCTTCATAATTTTTGTCGAATATTTCATAATATTCCTCTCTCTGATTCGTTCTTGTTTTCTATGATTTATGACTTTGCACATCGATGGTTTGGACAAAATCACTCCGGTAAGGGAGTGTTGATGGTGAAGGTTTGCGTGGTTCGACTATGACAAAATTGGAGCTTTTTCGTTTCTAAACTAAGATGTTGGGTTGATTTGCAGTGAAAGTCCTTGTTCCTAGTGAGAAATCCTTACATACTGCTTTCCATTTTGCTCTTCTCCTAACCCCTCATACATACTCATATCTCTAACCTTTTTCTTCTCTGATGTTACTTTTAGGCATTTTGTCAAGCAGTTTTTGTTCAAGCTTTTAATAGAATTTTGGCTTTAATAGCTCATTAAACAGGGGAGGGCATGAGCACGAAATGTTAGTATAATTGTGCTTATAAATGAATTTTTATAATTTATTTGGTTACTTTTTTTGTATTTGTGTAGCATCTCTCTACTTGCTTCGTTCGTAGTTGCCTCAAATTGTAATTGAAAACAACAACTCTGGTCACAACAATCAATAGGAAGTGGGTGTGTGGACTTATCACCTTAATACAAGTCAAAATGAAGCAAGAATCGATAGAAGATGGAAAAGTTACACCTCTGAGTTGGAGTTGAAAGCAGGTTATCAGATTACTTTTGTATTGCTTGATGGAGAGAATAATTTTCTTTATGCTAATCTTTTTTATCTTTTTTATCTCTTTCCTTGATTTACAAACAATGATGCTTGGTGATCAAAAGTTCAATAACTCTAGCTATCACATGGATTCTTCATCTAAAATCTGTGAACATGCTTATATAATACAACAAGTTACGTGAACTCATTATACTACTTCTGCTAACCAACATGTTTGTTATCTTTTTTTGTTTGTCGTTCTTATTAAATTTTGATATGTAACAATGATTATATGTATAAATTGTTTGTTATAATTTATTTTGTTACTTTTTTTTTGAACTCCTATAGCATCTCTCTGCTGGCTTCACTTATATTTGTCTTAATTTGAAGCTGAAAACAATTCTAGTCACACAAGGTGGAAAGAAGTTGGTCTGTGGAGCTTAGCAGCATAAAAGAAGTCTAAAGGAAGAAAGAATCAATAGAAGAAGGAAAAGTCATTGCTCTGAATTTCAGTTCGCAACAGGTGATAGGAATACTTTTGAAGTGCTTGATTAAGAGAAGAATTTGGTTCTTCCTCACATTGGACGATGTCGATTAGAAAGTTAATTTTTAATTATTTTAATTTATGTATTTTTTATATTTTTTTAAAAAAATAAAATAATTATTACATAATTGGTTTTGAGCATTATGAGTTCAATTTCTATTTCAAATTCCTATAGTCTTGCCAAAAAGTTAATAACTTCAAGTATATGTTTATATCAATTTCTATTTTTTTTTCAAATTTAAATTATCTTTTATTTTTTACTCATAATCCATTATTATGTTTCAATATGCTATTAACAAATTTTGTTTCCAGATTGTTCACAGTCAAGTAAATTACCTTATTAGAGTTCTCCTTATAGTTCTTTTGAAATTACAATTCTTAGTGATTGTTCTAATTCCTTAAAGTTTGCCAAACATGTCATTCAAAAAAGTTCAATTGTTTCTTTTGTTAAATGGAATGGTTCTGATGGATCTATTGAGAATGGGAGACATATTGTCCAAAGAACAACAAATAATGAAGGCATTTTCATGTATTCATTAATTTGTTGTTATATTCATTAATTTTTTTAAATTTTAAATTGCTTAGAAATAGGCGTTAATGCAGGTAAAGTTCAAGATGAGAATTACTTTTTGCAAAGCAACAAATGAGGAAGATTGTTCACATATTTTGTTACTACTCCTCTCATACAAGGTGTATAACAATCATATATTTAACGGATACTATGATCTTTCGTTTTGTATGCATATATTAATGTCTAACATATGTTTTTATAGTTTACTATTTTTGTCGATATATTCTCTTAAATATGATATTATTGGTGTGTATAAATGATAATCACATATTTGATACATCAATAAACCCTCATTTTTAGTCATTTACACTATTTATGTACTTAATTGATTGAGTTTGGTTATGTTTTGTAAGTTTGGACTCAAATTAGACTTAATTGAATTTTTTAACATGATTTACGTCTTACACTATTTCTGTATTTGGGCCATATCTTGGGCTGTAGTTAGTCTTTTGAGGTGATTCTGGTGGCATTTGAAAGATAAGAGAGATCTCTACAACTTTCATGAATACTCAAAGGCCTAATCATATATTTGGATAACTCAAATTTGAGTCGAAACAAGAATTAGGGTGCTGATCCTGACAATTTGACCTATGTGTACTATTCATAACATAGCTCAGGTTATAGGATGTCAAATAGACTAAAATTTTAATGGTTGATAGTTAAGACCCAAATCTACAACTTTCATGTTGAACACTTTTCCAAAATCTGAGGTCTAATGGGTCATATTAGGCTTGGAATTCATAATAGAGGAGCTGTCTCTAGGCCTGAGCAGTATGGAGTAATCAGACCATATCTTGAGTTGTAGGAATGTTTTTGGGCTCAAACTAACTGCATTTGAAATATAAGATCCAGGCCAACAAATTTTATGAAGACCACTTGGTAAAAAAATGATGAATGCAATGACTTCAGAGCTAAATGATTTCGGAGACAAAGAATCTCTATAATTTTCCACTCATCAAAAGTCATTTAGCATTTTTCACTCATTTTCTGTTCATCCACTCACTCATGACTCAGCCCCCTTGTCATTTTGTATTCCTAATCCTCTATAAAAGGGAGCCTTGGCTGATCATTTAGGGGGCTTAAAGTGTTAGATACCAAAAAATTCATGTCATTTTGTTGTTTGATTATCTTGTTGTAGTTTTCTTTTGTTCTAAATTAAAGTTATATTCTTCTTCTTCTTCTCTCTTCCTTTCTTCTTGTCTAAAGGTAACTAAGATTCATTTTGCTTGGGTGAAAGAGTGAAGCTCTTGGTAATAAAATAAGGTTAAATTAACTTCTCTCTTGTGCTTGAATGATATATTTTCAAGTGGTCATTATACGTATTATATTTTGTTTCCAATCAATTTAGAAACCCTCCTTGTAAAGTAGAGTTCTTGATTTGTTGTAGACAAGAGATTGACACAATGAATGCTTGAACTCATTTACAGGTGGTGGTGTTAGAAACTCTCCTTATAAAGTGGAGATCTTGATTTGTTGTAGACAAGATTTTGGCACAATGAATGCTTGATCCCATTTATAAGTGGTGGTGTTAATAGATGATTAAAGGAATCATAATATAATTACGTATATAATTTTTAATGAACTTTGAACGTTGTATTTTCTGATTGGAACCTCCGTTATGTGTGGATTCTAATTGAGTTATAAAAGAATTAATATTGTCCTTAATTTATTTACTAAGAGTGGATCTCCAAGCCCAACAATTCTTTTTTATTTGTGACTAAGTTTTATCACCTTTATTGTTGTAACAAAATATTTTTCTTACGTCAAATAAATTTTTCTTCATCAATTCTCTATGGATCGACCTCGGACTCCCGAGAATTTATTACTTAAAACAACCTGCACTTGGATTTTCAACTTTAAATCTGCATCAATAGATAAGGGACTCTCAATAACAATTTTAACTCCTTCAATTTCAAGTTCATTGGCATCAATAAGAATTCCACTATTTGAATTTCAAATGGTAATTTTTAATTATTTTAATTTATATAATTTTAAAATTTTATTTTAAAAATGAAAATAATTATTACATAATTATTTCTAATGAGTTTAATTTCTATTTTAGATTCCTTTATTCTTGCCAGAAAGTTAATAACTTCAAGTATGTGTTGATATCAATTTATATGTTTTTTTTAAATTAAAATTATCTTTTATTTTTTATACACATTATTATGTTTAAAGATGCTACTAACAAATTTTGTTTCTAGATTGTTCATAGTCAAGTAAATTACCATCTTTGAATTCTCCTTATAGTTCTTTTGAAACTACAATTCTTAGTGATTGTTCTAATTCATTAAAGTTTGCCAAGCATGTCGTTCAGAAAAGTTCAATTGTTTCTTCCGTTAAATGAAATGGTTCTGATGGATCCATTGAGATTGGAAGACATATTGTTCAAAGAACAACAAATGATGAAGGTATTTTCACGTATTCATTAATTTGTTGTTATACTCATTAATTTTTTTAACATTTTAAATTGCTTAGAAATAGGCGTTAATGTAGGTAAAGTTCAAGATGAGAATTACTTTTTGAAAAGCAACAAACGAGGAAGATTGTTCACATATTTTGTTCCTACTCCTCCCATACAAGGTATCTAACAATCATATATTTGACGAACACTATGATCTTAAGTGAGAATTCATAATTGTATGTTTTGTCCTCACAGCCAGATATATTAAGACAATTAGGGAATACAAAAGGAATTTATCAAACTTCACACACATCTAATCTGGCAATTAAGGTGGAATCTCTATCTAAGAAAATGGACAAGGTGGATGAATTATCTAGGAAGATGGATTAATTGTTATCTTTGAGTCAAAAAAATTATAATTCTTCTAATGTGCATAATGCGTGTACCGTTTGTTCTAACCATTCTCATACTTTATATGATTGTCCTACTATCTCACAATTTTCTAAATTTTCATTAGAGCGGGCTAATGCAACCTAAGGATTTCCTCCACAAAACAACCCATATTCTAACACTTGTAATCTTGATTGGAGGAATCATCCTAACTTCTCTTGAAAGCAACAAAGTGTTGAAGACACAAGGGTAGCGACCTAATCAAGCAAGTCAAATTGGTATGACACCACCCCCTAGCTTTCAACCACAAGGGTATGCATCTAACTCATCTTAAGCATCAAGTAGTAATTCCAACTTGGAAGACAAAATAGATAAGGTATTATCTTATGTGACAAACTTGGACTTTAGGATGTTAGCCATGGCAACCATCACCCAAGAGGGGAGGTGAATTGGGTGATTAAAAATTTTTAAAACACCATTAAGAAAATAAGCATTTTGAAGCACTCAATTGATAAATGTAGCAGAACATGTATAGTGAAGGTACAACTATCAGAGATTACTCAAATACAACTTGAGTTATAGAATAAATCAAGTAAATAAGCTAGATATTAAGTTCAACTCAAGCATATATAATTAAAGTATAAATGTAAAGGAGATAGAGTTGAGAAGAGCAAACACAATGATTTATCTTGGTTCAGCCACCAACCACTTGTAACCTACATCCAGTCCTTAAGTAAACCACCCAAGATTTTTCACTAAATCTTCAAGCTTGAACAGGTACTTAAAGACCTTTACAACTGAGAGCATTCAACACACCTTGGGATGTCTCACCCTTTGTGCTTGAGCCTCAACAACCAGGGATAACTCACATTTACAATTCTTTAAGGGATGTCTCGCCCTCTTTATAGAGGATCAAGGTATAGATAAAAAAGAAACTCTCACAAGAGTAGATAATACAAATTGAAGTCCTATAAAGCTCTCAAAAATATCTTAAACTTGTGGCCAAAACAGAGCTCATGGATTGAATGGAATGATTCACGAATTAAAATCTTGATAGATGTTTTTCAAAATGTTGGTAGTATATAAAAGATGTCCTAAAAACATGTATTTATAGTATTATAAGAAAAAGAGTCATTGGGGGTATTAAAACCAAGTAATAAATGCTCTGAAAATAGCTGTTGCAGGCTTCAAACTCATGGTAAAAGATTACCAACATATGGTAATCGATTACCAAGCTTTTAAAACATATTCTGGGCTTTCTAGGCACGTGGTAATCGATTACCAAGCTTCTATGAGCAGTGGTAATCAATTATTAAATTAATTTTAAATAGTCATAACTTCTTTATTTCTCATCCGTTTAAAGCAAATAACTAATCATTGGAAAGATCTTTAAGTCTATTTTCAAATGAAATAAGTTTTAGAACAAAAATTAAAGTATTTTAAAAGTTATGATCAAAAGAGTAACTAAATGTCATATTTTCAAAACTTAAATTTGACTATTTTTCATAATTTTTAACTACCACCATGACTAGATTTTCAAAATATGTTTGTTGGGCACTTTAGCATGTAAGAATCATTTATAAATATTTAAAAACATATTTGAGATATCTAAAAAGTTACATAAAGACCCTAAGTCCTATGAATTATATCATTTAATACTTCCTTTAGACTTGGTCTTTGACTTGACTTTGTTATCATCAAAACCTTCATGATCTTCATGACATAAGCATTCACATTCTCTCCCTTTTTGATGATGACAAACCAAAACAAGTAAACAATAGCACATATATATATATATATATAAAAGAGATTTAAAGTGCAACTCTCCCCCTTAAGCCACGCATAAGGTTCAAGCAGGAAAAAAATATTAAGTAAGGTTCAATGACATAAATTTTTTTATGCACAAACACTCTTCCTTACTCATGCAATCCATACTCTCCCCCTTTTGGCATTATCAAAAACATATAAGCATGAGAAAAAAGATATAAGCATTTAACATTCGTAGCTTATATATATGTATAATCAGTTTCATCAAAACAAATTAACCATAGCATGCTAGAAAGAGTAGGATCATCAAAACTAAAAACTTCAAGTTATTCAAAACATAACTATCTCCCCCTATTTTATTCTACTTATGATTCAAGAATAGAGAGATGAAACAAGTATTCTTTCAAGACATAAAAGATTATTCATACAAAACTTATCATATTTTGGTACATCAACATTTAGCATATGATAGCAATAAAATACTTTATGTCAAACAAGGATGTGAGTCAAGAGATATAAACAACTTAAGAGTTAGGCTCCCCCTCATTGAAGCACAAGATGGTTAAAGTGAAATATGTCTGCTAAGACCATGTAAGTACATTACCATAAAGTAGAGTAAGATAAAAGATACTTATTCTTAATCCATCAATTAAAAATTATTTTAAAACTACTCCCCCTTTCAAAAAGAATTTTACAAGAACACATTACATTTTCAAAAGCATTTTAGAAGGGTAAAGAGGTTTTATTAAAACCACATATTCCTTGAAAGTGATCGAATCCAAGTCAAAAGAACATCTGAAAGTACATCTCCTCTCTTTCTCATTGAACTAGAGCCTTGAGAAAATAAAACACTTTGAACAACAAGGCTTATTTTTTGAAGTATCAAGATGGGCTCTATAGAATATTTCAAAAGATTTATTTGGAAACTTTCTTAAACATTCTCTTAAGATTTAATAAAACTTTTCAAAGTAAAAGAAGAGAGTACTACATTTATAGCACATATTCAATGATTTTCAAATTTTCAAGACAATTAGGAGGTGAAAATACTTTCAATGTCTTAAGGCAAGTTCAAAAGATTCTCAAGGATATAAAACTTAAAAAGCTTCTTTCAAATATAAAAAGAGATTTTACATTAAAAAAAAACTTTTTAATTAAACCAAAAACTCTTTCCAAAACAAAAGCATAATTCTCATAAGTGTTATACTACTAATAAATCATAAATTAAGAGAATTATAGATATCAAACATTTACCTTGATGAAATATACTATATGGATCAAAACATGTATAGAACTAATATCATCTATCCTATATGCAATGACAAAATTAGCAAGTTAATATTTAATTAGGAACTTTATCAATGCTAAGCATATTTCTCATGTAAGGAAAGTATTTAATCATTTAAAATCAATTTATCAACAAGTATCATACAATCTATAACATATAGAATACCACAATAGCTTAGACATAATATTATGAATCATTTACTTTTTATTTTTAAGATATGAACATATCAAGCAATTTCAAACAAGAAAATATATAACTTTTAACTTTCTAATCACCAAGTAAGTATATAAGACAATTAAGCATCAAAGAGAAATAATTAGAACTACTTATAAGCATGTAAATTTTCATATTTGAACAAAGAGAATTGGTCACAAGCTCAAGAACAAAGATATTACCATAAAGCATGTTATTCCAAATAAGGTGTATACTTATCTAGCATGTTAGCATATATAGAGTTATTTTCAAGACACAATGCTAGAGAAACACAACTTAAGGCATGTTAAGGCATAAAAACAAGTTTCTAGTTCTCCAAATATCACATGATATTCAATTTAAAGTATAAATAAGGATAAGATATTGATATCACAAAAAATGCACTCTTTGAATTTTTGTAAGTGACTCCAACGTCTATGCCTCAAGGCTCCTTGAGAATGTTGTAATTCTTTATGTCATTCTTTTTATGTTTTCACCACTCTTAAAGAACTTGAACCACTTCAAATTTTTTAACCTCAAGTAGCATAGTTATATTTCACTTCAATGCATGCTTGAGATAATAGTCACCTTACAACACAATTCAAAGTACTTTCTTTGCTATCCACCAATTTTGGATCCATAGAGGTTAATCATTGATTATTAATTCATTATGCTCTCATAAAGATAAATTTTTTCATAGTATGTAAATTGAGCACAACAAATTAAATAATCAATTAGCATTAAACATATAGCCAATAGCATGCATACTTTGATGATAGATAGATAATTAAAACATAGTAAGCATACCTAGGCATTGTAGAACCTTATGTACCAAGATATATAACAATTTAATAAGCTATGGTACAATAAGAATGAACATAATCATGTGCTAAACATAATATTCAAATTTTACTAAGTACACATGATTCTATTAATCACTTAAAGCCTATAAGGAATATACCTCAAATTCATTGACTTTACAAGTGAATGTGCATAAGAGGTAAAAACCATTAATACATTGACCTTGGTAATCAAGGAAATACTTTTTTTTTTACCCATTGCTTCTCTTTTGGAGTCTTGAACTTTACAAGTTCTATATTTTGACCAAAACTTCTACCATTGGGCTTTTGAAGCATTTTCATTGATGATTCATCTTTCCTTTGATCAATTAGTCCATCCTTTTGAGAAATTTTTTGCATAATTAAAACACTAGGAGAACATTTTGGTACCTATTTCATCTTAGGTTCTTAAAGGTCAATACTAGGGCCTTTAAGATCTTTAGGAACCTATAACATACTATTTCTCATATAAGGATTTCTTCTATAAATGCATAAATGGGAAATATGACATAAATGACTACAAAAATTATAAACAATTGAATTTAATGATGACATGGTCCTTTGAAGAACATCTTTGGAAAACTTAAGCATTTTGTTGTTATTACATTCTATACTATTTTTGTCATAAGCCTTGCTTGAATTTTTATGTGGAATAACATTAATTTTATTCTCATCAACAAGCATTGAATGTAAGAAATTAGAATCATTAGTTTTGGTAAATTTAGAATATAAGCCCTCAACTTAATTTTCTAAATCAATGCACTTTTCACAAGAAATTGAGGTTTCACATTTCAAATGCATTTCCTCATCAAGAAAAGCATATTCATTTTTCAAAATCTCAATTTCATTTTCAATAAAGGAAATGTTTTCCAAACAAGATAAGTTTTTATTTTCTAAATTCAACAAACCATTATATAATTCATCATATGCACATTGTAGCTCATAATAGAAATATTACCAAAAAAAATGTTAAATTATGGGCGATTTTTTTGCAGGGGTTATCAAATGTCATAAACCAATACAAATTGTGGGAGTTTTTTTTTTCCTTTCAATGGAGGTTATTAACCCTCGCAAATTAAAAAAAAACTAATTTTTCTTTTGTTCATAGTCATGCTGATTTTTTATTTTTATTTTTTGCTTTACCTCCTTCTGATTTCGTTTCCCCCATATCAAAAACCAGAGTCCACCCCTGCCCATCTCTCTCTCATTTTTGTCTTTCTCCCTCTCACTCAGATTCAGACTCTCATATCTCCCCATGCTCCAAAGAGCGTCTCCCCCATTTCTTCCCCCTCACTATGTCCATCTGTCGCCAACTCGTCGCCTTCTTATCGCCACTGCACCTGTCACGGTCTAGTTGTTGCGTCTGCGCCTTGACGCCGCTGCATCTGCATCTTACCACTGCCTTGATCTACGCCTCGCCACCGCCTTGACGCCATTGCATCCACGCTTCAACGTCGTTGGTAGCAACCTGTCTTTCATCAATCTATACTTTTGAGCAACCATTACTCTATTTAATCTCATTCTCTTATTAATTTGTTATTCTATATTTGTTTCAACCTATTATGTTTCAGCAAAGAAGCTTGGATAGGCTGAGGTGTATTATTTTTGGCTTTTATGCTCTGCATAAACTCTTTCTTACTATCCAACCCGCGCTACTGTGTCTGTGCCTTGACGCCGCTGCATCTGTATCTCACCACTGCCTTGATCTGTGCCTCTCCACTACCTCGATGCCGTTGCATCCACACTTCAATGTCGTTGGTAGCAACTTATCTTTCATCAATCTATACTTTTGAGCAACCGTTACTCTATTTAATCCCATTCTCTTATTAATTTGTCATTCTATATTTGTTTCAACTCATTGTGTTTCAACAAAGAAGCTTGGATAGGCTGAGGTGTGTTATTTTTTGCTTTCATGCTCTGCATCAACTCTTTCTTACTACCCAGTCTTGCTTGCATTAAGGTTAGGGTTTAAGGGTTCATGGAAAATAAAATGAGCTGTATTTTTCCATCCTTCTTGACTTGACTTAAGTCTTGATTAATTCCTACATCTCCAAGCTGATATTGAACAAAAAGACCAATCCTACCAGCAAGTTACTAGATAACCATTTTCCTCCCTTATTTTACATCATATAGCGTGCAACATCCTCCATGCTTCCTTTATTTTTATCCTAGCATCAACAAAAAGTTCTCAAAGGTATCCATTACAAGAAAAAATTCATAGATCATCAAAAAAGCTGCTATATTCCTCTATGCTTATTTGAATAAACTGTTTTATGTGCCTTTTGTACAATGACTTGAACACTTTAACTCAATAAGAGAACCAAAGATCAAGGAATATATGACCACCATATTTGATTAAATGTAATGTTAAAAAATTTGTGTTATATCCTTAAATGCATTGTTAATGCTATTTAATTTATATATCAGTGAAACCTATATCACATGTATTTTGTGCTATCTAATATATGTGCTTGGTGTTAAAATTATTGCTTTTTATATGTTCATATTTATGTTATATCCTTAAGATAAGTTTAGTTGACATAAGGATAGTGCAATGCCAACTTATTGTATATGAGGTTCTTTTTCAGTGTGTTTTTACTGATCTGCATGTTTTTTTTAAAACCCACTATAACGTAGAAAATAGGCTTCTTGATACTTCTATAGGACAACACTATGAGATCAAATGCAAAAGCATAAATGTTCTATTTCTAGATACTTCTATAGTGCAACATTATCATCATTTAGGAATATACCTTAATTTTTTAGGCCAATATGGATGTGGTTGGAGTATATGCACCTCCTTGGACAGTAAGGTACGAGAGTCTAATATGAAGTTGATACATGTAGTTGCATTGCACCATATTGAGGAATGAATAATTGACTATATTTTGTTTGCAGGTTATAGTTGCAGTTAATTACCAGTTGTAATTTTGGTAATATTGCATTGTATTTGGTCCAACAGTGCAATCCTTGAGGTTTAAGGGTAAGGGTAACTGTTTATAAGTAGTTTCATATTGCTATCCAACAGAAAATACTTTTGGTTTTGTATCTATTAGTTGAGGCTCAATAGTTGTGCAATGGCTTTAGTATGTGGATGCCTTGTGCATCAGTACATGTCTAGCTAAGTTTGTTTAATTTTGACATCAATTGGGTTGTTTGGGGAATAAAAATGTACCTCAAAGAAAAAAAAAGAGTAAACATTCTGCGAAAATAATAAATGTTAGAAAAAAAATATTGGCTTTGTGCATCTGGATTTCAATTTTGTAGTAAGAGTTGGGTGGACATAACCTGTACTTTTGGTTTTGTAGTAAACAAAGAATACTTTCTGTTTCATTGTGGTATATGGCACAGGCTATTATATTTAGTGATTGTCTGCCATTTACTTAATCTTTTGTTTCCTCATTTCCTTTTTATTATAGTTAGTTGAAAAATGTTTATTACTTCTTAATTCTTATAGAGATGTTGTCAATTATAGTTGTCACCTTTGCTCCAGTATCATTTAATGCATAATTTTTCTTCTGTTTTGAGTTTTTAATAACATCACCAAACTTTGTTTTACCTGAAGGCCCTCTAGTACAAGATTCTTAAGCTCAAATTCTTACTTCAAAAGCCATTCTCATTCAAATAGGTTACCCTAGATCTTTTCCTATTCTAGTTTTAAGATTTAATGTTATGGCATTGAAATGATTATCCCTTGAGTTTATTTTGTCTAAAATTATTATTATTTTAAAGTTTCCTTGTATTTAAACTTTTTTCTTTTTGGCAGTATATTTGTGTTGAGATTTGTCTTGTTTAGCCATCATTTTCATGATTTTCTGAAGTTGTGCGTGAAGTTAATACTTGCCAATGGATAAATCTTGGAATACAAAGCCAAAGAACATAATTGAATACTCAATTGGTTTAAGTAACTTCCTCAATTTTGCATTTGAGAATGACATTGTTGGGGATGCAACATGACGTTTGTGTCCAAAGTGTGGGTTTGGGAAATGGCAAACTAGAGATATAGTCCAAGATCACTTGCTTTGGAAACCATTCCCCGAAAATTATGTTATATGGAATCTTCATGGTGAGAAACAAGTATTAAAGTCTTCTAGAAATGTAGATCTTATGCAAGAGACATCAGACTTTGAAAATCCAATAGAGACGATGATTAACGATGCATTTGGGCATTATAGGCACTAAGCCACAAATGCAGGCATGTCACAACCACTGGATGCAGATGAAATATCAAATGAGGGGCGTAGGGAGGACAGTGATTTTTATGAATTTCTCAAAGATGAAAATCAAACATTGTATGAAGGGAGCAAGTAAACAAAACTAGAATTTGTAATAAAATTGTATCATATAAAGGTCTTATATGGATTAAGTGACCAGGCAATGACTATGATACTAGATTTGTTGAGAGATGCATTTGAAGTAGTAAAGTTGCCTTCTTCTTTTATGAGGCCAAGAAAATCATTAGCAAACTTGGTCTTGACTACATCAAGATAAATGCATATCCAAATGATTGTATGTTATACTTGGATGATGATCCAAAAAATAGCAACAAACATACACGCATTGTGGTACATCTAGTTGAAACCCTAAGAAGAAGAAGAAGCAAGTTACAAAGGTTTTGTGTTACTTTCCATTGAAACCAAGGTTGCAAAGATTGTTTATGGGTCATAAGATTGCTAAGCATATGAAACGACATGTTTTGGATAAGAGTAACAAAGATGGGTTGACAAGGCATCCAAGGGATAGTGAGACATGGAAGAAATTTGATCTAACACACTCTGAATTTGCTTTGTATCCTCGAAATGTTTGCTTGGGCCTTACTAATGATGGTTTCAATCCTTTTGGAACAATGAGTTCTACCTATAACATTTGTCCAGTGTTCTTGATTCCATATAATCTTCCTCCTTGGATGTGTATGAAGCACACATCCTTCATTATATCAATGATCATTCTAGGCAAGCAAATGCCCAAAAATAATATAGATATGTACTTACAACCCTTTGTGAAGGAGTTACGTGATTTATAGAATGATGGCGTGGAAATCTTTGATTCGTCATCGAATGAAATATTTCAAAATGCATGCAGCTCTTATGTGAACAATTAGTGACTTTCTTGGGCTAAGTATCCTATCTGGATGGAATACACATACTGGTTTAGCTTGCCTAACTTATAACTTTGACATGGAACCTTGTCATCTTCCTTATAGTAAAAAATGGATTGAATTGAATTCGCTTTGATGAAAGTACAGAGGAACAGAATCCACCATTAAAATTATCAGGATCTAACATTTTGAGGCAAGTGAAAAATCTTAATGTTACATTTGGAAGAGGAGCAAAGTTGGATGGTAGAAGGAAAAGATCTAGACAAGCAACTAAGTAATAGAACAAGAGAAGTATATTCTTTGACCTTCCATATTGGGAGTCTAACTTGTTGCGTCATAATGTAGATTTTATGCACATTGAAAAAAATGTATGTGACAATATCATATATACTTTGCTCCATGAGAAATCTAAGTCAAAAGACAATCTTAATGCCTAAAAGGATCTAAGAGAAATAGGCAAAAGGCATGATCTTTGGTCGAATGATAATGGAATATATCACATTGCTTTGTTTTCACTAACACGTGATACCAAAAAGTTATTTCTCGTAACTTTGAAGAATATTATAGTACCAGATGACTACTTAAGTAACATTTCTAGATGTGTTGATGAGGTACAAAAAAAGTTTTTTAGTTGAAAAGTCATGATTGCTATATTATTATGGAGCAATTGCTACCATTAGCAATTCATAATGTGTTGCCCAACTATGTGACTCTAGTCTTGGTAGACTTCTGCTTATTTTTATAGTCCTTTGTAGTAAAAGCTTGAATCCTTCAGACCTTGATAAGCTCCCAGATCGCATTGTGGTTACACTTTGCCACCTGGAGATGTTATTCCTACCATTATTCTTTACAGTCATGGTTCATTTAACTGTACATCTAATAGAGGAAGCAAAGCTCGAAGGTCTAGTGCATTATCGATATATATATCTTGTGGAGAGGTAAAAGACTGCTACTTTTAATTTAAGGTCATTTGTGTTTAAGTCACTTAAAATAGTTGTTTACAATAATTATGTATCATTTTTTTAGGAAATTAAGTCATTTAAAATCACTTGTACAGAGTAAGGCACAACCTGAAGGTTCCTACTGAAGGTTATTTAGATGAAGAGTCTCTTACTTTTTGTTCTCGGTACATAGAGGATATAGAAACAAGGTTCAATAGACCTACACGTGTTCGTGATGACCCAAATGACAATGAGCTTTCCAAAAAGTCATCTATCTTCCCCCAATTAGGTAAACCAGTAGGAGCTTCCTTAATATTTACTTTAACTCAGATACAGAAACTACAAGTTCACCAATATGTGATTCTGAATTATGCAATAGTCACGACATTAGTGGAGTGAGTAAACAAGATTGTTGGGAATCGTGGATACATCACGCAGCGAAAAAATAGAATTCTCACCAAGGATCCATGCGAAAAATCATAGTCCTAGTTTTCAAAATTATTTACCTCTTAAAGCGTGATAAAAAAGAAGTGACGTGAATCACCAACACCGTAATAGTGACGATCTCTCTGCAGTATCCACACGAACAGACTCACAAACGTCCAACATCCACAAATAAGAGTCTCACGTCTCTCACACAGTGTTAGCTATGAAGAGAAGAGAAGAACCTGTTACTCTCTCACTCACTATTTTTGTCAAGTACAGCTAGGGTTTGTAATTCATACCTTAGCAGTACTATTTATAAAGTGACTACCTTAAGTTAGTGTCAGCAGCAGCAGGATAAGCTGTGTAATCTTAGACTCATCTATTATAAGTCTGGCTCACATATGAATCCGTGTCCAACTTGAATCTATTGCTCCAATTTTAGTTTACTCTAAGTGTATGACCCTGCAGGTTCTCATTACGTTGGTTGTAATGAGAATGTCAATGATTTGACATAACCTTTCCGTGACCAATGTTTCCATATCGTTTTGTCCCTTTGTCAAGATATCTAGATTGAACACAAGGCATGGAATGTGTCACCCTTGTATAGTCCAATCTTCGTTTCCTGATACTTGAGTAGACTTTGTAATAACAAATGAGATCAATATCTCATATTGACTCATTTGAGCATAACTATGCATTTCACAGTCTTACTCAATCAGGGGGCCCAAAGATATTGCCCCTATTATGTAGGAGTGACAAATTCCACCTAGGTCACTCACATCCCTCTACATGATTCGTGGTATGTCTAATAACTAACTTTATAATCACCTTGTTACAGATGACATTTGATGGCATTAAAGCACACAACTCCTCATGTAGGAATCATAATGATTTCAGGTCAAATGACCACAAACACCATTGTCACTACGAGAATCGCTTATGATACTCACATAATGGTGGGTCAGTCCAGTATATCATTACTCTAATATGTACTCATGTGAAGACTTGATATCTCATATCCATGACCTGTGAGATATGGTCATCAGTCTATGCACATACTAGTCTCAATGTATTACTGTTATCCTAATTAACAATAATATTTGACTAGGGACATTTAAGAATAGTATTCTAACTTTATCCAATAGGATCTCATGATCAAGTCGACTACTTGATGTCCTATGACATCAAACTTACTATTCTAAGGACTTTATTATGTTTATTAAAAAGAACACAATAAATGAAATGCCTCATATATTAAAATTAGCATAATAGAATGTATATAAATATAAACAAAATGTATCAACCTCTAGGACATACACCAACAGAGATAAACTTTATATGGTTTGTAGTTATACAAATGAAATAGACTAGTCATGTGCATTGATTGCAATATAATTATTTTATGTATAAAGAGGACTTCAAGGGGAAGAAGATCTTTAACTACAAAAGATAGAGAAGAGAGTTAATAGAGAGTTTGTTGATTAGTTTCAAAGACGGGTAAGAAATCAATCATTAGCTATGTTTCCTTTTGCAGTATTTCCTTTGAGATTAGAAACTTGACTAAGATAATTCTTTTATTTAGATTATGAATCCAGACACAATAGACACAATGTCTACTGATCTAAAGTTTCTAGCATAAGGTCCATTGGATAATGCAAGAAGATTTACAACTTATAACATCAATGGGTTCAAATTTTGAACTTTGGCTCGAGAAGAAGGATTGAAAACACAAAATAATAGAGTTTTCTTGACCTCTAACACATCTTGTGTTGCGAGTAGTGTTAATAGAAACTTAAGGCAAGCAAATTTACCATATTATAGGAAGTTAGAAGATATGATTGAAATTAACTATTATGGTCTGTTCACGGTTACTCTTTTCAAATGTAAATGGGCTGACACTACTCGAAATAGAGGGTGTAAAAAGGATCCTTGGAATTTTAATTGTGTTAATTTTGATAGACTGATTCATACTGGTGAACATGAAGACCACGAACCTTACATCGAGGCATCTCAAGCACATATAGTGTACTATGTAGATAGTGTGGTTAATAAAGGATAGAGTGCTGATGTACATTTGAAGCCAAGAGATTTGTATGAAATGGGAGAAGAAGTATAAGAGGAAGTATATGAGAATGAGCCATCCTAAGAGTAAGAACTTGAGCAATTTTTTTGCCCTGATGATGAGTATATACAATTGGCTACAAACCATCTCAATGATGATGTAGTTGATGCAAATGTTCTTACTAACTTGGTAGTAGATGCAAACATGTTTGATTAAAAATGTGATCATATAATGTTGGTAATTTAGCAATATAGTACTTTATCTAAAGGTAATGGTTTTACATAATTAAAGCTATGATTATTTCATTTTAAGTGTCTTTAATGAAATATGATTGTAAACACTTAATTTAAATTTCATCTCTAATGTCTTTATTTTTTTATGAATATGCAGTCATGACAAAGAGTAAACATTTTCAAAATCCACTGAAGTCAGCACCTCAACCACAACGCTATGCCTATCCTCCAACACGAGCTTCAGTACATTCTTCACCATCAATTCATGCTCATCCAGAAACTCCTATAGAGACCCCATTAGCTCATGCCCTATCACATGGTCTAGTAAATCCTTTACCGACAGTTCAAGCCCCCCACATGCTCCAGTAAATTTTGTACCAACAATTAAAATCGTAGAAAAAGTTCTAACTCAGCATTTTAATTTAACAACATCTTCATGTTATATTGGACGTGAGTCTACATAGCATTGGACTGTGGAAGTGATAGGTATATGCATTATATGTTTATAGTTGAGTAACTTTGAGATCAACTACGTGAAGTTTTTATTTTTTATTTTTTTATTTTTTTCATTGACTTGTTTTCTTGTTGAAGACTCGAAATGAGCTATCAGGAGAATTAAGCTCAAGACTAAGGAAGTCAATAACTTATGTAGTGGAGAATGCATTATTATGAACTTTGATGAGTACGATGTAGCATATGGTGAAGCGCAAGGCCTACTTGCTGGATATTGTGGAACATTGGTAACAGATTGCAAGTTGTTTCCAATTCACTTTGAGATGTGGTCAATAACATTTCCTAAACCTACACCTAAAGATTACTTTAACGATTGTTCTGAAACAATCATAAAGGTATAAACATAATTACACATATCTTTTTGTTGCTACTAGATTTCATGGTTGCATGTAAATGCATAACTAACCTTACTTTGTTTTTTATTTGAAGCCTCAAATTTTTTTTTAGGACTACTGAAGGCATTGCAAAACGATATTGCAATGCTAGTATTAGGGATAAGTGGGCTGCACATAGGCAAAAATTGTGGAATAATTTCTATGACACATCAATGACAAAAGATGAAATCATAAGTAATGTGCCAACAGGTATAGAGAGAGATCAATAGGTTGCTTTTGTTCATTACCGTCTAAAGCCATCAACACAAGTAAGATCTTGTTGTACTTTGATTAGTTTATTGTTGTTATAATTCAATGTTTCATTTCTATATGAAATTGTAATTGCTTTGTTTATAAAAGCTTTGTAGAATAAATAAAAAAATTTGAAGCATGCAAACAATTCCACATATTGATGGTTCTAAACCTAATTCAAGAAGGAGGAACGAGATGGTAGTTATACTAACATGATAATTTTTACTATTTTGCAATATTAATGTCTATTTTGATTTTTTTTAACTTCTTTCTATCTTAGTTGCTAGAAACTGGATAGAAAGTTGGTCGAGGAAAAATGTATAAAATAACTCACAAAAAAGGATGGATCATTTGTAAATACAAAGGCAATGGATAAAGTGGTAAGTTTAACATGGATGTCTTTATAATATGAAGTTAATTATCTTGTTTTCTAACCTTCTATAGTTAAATCTTGACAATTTTGTAATTGATAAAGTTGCATGCTTGTAGGAAGCAACTGATTAGATTATGACTCAAAGCACTAATGATGAATCTAAAATTTCCCCTAATGATGCTATTGGTAAAGTGTTTGGAGAAGGGCACTCTAGGAGAGTACGAACCATGGGTATAGGAGCAGCTCCTACTAATACATTCAGAATACTAAACTTCAACTAAGTAATGTGAGTCATTCTTCAGTTGAGACTATTACATCATCATCATCTACCCAATGCCAAGAGAGGTACCTCTGATTGGAGAATGCACTTAAGATATACATGATAATGAAGGAAGGAAGCATCCCTGAAGAATTGGCTGGTTTCTTTGCTCCTAAACCAAAGGTGAAATATTTTAATGTTTACTTTAATAGTTAGTTGTTAATAATTCGCCAAACACATGTTTTACCATTAATATTTTACAAAACACATGTTTGGCTCCTCAATCAGTTTTATGATTAGTGTTCATTTAATAAATTGATAAAACCTTTCTTAGTTTGTTGGATTATTTTTTAACTTTATTTAAGAGTTATATTTTACTTTATTACCAAATTATGTTGCTACTAAATTTGATCAGTTTTTCTCAGCAAAACTGAATCTACTTGAAGCTATGTAGTTACTACCTTCTTAATATTATGAGGTATCTTTGGTTTTGATTTTGCAAGCTGGTCTAATTACTTCCCTTTGTCTCGTTATTGCTGCTAGTAGACTAGTATGCTCCATGTGCCTTATTTGTTCTTCTAAACTAGGCTTAGTAGTCTCTTTGTCCTGTTTATATGTTATTGTGTGCTACACCGACTTCATCTCCTTATTGTGAATTTAACAACCTCTGGAGGCTTTTGTTGAACAGTCTCTAAAGCATTTGGGTTTGGTGTTTTACTCACATGTGAAGGTGCACCTGAAATTCCTATGTGGGTATGTGAAACCACTCCCATTGTTGGCTATGACCACCAGAATGAACTCGGAAGAATAGAGGGGAAAAGTCCATCTTGCGAGATATTGTGGATCTTTCACAAGTGCACGGATCGTACAAGTAGTAAACAAATATCACTCCTATGAGGATCAATTAATTATTAACTTTTATGACAATTTCAATTATTTAATAGAACAAAATCAATAGTGAAAGTTAAATTTAAATCAAAACAAAACTCAAAGCAAATGAATAGCAATTAAATCAAGAAAAGTCAAGAGTCAACCAAGGGTTAAAGGGATAGGGTTAGGAATTCATTACACTACCCCTTATGCTAAATTGTAATCATATCTTTGTTAATAATTAATTATGTTCTTGAAGGCGATTTGTCCTAAATTATTTAAAGCTCAATTTATTGGCACTATAAACGTGTTAAAACTTTATCAATCTCATTCTCATGGTAATTAATCCAAATTCTAACCCATTAAGATTTATGACAATCATTGGTTCCTCGAAGGATTCAAGCCTATGTCTAGGTCTCAATTCCTAAGTTCAATTCTTAGATTATCAAATAATTAGATTTCATCTTTTGATCCTTCACCTAAAGCCTAAGATCATGTAAATATGGTTAACATACCACAAGCATTAAGCACACTAAGAATGAATCAAGAACAATAATTCCCATCAACAAAGAATCAAATTAACAATTCACAAAGAGAAATAGAGAGTTTCATCCCAATCCTAGAAAAAGGGGTTTAGCCTCTTATGGCTATTGTAGCACAATCAAGAACAAAGATTGAAGAAATAACCATGATTTCAAAATAAATAAATAAAAGATGGAGAAGATGAAGATGAAGAAGATGTCTTCAATTGTTGAACTTCAATTACTCTTGTTCTTGTCTTCCAAGCCCTAGCCTCTAATCTTTGTACCTTTCAAAGTCTCCTGCAGCCTCTATATATTTTAGGTTTGAGGGTTTGCTTCTATTTATAACAATTAGGGTGAAAATTGCATCTTTTATGCTCCAGAAGACCTCACCTGGCCATGTGAATGCACGACACGGCCATGTGAGTTTTAAAAATTGCATAATTTCAACATAGGAGGGTCACACGATCGTGTGACCAAGGTACACGAATGTGTGACCAAGACACACGACCATGTGACCAAGACACACGACCGTGTGACTAAGTCAAAAGCGTTCCTCAAGTTACACTGGGTCGTGTGATCTTGATAGAAGTGTTTTCCACACAGCCGTGTGTAACTCCTTAATCGCTCAGTGCTAAAGTGATCTTCATGAAAGTTGTAGCTCGTTTTCTTAGCTTTCCAATGCCATTGGAATCACCTCATTTTGACTTACGTAACTCAAGTTATGTTAATTTTATCACACAAAGGTCAAAAACTCTACGAATTTTGGCCATATAAATTCTAAGCTCAATTCCATTGTAATGAATCCATTCAAAGCTTCATAGAGCCATGCCACAAAACCTCTTTTGGACCTAAAAAAACATAGAGAAAGACCAATTATGAGATACTAGGAATAATTAGATTAAATGTGACATAAATTCTAACACAAATCAATCAAAGCACACCTAAATTCACCTCAAATCAAGCAAAAGATGTGTGTGTTTTATCCACACATCAAATTCCCCCACACTTGAACTTTACTTGTCTTCAAACAAAGAATAAAAGTCAAAATTAAGATTAAACTAAACATTAGGAAACATGAATCAATGGAAATTCCACACTTTAAAAGTTCAATTAAGCTCGGCAATCAAATCCAATCAAGCAAGAAAGTTCAACACTTAATACAATTAGAGGCTTGAATCTAACTTGCACCTCATCTTTACCAACTAATTGAGGTCACTCATCTTTCCATCTCTCAAGTGTTTAAGGACAAAGAGATCACTCAAATTTCTCTTAACAAATGCATGACCATAGACTTGATTATTAATCCCATCTCCACTTCCAAGTTCACATACTTTACAAGAATCAAAATGACTTCCTTATGTTATAATGAGGTCAAGGGTATAATGAAGGGTAAGAAAAAGATAAATAAAAGTAAAGAAGACATATGGACAAATTGATACACAATAGAATTAGGTTGAGAAGATGAATAATAAATCATAATACTCAAGGATATAACTGATAGTTGCACTTTCAACCAAATAATATCATCATTATTCACTAATCAATTTTTAATTCTTTCTTTTTCTTTCTTTTCCATTTCATTTTTTTCTCTTTTTTTTCAAAGCCCTTGAAGACAAAAATAATTTTTTTTGACTTCTCAATTAACACATCAATTACTCCAAAGAATTCAATGTGATTATTCAAATAGGTATCTAAAGAAATCAATTTCAGACTCAAATGGGGAAACTAAGGAATTATTTTATCGTATACAATTCTAGAAGTTAAGAAAGAATTTAAACCTAATTGTATTAATCATGTTCAAGTATGTATGTGAATCAATAAAGTCTCAACAAGATATTAAAGCAAGTTCTAGCGCACATCAATAAAGAGAAATCTCACTCCAGAAGGAAAAATAGGATTTTGTTTATGAAAAATTCAATCATTAAAGCTCAAAACTCACTTTCTGGCTAATGTTAATAAAAAAAATCAAATGCAAGCAGACATGACTAATTTCTTAATAAGATACTAAATGTTTTAATACTCAATTAAAAAAGATTGTTTTGCACATAAACAGCTCACAAGTAGTGGATTCCTGTCTCGAACAAATTTTTATCAACTCAGAAATAATCAAGAAATTAACACATTATTCTTGCTCGATTTAATCCAAAACTCAAGTGGTCATTTATGCCAAATTAACAATTAAGTACACAAAAAGTTAGGAACACCCCCCACATATACTTAAAATAAACATTGTTCTCAATGTTTAACAAGAAAAATAACAGAACAAAGGACAATGAAACTTTCCCGAAAAATGGAAATGCAAAATCACGAGGGTGGTTGGAGAGGAGGAGCAGGAGGGAGGCGTGTAGCCATAAACTCAGACATCAAGTCTAACTGAGCGGCGACATGTGGTCTAAGACTGCACAAGAAAAATAAAGCAAAAATTGAAAAATAAAATGCAAGAACTAAAAGTACAAAAGAAACCATAAAGAAAATATGAGAAAGGATAGAAAGAAAAATAAAATAGAAAGGGAACAAAAAAGAACAAATAAATATGAAAATAATTAACTAAAGGAAAGAGAAGAAAAATCTTTTTTGGCGGCCAATAGTTATATACATCCCATGCAAAGGCTCCAAACTCGGGAAGGCACCTATGCCGACTCAACATTAGCTAACTACAAAACAAAAACAAAAAAAAAATGATAATAAAATAAGTAATAACAAAATAAGAACAAAATAAAAAATAAGAGAGTAAAGAAAAAGAAAGAAAATTTAGATTGCCTCCCAAGAAGCACTAAGTTATAGTCATTAGCTTGACTATGGGTTAGTTCTATGCTTAGATGATGTCAATGGAGTGGTGCTCAGTCTCCACTCCTTCTTCGTAGTGCTTCACTCTCTGGCTATTTATCAAGAATGTCTTATAGCTTTCTTTCTTCACCTCAAGCACATTGTACTATAAGACGCGAATAATCTCATATGGTCCATACTCTTTTAACCAAAACTTATCAGGAAAAAGTAAACATGAGTTACAAATAAGAATTTTATCCCAAATCTTAAACTCACGCTGCTTGATACACTTGTCATGCCGCTTATTTGGTTACTTCTTGTAAAGCTTGGCATTCTCAAAGTTAGTAGCAGTCTTGGGCAAAATATTTTCTGGCATATCATCAGTTACAGATTCCTTTGGGGGCTCTTTTTTCTTTAAGTGATGAATCTTCGGTTGAGAGGACCTTGAGCTCCTTGAATTTACCATTTTGAGAAAGGGAAACGGTTGGGTATGCATCTAAAATTTGAGCATAGGTCGCCACCTCCTTATCTTCATTGTTTGAATTACCATTGTACACTAAGCATTTCTCTAAGAGGTCTTGTGGATGGCTTTTAGTGTGCACCTCTCTAGCTAGCCTTTCGTCCACATTAACCTTCAAGCAAGAATCAACAACGACCAGTTGTTCGGAAAGTTGAGATAAATTGAACTCAACAACTTCTTCACCTACTATGAGGGTTATTTTCCTATGCTTCACATCAAACACGGCTCTAGCAGTGGCTAGGAATGGTCTGCCCAAGATGATGGGGGTTTGAATATCGACTTTCATATCAAGCACAACAAAATCAACCGGTATGTAAAACTTTTCAACAATTAAAGGAACATTATCCAATATGCTAATATGGTGTTTGATTGGCCTATCTATTAATTGAAGAGAGATGGTGGTCAGTTTGAGCTCCCCAATATCAAGTTTCTCACAAATAGAAAAGGGCATCAAACTCACACTTACTCCAAGATCAGACAAAGCCTTGTTGATATGCATATCTCCAATTGAGCATGGAATTGAAAAGCTACCTGGATCCTTAAGCTTAGGTGAAAGCTTATTTTGAATGATTTCACTCCATTATCCTGTCAAAGCAATGATTTCATAGTCCTTAAGCTTCCTCTTATTAGAGAGAATCTCTTTCAAAAACTTAGTATAATAGGGCATTTGAGAGAAAGCTTCCGTAAAAGGAACATTAACGTAAAACTTTTTAAGTACCTCCAAAAATCTTTCAAATTGATGATCATGCTTCGCCCTTTGATACCTTTGAGGGAAAGGCAAATGTGGAACATATGCTTTTGGAGGAATATACCTTGTAGTGCTTTCTTCATCCCTCTCTTTGTCCTCTTTCTTCTTTTGCTTCTCGTCCTTTTCACGGGTGTCCTTATCTTCAAGCTTTTCTTCCCTTGTGGGGCCTTCAAGTTGCTTATCACTTGTCAATGAAATTGCTAGTACTTGCTCCCTTGGGTTAGTCTCCAGTTGACTTGGTATTTACCCTTGAATCATGTTGAACAAGCTTGCTTATTGGGCTATTTGAGTTTCAAGCATCTTGGAGTGAGTGACCATTTGATCTAGATGAGTACTGAGTTGCTTGATGGACTCTCCATGTCAATGAAATTGCTAGTACTTGCTCCCTTAGGTTAGTCTCCAGTTGATTTGGTATTTGCCCTTGAATCATGTTGAACAAGCTTACTTAATGGACTATTTGAGTTTCAAGCATCTTAGAGTGAGTGAACATTTGATCTAGACGAGTACTGAGTTGCTTGATGGACTCTCCATGTTGTTGCACTTATACTTGCATGGCTTGATTTTGCTCCTTTTGAATGACTACGAAATTCTCCATAAGAGCTTCTAAATTGGACTTTGCACCTTGAGAAGATTGTTGCGGTTGTTGGAATTCGAGTAGGAGTCTATTGTTGGATGGAGCCCCTATGTTTTGTTGGTTACCATATGAGAAATTAGGGTGGTTTCTCTATTTGGGGTTATATGTGTTAGAGAAGGGATTACCTTGAGACATGAAGTTATCATTTTGCCATTTTGCTCCAATGACGGGTCTTTAGAATATGTTTCCATTGCATTGCATTCCACATGTTTCACAAGATATGTTAGGAGTAGTGATAGCATTGACATTCAACTTCTCAAGTGACTTAGTCAAGGCATCAAACTTGGCATTCAACATGGTAATGATATTAAGCTCTATCATTCTGGCTTACTTCTTTGAAGTTGATCTCTCACTTGGCCACAAATAAATATTCAAAGCGACCTCATTAATCAAGACCCTTGCCTCTATTGAAGTCTTGGCCATCAAAGCACTGCCAACTGCGGCATCAAGAGCTGCCTTTGTAGAGAAAGTCAATACAGCATACAATGTTTGTATAATAATAACATCTTGAAGGTCATGATGTAGACATTGATGAATAAGATCATTGTATCTTTCCCATGCTTCATAAAATGATTCATCTTCCTTTTGGAAGAAGGTAGTGATGTCTTGATGGAGCTTGATTGTTTTTTCAATCAGATAGTACTCATCCAAGAAAAGTTGCTCCATCAATTCCCAAGTGGTAAGTGAATTTGGGGCTTTCGAGTGAATCCACTTCTTTGCTTTCCCCCTAAGAGAAAAGGGAAAAAGTTTGATCCGTATAGCATCCGTTGAAACCTCATTAATCTTTATGGTGTCACATAACTCCAAGAACTCATCTAAATGCTAATTTGGGTCTTTAGTTGTTGACCTGCTGAATTGCAATTGTTGGACCATCTAGATTAGTGATGTTTTTATCTCAAAATTGTTAGCCTCCACCCGTGGCCATACAATGGAAGACAGACGAGCATTAGCATTGGGAGTTCCATAATCCCTCAACCTTCACTTTTGATTAGCGACTTGGTTCATGTTGTCTGCCATGTGATTTTTCTCAATTCTCTGTGTTCTTCTTTCCCTTCTAATATCACGAAGTGTCCTCTCGATCTCCAGATCAATGAGAATAATAAGATCTTCTTGACTCCTCGCTCTACGCACAAGAAAGAAACAACACATGAAAATTTAAAGAGAAATAAAGTGAAAATAAAATAAAAGTGCTTAAATCAACCAAATTATCGCTCGTGTTAATATCAACATGATCCTCAGTAACAACATCAAAAACTTGTTATAGATTTTTCGCAAGTGCACGGATCGTACAAGTAGTAAATAAATATTGTTTCCATGAGGATCGATTGATTACTAACTCTTATGGCAATTTCAATTATGTAAGTGAACAAAATCAATAGTGAAAGCTAAATTTAAATCAAAACAAAACTCAAAGAAAATAAATAACAATTAAATCAAGAAAAGTCAAGATTCAACCAAGGGTTAAAGGCCTAGGACTGAGAATTCACTACACTACCCCCTATGCTAAATTGTAATCATATCTTTGCTAATGTTCAATTATGTTCTTGAAAGTGATTTTTCTTAAATTATTTAAAGTCCAATTTCTTGGCACTAAAAATGTGCAAAAACTTCATCAATCACATTCTCATGGTAATTAATTCAAGTTCTGACTCATTAAGATTCATGACAATCGTTGGTTCCTCGAAGTATTCAAGCCTATGTCTAGGTCTCAATTCCTAAGTTCAATTCTTAGATTACCAAGCAATTAGATTTCATCTTTCAATCCTTCACCTAAAGCCTAAGATCATATAAATATGGCGCGCAACATACCACAAACATTAACCACACTAAGAATGAATCAAGAACAATAATTCTCATTAACAAAAAATTAAATTAACAATTCAACATAGAGAAATAAAGAGTTTCATCTCAATTCTAAAAAAAAGGGTTTAGCCGCTCATGGCTATTGTGGCTCAATCAAGAACAAAGGTTAAAGAAATAATCATGATTCTAAAACAAAAAGAGAAGATGGAGAAGATGAAGGTGGAGAAGATGTCTTTAATGATTGAACTTCAATTACCCTTGTTCTTGTCTTCAAAGCCGTAGCCTCCAATTCTTGCGCCTCTCAAAGTCTCCTACAGCCTCTATATGTTTTAGGTTTGAGGGTTTGCTTCTATTTATAACAATTGGAATACCTCACACGGCCATATAAGTGCACGATACGGTCGTGAGTTTTAAAAATTGCATAATTTCAATGTATAAGGGTCACACGGTCGTGTGACATTGTCAAAAATGTTCCTCAAGTTACACAAGGCCGTGTGAGCTTGATATAAGCATTTTTCAAGTTACATATGGTCGTGTGTAACTCCTTAATCACTAAATGCCTAAGTGATCTTCATAAAAGTTGTAGCTCTTTTTCTTAGCTTTCCAATGCCACCAGAATCACCTCGTTTCGACTTCCGTAACTCAAGTTATGCTCATTTTATCGCGCAAAGGTCAAAAACTGCGAATCTTGACCATATAAATTTCGAGCTCAACTCCATTACAATACATTCATCCAATGCTTCATAAAGCCATGTCAAAACACCTATTTTGGACCTAAAAAACATAGAGAAAGACTAATCATGATATACCAAGGATACTTAGATTAAATGTGACATAAATTCTAACATAAATCAAGCAAAACACGCCTAAATTCACCTCAAATCAAACACAAGATGTGTGTATTTTATCCATACATCATGAGATATTAATAATATTGGTTATGTGTTTTTTTATCTAGATATTGATAATATTTTCTTTATTTGATAGTTGACAGGCTGCAATATAACCTTTAATATGGCCTATCACGTAGAGATATTGATGATGTTGGTTATTTAGATATTGTCCTATCACACATAGATATTGGTTATCTGGCGTTCACATAGACATCGATTTTATTGGCATGACATATTGGATATTGGTTATTGTCTTTTTTATAATTAAACCTCTGGTTTTGATAATGATTTGAATTGTGTACGCGTTTGAGAAAAAGCCAATTCCACTCTATTAGAAATCTTGGGTGGGTGCTATTTGCTTGATGCATGATCTTAATGTTTAGTGTTCAGGGAAGTATAGATTTGGCTTAATAAGAAGCATGTAGGTCATGGGTTTGTGGCATGTCTACATAGATTTGTGAGATAATCTTTATTACTTTTGCAAATGTCCTTATAGCACTTCTTTGTAGAGTTTCTTACTAAATGTCTTTTACTATTTCAACAAGGTGATGCTTCAAGTAAACCTACTATGTCATTGGATGCAAGAAGATCATCTGGTGGTAGCAACACAAATCACTAACAGTATATTTAGTGTTCATTTTATATGTTCATTTATTGTGGCACTACTTTAGGTTATTAAGGATTTTAAGTTGTAAGTTTAGGTTACAAGGGATGACTTTATTTAGCTTATTATTGGGTTTGAACTTGTGATGTTTATGTTAATATGAATATTTTTAATGTAATTTGATTCACATTTATATTAGCAGTTTTATAAAATTAATTGTTTTGATTGTGCATCCTAAATGTTATTAGAATTAAAAATTAAATATGAAGTAAATCTTTTTTTTAAAAAAATCAAATGAATTGCAGCTGTTTTAAACCCCAAGAAAGTCAAAAATGTTGTTTACAATAATAAAATAACGGCAATTTTGAATTTCTGTAATTTTTTAGTAAATAGAATCAAACAACTAGATAGTGGAGGCTAAAAGCAAATTGTGGGGATTTAACATCGCCACGAATTAATCACTGTTGTGGGGGTCATTGAAAAATTACTGCAATATATTGCGATGAACATAAATGCAGCATTTCTTAAAATCGCTGTAATTTAATTAGCGAAAGTTAAAAATCGCAGCAAATTGAAAACAAAAAGGCCGCTAAATAGCTTATTTTTTTTATAGTAAAAGGACTATAATCTAGTTTAACATTATTTACTTCAAAGTCTTTTTAGCCATATAGGAAGTAGTCTCAATTTCTAACATACTTGACTCTTTAAAGGAATCATCATCTTTCTCATTATTGTCCTTCAAGGATTCAAGAACATCTTCTTGAGGACATTTTTCAATATTGTCTTCCTCTAAAAACTTTTGCTCTTCTTGCTATCTATATATAACTTTATACAAAAAAAATCATTGTTAGCAAGATAAATAACATCAAGAGCATCTCATATATCTCTAGCACTAACAACTCTTAATTTTAGCATAAGCATCATCATTCAAACTACTTCTCAAGATTTGCATTGCTCTAAAGTTCAAGGAAAAACATTTCTTGTCATAAGCATTCCAAGTTTGTTTTGATTTGCAAGTAAAGATACTAAGCATAACATCTAACAAATCAAGATCAATAGATTGTATATACAATTCTATTCTAGCTTTCTAATAAATAAAATGCACACCATCAAAGAATGTTAGTTTATTAATTTCAAAATCTTTCATTTTGAAAAGCTTTCAATGGTTGTCAACAAAACAAGGATCTTTAACTCTAAGCAGTTAAGCTTTCAACAGAGCACGAAACTCTAATACCACTTATTAGCCATGACAACCATCACTCAAGAGGGGGTGAATTGGGTGATTATAAATTTTTTTAAACACTATTAAGAAAATAAGCATTTTGAAGCACTTAATTGATAAATGTAGCAGAACATGCATAACAAAGGTATAATTATTAGAGATTACTCAAATATAACTTAGGTTATAGGATAAATCAAGCAAAAAATCTAAATATCAAGTTCAACTTAAGCATATATAATTAAAGTACAAATGTAAATGAAATAAAGTTGAGAAGAGCAAATACAATTATTTATCTTGATTCAACCATCAACCACTTGTGACCTACATCCAGTCCTCAAGTAAACCACCTGAGATTTTTCACTAAACCTTCAAGTTTAAGCAGGTGCTTGAAAACCTTTACAATTGAAAGCATTCAAAATACCTTGGGATGCCTCACTCGTTGTGCTTGAGCCTTAACAACCAGGGATACCTCACCCTTACAATTCTTTGAAGGATGCCTCACCCTCTTTACAGAGAATCAAGGTATCGATGAAAAAGAAACTCTTATAAGAGTAGATAATACAAATTAAAGTCCTATGAAGCTCTTAAAGATATCTTAAATTTGTGGCAAAAATAAAGCACAAGGATTTAATGGAATGATTCACGAATTAAAACCTTTATAGATGTTTTTCAGAATGTTGGTAGTATATAAAAGATGTCCCAAAAATATGTATTTATAGTATTCTAAGAAAAAAAAGTCGTTAGGGGTATGAAAACCAAGCAATAAATGCTCTGAAAATAGTCGTTGCAGGCTTCAAGCTCGTGGTAATTGATTACCAAGCTTTTTAAAACATATTTTTGGCTTTCTAGGCACATGGTAATTGATTACCAGACTTTGGTAATCAATTACCAAGCTTCTGTGAGCAGTGGTAATCGATTATTGCACTATGGTTTCAAAAAATTGACTTTAAATAATCATAACTTCTTTATTTATCATCTGTTTAAAGTAAATGATTAATCATTAGAAAGATCTTTAAGTCTATTTCCAAATGAAATAAGTTTTAGAACAAAACTTAAAGTATTTTGAAAGTATGATCAAAAGAGTAACCAAAAATTAACTTTTCAAAACTCAAACTTAACTTTTTTTATAATTTTTAACTGCCACAATGACTAGCTTTTCAAAACAAGTTTGTTGGACACTTTAGCATATAAGAATCATTTTTAAAGATTTAAAAACATATTTGAGATATCTAAAAAGCTTCTTACATAAAGATCCTAAGTCCTATAAATTATAACATTTAATGCTTCCTTTGGACTTGGTCTTTAGCTTGACTTTGTTATCATCAAAACCTTCATGATCTTCATGACATAAGCATTCACATAGGATGTAATTCATGGAATCTAAGATGCCACTTTTACACTTTCACACTCAATCTACAACAAAATTAAAGACTTAAATTAGATAACTAGCCATTGTTATAGGAAAGAGAAAGGAGGGTAAGCTTCCAAGCCATCTAATAAAGAACCCGAGAGGTCAAACCCATGAGCATGTTAAGGTTGTAATGATTCTAAGGAATAGGAAAGATATTGACAATGGGGTGAATAAAGGGAGAGTGCATGATACTAGGGAAGTGGAGAATCATGAAGAAGATGTAGATTCAAATTCTTCTCATTCTTCTAAAGCTTCTAATTCTATACCTTCGATTCCATGTGAGCCCTAGGTTCCTTACCCTAAAACTTTAGATGCACCATTACCTTTTAGGAAAGATAACTAAAGGGAGGATATTCTTAATACCTTTAAACAAGTAAAGATCATTTTTCCCATTTTGGATGTTATTCAATAGATTCCTACTTATGCCAAGTTCCTTAAGGGCATGTGCACATTTAAAAGAAAATCTAAAGCACATATGTCTAAGAAGGTTCAGTTTAATGAACAGGTAAGCTCAATTTTGCTTTTTAACACACCACCTAAGTTGAAGGATCATGGTATTCCTACTATTTCTTGTTATATTGGTGATCATAAGATTGATAAAAACACTCTTGGATCTAGGTTCTAGTGTTAATTTGATGTCATATTCTGTTTATAAAGAGGTAGGCTTGGGTGAGTTGTAACCATCAAATTGTTCTCTATAATTAGCTGATAAGTCAGTTTGGATCCCTCAAGGAAGAGTTGATGATGTCTTAATGAAAATTGATAAGGATTCTTTCTTGTTGATTTCATAGTATTTGATATGGAACTCTCTCACTCATTAAAAAAAGAAAATTTATATCATTTTAGAAAGACCTTTCTTAGCTACTATTGATGCTAACATTAGTTGTAGGCCTGAAGTAATGGATGTCTCAGTTAAGAATATGAGAATTAAATTTAATATCTTCAAGCCTACTAGCCAACTTGTTGTGGAAGATTAATCTGAGTATGCCTTTATAGATATGATTATAGAAGATTAATTTGAGTATACCTTTGTAGATGTGATTAATGTAACATCCCAAAAAAATCATGTTAGGATTGTATAAAGTTACATAGGTAGTCTGATACTTCTCTAGCATGTCAGTTAAGTTTCGTGATAAATTAAGTTAGTTTGGACACTTTGTTGCAACACACAATGTGGTAAATAGCCTAAAATGACTCAGAAAATAGAATAAATTGCTATTTGAAGGGAAACATATGTGGATAACTTGTTTCTAGGTCACAAATGAGCTAAGTAAGGTGTGATTAAAGTTTCGAGGTAATCAAAGTTGATTTGGTATTTTTAAGCATACTGGTTGTGCTTTTAATACCAGATTAACCCCCAATAGATATGAAAAAATAGAGAAAAAGTGTAACATGATTTTTAATGAATCTTATAATTTATTTTGAGTCTGTTGGAGGTTAGGAACCTTGATTCAGAGGAATCTAAGTATTCATAGCAGATCGGGTTTTCTAGTACCACATTAGTGGTAAGTCTTTAAGAAGCCAAATGAGGCTTGTTTCCTCATTTTCCCACGGTAGAGAGCAAAACAGAGGAGAGAAAGTGAGAAAAGGAGGAAACCAAGGGAAGAAAAAAGTGAAAGAGGAGAGGAAATGAAAAAGACCAAGGTGAGAGATCTAAGAGCAAAAGTAAGGCTTCAAGATCCTCAATCAAGCAAGAGGTAAAGGTGTTTTCTAGCTTTGATTATCCATCTGTCCTATGTTTTGGTTTTAGGACTTTAGATGGAGAAGTTGAGTTTTAAAGAGGGAAAACTAGTTTCCTTAGGTTGATTCTTACTTTCATTGATTGAATTTAGTTAATTCAACTTAATGGAAACAAGATAGATAGATTTATCCATAGTTTGAGCTAGTTGGTTCTTGAATTGGAACCTAGGGTTTTGATGAACCAAGAGAGTGATTTTTAGTGTTTGATCAAAGTTTAGTGAATTAATAGGTTGTAATGATGCTACAACATGTTTAGAAGTTAGTGGTGGTGTTAGAAACCAACACGAAACCAATTTTAGAGGATTGGAAGCAGAGATGGTTCAATGGAACAGTGTAGAACCGAGGGTTTTCTGCAGAAAACTAGTGAGTGCCGCGACGTGAAAAGCGTCGTGCTGCGGAGTGAGGAAGAATTGGCTTCGAATGTCATGGCGTGAAGTTCAGTGTCACGGTGTAAGATGCATAATCTTGGCACCCGAGAGTAGGGCGTCGCGGAGTGAGAAAGGAGTCCTGGGACGTGAGGGTCTGAAACTCACCAAAATGCTGATTTTGATGGTTTGAGTTTCCTTGTTGTTAGAATCCTTTGTTTATGCTTTTTTAAGAGTGTTGAGACACTAGAGAGAGTATTTCTTAGAGAGAAAGGCCTAGTGGTATACAAGGGAAGATAAAGGAAAAGTTGTGCAATTCATTTAGTATGGATTAACATAAATTAAAGTTCAACTTATGAGTGACAAAGTGTTGCTTAGATATCACTTGGGAAGTGATGAGAAAGTGAGAAACCAATGTATATCCTAGTTGGCAAGAGTTAAAAGTCAAAGTGCCTAGTTGGCAAAAGTTAAGAGCCAAAGTGCTTGGTTGGCAAGAGTTAAGGGCCAAAGTGCCAAGTTAGCAAGAGTTGAGTGTCATAGACCCTAGTTGGCAAGGTTGAATGTCATAGTGCGTTAAAACTCTTAAAGAGTGAAATTGAGTTAGTAATGCAAAGTTAGAAAGTGTACTAAGTCTAGTTGGCATTTGGATAAGTGTCGTAGTGCATGAACTGCTCTTACAGAGAAGAGGTAGTCTTAATAGTGCAAGATAGACTTAGTATAGAGTTATGTGGTGGTTATGTTAGAGTTAGGACATAACTCTGCATTTTCACATACTTCACTTCACATATAATTGTTATCCCTATAAATCAGATAGTGGAAACATCCACTCAGTTTAGTGGCGATATCCACCTAGCTTGCGGTAGACTACCTAGTAGTAGAAGGAGAATACTTGTTATAGTAACAGACTTTGCCCCTACTTGTTAGGCTATAAGAGGTCCCACGTTATTATGGCAGAGTATCTCCTTGAGCAGGGGGAATAGTTAAGTATCACGACACTACATTTACACTACACATACTCTCCTTTGGGCATACATCATCTCACCATTTCATTATTTACTACTTGTTTTGATTAGAATTTTGTATTCTTGTTGTTAATGAATTGTTATTGCATTGTGCCTCCGGTGACAGCTGTATGACCGGTTGTTTGGTCGATGATTCCCAAATGATTGTATGGGCAGTTGTTAGTTATCATCGTGGTTTCAGTTATCAGATCAAAAGTATAGAATTGCTTAGGAATGTTACATAGAGAGAGAAAGTTTTGTAATGATTTTTATGCAATGAGTTTCAGTATGTTTATCAGTTTAAGTTGGGCTTATTCATTTTTGAATATTTAGACTGCTGGTTTTGGTATACTTATATTGAGAAATGTATTTTCTGACCCCGTTTTTTGCCATATAAATCCAGGTGAAAGTTCATCTAAGGGCAAGAAGAAAAAGTATGAAGACTAGTATAGTTTTTCTGCTCAGTAGTTTAAAGTTTTATATTTATTTACTTTGCTTTTAGTCTATATAAGGTTTATGTACACAATGAGCCATTTTGTGGACAATATGTATGTATATGACTTTTAGTTTCCATAAGGCTCTCCATTATTATTTGTTTAAATAATATGGATTAATATGATGTTTAAGTTAGAAGTAGCATAACTAGTACTGTTTATATTAGAGTATGCTTGATAAACTAGGATACCGGTATTAAGGGGTTACAATTGATGAGAGAGTTATAGAGATTATGCTACCTATTTTGTCTAAGGAGCCATTAGAGAGTATATATTCACATAGTGAGTTGAGGGCTTTTGACTCGAGAAGTGATGTAGTTGGGGTTAATGTAATTTTTTATTGTTCTCGGTCTCTTGAAGCTACCTCGTGAGTAGTGAGATATGAGCATTTACCTCCTTGAGTCGATTTGGATTTTATAACTCTAGTTGTAAGTAGAATTTTCTTTTACTCTTTAGATAGTTTTATTTTATTGTTTGAGTCGGCTTAAGTACCTCCCAGAATTCGAAACCTTCATATGGGGATGTAAATAGTATCGATCAACAAATAAAAATACAAAAAATACAAACAAAAAAGAATTTGCTTGTATTCTATTTCATTTTCTTTTTTTTATTTTTATTTTATTTTCATTGCTAACAATGGGGTGAATAAAGGGAGAGTGCATGATACTGGGAAAGTGGAGAACTATGAAGAATATGTAGATTCAAATCCTTCTCATTCTCCTAAAGCTTCTAATTCTATACCTTCGATTCCATATGAACCCCCAAGTTCCTTACCCTAAAACTTTAGATGCACCATTACCTTTTCTTTTTGTTTTTTCTTTTCATTGCTAACAATTGTCAGGGTATAATTATCCTCTTTTCTTCCCTTGAAATTGCTAAACATTTCAAGTATGTGACTCTTTCCTATTATTCTTTCTTCTTTTTGTCCCAATAATTATTTTGAAACATATTGGTAATTATTTCTTAAGTTTGGATTTAATTTTTAACATTAAGGATAATGTTTGGTTTTGATTGGAGGTGGGCATTACTTGAGTATTCAGTCATGTTATCATTATACTTTTGTGTGATTTTTTTCCTATCGTTTTACTCAAATTGTTTCAAATATTCACATAGTTACTTATGTTTATCTCATTATTAAAAAATTAAAATAATTTGATAACTTGATGAGAATGTGTGGATACTATTTTTACCTAGTGAGTTTTGACTTTTGAGCCATTTATTTTTATTGTGAGAGAATTTTCTTAACCTTCTAATATCTTGTTAATGCTCATATTTTTTCCTTACTAGATCTTTTCATTATTATTTTTTTTGGCTAAAGAGAATTTTTATGTTACACATGCATTTAATTTGATGTCATGAAAATTGATTGAGTTATGTATTTTCTTAAGAGATGATATTATGTCATGTTTCTTATTTTGAGTCTTGAAATAATATTTTTTGTTCTTTGACATTTTACTGTTATATACCCCATTGAGCCTGTTTATTAAACATTTCTTTCTCAATTATTTTCTAAAGTGTTTCAAGAAAGAAGCATTGTGATTGTAATATAGGGTGATATGAGGATTTTTTTTTAAAAAAAGAACATTGAAGTGAAAATGAAAAAAAAATGTTGGAAAAGTCAGAAAAGAAAAAAAATAGGAAAACATGAAGCTTGAAAATCATAAGAAAAAATGTGAAGAAAAAAATGTTAGTATTAGGGATTAGCTGAATAAAGTGATTTAAAGAAGGGGAAAGAGATGTTAAAAAGTGTAGATATGAGTTTCAAAATATTATTAGAACACTTTTAATTTTTATTATTACCCCTTCATATTTTCTCATTATCTGCATTACAAGTTTAATAAAGTCTAATTTGATTTTAAGATATTGCATGATTCTTTCAATGTACATAATTAATCTAAAAGTGCGATATAAAGTCTTTTCTTGGCATTCTTCCATGAAACGACATTTGTTTTATTTTTTGAATGTTTGTTCATTTATTTTATATGTGATATATTTGTTTTGATTTGTGTCAATAATTATTTTTATATATACTTGTTATGAGTGACATCATATTTTTGAGTGATTTTCGTTGTTGAGTGCAACACTTGTATGGATTGCATGTGGTTGAAATGTGTTTTCTAATGAGGATTCTAGTTATGATATTTGGAGATGTTGAAAACGTGTAAATATCTTTTATATATCTTTTATATATCTTTTGTATTTATGTAGTTTCCTTGTATAGGCTAATCAGATCATAACCCTAATCCTTGTATTTATTATTATAGCTCTATATATACTCTCGTCGTGTAGTTGAAGCACGCGGTTTCCTCATATGTCTCTCTTCTCTTTCTCTCTTTTAACATGGTATCTAGAGCCTAAAGAGAGGCAACCCTAGAACCCCGCACACCGGTGGGTCCACGCCCTCCGGTGAAAATTTTTCCGCAACCGTGTTTCCCTTCCGATTTGTCGACCTTTTCTTCGTGCCGTGACGTCTTTTCGGCGCTTTTTTTCTCCTCATTCGCCGCTTGCATTGCCGCCGTTCGCCGCTCTCTTTCGGCCGCCGACCACACCGTTGGCACCGCCTCCTCCGACCGGCCGGACCCCGAAGCCCGGCCCCAAATCACGGCTTTGTCTCATCGTCGTGCCCAGCCACCGCGCGGTCTGTTTTCCGGCGCGTCCAGCCGCCCCTCCGGCCGCCTTTCCTCTTGTTTGACTCGTCTCGGCTTCCTCTATGCCGATCTGCCCTCAGATCCGTGTTTTCTTGCGTTGGAGTTTTCAGGTATCTTGTATTTTCCTTTTTTGCCCCTTATCTTCTGACCTATGGCAAGTTCTACCTCTCCGAGATGGTTCTAAAGATCATCCCAAGGTGAGCCTCTGTTTTCAAGTTACCTCCATACCCCTCTCTCTCGATAAATTAGATGGCGTGAGCAATTATGATACATGGGCTTCGGACATCAAGTTATGGCTTGAAAGTCAAGGCTATGAAGACCACCTCACCATAGACCTTACCTCTATAACTGCGGAGGAACAACCCCGGTGGAAGAAAATTGATAAACAGTTGTGCGTTGTAATCAAGTCCACCATTCACTCTCTCTCAAGCAGATCTTCCGTGCGTTGAGACCACTTGTGCTTCACTTTGGGACCAAGCCAAGGTTCTTTACACTAATGACACTCGGCGATTATATGGGGTTTGCCACAACCTCATGAGTCTTATTGCTCCTCGTCGGTTTGATGGACCTATACGCTTACTTGGGTAAGGTTCATGGTGCTTGCATGATTTCAATGAGTTGCTACCTCCTGTGGCGCAAGAACTCGAGCAACGTAGCACCTTTTTCATGCTCATGGCCTTTTATGGGTTACCTCAGGAATATTACGCTGTCGTGATCGATTTTGGGTTCGCCTACTATTCCCACTCTATCCTCTCGCTTGGTCCTCTTTGCTTCGGGTCCCAACGAAGCAACCCTCTTTTTCCTCGCTATCAGTTGATACTTACGCCCTCGTCTCCCACGGTGCAATCGTGGTCGTTCTCGTCCCGGCACCTCGGGTAGACCTCGTCCGAAGTGTGCATTCATGCAACAGGTTGGGTCATGCGAGGATTGTTGTTGGACCAAAATGGCCGTCCTCCACGGGGCCTGCCCATATGCCCGTGCCACTTGTCACGATTTACGAGTCCTCTGCTCCACCGACCCCATCTCCGGCACCTATGCAGATTTTTCGAAATGGTTTGAGCAACAACAGGCTTCTACCTCTTGCAACACAGTAATACGTTTGCTTGATCCCCACCTTTAGGTCCTTGGGTACTTGACTCGGTGCTTGACCATATCTCTGGTAATAAACGTCTTTTCTCCAAATTCTCTAACTCGAGCTATTTACCTATAATTACTTTAGCAAATGGTTCCCAAACACAACCCGAAGGGATTTTGTCCATCCCTCCCTTTCTGTCTCGTTGATTCTTTCTTTATGTTCTGGTTGTCCTTTTAATTTACCTTCTATTAGTCGTTTGTTTGTTCTTTAGATTGTCGCATTAGTTTCACTAAAGACTCTTCATTTTGCGGGACCGGAGTTCGGGACGGATGATTGGCACCGGATGTGAGTCTAATGGCCTTTACCGGCTCTCTACCACCTCTCGTGTGTGCTCATTATCGATTCCCTCTTACCATCCATGCTCGGTTGGGTCATCCTAGTCTTGCCAAGCTACAAGCATATGGTGCCAACCTTTTCTAAGTTATCTACTTTACCTTGTGAGTCGTGTTTAGGGAAACACACACGTAGTTCGTTTCCCGATCGAGTGTGTCGTCGATGCGTCTCCTTTTGCTTTAGTTCATTCGATATTTGGGGTCCTAGTCGTATTGCCTTACTTTTGGGTCAAAATACTTTGTTACTTTCATAGATGACTATTCTCGATGTACTTGGTTATTTTTAATGAAGAATAGATCGAGTTGTTTTCAATTTTCAGACTTTTTATAATGAAATCAAAACTGAGTTTGGTGTTCCGATTCGTATTTTGTAGTGACAATGCCCGTGAATTTTGTCTCACAATTTTCAAACTTTTATGGCATCTTGGCGTTCTTCACCAAACATCCATGTGCTTATACCCTCAACAAAATAGGGTTCTTGAACGCATAAAAATAGACATCTTATAGAAACAACTCGGACCCTTTTATACCATGGAGCTTGCTATTTGATTAATCGCATGCCCTCTTTACGTTCTTGATAACCGGGTCCCCCATTCTGTTTTGTTCCCCCACCTACCCCTCCACTCTCTTCCGCCTCGTGTCTAAACATGTTTTGTCCATAATATCACTCCGGTCTTGACAAACCGCCCGCCCGCTCCATCAAATATGTTTTTCTTGGTTACCATCGGTCTCAAAGGGTTATCGGTGTTTTTCAAGAAAGAAGCGTTATCTAGTCTCTGTGATGTCACATTCTTGTAAGTCTGTTCCTTTCTTTGAGGTGCCTCCTCCACCCATCACCGAGGTCCTTCCTATTTTTCCTCCTCTTTTGAAAAGCTCCATCACCACCTTCTCCTAAGCACTCTCCCGGGTTTATAGTCGTCGCCTGGACCATCACCACTAACATCATCACCATCCGCGATTGAAAAGAGAAAAAAAAAGCACCACCTCCTTTACCGGCTCGGCCTTGCCTCCTGCGTCCGACCTTCCCATTGCTCTTCGAAAAGGTATTAGATCCATCGTAACCCTTCTCCTCACTATGTTAATCTCGTTACCATCGCCTTTCTTTATTGCATTATGCTTGCCTTTCCACTTTGTCTTCGTGTCTATTCCTAAAAGGTGAAGCATTATCTCATCCCTGGATGGCGACAAGCAATGATTGATGAAATGTGTGCACTTGAGCTTGTGGTACTTGGGCACTTGTTCCTCTTCCTCCCGGGAAATAAGGTGGATTTATACGGTCAAGGTTGGCCCCGATGGCACTCTTGATCGCCTAAAGGCTCGTTTGGTGGCAAAGGGTAATCTTTGGTTTGGATTATGGCGACACTTTCTCCCCGGTGGCGAAGATGGCTTCGTTCGCCTTTTACGTCTATGTTTGCTATTCACCATTGGTCCCTTCATTGGATATTAAGAATGCTTTTCTTCATGGTGATCTGGAAGAAGAAGTCTACATGGAGCAACCTCCGGGGTTTGTTGCTGAGTCTTCGGCCTCGTGTGTCGTCTATTACAAGTCCCTGTATGGTCTCAAACAATCTAGGCTTGGTTTGGTCGATTATCTTGTTGTGCGGTGATTTGGTATGACTCGTACAAGTTTAATAAAGTATCTATTTGATTGTGTATGTGACGACATTGTTATCACCGGCGGTGATCACCAAGGTATTCGGATAAAATAGCATCTCTGTCATCACTTTCGGACCAAAGATCTTGGCAAACTTCATTATTTTTTGGGAATTGAAGTGGCATGATCAAGGATGGTATAGTAATCTCACAAAGGAAGTATGCTATGGACATTCTTGAGGAAACGGGACTACTAAATGCAAAGCCGGTTGACACCCTTATGGATCCCAATGTTAGACTTTTGGGATCGGGGGAGCCATTTTCGTTTCAAGGAAGATATAGACGATTGGTTGAAAACTTAACTATCTTAAAGTTGCCGTCAGATATCTCCTTTGCGGTGAGTGTGGTGAGCCAATTTCTAAACTCACCTTGTGAAGGGCATTGGGATGCGGTGATTCGTATTCTGATATATTATTGTCTATGAAGACAAAGGACACACTCGATTGTAGGGTACTCGAGATGATTGGGCGAGTTCTCATTGATAGGAGATCAACTTCTAGTTATTGTATATCCATGGGGGTAATCGATTTCTGGAAAAGTAAGAAACAAAATGTAGTTGCAAGATGAATATCGAGCCATGGCCTCATTTACTTGCGAACTCATTTGGTTAAAATAGCTTCTTAAAGAACTTCAATTTGGAAACGTTATGCAAATGACTCTTATTTGTGATAATCAATTTCGCTTTGCATATCGCTTCAATCAAAGTATTTCATGAGAGGACCAAACACATTGAGATAGATGTCACTTTATCGGAGAAAAGATTTTGTCCGGAGACATCACCACTAGTTTCGTCAATTCAAATGATCAACCTGCGGATGTTTTCATTTAAGTCTTTGAGAGGTCCTCGAATAAACTATATTTGTAACAATGTTTGGTACATATGACTTATATGCTCCAGAACTTGAGGGGAGTGTTGAAAACGTGTAAATATCTTTTATATATCTTTTGTATTTATGTAGTTTCCTTGTATAGGCTAATCAGATCATAACCCTAATCCTTGTATTTATTATTATAGCTCTATATATACAACTCTCCGTCGTGTAGTTGAAGCACGCGGTTTCCTCATATGTCTCTCTTCTCTTTCTCTCTTTTAACAGGAGACATTAGATATATGTCATATAGTTATATTATTCACACACTTCGAGTTTAATGATTATAGAATTTTTTATGTTAATTATGGTGTTTTGATACATGATTGAGATTCTTTAATTGAGATAAAATTTGATTGAATTAATTGGAGATATGATTAACTTTAAGCTTTATTTAAAGTTGTTTTCATTGCCAATAATTAATAATAAGCTGATTAGATATTGTAATAATAATCTAATTTATATATATATATTTATAAAAATAGACATTATTATATCTCTCATATATTTAATTTTATTTATTTTATAATATTTTTATTAATTTATTCAAAAAAATATAATTAATTAATTATTGTGATAATTATAAAAAATTTATTTAACAGAATGTTAAACAATAATAATGATAAAGAATAACAAAATAAAATAAAATAAAATAAAATAAATAAAAAATAATGTATGAGCCACGGCCTGGCCCATAGTCAATTCAGGAGGAGAAGAAATCTAATCTGATTGAAGAAAAAGGGTTGGTAGAATATATTAAAAGGAGACGTCCAACCAGCAGCACAGTCACGTAACAGACAAAAGCAAAGAAAAGAAGGAAACAGACAGCACGGGCACGAGGCACGAGGCACGAGGCACGAGGCACGAGGCACGAGGCACGAGGCACGAGGCACGAGGCACGAAGCAATGGAGAAAAGCGCCGCACGAGGAGCGAGGGAAGAAAGAGAATGATTGCAGCACTATTTTATTTTTTATAAATTTTTCTTCTTTCTTTATATTTGATATTCTTACGATAAATAATTAATTTTATTTTTTAAAGTTAAGATAAAATCTTAATTTTTAAGGAATATTTATTTTTATAATTACATAATAATAATAATTATTGATCTTTAATTATTATTTAATTTAATTTTTATTAATTATCTTGTATTCAATTAAAAAATTTAAATTAATATATTTTAATTACATGTTTGATTTTTATAGTTTTAAGTGTGAGTTGTGTAATTATTCAATACTTTTGTGATCTAAGTATTAAATAATTCATGTTATATTAAATAATTTATATCATAATTTAAATATATCATATTATTTTAGATAATTATGTCATTAATTAGGTTACAATAATTTTTAATAATGATCAAAACTTATAATTATAGACATTTTATAAAACAAGATTAATTTTTATTCAAGTTAAATTTATCTTTATATGATTATTAGTAAATTGAAATCCTAGAATTATTCTCTAATTGACTTTACATTTTAGTTTAAGTTGTTTTATTTAGATTTATTATTTAATCTTAGTTTTAGTTTAACACATAATTTATATTCTTAGATTAATTAAATAAAATTAAAATATTTTTTCTTTTTATTTTAAATTAATTTAAGTAGATATTATATCTTAATTAATCATGTCACTTTTTATGAGTACGATACATTTATATTTGTTAAACATTACATGAATCTTGTATGCTTGTAAGTAAATGATAATTTTATTACCTAAAAATTCTCTAAGAGTTGTAACTCTCTATTGTGGTAGGATGTCATGTGTCAGATAAATTCCTCGAGTTCTAATGATATGTGTCGTGATAGAGAGTGTGGGGAGATTCTAATTTGGGTATGGTAGTTAGGGGTGTAAATAAGCTAGGACGGGATATGCTTTGCTTAAATAAGTCTAGGCTTTTTTTTTATAAAATTTTGGTCTTAGCCTGACTTATCTGTATAGGCCTTTTTTGGGATTCAACCTGACTTACTTATGAAAACATAAAAATTTAGTATAATCCAAAAACTTGTATAAAGGCCTATATTATATGAAAACCTTCATTTATAGGTCATAAAATTTAAATTTTTTAATTTTTAAAGATAAATAACCTTTAATAAAATAATTAGATTTTATATAAAATAAATATATTATACTAATATATAATTAATATATTATGTAAGTATTATAAATTTTTAATATATATATAAATATTAAATAAGTGATTTAACTTAATAGGCTTAATAGACTTTTTCAAAAGTCAAATGTTAAATCACATGATTAAATAGTTTTTTTCTAAAAACCTAAACTTGACTTATATAACAAATATGTTAGGAAGCCAAAAATAAGTTAGGGATAAGCCTATGATGAGTTGCCTGACATCTTTCTCATAATGGTGGTTGGGTCCTTTGGACATATCCAATAGCCGGATACTTGGTCAGACCCAAAGGTCTAATATAGTCCAACATTATTTGCAAATTGTGATAATTTAACCACATATTATATATTTATTATTAGAGTAAATTACATTTATTTTTTTTAGGTTTGATAATATTATATTTAATTTTTTTTTTAAAATAATATTTACTTTTATTAATTACTCAAGTTACATAATTGTATAAATATTATCGTTAAAATCTATAAAATTTTAATATTCAGATTATTTATAAAAAAATATTTTTAAAAAAAAATCAACTACATTCTTTTTAAAAAAGACAGTAACCCATCAATTAATTAATCAAGTTGCATAATTGTGTAAATATTATCAGTTAAAATTTATAAATTTTTAGTATTTGATTATTTTTAAAAAATTATGTATACTAAAAATAATAGCAGATATCTTGAAAACTTTATAAATTTCAATTAATAATATTTATATATAATAATATTTTTTTATAAAAAAATTTTATAATTTTATCTGTGTGGGTGTGTAAAGAATTTTTTGAAAAAATATATATATATTTTAATTAATAATGTTATCAAATTTAAGCGATAAAAAATATTATTATATTTTAAGCTGATAATATTTATACATAATAATATTTTTTTAAATATTTTTTTATAAATAATTGTAAATACTAAAAGTTTTATAAATTTTAATTGATAATATTTACACAATTATGTAACTTGATCAATTAATAAAAGTGAATGTATTTTTAAAAAAAGAATAAAATTAAGTATAATATCATCAAATTTAAAAAAAAGATGAGTATAATTTACTCTTATTATTATTATTAGAAAATAAATATATTTTCATTATTTTACACATAATTAGAAACGTATGTGACCAAAAAGGTACCAAAAAAGAAAAGCATGTGACCAATAGCACATAAGTTTTGAGTACAGTTCACACGTAGCAAGTCACGTCCATAAGGTCCAAGTGAGTAAGTAAATATCTTATTTTTAATAAAATTTATCTAAAATAAATTTATATTTAAAATAAATAATAAATATATATTTACCTTTAATTTAATAAAATATATAAAAATCTCAATTTTGCTAAATAACCTAAAAATATATATACACATTTATTTATTTATTTTTTAAAAAAATCTTTTCCCTTTTCTTTCTTTCTCTTCTTGCTCCTTCCACAAAGCATCTTGTCTTCGTAAACATTTCATATACTTCATTTTTTTTTTTATCAATGATCGTAATGTTTTACCTGTTAACTCGACAAAAGTCATTTTTTATACAATAGGTAATATCCATCTTGGTCCCTAAAAATTTCTATTATAGTTTTAAGATTTGCAATTCTATCCCATTCTCCTCCCCTCATCCGTCGTGCTCTATCCTCCCTATCACCACCATCGCTGGTTTGAACGGTGGCCAAAGACAGAGTCAGCAGCGTGTGACTTGCCAGAGGCAGCAGAGTTTGGCGGTCTAGGTTCGTTGGTCGCGGTGGACGGCAGCTGGGGTTCATGCGGCGGGGCTTGGTTTGGGGGTGATCGGTTCACGTGGAGGACGGAGCACGACGAATGAGGGAGGGAGCGACGATGGTGGCTAAGGCTCCGGCGACCGAGTTCAGCTTGGTCATGGGTGACAGAGAGCGAGATGGGTTCGTGCTTGGCGTTTGGCGCGGTGGTTTGGAGTGGTTTCCACGGCAGAGCTTGGGTGGATGACGGCGAGGTCACGGTTGGGGGTGGCCGCAGCCCGCAGGCAATTGTGGGACTGAGGGTGATGAGGATTTTCGATAGGGTGAGGGAGGGGATGGAGGTGGATGGTAAAGAACTCAAAAATAAATAACATAATTAAAAGGTTTAGATTGTAAATAATAATTTATTAAAAAAAATTAGCCTGGTGAAACTTCCTATCATCAGTATTTTTCAGTAGAGTATCATACTCCACAAAGAGTGGAGTATGTGGGATTTGGATTGTCTCTAGCCGCTGGAGGTGCGGCTGGAGCATCTCAATCATTGATTTTTTATCTATTAGTTTTTTATCTATCGATCTTTGGAAGTGCGGTTAGAGTATCTCAATCATTAATTTTTTATCTAACGGTTAAGATTTTTATTTTATATTTTAATATTTAAAATATTTATTAATTTTAAATTAATATTAACTGTTGGATGAGAGATAAACAGTAGAGATTTGCTCCAACAGCTGCTGGAGGTGCAGCTTGCGGGAGACAAACCGGATCAGAGTATGTGACATGCTTCCTTTATCTTATCATGGAAAAATATGCCATTATGGGCAGTACAACAAATCTGTGACTTATCAGTGTCACTTAGCTCTAAACATTTTGATAGATCAACCTAAGTTTGCAATGGAGTGGAGTCGTGGACGAGTGGTTGTGGAGCCTTAGACGAGTGGTGGAGTGGAGTAGGTGTAAGCCTAGAGGGCGACTGGGTAGACGAGTGATAGGTGGTGTGAAAGTCGAGGACGAGTGGAACCAAGAGACAAGGTTGCGATGGAGGTGAATGGTTGAACAAGAGAAGGAGAGGCGACTAAGTGCGACGGGTCGAATGAGAAAGGGAGAGGCGACTAGCATGGAGGGCTGTGGATGACAGCGAGTGATGAACAAAAGAAGGAGAATGAGAGAGTCAGAGAGGCTTAGGGCTTCTTTCATTGTTTTTTACTTTTTAACATCATTTGAAGTATTTGGGCTCTTACGCAAGCATTTGGGCCGTTGAGGATGGCTGGGTCATCTAGCTCAGCCTATTGAAATAAAAAAACTGAAGCGAGTTTGCAGGCTGGTCTGCGAACCCGCGGGCCATAACTCATTTAACCTGCAAGTTAAATGGACTAAGCCTATAGACTCGCATCTTTACGGGCCTGCATTTTGCTTAGTCTTAACCCGTGTGGGCTGCGCGTTATGCAGGCTGACTTGTAGACTACGACTTATATACCTACCTCTACTATTGGGAAGAGTTCATTAGTGACGACATATTTTTAGATTAAATTATGTTGAGCAGGTAAATTTTAAAAAATTATAATATTATACTTTGTTTAAAAAAAATAGAAATATAATTATTATTTTATTAAAAAGATGTGGTGGAATCATTAAATGACATGAATTCATCTCCACCGTCCATTATTTTTAAAAGTCAAATCCCACTTATAGATGCATTACTGTACATATATATATATATATATATATATATATATATACACACACATTATTTTAGAGTTTTGTTATAGGAATTTTTTTTATATTCAGATAGGCATGATACTTAAAATAAGTTGTTAAACATTTATTGAATGTTAATTTCATAATAAATATTTAAAATTCTATTAAAAATAACTAATAAATAATGAATTATTTAATGTGTACCATACTTTAAAAAATATATAGGTACCAAATAATTATTAAGAAAAATGGTTAGAAAGATTAAAAATTATTGATCATTTTACATATGTATAATTTTTATTATTTAATTATAGTATAATTTATCTATCTTTTGTATACTTATATTTTAATTCTATTACCTATACAAGTGGGAGAAATATAAAAAAAATAAAATGTGTAACAAACATTTTCTAATATATTATGCTGCCCATAAAATTAAAATAATGTTATTTACATACATTTAAATATATATTTCACTTACATTAATAATTCTTGTTATTTTGTTACAATTAATTCTATTTTATTTTTCATATTTTTATACTTTAGTTTTACCATTTATTCATGATGGGAGATCATTATTATTCATGCAATTATTTACATCCATGATTTCTTTCTCACTACAAAATGACATGCTAAAACCATAATGCATTTTTGTCTGGCACCTGTCCCGTTTGACAGCTCAATGGAACTTTTAATGCCTCGTAAAGCGAAACTTAATCATCACTTTAGAAATTCGTCATCTTTTATATTTAAATATTAATTTAAAACATTTTCGTATTTTACTAATAAGTTAATCTTTTAAAAATTATTTTATTTTATTTTAAGAATTATTAAAATGCTTACGTTTCAACAATAATTTCACACTAAAATTCAATACATGCTACATTAAGCAAAATCAAATTTTACCACTACGATAAAAGATGAAATTTATCATCATTTGCACGTCCGTTATTTTGTTATGTATACTTTTTTATGTTAGAGTCGATAAAATGGACTAACTCGTCTCGATTTATCTCAACTCATTAAAATGTAAGGTGGGGTGGAGTGGTTCATTTTAAGAAATGAGTTAGAAAAGTTAACACATCTTATTTTAAGACGGGTTAACGAATTAGTCTGCATAAAAGATAAAATAAAAAAAGAAGATGAATTAAGCGAAGTCAATCTAGTTTAACTCACTTAAAAAACAAAAAAATATATATAAAAAATTAATAAATATTATAAAATAATAATAAATAATAACGATAAAAAATTACAAACTACATATCTAAAAAATAAGTTTTAAAATAATCTAATTAAATATTTAAAAATAAATTATATAACATAAAAAAAAATTTTATTTATAGTATTACTTATCAATTTTTTTTTAAAAAAAAAAATTAACCTGCCGGACCAACCGCCTCTGCCCTGCTTAACCCGCTGATTAAGCGGAGCCAGGTTATACTGGTTGAAAAAAGAATATAAGTTCAATTCTTAAACTTAATCCATAAAAAAATAATGAGTTAACAGATTAACCCAACAAATTAAATTTGTTTTGTCAGCTCTATTTTTTTCCCCAATCACGCCTTTCAATTGGATTTTTCATCCCTTACTTTCTTCCCAAAGATACAAGTCGTTTCTCACATTATCTATAAATAAAAATTACTTTTTATAATAATTTTATCAAATTTGTTTAAAATGTAAAAATCTGATGATTGATATTATACTATATAAATTAGAAAAAAAATTCACACATCAAATATTTAATTATTTATTATTATGTTTCATAGTAAAGTAATTGTACATGTATACCTGCTTTCTACAAACTATTTAGTCAGATAAAAAAAAAAACTTAACACTTTTAGTCACTAATTTACAAACACCTCTTCTCTGCGTTTGATATCTTTTACTTTTTGAAAAAGAAAAAGAAAGAGGTTTTATGAGGCTCAAGTTAGACATGACTAAAAGTCTATAACAGGTTTAAGTGAGCTTTTCAAATGGATGGATAAATCTTGTGATGAAAGGTATGTGGACAGTATCTTTTTCTTTATTAATGATGGAGAACCAAAATATGTTTTCTTTCATGAACGGGGTCTATGTTAAGGGAATCCATTATTCCTCTATTTGTTTATAATTTGTACTGAAGTCTTATCAGCTTTTATTGATAAAAATCAAAATCAAGGTAGACTTCATGGAATAAAATTTGCACGTAATGCCCATGAAATTCCTCATTTATTAGAAGAAAACTTGACAATAGCTATGAAGAAATTTTGATGGTCACACACTTAAAAATGCACAATATTTTTAGAGTCTTGTTGAACTCTAGAGGAGAGATCAATTAGAACTATTACAAATTCACTAAGAAGTTATTTATTCGGTGTTTGGAAAAATAGTTAATGCCAAGACACTCAAAGAAGTGTAAGATATCTTGAAATTGTCATATAAAAGAGTTAATATGGTGCAAAAATTCAAATTGTAGTCTTTAAGAAGAGAATATGAAAGGTAAGAAATGTTTAATTTAGAAAGTGTTGAGCAATATTTTTCTTGTGTTATTGACCTTGTTAGCAAGATCAAAATATATAAAGGATAGATAACAGAAACAAGGTGGTTGAAAAAATTCTTTGTACCATACTAATCAAATTTGACCATGTGGTGATGACTATAATAATAGAGTCATATAATACAAACACAACAACAATTGTAGACCTGCAGGAAAGTATAGAAAGTCACGTGAGCAGAATTTTGGAGGAGACAAAAAAATCAAATAAAGAAATCTTAAAGAGCCAAGTGAATTTGAACAATATTACTAAGTCAAGCCAAGATGGAGAAGCAAGAGGTCTTGGTTTCAATAATGAAGGAAGAGGAAATTTTAGAGGAAGGGGACGTTGCAACAATTCAATCAAATTGGAGAAGATAGAAAAATCAAATGGAAAAACCTTGACAAGCTAGGTGAATTTGAGCAATATTGCTAAGTCAAGCCAAGATGGAGGAACAAAAGGTCGTGGTTTCAATAGTGAAGGAAAAGGAAATTTAGGAGGTAGAGGAAGAGGAAGTGGCAATAATTTCAATCAAGGAAGAGACAATAATTTTATATTACACAGCCAAGAAAGAGGTGGAAATAATTTTAGGCCTACTAGCAAGAGGAAGAGGAAGAGGTAACTATTACCAAGAAAGAACTAATTTCAATTGTTTCCATTATAAGAAGTTTGGACACAAAGCTGTATATTTCATATTCAAACCAAGAAATAAGAATAATTACAACACTTAAGAAAATGTTGCCGAAAATCAATACAAAAATGGTGGCAAGATTTCTAATAATCCATAAAGTTTATTTTTGGCAAGTAGCTTTTTTGTAATGGATGAAAATACTTGGTATTTGGATATTGGTTGTAGTCTATGAAACATGGACACGCCATTTTTGAAGCGTGTTTACATGTCGGACATGTGTCCATGTCGAACACATAGGGATACTCGTATGACACATGTGTCTTGCATATTTGAATGTGTCTGATTAAAAAGATTATTTTTTTTCAATTTGGACACGTCTTAGACATGTTTGAACACTTCTAAGACACGACTTGAACACGACTTATTAATAATTTTTTTTTAAAATATTAATTTTTATAACTAACATTCAATTAGTAAGCTCGTAACTCACCTAAGCTCAATCACATGACTTACGTCTCAAGCCATCATTTTTACATACCAGTACTTTAAGTTTTATCTTTTCACACGTCACTGTTAAACTTTTAAGTTTTATCTTTTCACACACCATTATTTTTATTTGCTCCTTCTACTTCTGCTTGGACAAAGCCGTCCAATTCGTCGTCACCATAGTTTACCTCACACCAATGTTCCCTCTAGTTAATTTTTTTTTATGCACATGTACTTGTACAAGATTAGTTCTATAAGGATAATTTAGTTTAGAATATTTTTTAGAAAATATCAATAGAAATTTTGCTTTATATTTTTTAGGAGGAACTTATTAGGTAGTAAATATTGGTACATATGATATATATTAAGAAATTGTAAATCTTCAAGATTATAGAAATGATATTAATGATTATGAATCTTTTTTCTTAAAATTTTTAAAATATATATATATATATATATATATATATATGTGTGTGTGTGTGTGTGTGTGTGTGTGTGTGTGTGTGTGTGTGTGTCCCGTGTCCCTGTCTTATAATTTTTTGAATTTGGTATATTTTCGTGTCCGTGTTGTATCTCATGTCTGTGTTTCATAGGTTGTAGTAATCACATGCATGGGAAAAAGAAATTATTCTCCTCATTAGATAAATTTGTGAACTCAACAATAAAGTTTGGCAACAATACAAATATTCATATTTTGGGAAAAGTTTCGATGTCCATTAAATTGAAAAATGGTTCTCAAAACTTTATCTCTAATGTTTTCTATGCTTCTGGTCCTCATCATAATTTGTTGAGTATGGCACAATTGTCGAAGAAAGGTTATAACATGCAAATTCATCAAGGATACTACACAATGTTTGATAAGAATGGGAGATTTATTTCCAAGGTAAAAATGACTCTAAATTGAATTTTTCCATTCAAAACTCAACTTGAAAACTTTTCTAACTTGAGTTCTATGATACTTGATGATAATGTAAGCTCCAAAGTCCTTTTGAAGTCTTAAGCGCTTCTGAAGTCTTTAGATCTTTATGAGTTTTGCTGATTAACAAACTTATATTTTCTTTGAATTCTCTAACGAATATTTGTATATAAGTGTTATCAAGATTTGTTGAATAAAAAAGATGATTCAAGGTACTTCAATCTCAAAAGGACAAGCTCTATGTCAAAGTTCAAAGCTTCTAAATGAGCATAAGTATCCCAATCCTATATTAGAAGTATCCAAACTCAACAAAATCTTTAAAGTCTCGATCAAAGATTGGAGCCTACATGCTAAGGAATCGTTGCACTTCAACAAGAAGGCAAATGCAACACTCAGAAAAGAAGCGACGTGAGAGCCTTCGAAACTTCATAAAAGAAGAAGAAGTCAAAAAATCATAAATATCAAGCTCAGAAGACAATTGAAGATAGAAACTTTTGTCTATTGCTGGAAAAGCACAAAACTCTAAGAAAAGTTGTCAGTTGCTACAAGACAAGAAAACAGTAACTGTCCTTGTAGCAGAAGACCATTTGAGACTAAACCAACGACTATATTTTGAAAATCTATAAATAACAAGGGTCTAGAAATGAGATGAAGAAAAAGCAAAGTTTATTGCCAAACATCTTATTGCCTTCCGAATCTCTTTTCTACTCTTTTGAACTTAATTTTTACACTCAGTGTAGTTTTTGATTTTTTTTTCCGTAGTGTAAAGTTATAAACCTCTGTACTCAATTTCTTAGATTTACTCTTTGAATGTTGTGAGAAAGTCTAAACCCTCATCCAAATCTTTGTAACCTTGATTTATTAGTAGTCATTGTGAGAATCTAGCTTGAATAGGCTAGGTTTGATTAAAGACTACTTGTAATTTAGCTTAAGGAAGTTCGGGTGGAAGAAAGAACACTCGTAATATAAAAATCCTAATAGTTTGCTAGGGACTGAAAATAGGCAAGTGATAGCTCGAACCAATATAAATCTATGTGTGTTACTTCTCATACTCTTTTCTTTAAATTTCCTTATATATATGTTGTTTATTAGTTATGTATCTTCTGTTTTTTAAACTTTCTTTTCAAAGTTAAAATGAAGATTTTCTAAGGTACTTTTAAAATTAGTTTTGATCACCATTGGCAATCTACCTCAACTATCTAAGCTTTTGATACTAATTGTTTATACGCCAAAGTAAAGAAACTTCAGAAACTTCTGAGTTTGTTTAAAAAGTTGACAAAGTTGAAAACACGATTTGACCCCCCTTCTTGTGTTGCTGCCACCTTCAGATAACTAGTTGTGGCATATGAGTTTTAGGCATTTTTATTTTTCTAGATTAAATTATCTATCAAGGAAAGAACTTATTTCTAGTTTGTTAGTTATAAGCATTCCAAATTATGCATGTCAGACCTATAAATTGGGAAAGATGCATAGAGAAACATTTTTATTGGAGAATCTTGCCAAGCAAGAAAGTTGTTGGAGATTGTCCATTAGATCTGTGTACTATTGATGTACCACTTAGAGTGGCAGTAGATATTCCATTACTTTTATTAATGTTTAGCAGAAAGACTTGGGTATATTTCTTGAAACAAAAATAAGAAGCTTGTGATGCATTTAAGTCATTAAAGGCATTTGCTGAAAAATAAAGCGGTTAGAGAATCAAGACTCTGAGAACAAATAGAGGTCAAGAATACCATGATTGTGTAGATTTCTTTGAACAACATAGGATTCAACATCAGTTAACGACTAGATATACTCCTCAATAGAATGGAGTAACTAAGAGGAAGAACCAAATCATCATGGATATGATGAGATGCATGCTTAAATTTAAACGATTTTCTAAAGAATTTTGGGCGAAAGAGGTTATTTGTGATGTGTATATTATAAAGAGGTGTCCAACAAAGAGTGTTCATGATAAAACTCCTGAAGAAGCTTGAAGTGGAATGAGAACTTCTATTCATCACCTCAGAATTTTTGGGTTTATTGCATATGCCCATGTGCTAGACTAGCTAACAAAGAAATTGGATAATAAAGGTGAGAAGTGTATTTTCATTGGTTACAATATGAACTCAAAGGCATATAAAGTATATAATCCAAAAATAAAGAAGAGAATTATCAATCGAGATGTGACATTTGATGAAGAAGGAATGTAAGATTGGTATGCAAAACTCTAGAAGGAGTCAGTAATGATTTCTAAAAGTATAGAAGAAGATGGTTAAGCAGATCTAGTACCTTAACCAAAATCATTTAGTCGATCGTAGATGCATCATCAGTTACTAGCCAAATTGGAGGACTATGTTGTGAGTAATGATAATTATCCATATGATGACGAGATTATCAGTTTTACTTTGATTGTAGATTGTAAGCCAACGAATTTTGAAGAAGCATTTAATGACCTGCATTGGAGAAAAGCTATGGATGAAGAAATTCATGCAATTGAGAAAAATGATACATGGGTACTAACATATTTGCTTGCAAATAAAAAGTCAGTTGGAGTAAAAAGGGTGTACAAAACAAAATACAATCCTAATGGTGAGATTGATCATTTTAGAAGCAAGGTTAGTTACAAGAGTATACAAGTAAAAGCTAAGTATTGATTACTTTGAGGTATTTGCTCCTGTTGCCAGATTAGATACAATCCCTATGATTATCTCACTTTTAACTCAAAATAAGTGGAAAGTATATCAAATGGATGTTAAGTCTGTCTTTCTGAATGGTGCTTTGAAAGAAGAAGTATATGTTGAGCAACTTGCAGGTTATGTGATCAGAGGACAAGAAGAAAAGTCTACAAATTGAAGAAAGTTTTGTATGGTTTGAAATAGGCACCAAGAACATGGTATAAGAAGATTAATTCCTATTTTGTTGAACATGGTTTTCAAATATGTCCTTTTGAACACACTTTGTATATTAAGTTTGTTGAGCCTGATGATATTCTCATTGTGTATCTTTATGTTGATGACTTGATTTTACTGGAAATATTTAAAGATGGTTGTAGAATTCAGGGAGGTTATGGTGAGTTGCTTTAAGATGACAGATCTAGGTTTGATGTCTTATTTTTTAGGCATTGAAGTTGTTTAGCATGATGATGACATTTTCATTTCACAAAAGAAATATGCTAATGATATTTTGAAGAAATTTCAAATGGAGACCTCAAAGCCAGTTTCCACTTTTGTTTAAGAAAAAATGAGATTGATGAGAGAAGATAAAGGTAGAGGTGTAGATCCAAGTTTTTACAAAAGTTTAATTGAAAGTTTGAGATACTTGATTGCAACCAGGCCACATATAGTTTTTGGAGTTGGATTACTTAGTAGGTTCATGGTAGAGCCATGTGTTTGTCATCTGCAAACAGTTAAAAGAATTCTTTGATATATAAAAGGCGCCTTGACTAATGAAATTTTGTATGCTGATGTTAAAGATGTTAAACTTATTAGATATATAGATAGTGCTTAGGCAGTGATATAGAAATAAGAAAAAACATTTCAGGGCATGCATTTCATCTTGACTCAGGCGCATTATCTTGGTCTTATAAGAAACAATTAGTTGTTGTATTTTCTACAGCTAAAATAGAATACATACCAGTAATTAGTTACACTACACAGATAATATGACTAAGAAGAATTCTTAAAGAGTTAAATCAAAAGCAAAGTACTTCCACATAAATATTTTGTGACAATAAGTCTATTATTGTGATTTGTAAAAATTTAATCTTCCAGAGAAGATCTAAATATATAAATATTTGATTCTACGAGATTTGAGAATTGGTGGCTGATAAAGAAATATTGTTTAATTATTATCATAATGAAGAACATGTATTTTTACAACCATTAATGACAAATTTTGAAAACTTGATTTAAAGGAGACAACTTAAGAAAAACAAACTAAGCACCTTAACTATTATTGCATCGCTTGGTAAAACCTGTGGGCGCACATCTACGACTCCTCTTATGTTGCACAACTTATCCTTAACAACTTGCTAGAAGTTAAAATTGCTGCCCACCGCAAGCATTAAACGTTTCCTTACTTGAAGGGTTTGCTTTATATTATTTTGTTATTCATCTTTCCCTATAAAAGGACACCATCTATCTTACCCAGTTCCAGGCTTTTTCTAGACTTTCTTTACTATTTAAAGTTCCCTTCTCCATATAATCCTCAAGGTATTCTCCATTTTCACCCTTTTCTTTTTGTAAATATTTAGTAGGGGGAGGGGAGAAATTTCAAAGAGTAAGGAGATGATGCAAAACAGTGACTTATTAGAAGAGGTTTTGAGTCCTCCATCGTTTCCATCACCTCAGCCATGGTGGAGGCTTCAAGCCCATATTGGGGGTTCTAACGAAAATCCAAATTCCTTGACTAGGATGAGGATTCTGAAAGCCATTCGAAGAGCAGACCAAGCTAGAGAGCTGGCAAGGCAAGAGCCAACCCGTCCGCTCTCCGAGCTTATGGTAGCACTAGGAGACTTGGATGAATCTTCAGAATCTAATATGAGTGTGTCCTCTGTAGGTAACATGATGGTGTGAGCCCGAAGGGCGGCACTTTTAAAACAAGGAAACCTCATTTTTCGTAGAGATATAAGCTTGTACCAATAGGTGGACTAAGAGGTTTTGGGAACCTCGTCTAATATAAAGATTACCAAAGACACCCACGAGAAGCAACAATATTTATAACTAACCGTGCACGGGCTGAGAGATTGAGAATACGTAATCTAGCAGCCATTTGAGGATGAAAGGGTGTGCTTTGTCTGTATAGAAGGTGAGCATTTTATGTATATGTATGAGGCATTCTTTACGCGGATCAAAGTACGATTGCCTTTTACCGAGTTCGAGATAGGTGTCCTCAATTGCCTGCGCATAGCACCTACTCAACTTCATTTGAATGCTTAGGGGTTTGTTTGAGCATTCGAGCTCGTATGCTAGGTCTTCGAGTGGCCTTACTTGGTCAACTTTTTCTTCTTCATTTTCTCCTAGTTCTCAACTTCCGGGAACAACCAGTCCAAGGGGTGGATTACACGACGAGCACAAAATGGGCGCAAGGTATTCAAACCATACCAAAAGCCCTTCAAGAATTTCAAAAATGACATTTTTAGGATAGAAGGAGCTCTGGTATCGACTCCTTTTTTCGTCTCCCCAGAAGGGCAACCATGCCTTTATCTATATTGGACCCAAGCTAGCTGGGAGCGGGGGAGTGAATAAATAAGACTCTGATCTCTGAGCTCTTCAATTTCGAGGTCGAGGTCCTGTACTCTCTAATAGATTAGGCTAATCAAAAAGGGGTCATCTACTATAAGGACATCTTGGATGAGCCCGCTGATTCCGTAAAAGCTTTACTAGGTATCTCGTCTTGCATATTTCTTTTTCTTGTGCTTAATATGTGTATAAGTGTTGTAATGTTTTTTTCTCTTCTTGCAGAAAGCATGGCTCCACAGGACGAACTTCAGCACTTGGCTCAAAAATTGGCGGCTAGGAGGGATAGGGCATCTAGATCACGGGCCTCGGCGGCTGACCCAGGAGTGACCGTTGCTATTCCTTCGCCTTTGAGTGGTACAGTCCCACTGCCTTCAGCCGAGGTAGTCCCCCACCTCCCATTGAGGTTCGAGATGTTGGGAATAATTCTCTTGTTCAACCCCTGCGATCTCGAAAAAGGCAGGCCGAAAGCAATAAGGATCCAAGGGGGAAAAGGCCAGCCGCTGAGATCATCCCGAAGGAGCCTGAGGTGTTCAAGATCCCATCCGGCCCGGGGTTTGTTATCCTAGAGGGTGCTCCGCTCCGTTTTCCATCTAGATTAGTGTGGACTTGTGGGGCTGATCTTACTTTTTTTTATTGATAACACCTTATTGAATCCTGCTGAGTCTGACTTATTAATTGAGTATGACATGTGGAGCTCCTGCATGAAGCCTAACTCTTACCAAAACATTTCAAAATTTATTAATATCAGCATTAAAATAAGACTAAATTACAAGTAACTACAGAGAGATGTAATAATAAATGTAAGTTTTAAAGTTCTATAATATCCTTTACAGGGTTATAAAATCCCTTTCAGAAACCACGTCATAGTAAAATGAAAATGCACCAAAACGTAAAAGAGAAACTGTAATTTAGCATAATTTTAAAAATTTGGTCACTGTCTTTCATCTTTTTGTCGGTACAATGGTTACTCTTATCTTTCTATTGTTGTTTTCTTCTGTAAATTTTGAAATCACAACATAAATTGAAAAAAGGAAACAAGACTAGCTCCTAGCGGAGAAAACTTGACCATTTATTTATTTATTAAATAATACAAATATCATATATTTGTTTTAAAGCAGATATGAACTATGTTACAAACTTATACCCCAAAAAAAGAAAAAAAAAACTGTTACAAACTAGTGATGTATTGAAAAGAAAACATATTTTTGATTAAAAAATATATATATATTACAAGAACATCCACTCACTATAAAGTGCAAAGTACTGGGGATTTATTGTTGTTGCTATATAGCTGTTGCTCTAGTTCTGAAATTTCTTTTACCATTTCCTTGTCAAAGATATCTAGCCTTCATTTGCAGCAGGTGGTTCAATCCTGTTCTGAGACACAGTCATTTCAGTTTCCGCAGTTCTAGCTTCTTCTCTGAACTTCTTGTATAGGTCACTTTTGTAAAACTGCCTTGTCCTAAGCACCAAAATAAGTGACACAAGTGCCCCAAACAAGCAAACTGCAGTAATTATAACGAAAGCCAATCTGTAGCACTCACCCCCCTTGCAATTCAACTCCTCCCCTGGCTTTCTCTTTAGCCCCAATGCTGCCATTTGCCTCCTGGCTTCCCTGTCATACAGATACCCTGCAACCCTCACACTGAGCAAATATGACCCAATTGGACTTGCTATTGACCCAACATTGTACAATGTTGAGTAATATTTAAGGCCAAAAAGTTCAGATATGATGGAAAAGAGTAATGGCCAGTTTGCCCCAAAGCAGAAGCCAATAACAATTGAGGCTACATAGAGACCATTTGGGACGTTGAATGCAATTAAAAGGTGACCAGCACAAGATAATACAAGGATTAATGTGAGCACGAGAGGCCTAGGGACTTGAAATTTGGTTATGATAAATTCTGAGACAACCCCTTGTACAATTTTGCCTAGATAGATCCAAATGGCCAAAAGGGACACAAATGTGGTTATACTATGAGGTGGATATCCTAAAGATGTTCCAATCTGACTTACGTTATTTACCACAGTCAGGTTACCACCAATTCCACATATAGTAGCTAAGAAAAGAATCACCATGTCAATGCTAAAAATGGCTTGAAGTATTGTATGATCTTCACCTCTATCTGGGGACCTGAGTATGTTTTTCAAACAGGAAACTCGTTTTTGGGTAGTCTTTTCTGCTTGTGGAGCCTGTGCAGACTTCTCTTGATTCGGCTTCTCTGTAGTAATATTCAGAGGCTTGGGGGGATCTTCACAGTTGATGAGTTCTTGTTTGCTCTTCCAAATCTTATGTTCTTCCACAATAACAACAGCAAGTGGAAGGACAAGCAAGAGAAGCATCGCAGTGGTGGTAACATAATACTCACTCTTTGTGAAGTTGAAACACTTCTGCACGATGATTATAATCATGAGGAACCCTGCAAGGACTAGTGTCATATAGAGGAACCTATAGAAAGCTTTGGAGTCATTTGGCTGTTGAATACCCCCGTGTTTTCTGATAACTGGAAGGAAAACAAAAGCTGTAGCAGTTGGTAGCCATGCCATGAGCAAAATTAGAGACTTGGAGTCATTTCCATAGAAGGCATAGTATAACTGAGTGATGATTGCTGCACTCAAACCAAGATACCCACTCAAAATGCCTAAGACTATGCCTCTGATGCCAGGGAAGTTCTTCACACTGGTGACCACAACTCCAGTGTTAGTGGAACAATGAGAATTGGCTCCAATAAAGATGTACAAGCACATGTTCCACACTTGGGGCTTTGCAATTTTTCTGGTCACAGCAAGCCAAATCACAAAGTACCCAAAAAAATTGAGAACCCCACCAATTGTTATGACAACCCAAGGGGGTGTGACCTCATTGATTAGGCCTGAAAGAATGCCTATGTTGGCACCCAAGTCCTTGAAGGAGCTTAACAGATTGAGAGTGGATTGGTCATACCCCAGAACTGACTTGATTTCTCTGGAGTAGAGGCCAAACATGTAGCTTGCTCCTGATACTGACATGATCATAAATGATGAAAACACCATGAACCACCTCCCTGTAAGGACTTGGAGGGCAAAGCCTTTGTTGCTTGAACCATTTCCATCACCTCCACCACCATTTAGTCCAGAGAACACCATTTTTTGTCACTTCTAAGTTTCAGAAGATAACTAGCGGTAATAGCAGCTTAGCACTTCTTTGTTAGTGAGATAAGCTGAATACTAAAAGTGAATATGAAGTGTGTGATTGTGTTTTTCTGGTGGTACAAAGAAGGAAACAGATAGTTTGGTCTTAAGGAGCTGGAACGGTAGTGGGAGAGAATATATATGCGAGTTTGAATTTTCTTTCCTCCCCATGTGTTCTGTTAAAGAAAATATTGAGACAGAAAGTGCCGCATCATAAACTTTGCGGTACCATAATTTCCGTTCTCATCTTTCAACAATCATTTGACGGTAATGTCAAGCTGAAATTTTATGTCGTTATCGCACGTAGCTGGATGAAGGGAAAATGTAGTATTACTAGTACAAATAGTACACAACTATGATATTTTTATTTATTTTTCTCTCACATTATTTTTTATATTTTTTTTTAATATTATTTATTATACATATATTTATTATTATTATTATTATTAAATCACATATTTTTAAAAATATATAAATAATTTATAAAAAAATACATGATTAACTTTTTCAATAGTAAATAGTTGGAAGTGTCCCGCTCCTCTCAACTAACTTTTTTCCTCAAATGCCCTTTATTTAAATGTTAAGTCAAATCGGTAGTCTATTGACACTCTTATATTTTTAAAATTTCTAATTAATAATTATCATATATAATTAATTGTAAACATAAAAATCATTTTCACTTTGTTTTTACTTCTATTTATCCCATTACTCCCAGCAATCTAAATTTCTCCCGTCACTACAACCCATCTCTCTTCTCTCGGTGACTTCTATTCTTTTATGATCTATCACACTCTTTTTAATATTTTTTTATTAAATCATATTACACATTAAAATATAAATTTAAATTTAATTATTTATTAATTAAATTAATTATATATTAATTAAAATTAAATATATATTATAATATATGACATAATTTAATAAAAAAATCCAAAAAAATATAATAAAAAATATTAAAGTGAAAGACCTTACCGTACGCCTCATTAAGGCATAATTTCTAGGCTGAGTTTCAGCCGAGTGATGTTTTTACTATATATATATATCCCATTACTCCCAGCAAATCAATTTATATTACAACCCATCTCTTTTTTGACTTATATTTATTTTTAATCATTAATTTTATTTTCATCTAATAATTATTTTTAATGAAATAATTTTAACCATTAGATAAAAAATGAAATTAACGGTTAAAAATTAATGTAAGAAAAAAAATTATACTAATTAATTAAAATTAAATATATATATATAATATATAATATGATGAATTTTTATCATGAGAAAAATGAGAATTAAAAAATATATTAAAAAATATGATCAAGATTAAAATATTTTTCCATATTCTTGATGGACTTAAAAATGTTAAAACCTCTGTTTATATCTAATCTCTTATTCGCAAAGATTAATTTCTAGATTGGGTTTCAGCTCACAATAAATGCTTTTTTACTTATATAATATATATCTCTATATCTATATATATATATATATCGCATGATTTTCTTTGATTCTATTTTTTTTTTATGGCCTATCTGCTTCCAATCCTTTGATTCTTGAACCTAATGTTTCCGAAGAGAAATAAGTCTACTACAATCAACTCATCCTTAAGTCAAGTTGAAGAAGTGAGGCTAATGTATACAATTGATTTCAACACGTTACCAAGTTCATGGATTAATTAGGTATTGCATGTTCATTTGCATCTCTTGTTGTTTTACTGTTTTAATTAGTGCGCCCTGATTGTTTTAATTATTTTTTTAATCTTTTTTGAATTACTGTTTTTAAAACACATCATGTACAACTATTAATTTTTTTTTTTTTATAGTTTTGTCCAACCAGGTTACGTAAACTTGGTGTGTAAGGAGAATGAAGCAAAGCAAGGAAAAACCGTTATGGGATCAATTGATTTATTTCATACATAGGCAGTAGCAATTTTTGTTTTTGGAGTATTTGAAATTGGATTTCAAGTTTTTTTTCCGCCGTAATATTAGTCCTAATACTTAATTTCAAGAGCTATATTACCCTCATAAATTACTTTGCCTTAGTGAAGATTTTATGATTATTGGTTTGAATTATTTTGTTGTCTTCAAAGTAATTAAAAAATTTGTTTGGCAGCACTATATGTAGCAGCTCTGGTATAATGTAAAACTTACTATAGTGCAGTATAATTTACTAGATATATACCTAAAAAATATACCAAATTCTTCTGGAGCTAGAACATGGATTTAGAAATGGAAATATAACATCCTGATAAAATTAAACAAAGGGGAAAAAATGGCCACTGATTGAAAGGAATTTTTTTATATTAAAACTTCTCTTTGATTGATTTGTTTAAAAATGATTTAAAATTTTATGAAAAACTAATATTGAAATATTTCAAACAGTACTTAACACGTAAAAATGGTCAAATAATTTTATATATTCTAAAATATTTAAATTTTAAATTTCAAAGGTGAAGACTTATCTAAATTTATATCCTGATGCAACTGTAGTCCGGGAGAGATTCAGCTTGATAAGAGTAATTGGGTAATTAAGAGTAAAAATAGTAAAACTAATTTTTATATTTAAAATAAAGATTTAATTTTGATGCATTAACAATATAAAAAAATTATATTAGCATTTAATCATAAATTATCATATTATTAAAAATATTTGACTTCCACAATAATTATTTCAAAAGTCATTCATGTGATAATAGGATGATGATCATTTGTCTTCATTTTCTATCTCCATTTCCTATCTCACTATAACTTAAATTTTGATAAATATTTTAAATTTAATTACATTTTTTTTTACTTAATTTATTTTATATTTATCAAAATATAAATAAAAAATAAAAAAAGAGAGATAAAAAATAAAGATAGATGATTTCTATTTGTGATGATATATGATTAATTAATAGTGTAAAAAATTTATAATAACAGTATATTAAAATTAAACTCTTAAATTAATTATATATTACTAATCAGAAGTTTATATAAATATAAAAGTGGCAATAAACTAATAGTTTTACTCAATTATTTAATAAAGAGTATTTGAGGAAAGCAAAAATAAAATTAGTTGACAAAGAGTGGCACAAATAAGAGTAGCAATCTAGCAATAAAGAAAATGCTAACTTGTTCAACTAGTAAAGATCTCTGCATTTGATTACGAAATCTTGAAATCAAGTATCGTGTGAATTAATTATTGATTAAAATTTATAAAAATATTTGATAATCCCCTATATAAAAAAAAAATGCTATTAGCGATAGAATCTCGCCAAATAGTTTTTAGATGCCACTCCCCTCCCGAAATAGTTTTAGGACAATCATGCACGGTTCAACCTTAATCGTAGGTGTGGGACCAAGGACAGAGACATAGGTCATATAAAAACTTCATATTAGAGAATTCTCCTCCCGAAATAGTTTTCAGATAATCATACACGGTTCAACCTTAACCTTAATCTTAGGTATGCAATACGTGTGGGGACCGAGGACAGAGATATCCCACAGACCATTAAATCCAACTTCCTTTATTGTGAATGTATGTCTAAAAATCTTAAAAGTTGAGAAAAAGATAATGAGTAGTAGAGTGTCATTTATAGTGTTGTTAAAAGCACACCCAGAGACGGGATCAGAAAATTTTAAATGGGGTGCTATATATATATATATATATACTTACTCATATAAATTATGTAAAATCATTAAAAATGGTGTAAATTTTATCTATTTTAAAAAAATTACTTAAACAATTTTACATAATAATTAAAGAAATAAAATTTTATTTGAAGGTGTGACTCTCTCTTAATGATAGGTAGGTCCACCCTGGAATTATTTTTTTACATTAAAAAGACCAAAGCTTGGTGTATCATTAGGAGGAAGCTCTGGACATAGAAGCCAGACGATCCATCTATTCCAAGCTTAGCTAAGTAATCTGCTGAAAAATTTGTTGGGTTTGACTCAAATTTCATTAAAGATTATTATTATTATTATTTTTTATTTGTGAAGATATATAAAAATATGTTACAAATTTATTAAAAAATTTAAAAAATATGTTAAAAATTTGTGAGATATGTATAAGATTTGTTAGAGATTTGTTTACAATAGAAAATTAAGAAGGATGAGTTATAAATACTTATATTTGAGAATCAGTAGGATTATAAGAATAATTATATTCAAAATTATTATTAATATTATTAAATTCGTTAAATTTATTTTTATATAAATTTATTAAATCTCATCGTGAATTAGATATTATCAAATTATTAAATTAGTAATTAATTATTATGATATTTTTTCAAAATTACTAATATTTATTAATGTTTCGTAGGATTATTATTATTAAATTATTAAATTAGGAATTATATTCCTATAATAAGATTCAAAAGATATTAATAATATTCCTTAAATTCTTAATTATTATTATTCGAGGATTAGGCGATATGGTATGGTTCTTTATTATTCGAAAGTTTTCCTAACAAAATTCGTAATTATTATTATGATGGCGGCAAATGTAGTAGATTATTGAAATTATTATTATTATTTCATTAGTAGTTTCCATATAAGGTGATGGTAAAAAATGTTAATCACATAAATTTGATTTGAAGATTTGGAAGATTATATATGAATGTTATTTATCTAAAGTCTTCAAATGACATGGAGGTCAAGTATAAGTCTTATCCATTTATAACGATAGATCTGAAGGTTTGAATATTTGAAGATTGTTTTGTTAGAGATGATGATGGAATTTGTATCAAGGTAGAGATTGTTGGGTTTGACCCAAATTCTATTAAAGATTGTTATTACTAGTTTCTTATTTGTGAAGATATGTAAAGATATGTCAAGATATGTTAAAGATTTGTTAAAAGATTTGAAAAATATGTTAGAGATTTGTGAGATATATATAAGATGATAGATTTGTTTATAATAAGTAAAATCATAAGAATGATGAGTTATAAATTTTATCTATTTAAAAAAATTACTTAAACAATTTTACATAATAATTAAAGAAATAAAATTTTTTTGAAGTAGTTTGACTCATCTCATCCGTAAATAAGGTAAGCATATTCCGCCCCTGGACGTACCTTATTTTTGGTACAGGGAGAAAAAGACCAAATTTTTTTAATTATTAATATTTATTACATATTTATGTAGAAAGAGATATAATATTTCTAAAGAAATTGACAGGAATATGGTATTCCTTAATGAAATTGAAAGAGGAATGCGGTATTTCCCCCAACAAAATTAGCTTCACAGTAGACATGTTCTAGATTAACCTCCCAATCACCATGAAACAGAAAGCGTATATCCAAGATGATTGAGCCATATTTATGGAAACGGATATCTATCATGGGTGCATGCTCTGGGCGCACCTTTAATACTTCAAAATGTGTAACACGTTTCTACTTTAAGTGAGAATCTATGTTTGGATTTTTTTTAATAACGAATGAATAGGTAGGAATGGAATGGAAAGGAAAGAAAAAAAATGGAACATAGTTTCCATTCTCTTTGTTTGGAAATTAAGAGAGCGTATACGGAATTAACATGATTGAGCCATTCCCCTCAATTTATGGAAACAAAAGTTATCATTTATCATGGAAATGCATGTGTTGCCCTGGGCGCTATGCCTTTAAAACTTTCAAAGGGAAGTTATGTGAAACACGTTTCTCACTTATCATCCAAACTGTAAGGGTGAATTTGGTATGGGATTAAAAATGAGGGTGAAAAATTCATAAATTAATTTTATTTGTAAAATTATATTGAAAATTCATCTAAAAATTTTCCATTCCCATTTTTATTCCATACCAAACTGACCTTAAGATGTGCTTTGGTAAAGCAAATTAAGTTACACTTAAAACTTCAAAGCGTAAGAAGTGTTAAAAGAATGTTTTTACTTTCGTTTTTATATGCCTTTTGTTTATAAGATAATATGAGGCCAAGTTTTGACTCAATTTTAAAGCCACTTAATTTGCACCGAATTATTAAGAAAAATACATTATTGGGATATCTTTTTGAATAATTTTGTGAATTTCAATCCTCTGCTCTATTCTTTAAGTCCAAAATATGCACCACTGATTGTTCATTCCTCCCTCGTTAATCAATAGGGTATTTGCTAGTCATAATTAATTACTTATCAACAACGACACAATGGTCTTCAAATTGATAAGGCAGTGAGCTTTTGGGAGTAAATGAGAAATTTCTCTTTCCGTGGAACTGTGGTTTTTTCTCTAAAATGTTGTAATCAGTTATTTAGACAATCATGATAGAGACCCCTTCCTCAAGAATTTTAGATTACCATCCCACTTAGTTTGAGTCTATATTGATTGACGGAAAGAGAACTTTATAAAAAAAAAAGTTAAAAAATAATAATATTTTTTACTACAACTTTATGTGAATTTTTCCTGTAAGATCAGGAGTTTGAATCACAAAATCGTCACTTTAAAAATAATTTTATTTAATCACTACCTCCAGATAGAATTATGAAAATAATTTGTTAAAAAAAATTGTACTCTATACTATTATGAAGGAGTTTGATCACATTGTTGCTTTATTCAAAATATCATTATTATTTAATTAAACTTTCTTTTATAAAACTTTGTAGTTGTAATGAACTCTTCATTATTATTTAATTATATTTTTTGATCTTAACTAAAGATTAAATCAAAATAATAATAATAATAATAATAACAACAAGAAGAAAGTTTTAGACAAACATCTCTTAAAAGTTTAAATTATTAGGTGAATGTTCACAAATAGTTTTATATCTAAAACATCCTATTCTACTTTCTGTTGAAATTCAATTTTCTTGCTTTGAAAAATAGAAACAATGATCGAATTCCTAACCACCACTTGGGCATCGAGGTTTTTCCTTCTTTTTTTTTTTTTGTCTTTTACTAGGTATCCCAACAATGCATTGTTATGAGATTAGCCATCAAGTACTATTGTGACTAAAAAACTCTCTCAACAATTATCTTCTCATGAAAGTAGAAGTTTTGATACCATGTCAAAGACTAACTCGCTCAAAACCTTAAGGAAACTCTAGTATCATATTAGAAATCAACTCTCCTCAAACCTTAAGCCTTTATAAGAGTTAGAAACAGAAATAGAAAAACAAATATTAGTAATTTGTATGTATTTCTAAATAAATGAATACAGGAAGGTTAACCTTTATTTATATAAGAAGACTGCTGTACAGAAAAGAAAAATAATAAATTATAATTATGTACTAAATCAAATTAATTTTGTATTAAATCAATTACAATCATTCCTAAAATCAATCGTGATCACACTAACATCTCCCCTCAAACTCAAGTGAGTGTAGAAGAAACCAACTTGAGTTTGGAAATCAGAGTGTAGAATCTGCCAGGATAATGAGCTCTGACGAACAAATCGACTGGCTAATCAAGAGTCTCAATGGAAAAGAGACAAAGAGCACCACAAAGAATGTGTTGACGGAAAAAGTAGCAGTCGATCTCAATATGCTTAGTGCATGATGAACTTGCAAAAATTCATATTTTTACGGTTCAAAATCTTTAGTTTTTATCATCTTTTAATATTTTTGATTAAGTTTTTTTCTCAAGTCTTGTTACATTTTAAGTATTTTAATTTTGTTCTTATTATGTATTTTTTTATGTGTTTTTATAGGTATTTGTACATGGAAAAGATTGGAGGCTTAAGCGCGCAAGAAATATAGAAGAAAAGCTATCAGCACCACCGCTTGAGCGCGCAACGCGTGCTGGAGACTTTCTGTTTAAGTGAGCCAGTGCCTGAGCACTATATAGTGAACGCTTGAGCGCTGAATGCGTAATAACAGCTTCAAGTTCCTTATAAATAAGAAAGTCATGCTATACTCTTATACACCTGGACAGAACATAGTAGCCGTCAAGAGGCACAAACCCTAATATGGTGTGGGTGCAATTACGCTTGAAAATTAAGAATTTTCTTCGACCTTTCTACCTTTCTACAATGGAGTTTGTCATATTCTTCCCTTCGTGTTCTTTTTTAAACCCTTTTCCGTTAAGGTGATGATGGATCTTATTCTTGGATGATGTAAATTCTTTTATGAGTTTAATTAATGTTTTTATTTCATGATTTTTGTGTTTATCTCTTTTGTTAATATTTTTCTAAATCTAGCCAATTTGAAAATGATTTTTGGATTTATGTATAATTTGAAAAAATTTGTATGAACCTAGAACTTGTGATAAACACCATAATTTCTACAATCCCTAGGAATAAATGTTATGAGCAATGTGATTTTTCTTTTAATTCCCTTATTCTTGATAATGTCTTTCTATTTGTGATTAGACTAAGGGATTAGTTAATTCTAAATAGTGTAAGAAGATTAATATACTAATAGATTGAATATTGATTAATTTTGAGAAATGACCATAAATCATTGGAATAAGACTTGATTAAACCGATATATTGATTTTACATTTAAAGAGTTCAAGTGAAATCTGAACATTAGTGCTTTAATACCATTGGTTTTTCACTCCTTTGATTTATTGTTTTACTTATTTATATTTCCTTTTAATTGAATTTGCAATAACTCTTTTATTTTGTTAGTTTAAATAGTATCACTTTCAGTAAATTTAGTAATTAATAAGTTAATCCTCGTGGGATGATACTCTTACTCACTTTTTATTACTTTTGTGATTTGGTACACTTGCTGATTTCACAACAAGTTTTGAGTGTTGTTGTCGGAGATTATTGTTATTAATATTAAATAGTATTTGAAACGACACTAATTTAGGTACTTATTTTTTTATTTCTTTTTCTTTTTCATTAATTAATCTTCTTTTAAATTTGTTTTTTTTTATTCATTATTGTTCTTAATTTTTTTGTTTATTTTTATTATTCATTTATTTTAATTTTTAATTTTAATTTTTTTTCTTTACATCGATCTGGATTTGTTTATTTGTTTGTTTATGCAAAGTTCTTTAGAGTCAGAAGAATTATTTTTTGATCCAAAGATAACAAAAATAGAAAGAGCAATCAGAAAAGTAATCAGAGAAGGAAAAATAATTGAAGAAGAAAATATGGCTGAGAATGTTACTGCACAGAGAAGACGCACTTTAACTGACTATGCAACTCCATTTGCTAAAAATGTTTCTACCAGTATTGTGCGACCTGTTATCCAAGTAAATAATTTTGAGATTAAACTAGTTTTATTACAGCTAGTGCAACATAATCTGTTTGGGGGAAGTCAAGCAGAAGATTCAAACTTGCACATTACTAATTTCTTGCAACTTTGTGATACTATCAAATATAATGGAGTTAGTGATGATGCTATCAAATTAAGACTTCTTCCATTTTCTTTGAGAGATAAAGTCAAGTGCTGGCTACACAGCCTCAAGGAAGCATCTCCACTTGAGATGATTTGGTTAGGAAGTTCCTCACTTGGTATTTTCCTCTGTCAATGTTCATGAAGATAAGGAGTGAGGTTGTTTGCTTTACTCAAAATCAATGAGAATCTCTCTATGAAGCATGAGAAAGATTTAAGGAACTACTTAGAAAGTGTCTTTATCATGCTTTTGAAGTTTGGCAGCAGGTGCAGATCTTTTATAATGGTTTGAATTGTTCCACAAGACTTATGGTGGATGCATCTGCAGGCGAATCTCTGAATACTAAGACTCTTGAAAAGGCTCATGAATTGTTTGAGACTATGGCCACTGATGAATATCAATTGCCTAGTGGAAGAGCAGTAGTTAAACATAGAGTTATGGAACTTGGCACTCTCAATGCTTTACTTGCTCAGAATAAAAGTCTTTCTCAGCAGTTAGCCAACCTCACCAAGCAACTTGGTAACATACAAGTAAATTCAGTGAATCATCAAGTATTGACTTGTAATTTCTGTGGAGGCAACCATGCCAATGGTGGATGTGAAGCAAGCATTTCAGGTGCAATTCCATAATAGCATGTAAATTACATAGGTAGTCCTGTAAGGTCTCAAGATAACCCTTATTCAAATAAATACAATCCAGAGTAGAGGAATCATCTAAATTTTTCATAAAGCAATTAGAATATGCTGAGACCACCACCACCTACACTACATCAACCTCAATTATCTTCATCTTCTCGACCTCCACAAGAGAAGTTATCTAATCTTGAAAGTATTTGTGGAAAAACTTGCTCTTAGTACCAGCACTTTTATGGAGGAGACGAGGACTAATTTTAAAAATTAAGAGGCAACCATCAGAAGTCTAAAAAATTAGGTGGGACAGATAACTAGATATCTCACACAGAAACTTGAAGGCAGTCTTCTTAGTGATACTGTGGTAAATTCAAAGGAGTAATGTCATGCAATCACTTTGAGAAGTGGTAAGCTATTGGAAGAAAATGTGAAAGTGGCACCTAGTTCCTTAGGAGAAGAGAAAAAGCAAGATGATGTTCTTACTGAGGATGTTTCCATTAAAGATGCACCAGAAATAGAGGTCTCTACTGAAGTTAAAGTGAAGGGAGAAAGAAGAAAGAAGAAGAATTCAATTTTGAGTAAACTTTTTGACCCTTCATTGTATGCCAGACTTCTATTCTCTTAATGTTTGAAGAAAGATACTCAAGAGAAATAGGAAAGATAATTCTCCGAGTTCCTGGATGTCTTTAAGAAGTTACAGATAAACATTCCTTTTGATGAGGCACTTGAACAGATGTCCTCCTATGCCAAATTCATGAGAGGAAGTTGGAAAAAGATGAGACTGTAGCACTTACTGAAAAATGCAATGTCATTATTCAGAGGAAGCTACCACCCAAGTTAAGGGATCTTGGAAGTTTTAATATCCCTTGTACCATTGGAAAGTTGAATGTTGATAAGGCCTTATGTGACTTAGGCGCTAGCATTAATTTGATGTCATTGTCAATCTTGCCAAAGTTGGAAATTAAGAAGGTTAAGCCTACAATGGTTTCTCTTCAATTAGCAGATCGATCAATCAGACGTTCGTAAGGTATTGTGGAAGATTTTCTAGTAAATGTTGATAAATTTATTTTCCCAATTGACTTTGTGGTTTTGGATATAGATGAGGATGCAGATATTCCATTGATTCTAGGGAAACCATTCCTAGCAACTTCAGGAGCATTAATTGATGTGCCTAGATGAGAGCTTATTTTGAGGGTGGATGGAGATCAAATGACTATAAATGTTTTAAATAAGTCTACCCTAACATCATATCTTCATGTCACTGTTAATTACATTCAAGGTAAATATCAAAATGGGTTGGATGATAAGAACTCTTCTTCGTCCATTATTATTGATTCTTGTACTTCTAAGATTGTTAATGAGAAAGAGAAAGGTCCTCCTGTCTCCAAGATTGCTAAAAAAGAAAAAGATTCTTCCAGTTCTCAGAGTTTAGTGCAAGCTGATCTGAATTCTTCTAACAAGATGAAACTTGGCACTTTACTTGTTGATAAATTGAAAATCCCATGGCCTAGTGGAGTTTCTGATGCCAAGGTACACTTGGGACAACCTGTTCCAACTGGAGTTCAGAATAATTTTGGAGAGAATTTCAAAGGCAGTGATCAAGTATGGAGGCAAATATCTAACAAAAGAAATGTGTCATCGTGTTTCTCTTATTTCAAACCACCATGATTAATTGAGAAAAGATAACGTCGAGTTAATGACGGTAAACAAACGTTTTTTGGGAGATAACCCAAATATTTTTCTTTTTCTTTAATGTTTATTTTGTTATTTGTTTTTCTTGATTAGTTATTAGTTTTTGTTATTCTTTATTTTAGTGACTAATATTTTTTCTTTTTTTTTTTGTAGCTAACGTTGAGTGGCTTAAGTGTCTCCCCGAGTTCGAAGCCTTTGTAGGGGATGTATATATAGTTAATCGACCGCCAAAAAGATTTTTTCTTTTCTTTTCTTTAATATTTTATTTTTACATTTGTTTTTTTGTGTGTTTTATTTTGTTATTATTACATTATTGTGTTTTGAGTCATTATGTGCATGCCGGTGTGTTGAATTAAATATCTATTGATTATTTGAATTGTGAATTGTTTTAATTTCTTGGAATATCACATGAGAATCAATGAGTTGCATTCATCTCTATTGTTTCAATTGTGTATGGATATTCTTCCTATCTTTATAATTGATAGACCTTAGAATTTAATTGCATGTCAAGCTTAGAGAAAGTTTATGGGAATACATGTGTGTGGATGATTTGCATTTAGAAGTTGTTAGATTCTCTCTTGAGGCGAAATCTTAGACAGTGCATGATTAAGGAAATGATAAGGGTCATCTTTGCACCGTTTGAGCCTTTCAAGCCAACCTGTGAACACAGTATATCCTTAGGTCCTCTTTTGCAGCCTTGTTATTGTTTGACTTCTATTTCTTTTCTTTACCCACATTTACCTTTTCCATACCTACATGAAAAAAAAATCATCTCTTATATAAAATTTGTTAAGTACATATCTTGTATTATTTTATTATTCAAGTCTTTGTTATTTTTGTACATAAAGTTTTGTGGAGCTACAAAATTAAAATAAAAATAAAAAAATTAAAATAAAAAAGAGAAAATCCATCCAAAGTATTGTAAAGAAATAAGTTTAGGGGTGGAGATTATTGAAAAAGAAAAAGAAAGAAAAAAAGAAAAGGATGAATAAAGTGTTGATTCTTATGATCAGTTTTGCACTTGTTCAATATTTTGATGCTTGAATCTTGAAATTTGTATGATTTTGTATCTCAATTTTTGTTTTCATTATCCTACCATTTTTTTCTTAACCCGCACCATTGGTCTTACATTACAAGTTTTGTAAAGACCCTTTTGATATTTGGTTATGTGTTATTTACATTAATGGAGAGAGAGATGAAGAACAATCCAATGGATGTGGCTTTGATGTGCACTTGTAGTTTCATAAACCTATCTGGTTTGTTCTTTATGAGGAGATTGAGTTTTTTATTCATGTTTTTGGAAAGTCATTTATGCATAAGAGTTGCATGCGATGGACGATGTGGCAATTGAATTGTTCATGTGTGACACTTTTAAGTTAGATTGTAAAGCAATTTATGAGGATATAAATAATTTTTAATACCCGGTAGTGTCATGTTTGAGTCTGTGTGTTTTTAGTTTTTATTTGTTTAGTCTTTATTTGTTTAGTTTTTATTTGTTTAGTCTTTTTTTTTTTGTTTTGTTTTTTCTTTTTCTTTTTGCTTGAGGACAAATAAAAGCTTAAGTTTGTGAAAGTGATGAACCTGCTAAAATTCTTATTTTTACTATTCAAAATCTTGGGTTTTTATCCTCTTTTAATCTTTTTTATTAAGTTTTGTTCTCAATTTGTGTTACATTTTTAGTATTTTAATTTTGTTCTTATTACGTATTTTTTATGTGTTTTTATAGGTATTTGTACATGGAAAAGATTGAAGGAGCGCAAGAAATATTAAAGCTATCGCGCTATGCTTGTTGGAGACTTTCTGTTTAAGTGAGTCAACGCTTGAGCGTTGGAACTTTTTTAAGTGAGAACGCTTGAGCGTTGGATAGTGAGCGCTTGAGCGTTGAACACGTAACAGCAACATCAATTTCCTTATAAGTAAGAAAGTTACGCTACACTCTTACACACCTGGGCAAAACGCAGCAGCCGTCAAGAGGTACAAACTCTATTGTGGTGTGAGCGCAATTAGGCTTGAAGATTAAGAATTTTCTTCAACTTTTTCACCTTTCTACAATGGAGTTTGTCATATTATTCCCTTTGTGTTCTTCTTTTTTCATGTGTAATTAAACCCTTTTTCGTTAGGTTGATGATGAATCTTATTCTTAGATGATGTAAATTCTTTTATAGGTTTAATTAATATTTTTATTTCATGATTTATGTGTTTATCTCATTCCTTAATACTTTTCTAAATATGGCCAATTTGGGAATGATTTTTGAGTTTATTTATGATTTGGAAAAATTTGCATGATCCTAGAACTTGTGATAAACACTATAATTTTTGAAATCTCAAGTAATAAACGTTGTGAGTTATGTGGTCTTTCTTTTAATTTTCTCGTTCTTGATAATATATTTCTATTTGGGATTAGACTAAGGGATTAGTTAATTCTATACAATGTAAGAGGATTAATATACCAAGAGATTGGATATTGATTAATTTTGAGAATTGACCATGAATCATTGGAATAAGACTTGATTAAACCAATATATTGATTTTGTATTTAAAGAGTTCAAGTGAAATCTGAACCTTAACGCTTTAATACCATTATTTTTTCATTCATTTGATTTATTGTTTTGCTTATTTATATTTATTTTTAATTGAATTTGTAAAAACTTTTTTTCTTCGTTTGCTTAAATAGTGTCACTTTTAGTGAATTTAGTAATTAATAACTTAATTCTCGTAGGACGATATTTTTACTCACTTTTTATTACTTTTGTGATTCGGTGCACTTGCCGATTTAACAACAGTACACTCATAGAAAAATATCGTTATGAGTAATCTAAATAACACTCCTATTATCACAGTAAAGAGTAGTGGGAGAGGACTAAGATATATCCAAGTCATCAAGAAGCCAACGTAACCAAAGTATCTCAGATGTGGTGGCAACTAGTGCCAAATATTCTGCTTCAGTACTGGAAAGTGCAATTAAAATTTGTTTTTTGCTTCACCATGAAATAAGTGCATCCCCAAGATAGATACAGTAATCAGTGGTGATAATAGCATTCTTATTATCACAGTAAAGAGTAGTGGGAGGGGACTAAGATATACCCAAGTCGTCAAGAAGCCAACGTAACCAAAGTATCTCAGATGTGGTGTCAGTTAGTGCTCAATATTCTGCTTCAGTACTGGAAAGTGCAATTAAAGTTTGTTTCTTGCTTCGGCATGAAATGAGTGCATCCCCAAGATAGATACAGTGATCAGTGGTGAATCGATGATTAGTGGGATCTCTAGCCTAGTTAGCATCAAAATAAGCCTGGAGAATCAAAGAGGAGTTGGTTGAGAGATGAAGCTCAAGAAACTGAGTTCCTTTTATCTACCGAATAATACGTAAAACAGTAGCATAATAGTAGTGCGCGGAGCTGACATAAACTGATTGACTAGATGAACAACATATGAAATGTCTGGACGAATAATAGTAAAATAAACTAAGTTGTCAACCAACTGCCGATAAAGAGTAGGATCATCAAGTGTAGTGCCATCCAAAGGTGTAAACCTAACATTAGGTTCTAAAGAAGTATATTTGGTGCGATTGTCTGAGAGACCGACTCGAGAATTAAGATCTAAAACATATTTAGTTTGGGACAAATAAATACTATCAAAAGAGGAAAGAACCTAAAAACTCAGAAAATAATTGAGAGGAACAAGATCCTTCATCTCAAAATTGCAGCTCAAAGATGTTTTAAGATCAGCAAAACCAAAAGTATCATCATCTGTAATAATCATGTCACCAACATAAATAAGTAGTAGCACAGTGCCACTATTGGTCATACGGATGAAGAGTGTTGAATCATGAGAGATAGAGGAGAATTCAAGTTGGCTAATGGTGGAACTGAACTTAGCAAAAAAGGCTCGAGGAGTTTGTTTAAGACCATACAAGGCTTTGCAAAGAAGACAAACCTTGTTAGGTGGACAAGAGTAACCTAGTGGTGGTCACATATAGACTTCTTCTTCTAAGTCACCATTAAGAAAGACATTCTTCACATCCATCTGATTAAGAGTCTAGTTGCGAGTGGCAGCATTAGCAAGAAGAGTACGAATTAAAGTAAGACAAGCAACTGGAGCAAAGGTTTTTTCATAATCAATTCCATATTCCTGAGTAAAACCTTTGGCCACCAAGTGGGCCTTGTAACAATCAATAGCCTATTAGATCGAGTTTTAATCTTGTAAGCCCATTTACATCCAATAAGAGCCTTATCATAAGGAAGATCAACCATTTCCCAAGTATCATTATTCTCCAAAGCATGTAATTCTTTATTCATAACTTGTTGTTAACGAGGATCAGTGGATGCCTCTGAATATATTTACGATTCATGAATGTGAAGCATGGTAGAAAAATAATGATAATTACGAAGGTAGGTGAGAATGTTTCTTACCCAAGAAGGACAAAATGATGAGAATCAACGGTCGGGATACAAAATCAATGAAACTTCGGGATAATGTCACCTGGGAAATAAGTTGAAACTGTCTCGGATATATTTGATGATGAGAGTTGATTGGGAGAATTAGAAAAGGAACCTAGAGGTGGAGAACTTGTCTAGGGATGTCAATTTTACATATCGAAGACTCATGACGGAGGCGGGTAATACCCGTCAAATTCCCCGCGGATATAAATATCCGAATCATGTGGCCTTAAAAATTTTATATAAAAAGATCAATAGATAGTGTGATGAACAAGGGGGTAGAAGTGGAATGAATAGACTTGAGTTGAGACAATGTGGAGAATAAAGTATCTTCCCAAAAGACAGCATGACAAGAAATACGAATGTGTTGGAGCAAGGTGAATCCTAGAGGTGAACAAAGGGGTAGAAGTGGAAGCGATAGACCTTTGTGTTCAAAAGACAACATGACAAGAAATATAACCAAGGAAGCGAAGCCTTTGTGTTCAGAGACCAAGGGCAGACGGCACGGGGTTCAAGCTTAGTGTGTTCATAGCGTTAAAGAAAAATAAAACAAGTACAACCAAAAACTTTGAGAGAACAGTAGTTTGGAGGTCTTGGGTGAAAATGTTCGTAAGGAGACACATTACTAAGAATAGAGGAAGGGAGACAATTGATAACATAAACAACAGTAAGAGCAGCTTCACCCCACGTATGTTCAAGACAAGAAGAGGAAATGAGCACAGCTCGAACAGAGTCAAGAATGTGTCAATACTTTCTTTCAACACAACCATTTTACTGAGATGTACTAGGACATGAAAAATTAGAAAGGATTTCTTGTTTAGTAAGAAAAGTGAGTAGTTTTTAATTACGATATTTTGAGGTATTATCACGACGAAAAACCTTAATTGTCTTTGAAAACTGAGTTTTGATCATAGTGGCAAAGGTAATGTACATTTGAGAAAGTTCAGAATGACTTTTCATTAAATATATCTAGGTGAAATGTGAATAGTCATCAATAAAATTTATAAAATATCAACAACCCCCCACAGTGGGTGTAGGAGCTAGACCCCAAACATAAGAATGAATAATATCAAAGGAGAAAATGGAAATGAAAGTACTTTTATTAAAAGATAAAGCAGGCTATTTGGTTGTTTGACAAGACGTACATTTCAAATATTCTTCTTTAATAGATCCTAAGACACCTTGAGAAATGAGATAATGTAATTTATTAAGAGAACTATGATTAAGACATTTATGTCATAGCTGAAGAGAAGAAGTAGTAGAAGTAGTACAAATAGTTGACACAAGAGGCGAAGAAACATAGAGGGCAGTGAGCTCAAACAACCGTCCAACTTTACGAGTATTCCCAATAATCTGTCTCGTTTGGGATCTTGCACAGAATAACCAACAGAATAAAATGTAAGTATATAACCAAGGTCACACAATTGGCCAACAGAGATGAGATTAAAGTTTAATTTGAGAATAAGGTAAGTGTTTGATAGGGTAAGGGTAGGTAGAGGGATAAGACCCTTATGACTTACTTCTATAAGAGACTCGTTAACAGTATGAATGGAATGAATGGTATCTCTAGAAGAAAGGAAAGAGAATGCATGAGATGAGAAAGTCATGTGATTACAACATACAGAATCAAAATACTAACGATTATTACCTGGGGTAGTGGCTAGGGCAGTAGGAGTATTACCAGAATGATAAAAGACTTGCTTGAGAAGAGACTCAAGATCAGTAGTGGAAAGAGAGATATATGAATCTGAGGCATCGTCGGCACTAACGCTGCAATTAAAGGCTTGGAGGATAATGAAAGCTTAGAAGAAGAACTAGTACGATGTTGAAACTTTATCTGATCAAACCTTTGTGGATGAGTAAAGTTCTGTGGATGATTAGGGTACTGCTCAATCGAATGTCCTGGAACTTTACAGTATATGCATACCTTAGAGGGGCAGGTAGGAGTAATATGACCCTTCTTCTTACAAATGTAGCCCTCTATGGCAGGACATTCAACAAAAATATGACCACGTTTGCGCCAACGACTACAGAATGTGTCTTTTTTATAAGTAACTGCGAAAGCTAAATTTGTTTAGGTCAAAGAAGACCCAATCTAATTTCTTCTGATTTCAGACGAGGAAGTGCATCCTCAAGTGTGGGCAAGGGATCCTGATGTAGTAGGAAAGTTCGAACATGCTCATAGTCATCAGTGAAAGCCATAAAAAATTTGATGAGTCTGGTGCGATCACGGTACTCCTCATTTAGCTTGGCATCACTTTTGTGTTTCAAGTTTGACTCACACAAAATCAGTTGATCCCAAATAATTTCCATCTGAGTCAGGAACTCATATACAGCTTGACCGAGTTTCTTGTTTTAGACTGTTGAGTTCTTTCAACAATTGATATTGATGAAATAAATTAGAAATTGTATATCTATTTTTGAGATGATCTCATACCTCTTTAACAGTGTCATGGCGTCCAAACTGTAAATGAATATTGGAAGTAGAGGTATTTCAAAACTAGGTGATAATCTGATAATTTTTACTATCTTAATCTTCTAATTTTTTAACATATTTCTCATCAATGTCATCTTCAATTTTGATAGAGCAAGTAATATCACTAGTGACATATCGCTAAAGTTTTTGGCCTTTCTGAAAGTCACGCATGGCCTCAATTCAGTGAATATAGTTTGAACTATTGAGTAAAATTACAATAAATTTTGTAACATCAGATTTTTTTTCATACTAATAGAGAAGAATAATAGCCAAAAAAAATACGCTTTTAAAACTAAATTAACAAAACTAAATTCAAAAATAAAAAATCTTAAAAATAGTCTAGTGCCGTATCAACACTGCCACATCAGCAAATTCTAGCAATGGAACCAAAATGCAACGTCATGTCCTTCTTCCTTTATTTTCTTACTTTTCTTTCTTGAGCTGCGTGTTGTCCGAGTCTTCTTTCTTTTATTTTCTTCTCACTCGTGCTCCGTGTCCTTCTTTTATTTTCTCTCGCACGCCAGTAGGTTGTTTTCTTTAAGTTTGAGAAAATTTGAATTTTAATAAAAATATTATATGTATATATTTTTTAGTTATTTAATTATTATTTTTAAAATTATTATTAATGAGCGAAAAAAATATTACTCATGTTTTTATTTCCGTCCAAGAATTTTAAGTTTTATCTTTTTTTTACGGTGCGCTACTTTCCATCTAAAAGATTTTAATTATATTATCGTATATTAATATATAACTTTATGGTAAATTTTAGTAATTAATAAAAGTTAAATTAACTAATTAATATATTAAAAATAAATAATTTATTTATATCAATTTTTAATAAATCTAAAAATAATTTTTAATAATAAATAATTAATTAATACATTACATAAAAGTGATTAATTACTATAAATTTATGATAAATCTCATTAATTAATAAATCTAAATTAATTGATTAATACATTTGAAATAAGTGATTAATCTATATTAATTTTCGATAAATCCAAATTTTTTTTTTAATAATGAATAACTAATTAATATATTACGTAAAAAAGTAATTAATCACTATAAGTATATGGTGAATCTCATTAATTAGTAAATTTAAATTAATTGATTAATACATTAAAAATAAGTGATTAATCTATATCATTTTTTAATAAATTTAAGAAAGAACTCCTAATAATAAATAATTAGTTAATACATTACGTAAAAATAGTTAATCACTATAAGTTTATGATAAATCTTATTAATTAGTGATCTAAATTAATTAGTTAATACATTAAAAATAAATTGTTAATTTATATCAATTTCGATAAATCAAAGAACTAAGAAAAGAAAAATGAAAAATTAATTGATTAATACATTAAAATAAGTTATTAATTTATATTAATTTCTAGTTAATTTAATAAGTAGGAAATGAGAAGTAAGAAATTAATTAATTAATACATTAAAAATAAGTGATTAATCTATATAATTTTTGATAAATAAGAAGCGAAAAATAAAAAACTTGAAATGAAAATATTAACATACGAAAAAATCAATAAATACGTATGAAAGTATATGATAGACAAAAGTTAAAGTATTTAATTGGATGAGAAACGTTTTTCTTTTTTTGATAATGAATATTTTATTTTAAATAGTATTTACATTTATTTTAATAATAAATAAAAATTAATTAATAAAATTTAAATTATTGATTAATAAATATGTATTATAAATCTTTAAATTTAATTTTATTAATTAACTTATATATGTTATTAATTATTTTTTATTTTTTATTAATTTATTTTTTATATATTTATTAATTAATTTTTATATATTATTAATTATAAATTTATATTTTATACCTAATTTTATATAATGTAGAAAAATAATATTATTAAAAATAGATAAAATTATTGGGATTAATTTTTTTTAACAATCTCTTTAGGCGTTGTGTGCCTCGTTCTCTCATTTTTTTTTTTATCACAACAAAAGAGAGAAGAAAGATTGACGTTCTGCATAACACACTGCTCGAGACAGAAGCTGCACAACAAGAAAAGAATAAAAAGGCATGAGTGCGAGATCAAAAAGAACGTGTACACCGTTGAGATTTGAATATGGTGTAACACATTATATTTTTATATTCATAAAAATGTGGAATAGAATCTGAAAATAACCAAACCATTATCTCTCTTTAATTTTTTGTAAATGCTTTAAAAATTAAGATAAAAAATCTCTTTGAAATGATGTCTTGAGATGGAGTAGAATATGAAAATAATTTTTATATTTTTAGTCAAATAATATATATATATTTTATATTTTATTTAATATTATTTATTATATATATATTTTTAATTTTTTATTTAATTTTATTTATTAAAAATAATGTGAATAATAATATTTTTAAAAAAATATAAGACTATTTTTTTCATCTGAAAATAGAATCTTAAATTTAAAATAAAATTTAAAGTTTAGAATTTTGAGTTTAAAATTTAGAATATAGAATTTGAAATTTGAATTTTAGAATCTAAAATTTAGGATAAAGTTTAAAATTTAGAATTTAGAATTTAAAATTTATAGTTTAGAGTTTATAATTTAAGATTGATTAAGAATTTAAACTCTCTATATCAAATTAAAAATAGAAATAAAAAAATAAATATTGATAAATTATGTATATTTTTAAATAAATAAATATAAAAAGATTAATTTTTATTTATATAAGAGTATTATTGTATAGATAAAATTATAATTATGTATCAAATTAAACTAATTTTATATTAAATTAATTATAATTATCTTTAAAGTCAATCCTAATTAATCACAATTAATTATGATCATTTATGAATAGTTAAAAGAGACTCTTGCATTTTAGTCTTTTAATTTTAGAAAAAGATTATTATATATATTTTTTAAAATATAAGTACTGTTAATATTATTTACAAGAAAAAATAAAAAAATGATAAATAATATTAAAAAATATATATATATATATTATTAATGATAAAAATATCCAAATTATTTAATTTTATATAACACTTTAATTGTAGATATGTTGAATTGGTTTATTGACTAACGGAATTAAGTTTTTCTCATTTCTACACACTGAAGTTAATTATCCAGTTAGTGAAGTCTAATTTAAAGATATATTTTCTAACTAAATAAAAAAAAATCTTTGCATTTAGTATTTCTTATAAGTTTTGTTAGAGAGGCAAAATTATTTTTAAACTTACAACAAACAATTTAAATTTTTAGAAAAGTTAATTCATAATGTCATTTTAAGAGTCACTGTCACCAAAGTGATTAAGAGTTTTATCATTGCCGTTTCAAAACTAATGCCATGCTTTTCTGACCAGAAAATTCTAGAGTACTATTCCAAACAATCACTTGTCACGCCAGACCCTATGGGGACCCTGCTTTAAATGCGCCACTGAAATATGAACATTGACATAAAAATAATGAAGAGTAGTTCTCAACGCAAAGGCACGTCTGAAAACTGCATCCAGCACGACATCTGCTGCTCTTGTAGCCACGATTAGACAAAGAGTTAAGATATTCTTATTATTAATGATGTATATATATTTTTATATTATTTATTATATTTTTTTAATTTTTTATTAATTTTGATATTTTATATTTTTTAATATTATTTATTTATTATTTTATTTTTATTAAATTTAATACTTTTAAAAAGAATATCAATAATATATATATTTCTAAATAAATATATAATCATCTTTTTCTTTACAGAAATTGATCCAATATATATATGATTGTTACTAAGACTGTAGATGTTTGACTTGATATAAAATAGGATGGTCAAAGAGAAAGAGGAAATTAAAATTTGAGGGAATCAGAAGTAGAAGTGATCAAATTTTGTAGAGTTAAATGTACACAAGTTAGTGTGTATTTAAGAAAATTGTAAAAATTTAATTATGTTTAATAATTAATTATTATATAAATTTTTTGTTATTATTAATTATATTTAAATTATTTTTATGTTTAGATATATTAGTTAAAAATTAATTTTAAATTAATTTAATTTATTTAAATATATAAAAAAAATTTTTATACATTAAATTATTAAAATATATATAAAATGATTAAAAAAATTATTTAATTAAAAATAAAATAATATTTATATATTAAAATATAAGAAATAATTTATAAATTGAAATCATAAAATTTTAATTTTCAGTATTATGAAAATTAACTTTAAAAATTTTTATTTTATATTAATTTTATACAAAAATTGAACTGATTTTTTCAAATATAATTAAATATTATTACAATAATTTTTTTAAAAAAAATTAAGTTAATCCTAAACAAGCATGCACTTACACTCTGCTTTAAACTATGTTGCTACATTTTTGTTGTACCAAACAGATTAAATATGAATAGTTTTTACCACCTCACATCAAATCTAACAACAAATTCATGAGTGCAATATATAGTAAATGGTCAAGTTAATTCTTAAAAAATGCAATGTTAATCATATTAGTTTTTTAATAATAAAAATTACTTTTGAAATTTCTAAATATGCATTTCATTGTTTAAAGTAGTTCATAACATTAATTAATGTGTAAATATTCATAAACTAATTTAAAAGATGAAATGTACGTATACAGACTTTAAGATTAATTTCCGTCAATAAAAAAAAACTGATTTGACTTGACATTGTATATTTCAATAACTGATTTCACGTCAATAAATGTAAATACAAAGAAGGGCTAATTAAGAACCTAAGATTTTAGTCGTCATGTACCACCACCACACAACGATGGTCCAGGTCCACGACCAGTCTCATCAACAGAGCACGTTATTTGAATGATGAGTACTATCTTACTGGACTGTAGTAAGCAGTAAGATGCGGATCCATATTGATGTGTTAAGTTGCATGTTAAAGTTTGACATCTCAATGTGAATAGATATGCCAAAAATGAATCCGTATCCACTTGGTAGTTGAATGTACATGACATCTCGGAGATATATGAAGCCAACATTGACATGCTACGCAGAAGCACGAACCAACAAATTGGTCACATCACTATCAAGCACTCAGTGAACCTGACTCAACCAAGGGGTTTCTACTCACTACTAGAGTCCAATTTGATCATGATCCACTTTCATACACCACAGCCGTTGAATATCCTTTCTTATTCGAATCCGAGAGAATCTCTCACGTCATTCTCTTCACACTCTCTTACCCTCCGCTTGGATCCAGAAAAGTGGGATGGAGTGCACGCTTGGAAGACGCCAGAATAGTGGGAAAGATTTTTCCCAGAAGAAAACAAAATACTTGGAACCGCTAGCATTTATACCCTCTTATTGTTATTTTTATTCTTATATAATCAATTAGAAGAAAAAAATAAAAATAAAGATTATTAAAAAATTATAAATTATAACTAAATTTTACCAATAAATATATTTATATTTATTTTTTCTACTATTTAATCATATAAAAAAATGACATAAAAAGATTTATCTACTGTGTATGTTTTCTTTTCACACTTGGCTAAAAAGCAAAGTTAAATTAGCATAAAGAGTGGGGCTGAGATGGGAAAAAAGTAAGGGTAGAAGTGGGGTCAGGGAAGGAAAGGGTCGCACTTTTGTTTGTTAGTGGAGAAAAAAATAGTTTTTTAATTTTCTCCGTCTTTTCTCTATTTTCATTTTCTCTTCATCCATTAATTTTTAATCCTACTCTTTTATCTATTTTCTCTCTTTACATTTTGTTTCTTCTCATTACCTTTCTTCTCATTTTCTTCTCGCCTTGGGTAAAGAAAATTAAGCCTAATTTTTTATCATAAATAATATATATATCTTTTTTAATATTTTTTATATTATTTATTATACTTATATTTTTTTATTTTTTATTTAATCATATTTATTTAAAATAAATATTGTTTCTTCTCATTATCTTTCCTCTAAGTATAAGATAAAAAATAATATAAGACCATCATTTTTTAAAGAAAATTTTTCTCTCTCTAAATATGTTTTCGAGTGAATTTTACCTCCTGGTTACTATACATCAAGGAAACATAAATATAGTAAAACTCTAATTTCTAGTAAGTGGTAAAGAAAATAAGTACAGCAATCAAAAAATAAAAGTAATTACATGACCTCATCTGAAATTTCACCAATTACACTTTTTTATTTGACAAATTACCTCTCTTAATTTATATTAAAAAATATTAAAAGACTTGTTAAGGCACGGGCGTCATACGATGGAGCTTTTAGCAGCGATTCTCTTTGCACTATTTCTCTTATAATTACTTAAAACAATAAACATTAAATAAAAAAGTAAAAATATTTAATATCTTAAATATTTAATTAGTGTTTTCTTTTTAAATAATTGAAAAAATAAAAAATAAAATAAATATTCTTTAATTAAATTCTTGCTCGTGATATGCAAGTTTAGATAAGAAGTTTATTTGTTTTATTTTATCAAATTACAAAATAATATAAATGCACAACTAAGTATAGTATAACGGTGGCGTCTAATATACAACCTGTTATAAAGGGTGGATGAATGCACCTTACACAAGAGCAGTTGATTTATGCTTAAAATATTTGAATAATTATATTTGATTACCTGCACCCTATAAAATCAATTACATACAATCAAACAAATACAACCCAACAAACAAAACATCGCTTCTTCCTCCATTGTACCAGAAAAAACTATGTTAGAAGCATTATCCCAACCATCAGAGCAACCCATGCCAACCACTGAAACGGTGCCGTACTGGTGCTACCACTGCGAGAAACACAATCTCCATCGAAACGCTCCCAAATTACCCCGATGTCATTTGCGGCTAGTGCAAGAACGGCTTCGTCGAATCTATCCCCACACTCTCTCACTCCTCGTCGCTTCACCCCTCTACCTCATCCTTCGACCACCTCGAGCTCGATGGTTGGGACAACAATGAGGAAGACGTCATAGAGAATTTTTAAGTAATAAAATTATTATTTATTTATAAGTGTATAATATCAGCGTAATATTTGATAAATATAAAATCTTATTTATAGAGAGTGAAAAATTAATTAAAATATAATATTTATTTAAACTAATTTAAAGAAAAAAAAAGTAATTTTTATTTTATTTAATTAAATTAAGAATATAAATTACATTTTAAACTAAAATTAAAATTAAATAATAAATTTAAATAAAATGATTCAAATTAAAATATAAAAATAATTAAAAAATCATTTTAAAATTTTAAATTCATTACTAATCATATAAAGATAAATTTAACTTGAATAAAAATTAATTTTATTTTATAAAATATTTATAATTACAAATTTTGATCAAAATTAAAGATTATTAAAATTTAGTTAAATATTATTGTATAATTCATATCTAAGGTTACAATAATTAAACATGTTATTAAAAGATATTAATTTAAATTTATTAATTAATTATAAGATAATTAATAAGAATTAAATTAAATAATAATTAAAGATTAATAATTATAAAAAATATCTTAAATAAAATTAAATTATTTAAAAAAATTAATATTTTATCTTAACCCTAAAAAATAAAATTAACTATTTATAATAAAAGTATCAAACACAAATAAGAAACATAAATCCATAGAGATGAAAAATTTTCTCCTCGTATCGCGTGTGTCAATTCTGTCAATTCTGGGCGCTCTAGTCAATTTTCTTCTTCTCTCGAGTTGCGTGCTCTCTTATTTCTGTTTTTTCCGCCCAATGCGCCCTCTGCTGCAATTCTTTTTAATTTCCAAAGTCCTCGTGCCACGTGCACTTCTAACCACTTTCTTTCTTTGATTTATTTTTGTGCGCCCTCCCTCTGTTCTCACTTTTCAATCCTTTTTTATATGAAAAATATTTTTTATCTAATTAAATACTTTTTAACTTTCATCTATTATATTTTTGTATAAAAGAGTATCAAATTAAGTTATATGTAATTATAATATTATCATGAGATATAATATAAGTTTATAAATAAATTAAAAAAAATTAAAGTGTAAAAGTTAAATAAATAACGAGATCATTTTTATATTGTGCTGCACGAGCATCCTAATTTTGAGATATTTTTGTATACATGTAATTGTAATACATTAAATTTACATATAAAAAGTAAAAGATTAAAAAAATATAATTTTTTGTGATAAATTAATTTAGTGAGACATTTTTTTTAATTTTTTTATATATAAATATTTATATGTATACAAAAATATTTGTTTATTTTTTTGTTATTCTTCCGCATTGCAATGCAGCCCAATTATAGTAGTTTGGGCTCTATTAGGTACCCATTACAATTGTGAGTCCAAAAGAAAATGGCTCATTGGCGTCTCTTCCATTTATTGGAACCTAGCATCCCATAAATATCAAACTATCATCTAGCAATTCTTTATAATCTTGCTGCTTAACAATTGGTTGAATCTTCCCTTGATGTACGTTTCTTCACCTAGAAAGCAAACAAACATGAGTGAAAAATCACAATTGTCTTACTTATTTAATAATTTATTTATTTCAAATAAAATATTAATAATATCATAAAATTACTCAAATTAATTTGTATTAGAATGTAATAAAACCTAATTTTAGTATAAAAAATATGTATTGTTAAACTATTATTAATGACGAAAACGATGACATCAAATTTCACAACAATGGTGAAGAACATGAGGAAGGTGATGGTGAAGAATACAAAGATCGAACACGGAACGAGGATTCACACGAAAATGATGAAAATTTGAGGCAGAGAAGACGTGAGTTGTTGTGACTTTAGATTAGAGATTTGGCAACTCGAACTAGGAGCATGGGGAACCAGATCTTGAATTGGGCTGAGATTCTAATGGGTCTGGAAGACAATTCTATCGAGTTTCGCCTTCAAGTGCTAGAATCAAATCGGTATGTTAAAAACCTGTAAGATTACATCGATGCAGTGGATCATGAGGCATTACTACAAACGCTAGCAAGGAACGATAGGGATGAGAGGAGAGGACCCCTGCCGACGGCGAAGAGATTGTTAATAAAAATATATGACAATAATTTACAATCGGCTGGAGAAGCATGACTACTTGTAATTACAAGTATTTGTTAAGTTGTACGAATGCACTTTAACTTAATAGGGTGCATATTAGCATTTGTCATAGTATAACAGTTAGATCAAGTATTCAATTATATTTTTACTTTCTTTCTCTTATTTGATTTGTTATAAAGTTGGAGTGATCAATATTAATTATAAATATGCTATTTAATTATGTTTGATTATTAAGATAATATTTTTTAAATATGTAAACTCTTATGAGTTTACAAGTCGTGTTTACTATTTGAATTTACCGAGACTCTACGAATTTATCGAAACTCTCAAGTTTAACAATCTTGCTTTTAAGAGTACATGTATTAATTTAAAAAAAAAATCTTAAGCAACTTGTTAAGGCGCAAGTGTCATACGCTAGAGCTTATAGCATCGATTCTCTTTGCACTATTTCTCTTATAATAACTTAAAATAATAACTATTAAAAGATTTAATTTGAATTCATTATTAGTGTAAAAAAATTTATATTATTATTTAATCATGCATTACTACATCATAAAAAATGTCTGATTCTTATAATAATTATTTCAAAAGTGATATATATAATAATATATGATTAGTTAATAGTGTAAAAAATTTACATCAATAGTGTATCAAAATTAAACTCAATATTAAATGAAAAAGTAAAAATATTTAATATTTAAAAAATATTTAATGTTTTTTAAAATGATTAAAAAAACTTGTTAAAAAGAAATTAAATTTTCTTTAACTAAAAAGAGCTGCTACACGTCCCAACTAATAGAGCCCAGATAATAACCTCGCTAATTTAAATAACTAGTTTTTATTTATATGTTAATCAGAATTGAAAAAAAAAAAAAAAGGTCATGCTATATGGCCCGTTTTGTATATCCAACTAGCTAGTGTAGTTATCCGTGCTATGCACGTGGTAACCTTTTAAATTTAAGCGATAACTTTTTTTTTAAAAATATTTCTTTATCTGATAAGTGATAGATTAATCTCTTAAAGTATAATCAGTAATCTAAACAAGGACCTTCCCAATAATTTTATTTTCATACACATGAATCTCAATCCTAAAATCAAACCCAAAATTACATGTGACTTGAATTCGTTTCACTCGGACTAACATAAATTAGTAATTTAAGTGATAATTTAATTTGAGTTAAAATAAGCAACAAAATTCTACACAATGCTACACTGTTAAAGATGGATTTGATATTTTGAATTCAAAATAATTCAATATTGTTAACTCATTAGTAGTCTAAATATAAAATAAATTGAAAATAAGATATAAAGCAAAACATAATCATATGTCAAGTGTCAGATCTAAACACTAACATCATCTACCAACTAATACTGAAAAAATAATCTAATTTAATTCCTCATCATACAAAAGAATGTTTTCATCCATGCATAAATCTCTTTGATTGACTTCACTATAGGAATACATAGATTCAAAAGAAATTATATCTATGTCAACAACCTTCTAAATGTTATCAAATCACCTTCCTCCACGCCAAGTTTTCTTTTCACCATCATTTAATCATCACCTTTCTTTATATCATGCCGACCATGAGCAACAATAACTTTGATACTATTTTTATCTTTATGCCGACCATCACCTATCTTTATCTCATGCTATGTTTAAGCGATTTAAGAAAATTAAGATATTAAAAACGCTAACAACATATATAATAATTAGATGAAATTCATTTGACTACATATTTATATGTTATAAATGGAGTTCAATTTTCTTTTACATTCACAACAAATTCAAACTAAAGAAACAAAGCCCACAATCACATCTTGTAAAGAACAAACATAAGTATAAAATTGTAATATATAAGGACATGAAGCATGGAAATAATTAAAAGCTCAACTACAAAAAATCAGGTAAATGTAGGAAACAATCTAATAAAAAACTATAAACCAAAGTTAGCACTAAAAAATGTTTAGTAGTTTTTTTTTTAAATTTTATAATAAAATAACATGTCCACTAATTATAATTCAAGAATGAGCATTAGATACAATGAATTCCAACCTGAATTAAATCGTTTGCCCATGCTTCTTATGTGTTGCCCGAGATAATTGATATATATATCACATTAATTCAAACATTATATATTTATAGCAAAATAAAAAATCACTTTAAAAAACATAAAATCATAACAAAGTACAAAGTACAATAGCAAATTGTGTATTAACGGCTCGTTTGGCATGTCGTATTAGACATGATAGGATAAATTAATACAATACATTATGATCTTATCAGTTGTTTAGTGTAAACACTATATTGTATAAGCTTATTTATCAAATTCCTCTTAGACATTAAAATGATAGATAACTTAATCAAGCATTGGAGGGAAAGATTAGACTTGATAGAGTTTTGATGTATAAACTCTTATAAAAACTTTTTCATTACAATTCTAAATACCTCAATATCTCCAACTCTTACGTATTAAGTTTTATATTATCAAGTCTTATACTATCAGGCCTAATACTATCAAGTCTTATCCTATCTTTTGTATCAAACGGACCCTTAATGAATTACATGGAGAGTAAGTTACTTGTCATCCTTGGGCCCAATCATCTATGGTTCTGACAAGCAATATTGATGCACTCTTGCTGCCTATGAAATGGTTGAGCTCCATTATTATGTTTTCACGTACTTAACAATGGTTAATTAACATGTTTTCACTTTCGGATTTGGCTCTAGTGAAGCTAGGAAATCACAAACAAATCAGTTGTTCAATAAGTGTCATTTACAATTATAGTCCTACTTATGGTGGTAAAACTGGGTAAGCTAATATGCCAAGATGTGTTTACGACAAAGATATTAATTTCTTTTGCACATTAAGTTACTGATGTTGGATGTTTAATGCTGCTTGTAGGAAATGATGAAGTTTATATCTTCACATAAAAATGTTGGAGTCGACGGATATTATTTTGTGCACTATATATTAATTATTATGGACTATGATTGTATTCTCGAGGAAATTATATTGCAATACACAATCATGATTGTAGGACGCTTAATATTGGGAAAATTCTACCAAGATCAGAAAAGACTCCCAGCACTCCAGCTGTATCATCAGCATCGAATGTGCGTTGTTAGGTAGGCCTACAATCTCTGCAATACCCCTAACAACAAAACTCTAGTTTTGGAGCTAATTGCAAGGTACCTCAGCAAGAATAAGAGTGTCAGGAACACCCATCATATTAATAATGTATTCATTGCATCAATTCAAATTAATAACATTTAAAATTGTTCCAACATAATGCAAGACCGACCGTTTGTTTTATTAAAAGGACATGTGCATAATATGATAGGAGCATAATGCTAAATGATATAAGATATAGAACAGGAGATGTGCATCATTTTAGTTTTATGTATATTGCTTGCCTAATATAGACTCACAAATGTGAATTATGTAAAAGTAAATGCTTTCTTTGAAAACATGATCACTTAACCAAATCCAAAAAATGCAACCATGCAGTAATAGATACTAAGTAAAACAAAACTATATACTTTTGATTCAGCAATGAAATTGAAATTAAACCATTTGAAGGATAAAAGGAATGGAATTACATCTGGTTTCGTCAACAAGGCGTACGAGATCCTTAGAAGTCTAGTCACATTTCTAAATAATGGGTGCGTGGGCGATAGTTGAAACAATCTGACACAGCAAAGATCAAAACTTCAACCACAACTATAAATGGCATCAACGGCACACAGATTTGCTCTCCTATTGTCCGAGAGCTCGCCCTCTGTTCAATAAGCTCAAACTCAAAGAATCAAATTCATGACTTACCAAATAATGAAATTTTAAGTTTTCATAACTAAAAACTTACACTAGAATTTGTGGCCATGGATGACATGTCTGCCTGTGTAGCTAGCATATAACTCAAACTAATGATGAAAACTTAGTTACTAATCTCTCTCTGCATTGTTCATGTCTAAATCAGTCCCTCCATTTCAGAAAATAAATTTCAAGCAAGAGGAATCCTTTAAACATTGATAGCAAAAATTTAGCAAATTCTCTTCTGCAATTATTATATCACCTAATAATCTGATTTCCGAAAAAGTGAAATAATATTTTCTGTAAATGAAGTAAAAATGGAGTTAAGTAAAGAATCAAAACATAATGCCAAATTTAGATAGTGCAGGCCTAATTTTGCATACAACTGGATATTGGGGTGGCTCAAATCCTCAGTACATGTCGAATGTAGATATTAACTGGGGTGATATATTGAAAATTACTGAGAAGATGGCAAGGAAAATTGAATTTCAAGGGATTAGCCTTCTAAATTTCAATAAGGCTGAAATAGCTCATTGGAAGCATCTTATTCCTCATGCCATACATTTTGTTATGCACCTAGAATATGTTGCAAAAAATTACATGGGAGTCCCTCCACTGAGAATGAATTGAGGAGGAAGAAGAAACTGAAGTTCCTATTTGCCCTTCTCTACCAAGTCTTAGATCTCCTAGTATAAGACTTAATCTCATTGCTGTCAAGCTTCCTTGTCAGAATAGGGGGAATTGGTTTAGAGATGTTGTTCGTTTGCACCTACAGCTTGTAGCTGCTGGCCTTGCAATCTCTTTCAAAGCAAATTTCCCCGTATATGTGCTTTTCAATAGTAATTGGTAGCGACTATTAATTGTTGCTCAACTTGAACTTTAAGTTCAACTCGCCATGGCAGCACCAACATCCAAATTTGAGTATGAGCACCATGCAGATGCCATAAACTGAAGTGAATCTAGATTATAATAAAATAAAAGGAAAAAGAAAACAAATCTATCAAACATAATTTTGCTGTCCAAGATCATGCTGCCAATAAATGGTTAAAGTAGCATTGGATTTATCTTATTTTATTTTATTTTGAAAAAAGTTAAACCATCACAATTTTGCAAGACATTCTTAGCGGTTTCTACACCAAATATCTCCAATAATCTCAATTTACAAAACCAACATTACACTGTTATAAATGATAGCCAGAAAAAAACAACTATTCCAGTAAATATACAATTTAAAAAAAAGGATTAAAATTGAAAAGGTTCAAGTTTTGAAAGTGTACAAATAGAAAAGAAAATTATAACAAACTTCCACCAAACCTTAGATGTCTTCATGACAATAATTAACGCAAGAGTCAAAAGATAAAAAAAGTTAAGAAAAAAAATACTTGAATAAGATGGAAATTGTCATCAGCCACCACATTTGGAATGGGGGAGCAAAAGACTGCAATAACTCATGCACCACCATAGCCACCACAATCCTCTGCCATAGCCACCAAAGTTAACGTCATGGTGGAAGAAGGGAGATAAAGAATCAATTTTCGAAACAAGAACAAAGGAGCTCTCTGAGAGTGAAATGTGTAAAACACGTAATCTCGAAAGAGAACTCAATTCATATGAACATTTATGACAATCAAATTGTAAAATGGTCAAACAAAAAATAAGTATAAAAAAAAAACTATTAAATTGTGTAAAAAAAATAGAGAAATAATGACCAAGACAAAGACCACCACATTTTGTGAAGGCGTTACCACTTGTAAATAAACAGGAATTTAGACAGTAGAAAAGAACTTTAGTAGTTAAATATTGTATAGATATGTTTCCCGGCTTTCAATGCAAGCAGAACAAGGAGCCGTGCTGAATATATTTTTCTATTATTAAATTCTTGCTCGTGGACAGTCGTGGTATGCAAGTTTAAATGAAAAATTTATAAATACAAGGGTACTGCAATTATTGCATGTTTTTAGAGTGTAAAATGTGTACATACTACGATACTACTCAAATTTTAATATTTTAATATTTATTAATGATAAAATTATCACTAATTTGTATATTTTTTTTTATCTTAACTTTATTTTTTATTTTTCAAAAATAAATAATAAATATATAACTTTCATTTTATATATGCAATTTCATACACTGAATATGAACACATCCTGGTAGAAAAGAGAACACAATACAGATTGATACACAGGCAAAGTCGAGAAATGTATACGTATAGGAAAAACCATGTAGCTCACTGTTTGGTCTTAGCTTATCCAGTACAAGGCCACATAAATCCTGAACATGAACACATCTGGTAGAAAAGAGAACAAAACACAGATTGATACACAGAAAAAGCTGAGAAATGGATAAGGATAGGAAAAACCATGTAGCTCACTGTTTGGTCTTAGCTTATCCAGCACAAGGCCACATCAATCCTATGCTTCAGTTCTCCAAGCGTTTGGTGCAGAGAGGAGTAAAGATCACACTGGTATCTACCGTTTCTATTTGGAATACAATCTACAACAAAAAAAATCTCGCTTCTATTGAAGTTGAGAGCATTTCAGATGGCTATGATGATGGAGGACTTGCAGCAGCAGAAAGCCTAGAGGCTTACAAGGATACCTTTTGGAGAGTTGGGCCACAAACTCTAGCTGAGCTTCTTCAGAAGCTTGCAAGCTTAGGCAACCCTGTAGATTGTGTTATCTATGATGCTTTCTTGCCTTGGGCTCTTGATGTTGCCAAGAAATTTGGGCTCCTTGGTGCTGTGTTTTTCACTCAACCTTGTTCTGTTCAAAACATATACTTCCATGCTTATCAGAAATTGCTGGTGTTACCTCTTTCACAGACAGAAATTTTGCTACCAGGATTGCCAAAACTTGCACCTCAGGACTTGCCATCATTCTTGTATAAATATGGATCCTATCCAGGCTACTTTGACATAGTTTTAAATCAATTTTCCAACATTGATAAAGTAGATTGGGTTCTTGCCAACACATTTTATGAACTGGAACATGAGGTAAGTGACTTATGTAGCTGAAAATTCCATTGATTAATTTGATTTGTTTTTGTTTTTTTTTTGGTTATTGATGATTGAAATCTGAAATGAAATTCCATTTAGGTTGTGGATTGGTTGGTGAAGATTTGGCCATTAAAGACAATAGGACCATCTGTGCCATCTATGTTCTTGGACAAAAGACTCCAAGATGATAAGGACTATGGTATTATCATCTATGATCAAAACATAGAAGCTTGCATCAAATGGCTCGATGATAAGCCCAAAGAGTCAGTAGTGTATGTCTCTTTTGGGAGCATGGCAGGTCTTAGTGAGGAGCAAACTGAGGAACTAGCCTGGGGTTTGAGAGATAGTGGGAGTTATTTCATATGGGTGGTTAGAGCTTCTGAACAAGGTAAGCTTCCAAAGGAATTTGTGGACACATCAGAGAAGGGTCTAATAGTCACATGGTGTCCCCAACTACAAGTGTTAACACATGACGCTGTGGGGTGTTTTGTCACACATTGTGGTTGGAACTCCACATTGGAAGCTTTGAGCTTAGGAGTTACAATGATTGCAATGCCACTGTGGACAGACCAAATCACAAATGCAAAGCATATTATGGATGTATGGAAAGTGGGACTCAAAGCTCTTGCTGATGAGAAAGAGATAGTTAGAAGAGAAACAATTAAACATTGCATAAAGGAAATATTGGAGACTGAAAAGGGAAATGAAATAAAGAAGAATGCCATCGAATGGAAGAATCTGGCCAAGAATTCTGTTGATGAGGGAGGAAGTTCTGATAAAAATATTGCAGAATTTGTAGATAAATTGGCTCATTGCTGAGCTTACATGATGTTTGCATACTAAAATAAAAGTAGTGTGCCGCTGCCAAATTATGCTCTGCTCAGAATAGTTAGTGTCAGCTTCTTAAGTGGTATCAAGAGAACAAGATTGTCAAATTAAATTTAAATTTAGAGTGAGAATTTGTTGGTGTCAAAAAAAATTCTCTTATAAGAATAGTAATCTGAATTGGTATGTCATCTAATAAATCGCGTGTTTTCGGATTATTTCTAATTTAAGTTGTGTAAGTTTCATTTGCTCCATCTTAAGAAGAACGTCCTTCTATTTTTCTCTTTTATGTTCTCTCTTACTCGTACAGAAATAGACCAACAGTGACCTTTATACCTCTCAGGTGTAAATGATAATTTGTTTTCCCACTTTGTTGCACTTTACAATTATCTCCCATTTTAGTTATTATCTACACTGGGTTGATTATCTCCCATTTTAGTTATTATCTTCACTGAGTTGTGACCCTAAGCTAAGACTTGCACAAGTCGTGGACAAGAAAATTTCTTGCTTTAAACGAGGCGTACACGTATTGATTTAACCAATTAGACACTAACACATCATTATTTTATATTAAATAATTATATAAATATCTGTGCCACGATTTAGAGAAAAATAGAAATAATTTTTATATTAATTATGATATTTTTATTATTAATAGTATATATATATTTTTATATTTTTTAATATTATTTATTATATTTATTTATTTTATTAAAATTGACATCTTAAAAAAAAAATATTAACAATATATATACTTCTAAAAAGATATATGATGATGATTTTTCTTTTTATATCTGTGGCATCATTATTTTATATCTAGGCAAATATTTTTCCGTGGCTCACGACTCAGAGGAAAACAGAAATAGTTTTTATTATTTTATATAAAAATCGTAATCATGAACTATGACTTTCATTTTTTTTAATATTTTATGTATGTTGTGGGTCATAACTCGTGATCTCCACTTTCTTTAAACGGAAAGTGATGTATGCTCCCAATGAATAATGGCCCGCAAATTTCGTTGTGTGAGATCCACTTATATTGTGAATGGGGTCTACTAAAATTGAATTTGTTATGTACTGTCCAGTCTCATTTTGAGAAAAAAGCTCTCATAGCTTTCTAGTACCACTCTCCATAAATTTTATGTTTTTGTTAACGGGGGTTTCGCATTCTGGGAGAGCCCGGATGTGTTTAACTCTAGTACTTTTTTCTTACAAAATAAAAATTAAAACCAAAAAACTATTATATATAAGAGTGATCCCAGGTGTTTATCAAAATATTATTAGTGAAAAATTTATTTATTAAATTATTTTTTAAAATTATTTATCAAAATATCATTATTTTTATCGTACTAAAATATTTTATTTTTTATCGATCCACGTAAGATGTATTAAGTCATCCTAGCAGATCCAAGAGAATCTTGTACTTATCTTTACGCAATAACAGATCCAACGTTGATCGCATTACTTCTTTTGTGCGATCCATATTGAATGCGTCAGGCGTGTTGGCACATCCAAGAAGATGACTTAACGCATCCCTACTGGATGTGCATGCCTCTTTGGCGCATCCAGCACGCGGCCCAGCTTCCAATTACCATATAGTCGTGTCTAATTGAATTGAATCTTTTTTGACTTTGAGACACGGCCGTGTATAGAGATCACATGGTCGTGTCTACAAAAAATTACAATTTTCATGCTGAAAATGTTGTGTCGTGTTCTCATATGACCGTATGAACCTTATGGATGTGAAAAATAAACTGTTTTACCATCAAATCATTTATAGTATGCTTAAATAAATTTTTTTATTTCATTAAATAAAAGATGATACAATGTGTCTATTCTTAATTAAGTCAAGTCTCGACCCAATTAATTTAAGGCCAAGTCCAGGTTCAGAAAATTGGGCCAATGAAATAATGAAGTTAAACTTTACTAATTAAATCTAGTCATGAGCACTGTTAGCGTATTGCAATCAATCAATTTTTACACTTTGGATTGATTTTGAAAATCGAAGTTGATCACACTCTTAACGTCATGACCGGTTCATTGGTAAGAATACCATCCTAGAGAACCTAACAAATTCAATTAACCTTAATAGTTCAAACATTCTCATTCTATGAAAAATTCGACAGAATATCCCCTAAAAATTAGACGTTCTCAAAAGTATATCATCCTGTATAATGAAACATATTTATATATATTATGATTTGCATATCAACAGAACACGTATAAGATGCATAAGCATAACAGAAGCATTTATACATATACATACAGTCATCCCAGTCTAAGAAAATGTAATAAAAGGATAATAAATCTATACATGAAGTGCAATGACTACATTAATGAGAAGGACTAGGGTCAAAATGTGGTGGTCTGTGAGGGGGATCAGAAGAAGGTCCTGACTGTCATGGGTAAGGATATGGTGGATAATCCATATACGATGGATATGGAAATGACGGTGTAAGAGTAAAAGTCAAAGGATATGGTGGCACAACAAGGTGTAAGGTTTTTCCCAGCGATAAAAGTCGCTGCTAAAGGTTCATTGTCGTTGGGAAAGCAGTTTTCTCCAACGACACAAATGTCGCCGCATAGCGCTGGCATAAGTCCCGTTGCGAAAAGATTTGCAACGACTTTTGAACTCGCTGCCATAAGTAACGTTTTCCCAGCGACTAAAGTTGTTGTCATATGTTACATTGTCTCAACGACAATTATCGCTGCCATAAGTGATTTGTCGCAGTGAGTAAAGTCGCTGCCATAAGTAACATTATGCCGCTAGTAAAAGTTAACATTTCTAGTGACTTAAGTCGCAGCCATAAGTCACATTTTCTCAGCGACATAGGTTGTTGCCAAAAGGCAAACATTTCCCAATAACGAATGACAATTTCCCAACAACAAAAGTCGCTGCGATAAGTAATGTTTTCCCAACGACTACCACACGACAAACATTTTCCAACGACGTAAATCGCTGCCATATATAATGGGAAGGTGACCATGAAACAAATATTTCCCAACAACGTAAATCGCTGCCATAAGACAATATATTCCCAAAATGTTGTTAGGATGAATATTTTAGTAAAATATTTTCTCACAAGTATTGTCATTATGAAAGTTTTTTTTAAATATTAGATTTTTATATACCTTTTTTATAACAAAATTAATATCAATTTGATTTTTATAACTACAAAATAACTATTAAAATTATCCAAAACATAATATGCATTATCATAAAATAACTATGGATATAAACACAAGAATATCAATGCTATACAATAATTGAAAACTAAATAACATAAAATTTCCAATCTTCATACTTAACGCGAATAAATGGTCCAATTGTTTTACTATAAAAATATGAAATATGTACAAAACTAACATTTCCAATGCATAACTTCAAGAAAGTCTTTGGTGTGCACTTGGATGTAACCGCAAATTATCCTACATGACAAGAGTTAAACAAGTGAGGTTAGAACATTTTGCATGATAGAAACAAAATAACATGAATGACATATTATAGAGCAAATACATATTAAAAATTCAATAAGTTAAAGGCATATTAAACTTAAGTAAGCAACTATGTCATACGAAGAAACAATCACGAGCAACATGTGGTGTAATGATCCAAACTAATGTTCTTTCATTATCTCAAAGTGATGACAAGCAATAATGACTTCTAAATGATCTGTAACAAGGCAAACAACGTAAATCCACTTATGAACATTAAGCCACACAACTTGAACCCAAATATCAAATAAAGCAAGCAACATAAATTTCTCTATTTTTGGAAGAAACGAACACCCTACCAATAACCCAACTCAAGTATGCATTTTAAAAGATGCATTATACCTCAAATCATCACCACAATGGTTGTTGTATACAACATGATAGAATTCATATAAAAAAGATATCATAAGGAAATCATTAAGAATAAAACTTGATTTTAGTAAAAATAATTAGCATTTTTATCAAATAAATGAGATATCAAATAATCAATATTAGCCAACAAGTTGAAAGATATCATTTTTACTTGAATGCAGCCTATTGGTAGAAGTTCCTACTGAGTGACCAAGTTCAGATGACATGTTTGCTGTACTGACAAATCGTCCGGCCTATCAAAATAAATCTTCATAGCAACAATAAATCACATGCTTTCATAATATAAAATCATTAATTAATTTCAATTATTGAATTCAATCATTATTCATACTTACTGAGGATGTTTGCATTCTAAAAAACAAAGCCTCCATCCTTTCTTGAAGTTGTCTTTCCATTCTTTCTTCAAGTTGTCTTTGACTATCTTCAAAACGTTTTTCCATTTCTTCTCTTTGTTTATGCCCTTCTTGAAGTTGAATCTCAAGCTCATTCACTTTTGTCTCCAAACTTTGTCGTTTTTCACGCTCATCATCTAATTGTTCTCGCAAACCTGTAGAAGATTTTCCCTTTGGTCTGATTCCAGCTCCAAGACCGCGACAATACCCAGATCGCTCTCCCACAACAGATTGAAAAGCAACATTGATTACAGAGTCCTTATCGGTCTCATCATCAATGCCTTGTAGCATCACCATAGAAGCTTTTTCAACATTTATCTATATGAGTAAATAAAAAAAATCTATTAATGATTTAAAAAATTGATAAATAAAAATATTAAATCATAATTATAATATATAAACAAAATAAACAATTCATTACATGAACTTCCTCGAAGCCTCGTCTACCCACTCTCCATTGTTGTTCATGTGAGTCATTAACCACAAATCTTGAAAATTAGGCTCCTTTCCAGTTTCAAGATCTCTCTAAAAATAATGTTACATTACATAATATTAATACAGTATTACTTCAATTAACAATTTACACAAAAATAAATTTATATATAATAAATTATACCGCATCAAAGCTAACAGCTTGAAATTTTTTTCTTCCACATCTATGATTGATGACTTGTTGTGCTTTATTCTTTTTGTTCCTTTCACTAATAGCCTGAAAATAAATATACAAATTAACTTGTCATTATTTTTTGTCATGTCATAACTCATTTCTCTATATTTAGAATAGGATTATTCCTAACGTACCTTATATTCATCACTTGAGAAATAATTTACCAAAAATTCTCAATCATCTTCACTTACATCCTCAGGAGTATGCTCTAGAGCTTCATCATTTGTTTCAAATGTTTCAAAATAAGTATGAAGTCTTTGTCTATAACTTCAATATTGTCGGTTTGCTTGCTCGAGAATAGTGTCCCTGTTGTGTTTTGTGTCATCAATATCAAAAGTATCCTGCACCCAACCATTAAAATAAAAGTATAGTTAATATTTTGCAAACATAGAATATTTGAAGTGCAGAGAATTAATACTTACAAGCATTTTTGTCACTATTTTATCCTTCGCATCCAAAGGGATATCCTTCCATTTTTTGAAATTCAAAGGAGCATTCTTTTGGATAATCACTCCTATTTCTATAACAAAATCTGCAGCTCCTGGTCCAACTGCAACCTTCTTGTCTTTGAATAATGACATGCAATTTTCTGTAGCACTCTTCTTTTTTTTTTTTTCTTTACAACACTTAGACCAAGTGGTTTTTCTTCTTTCCCGCTTTTTTTGTATTTGTGCATTCGTGTCATCACCTTAACAAGAATGAGAGATAAATTTAAGTTAAACATAAAGTGAATTTTAAGATAAGATTATAGAAGAAAAAAACTACAATCAATGGGAAAAGGAAAATTAAATAAAAACTTTAAAAAATCAAATTATGCATACTTTCTTGTTTTTGTCTTGTGTCAATAGTTGAAGCTTTCGTACGCCTAAAATCTGACACTCTACTTGAGGGTGCCATTGATGAAGACAAAACTGAAAGAGAAACATCCATGCCTTAACTAGTCTTGCATAACTGAGTAAAGCAGAATTGTAAACTATGTTGCATGTAAATCAATATAATATTGTAGTCAAACAAATTTATTGTATTTGTACAGAGAACTCACTTGTGAGGGAAATTTAGTGAGAATCAAATTGAATAGGATAGAGACCTATATTTTGTTGAGATCTCCATCAATCATCCAATAAGAAGACCAACAGCGCCAATCACAATCACAAGAACAACATTGGCAAACCTGCATAATTCAGCATAGATAAATATAAAAGGTTAAATATAATGTACCTTATATTCAGCAACGTTGTGTAACTTATTGAATAGAAAACTTAGTAATTGAATATAAGCTTTGTGTACCTTATATTTGGTAAAATATTAACTTAAATATAAGACTTATTTGATCTTTGTGTGTAATCTTAGCTCCTTTGGAAAGAATAGAAATGTGTGTAATTGTTTGAGAGACGAAGGAATAGTGTCTTTATTATTTTTTTCAATTTTTTTCTACTATCCAATATGTGCATTGCATCTTTGCTTGGCTTTATTCTTTGTGTAAATAGCCAACTGTGATGCTGAAAAAGTTCTCCACACTGCGTTTTAGGCATTCTAAATAGCCATCTCAGAAAAATACCAAAATTGGAATATTTTCTTCTCAACCTTATAGGGTCAGAGGCCAGCTGGTGGTAATTTAGATAACTTCAGTGGCTTGGCCACATCCAAAGAAAAGCCATGCAAGGGGTCTGTTTCATTTTTAAAAAATAGCTTTTCAGTCCTTAATTAAAAAATAAGTTTTGGGTTGACGCTTCTTCATGCCCAAAACATCAAATTTAAATATCACAACAGAATCAAAGAAGAAGCATCAATTATCTCTAGTTCTCCTACTAATCCATTGTGATTAACTTATCTCAAGCATTTGAAATATGAGTAAAGCAAGTTATTTACTTCTAATGCTTATAAGGAACTGTTATGAGAAGCTTCCATAGAAAAAGTTAAAAATAAGTTTTAAACACTGCTACATGGACATTTATGTAGATGATTAATTAAATGTTAAAAGAAACTACTAAAAATAGTAATTTGTTTGACAGAAGTCAGTTCACTGAAAGAGTTGTGTTTTTTATCCTTCATTAGAAGCCTAGTAAAATAGTCAGGATAAATACCTAGAAATATTAAAAGTGCCATCTATTTCTAAAATCAAACACTGATCTGCTTCTAAAAGTCTCCAAATCAAAACAAAAGCAGGTTTTGAAATAAATTGCATGTGATATCAGCAGAGACCTTGATGTGTCATTGAAAATTAAGAGAGACGGAGAGAGAGAGAAAATAAAAAAGGCAAAAGCAGCCTACAATAATTAGCGTACCAAGCAACCAATGATTAACATCATATTTTTGAGATTTCTATTCATCATAAGGCATTAGGCAATACCAACATCACCAACAACATTTTTGTGGAAGTACCTTATAGGATATGACTGATTCTCATCCATTGTTTATAGGTTATTTTCATTTCCACTCTCCCTTGTTAAGCAATACTATCATTGCTTCTTTCTCAGCTTCCCCCCTCTCAATTAGCATTTTTCTTTTCGTATTGCAACAAGTCAAAGGCCCCTAAAAAAAAAAGGTTACCTCTTCATTCCTTTTTCTTTTTCTTGTAGTTTTTCCAAATTTCACTAGCTGAAAATTTTGAAGTTGTTTTATCACACCATCCCCAGTCAATGGTTGTGGTGCAAGCCTTACCTCTTTTGTATTATCAAATGAGCCCTTATTCTTACGCCAAGGGTGATCAATGGGTAAAAATCTGCGATGCCCCATGTAACATTGCTAGCAACCATATTTCAAGCGACAAGAGCTAGTTTCTACATGACAACAAGGGCAAGCTAATGCTCCTTTAGTACTCCATCCAGATAGCATGCCATAAGCAGGAAAATCATTAATCGTCCATAATAAAGCTACATGTAATTTAAAATTCTGTCTTGATGATGCATCATAAGTTTCAATACCTACATCCCATAACTCTTTTAAGTCATCAATTAGTGGCTGAAGATACACACCAATATCATTCCCCGGACTCTTTGGACCAGAAATAAGCAATGATAACATAAAATTAGGTTGTTTCATGCATAACCATGGAGGTAAGTTATAAGGAATTAAAACCACAGGCCACATACTATAAGAGTTGCTCATCATACCAAAAAGGTTGAAACCATCTGACGCTAGACCAAGTCGTACATTACGTGGATCTAAAGAGAAAAATCTATGTTGATCATCAAAATTCTTCTATGTTAAGGAGTCGGCAGGATGCCTCAAAATTCCATCATTAATTCTTTTATGCTTATGCCATTTCATATCTTCTGCAATTTGTTTTGACATAAATAGTCTTTGCAGTCTTGGTTTTATAGGAAAATAACGAACTATCTTATTGGGGATATCATTCCTCTTCTTATTAGTTTTACTACTTACTTGATATCTACTTTTCCCACAAACAGGACATTCAATAAGATTTTTATGATCCTCTCCTCTATACAAAATACAGTCATTAGCACAAGCATGTATATTCTCATAATCAAGTCCAAGATCCCTTATAATCTTTCAAACCTCATATATTGAGTCGGGAAGCACGTTTCCTTCAGGTAAAGCTTCAATTAATAGCTTTAGTAGTGAATCAAATGAAGTGTTGCTCCATCCATAAAGACATTTCATTTGAAAAATACGCATAATAAAAGATAATTTTGAGAACTTCTCACAACCAGGATATAGTTTCTGTTCAGCATCTTTCAACAATCCATAAAACCTTTTAGCTTCTATAGTAGGCTCCTCGGGGATATTACTAGACATAGGCTGATCAAACATTTTACTTCTGTCCATATTAGATGATTGATAAATGTCATTAAGCATGGAGTAGGTTTGAGCATCATCAACCCTTTCAAGATTAGCACCAGAGTCATTATCATCATCTCTAGAGTCAATATCATTATCAGATGAAGAGTCACCTGAGCTTTCCCCATGATATTCCCAACGCTTATAGCTTGGCTCAAATCCCCATTTCAATAAATCATCCTTCACATTATCTCTGGGCTTAAAATACACATTATTGCATTTACAAGAAGGACACCTAATTGTTTTTTTAGGCTTCGGGCCAACAAAAGCAAAGTCTAAAAATTCATCAATTCCTTTTAAATACTCTGGCAACCTCCTATCTTTAAGTTCTATCCATTTCTTTTTCCCCTTATTCATTATTACAACTCCTGCAATTTTAAAAAAAATATATGTTGAATTTCAAAAATAATTAAGACAAAAGGAACCTTTAAAAAAATGTATGCATCTGACTTGATTTATTCACAAGGAAAGAATTGGTTTATTAGATGTTCAAAAAACTTTTCTCGTGGTTACACACACACACACAATATATGTATGAGCAACGTCAAAATTAATTGATTAAAAAGAGCTAATCAACATATCAAAAAATAATTAGCGTGATCTTTAGCTTGAAGTAAGAACTGGGCGTACCTGATATTAGCTGAGATGAATTATAGCTTGGGTTCTTCAGAACTTGAGAAGAAGATAATAAGGATGTGATAAAATTAGAATGGACTAATTAAGAAGTTAGTATATAGTGGAAGATGATGCCTACTTGTATTTATAAATGTGAAATTAGAATCCTTGTAGGAAATGATTTTAATGAAGATAAGCCTCTAGAATGATAAGTTTATCCTTAGATGTGACATATCCTTTAGATACTACTTATCACATATTATTAGAATGAGATGTCTTAGTCTTACTAATAATGTCACAAATCATAGTATAAAATTTTTATTTACATATTAAATAATTATACTTTAATAATTTAAATTATTTTAATAATATCACAAATAATAAAATAAAAATTTTATATTAAATAATTTTATCTTTAAATCTTAAACTAAATTATTAATAACATGCATGTATACTTTATCCTTTTTATTTCTTTTAAATTTTATAAACAGATATAGATAAGATAAGTCATAATATACCTATTCAGAATTTTGAATTAAAACTATATCGTTATCCTATATTTATCATTCCTAATTTCAATTCAAAATTTTGGGTACAATTAAATTCAGTTTTAATAATTATTATTTACATATAAGTAAACAACGAATGACACAGCAAGAAAAAAAATGTTTTTTTCTTCTTTGATCTACTTTGTACTTATCCCATCGACGATTGTAGTTGATGTGATATTACTATGCTTATCACAGCGATAATATTTGTCGCTGGCATATAACTTGCACTATTCTACTATTCCCAGCGACATCCAAAGTCGTTGGTATAGGCATATAACTTATCTCATACTATTCCCAGCGATATCCTAAGTCACTGGCATATATGTATACTTATCCCAGCGATAATGATAGTTGTTGTCATATTGTTATGCTTATCCCGGCAACCATATTTCTCGTTGGCATTTAGCTTACAGTGTTCTACTATTCCCAGCGACATACAAAGTCGCTGGAATATATATTCCTAACAAAATGTAATTTTGAAAATATTTGAGACAAAGGAAACTTCAAAAAAAATTTGTCGTAGTTTCACACACACAATATATGCATGAGCAATGTCAAAACTAATTAATTAAAAAGAGCTAATCAATATATCAAAAAATAATTAGTGGGATCTTTAACTTGACGCATGAACTGGACGTACCTGGTATTGGCTGAGATGAATTATACCTTGGGTGCTCCAGAACGTGAAAAGAATATAATAAGGATGTGATAAAATCAAAATGGACTAATTAAGAAGTTAGTAGGTAGAGTAGAAGATGATGTTTACTTGTATTTATAGATGTGAAATTAGAATCCTTGTAGGAAATACTTTTGATGAAGATGAGCCTCTAGATTGATAGGTTTATCCTTACATATGATTTATCCCTTAGATATGACTTATCCCATATTTTTGGGATGAGAGGTCATAGTCTTATCCAATAATTTTACAAATTATAATATAAAATTTTTATTTACGTATTGAATAATTATAATTTAAAAATTTAAATTCTTTTAAAAATATCACAAATAATAATATAAAAAGTTTATATTAAATAATTTTATCTTTAAATCTTAAACTAAATTGTAAATGACATGTATACTTTATCCTTTTTTATTTATTTTAAATCTTATAAATAGATATAGATAAGATAAGTCATAGTATACCTATTCAGAAATTTAAATTAAAACTATATCATTATCCTATATTTATCATTCCCTATTTCAATTCATGTTTTTTGGGTATATTTAAATTCAATTTTAATAACTATCATTTACAAATAAGTAAATAACGAATGCCACAAAAAATTTTGTTTTCTCTTTTGATAGACTTTATACTTATCCCAGCGATAATTGTAGGTGCTAGCATATTGCTATGCTTATCCCAGTGACAAGCTTTGTTGTTGGTGTATAGGTTGCACGGTTCCACTATTCCCCGCGACATCCATAGTCGCTGGCATATGTGTATAACTTATACCAACAACAATTCTAGTTGCTGCCATATTTCTAGACTCATTGTTCTACTCTTCGCAGCGACAATAAAGTCACTGGAATAGACGTATGCATATCCCAGCAAACGGCGGCTGTCGTTGCCATATTGCTATGTTTATCCCCGCGATAATCTTTGTCGCTGGCATAAAATGATGCACTATTTTACTTTTCTCCCCGACAGCCAAAGTCGCTGGCATAGACTTACACGTATCCCAACGACCATAATACTTGTTGCCATATTGGTACGATTATCCCTACGACTTATTTTTGTCGCTGTCGTAAAGGTTGCACTGTTCTACTATTCCCAGCGACAGTCAAAGTTGTTGGCATAGATGTATACTTATCCCAGCAAACGGTTGTAGTCGTTGGTATATTGTTATGCTTATCCCCGCAATAATCTTTGTCGCTGGCATAAAAGGTTGCACTGTTATACTATTCCCAGCGACAGACAAAGTCATTGGCATAGATTATACTTATCCCAACTATAATGTACGAGCGTTGGTATATTTGTGATCTACCTCAGCGAAATATTTAGTCGCTGCTATAGATCTCCTTTTGCCAACGCAAACTGTGTTGCGGAGATAAAGTTCTTTTTCTCGCAAAGACTTGGAAATCTCGCTGCGATATGTGTACTTTTACTAACGACGTATTTGTCGCTGGGAAAAAGTCGCTGCCATTTATCTTGATTCTTGTAGTGTGGATAAGTGTAAGCAGGTGGTGGGTATGCTGTAGATGGCGGATAACCTAGATATGGTGGGTAAGATAGAGGCGGTGGCTGAGATGGTGGATAAGTAGCAGTAGTAGTGGACAGGGGCTGAGTCCTAGGCACACCAGAAGAATCAGAGTCATGTGAAAGTCGTAGTCGAGATCGAGTACTCGCTAACCCTTTCCTTCTACGGCGAGGCCTCTGCTCTTCGAATTGCTCAGATGGTCTTGGGATGTCATCTGCAGGAGGAGTTGGACGAAGTTGATCTAATGTAATGTGATCATGCTCTCTCACCGAAGCTAATATCTCCTCCATAGATTGTAGAAGGCTAGCCATACTAAATCCCGAACTAGGGTTCCTAGCCGAAGCATGGACGTTCTCTGCAATGTCAGTCTAAGACACAGATATAACACATGTCATCATCAATACAAAATACATTTAGCAAATAGTAGAACATATTGGTAAAAAAACTAACCACAAACCCAATAGATGCACCCATATGAGAAATCCAACGTCTGGTAATTCTTCTGTACCAATGCATGTACTCAGAATGCATAGTAAGGGGAGCTCCCAACGGCCTTCTAGTAACACATCTTTCCCTTCGACTGTCCCAGATGGTTATGTGTGGTAGGTGTGTAACTCGTCAATCCTCGTCATGTCGTCCTGCCAATGTAATCGAGTGTAACTCATCAAGTTAGTGTGGTCTACGCAGTATTGGTTAGTCTAGACCAAACTGACACATCACCCTATCTGGCTAGTGCCACTCAACAATGTGAAAAAAGATGAGTGGAACCACTTCTAATATAATGTCTCTACCAGCGACACAAAAATCTGGTAGTGAAGCCACAATCTCATCCGTATAGGGTTGCCATGTTATTTGCAAAATGATATGTTCAAAACATTAGAAAGCAAGACAAAATAACGTGCATAAATTAATGTAAACAAATACTGACCTCATCACTCTTCAATTGATCAAAGAATCGGCGATAATATGGAAGCACCCTTATTGGGGTTTCATTCAACACCTTATGTTTATGCCACCTATTTAAATGTCAAAGTAATATGATGTCAACACAAGTATTACATACAACAAACTAATATAAACAAAGGATATTTTGAGAAACGTACTGAAATTCCAGTGGACGTTGGTGACCACGATCGGCAGCATAGGCAGCCAGCAGGATAGGATCAGTATCATCTACAAGTGTAGGGACCAGGGGTGAAAATCTGTGCCAAACCCAATACTGCAATAAAATGCAAGCACCTCCAATCTTGTGCACGCTGTGGTCTGTGGCTTTACAAAGCTCTTTGTACAAGTACGCCAAGACTGCAGATCCCCAACTGTAATGTCCAGTAGCCTCAAAGTCTTCCAATAGTGGAAGGAACATTATGTGTATGTATCTACCAGAATGGTCAGGAAATAACAATCCCCCAATCAACCGAAGTATATATGCCCGTGTACAGTGCATCACATTAGCAGCTCCATCGGCCTCAGTAAGTTGTTTATTGAATGTGTAACGTCCTAAATACTAGAACTAATAACGTATCCGATTTACGTATCAGTAATTAGAATTTGGTACATTAATTATGAATATTACAAATTTTCCAATAAATAGAGTATATAGATATCAAAATATGAGCCTTATGCAAACTCATCTATATACATAAGTTATGAAACAAACTATTATACAAGATGTTACATTATTGTACGATAATATACAAAAGGTGCCTCATGGCAACAAACTCACTAAAACTATAAGCTAAAAGATCTAAACTATTCTTCTCAAGCCTAGACTTCACCTTGCTCTATAGCTTGATTCCTGTCTGAAATTGTCACGAAAAATTCCATATACGGGGTGAGAATTAAGAAATTCTCAATAGCACCATTAATAAATAAAAATGTGTCATCATAACAATTCTAACTGTTTCAAGGAAAAATCATCTTTTAAGAAAAAATAATCTTTCTAGTGTAGGAAGGTGACAAAAGTCAAATCCAGTCATTCCTCTTCTCGAAACAGAGTTCTCATTTCCATTATTATTAAAATCAATTAAGCCCTTATCACATAAATCATAAATTGCTTCAATAAAATCCATGATAAAAATCAATGGCATTACTCAATATCAAATCATTAAACTCATGTATTAATCATGCTAGCATTACAAAAATCATTGGCTTGGTAGTAGTCTGCTTTTAGGTTGGTGCACATCAACCCTTTTATGGCCGTACGTCGCCACACAAAACTACTCTGGGTAATTAGGCCAGTCTTCCTGTATCTAACTTAGAGGAAGTACGTCTCCTGAATATGAAAGCTAGGGTTAGACTTCAATCTATCATGATAAGGAGAAGATACGTTATCTCACAATATCAATCATTAGAAATAGTAAGAGAAGTACGTTACTCAGACTATCCAAGATTTAGGATTACCCCAAGTAGTGAGGGAAACATTCATCCTCAACCAGTTAATGACTAGGAAAGCTCAGGTAAAGAGGAAGGTTCTTCCTTAACCTCAATTACTCTGGTATAGAGAAAATCACATATTCTCTTACTATTAACCAAGACTCACCCTAGTACAAGTAAATCCAAAATCCATCTCGGCCTAGTTCCACAAAGTGGATACCCATGAGAGAAAACCATTTCATCATATAATCATGTATGCATAATGCATAATTAAATCATTCTTATCATGAGTGTTCAAATACCATTAATCAATCACATATGATTCAATATAATAATGAAGTCATTTCTCAAATTTGTTTGGATTAATAGTCTTTTCACAATTTAGTGAATTCCAATCATTTAATTCAAGGTTTAAGGTTTATATTTAGGTTACCTAGGTTAAAGAAATATATATCCATCATTTTCAAATCAAAAATGACATTTTTAAAGATTTTTGGGCCTCAAACATGGGCCATGTAATATTACACAGCCGTGTTTTTAGACACGAGCTGTATCTGGTTACACGGCCTACCCCGTGTTCTTCTTTATGAACGAAATTCATAAATTTCACTCTGGGCGTCACGGCGTTACAACCTAGAGCCGCGGCGTGAGACGCGCAACAGCACTAGATTTCTTTGGTTTTCAACCAAAAATTCATCATTTTTCAAGAATCAACCAAAACAAGTCCAAAGATCACCAACAAAACATCAAAGTTAACATTTTCAAGCATATAAATCCTCATTCAGAATCACAAATCAAAAGTGAGTTCAATACCCCTTTATCTACCTTGAAAACCATCAAGAATTCAAAAGAGGAAAAATAAGTTTTCACATCATAATCAAACATAAAAGCTTAAATCTTTCATTATCAAGGCTATCAAGAAATCAAATCTTGAAAACACAAAAGAGGAAGAAAAGAGTAAGAAAAAACCCCTTACCTTAGCTTGGTAGCACTTTCTTCTTGCCTTTTCTATCCTCTTTCTCTTGATCTTGACTTGATCCTCCTTGATTCCACTTGATTTCCTTCCTTCCTCTTTTGTTTCTTTCTTCTTCTTGCCAAAAACGAGAGAGAAAAAAAAAAGAACAGAAAAAGAAAAAAGAGAAAACAGAAAGAGAAGAGAGAAAAAGAGCAGAAAGAGAGACGTGAAAGAAGAAGAAAGAAAGAAAGAAAGAAAAGAGAAAAAAATGAATAAAGAACGAATGGTTAGGAACAAAAGAGTGAATAGTAAAAATGATATACAACCTAATACATTTTATCTGCCTCATTTGGCCTTTAAACATCCTCCTAATATTATATAAAAAAATACCCAACTAACCTAAATTTTTTATTGCTCATTTTACTCTGTTAAAACTTAGAAATAAATTCCTCACATCTATTTTATTTCCTCTGCTATTTCAAAGCTATTTTATTATTATTATTTTAAATATATATATATATATATATATATTTAAGCGATTTGAGCTATCATGACCTTATTTAACTGCTGTATTAAGCATAATGTTACAGAATGCACCCCAAAGCCATGACATATCAATACGTCCACCTGATACATGTGACTCAGGAGGCTGCGAACCAAACAAGTCCTCACATAGCTGCATCCAATCTCCACATGATGTACAGCCAGTAACGGCATCACCGTCAATAGGAAGTCTTGAGATAATGCCTATGTCCTCCAATGTGATGGTGCACTATCCAGTCAGCATATGAAATGTATGTGTCTCGGGACATCATCTCTCAACCAACGTCGTAATCAATGAGTGATTGATAGTGCAATATCCCATGTGGGTAACCCCCACAAAATCAGCTTGATGTAGATATGGAAGCATCAGCTCATCTGGGTCTATATGTCAGAATTTATGAGCACGTCTAACACGCAAATGACGATCAGGTTGGCCTTGCCATATATGCTATGAAACATGAAACTCCTGCAACTCCAGTACTGAAGGGTCCTCTGGGCCTGGGCGCAAGTGGAATGTCGTGTTGATCTGTTAATAATGTCAGTATCTTAAATGTCTTTTGTTTGATCTAATTAGACTCCATATGTGCTTAATTGTTGACATTTAGCTAAGTTTCTGCTTTAGAGCTTAATTGGATGTTTATTGTGAAACTATGCTTAAATGTGGTTATAAACACTCATAAATGAATTATGCTTTTCAAGATATCTTTGAGTGTTTGAGTCCATTAGCATTGAACCGAGCTTGATGACCATTTAAGGAGAGAGATAAATGCTTAAGAAGATCGATTTTATCCCTAGAAGTAAAGGAAGAAGAACTGTTAGGAAGAATCAATGTCGCATTTGAAGAAAGTGGTCAACATGGCCCGTGTCATGTGACACGGGGTGAGCCGTGTACTCTTCTGACTATTTCAAGACGGGTCAAATCCTATTTTTGGACAACACAGCCCGTGTCATATGACACGGGGTAGGTCATGTACGTCTCTATCTTCACAAGGGAATTCAGTTTTCAGCCTTGACCGATAACACGGCCCGTGTCACATAACACGGGTTGGGCCGTGTTCTTCTTTGACTTTGAAATTAGTTAGAATTTTGTTAGCAGATTCAGACACGGGCTGGGCCGTGTTATATGACATGGTCCATGTCATCGGTTCAGAAATTTAAATTCGTATTTTAATGCTAAATTAGGTATCCAGACCTATAAATAGGGTTGCTTAGAGCCCCTAAAGGGGATCTGGACAGAAAGAGCCGTCAAGGAAACTGAGAGAAACACAGAGACCAAGAAAGAGAGAGATTCGATTAAGGATTGGAGACTCGGATTCGAGCGATCAAATATCAATCATTCTTAAACCTTGGAAACTAGTTTGATCTTTAGTTTTCTTTTCTTCTTTTGTTCTGAATAATGTCTTTCTTTAATTCTTCTTCTATTTTTGAATTTGCCATGTGTGGTTGAACTTCTTGATTAGTTAACGGAAGATGAAACTTTAGTTTTGATTATGTAAATCTTGCATATTTCTTTATATCAATACAGTTATGTTTTTATTCATATGTTTCTGTTCTTAAATCAATATAAAGGTCTTTACATTCTTGCCAAATTTTGAGAGTGGTAAAACTAGGATTGCTATGCACGGTTGCGGTGGTAAAATTAATGAAACATATGATCTAAGTAATTTAATCCCGGTGTGTGATTAAATCTTAGTGTGATTCATTTTCTAATTCTTAATGCAATCATTAGGTAGGTGTAAGAGCGGTTGTTTTACAAATAACTAACGGTTAGGATTTGATTTGAGCGGTTGCTGAATTAAGCGAAACTTAAGGAAAATAAGAGATTTATCTCATAATTACATAAGAACATAATTGATCATGTTAGTATAAAGAGTATGTAAGTTAGCTTAATCATATAAATCTAGTGGTGGATTTCATCTCTTAACCAATATCTTTAACTTGATAATTCAATTTGTGTTAACTGTTTTAGTTTAAGTTTAATTTCTCTTTTTGGTTTTAATTAACAAAACCCCCTTTTTACTTTTTACTGTTTATTATTCATCAGAGTTTAATTTAGGAATTAGATTGATAGTGTCAATTGAATTAGTTCTCTGTGGATCGATCCTTACTTACTACAACTAGTTGCAAGGTTTTTATATTTTTGGTGGAACTTGGCAATTGCTTTTGATATAATTCTTCATCGTATTCCACACCACATCACGTGTCTCACGTTGTAATCAGGCAATAATGGGTAAGTCTTTAAATAATAAGACATACTATAAAACGAATATATATAATGAACATGATTGTGTCGAACACAAATTATAAGACACCGCTAAAAGCATAAGGAGGAATGATATTAAACAAACATAATCAAATAGAAATTGTCATCATTGAAATCCATACATGAACTAGATTATCAAATTACACACCGATAATCCTCAATTACACACTGATAGTCATCAAATATTACACTAATTATCAAATTATGTCCTAATCAAGTAGATGGCCGATCTTGGTCATTCCTCAAGGAAGTCGATCCACCACGACGACAACTATGAGAGTTATGTCCAGATTCACCACATTTTTTTACATCTTTGTCCCAGTCCTGATTCGCACCAATCCATCTCATTTCTAAGTCGAGTTGATTTGGGTCGACCTTTAGATCTAAGCAATTGATAATCGGGTACCAATGTAATCACCAGAGCTGGTGGCCACCATGGTTCATACTTAATGATTCCCTAATTAACCTCATAAGCTTTGTACAAAGTATGCATTCTGTAAATACTATGCACATATCAAAAAGCATCAAGTGTCTTAGAAAAACATGTTGCTATTGCATAGAGCAAGGGAAATGCAACGCTTGAAATAGGCCACAGTCACACGTGCCTTCTTGAAGGTTTACAGAATATTTAACTCCACCCTGCTGGGTTATAGGGTTGAATGCCTCTTCGACCACAAATCTGGTGGAATGTATATCAAATCGACAAACTTGATGAGAGCTTACCTTGAGCACGTTGACATTCCAGCTCTTCATAAAATCATCAGTCCAATCAGCCCCATCAATAAGTTTTTCGTTTGCCTCATCCTTTCGATTAATAAAGTACTCTACCAATTTGTAATATGTCATCTGAACCAGTGCAATTATTAGTAGGTTTCTGCCACCTTTCAACACTCCATTCATACACTCAGACAAGTTCATCGTCATATGACCAAATCTGTGGCCACCATCATATGCTAAACACCATTGTTCTTTTGAAATCGAATTAATCTAATTTGCCATTTTGGGAGTAGCGATCAACTTTTCCAACTTAGCCTCAAATTTGTATGCAATTGGTTCGTATCCTGATATTAAAATATTGAATGAGTTGATGTTGGCAACAAAAATTGTAGTATGGTAAATAGTATAGTAAACGCATAGAAATTGAAATGTTTAACTACCTGTGTTAATCAAATATTTTTTTAGGGCCAGATTGTGGAAGACGCTGTTAAAATTACTGGCAATATGTCGAATGCAGAAGACATGATGCACATGCGGTGGCTGCCATCCTAGATGTGGATTCGCCACTGACTGTAGGATGCCTTGATATCGGTTAGATATCAAGCACAAGCCTTGTTGTTGTGTGACATGTTTTCAAATCAAGGCTAAGAACCAACTCCAAGCATCCTTTATTTCTCCTTCAACAATGGCAAATACAATTGGTAGAGGTTTTCGATCGTCATCTTGTGTTATTGTAATCAATAGTTTATGATGATATTTACCAAACAAATGAGTGCCGTCAGTCTGAATAATGAGCTTGCAGTATTGGAATCCAACAACACATGGTTTAAATGTCCAAAATAAGCGACAAAATACAAGTTTTGAACAATCAACTCTATTGCGCTTGACATAAAAAATGGTTTACAACTCCACCACTGTGCCTGGTATGTCTCTTTGCATGACAAGTATCCATCTAGACAATACCGCATAAGATTTACCTCAGTCTTCAAATACCTCCACAATGGCAATTTGTTTTGCCTTCCAAGCTTTCTGATAAGACACGTCATATCCAAATTGACATCGAACTTTTTCAATAATCAGGCATACAGGTAAATCGAGTTTTTGCTTAACCATATCTAGAATGCAAGAACATATCATAACAGAGTCTAACTTCTGATGATCTTATGACAGAGCTAGGTTGACACAAGCGTGAGGTCCATCATATTTTCTAATTTTTCACATGTTTGATTTCTTGCTTTGAATGGCCCTGACCCTCCAATTACAATCATCAGCACATCTTGGACACTTAACAGTTAGCCACTGTGTATTAGAATCCCTAACCTTGTAATTTTGATGTCTAATAATCGAATAATATTTTAGGGCCAACTTAACAGCATCTTTAGAGGGAAATTACAATCCAACATAAAATTCTTCATCTAGACTCCAAATACCACGAGAATCTAATTTAGGTAAATTATCAAGTATACTCAATGCATCCCAATTGATTTCAAAAAATTGAGGGCATGGAGGCACAAACGTAGATTCAGGAGCAACTATCAATGGAGGGACTAGTTATTGTATATTTATATCAGGGCCATATTGATCGTCTTCTAAGTCAGTGTCTGTATCTTCACCCCTAGGCATCTCTTCTTCATCATTGCTTGTGTCAGATAATGCATCTGTCATAAGCGGGTTATCGAATTTAAAGTCCAACCTAAATGAGCTCCTTTCAGGCATTGTAGATGTACCAACTTCTTGAGATTATACTAGGACAGGAGCATGTGTCATAGAGAATTAAGTGTTGATAGGGTACGATGATTCAACAAGATTAGAAGGACCAGCTTGTAACCCTGTTTCAGAAGGAACTGCAACATGCTCATTATGCTCACTCGTTTCTGTCTTGACATATAACTCTATGGAAGTTAAGTTAGCATGTTGATCAAAGCAATCAATCATGCAAGCAACATCTTCATCATCTTCTAATGGAAAACCTATCCATTTCAGTACATTGCTTCATTGTGGAAATCTATACACAACATTGGACACAACTTGATTTTCTTGGGGCCTTAATTTTAAATGAATTCTCTTTTTCAGAAGCTCAAAAGTCGTATCACGTTGAATCATGATAGACTTAGGACGAGGACCTTCATACATTAGACTCTCTTCACCTTCATACATTCTCCCATTGTAGTAAATGAGAACAACAATGTGTTTGGTCATCTTAAACTTCTGAATAATAACAACATAACATGTATGAAATCAATTAACACATTTGACAACTGAAACAAATTTGTTTTATACCCAACAAATTTCAATTTCAATAAACCAACAATTTTAATCAATTCAAAATAACAAAAAAATTACAAAAACCCTAATAATAATCAAATTATTATTTTTTGTACAAACAAATTTCAAAAACCTATTAGCTAACAATAAAACAAATATACAATACATAATAACAATCAATAAGTCTACTAATAAAATAGATATACAATAGACAATAAATATAAAAACTAAAAAAATAATTCTAACAATAAAAATATTCAACAATCAATATAATAATAATATAATGATAAAAATACTTACATATATGATCAGCAAATGTCTTTATTAGAAATTATAGTCAAAGGAGAGTTTGGGAGAGTTTAGAGAGATAAAAATTCTAGAGAGAATGTGAAAATTTGAGAAATGAGGGAAATAGTCGTAAGAGAGAGAGGAGATGTCAAGTTATAGGCATATGACTTGAATGCGCCATAATGCAAGGCGCATCCACGTAGGATGCGCCACAACACCAGGCGCATACATGTGGGATGCGCTAAGCGTGTTGGCGCATCCTACGTATATGCGCATGGCGTTGTGGTGCATCCTACATTGCCCAATAAAAAATAAAATATTTCAACATGACAAAAACGATGACATTCTGATAAATAGTTTCAAAATGATGATAATTTGATAAATAAGTTTATCACTAAAGACATTTTGGTTAAAAAGCCAATCATCCCATGCCCATCTAGACTATGAAATAACCGGGACCGATAACATTTTTCTTTTGTTAAATACTTTAGGAAGTCGTGGAGGCCACCACTTGCGTGTAGGCTAGAATAATTTTTTTTACAGCTTCAAAGGCAACACATCTAGAAGATGAAGCATCCCAAAGAAGCCAATAAATTAACACCTAAGAATTGGACCATGTATAAGGGTAATTCCAGTATCATTTGGCAAAGGTTAGCACTAAACCACAGTTTGGTATATGCATTGGACTGTATCAACGAACACATTTGCACAATAAAAATAAAATAAAATTGGTCATCATTTATAAATAAACACTTTAATTCCAAAAAAACTTGGGTATTCACCTTTCATTAGCTATCTAACGTCTTAGTGTGTTTCTCTCCTCTTTATTCCACTCTTTATATATAAACACTTCAATTCCACAAAAAATCATATGATTATGAAATTTACTTCATCTTCATTAAGAGCAAGGTGGCATGTATTTAGGAGGTGGAACCATACTAGTTTGTTTGGTATCCCCATCTCTCACAGTGAGCACAATATCCATACCCCAACTAGTGTGCCTGTCAAGATGACAATGCATATACCATACCCCTGCAAAAGCAAACCATTTGTGTCATTGGATTAATTATTTTTTCAAAGAATAATGCTACACTCACACAAATACACACATATCACTTCATATTTGTATAATTTTCATCATTTGATTATATCTAGTCTCACTTCATTTTCTGCATACTTTTATTCTAATTTTATCACATACTTCTTATATGAGGTGATGTGAATCTTAGTATTGTGCACCAAGCATTTTCATTTTTAGAAAGTAGTCTTTTTTTTGCAATGAAAATTTTAGTTTAGTTTCATTATAAATGGCTAATTTAAATATACATTATCAGCTCAGAAAAATTACCAGAATTGTTAGCAACAAATCTCAAGGCAAGCCATTCATTCTTAGGAAGCCCAATGGTATTAACTTCTGGTGGATCAATTAAATTGTAGGATTCTGGGTCTGTCACATTGTTGAAATTTCCTAGGCCCACACCCACCACAAAGAAGCTAAAACCATGAAGGTGCATTGCGTGATTCTCTGGGGTAATAAAATTAGTTCCTTGCCACACAATTTCAACAATCTCATTATAGTCAAACATTAGCACCCTGGTTCCTGTGATTGGGATTAGAATATTGCTTCCCACATCGCCTGTGAAGTTGTAAAAGAATAGTGGTTCATCCGGAAAGTCCCCAGTGAAAACTCCAGAAATGTTCCTGCCTAGGAAGCACGGACACGACACGGGACACGGATACGACATGACACGGACATGGCAACACAACACATTTCAAAAAATATAGGACACGACATGACTAGGACACGTTATATAATAAAACATAAAATAAATGTGTTATAATCATAAAAAGACATATTCTTAACATAAAAACTCAAATCCTTAACATAAAGTAAAAAAATATATATGGCTTCCAAATCTATAAATGAAAAAACTACTAATTTATATGAATAGTATCAATCTCTTCTCCTCCACGTCCATCATTTGCAAATAATACGGCTTCCAAATCTGACTTATCCAATGATAAATTTGCAACTTTGTCGCGACCATAAAATCGCGGCAGGATGGCAACTAAAATTAAAAAAAAAATTAATTAGGAGTCGCCACCAATTTTATTTTTTTATTAGAAAAAATTGAAAAACCCTAGAAAAAAATAAAAAATAAAAAATATAGTCTTTGAAACCAGATTGAATTCGGGAGTCGGTTATGTGTAGGGAAGGGAGCAAACTTAATCCCACAGCACCCCTAACACACCCGTCCTAAGACGGTACCTTAAATTAATTGTGCAAATTCTTAATAATCCTTGAAAATATTTATTTTACCCCTTTTGTAAAAAATATGAAAAATAAATTATAAAAATTTAATTTTTGGCTTGACGGAATATGAGTCTCGCTCCTACGTATCCTCAGGTGCAATGAGGAATTCAAAGTCACGTAGTTCTTTAAAAAAAATAATTGTGGTTTGGTTGATTTTAATCTTAAAAATTTGAATTAACAAGTCGTCGCGACTCAGTTATTCAAATTAAGGATTGAATAGGTGAAGCTCGCGTCGCGCTAGAGACATCACCTACTAATTATCAAATTTATTACAAAATTTTTATATAAAATTTATCTAGAAAAAAATTAGTTGATTTTATTATTATTATTATTATTATTATTTATTTTATTTTAAAAGAAATAACTCAATTATTTTTTTAAAAAATTTTTTGAATTAACAAGTCATCGCGACTCGCTTATTCAAATTAAGGATTGAATAGGTGAAACTCAGATCGCTGAGACGCGTCACCCACTAATTATCAAATTTGTTACAAAATTTTTATATAAAATTTATCTAAAAAAATTAGTTGATTTTTTATTATTATTATTATTATTATTATTATTATTATTATTATTATTATTTCATTTTAAAAGAAACAACTTAATTATTTTTTTTTAAAAAAATTTAAATTAACAAGTCGTCGCGACTCGATTATTCAAATTAAGGATTGAATAGGTGAAGTTTGTCAATACGCTAGAGACGTCACCCACTAATTATCAAATTTGTTACAAAATTTTTATATAAAATTTATCTAAAAAAATTAGTTAATTTTATTATTATTATTATTATTATTATTATTATTATTATTATTATTTTATTTTAAAAGAAACAACTTAATTATTTTTTTTAAAAAATTTAAATTAACAAGTCGTCGCGACTTTGTTAACAAATTCAAGATTGAATAAGTGAAGCTCGCTCACGCTAGAAATATTACCCATTAAATCATCAAGCTATCATAACTTAAATGATTATAAAATCATGGGATCAATAATCTATCACAACTCAATCAACCCTATTTTTTTCAAGAGGGTTTAATATTTTATTTATGTCTTAATTCCTGTCCACTTTTTTCGGTCCAATGAGCCCATTAACATAATCATTTCCCTCAAAAAGTTAACCTTGTACGGCCTAAGATAAGAAAAGAAACAACAGCTCCATTTCAAATTCTAAATCAAAAACAAGCAATAAGAAACATGCATTATAATAAACAAACAACTTTTAGCAAACCAAAAACAAACAATAAAGAATATAATTATAATATGATAAACTTTACCAGCAAACAGGAAAACAAAACAAGGAAAACGAACTCAGGAAGGAGGTTCGACGGCGGTGGCTAGGTGCAGCCGGATCTAACTCGGCGGGGAGGACTGCGAAGGTGCGTAGTGGCTGGCTGTGCATAACGAAATTTTGGAGGCTATGGGTAGCTTCACGTGGTGGTGGAGTTTGGTGTTCGTGAAGGATGCTCACAGTTGGAGCTTGACAGCATAGAGCTAAGCTTTTTGGTTTGGTTTGGAAGTGAATGATGTGTGGATCTATAGGTTTAAGGTAGTGCTGCGCGAGACAAAGATGGGTCGCAGTGGTCTTGCTTGAGCTCACGGTGAGGGGAGTTATGAAGGTTGGTGCATGTGGGTGGAGGCTACGGCTGCTGCTGCATGTGTTGAGGAGAGGAATGGTGACCGAGTTGACTCGGTTGGATGGAGGTGGTTTCACGTAAATCTGGAGGGATGATTAAGAAGTTGTCTGTGAGGTGAGTATAGCTCACGGTCTTGGCTTGGAGGAGATGGTTGGATTGTGTTGTGGAGTGGTTGTTGATGGTTTGGGTGAGAGTGGTGTCTCACGGTGGGAAGAAGTTGAGGTGGAGCTTATTATGTGGTGTTTTGATAGTTTTTACGTTAGAGTTGAAGGGTTATTGGAGGATGGTGACCATGGTGGAGATGGTAGCCGAGTGGGTGGAAGTTATGGTGGTATGGGGTTTTGTTTAATGTGGTTGTGTAAAGGATGGCTATGGTGGCTTGCATGAGCTCACGGTGAGGAGAGTGGAGTGTGGTTGATGATGAAAGTGATGAGAAGTTGAAGGTGCAAGGTAGTTTTGGAGGTGGCAGAGATGGGTAGTGATGGGTTCTCACGTGTGCATGGGTTGATGGAAGGTTGGGTGGTTATGTGGTTGTTTGTTGATGGTTGATGGGTGGTTGAAGGTGGGTTCACGTAAATGGTGGAGGGATGAGGAAGAAGATGGTAGGGATGGTTTTGAAATGGAAGTGAGGGGATGAAGGTTACGTGTGCATGGGTAGTTATGGAGGTAGGTTTTTGGATTAATGGTGGAGGGAGAAGTGAGGTGGTTGCAAGGTGGAAGGTGGCAGAGTGAGGGAGATGAAGGTTATTGGGAAGTGATGATGATGGAGGTAATGAGAGGTTCCGTGAGCTTTTCCTGAAGAGAGGATCCCCCTTTTTTTTAGACAATCCATGTATATATTGTGAATAATATGTCTGTGCAGCCCGTGAGTGTGAAGGAAAATTTAAAAAAACATGTTGTGTGTATATGTCTGTGCAGCCCATGAGTGGAGAGAGATGATGGGATATTAAGATCATCTCGTGATAATTGGTGATGGAGTTATCTTTGTATTATTGAAGAAGGTGAAAGGTCTTGTAGTAGTGAACGTGTAAGGTTTTTTTTATTTTTTATTCGGGGGGATAGGTCTTTTTTTCTTTTTAGTTGTAGTGGCATTAGATACATTTTTTTTTTCTTTTTAGCAATCGAGGCAATGGGTGTGGGTCGGGAACAATACAAATGAGTGGAGTAGGTGGTGGAGTGATAACAAAAGGAGAAAGCGTGTAGGATCTTTTATTATTATTTTTATTTTTTTATTTTTTTATTTTTTTGTTTTTATATATATATATTTATTATTTTTTTTAAACGGGTCAAAATTAAGTGTTCACAAACTTCAAGAAGACCAGGACCATTATCAAATGGTTCAAATGCATCTCCACTAATATCCCACATCTTAGTTTCTCCAACCTTATATGCTTCACTTCTCCGAGACAAGAGTCGAAGATTAGTATGTACATATACTAAATCTTCTGCCCTTGTTGGATTCATCTTGTTTCTCTTTACAGAATGAATAAAGGAATACATACTCCAATTTCTTTCACAACATGATGAAGAACAAGGTTGCACAAGAAGCTTTAAAGCTAGTTTTTGAAGTAAAGGTGGAGAAGCTCCATGGTTCACCCACCAAGATTTAGGATCTAACTCCCACCTATCTTGAACCAAATCAAAACTAGAAAATATATCTGCAGTTGATGAGAATTTAGAAAACTCAATATCAACTTTCTTTCTATCATCGAAATTAGGAAAGTATCTCTTAATACACTTGTTCTTCTCTGCAGAAATTTCATCATCTTGATGAGGAGGTTTTCTAGTTGGAGCCCCTTGAAGCCACTGATTACTATAGTACCTACAAGCAAAGCAATAGTTAATAATATGTTACATTGTTATAAATTTTAATAATAAATCATTAAAGTGTAAACTTACTTTGGGTTTAAAGAATGTGCTATGCAATGGAGTGAGGTGTTATTCTTAGTCCACCTATCAATGAGAATATCATAAACCACTTCATAGAATGTTGATGGCTCATCTCCCCTCTTTCCTTCATCTCGATAAATTGCTACTTTCACTTTTTCTATCATTGTATCCCACATTTCATATACCAAATGAAGAGTAGGAACATCTTTGTTACAGAATCGAAACATTTCATATATTGGATCTGTAAAAGAAATGATGTACTCAATTTTATCCCACTATAAATCATCTAAAATAAAAGCCTTCGCTGTTACAGTCTTTCCCACATCATCTTCTCTATAAGAGTTCCACTCAAGACTAATGACCATTTCTTACAAAGCATGCTTTATAAGTTTGAACCGTTTCAACATCACTACAACTAATGCAAATCGTGTATCAGCAATGACAAGTAACTTTAATGGCACAAACACATTGAAGATGGCTAATCTCATAGGGTGGTTCATAATAAAATTCTGATAAATGAAACATCATCAGCAATTTGGGTGATCCAATGACACTCAACATATGTAACCTCATTCTTTTCAGTATTTTTAACAGCACATATATTCTTTAGCGAGAGATTCAAAGTATGTACCACACAAGGAGTCCAAAATATATGAGGAATGTCAGCTTCAATCAACATCCCCGCAGCTTTACAAATAGCAGCATTGTCAGTTATGATTTGCACTACATTTTCAGCCCCCACTTCATTGATTACATCTCTAATCAAGCCAGCCATATAATGTTTATTTTTAATCTCCTCAGAGGCATTAATAGCCTTCAAGAAAATAGGACCGCCTTCACTTGCAGCCATAAAATTTATCAAAGGTCTTCTTTGTGCATCAGTCCACCCATCAGCAACAATGCTAACACCTTTTGAAGCCCACAAACCTTTAATGGGTTGAAGCAATTTCTCAACATTTGCTTTCTCTTGTTGTAAGAGGGTTGTTCTCAAAGCATTATAACCGGGAGGTAAAAAACCAGACAATGAATGGCTAGCAGCAAAAGCAAAAGAACTCATATAATAAGGGTTTCTTGCAAGATGAAATGGTAAGCCTGCAGAATAAAACATCCTAGCAATTTCAGCAGTAAGTTGAGCTCTCTCTTCATTGTTGAATGCTGCTTCCAAAGGACCTATTTTTCTTCTTTTTCCTATCAAACCTTTAGGAGCTGAGGAGGCATTTTGACTTTCTGTAGGCAGTGGAACATAGGTGGTTTTGATGCCTTCTCAGCTTCTTCATCATTTTTTTTCAATTCTGCCAATCAACATTCACCTTCACACAACTAGCAACCCCATTACCAGGGATTCTAAGCAAATGAGCTCTAACTCTAGAGTATGAACCACGAATAACTGTAGAACAAAAATTACAAGACCAACTCTTGTTTCCACTACCTGCAATTGAACTATTTTCTATAATCTTAGCATATGCCCAAAGAGGATATCTTTGATCAACAATTTCAGTAGTTGCAAATCTACTAGTGATAGTAGAACTAGAGCTAGAGCTTGCACCAACTAATGTAGTCATTGTCCTATCAAAGATTAAAATTATCAACACAAAAAATTAAACATATAAACATTTTGTACATTATAAAATGGATTTAAGAATTAAATTTTAAGATATAAACACTCACAGAATTAAATATTATTATCTTATTCTAGGCCATAGGCCTGCAGCTTCAAGATCACAGTTTTGAAGATAACAATGAGTCAATGACTATTAATTAGAAGTATAAGTACTACACTAACACAAGAAAAAGTATCCAAAAAAATTATAAAAAACTAAAATAGTAAACCACAAAAAGACAACATTAAAATAATTTCATTTTTTTTTCAGTTTTTACCTTTTTAATAAAATATTATTATAACATAATGAACAGAAAGTGCTACAGTTACCGTCTCACTAACCATAAAAGTTACACTTTGTGATAGAAAAAGTTCAGATACATTGAAATATTTTATTATATAATATACAAATATAATAGAAGAACTTCTCACCACCGTAAAGTTACACTTTGTGATAGAAAAAGTTTAGTACAATGGAATATTTTATTATACAATATACAAATACAATAGAAGAACTTCTTCTTTTAAAAGCTTATGCAATTATTAGCCTTACCTATAGCAGACAGATACAGTGGAACATTGGTGATCGAAAAAAGAAAATTATCGATTTGTCGCCATGAACGCTGCGTCGCTACGTGCCTGCGTGAGGAAGAAGACTTTGTTGCTGTGATGCTGGCCACTGGGAGAGAAGAAAGATGAAGGAGGCAGTGGTGTTTCAGTGGAGGATGAAGGAGAGCTACAGGAAGTCAGGATTCAGGAACTTTAAACCTGGCCTTTTAGAGGTGGGTCGTGTTGGTGGGCTGTTGTTAGTCGGGTCCGATCCTTGTCAGGCCGTGTCGGGCCATGTCGGAGTGCTGAGAAAATTGGAAATGGGAAAATGGGACCAGACACCGTACGGACACGTATCCGGCCGTGTCGTCGGTGTTCCGATGTCGAAAACGTGTCTGACACCGGTACGGCAAGCATTTTGCTGTGTCCGTGCTTCCTTGGCCAGCAAATAATTATATATAATTTATATATAATTTCAAGAAAATTTTTACAGAAAAATTATGTTGACAGTAAGAATATTATTTACAAATAAGAAAAGTAAATGAACTGACATTCAATTATATCATGGCATAGTCTAAGCCCTATTATGCTAGTTACAGAAACAGAGATAACTTCTCTTTTTTTAAATTAGGTCCTTAACCCACCATAACATTCTTTACTACCTGAACGAGAGACAAGTGAAACCTTCCTCAATATGTGGCTCAAATGTACCAATAATTTTAGATTCATTGTTTTAAAATTGTGGTTGCCTCGGGATTATAAAAATTGCCAACAATTACTGAAAAATAAGAGTAGCAACTGCAGTTGCGAAAACTTTCAAAACCTCAATATTATAGTCATAATTGTAGTTACGGGCTACAATTTAAAACTAGGTTAGATCTTTTGTAGATGCTTGGCATGATTGTTATCCATGCTATCCCAGGAAAACCAAGAAAGAAAACGATAGAAAAAGGATAAAGACCCATTGACATATAACAAACTATTAACTACTATTGAGCTCATTATATTATGCTTACTAAACACATATTCACTCCATTGTATCTTTGTCTTAGAATATTCTTAAAACTTTTAAAGCCTTCATTTTTAATAAATTTAAATGGAAGCTCATCAACGATAATCATTTTTAACAAGTGCAACCTTATACTCTAAACTTGCTCTTCTTCTCTAACGATACTACATTCATCGCCTGCCCATTCTACTCGCACTCATAGCTCTGTTGCCCGCTCTGCCCCTGTAGCTTCCTTGCCCGTACGATGCAGCTGCACTGTACCCAGTTATACTCCCTCTTATATTTCAGATTTACATAAAAAGAGTAGAGAAAGAAGGTTTACCTGCTAGGACTGCGTGGTCCAGAAAAATGAAAAAGCCGCAAGAGGGAAAAGGGATGCGTAGCTGTGTGGTGGCGTGACTAGTTGCAGAGAACGACTAGGAGATCAGGTGAGAGAAGAAGCAATATTCACAGACTCACAGCGATAGCACAATCGCTGGGATTAGGAGATCGGGTGGGAGAAGAAGCAATGATAACTGACTCAAGGCACAAACACTGGGAGCTTGGGAGAACGACTACATTGCGAAGAACTAGTTGTAGAGACTAGTTGCAGAGAAGAGAAAACTACTAGCTGCACTGAAGCCAATGGAGACGGAGTAGATAGATAGAGTTTTAATATCTTTTTCTCTTTCCATTTTAACCTTTATTTGTTAGCGTAATTACATAGTCTAACGCTGTTCCTAACTATACCAGAGAGGATATTTATGAATCTTAAAGGCATTCTTCAAGCAAAACGCATACTCTATCTGGGTTAGTTTTTTTTTTCTTTTTTAAAGTGGATGGGTTGGGTTGGAAGTATTCTAACCCACTACCAAATTCACACACTGTGAGTTGAAATATTTTTTAACTCGATCTAACTAACAAACCCAACCCAACTCATATTTTATGATTAGGATTGGATTGAAACTTGTAAATTCGTGAGTCGACCCGACTTACTGGACACCCTTACTCTCGGACTTCAAGGAGCCGTGCTGAATATATTTTTCTATAATTAAATTCTTGCTCGCGGACCACGAGTCGTGGTATGCAAGTTTAAATGAAAAATTTATAAATACAAGGGTACTGCAATTATTGCTTGTTTTTAGAATGTAAATTGTGTTCATACTATTTAAATTTTAATATTTTAATATTTATTAATGATAAGAGTCATAACTAATTTATATATTTATTATCTTAATTTATTTTTTATTTTTCAAAAATAAATAATAAATATAAAACTTTCATTTTATATATCCAAATTCATACGCTGAATATGAACACATCACGGTAGAAAAGAGAACACAACACAGATTAATACACAGGCAAAGCTGAGAAATGGATAAGTATAGAAAAAATAATTGTGATATTTTTATCATTAATAAGTACATATATATTTTTTATATTTTTTAAGTGTCATTTATTATATATTTTTTTTATTTTTTCTCTTTGACACTTAAAAAAAATGTAAAAGTGCGTACACCACATGTAGCTTATCCAGTGCAAGGACACATAAATCCTGAACATGAGCACATCTGTTAGAAAAGAGAACAAAACACAGATTGATACACAGAAAAAGCTGAGAAATGGATAACGATAGGAAAAACCATGTAGTTCACTGTTTGGTCTTAGCTTATCCAGCACAAGGCCACATCAATCCTATGCTTCAGTTCTCCAAGCGTTTGGTGCAGAGAGGCGTAAAGATCACATTGGTATCTACCGTTTCTATTTGGAATACCATCAACAACAAAAAAAATCTAACTTCCATTGAAGTTGAGAGCATTTCAGATGGCTATGATGATGGAGGACTTGCAGCAGCAGAAAGCCTAGAGGTTTACAAGGATACCTTTTGGAGAGTTGGGCCACAAACTCTAGCTGAGCTTCTTCAGAAGCTTGCAAGCTTAGGCAACCCTGTAGATTGTGTTATCTATGATGCTTTCTTGCCTTGGGCTCTTGATGTTGCCAAGAAATTTGGGCTCCTTGGTGCTGTGTTCTTCACTCAACCTTGTTCTGTTCAAAACATATACTTCCATGCTTATCAGAAATTGCTGGTGTTACCTCTTTCAAAGACAGAAATTTTGCTACCAGGATTGCCAAAACTTGCACCTGAGGACTTGCCATCATTCTTGTATAAATATGGATCCTATCCAGTCTACTTTGACATAGTTTTAAATCAATTTTCCAACATTGATAAAGTAGATTGGGTTCTTGCCAACACATTTTATGAACTGGAACATGAGGTAAGTGACTTATGTAGCTGAAAATTCCATTGATTAATTTGATTTGGTTTTGTTTTTTTTTTTTGGTTATTGATGATTGAAATCTGAAATGAAATTCCATTTAGGTTGTGGATTGGTTGGTGAAGATTTGGCCATTAAAGACAATAGGACCATCTGTGCCATCTATGTTCTTGGACAAAAGACTCCAAGATGATAAGGACTATGGTATTATCATCTATGATCAAAACAAAGAAGCTTGCATCAAATGGCTCGATGATAAGCCCAAAGAGTCAGTAGTGTATGTCTCTTTTGGGAGCATGGCAGGTCTTAGTGAGGAGCAAACTGAGGAACTAGCCTGGGGTTTGAGAGATAGTGGGAGTTATTTCATATGGGTGGTTAGAGCTTCTGAACAAGGTAAGCTTCCAAAGGAATTTGTGGACACATCAGAGAAGGGTCTAATAGTCACATGGTGTCCCCAACTACAAGTGTTAACACATGAGGCTGTGGGGTGTTTTGTCACACATTGTGGTTGGAACTCCACATTGGAAGCTTTGAGCTTAGGAGTTCCAATGATTGCAATGCCACTGTGGACAGACCAAATCACAAATGCAAAGCATATTATGGATGTATGGAAAGTGGGACTCAAAGCTCTTGCTGATGAGAAAGAGATAGTTAGAAGAGAAACAATTAAACATTGCATAAAGGAAATATTGGAGACTGATAAGGGAAATGAAATAAAGAAGAACGCCATCGAATGGAAGAATCTGGCCAAGAATTCTGTTGATGAGGGAGGAAGTTCTGATAAAAATATTGCAGAATTTGTAGATAAATTGGTTCATTGCTGAGCTTACATGATGTTTGCATACTAAAATAAAAGTAGTGTGCCGCTGCCAAATTATGCTCTGCTCAGAATAGTTAGTGTCAGCTTCTTAAGTGGTATCAGGAGAACAAGATTGTCAAATTAAATTTAAACTTAGGGTGAGAATTTGTTGGTGTCAAAAAAATTTCTCTTACAAGAATAGTCATCTGAATTGGTATGTCATCTAATAAATCGTGTATTTTCGGACTATTTTTATTTTAAGTTGCAACTCTGGTATTTTTATCTATTTTTTTACATTATTTTTTATATTTATTCTAATATCATTCATCATATATATATATATATATATATTATTTTTTTCACTAAATTACACACTTTTAAAAAGAGTATAAACAATATATACACAGTTAAAAGGAGTGTATTTGAATTGGTATGTTGTCTAATAAATCACGTATTTTCGGACTATTTCTATTTTAAGTTGTACCTATGATATTTTTATCTATTTTTTATATATTATTTTTTTATATTTTTTAAAATTTTTTAAATATAATTTATTATATATATATTTTATTATTTTTTTATTAAATTACACACTTTTAAAAAGAATATGAATAATATATACATAATTAAAAAAAAAAGTGTATAATTAACTTTTTCCCTTTTTAAGTTGTGTAAGCTGCATTTGCTTCATCTTAAGAAGAACTTCCTTCTATTTTTCTCTTTTATATTCTCTCTTGCTTGTACAGAAATAGACCAACAGTGACTTTCATACCTCTCAGGTGTAAATGATAATTTGTTTTCCCACTTTGTTGCAACTTTACAATTATCTCCCATTTGAGTTATTATCTACACTGAGTTGTGACCCTAAGCTAAGACTTGCACAAGTGGTGGAAAATTTCTTGCCTTAGAATTGGCGTACACGTATTGATTTAACCAATTGATTTGACCAATTAGACACTAATACATCTTTATTTTACATTAAATAATTATATAAATATCTGTGCCACGACTTAGAGGAAAACAGAAATAGTTTTTATATCTGTGGCATCATTATTTTAGTATATATCTAGGCAAATATTTTTCCGTGGCTTACGACTTAGAGGAAAACAGAAATAGTTTTTATTATTTTATATAAAAATTGTAATCATGAACTATGACTTTCATATTTTTTTAATATTTTATGTATGTTGTCGGTCATAACTCATGATCTCGACTTTCTTTAAACGGAAAATGATGTGTGTTCCGAATGAATAATTGCTCGCAAAGTTCGAATGACGTATTTTGTTCAATTTCGTTGTGTGAGATCCACTAATATTGTGAATGGGGTCTACTAAAATTGAATTTGTTTTGTACTATCCAGTTTCATTTGAGAGAAAGCTCTGGTAGCTTTCTAGTACCACTCTCCATAAATTTTATGTTTTTGTTAACGGGGGTTTCGCATCCTGGGAGAGCCCGGATGTGTTTAACTCTAATACTTTTTTTCTTACAAAATAAAAATTAAAACCAAAAAACTATCATATATAAGAGCGATCCCATGCCCATCTCTTTTGTTAAATACTTTAGGAAGTCGTGGAGGCCACCACTTGCGTGTAGGCTAGAATAATTTCTTTTACAGCTTCAAAGGCAACACATCTAGAAGATGAAGCATCCCACATATCAGCAAAAAGAAGCCAATAAATTAACACCTATGAAATGGACCATGTATAAGGGTAATTCCAGTATCATTTGGCAAAGATTAGCACTAAACCACAATTTGGTATATGCACTGGACTATATCAACGAACACATTTGCACAATAAAAATAAAATAAAATTGGTCATCATTTAAGTTAGAAACAAAAATAAAAAAATAAATATTAATAATCTATATATATTTTTGAATAAATAAATACATATAGATTAATCTTTATTTATACAAGAAGACAGCTGCACAAAAAAAAATTTATAATTATGTACCAAATCAAACTAATTATGTATTACATCAATTACAATTATTTCTAAAATCAATCGTGATCAATCACAATCAATCATTCTAACATTCTCCCTCAAATTCAAGTGAGTGTATAAGAAACTAACTTGAGTTTGAAAACCAGAGCGCCGAATCTTCTAGGATGATGAGCTTTGGTGAATAGATCAGTTAACTGATCAATAGTGCTAATGGAAAAGAAACAAAGAGCACTATGAAGAATGTGTTGATGAATGAAGTGACAGTCGATCTCAATATGCTTGGTGCGCTCATGAAAAACATTGTTATGAGTAATTTGAATAGCACTCATATTATCACAGTAAAGAGCAGTGGGAGAAGATTGAGAAATATCCAAGTCGTCAAGAAGCCAACATAACCAAAATATCTCAAATGTGGTGTCAGCTAGTACTCGATATTCTGCTTCAGTATTGGAACGTACAGTGAAAGTCTATTTCTTGCTTTACCATGAAATAAGTGCATCACCAAGATAGATACAGTAGCCAGTGGTGGATCGACGATTAGTGGAGTCTCCAGTCCAATCAGCATCAGAATAAGCCAGAAAAACCAATGAAGAGTTAGCAAAGAAATGAAGCCCATGAAACAAAGTTCCTTTTATATATCGAATAATACGTAGAACAACAGAAGAAAAAGTAAGTATATAATCAAGGTCACACAATTGGCCAACAGAGATGAAATTAAAGTTTAATTTGAGAATAAGATAAGTGTTTGATAGAGTAAAGGTAGGTAGTGAGTTAGGACTATTATGACTTACTTCCATATGAGACCCATCAACAGTATGAATAGAATGAATGGTATCTCTAGAAGAAAGGGAAGAGAATGCATGAGATGAGAAAGTCATGTGATTACAACATACAGGATGAAAATACCAACGATTATTACTTGGGGTAGTGGCTAAGGCAGTAGGGATATTACCAGAATGAGAAATGACTTGCTTAAGAAGATACTCAAGATCAGTAGTGGAAAGAAAAATGTGGAAATTTGAGGCACTGTCGGTAACTGAAGCTGCAATTACAGGCTTGGAGGAAAAACTAGTACGAGGTTGAAACTTTCTCTGATTAGATCTTTGTGGACGATTAGGGTAGTTAGGAGCAATATGACCCTTCTTCTTATAACTGTGGCACTCTACGTTGGGACATTCAGCAAAAATATGACCAGGTTTATGGCAACGACCACAGAATATGTCTTTCTGATGAGTAATTGTAAAAGCTAAATCTGCTTTAGATCAAAGAAGACCTAACTAGTTTCTTCTTATTTCAAACGAAGAAGTGCATCCTCAAATGTGGGCAAGGGATTTTGATGTATCAGGGAAGCTCGAACAGGCTCATAATCATCAGTGAGAGTCATCAGAAATTGGATGAGTCTGGTGCGATCACGATACTCCTCATATAATTTGATATCACCTTTGTTTTTCAAGGTTGGTTTACATAGAATCAATTGATCTCAAATAGCTTCCATCCGAGCCAAGAACTCATATACAACTTCACCGGGTTCTTGTTTCAGACTGTTGAGTTCCTTCAGCAACTGATATTGATGAGATAAATCATAAATTCTATATCTATTCTTGAGATGATCTCATACCTCTTTGGTAGTGTCAAAACGTCCAAACTGCAGATGAATGTTGGGAGTAGATGTTAGGAATCGCGGATACATCACGTATCTGAAAACAAAATTCCCATCAAGGATGCATTCGAAAAAACCATGATCCGAGTTTCTAAAATTGTTTAGCTCTTGAAGCGTGATCAAAAGGAAGTGACGTGAATCACCAACACAGTAACAGCGACGATGTCTCTGCAGTATCCACACGAACAAACTCATGAACATCCAACATCCACAAATAGGAGTCCCACATCTCTCACACAGTCCTAGCTGCGAAGAGAAAAGAAGAACTTATCACTCTCTCACTCATTATTTATGTCAAGTGCAGCTAGGGTTTTTTAATTCCTACCTTAGCAGCCCCCTCAGCAATACTATTTATAATTGTGATTGCCTTAAGTGAGTGTGAGTAGCAGCAGGGTAAGCTGTGTAACCCTAGACTCATCTGTTATGAGTCTAGCCCACATTTGAATCCGAGTCCAACTTGGATCTATTACTCCAATTTTAGTCTACTCTAATTGTGTGACCCTGCAGGTTCTCATTACGTTGGCAGTAATATTAAAATATCATTTTAATATTACAAGCAGTGAGCGGTATCTAGCAACACGTTACTGCTACCCAAGTAATGAGAATGTTAGTGATTTGACATAATCTTTCTGTGACCAATTTTTCTGTGTAGTTTAGTCATTTTGTCAAGATATCTAGATTGAACACAAGGCATGAAATGCGTCACCCTTGTATAGTCCAATCCTTCGTTTCCTAATATTCGAGTAGACTTTGTAACAACAAATGAAATCAATATATCATATTGACTCATTTGAGCAAAGACATGCATTTCGCAGTCTCACTCAATCAGGGGGCCTGAAGATATCGCTCCTGTTATATAGGAGTGACAAATCTCATATAGGTCACTCACATCCCTCTACATGATTTTTGGTATATCTGATAACCAACTTTATAATCACCTTATTACATATGACGATTGATGGCATTAAAACACACAATTCCTCTTGTAAGAATCATAGTGATTTCAGGTCAAATGACCATAGACACCATTGTTACTATAAGAAGCGCTTATGACACTCACGTAACGATCCATGTAGCGTTCTCATGGTGGGTCAGTGTAGTACATCATTACTCTAATATGTACCCATGTGAAGACTTGATATCTCATATCCATGACCCGTGAGATGTGGTCATCAGTCTATGCACATACTAATCTTAATACATTATTATTGTCCTAATTAACAATAATACTTAACTAGGGACATTTAAAAATAATGTTCTAACCTTATCCAATAAGATCTCACGATCAAGTCAACCACTTAATGTCCTATGACATCAAACTTACTATTCTAATAACTTTATTATATTTATTAAAAAAAACATAATAAATAAAAATGTCCCATATATTAAAATTAGCATAATCAAATGTATGTAAATATAGACAAAAAGTATCAGCCTCTAGGGCATACACCAACAGTAAAGGTGTTTCGAAACTAAATGATAATCTGATGATTTTTACTATCCTAATCTTCTAATTTTTTAACATAATTCTCATTAGTGTCATTGTTAGTTTTGACAGGACAAGTAACATCACCTAGGACATATCGCCAAAGTTTTTTTCGGCCTTTTAGAAAGCCAGACATGGTCTTAATCCAATGAGTGTAGTTTGAATCATTGAGTAAAATTGGAATTGGCTGAGCAACATCAAATTTTCTATGATAGTAGAAAATAATAATAGAAAAAAGAATCTCAAAAATAAAAAGATCTCACTAAAAAATCTAAAATATTTGGTGTCATGTTCACAATAAAAAAAAATGCACAGTACAAAATGGTGCAAAGAACGCTGGAAGTGGGTTGCAAATAGAGCTGTCAAAATGGATCAGCTCATCTCGATAAAATGGATGGGCTGAGCTAGCAAATGCCAATCCGAAATTAAAAATAACTCGAATGAATCAGCCCAAATGGACTGACCCGCAATAGACTGAAACAGTCTGACTTGTTTATATTAAAAATATGACCTGACCGAACTCGAAAATGATCCGACCCAAAATGGGTCGATTCAAATAGACAAACTCGACCCATTTTTACAGCTCTAGTTGCAAAAGGCACGCCCTACGAAGGAGTAAAATGGCCAACAAGTCAAGCACGCCCAACGAAACAATCACATCGTGAACGGCCAAAAAAACACACACACACGCACACACACACACACACACACACACACACACACACATATATATATATATATGGAGTGTATCTGGTGAGATGAGTATTTATTGTGAGAGGTAAGAGGAGTGAATCTTGACCATTGAATATTTCATGAATGATCAAGATTAAAAGATAAATGCATGTGACTTTTTTAAGTGGTCACATGACCTTGAAGTAACTTTTAATCTTGACCATCCATATATAGTTGTATGATCAAAATTTATTCCTCTCACCTTCTCACAATAAAAATTCCTCTCACTAGATATATCCCATATATATATATATATATATATATATATAGGATTTTACTCGGGTGAGAGAAGTATTTATTGTGAGAGGTGAGAGAAGTGAATCTTAACCATTGGATCTTTTATGAATGATCAAGATTAAAATATAAATGCATGTGACTTTTTTAAGTGGTCATATGACCTTCAATAACTTTAATCTTGACCATTCATGTATGGTTGTATGGTCAAGATTTACTTTTCTCACTCTCTTACAATAAAAACTTCTCTCATTAGATATGTCTCTCTTTATATATATATATATATATATATATATCCAAAAGTGAACAGCCAACCGGAAAAGAAATAGGAAAAATATATGAGAAGGAGTTTAAAATCTTCAATCAGAATGTGAAATTAGACCGAGAATCTACACTTTTTGATACTAAGTTAAATATATATATATATATATATATATATATATATATATATATATATATATATCCAAAAGTGAAAAGCCAACCGGAAAAGAAATAGGAAAAATATATGAGGAGTTTAAAATCTTCAATCTGAATGTGAAATTAGACCGAGAATCCACACTTTTTGATACTAAGTTAAATATATATATATATATATATCCAAAAGTGAACAGCCAACCGGAAAAGAAATAGGAAAAATATATGAGAAGGAGTTTAAAATCTTCAATCTGAATGTGAACTTAGACCGAGTATCTACACTTTTTGATACTAAGTTAAAAATAAAAATAAAAAAATAAATATTAATAATTTGTGTATATTTTTAAATGAATGAATATATATGAATTAATTTTTATTTATACAAAAAAATAATTGTACAAAAAATAATAAATTATAATTATATATTAAATCAAATTAATTATGCACTAAATCAAACTAATTATGTATTACATAAATTATAATTATTTTTAAAATCAATTCTGATCAATCAAAATCAATCACACTAACAATTTTTAAATAAACACTTCAATTCCACAAAACCTTGGGTATTCACCTTTCATTAGCTATGTAACGTCTTAGTCTGTTTCTCTCCTCTTTATTCCACTCTTTATAAATAAACACTTCAATTCCACAAAAAAATCATATGATTATGAAATTTACTTCATCTTCATTAAGAGCAAGGTGGCATGTATTTAGGAGGTGGAACTATACTAGTTTGTTTGGTACCCCCATCTCTCACAATGAGCACAGTATCCATACCCCAGCTAGTGTGCCTGTCAAGATGACAATGCATATACCATACCCCTGCAAAAGCAAACCATTTTAGTGTTATTGGATTAATTATTTTTTGAAGAATAATGCTACACTCACACAAATACACACATATCACTTCATATTTATATAATTTTTACCATTTAATTATAGTCAGTCTCACTTCATTTTCTGTATACTTTCATTCTGATTTTATCACATACTTCTTATATGAGGTGATGTAAATCTTGGTATTGTGCACCAAGCATTTTCATTTTTTAGAAAGTAGTCCTTTTTTTGTGATGAAAATTTTAGTTTAGTTTCATTATAAATGGCTAATTTAAATATACATGATCAGTTCAGAAAAATTACCAGGATTGTTAGCAACAAATTTCATGGTAAGCCATCCATTCTTAGGAAGCCCAATGGTATTAACTTCTGGTGGATCAATTAAATTGTAGGATTCTGGGTCTGTCACATTGTTGAAATTTCCTAGGCCTACACCACCACAAAGAAGCTAAAACCATGAAGGTGCATTGGGTGATTCTCTGGGGTAATAATATTAGTTCCTTGCCACACAATTTCAACAATCTCATTATAGTCAAACATTAGCACCCTGGTTCCTGTGCTTGGGATTAGAACATTGCTTCCCACATCTCCTGTGAAGTTGTAAAAGAATAGTGGTTCATCCGGAAAGTCCCCAGTGAAAACTCCAAAAATGTTCCTACAAATAATTATATATAATTTATATATAATTTCAAGAAAATTTTTACAAAAAAATTATGCTGACAGTAAGAATATTATTTACAAATAAGAAAAGTAAATGAACTGACATTCAATTATATCATGGCATAGTCTAAGCCCTACTATGCTAGTTACAGAAACAGAGATAACTTCACTTTTTTTAAATTAGGTCCTTAACCCACCATAACATTCTTTACTACCAGAACGAGAGACAAGTGAAACCTTCCTCAATATGTGGCTCAACTGTAACAATAATTTTAGATTCATTGTTTTAAAATTGTGGTTGCCTCGGGATTATAAAAATTGCTAACAATTGCCAGAAAATAAGGGTAGCAACTGCAGTTGCGGAAACTTTCAAAACCTCAATATTACAGTCATAATTGTAGTTACGGGCTACAATTTAAAACCAGGTTAGATCTTTTGTAGATGCTTGGCATGATTTTTATCCATGCTATCCTAGGAAAACTAAGAAAGAAAACGATAGAAAAGGGATAAAGACCCATTGACATATAACAAACTATTAACTACTATTGAGCTTATTATATTATGCTTACTAAACACATATTCACTCCATTGTATCCTTGTCTTAGAATATTCTTAAAACTTTTAAAGCTTTCATTTTTAATAAATTTAAATAGAAGCTCATCAATGATAATCATTTTTAACAAGTGCAACCTTATACTCCAAACTTGTTCTTATTCTCTAATGATACTAAATTCATCGTCTGCTTACTCTACTCGTACCCATTGCTGTGCTGCCCACTCTATCCCTGTAGCTTCCTTGCCCGTATGGTGTAGCTGCATTGTACCCAGCTATACTCCCTCTTATGTTTCAGATTTACATGAAAAGAGCAGAGAAAGAAGGCTTACCTATTGGGACTGTGTGGTCCAGAAAAATGAAAAAGCCGTAAGAGGGAAGAGGGATGCGTGGCTGTGTGGTGGCGTGACTAGTTGCAAAGAACGACTGGGAGATCGTGTGGGAGAAGAAGCAATGTTCACGGACTCACAGCTATAGCACAATCGTTGGGACTAGGAGATCGGGTGGGAGAAGAAGGAATCGTCACTGACTTAAGGCGCAAACACTGGGAGCTTGGGAGAACGACTGCATTGCGAAGAACTAGTTGCAGAGAAGAGAGAACTACTAGCTGGGCTGTGACCAATGGAGAAGGAGTAGATAGATAGAGTTTTGATGTCTTTTTCTCTTTCCACTTTGGCATTTATTTGTTAGCGTATTTACATAGTCTAACGCTATTCCTAGCTATATCAGCGAGGGTATTTATGAATCTTAAAGACATTTTTCAAGCAAAACGCATACTTTATCTGGGTCACTTTTTTTTTTTAAAAAAAAAGATGGGTGGGTTGGTTGGAAGTGTTCCAACCCACTACCAAACTTACACATTGTGAGTTGAAATATTTTTCAACTCGATCCAACTAGCAAACCCAACCCAGCTCACATTTTATGACTTGGATTGGGTTGAAACTCACGAGTTCGTGAGTCAACCCGACCTGCTGAACACCCCTACTCTCGGACTTCAAGGAGCCGTGCTGAATATATTTTTCTATAATTAAATTCTTGCTCGCGGACCACGAGTCGCGGTATGCAGGCTTTTTGACCAAAATGCCCTTAGTGGCAAAATTACTTACTAAATTACCATCTTTCTAAAACTATTTATAAAAATGTCATCATTTTTGTTACGTTAAAATTTTTTATTCTTTATTGTTCCACGTAAGATGCACCAACGCGGTTTGCTTATCCTAAGTGGATGCGTCAACATGCCTGGCGCATCCAACGTGGATACGCCAAAGAGGCTGGCGTATCCACATTAGATGCACCAGGCGTGTTGGCGCATCCACGTAGGATACGCAAGCCGCGTTGGCACATCTTAACAAAAAAAATAAAAAATACTACATTGCACGCGCAAGACACTTAGCCCATTCCACGTGGATCTCTTGAAAAATGACGTCTAGAGACACATACAATTTACATGCTTTAATTAGCTTATTTATAGACTAAGTATTTGCTTCTAATATATAAAGCAGTCGATGTGAGACTTTGGTGTTGGCAAGACAATGTAACTAAGTAAAGCAATATTTATAAGTTAAGTATTTACTTCTAATATGTAAAGCAGACGATGTGAGACTTTGGTGTTGGTAAGACAAAATAACTAAGTAAAGCAATAAAATACTTTTATTCGATGTAAAACCTTAGTGTTGATAAGACAAAACAACAAAACAACTAAGCAACTTGAAATATGTGAATCTTAGTTTCTTATATAAAATTAATCACCGTACATGTAAATCTTGTGTAAGAATTAAACAAATATTTCTCCTTGAAATATGAAAGCAACAAAGCAACAAATGTGTGTGAGCAAAGCATATCTTGGGATGAGTTTTTAGTATGTTATACCTTAATATGTTGGAATATCCACATTGAATGCGCCAACACGCCTGGCGCATTCAACGTAGATACGCCAGCTTCTTTAGCATATCCACATTGAATGCACCAACATATACTTCCATGCTTATCAGAAATTGCTGGTGTTACCTCTTTCAAAGACAGAAATTTTGTTACCAGGATTGCCAAAACTTGCACCTGAGGACTTGCCATCATTCTTGTATAAATATGGATCCTATCCAGGCTACTTTGACATAGTTTTAAATCAATTTTCCAACATTGATAAAGTAGATTGGGTTCTTGCCAACACATTTTATGAACTGGAACATGAGGTAAGTGACTTATGTAGCTGAAAATTCCATTGATTAATTTGATTTGTTGTTTTTTTGTTTTGGTTATTGATGATTGAAATCTGAAATGAAATTCCATTTAGGTTGTGGATTGGTTGGTGAATATTTGGCCATTAAAGACAATAGGATCATCTGTGCCATCTATGTTCTTGGACAAAAGACTCCAAGATGATAAGGACTATGGTATTATCATCGATGATCAAAACATAGAAGCTTGCATCAAATGGCTTGATGATAAGCCCAAAGAATCAGTAGTGTATGTCTCTTTTGGGAGCATGGCAGGTCTTAGTGAGGAGCAAACTGAGGAACTAGCCTGGGGTTTGAGAGATAGTGGGAGTTATTTCATATGGGTGGTTAGAGCTTCTGAACAAGGTAAGCTTCCAAAGGAATTTGTGGACACATCAGAGAAGGGTCTAATAGTCACATGGTGTCCCCAACTACAAGTGTTAACACATGAGCTGTGGGGTGTTTTATCACACCTTGTGGTTGGAACTCCACATTGGAAGCTTTGAGCTTAGGAGTTCCAATGATTGCAATGCCACTGTGGACAGACCAAATCACAAATGCAAAGCATATTATGGATGTATGGAAAGTGGGACTCAAAGCTCTTGCCGATGAGAAAGAGATAGTTAGAAGAGAAACAATTAAACATTGCATAAAGGAAATATTGGAGACTGAAAAGGGAAATGAAATAAAGAAGAATGCCATCAAATGGAAGAATCTGACCAAGAATTCTGTTAATGAAGGAGGAAGTTCTGATAAAAATATTGCAGAATTTGTAGATAAATTGGTTCATTGCTGGGCTTACATGATGTTTGCCTACTAAAATAAAAGTAGTGTGCCGCTGCCAAATTATACTCTGCTCAGAATAGTTACTGTCAGCTTCTTAAGAGGTATCAAGAGAACAAGATTAATAATTTAAATTTAGGGTGAGAATTTGTTGGTGTCAAAAAAATTTCTCTTACAAGAATAGTTATCTAAATTGGTATGTCATCTAATAAATCGTCTATTTTCGGATTATTTCTATTTTAAGTTGTGTAAGTTGCATTTGCTCCATCTTAAGAAGAACTTCCTTCTATTTTTCTCTTTTATATTCTCTCTTACTTACTCGTATAGAAATAGACCGACAGTGACTTTCATACCTCTCGGGTGTAAATGATAATTTGTTTTACCACTTTGGAACAACTTCACAATTATCTCCCATTTTAGTTATTATCTACACTGAGTTGTGACCCTAAGCTAAGACTTGCAAAAGTTGTGGCCAAGAAATTTTCTTGCTTTAGACTTGGCGTACACGTATTGATTTAACCAATTAGACACTACTAACACTTCATTATTTTATATTAAATAATTATATAAATATCTGTGCCACGACTTAGAGGAAAACAGAAATAGTTTTTATATCTGTGGCATCATTATTTCAGTATATATCTAGGCAAATATTTTCCCGTGGCTCGATCTTACACTATGTTTAGATTGTAGATAATGAAAAAAATGAAAAGAGAATATGAAGAATAAAAATAAATTTTTTATTTAAAAATTTTAAAATATATGAAAAAAATAAAATATATAAAAATTATTTTTTATTTTTTTTAAATATTTAATTTTTGTTTCTCTTAAAATTAAGAAAAAATGAAAAAAAAATACATGAGTAATTTTTTTCGTTTTATTTCTTTAATAAAATTTTTAAATAAAGAGAATAAAAATTATATTTTATTTTTTTTTTTTTTGTTTTATTTTTATTTATTTTATTCTATTTCATTAATAAAAAATATCTAAACATAATATTAAAAAAAAACAGAAATAGATTTTATTATTTTATATAAAAATTGTAATCATGAACTATGACTTTCATAATTTTTATAATATTTTATGTATGTTGTGGGTCATAACTCACGATCTCGACTTTCTTTAAACGGACAATGATGTATGTTCCGAATGAATAATGGCTCGCAAAGTTCGAATGATGTATTTTGTTCAGTTTCGTTGTGTGAGATCCACTTGTATTGTGAATGTGGTCTACTAGAATTGAATTTGTTATGTACTATCCAGTCTCGTTTGAGAAAACGCTCTCATAGCTTTCTAGTACCACTCTCCATAAATTTTATGTTTTTGTTAACGGGGGTTCACATCCTGGGAGAACCCCGATGTGTTTAACTCTAATACTTTTTTTTTCTTACAAATTAAAAATTAAAACCAAAAAACTATCATATATAAGAGTGATCCCATGCCCATCTCTTTTGTTAAATACTTTAGGAAGTCGTGGAGGCCACCACTTGCGTGTAGGTTAGAATAATTTCTTTTACAGCTTCAAAGGCAACACATCTAGAAGATGAAGCATCCCACATATCAGCAAAAAGAAGCCAATAAATTAACACCTATGAATTGGACCATGTATAAGGGTAATTCCAGTATCATTTGGCAAAGATTAGCATTAAACCACAATTTGGTATATGCACTGGACTGTATCAACGAACACATTTGCACAATAAAAATAAAATAAAATTGGTCATCATTTAAGTTAGAAACAAAAATAAGAAAATAAATATTAATAATCTATGTATATTTCTGAATAAATAAATACATGTGGATTAATCTTTATTTATACTGAAGAAAATTGTCTGAGAAAAAAATAATAAATTATAATTATGTACTAAATCAAACTAATTATGTATTATATCAATTACAATCATTTCTAAAATCAATTGTGATCAATCACAATCAATTACGCTAACATCTTTCCTAAAACTCAAGTTGGTGTATAAGAAACCAACTTGAGTTTGAAAATCAGAGCACGAAATCTCTCAAGATGATGAACTTTGGTGAATAGATCGACTGGTTGATCAAGAGTGCTAATGGAAAAGAAACAAAGAGCACTATGAAGAATGTGCTGATGAATGAAGTGACAGTCGATCTCAATATGCTTGTTGCGCTCATGAAAAACATTGTTGTGAGTAATCTGAATAGCACTCCTATTATCACAGTAAAGAGCAGTAGGAGAAGACTGAGAAATATCCAAGTCGTCAAGAAGCCAACATAACCAAAATATCTCAAATTTGGTGTCAGCTAGTACCCGATATTCTGTTTCAGTATTGGAATGTGCAGTGAAAGTCTGTTTCTTACTTTGCCATGAAATAAGTGCATCACCAAGATATATACAGTAGCCAGTGGTGGATTGACGATCAGTGGAGTCTCCAGCCCAATCAGCATCAGAATAAGCCTGGAGAACCAATGAAGAGTTGGCAAAGAAATGAAACCCATGAAACAAAGTTCCTTTTATATATCGAATAATACGTAGAACAACAGAAGAAAAAGTAAGTATAAAACCAAGGTCACACAATTGGCCCACAAAGATGAGATTAAAGTTTAATTTAGGAATAAGATAAGTGTCTGATAGAGTAAAGGTAGGTAGGGAGATAGGACCCTTATGACTTACTTCCATAAGATACCCATCAGCAGTATGAATAGAATGAATAGTATCTCTATAAGAAAGGAAAGAGAATACATGGGATGAGGAAGTCATGTGATTACAACATACAGAATCAAAATACCAACGTTTATTACCTAGAGTAGTGGCTAAGGCAGTAGGGATATTACCAGAATGAGAAATGACTTGCTTAAGAAGAGACTCAAGATCAGTAGTGGAAAGAGAAATCTGGGAATCTGAGGCACCGTCGGTAATTGAAGCTGTAATTACAGGCTTGGAGGAAGAACTAGTACAAGGTTGAAACTTTCTCTGATTAGACCTTTGTGGACGATTAGGGTAGTTAGGAGCAATATGACCCTTCTTCTTACAACTGTGGCACTCTACGTTGAGACATTCAGCAAAAATATGACCAAGTTTATGACAGCGACCACAGAATGTGCCTTTCCGATGAGTAACTGTAAAAGCTAAATATGCTTTAGATCGAAGAAGACCTAATCTAGTTTCTTCTGATTTCAAACGAAGAAGTGCATCATCAAGTGTCGGCAAGGGATCCTGATGTATTAGGTAGGGGTGATCAACCCGACCCGCAGACCCGAGAACCCGAAAGACCCGACCCGACCCGAACAAAGATATCCGGGTTGGTTCGGGTGTTCGGTTCTGGTTGGGTTTAAGATTGACAACCCGAACAACTCTGGTTCGGGTAACGGGTTAATTGTTCCGACCCGTGAACCCGAAACCCGACAAAACGACGTCGTTTTGATTTCAGCCTTTACCTTTTTCTTTCGTTTCTTCATTCTCAGTTTCTTCTCACATTTTCATTTTTCAATCCCTAGCTAGCAGTAGCAGCACCGAGCCACCAAATTGAAAAATCCCCAAAATCCACCCCTAGGCCCTAACCCTTACTCTCTCTCCCTCAGCTCTCCCTCTCCCTCCACGCCTGAGTCCTGACGCCACGGCGCCACCGTCCACCTCTGCAGCTCTGCTTACTGTTGCTGCTCAGCGCCTCAGCGTTTCACTCCGTCTCTTGTTTCGTGCTTGGCCTCAGGTACGATTGTACGAATACGATGCTTTGAGTCTGCGTTTGCTTTGCTTCTTCTGGTTCTCAAAGCATTGGAAGTGTGTGTGTGTGTGTGATGCATATTTCCTAGAGCATTTGTGTCTGGTTTTTGCTTCTTACTCAAACTCAAAGCATTTGCTTCTTACTTCCTCTGGTTCTTAATTTCATGTAGCAATATTAGTTCTCTGGTTTTTGTGTCTGCGTTTCATGACCTTTGGAAGTGTGTGTGTGTGTGTGATGCGTATTTCCTAGAGAGAGACTGCCTATAGTGTTACAGCCTTACAGACTTGCAGCTGCCTTTGTTCCATTCATTTTGTGTTTGCTGTTAATAAGATTAACAAGTGTGTGACTGTTAACCACTTAACCGTGGTTTTCATATGCTATATTAAATGTTTCTCATTTTGTTTTTCTGAAGAAGTAATATAATTTATTTTTTTAATTACTTTGTGCTTTGTTATTCATGAGTCATGACTTTGAATTATATTGATTATTAACACTGTGTTATGTGTTTTGAAACCGTGTGTGTGTGAGTTTCAATTTTTGTGTCAATATGTTCATACTTTGTAGTTATAATAAACATGATATTTTGATTTCAAGTGTTCACATTTGATTGTTGACAATTAAGATTTATTATTTCTTTTGTTGTAAATGTTATTGCAGTGATTCACTTTAAAATGAAAAATCTTATGGAAAGTCACAACACTAGTGGGACTCAAACTCAAGTAGGAAGTGCTCCCACTCCACCAACACCAACTGGATTGCAAAATGAAGGAGTAGGACCACATCTAGCAGCAGCACCACCCTCCTCTTCTAATCCAAATCCCACTCCAACTCCGTCATCACAAGCTGAAGAAGCTTCTCCATCTCCATGTTTACAACAAGAGGTAGCTAAAAGAAAACCTAGTAGACCCCCTAGTAATGCTTGGTCACATTTCAGTAAAGATGGTGATAGAGCTAGTTGTAATTATTGTGGAAAGTCATATGCATGTAATAGTGTTAATCATGGCACCACTAACCTGATAAAACACTTGAAAGTGTGTTTAAAGAATCCACATAGGGAGGTCGATAAGAGGCAAAAAACTATTGCTATTGGGAAGTCAAGTGAGGATGACCCTGATAGTACCGTGAGTATGAAGCTTGTAGATTTTAATCAAGAACAATGTAGGTTGGAGCTTTGTAAGATGATAGTGATGGATGAGCTTCCCTTTAAATTTGTTCAGAATCCTGGATTTAGAGGTTTCATGAGTGCTACTCAACCTCGATTTAGAATACCCGGGCGCATGACTATTGCAAGAGATATCATGCAACTTTTTATAGAGGAAAAGGTGAAGTTGAAGTCTATTTTGTCTTGCAACCAACAAATGGTCTCCCTAACAACTGATACATGGACATCAATTCAAAACATTAATTATATGTGTGTGACTGCACATTTTATTGATGATGGGTGGGAGTTGCATAAAAAAATTTTGAGTTTTGGGTTGATTGCTGACCATAGGGGTGAGACCATAGGTAAATCTTTAGAGAAATGCTTGAAAGAATGGGGTATTCTAAAGATTAGCACAATCACGGTGGATAATGCTAGTGCTAATAACTCGGCTCTTTCATATTTGGTGAGGGGAATGCAGGATTGGAATGGATGCACCTTGCTGAAAGGGGAGCTTATGCACATGAGGTGTTGTGCTCATATTTTGAACTTAATTGTTAACGAAGGGTTGAAAGAGTTAGATATTTCTGTTGCTAGGATTAGGGGTGCTTGTAAGTATGTGAGGTCCTCTCCTTCTAGATTGGCTACTTTTAGGAGGTGTGCTCAAGAGGCAAATGTTGTTAGCAATCAAATGCTAACACTTGATGTGCCAACTAGATGGAATTCAACTTACTTGATGTTGGAAGTGGCAGAACAATTTGAGAAGGCATTTAATCGCCTTGAATATGAGGATCAAACTTACTTGCATGTTCTTGATAGTGAAGGAGGACCTCCTAATTATGATGATTGGAACCGTGCTCGTGTTTTTATAAAGTTCTTGAAGATTTTCTATGATGCCACACTTGCTTTTTCTGGTTCTTTGCATGTGACATCTAATTCTTTCTTCCATAAATTGTGTCAAATACAAAATTCGTTAACTATATGGATTGGAAGTGATGATGTTGTCTTGCAAGGAATGGCAATGAACATGAAGGCGAAATTTGATAAGTATTAGGATATTAATGGGAGTTTAAATTTTTTTTTGTTTGTGGCTGTTTTTCTTGACCCAAGGTACAAGTTGGATTACATTGAATTTTGTGTTAGTGAAATGTATGGTCAAGATAAGTGTAAGGATATCGTAAAAAGATTAAACGATCTCATAAACAACTTATTTGCACAATATGTTACATTATATCCCATTGTTCCTGATATTCGTGATTCCAGTGTCAATTCATCGGGTGTTAGCACACAAACAAATGTTGTTGGTAGTAGTGATAGTGGTTTAAATTTGGAAGACAAGTTTAGGTTGAAGTTGAAGAAAAAGCAAGGTGAACAAAAGAAGAATGAGTTGGATAGATACATCGAGGATGACGTTGAAGACAATTACGAGAGGTTTGACATCTTGAAGTGGTGGAAAGGGAAGTCAGCAAAGTACAATATTCTCTCTCGTATGGCTAGGGACATATTGGCCATTCCAGTGTCTACAGTGTCATCTGAGTCTATTTTTAGCACTGGAGGTCGTATCCTTGATGCATTCCGTAGTTCTTTGAATCCCACCACGGTGGAGGCCTTAATTTGTACCCAAAATTGGTTAAGGCCTCCTAAGAAGGTGGATGATCTACGGAGTCAACTGGAGGAGATTGAGCAGGTTGAATCAGGTATACAATCATCATTTTTAATTTTTAACTTTTTTATTTTACATGTACTTCATCATTTCATTCATTTGACATTTTTAATTTTTTGTTATATTCTTTTATTGTATTATAAGAAATGTCAGGAGTTTCTGGACTTCAAGAACTTGAGGTTGCTAGTGATTTTAGGAGCAACAGGATGAGGTGAGGTAAGATACTCTTATTTTAAATGTTCTTGGATTCTTATATTTTTGTGAATGTCAATGCAAGTTAAAATCATCAATGGTCATATAACAATTTATTTATCATGTTGCAGGAATGGCTAGAGCCTAGAGGGATTGACTTAGAATCTATATAATCTGTTTTGGACAAAGAAATTAGACCGTGTGGTCAGTTGTAAGTCTTTATATTATTATTTCAGATATTAACTAGCAGCAGGGCAATGCCTTATTGGTTTCTATCATTTGTCTTTTATACTGTTGCAATATGTAGCTTTGAGCATACTACAATTTTTTGGACTGGTGCTTGTCATGGTTTTGGACTCTTAACCTTTGATCTATCTGTGAATTACTTAGACTTGAGAGTTTGATGGTTTTTTTAGATGTGTGCAAATATGAAGTGAATTTTTAGTTATTTGGTTTTGCTTTGTTTTGGTCTTTATAAAAGATTTAGTTTTTCCACACATTTTAGTGTTCAAGACTTACTTTGTCTTGGTTGTTGTTGTTGTAGTCTAAGAGCTGAACCACAACTTACTAGAGAGCCAGTAAATGAATTAGGGGATGTGTTCTGATTTGGTGTCTTGTAAATGAAATTGACTGTTGATTTGTTTGTCAAACCTTTTTTTTGTGGCTTTAATTATCAATCCATGTTCCTACCTGTTTCTGTGTTTTTCTGTTTTTCGTTTACACATTTATTTGTTTGTTTGAACATGATATTTGGAATGGTAGGGAGAGAACCTATTGCTAGAGATTTAAGACTTTAAGCTTTCAATTATAGAAAATCTTAGAATTAAGTTTTTGCTTATCAAGGGTCTGCATAGTTTCATTGCCACTTTTTTTTAGCTTTTAATTTGTTCTTCAAGCTTCATGAAGTTGTATTGCTGGATCCTCCAGAATTGTGCTTTGGTTATGTCTTGAAACTCTTGAATGTGGTTTTGTTGCTATGGGCAGGACCTACCTTGGAGAAAGTTCTTGTCTAATTTTCTGCCATGTCTATGCAAATGATTTAATATGATAGAATTATATTATCACTGAAATTTGATGTCAGGATATGAAAGGGATCAAATACACAGCTTTAATTATATTACCTCATATTATTATTTATCAAAATGAAAGGGATCGAATACACAGCTTTAATTATATTACCTCATATTATTCCTCACATTCTTGAATCTTGATTATAAATGAGGAATGCTCCGTTTTGCTTGTGTCAACTCATTCTCTTTGCTTGAATTTGATTGTTTTGCTGTACTTGATGATGCGTGGAAATGAAACCTGGTCTTGCTTGAATTGATCATCCACCTTGGATAGGTTATTTTAAAGTATGATTCTGTTCGGAACTTATTTTTATTTTGTGGCAGAAATTAGAACAAACTGGCAAATTATACAGATCGTTTTGTTGTGACTTGTGATTTGATTGGCTCTAGTTGTGACTTGTGACTTGTAACCCGACCGACCTGAACAACCGACCCGAACCAACCCGATTTTAATCGGTTCGGTTAGTTCTAATTTTTGCACTAATCAGACCCGTTAACCGATTGTGAATAATTTTGCACTAATCTCGGCCAACCGACCCGTGTGCACCCCTAGTATTAGGGAAGCTCGAACAAGCTCATAATCATCAGTGAAAGTCATCAGAAACTAGATGAGTCTGGTGCAATCACGATACTCCTCATATAATTTGATATCACCTTTGTTTTTAAGGTTGGTTTACATAGAATCAGTTGATCTCAAATAGCTTCCAACTGAGCCAAGAACTCATATACAACTTGGCTGGGTTCTTGTTTTCAGACTGTTGAGTTTCTTCAGCAACTGATATTGATGAGATAAATTAGAAATTCTATATCTATTCTTGAGATGATCCCATACCTCTTTGGCAGTGTCAAAACATCCAAACTGCAGATGAATGCTGGGAATAGATGTTTGGAATCGCAGATACATCACGCATTTGAAAACAGAATTCCTGTCAAGGATCTATGGGAAAAAGCCATAATCTGAGTTTTTAAAATTATTTACCTCTTGAAACGTGATCAAAAGGAAGTGACGTGAATCACCAACACAGTAACAGCGACGATGTCTCTACGGTATCTACACAAACAGACTCACAAACATTCAACGTCCATAAATAGGAGTCTCATGTCTCTCACACAGTGCTAGCTGCGAAGAGAAAAGAAGAACTTGTCACTCTCTCACTCATTATTTATGTCAAGTGCGGCTAGGGTTTTTTAATTCGTGCCTTAGCAGCCCCCTCAATAGTACTATTTATAATAGTGACTGCCTTAAGTGAGTGCGAGTAGCAGCAGGGTAAACTATGTAACCCTAGACTCATCTGTTATGAGTCTAGCCCACATTTGAATTCGAGTCCAACTTAGATCTATTGCTCCAATTTTAGCCTGCTCTAAGTGTGTGACCTTACAGGTTCTTATTACGTTGGCAGTAATATTAAAATCTCATTTTAATATTATAAGCAGTGAGCGGTATCTAGTAACACATCGCTGCTACCCAAGTAATGAGAATGTCAGTTATTTGACATAACCTTTCTGTGACCAATGTTTCTGTGTCGTTTATTCCATTTGTCAAGATATTTAGATTGAAAACAAGACATGGAATGCCTCACCCTTGTATAGTCCAATTCTTCGTTTCCTACTATTCGAATAGACTTTGTAACAAAAAATGAAATAAATATCTCATATTGACTCATTTGAGTATGGTCATGCATTTTGCAGTCTCACTCAATCAGGGGATCCGAAGATATCGCTCATGTTATGAAGGAGTGACAAATCTCATCTAGGTCATTCATATCCCTCTACATGATTTTTGGTATGTCTGATAACCAACTCCTTATTACATATGACGTTTGATGACATTAAAACACACAACTCCTCTTGTAGGAATCATAGTGATTTCAGGTCAAAAGACCACAGACACCATTGTCACTATAAGAATCGCTTATGACACTCACGTAACGATCCATGTAGCGTTCTCATGGTGGGTTAGTCCAGTATATCATTACTCTAATATGTACTCATGTGAAGATTTGATATCTCATATCCATGACCCGTGAGATGTGGTCATCATTCTACGCACATACTAGTCTCAATGCATTATTATTATCCTAATTAACAATAATACTTGACTAGGGATATTTAAGAATAGTGTTCTAACTTTATCCATTAGGATCTCCTAATCAAGTCAACCACTTGATGTCCTATGACATCAAACTTACTATTCTAATGACTTTATTATGTTTATTAAAAAGAACATAATAAATAAAATATCTCATAAATTAAATTAGCATAATAGAATGTATGTAAATATAAACAAAAAGTATCAACCTCTAGGGCATACACCAATAGTAGATGTGTTTCGGAACTAAATGATAATCTGATGATTTTTACTATCCCAATCTTCTAAATTTTCAACATATTTCTCATTAGTGTCATTGTTAGTTTTGACAAGACAAATAACATCACCTGTGATATATCGTCAAAGTTTTCGGCCTTTTAGAAAGCTACGCATAGCCTCAATCCAATGAGTGTAGTTTTAATCATTGAGTAAAATTAGAATTGACTGAGTAACATCAAACTTTTCTATGATAGTAGAAAAAAATAATAGCAAAAAGAATCTCAAAAATAAAAAGATCTCACCGAAAAATCTAAAATATCTAGTGTCATGTTCACAATAAAAAAAACAAACGCATAGTACGAAACGATGCAAAGAATGCTGGAAATGGGTTACAAATAGAGTTGTCAAAATGAATCAATCCATCCTGACAAAATGGACGGGCTGGGTTAGCAAATGTCAATGCGAAATTAAAAATAACCCGAATGAATCAGCTCAAATGGGCTGGCCCGCAACGGACTGAGACAACCCGACCTGTTTACATTAAAAATATGGCCCGAAGTGGCCGGACCTAAAAATGGTCCAACCCGAAGTGGGTTGACTCGAATAAACCAGCCTAACCCATTTTTACAGCTTTAATTGCAAAAGGCATGCCCAACGAAGGAGTAAAATGGCCAACAAGTCAAGCACGCCCAACAAACCAATCACATCGTGAACGGCCAAAAAAGCCTATATATATATATATATATGATCTTACTTAGGTGAGATGAGTGTTTATTGTGAGAGGTGAGAGGAATGAATCTTGACCATTGGATCTTTCATGAATAGTCAAGATTAGAACATAAATGCATGTGACTTTTTTAAATGGTTACATGACTTTCAAGTAACTTTTAATCTTAATCACCATGTATGGTTGTATAGTCAAGATTTACTCCTTTCACTCTCTCACAATAAAAACTTTCACTAGATATGTCTCTTATATATAAAAACTCCTATATATATATATAGATATATATATATATATATATATATATATATCCCAAAGTGAATGGTCAACCGGAAAAGAATTAGGAAAAATATACGAGAAGGAGTTTAAAATCTTCAATTTGAAATGTGAAATTAGATTGTGAATCTACACTCCTCGATACTAAGTTAAAAATAGAAATAAGAAAATAAATATTAATAATTTATGTATATTTTTGAATGAATGAATACATGTAGATTAATTTTTATTTATACAAGAAGGTAAGCGTAAAAAAAAGAAAATAATAAATTATAATTATATGCCAAATCAAACTAATTATGTATCAAATTAAACTAATTATATATTACATCAATTACAATCATTTTTAAAATCAATTCTAATCAATCACAATCATTCACACTAACAATTTATAAATAAACACTTCAATTCCACAAAAAACTTGGGTATTCACCTTTCATTAGCTATCTAACTTCTTAGTGTGTTTCTCTCCTCTTTATTCCACTCTTTATAAATAAACACTTCAATTCCACAAAAAAATCATATGATTATGAAATTTACTTCATCTTCATTAAGAGCAAGGTGGCATGTATTTAGGAGGTGGAACCATACTAGTTTGTTTGGTACCCCCATCTCTCACAATGAGCACAGTATCCATACCCCAGCTAGTGTGCCTGTCAAGATGACAATGCATATACCATACCCCTGCAAAAGCAAACCATTTTAGTGTTATTGGATTAATTATTTTTCGAAGAATAATGCTACACTCACATAAATACACACATATCACTTCACATTTACATAATTTTTACTATTTAATTATAACTAGTCTCACTTTATTTTCTGTATACTTTCATTCTAATTTTATTACATACTTCTTATATGAGGTGATGTAAATCTTGGTATTGTGCACGAAGCATTTTCATATTTTAGAAAGTAGTCCTTTTTTTGTGATGAAAATTTTAGTTTAGTTTCATTATAAATGGCTAATTTAAATATACATGATCAGCTCAGAAAAATTAATTACCAGGATTGTTAGCAACAAATCTCATGGCAAGCCATCCATTCTTAGGAAGCCCAATGGTATTAACTTCTGGTGGATCAATTAAATTGTAGGATTTTGGGTCTGTCACATGGTTGAAATTTCCTAGGCCCACACCCACCACGAAGAAGCTAAAACCATGAAGGTGCATTGGGTGATTCTCTGGGGTAACAATATTAGTTCCTTGCCACACAATTTCAACAATCTCTTTATAGTCAAACATTAGCACCCTGGTTCCTGTGCTTGGGATTAGAACATTGCTTCCCACATCTCCTGTGAAGTTGTAAAAGAATGGTGGTTCATCCGGAAAGTCCTCAGTGAAAACTCCAGAAATGTTCCTGCAAATAATTATATATAATTTATATATAATTTCAAGAAAATTTTTACAGAAAAATTATGCTGACAGTAAGAATATTATTTACAAATAAGAAAAGTAAATGAACTGAGATTCAATTATATCACGGCATAGTCTAAGCCCTACTATGCTAGTTACAGAAACAGAGATAACTTCTCTTTTTTTAAATTAGGTCCTTAACCCACCATAACATTCTTTACTACCTGAACCAGAGACAAGTGAAACCTTCCTCAATATGTGGCTCAACTGTACCAATAATGTTAGATCCATTGTTTTATAATTGTGGTTGCCTCGTGATTATAAAAATTGCAAACAATTGCTGGAAAATAAGAACAGCAACTGCGGTTGTGGAAACTTTGAAAACCTCAATATTTTACAGTCATAATTGCAGTTGCAGGCCACAATTTAAAACCAAGTTAGATCTTTTGTAGATGCTTGGCATGATTGTTATCCATGCTATCCCAAGAAAACTAGGAAAGAAAACGATAGAAAAGGGATAAGGACCCATTGACATATAACAAACTATTAACTACTATTGAGCTTATTATATTATGCTTACTAAACACATAATATTCTTAAAACGAAATTGAGGAATTGTAAATGGAAGTATATACCAGTAGTATGCTTCAAGGATATCAATCTGTGGGGTCTGAAAACTTATGTTGTTCAAGCTTGAAGACAGCCTATTTCCATTAGGTCCTAAGCATCTTATATTTGGATTTCGACAGGGTAACTCATTGATGGATACTGTCATATAAATTTTTCTAGTCACATATTTTGGGACATTGGCCGGGTGATCTTGGCTTGCCAAACTCCTCAAGCTCTTAGTAAAATTAAATGCTGTCCCTGAGTCATTCAGTGCAGGAAGCATAGGAAAGGGAGTGGGTGATGATGGAGTGTAATTCCCACAGTACTGCAGAATAGCTGCTGTGGTTGAATTATCATAGGTAGTATTGCCATCATAAAAAGGCCTAGCAGCAATGTAATAGAGATCTTTTGGCTGGTTTGCTGTGACCAACACATCCATTGTTTGTCCTGGGGTGATCATGATGAAATTGGCATTTAAGGGCTTTGTGTAGGAAGCATCAATGCCAACAACTGTGAGGTTGTGATGAGCAATCCCTAAGAAATGTTCTTCGTTCATAGCTGCATTTATTATGCGGAAAAGATATGTCTTTCCATAATCAACTAAAAAGCGGTATGTTGTTTCTGCAAAACAAAGCAATGATAATGATCAAAGTTGTTAAACATAATACCAAACACAATATGAGGTGGCTATACTTAAAGTTGCTTGGGTCTGTAATACAATGACTACTTAGAACTTTAATGTATAAAAAAGAAACGACATATGAAAGAAAAGACCTAATAGTCTAACATTGTTAGGATTCCAAATGTGAGTAAAATAAAAAAAGTCTCACATTAAAAAAGAATAAAATATATAAGAATTACATAAGTAAAAAGACTCATGAAGTTAATACTTTAAGATTTTGGGTCAGTGTGTAGAGTCAAGTCTACTATTATAATTTCTCACTTAACTCATTAAGAAAATAAAAACTTAGCTAAGCCCATGATGAATATCTCCTCTAAGCCAATAAGAAGCTAAACCTTTAACTATTATTAATGTACCTTTTGAGCAATTATAGAAGTCACCAGGTTGGCCATTGATGGTGTATGCATCAGATGCGTTGGGGTCGGCACCACTTGCTAGGGCTGAATTTATAATTTGCATCACATCTCCCTTATACCATTCTCCTGCAAGAACATAATAGGCACATATATTTAGGGAATTTTTTTTGCATAAACTTAAAGCACTGAATGCATTACGAAGTGTAAAGCAACACAAAGTCAATGGAGAGCAAAGCGACAAAGTTTAAGGCGATCCAAGGACTCATGAGCATGGGCACAACAAAGGCAAAAAAGCACTATGGAAAGCAAAGCGACGAAGTATAAGGTGACACAAGGCCTCTGAAGAGAAATTCCTACGTAAACTTAAAGCACTGAATAAGTGAATATACTACGAAGTGTAAAGCGACACAAAGTCTATAGAGAGCAAAGCGACAAAGTTTAAGGCGATCCAAGACTAAGAGCATGGGCACAACAAAGGCAAGAAAGCACTATGGAGAGCAAAGCGATGAAGCATAAGGTGACACAAGGCCTGTGAGGCGTAAAAACAAAGAGGAAAGAAAGGTTACAATCATGAAGGTTACAAGCAACAAAAATAATGAGGAAGCCTTTTTTACCAGAAAGAAGGCACGCCGCCACCAAACACGCTGTCTTGCATGAATCAACAATTGACAAAACATTTAATGCTCTGCAAAGATGTTACATTTAACAGTTGGAGTCTCGCAATCCTCACCTATATAAAGGGGCTCATACCAGAAGAAAGAGACCAGAGGAAAAATCCCATACAATCCAGAGCTTTGTCCCTCTTCATATCCTCTCTCTCACTAATCTCCCACTCAGAATACTAAGGATTCTTTCTACATCACGAAGTTTCCTTTCCCTTTCTCTTTGGACATGAAATTCTCTCCATATCAAATTGATAGGAGAAATGCATGAATAAAAGAAAAGTTCTTCTATTTGGATTCATAGTGAAATATTCTTTTATCCATTTTCTTGTCATGGAAAGTTGAGGCTAGATGTTCACCATATTTGTCTCTTTATGTTTACGAACCTAAAATCTCGCCCACAAAATCCCATTCTAAAACATTTAGTTACCATAATCTCTCACGATTTGAGTGCTTCATGTTTATGCATGAATTTCTCATAATTAGGAGGCTGTGTGTGAGTGTGGTATACATGTGGATATGGTGAAATTAATTTTCAGAAGATAGTCACCCACCAATGATAAGAGTTTCTTGTCCATACGGTTCAGGGAATGGATATGAAGTTCCATTGGCAGGTAAGATGAGAATGGCACCATGGACAGTGGCACGAGTCCAACTACTATGAGCATGCCACCAAAGTGTTCCTTCTTCCACTGTAAAGGCCACCTTCTGAGTGAAACTTGTTCCCGGTGGGATAGGACACTGTGTGATGTTCTCAGGTCCATCTGACCATGGGTCCCTTAGTTCCCTCACCCCATGCCTGTAAGAGAGTTTCAACTTTAAACTTTCTATTTCTATTCTGAATGCATATAATATGCATGTGGTTGCCTTGTGTTGTGCACAAACATAAAGGAGGCTACTAAACTTTGAAAGAAAGAGAGAGGGTGAGAGAGGGAAGTAACCAGTGAATAGTGATCCCATATGTTCCTTGGTTGTAGACAGTAACAAAAGCTGTATCTCCTTTCTGAACACGAATGGTTGGCCCCGGAAAGCTATCGTTTACTGTCAATATGCTTTTTGTGCTGCACAACTTTGTGAAATTCTTTTCCTTCAGCTGCCACAACCACCCAAAATGAAAAATATCGTAAGCACTTATTATTCTTATTATTGCTTTCTGTTCATTTTAAAACCAGACAAACTCAAAGCCACTTGAGTAGTTGCACGAGTGGGAATTTGGATAAAGAACATACATCTTCAGTTATTAATATACTGAAAATAGTAATGAATAAGAAAACACAGAACAGAGAAAAAAAAAAACTCTCTTAAAGTTAATAAAATTTTATATGTCAATTTTATAAGTAAATATTCTCCCATCCTTTGGTGGGAAAGATGACAGTTGATAACAATAAAATACTTGATATGTAATGGGCATATGAAGACATACAACAAAGTCAAAATAATGAACGTTGCCGTGGCCTTTGCAAATAACCAGGAACCCCAAAAAGACTAGTAAGACACTGTATTTTTCTAAGTTCCCCATCATCCTTGTAATATTGGCAGTAACTAGAAGATGAAATGTGCTCTTTTACTTATACGGCTGTGGCATTCAGGTGACCACAATTGCAGTTTATATATAGGGTAAGTTCATGAACCTTAGCGGTTCTCAACGGTCTTTCCCTCTCTATAGTACAATAAACTAGGCATACTATTTTGGGTTGAGTAAAGCAGGGTGAAATGATATTTCTTCAGTGAGACATAAATGAACCTTGTAAGAGAGGGCAACGTTGCATTAAATGTTTTATGTGATGGGTGTTACATTTATTTTATTAATTTGATAAGTAATTAAATTAAGTTAATAATTAAATTTTTATTAAATAAAAAAAATAATTTTAAAATTATAATAAATCAATTTATTAAAAGTTAATAGTATTTAAAAATTATTTTTACATAAAATTTAAGGTTTTATTTATGATGTAAATGATTTTTTATCATCACTAAAATAATAAAAAAAGATAGTACAAAAAAATAAAGAAATATAAAATGAATTTTAAAATCTCTTTTATATTCTTAAAATATTTATTTTAATCATAAATATTAGTATCTTTTTTTTTATTTTAGCAAATGACAAATGATAAATTAATCAATTATAAATGAATAAAATTTAAATTTAACTTTATAATTCTTTTAAATTCTTTATTTATTTTTTTTAATTTTTTATAAATATACATATAATGATTAAAAATAAAAGAAAAATAGAGCAGTGTTACTCTAAATTTTATTAGAAATAATATGTGTATATATATATGTAATATGTTATTTTTTTATATAAGAGATAAAAAATTTAAAAAATAAATTTATTTATCATCGTGATACAACTCTGGGTAATAAAAAATTTTCGTTTTATTATGTTGTTACGTGTTTTCGAGGATAAAGTCAGCAGTCAATATCATTTGCATCTTGCAAGCATTGAAAACCACGAACACCCTCAGCACGTCACGTCTCCATCTATACACTGTTTGCAATATACCTAAGCACATCATGTCACGTATTGGAGCAGTGATATTAAGGGTTTATTATCAAATATTCTAATTTTATTTTTATCCATAATACTATTAATTTAAGATGATATTATATGAAATTTATTAATTAGTAAAGTCATTAATTTTTAAATTAATTTAATTTTAAGTTGTATAAAAGTCACTTTTTAATTATCTATAAAATAAATATTATAAATGATATGAGAATTATTTATGTATAGATAAATTAAATTTTATTATTATAATGCATTTATGAATCATCTAAAAATTAATTAGTTGTATTTATAATAATTGAACATTATTATCAATAGTGTAAGTGTATTATTAATTTTATTTATATATTTAAAGATAATAAATATTTATAATTAGTGTATATATCATTACAAATAAAGTTAAATTTGTTAGTATCATTATATTTATTGTTGCATGTTGATATATCACTTAAAGGAGAATATTGATATATATTAAATACTTAAGTAATTTGTTGTCTGAATCTGTATAGTATGTTAATTTATGACTCAAAGTATTAATATTAGACATGCGATTATTGCAGTATCTATTCTCATTTCTTTAAATTTACTTGCTTCATCTGTTCTAGTCTCTAATAGGTTGAAATTCTCTGATTAGAGTGAACAAGTCTAATTTCACCTCAGTGTAATGGATCTTGATTTGGCATTCCAAGTTGAGAAACCTGCTGCTATTACTGCTGCTAGTAGCAATGAAGAGAAAGTTCATTATAAGGCTTGAGAAAGTTCAAACAAACTGAACCTGATGTTAATGGGAATGAGCATAGCAAACAACATCAAGTTAGCTTTTCTCAAAACTGAAAGTGCTAAAGAATTCATGAGTTTTGTGGAAGAACGCACTCAAACTGCTGACAAATCTCTTGCTGAGACATTAATGAGTACTTAAATCACTATAAAATTTGATAGTTCTCATATTATGCATGAGCACATCATTGAAATGACAAACATTGCAGTAAGACTAAAGTCATTGAGAATGAAAGTGAATGAGAATTTCTTTGTGCATTTTATTCTGAACTCATTATCACTTGAGTATGGTCAATTCCAAATGAATTATAATACCGTGAAAGATAAATAGAATGTGCAAGAATTGTACAAATATGTTAGTTCAGGAGGAAATCATATTTAAGAACTAAAGGAAAAATCATTATGTGAAATCACGGAAAGAAAGTTTATCCATGAAAAGGAAAAGAACCATTAAAAAAACTAGTCAAAATCTATAAGAAAGAGTTAAACAATAATAGATGTCATTTCTATATGAAATCTAGACATTTTCAGAAGGATTACCCAAGGTGTAAGGCTTGGTTCAAAAAGAAAGATAAGTTTAATGCTTATGTATATTTCGAATCAAATTTAACTGAAGTTCCCCATAATACTTGGAGGATTGATTCTGGATGTACAACTCATGTTTTTAATACGATACAGAGATTATTTACAATCCAAACCAAAAGCTCAAATGAGAAGTTCGTCTTCATAGGGAATAAAGTGAAGGTTCTAGTGGAAGGTGTTAAGACTTACCATTTAATCATAGATACTAGACATCATTTAGATTTATTGAAAACTTTTCATGTACATAGTATTTCTAGGAATTTAGTTTCTTTGTCTAAACTTGATGTTGCTGGATACTCTTTTAAGTTTGGTAATAGATGTTTTAGTTTGTATAAGCATACCTATATGATTGGTTCTGGTACACTATGTGATGGTTTCTATAAATTGAATTTTGATAATTTATATGTTGAAACTCTTATGACCTTGCATCATAATGTTGACACTAAATATAGTTTAGTGAATGAACATTCTCCTTACCCGTGGCATAAACATTTGGGTCACATTTCCAAAGAAAGAATGAAAAAGTTGGTAAACAATGACATCCTTCCAGATTTGGATTTCACTAACCTTAATATTTGTGTGGATTGCATTAAGGAAAAAAGAACAAAACACACAAAGGAAGGCGCCACGAGAAGCATTCAGCTTCTTGAAGTTGTATACACTGATATATGTGGGCCCTTTAATTCCAATTATTTCGGTAAAGATAAATACTTTATCACCTTTATTGATGATTATTCATGTTACGAATATGTTTATTTACTGCATGAGAAATCTCAAGCAATAAATGCCTTGGAAATTTATCTAAATAAAGTTGAAAGGCAATTTGACAAAAAGGTGAAGGTCGTAAGGTGAAATAGAGGAGGTGAGTATTATGGAATATTTGATGAAACTGGGCAACACTCGGGTCCATTTGCTAAGTTTCTAGAAAAGCATTACATATGTGCTTAATACACAATTCTAGTTACACCACAATAAAATGGTGTATTAGAAAGGTGTAACTGAACCTTAATGAATATGGTCAGGAGCATGTTAAGTAACACGTCTTTACGCTTGCATTATGGATGTATGCTTTAAAAATTATCGTGTATTTGTTGAATAGGATTCCAAGTAAGGCAGTTCCAAAGACATCTTTTAAATTGTGGACAGGTAAAAAACCCAGTTTAAGGCACCCGCATGTTTGGGGATGTAAGGAAAAAATAAGAATCTATAATCCACATGAAAAGAAACTAGATGCCAGAACAATCAGTGGATATTTCATTAGATATCCAAAAAATTCTAAAGGGTATAGATTTTATTTCCCTACCCATAGTACAAGAATTGTTGAAACCAAAAATGTATGGTTCATTAAAAAATGGTGAGACCAGTGGGAGTAAAGCTTCACGAAATGAGGAAATTAAAGAATTTAGAGTATAAGTTCCTTTGACTTGTGCTCCTACTTATGAGATTGTTGTTCCTCATATTGTTGAACTCCCACAACAATTAAGAAGAATAACAAATTAATAATCCTGAGGTTAACAATGAGCCTATAGTAGAATAATCACAATAAATAACATTAAAAAGATCTCAAAGAGAAATGAGATATTGTAACACCCCAGTTTTTCTTTCTTTCTCTGTTAAATGTGTTTTTCTAATTTTTGTGATTTTTATGAATTATTTGATTTATTTTGATTATTTTATTATTATTTTTAGATTTCTGTGTATTGAAAAGCGGGGCCGAAAAAATAAAAACTTTTCGGAGCCGAAAAAATTTTGACTGTTCATGCGGGGTCGGGGGAGCTTACTAAACCCGAAACTGGAAACAGATTTAAAAGTTTTCCTTTTTCTGAAATTTTATCTGGCTGATAAAATTTAGGTACGTTCTATTATCCATTAGACAATAATCACTAGTTTTCTAGTAGTAGCATTTGTCCATTGGATAATAGCTACTGAAAAATATCTTGATGGTTAGTCAAGTTTGATGGTTATGACAACTTTATGGTGAACCAATGAGAAAGAAGCTTACTTGAGAAGTTTGATGGAGTCAACCATAGCGGCTTGGACTTTGTGTGTTGCATCAATGAATGGTAAGCTTGGAGGAGAAGTTTTGATTTCCATCCTTGATGAAGTCCACACGGTTTTGAGGAGCTTCTAGGACAAGCTTAAGTGTTCATTTTGGCTACTTCATTCTCTTATGTCTATCTTGTTCATTTTCAAGAAAACAAATACCAAAAGCTATCATAAAAACTCTCTTTTTCCTCTCCTTTAATCTCACGACCAACCCTCCCAAATCACTTTCCAACTTTGTTTCATCCAAAACCAAATACATATTGTGAATTTAGACCTCATTTGGAGATATTTACTAGTTGTAAGTTTCATCAAAATCATTCATCTTCAACCTCTTTCTTCAAGCTCAAAGTTTGAAGGTTCTTAGGTGAAGTTTTGATCTTCACTCCTAAATTTTATTCTAAAGTCTTAGACCATAATTTTGATCTATGGTCATCTTGTTTCAAGTTTTAGATTTTAATAAATTTATATTTGATTTGTTTTAAGGGTTTTCTTGGTGGTAAAACTTGTTACAAGAGGAGATCAAAGGAGCTTTGATAATCTTTTAAGGTAAGAGGGAGATTAACCTCATCAACCATTTTTTGTGGTGAGAAACAAATTTGTGATTTGTGAGTGAAAAATCCATGTAAAGATTTATTCAATTGATTGGTGTGTATTTAGTGGTTTGTGCTTGCTTGGCTTTATGTGTGATTATATGATTTAGATAGTATGCTTTGAATCATATGTGAAAAACAAAATTTTTGGTCCCAGTGACCATTTGAAGCTCACCGGCTTTTGGCCTAGAGATGAGCATCCTTGAGAAAAATTTTATGTTAGTAGAGAACTTAGATGATTAGGGGATTAAAATAAGATTTAAGGGTTTACAAATTAAATAGACGATGAAACAAATTTTATTATATAAAAGAAATATTTTTGGCCTTGTAGTGGAAATTAGTTTAGAAGGATATTTAAAAATTAAAGTATTTTATTTAAGAAAGTTTTTATTTAGAGTAATGAACAAAATTTTTTGAGATCTTGATTTAATTAAATAATATAAGTTTTTGTGAAAAACGTTAGGAAATATTAATTAAAGGAGGTTTAGTGAAAAAATGTTAGAATTAAAGTCCAATTTTTATATTAAATGAGAAAACTTTAAAAATAAGCTTAGAATATCAATAAAATATTTTACGCGATTAAAAATATATAGAAAAATATTTATGCAATTTAAAAATGATGATTTTTAGTTACGCGATTAAGAAAATGTTTTAAAACGTTTACGCGATTGAAAAACATTGTAAAAATGTTACGCATTTGTGAAAATATAATAAAAGTACTTCGCATTTGAGAAAAATAGTAAGTTTGTTGTCGGGCTGACGTATTGGACCTGGAGACGTCAGTTGATGTTTTAGCCCAGTGGTAGTTTGGTTTCACTTGTAAGTCACATAAGTGTTAATTACTGATTTATGAAGTCTTTTGATCATGCATTGTGAAAGTCATTGTGACTTTGTCTGTTAAGGTTGTATGCCTAAGGAGATGAATTACATTTTTGTGCGGGTGAGAATTGCGTAGTGAAGGTCTATGAATGACCTAGGAGGCGTCGAGGTACGAAAAACCCATAAGTGGCTAGTTAGTAGCTCTATTGTACTGTGGTAACTGATGCAAACGCATCAAACGATCTCAACGAGACACTATTTCTATTCCTAATCCGGTGTAGAATGTCTTGTATAAGCCCTGATGCGTACACTGATAATTTTTGAAGCACTTGAATTGAGGCTGATGATATACAGACATGTCTTCTGGATAATTCTCTCCGATGTGTGGTTTAGTTCCATGGAGTAGGGGTCTGTTCATTATACATATGCATTGTCTGTAGATATATTGTTGTGAAATATATATGTATGCTAATTTATTGAGTTATCTGTTGAGAAATATTATGACTGTATCTGTTGAATCTGCACTATATGGCTTTATTGTTATTGTTGTTTCTTTGCTGCCATGCTAGTATGTGATGTAGGGGATCTCACCTCTTCATGTTATTGTTCTATCTGTTTCTGTTTATGTTTATGTTTGTGAAGACGGCAATGGCGGCCAGGAGGGATCTGCTAGGTTTTGTTAGAGTGCAGTTCCTAGGGAAGCAGTGATGCCTGGCATGTCCATTGGGACACAGAGTGTATATAGTATTGTGGAGACATTACTCTATGCATGAGTAGGACCCGTCATGGGGTCATTACTTTTTCTTTTGCTGTTACTGCATCTGTAGAGTTTGTTATGCGTATCAGGGAGTTATGGGGTGATACTCACTATACTTCTAGGGAGGACTCTGATATATCTTCAGCTCAGACTCCCGCTCGCTGAGACATGCCCCAACTGGGGAATTTGTCTTCTGAGGAGGATCTAAGTGGAGGACCTTTCCCTTAGGTGTCATGAACTTGGGTCAGTCTAGGTTGGTTATGTTAAATGTTTTATGTTTTTGGTATGTGAGTATGATGTACTTGTGGTTGTAGTAGACTATGTTTATATGTAAAGTGTATCATTCAGTTTATATGTTTCATGTTCTTTATAATCTGTTAAGTTTTTGTTATTTGCGAGAAAGAAATTTTGAAACTCGTATTTTATAATATCAAATATTTTATAACTTAGGTAAAGTTTTAAAAGAGTTAATCTGAAATGTAATGCTCTTTGGAGGGTATTACATTAGTTGGTATCAGAGCCTAAGTTTAGGTCTATCGAGTTTGTGGGTAGGTTTGTCTTGTTTGTGCTGTGTGTTTCTCTGTGTTTGGTTTCTGAAAGGAGATAATATTGTTTGAATTAGTTATGCTTAATTTTCATTGTATTTTGATTTGTCTAACGTTGAAGAAAGATAATGACTCGTGGTGGAGGAAGTACTAGTGGCAATAAATTCAGTCATACTGTGAAATTTTTACCAAAATGTATGAAGAGTGGAAGAAATCACTTAACAAAGGAGTGTACGATAAAGGGAAAATCTGTTTCAAGTGTGGGAAGCCTGGACACATTTCCAGATACTGTACCCAATCAAAGAAGGAGCCTTCTGTTAGCAATGTATGTGCGTCAATATCTTAAGTAGGAGGGAGAGTCTATACCCTAAGTGGAGCAGAAGCCTCCTAATCTGAAGATCTAATCAAGGGAGATTGTGTCATAGAAAGTAAGCCTTTAACTGTGCTGTATGACTCAGGGGTGACCCTTTCTTTTATTGCCTATGACTGTGTGAACCAATTTGGGTTTGTCTGTGTTTTCATTTCCTTTTGACTTGAATATTGCTACTCCCACTGCTAAACATGTTATTACTATACAAGTCTGTTTAAAATGTCCTATTATTGTTAGAGATCGAAACATTTCTGTTAATTGATTTGTTTACCTCTTTCACAAATAGACATGATCTTAAGAATGGTTTGGTTATCTTCTAACTATATCTTGTTATATTGTTCCAATAAAACTTTAGAGTTCCCTGAGAATAAGATTTTTGGATTTGAATCCAAAAAGCTCACTCCTAAATTCATTGGACCATATCAAATTCTTCGTCAAATAGGTCCGGCAGCCTACCAAATAGCTTTACCACCTTTTATTTCTAACATTCATAATGTCTGCCATGTATCTCAATTGAGAAAATATATTCTTATCCAAACCATGTCATAATGCCGGATATAGTATAATTAAAAGAGAACTTGATCTATGAGACACTTCCTGTTAAGATTAAAGATAGGAGAGTGAAACAACTCAGAGGAAAAGAAATTACCTTGGTAAAGGTAATATGGAATAATATGACGGGAGATGCAACATGGGAATTGGAATACAAAATGAAAAAAATAATATCCACAGTTATTCTAAGGTATGATAATTTTGGGGACAAAATTCTTTTTAGAGGGAGAGAGTTGTAACATGAAGTTAAATGTGTTTTTCTAATTTTTATGATTTTTATGAATTATTTGATTTATTTTAATTATTTTATTATTATTTTTGGACTCCTGTGTGTTGGAAAGCGGGGTCGGAAAAATAAAAAAAATTTGGGGTCGAAAAAAATTTGATTGTTCATGTAGGGCCGGGAGAGCTTACTAAACCCGAAACCGGGAATAAATTTCAAAGTTTTTTTTTTGTGAAATTTTATCTAACTGATAAAATTTAGGTACATTCTATCATCCATTGGATAATAACCACTGGTTTTCTAGCAATAGCCTTTGTCCATTGGATAATAGCTACTGGAAAATATCTTGATGGCTAGTCAAGTTTGATGGTTATGACAATCTTATGGTGAACCAATGAGAAAGAAGCTTACTTGAGAAGTTTGATGGAGTCAACAATAATGGCTTGAACTTTGTGTGTTGCACCAATGGATGGCAAGCTTGGAGGAGAAGTTTTGATCTCCACCCTTGATGAAGTCCACACGGTTTTGAGGAGCTTCTAGGACAAGCTTAAGTGTTCATTTTGGCTACTTCATTCTCTTATGTCTATCTTGTTCATTTTCAAGAAAACAAATACCAAAAGCTATCACAAAAACTCTCTCTTTTTTCCTCTCCTTTGAGCTCACGGCCAACCCTCCCAAATCACTTTCCAACTTTGTTTCATCCAAAACGAAATACATATTGTGAATTTAGACCTCATTTGGAGATACTTACTAGTTGTAAGTTTCATCAAAATCATCAATCTTCAACCTCTTTCTTCAAGCTCAAAGTTTGAAGGTTCTTAGGTGAAGTTTTGATCTTCAGTCCTAAATTTTATTCTAAAGTCTTAGACCATAATTTTGATCTATGGTCATCTTGTTTCAAGCTTTAGATATTAATAAATTTATGTTTGATTTGTTTTAAGGGTTTTCTTGGTGGTAGAACTTGTTACAAGAGGAGATCAATGGAGCTTTGATAATCTTTTAAGGTAAGAGGAAAATTAACCTCATCAACCATGTTTTGGTGGTGAGAAATGAATTTGTGATTTGTGAGTGAAAAATTCATGTGATGATTTATTCACTTGATTGGTGTGTATTTAGTGGTTTGTGCTTGTTTGGCTTTATGTGTGATTATATAATTTAGATGGTATGCTTTGTATGCTTTGAATCATATGTGAAAAAAAAAATTTTGGTCCCAATGACCATTTGAAGCTCACGGTCTTTTGGCCTAGAGATGAGCATCCTTGAGAAAATTTTGTGTTAGTAGAGAACTTAGAAGATTAGGGGATTAAAATAAGATTTAAGGATTTACAAATTAAAAAAATGATGAAACAAATTTTATTATATAAAAATAAATAATTTTTGGCCTTGTAGTGGAAATTAGTTTAGAAAGATATTTAAAAATTAAAGTATTTTATTTAAGAAAGTTTTCTTTAGAGTAATGAATAAATATTTTTGAGATATCTTGATTTAATTAAATAATATGTTTTTATGAAATCGTTAGGAAATATTAATTAAAGGAGGTTTAGTGAAAAAATGTTAGAATTAAAGTTCAATTTTTATATTAAATGAGAAAACTTTAAAAATAAGCTTAGAATATCAATAAAATAATTTACGCGATTAAAAATATATAGAAAAACCTTTACGCGATTTAAAAATGATGATTTTTAGTTACACGATTAAGAAAACATTTTAAAAAGTTTACGCGATTAAAAAACATTGTAAAAATGTTACGCATTTGTGAAAATACAATAAAAGTACTATGCATTTGAGAAAAATAATAAGTTTGTTGTCGGGTCGACGTATTGGACCCGGAGACGTCACCTGACGTTTTAGCCCAGTGCTGGTTTGGTTTCACGTATAAGTCACGTAAGTGTTAATTATTGATTTATGAAGTCTTTTGATCATGCATTATGAAAGTCATTGTGACTTTGTCTGTTAAGGCTGTATGCCTAAGGAGATGAATTACATCTTTGTGTGGGTGAGAATTGCGCAGTGAAGGTCTATGAATGACCTAAGAGGCGTCGGGGCGTGGAAAACCCACAAGTGGCTAATTAGTAGCTCTACTGTGCCGTGGTAATTGATGTAAATGCATCAAACGATCTCGACGAGACACTATTTCTATTCCTAATCTAGTGTAGAATGTCTTGTATAAGTCCTGATGTGTACGCTGATAATTTTTGAAGCACTTGAATTGAGGCTGATGATATACAGACATGTCTTCTAGATCATTCTCTCCAATGTTTGGTTTAGCTCCATAGAGTAGGGGTCTGTTCATTATACATATGCATTATCTGTAGATATATTGCTGTGAAATATATATGTATGCATATTTATTGAGTTATCTGTTGAGAAATATTATGACTATAACTATTGAATCTGCACTGTATGGCTTTATTGTTATTGCTGTTTCTTTGCTGCTGTGCTGGTATGTGATGTAGGGGATCTCACCTCTTTATGTTATTGTTCTGTCTGTTTCTGTTTATGTTTATGTCTGTGAAGACTGCGATGACAGCAAAGAGGGATCTGCTAGGTTTTGTTAGAGTGCAGTTTCTGGGAGGCACTGATGCCTGGCGTGTTCATTGGGACACAGAACGTATAGAGTATTGTGGAGACATTACTCTATCCATGAGCAGGACCTGTCATGGGATCACTACTTTTTCTTTTGTTGTTACTGTGTATGTAGAGTTTGTTATGCCTATCAGGGAGTTATGGGGTGATACTCACTATACTCTTAGGGAGGACTCCGATATATTTTTAGCTTGGACTCCCGCTCGCTGAGACATGCCCTGGCTGGGGGATTTGTCTTCTGAGGAGGATCCGGAGAAGGATCCAAGTGGAGGACCTTTCCCTTAGGTGTCATGAACTTGGGTCAGTTTAGGTTGGTTATGTTAGATGTTTTATGTTTTTGGTATGTAAGTATGATGTATTTATAATTGTAGTAGACTATGTTTATATGTAAAGTGTATCATTCAGTTTATATGTTTCATGTTCTTTATAATATGTTAAGTTTTTATTATCCGCAAAAAAAAAATTTTGAAACTCGTATTTTATAATATCAAATATTTTATAACTTGGGTAAAGTTTTAAAAGAGTTGGTCTGAAATGTAATGCCCTTTGGAGGGTGTTACAGATATGTTATTCCTAATGACTATATGGTGTATCTACAAGAGTCAAAAAATGATTTGGGAATTAATGACAATGATCCAGTTTTGTTTCACAAGTCATTAATAGTGATAATGTTGATAAATGGTTAGATGCCATGAAAGATAAGCTTAAATCAATAGAACGTAATGATGTATGGGACCTTATGGAATTACCTGAAGGGTGCAAGATAATTGGGCGTAAATGAGTCTTTAAGACAAAACATGACTCATAACAATCTTGAATGTTGCAAGGCCCGTCTTGTTTCCAAAGGTTTTAATCAAAAGGATGACATTGACTATAAGGAAACACTCTCGCCAGTTTCCAAGAAAGATTCTTTCAGAATTATCATGGCATTAGTAGCTCATTATGATCAAGAGCTGCATTAAATAGATGTCAAAACTATCTTTCTAAATGAGAATTTAGAGAAATATATTTATATGGATCAACCAATAGGATTTTCAGTTGATACGAAAGAACACATGGTGTGTAAACAAGAAATCAATATACAAACTTAAGCAAGCTTCTCGGCAATGGCACCTCAAGTTAAATGACATTATTGTATCCTTCGGATTAAAGGAAAACATTGTTGATCGGTGTATATATCTGAATGTCATTAGGAGTAAGTTTACCTTTTTGATTTTGTATATTGATGACATCTTATTTGTAACTAATGATCTTGGTATATTAAGTGAGATTAAAAAGTTTCTCTCTAATAACTTTGAAATGAAAGATATGAGAGAGGCAATCTATGTAATTGGAATAGAAATATTATGTAACAAATCACAAGGATTGTTAGGCTTGTCTCAGAAAGCGTATATCAATAAAGTTTTAGAGAGATTTAGAATGGAAGCTGAATTTGTGGGCATACTTTGAGGCCATGGTTCAGGATAAGTGGTTGCAGAACTTTATTTTAAGAATTGGAGTAGTCGACAATATTACTAGGCCGCTAAAAATTTATTATGATAATTTCACAATTGTTTTCTTTTCTGAAAATGATAAGTATTCTAAAGGTGCTAAATATATGAAATTGAAATATTATGCTGCTAAAGAAGAAGTTCATAAACATAAAGTGTCAATAAAACACATTAGCACCGACTTTATGATTGTTGACCCTTTGACAAAAGGGTTACCACCCAAAACATTAAGTGGACATGTTAAAAGTATGGGCATTTTTGCCAAGTAGGCATTATTGTATATTATGTTAATGTTTATGTTTTATGTACTTTGACACTCTGAGCTCATGAATGAATATATTTTTGTCTTGCCTATTTTCTGAGTTTGTATACATGATTGAATATGAATGATGATAATAAGTTCTGTCTTTAATAAAGACATTATTATTGGGCCAATTATATGCTTCCCATTTATAAGTCATATCAAGAAGAAGACTAACTCTGTAGTACATAGAAGGGACTATGTCGATTAAATGATATACGACCTCCATGACTCATGTTAGTTTTCATTCTTGGTCATGATGAATGATGTATCCAATGTAAAGAAAAGTTTGGTTATATATATGAATTCATATTATGTTTTGATAGACTTATTAAACTATAAAAAAGGTAATGTCATATGAGTTAAGTAGGAGAATGTTGGATTAAATGTCTCATATGATGAGCATGTAACTTATCTTATTAGTTTAATAAGTAATTAAATTAAGTTAATGGGCTAAACTCTTATTGAGTAAAAAGGAAAGAGTAATTTTGTAATTATATTAATTGTCAACTTGATGAAAGTTAATAGTATTTAAGAAACAATTTTTGCATAAAACTCAATGTCTTGTTCCTAGTCGTAAAGGGTTTCTTCTTCTCTCAGCATCACTAAAGTAGAAGAAAAGAGTAAAGAAAGAAAAATGAATAGAAAATGAGTTTTGGGATCTCTCTGTCACTCTTGGAATACAGTCTGCCAATTAATCATGAATAAAAACGTTAGTGTCTTCATACTTTTTTTATTTGTGGGAATAATGAATTCTAAGATCCTTGTGTTCTAATAGTAGTTTTCTATATTAAGATTCTTAGGAAAACTACAAATTAACAACTAAACGTTGAAGGTGCCATCTAGTTCAGCTAAAAAAATATTTTGCAAGTGAATGCAAGGACCTAGAATCAAATTTTGCCTTCATCTTCTCTCCCCAGGTGCAGTGTGTTAATAATTTGCTTTACTTGCAAAAGTTCTTCAGCACATTGAGTACAAAATGATGAAGAAATCTATGAACAATATGTTATGGTGATCATGGAATGAAAGATTAACAATAAATAAATGGCATTGAACACATATAATGTGGTTCACTAAGGGTGTTCAACGGTTTGCATTTACCTCTAAAGTTATGTATAAACTATCCATCTTTCTTTTTAGGTCATGTGATGTATCAAAATTTTGAAACTAAAAAAGTAATGAAACATGATTTAGAAGTGATCTAAATTAGGACCAACAGTTTAGATTAGTCGGTCCCATAAATTTGTATGGTTCAATTTTATTTATAACATATAAGAATTATTAAAAGATCGATTTAGTTTGAGTCTGAACATCAAATTAAATTAAGTCAAATTGAATTAGGAACATTCTATAATGATCTTATCTACACTCACAATAAGCTAAAGACATTTTGAATGAAAGGTCAGTTGAATTGACTAGATTATTTATTAAATAGGGAGAATGAATACAAGAGATAAAAGATAAGATAAAAGATAAATCTAACTAAAAATAACAAGAGATAAAATTAATAACTAAATTAAACCGAATTCTAGATAAACTCAAATTAAAGCCTAGGATAAGATAATTGCTTTATCATCTCCTTCAAAGTGGATGTTGCTACGCAGATGCCAAGTTTAGATCTTGGAAATTGATGGGCCCTGAAGGTGAATGACATCTTGGAGTATCAACCGAACCTCATGAGGTTTTCACGTTTATGGTTAGATCAAGATCGAGGGATCCTAAAGAAGATTATTGGATATGTGCTAAGACAGAAATTGATTGAACCTCTTGCCAAGTGACATATATGTTCAAGGGGAGGGGATTGGGAAAGGTGCACTGGAGTTTCTCCGATAAAGCCACCAAGAGTGAGGGGTTATTGGAGTTTCTCCATTGAAAAAGCCACCAAAGATTTTGGTGGTGGATGTGGCATTTGCATTGAAATAATCTCATTGAGACGACTTGTTAACCATGCACAGACAAGTCTATCAAATTAGCGCCAATGGAAGTAGCCAAGATTGGGTGGATCTAAATGTTAGACTTGGGTCTTGAGAGTGCTTTAAACTTAGAGTGGCCTTTTGTGTGTTTTGTATAAGACTAAGTCCCTCATTGAGTACAATAGACTCTTGAAGAGTGTTTATATATAAACCGCGAGTAGATATCTAATGTATTGAGGTAGATGTGTAGACTTGGGCTTACCTTAATACACACGCGCACGCCCTGCCCCGTCTTGTTCCGTCCTTGTGCGTGTGGGCTTGGTCTAATTTTACTTTGGGTTTATCTTTTGCCAACCCACTTAGAGACTAAAATATCTTGTTGGGTTGTTGAGATAGATCCATTAGGCTACTTACTTAGTAAGCTACCTTGGTTTATTTATTTTGCTTTACTACCAGAAACACTTATATTTGTTAAATTAGAATTTCAGCTTGCTCTCTATGCCCGTTGCTCTCTCTATCACTGTTCATCTTCTTCCTCTTCTCTTTTGCTACTTGCATGCACCAGAGAGCTCCCATGCACTATATATTGTGTCTTTTGGTGTTAGAACAAGAGGTGTTGCAGCTCAGAGTACCAGAATCTTTGTGTGGATGAGTTCTTGAGGAGACCCACATCTAATTCTGGAGGGCTATCCATCAAGGCCATTCCATCGAGCATTGCTCCAGGTAGGGCGAAGAAAAATCCTTAAGGATAGTGCCTAGCACGATTCGTGGTATACCTATCTAATCATTCCTTTGTTCTTGTTAATTTCTCTTGTTGGTTCTTTGTTCTTCTTATTTTTGGTATTTTTAGTATTTAAAATACTAATACCTGCATCTTTCTTTCTAATAATCTTAAGCATTTATCATGGATACTAGTATTCTAGTTGCTGCTAAGGTCATTCCTAATGCCTCAAAGGCTGGACCTTTTGATGGAAATAATTTTAAGAGATGGCAAAACTGAATTTTGGAAGTAATTGACTTTAGAAAAATTAATTTTGTTCTGGTTGAACCCAAATTGGAGGAAAACTCTAAAAATTACCAACAAGGTATGAAGAATTGGGAAATGGTGGATAAAATGTGTAGGCACACAATTCTTAGAGCTTTATCAAATGATTTGTATGATATTTATTGTCATTATGCTCGTGCTAAGGATATTTGAAATGCTTCAGTTCAAAATTATATTTATAAGGAAAAAGGTAGTAATAAACTTCTTATGTGTAATTTTAATGCATTTCAAATAGTTGATGATAAGAGTGTTACCTCACAAATTAATGAGTTTACTAAGCTTGTAGATGATCTTTCAAAGGAATGAGACATTCTACCCAAACAGTTTGTTTCTCAAACACTCGTTGATAAATTATCGGATTCTAGGAAGGATTATAAATTGAATTTTATGCAAAAGAAGAATGCTATAACTTTGCAAGAAACAAGTGTGCATATTAAAATTGAGGATAAAAATAGGACTATGGCTAATGAGCGAAATGCTAAGGAGATGCATGCTAGAGCTAATGTTGTTTCAAATGTGCATTCTAAGCATTCGTCTCATGGTCATAACAATCATAGCTTTAAATCCTTTAAGCTTCAATTTAAGAAATATGATACTAACTCACCCCCTCAACGAAGGAAATGAGCTTGTTTTATTTGTGGCAAAATAGGTCATTTTGCTTCAAGTTATAGATTTAAGAGGAACAACCAAGGAGGAAGAGGTGGAGGAGGACCATCATTCAAGGCTAGTGCAAATGTGGTGGAATGCCAAGATGATGTTATAATGGTAGTGGTTTTCGAATGCTATTTGGTGAAGAAAGGTAAGGGTTGGATTATGAGCTCTAGTGCCACAAGGCACATTTACGTTGAAAGGAAGATTTTCTGCAAGTTTGCTCCCATGAAGGACGGGAAAGACCATGTTTACCTAGGAGATTCAAGCAAAGTTCTGATACTAGATAAAGGAAAGTTGTCATTAAAGATGACATCCAGTAAAACTCTTGTGTTATTCGATGTGCTCTTTGTACCCGCCATTAAACATTGCTTGATGTCGGTCTATTTCCTTAATAATGCCAATGTGAAGGTAACCTTTGATAATAACATAGTTACCTTGTCCAAAAATGAATTGTATGTTGGAAAAGGTTATCTTAATGATGACTTGCATGTCTTGAATGTAGTTAAAAATAATAATAAAGGAAATTCATATTTTGCTTACTTGGTTGATTCTCTTGATGTTTGGCATGGTAGACTTAGACATGTGAATGTACCTTATATCTTGAAATTGAAAGAAATGAGACTAATTAACAAGTTGGATAACACAAATTTGGATAAGTGTGAAATTTGTATGGAAACTAAAATAACCAAGAAACTATCTAAACAAGTAACAAGACAAAGTGAGTTGTTTGAACTTGTTCATAGTGACTTGGGAGACCTAAAACACACAATGACAAGATGAGGTAAAAGGTTTTACTTCATCTTTATGGATGATTACTCTAGATACACTAAGTTGTATTTACTAAGAACCAAGGGTGAAGTTTTTGAAATGTTTGTTAAGTATAAAATTGAAGTTGAAAACTATCTTGGTAGGAAAATCAAGAGGTTAAGAACGGATAGAGGTGGTGAATATGAATCTAATCTTTTTAATGAGTTTTGTGAATAACATGGTGTTATACATGAGATAACTCCATCATATTCACTCGAATCTAATGGCATAGTGGAAAGAAAGAATATAACTCTAAAAGAAATGATGAATACATTGCTTGTTAGTTTCAGCTTATCTATGTCTGTGTGGGGAAAGACTATTCTTTTGGCTTATTATATACAAAATAGGGTTCCACATAAGAAACTTAATAAAACACCTTATGAGTTTTGGTTTGATATGCAACCTAATCTAGGACACCTTAAAATGTCGGGGTGTCTGGCTAAAGTTATGCTTCCGGGTCCTAAGATAAGAAAGTTTGGTTCTAGAACATGTGATTGTGTGCTTATTGGTTATGCTCAAAATAGTGTTGCATATAGATTTCTTGTTGTGAAAAGAGATATGCTTGACCATAATTCTATTATTGAATCTTGTAATGTATCATTCTTTAAGCATGTGTTTTCTATGAAAATTAAAGATAAGCATGTTATTGATTCTCATGTCTTGTATGATGAAGTTATTGATGAGCATGATAAAGAATTAAGAAAAAGTAAGAGAAATATAAAAGAAACTTATGTTGGCGATGATTATTATAATTATCTTGTTTCCGATAACCCTTTGACTTATAATGATACTATTACTTTTATTGATGCTCCTTTTTGGAAGGATGTTATAAATGCTGAAATTGAATCTATTATGTCTAATCATACTTGGGAATTAGTTGATTTGCATTCTAAAATAAGACTTACTGGATGTAAATGAGTGTTTAAGAAGAAATTAAAATCGGATGGTAGTGTTGATAAATACAAGGTTAGGTTGGTAGACAAACGATATAAACAACAAAAGAATATTGATTACTTTAATACTTACTCTTTGGTGACTAGAATTGCATCCATTAGAGTTTTATTTGCCATAGCATCTATACATAAGTTTGTTGTGCATCAAATGGATATGAAAACCACATTCCTCAATGGTGATCTTGAAGAGGAAATTTACATGGAATAACCCGAGGCATGTGTGGTTAAGAGCAAGGAGAATAAGGTATGTAAATTTGTCAAATCTTTTTATGGTTTAAAGCAAGCTCCTAAACAATGGCATGAGAAGTTTGATAATATCATGATATCTAATGGTTATGTGACTAATGAATCAGATAAATACATATATAGCAAATTTGATAATAATGTTGGTGTGATTATTTGCTTATATGTTGATGACTTGTTGATATTTGGAACATCATTAGATATTGTGAATGATACTAAGATCTTTCTTACTTTTCAATTTGATATGAAAGATATGGGTGTTGCAAATGTGATCCTCAGAATTAAATTAAAAAAGAGGAACGATAGATTTATTTTGTCTCAATCATATTATGTTGAAAGCATACTTAAGAGATTTGGATATTGTGATTGCAAACTTGTTTCTGCACCTTTTGATCCTAGTTTGCATCTTGTGAAAATTAATAGTGATAGTGTATCATACATTGAATATACTCGTATCATTAGTAGTTTGATATACTTGATGAATTGTACTAGACTTGATATTGCATATGTTGTCAATAAATTGAGCAGGTATGCACATAAACCTAGTGATATGCATTGATTATTTTGAACAGAATTTTGAAATATTTGAAAGACACTATGAATTATGGTTTAGTATATTCTGGTTAACCTTTGGTTTTAGAAGGTTATACTGATGCAAATTAGATTTCTAATTCTGATGAATTAAAATCTACTAGTGGCTATGTGTTTATGTTGACAGGTGTTGCTATCTCTTGGAAGTCCACTAAGCAAACTTGTATTGCCAAGTCCACCATAAAGTTAGAGTTTATAAACTTATAGAAGGTGGAATTCAAGGCCAAGTGGCTAAGGAATTTGTTAGTAGATATACCTCTGTGGAATATAACAGAAATATATGTGTCTATTCATTGTGACTACCAGATTGCCATTGCTTGAGCAAATAATAGAATTTATAATGTGAAGAGCCGACATATAAGGTTGAGACATAATATTGTAAAACAGCTGGTTGAGAATAATGTGATATCCATGGATTTTGCAAGGTCAGAGAAGAATCTGGTTGAACATCTAACCAAGCATCTTACTAGGATATTGGTAAATGAAACATCGAGGAGGGTGGGACTAATGCCCATAAGTGAGTTGGTATAATGGACACCTAACCACTGTGATTGGAGATTCCATGAAGGTGGTTTAATGTGGTAAATGAAGTTATACGAGTCTTAGTGAAAATGATGTTGTCGCTTTTATATGTGTGTTCCACCATCATATGAGATGATTGGTGATGAGTCCCTCCCTATGGTGTATATTAGTATCGTTGCAATTGGTGTGATATGATGGGCTTTGCTCTTAATGGGTCTATAATCCTCGATGAGGATGGGGTATCTACTGCAGCAAACTCCTGATGGATGCCACCTAAGTGAGAGTAGGGATAGTGTTGTCTCCTATGAGTTTTGGGCATATACTCTAGAGCTCTCATGATTCCATGATAACGCATGGCCCAAATAAAGCGCAAAACGACTACGAGTAACATATCTCTTGGGAATGTTATGTGGCTGGTGGACATGCTCCAATCGTTACCTTTGAAGTGAGTTCAAAGAGGTTTCTCTATCATACTTCTACAGGATTGTCAGCCACTTTTTCCTAAGGATGAGGTTCAAATCCTTTTCGATACTTCTCTCATACATGACATTCTTATTTTACTATTCTAAGTTTGAAATATGTGGGGGATTGTTAGACTTGAGTCTTGAAAATATTTCAAACTTAGAGTGCCATTATGTATGTTTTGTATAAGACTATGTCTCACATTAAGTAAAATAGACTCTTGAAAAGTACTTATATATGAATTATGTCCTTAGGTAGATACCTTATAGTATTGAGGTAGATGTGTGGACTTGGGCTTCTCTTAATACACACGCGCGCGCTTCGCCCCACCCTGCCTCGTCTCATCTGTGCACGTGGTGGGCTTGGTCTGGTTTTACTTTGGGTTTATCTTTTTCTAACCCATTTGGAGACTAAAATTTCTCTTTGGACCATTATGATAGATCCATTGGGCTGCCTACTTTGTAAGCTACCTCGATCTATTTATTTGCTCTACTACCACAAATACTTACACTTATTAGATTACAATTTTGGCTTACTCTCTATTTGATCTCTCTATTACTGTTCTATCTTCTTCTTCTTCTCCTTTGCTACTATGCTTGCAATAGAAAGTTCTCTTACACTCTCTTTTGCGTCTTTCAGTGTTAGAATGAGAGGTGTTGTTACTCAGAGTACTAGGATCTTCATGTGGATAAGTTCTTGATGAGACCAACATCTAATCCTAAAGGGTTACCCATCAAAGCCATTCCATCGAGCATTGCTCCAGGTATGGTGGAGATAAACTCTTAAGGACAATGTTTATCACAATTCAGGTATAGCCATTCTAATCCTTCATTTGTTCTTGTTGATTTCTCTTGTTGGTTCTTTGTTCTTCATATTTTCAATATTTTAAGTATTTAAAATACTAGTATCCACATCTTTATTTCCAAGACTAAACACATATCTGGGTTTCCAGGTACTATATGAGCAATAATTCACTCCATAGGTGTAAGCGTTTCACCACTAATGAAGGTGGTGAAGGTGGAAGAGATGTTTGTCATCCTTAAGTTAAGGCATTAGTCATGGTAGGCTCTAATACTATGAAAACGTTTTGAATGATAGGCCAGTTGAACTCATCTAGATTCTAGTCAAATTATTCATTAAATAGAGAAAATGACTAAAAAAGATAAAAAAAAATAGAGTAAACCCTCACTTTAGTCCTTGAAGTATATGCACCGGTCACATTAGTCCCTGAATTTTAAAAATTGATAACTTAATCCCTGAAATCTTTAAACGTCAGTCACGTTAGTCCCTGCGTCTTTTCCCGTCAGTTAAACTTGACAGACATTCACGCATGACACATTAAATGCTAAATTGGACGCTGATGTAGCCTCCTACCTCCCCCAAAATGACGCAGTTTCATTTATGCATAAAAAAACAAAGGTCCCAACAACGAAATGACACTGTTTGGGCCCAAAACCATCTCCCCCCTCCCCATCCATTACAGTAAGCCCCAATTCCCTTCTACAAAACCCTATAAAGACTAAAACTAAATTCATAACTCAGGATTGGCAAGGCTGGGAGATGATGGGTGGTGGAAACCCACCTCAATTCGCATCATCAAACACTGAAGGAAGATGGAATAGGTGTGCTTATTCAATACCCAATTCATCTTGTTATAAGGGAGGAAGTGGTAATGGTAAGGTTTGTCATTGTGGTCTGACAATGATGGTAATAAGATCCAAAGCCACGGCCAATCCTGGTAGACCATTCTTTGGCTGCCCTACGTACAAGGTAAAGGTAAGAATTTAAGTGATCTAAAGCTTTTAGGATGAACACTGTTGTCTTTGTTTTTTATTTGCAATGTGAACTATGTTGTGTATGTGATGGTTTGTAGAATGGTGACCATTGTGACTATTTTTGCTAAGTTGATAATGAGGCAGAAGATAATGGAATTAAGGTTACCACTAAACCTGCTACTGAAGCTTCCACTAAAGCTGTAACTAAACTTACTAATAGGGTTGCTACAAGTGAGAATCAAGAATGGAGATTGAATGTTGCTTAGAAGATTATAAGCTTAGAAGTTGAAGTTGGGGTCTTAAGATGTTGTGTAATTGGCCAATGCATTATGATGTTGGTTTTTATCATAATGTGGGTTTAGTTTGTTAGGGAAGTAGTTAATTGGATTTGGAATGAGTAATGGTGATGTTGTGATATTAGTTTGGGGAAGTAGGTAATTGTGATGTTGTGTAATTGGTCATTTTGCCTTTGTGATATAATGAAATGAATGAAAATTAAGTTGTTAAAGCTCATTCTGAATGTGCATTGGTCTTTTGATGTTTACTGTAATTCAATTATAAGCAAATGCATAAAGTGAAGGTTTCTTAGAAAGCTGGCTTTTATTTTGTGATCTCTGAAATGAGGTGTTGAATAAACCCCTATTGTTCTACTCGACCAGAAGGGAAATATCAAATTTTGAGCTTATTTGGGAAAGATTAATTCTTTCCCATTCAACTATTTTTTTAGAAAAAAGTTATTTTATAAAAAATCAGTTATGTTTAGGTATCTAGATTAATTTGTAAAAAAGCTTTTATTTTCATAAAAAAGTTGTTTTAGCACAAGCTCATAGTATGGCCTGTTTTCATAAAAAGCTTTTATTTTTAGATGAATTTTTTTAACTATACTTTAATGAGAGAAGCATTTCCCATAAGCATTTACCATAATGACCCCAATGGCTCTCCACAAAATATTATAAACAAAATAACTTTATACATTTTTTCGTAATTTACTATGTAAAAATAATTTTTTTCGCACTATTCAAACGAAATAGATTATCTTAAAATCACTTTTTAGCAAACATACCCAAACAAAAACAGATTCTCATTATAATCGATTTTTTCAATAATTGATTATACATATAATCGATTATCAGCATAATCTATTTTTTTCAACTTTCCCAAACACACTCTTTGTTCCCTCCTTTCAATATGGAACAAAGTATTTTAGGTAAAAAATTAAGTATGACTGCATTTCAAATGTCAAGCTATCCAAATTAAAGTTTCAACTAAGAATCTTTGTTGAATCATAATATTTTCCCCAGCTCATCAACACAATCAGCAGAAAATAGAAAAGAAGTCATTTTAGGGTAAGATGAAATAAGAAATTATTCTATTAGCTTAATTTTTATTTAAGGAAAACTATCTTCACTACATGTTTTATTTAGTTTGCTCTAGTCAACAATGTTAAGGTTGCAACTCCATAGAATATGTCATAGGCATGAATTAAGATATTACCAAGGTAGGTGAAATTTTGAACCAAGATTAGCTTGACACCAAAGTAGAGGATAATTGAAATGAAGAAAATGTCAAACGTCAATAGCCCATGATACTAACCTCAGTCAAATCTCAACTAGTCAAAGTTCAGCCATAATAATTTTAACATTTTTATACACTAACAGAGTAATGAGAAGTTTGAAGCCATTTAGGATGCTTCATTAATGGGGCACTGAATTATAGGATGTTATTGATAAACCTCAATGTAGAAACTAAACTAATAAAAGATACCAAATGGACGTTATCACATCTAGAATCATATTGTTTTGGCTTTTAGAAGACAACAATAGCAGTTTATTTTTTTTTTATCAAAGGAAACCACAAGTGGATTATATTGCTTGCTCATAGCACTAAGCATCCAGAGAAGTTTCCCTATAGCCACACTTCTACATAGGGAATGAATATTAATTTACTATAGAAATACAAAATTTAATAAGTCAAACATAAGTAAGATAAATGAAAACCTGATGTTATCACTCAAAAGCACTCAAAATATTGTTGAATTCATTTGCATATTCAGGTGGTATGAATCTACATAATCACTAATTTCCAAAACACAAATACATAAATCAAAGAATAAAGAAATGGATTTTGAAATGGATGAACACACTTGGGATTGCAATCTCGTATAGAATATAAGAAGAACACACTTGGAATTGCAAAACATAGCATATTGTATTAATATTTTAGTAGGTCTTACAACTTTTGGCATAAACTAATACTAGCTTCTTTCACAATTGTGTAAAACTTCTATATTGACCATTTACAAAAAATATTCCTAATTCTCAAATGAATCATCAGCCTTTACAAAGGACCATAGACATTTACAAATGTACCATAAATACATCCAAAATGACCATCAACATTTTCAAAAACAATATTTTATAAGTAAATTTCAAAAAGAATGACCAAATCCTATCATCATCTACATTATAAGTCCTATATATCATCCAAGAGAGACAAATCTTCAGTTCATCTTCCTTGTCTAGCCTACTTTGTTGTAGATGAGCTAAGGTCCCTTTTACTTCAGCTTATTTGCAACCATGATCTTCATTATGTAGCACCTTATCTCCTCTGCCATGGTTAAGATTGACTTGCCCCTTATCTTCACAATCTTCGCATAGAAAACTTGACATGCATTGTTGTAGATCTTGTCAAATTTAGGATACTCAGAGAAGTGCACATTTGTTCATGCTTCCTTAGGCCACTTGACCAGATACTCCCATACTTTCCTATTTACCCTCTTCACACTCTCCATGTTTGCATTAAACTCACTAGCAGTGGTTGGTCGTGCACACTCCCATATCATACCCCTTAACTCCTTGTCTTTCCACATCTTAGTGAAATTCCTTCACATATGCCAAACACAGAACCTGTGAGGCACTCCAGGCATCACCTCTTGCATAGCTGGTATCAGGTTCTGAAAACAAAATACTTCATATTAGTCTCTAACACATAGACAACTAATTCATATTAGTCCTTGATACATACACAACTAATTCAGATTAATCCCTAACATATAGACAACTAATTCATATTAGTCCCTGCGAATGATGTTACCTTCTGCATGTCTGAAATGAAGTTCCAATCATATTCTTTGTAGTCCCCCAAAAGAACAGAGTTTCTATATAATAAGTAATAGACATATTTCTGAACTCAACCACAAGGAACAAAAGTGCAGTCAACACATGCATACATGATAACTTTGTATATACTATTGCCCATAAGTGCAATCAACATATGCATGTGTTTGACAATTAACTTTCTACTTTTGTATCACGTTTACCTATGGTTTTAATTGAGTCAATATCCGCAAAATAAATTCACATGTTTGTATGTTATCATGATAAGTTGAAAACTTCTGTTTCTCAAATGTGAGATGATTAGAACATGTATCAGTTGTAGATTAGTTTTATCATGACATATATAGAACATGTTTCTTATACCTCCCTAGTACCTCTTGGTCCATGACTTCCAGTTTTGTAATAAGTGTCCATTATATTTTTCCTGCTTGTAGCTACACCAAGAATTCTTAGATTTCTTGCCACTTTGGACATTTTTTAGATATACAAAGTTATATGTATGCACGTGTTGTCATACTACTTGTTGTAATTCATTAATGGGTAGTCAACACAAAATGTCACACTACTTGTAGATACTAGTGCCCATGATAATCCCTGCTTTCGTATATGAAGTTGATAACTCTTGATACATACGGTGATGAATCAAAAAATGCAGTCAACACAGAACCTACCAATTTACATTAAATGAGAAAATTGTTTGCACTAGTAAAATGGGCAGCATAGCAGGCACAGACCTCAACCATAATAAACATTCCTAAAACATACTCATGACAATATGCTTTATATACAGACAATAGCCACTCAAAAGAATCGAAATATCCAAACCCATGTGTGTTGTGTGCGTATAAAAAACTATAAAAAAAAACTACAAAAAAAAGAACATAAAAAACTGAAGTGCTCGTGTGTTGTGTTGTGCTGTCACAAGGCAAAGATGAAAGGTAGGACCACACACACCAAAAAAGAAAGACAAGCAGGACCATAACACCAAAAATGGAAAACAGGGACCACAATGACCACTCAACACTAGGAATGTTTGGAGTTTAGGGAACATACCTTTCTGAAGCTCAAATCCCATGAGGAAGATGACAAATTCAATGTTGTTGGAGAGCCTTGAGAGCAAAACGAGGTTGATTGTAGAGAGAAATCAAGTGAAATTTGAGAAATTTTGGATTAGAAAATGATTTGCGAACTTAGGGTTTGGGAACGTATATCGTTGCAATTAAGGGAGAAATGAAAATTTTCGCTCCACCTCCAATATGACAGCGTTACAATTGGGGAAAAGTTGGTCATTAGGAGTTTTGGGCCTAAACGACGTCATTTCATTGTTAGGACCTTTGTTTTTTGGTGCAAAAGCGAAACTGCATCATTTTGGGGAAGATAAGAAGCCACATTAGTGTCCAACTTGACACTTAACATGTCACACATGCGTGTCCATCAAGTTTAACTGAAGAAAAAAAACGTAGGGACTAATATGACTGACGCGTTTTGAGGTTTCAGGGATTAAGTTATCAATTTTTAAAATTTAAGGACTAATGTGACCGGTGCATGAAATTTTAAGAACTAAAGTGAATGTTTACTCTAAAAAATAAGATGAAAGATAAATCTAACTAAAAATAACAAGAGATAAAATTAAAAACTAAATTAAACTAAATTCTAAATAAACTTAAACTAAATCCTAAAATAAGATAATTGCTTTATCATAAGCCACACCTCAATGGTCTACAAGTATTGAAAATGGATAAGGAAAAACTTAGATGACATATGTTATAAATTGTAATAATTATAGTTAATATTAGCTAGTTAACTAGTTTGTTAATTAAGTAATTAGTTACATTACTATAGAATAAATATAGAATACTAACATTGTAATGCATTTATCTTACTTGGTAGTTAGCAGCCACATACTTTCATCTTTTATTTTATCTCATAAATATTATCAAATTTGTCATTTTTTTATTAAAAATATGTCAGATTTAATATACCTTTGTGGGTTTTTTTATCCGCTTCTCACAACTTTGTCTCCCTTGACAACTGCACGAAGTTTTGGTTCAGTAATGTTATTTACACAAATATTTTCTCTTATAAGCTTGACAGATTTTTAATATTCGCCATTAATTTTTCTTTCTCTTTCTTTCTCCCCCTTTTCTCTCCACGATGGATGGTCCACTTTAATTTATGTGTCCTCTGCATAACATGATTCTATGTAAAAATCATTACCCATTTTGGTTTGTTTTGTTGGGCTTGTAATCTTTTTGTATGCCTTTCTTCAGTTTTAACGAAAATCTCGAATTTAGTATGTTAAGAAGATTCTACTTTGGAATCAATTCAACACGTACAATATTATGATCCCCATAAAAATAAGATTACTATTTAAAATAGTGTTGTCGTTGTATATCTTTAGTGGCAAAAAATGTTATCGAAGTTTTTTTTTTGTGACAACAAATTTTGTTGTCAATGTAGAGTATATTTTTAGTGATGACTTAAGTCATCAATGTGGATAGCATAAGTGGCAACAGAAATCGTCATTAGTTGCACATTCTTGTCAGCAATGGTTGTTATGAAAAAGAATCTTTCACTTAGAACAAACTTATGTCGTCACTGAAAGTCTCTTTAGGGGTAAATATGGTTACTAGATCAGAGCTGTCAAAGTGGAAAAATTCTATAATAGTTTGTAGAATGTTGTAATCATTAAAATCTAATTTAAAAATATTTAAATTTTAAGATTTTAAGGTATCATGTGTCACAATTTAATTAAAATAGTATAATACTCTTGAAGCATAGAAGAATCTCTCGTCAAAGTGGGTTGTGACTCGTGATCCAATTCGGTTAGAAAAATAGTCAACAAGAATCTTGGGTTGATACGACCCAGTTCACTTAACCCATGAGTTCAAGCCGAGTTCACCCAAATTTTAATATTTTTATTTTTTACAAAAAAAAAGGGGAAACAACACATCTCAAGATCTTGACCCAACTTTCCAATTTTAGATTTTAGAAACCCTAGCCCCAACCCTTTCACCTTCTCAGTTCTCTCTCTCTCTCTCTCTTTGATCAACCGCCAGCAGCCACGAAGGACGAACTGTGACCATCATCAGGCATAAGCAACAACCACGAATTGTGAGTTTGCAACCACCACTAATCGCACCCACTAGGCCATTCGCCACCACCTGCTACCCTCGCCATCCGCCACGAACTACGACCACTAGGCAGACACAAACCGTGAGTCCACGACCACCACCAAGTTGCACCCACCAGGTCATCTACCACGAACAACAATGACCAGACAGCCACGAACCGCGATGTCATCGACGGCCACGACCATTTGCTGCCATCTGCCATCCTCGTTAGACCACTATAATATTCTGATTTTTTGTCTAAGTTTTTTCTACATTTTTAATTTTTAATTTTTGCCATTTTCTCTATTTTTTTGGTTTTTTCTAGTTTTTTTTTAAAAATTAGGTGGGTTAAATTGTTTAACCCACCAATCTACTAGGATTAATCGGATTAATCAAAACTTGGCTCACCATTAAAGTAGATCAACCCAACCCAGTTCACTTTATAAATAACCCGTGATAGGCCAACTCGAATAAGTCAAGTCAGGTTAATTTATTTTAATAGCTCTAGTCATTACTAATGCCATTGTGGCAACATTTGTTGCCTCAAAAAACTTTGAATGACATCCAGTCATGTCATCATTGAAAATGATTTTCAATTACAACTTTTGTCACCATGATTTTTCTAATAAGAAAATATAATTATTTTTTACATATTATTAATTCATATACTAATCCTATCGTGCTATAATTACATTATAAGTTAATATCACAATATAAAATACAAAATATATTTTTCATTTATCATAAAATAAGGTATAATATAAGCAAATACAAAGCCACACTTTTAAGTACACAAATTACATGATAGTTTTCAATAATTTCAAAAGAGTACATTCAAAATATATTTTTTCTAAATAAGTTTAATTAATATTGATAAATATACTTTTTGTAAAATAATTTGGCTAGCACTCTAAGTTAGTTTTCAAATTGTTTAATTTTCTTTAAAGAAATAAATTATATTAATATTGATAAAGACGATCTAAATACAAACTAACGTTTGGGCTAACTTTAAAAACTTAGTAACAAACAAGCTATCCATTCATACGAGGAATTACCACAGCAGAAAATTAGTTTTTGCAAGTGCTCTTCTAACTCATGTCGATAAAATAATTTACAAAGCATAGCTATGGCAACCGAATGTGTATGAGTCTATAAAAGGTCAATATTTGCTATCCAAATATATCATCATATCAATGAATAACTCAATACTGGTCTTGCTACTACTAACATACATTAACATCAAACCTATACCATTCATACACAATGAGTAAATATGGAGAACCACGATAACAAAAGTTATATATATACATTACAGCCTCAAGGGGCGTATTGTTATACATAACTCCAAGCAACTAAGCAAATATAAAACAAATATATGCTCAGCTCAAAACAGCATCTATATTATGCTAATCCTCATACATCTTTTTCTTCCCTTTCGAAGAACTCACACCTGGATTTACATGGCAACATAATCAGGGTAAAAAAACATATCTCAGTAGAAGTATTCCAATACCAGCATATATACATGTATATGTACAAATAGATAATATTTACAATTATCATGTTAACACTTCAATCACAGAAGCAACAGCAACATCTCCATCTCAGAGACACGTAATCGCCCATACAATTGCAATGCATCATTAATGCTATGAAAGCAATCGCCCATATAATCGCCATGCTATGCCAAGTTATGTCTAATGTTTATGTCTATGCATTATTCCTAAGTATGGAAATGAATAATGTATGATACCATATCCAGGAACCTACAATTCCATGGTAATGTCATGAATGCATGAAACTTGAACAAAATAATGGAAGTCCACTCATAACCTTGAACAAGCACTGGAAGTCCATCCAGCAACATCATTATCACAGAGAAAATCAATTTCCTCCTAGGTAGTGAAGTCCATCAACTACACAGTTATCGATAATGAACAAGGAAATTCATCCTCAAAAACTCTATAATAACAAGGATACAATCCACCTTGCCTAACTATAGATCACTCACATCTACGAGGCACACCCACATCTATAGGGCTCACACCTATCAAAAAGTAATCACTCACATTTACGGGGCACACACTTTTCAATAAGGCAACATATACAATTAAGTATATCATCATTACTAATTAAACACTTATAATTAGCATTACAAATTATTATGATTCAAACCATTCACATCTCCAATTAATACTTCTACGAGAGTCTCATTACTCACTAAGAAGCACAAAACAAAGCATCGCACGAATGATCCTCTTCAATTTTCCAAAAATAAGGGTTCTGTTTTGTCCTATCCAACATTGGGCGCTCAGGGGCTTCGAAACCAGCGCTTAGGCGCGCTACACACATGGCAAAATCTCCCTGAGCACTGGGCACCTAAATGCCCAGGTATTCAGCGCTTAGGTGCTCTCAAACAAGAAATAGTTTCTGCAAAATTTTACAAAAATGATCATTGTTCCATTGGGAACGAGTGATCTTATAATCACTCAAAATCACTTCCAAGTGATTTTCTAACTTCAAACAAGATTCAACTACACATAGCAACCTTTAATCCACTTCAATTTCATTTAATTCAACACTTTTGTATCAAACATCTCAAGTTTTGACCTAAACCCCCAAAATAACCTAAAGTGGGAATTAAGGTTCCAAAAGATGAAAAATTCATCTAAACACATCCACAATTCAGTTTCTAACTCAACCATACTAACCACATCAAGATTCAACTTATAATTCCTCAAATCACCTCTTATACCATCATTTCCTCTTCATGCTTCTCTTGAAACAAAAGAAAAGAATGAAAATAAGCAAGTAAAATAGATTTTCCCCTACCTCAACTTCCAGAAACGAAATCGATCAATCATTCCTCCGAAAAGCTAAGCTCCTTCCCTAGCTTTGATAAAGATTCTCCTTCCTTAAAGCCTTGAAATCCCTTCTCCATTGTTTTCCCTAAGGCAGCCGTGAGAGAAGAAAATGAGAATGAGTTTAACTCCTCATTTCAGCCTTAAATAGGCCACAAAATAGATTCCAATTGTCCCCCTCTATTAAGTCACTTATGTGACTACTATTCATCCAAGCAGTTAAGAACGCTTAGTTATCACCAAAACAAGTTTCCTAAATTCCAATAAGTTTAAAATAAATCCTAAGATGCATTAAAAATCTTGTTACACCATTACAACAAATTTTCATATCTGCTAGGGGTCAAACTTGCACTAAAACACACAACCAGTATGCTTAAAAATGTCGAACTTACCCCGATAATTCTCAAACTTTAACCACATCCACTTCTACACATTTTGCACCTAGAAACAAGTTCTCCATACTTATTTCCATTAACTAAGCAGTTTAAGTCAAAAACGGAGTTGAAAACAGTTATATTTACATATAGAGTTGTAACAAAATGATTAAACGTGCTTAGATGGTCACAAAATTTTACAAACATGACAAAATAGTGTTAGGCTACCTCCATAACCATATACAAGTCTATCATGACTATCCAGGGTGTTACATTCTCCCCACTTTTTTAGAATTTTGTCCCTAAAATTTGGTTTACCTCCAGCGATACAATGACAGATACAACCAAATTTTAAGAAAACAAAGTTACTAAACATGTACAACCATGTACTCAACTTTTTCCAAACCAGGAGATGGTGATGCTTCCTCACCTCGTACATTGTAAACTGTACCTCCAGCAATAGGTCTAGTATCTGTTCCATCTTCTTCCTTTTTAGAACAACTCTTGGCGTAGTGTCTCTTTTCACCACATTTGAAACAGGTTATCTAGTCCACTATACACACTTTGTTTCCATGGTGCCTATCACACTTAGCACACCTCTGAGCTTGATCACCTTTCATAACCTGCTCATCTTTCTCTTGTGTGTTGTTGGATTTAGGAGTACTCTTCCCTTATCCACCATCCACTTTCTTCTTTTTCTGAAAACTTTGTAAACTCCGCTCTGCCTGAATTTGGAGATTTTCAGACTCCACAATTCTACACTTGTTCACCAAGGATGAAAAATCCCTGATTTTAAAAGGTCTCACAACCCTTCTTACATTTCCCCTCAGTCCGGACTCAAACCTGACACACCTCCAATTCTCATCTGGATTATGCCTAAACTGAGAAGAAAACTTGGACAACTCATGAAATTTTGCTTCATATTGTCCAACTATCATGTCCTCTTGACAAAGACTCAGAAATTCCCTTTCTTTATCATCTTGTAAATTTTTTTGGAAAGTGTTTCTCCAAAAAAGTCCCTTTGAACACACCCCACGTGATCAAAGTCCCTGCTGCCTCCAGTAGCCTCCTGGTGCTTCGCCACCATTGCTCCACTTCCCCTCTCAGCATAAAGGAAGCAAAAGAAACTTTTTGCTCTTCAGAGTAAACCATGACCTCATAGATCTTCTCTAATTTGGTCAACCACTATTCCGCTTTAATCGAATCATAGTCACCTTTGAATATCGGAGGACTCATCTTTCTGAACTCCGAAATATTGAGAAAATTCCGATTTCTCCCAACTAGCCTCTTGTACTGGTGGTGGTACCGATGGTGGTACTTGTTGTTGAGGTACCAACCTCTCTAACACTATTGCAGTCATCGCTACTTGTTTAGTATGCTGCCTCATGGCATTGGCCATCCCTATCCTAGTTGCAGCCATCTCTGTACCTTCATTACCAGAGTCTCTATTCTGACTCCCACGTGGTCGCCCTCGTGTTGTCAGTCGCCCTCGTGCTGCCATAGTCTTCTGTAAACACAGAACAATCCATATTGAGTTAGCTAGGCTCAATATCATGTAACCATGTCACAGTAGCTAAAGCAAACATCTCAAAGGCAAAACATGCAATTCCACTCAAACAATCACATGTAAGAGATCAGAAATGTATAACCATCATTTCACATGCATAAGCATAGTCAGTCTATACCCCGGCTCAATAGGATGAACAGATCTGATACCAAAATATAACAGTCCAATATTTGTTACCCAAATATATTGTCATATAAATAAATAACCCAATACTGGTCCTCCTACTACTAACATACATCAACATCTAGCCCATATCATTCATACACAATGAGTAAATATGGAAAGTCATGATAACAAAAGTTATATATATACTTCACAGCCTCAAAGGGCATATTGTTATACATAATTCTAAGTAACTAAGCAAATATAAAACAAATATATGCTCAGCTCAAAACAACATCTATACTATGCTAATCCTCATACATCTTCTTCTTCCCTTTTGAAGAACTCGTACCTGGATTTACATGATAACATAATCGGGGTGAGAAAACATATTTCAGTAGAAGTATTCCAATACCAACATATATACATGTATATGTACAAACCGATAATATTTACAATTATCATATTAACATTTCAATCACAGAAGCAACAACAATATCTCTATCTCAGAGACACACAATCGCCCATACAATTACAATGCATGATTAATGTTATGAAAGCAACCGCTCATACAATCATCATGTTATGCCAAGTTATGTCTAATGTTTATGTCTATGCATTATTCCTAAGTATGAAAATGAATAATGTATAATACCATATCCAAGAACCTATAATTCCATGGTAATGTCATGAATGCATGAAATTTGAATAAAATAATAGAAGTCCATCCATAACCTTGAACAAGCACTGGAAATCCATCCAGCAATATCATTATTATAGAGAAAATCCATTTTCCCCTAGGTAGTGAAGTCCATCAACTACACAGTTATCGATAATGAACAAGGAAATCCATCCTCAAAAACTCTATAATAGGAAGGAAACAATCCACCTTGCCTAAATATAGATCACCCACATCTACGGAGCTCACACCTATCGAAAAGCAATCACCCACATCTATGGGGCACACACTTTTCAATAAGGCAACATATACAATCAAGTATATCATCATTCCTAATTAAACACTTATAATTAGCATTACAAATCATTATGATTCAAACCATTCACATATCCAATTAATACTTCTACGAGAGTCCCATTACTCACTAAGAAGCATAAAAGAAAGCATCACATGAGTGATCCTATTCAATTTCCCAAAAATAAGGGTTTTGTTCTATCTTTCCCAGCATTGGGCGCTTAGGTGCTTCGAAACCAGCACTTAGGCACGCTAAATACATGGAAAAATCTCCCTAGGCACTAGGCAACTAGACGCCCAGACATTCAACGCTTAGGCTCTCTCAAACCAGAAACAGTTTCTGCAGAATTTTACAGAAATGATCACTGTTCCATTGGGAACAAGTGATCTTACAATCACTCAAAATCACTTCCAAGTGATTTTCTAACTTCAAACAAGGTTCAACTACACATAGTAACCTTTAATCCACTTCAACTTCATTTAATTCAACACTTTTGTATCAAAAATCTCAAGTTTTGACCTAAACCCCCAAAATAACCTAAAGTGGGAATTAAGGTTCCAAAAGATGAAAAATTCATCTAAACACATCTACAATTCAGTTTCTAACTCAACCATACTAACCACATCAAGATTTAACTTATAATTCCTCAAATCACCTCTCATACCATCATTTCCTCTTCATACTTCTCTTAAAGCAAAAGAAAAGAATGAAAACAAGCAAGTAAAACAGATTTCCCCCTACCTCAATATCTTGAAACGAAATCGATCAGTCGTTCCTCCGGAAAGCTAAGCTCCTTCCCTAGCTTTGATGAAGATCCTCCTTCCTTAAAGCCTTGAAATCCCTTCTCCCTTGTTTTCCCTAAGGTAGCTGTGAGAGAAGAAAATAAGAATGAGTTTAACTCCTCATTTCAGCCTTAAATAGGCCACAAAAGATATTCCAATTGTGCCCCTCTATTAGGTCACTTATGTGACTACTATTCACCCGAATAGTTAAGAATACTTAGTTATCATCAAACCAAGTTTCTTAACTTCCAACAAGTTTAAAATAAATCTTAAGATTCATTAAAAATCTTGTTATACCATTACCACAAATTTTCATATCTACTAGGGGTCAAACTGATATTAAAATACACAACCAGTATGCTTAAAAATGGCTAACCCCGATAATTCTCAAACTTTAACCACATCCACTTCCACACATTATGAACCTAGAAACAAGTTCTTCATACTTATTTCTATTAACTAAGTAGTTTAAGTCAAAAACAAGGCTGAAAACAATTATATTTACACATAGAGTTACAGCAAAATGACTAAATGTGCTTAGATAGTCACAAAATTTTACAGACATAATAAACTAGTGTTAGACTACCTCCGTAATCATATACAAGTCTATCATGACTATCCAGGATGTTACAGAGTCCATGAGATCTTCTTAGATCGATTTGCCGTATAAATTATGAATTCCTGATCTAAGATCTGCTAGTTGAGTAGGATATACATTTTAGTTTTATCTTCTCATTTTTAACTCACTCAACATAACCAATTCTAATGTCAATATCCGTGTCTATATTAAAATATTAATGTTAATGCTTTTTTTTATGTGAATGTTAATGCTTCTTATTCTACAAATTTCTTTTTTGCGTATATAAAACGCTACTGTAAGCACCAAACATTAAAGTTATTCAACAATTTGGATTCTAACATTTCACCAACCAATACTTTTTTTTAATTACTTTTAACTACATATTACCTTTTTTTTTTCTTTTCCTTTTTCGTGTTTCCTTTGCCAACGCCGGAATTGGGTTACATTAGGTGTCCCATCACTGCACGGTGAGCTATAAACCATTAAAAATGAAGTGTTGAATATAACACCACATCCACATAAAGAATAGTGAGCTGCTTTACGTAATATATGTTTGGGTTGGCGTTTATCCCGCTCAAACCATGGTTGAGAGGGTGACAGGGTGCAAACTAAGTTTCTTCCTCAAATCAATAAGTTTGGTAAAATTTCAGTTGGGGTGTGTCCAATAAAATTTTGGTATCAAACCATGGTTTGGGTGGGAATTAAAAAAAAAATTGCTTTTTGACTGAGTTAGAAACATTTAAGATCAAAATTATCACCTTTTAGATAAATGTATTTAAACGTAAATTACTTCATTGTAAACCTATTATTAATCAAAACCATTACAAAATCTAGTTCATTAAAAATCTATATATGTTAGTAAATTTTTTTTCATAGAGACACTATGACTGAGAAATCCTATATATTTCAACCAAGAAGTGATTTTTTACATCACTACTAGAAAAAGGTCATCGGTTGCTAAAAAAATCAGTGAGCGATTTATATAATCGCTAATATTTAGCGATTGATTTTGATCAGTCACTAAAATTAGAGACCAATTTAGCAACCAAATAATTAAAATAACTAGTCAATAATTTTGGTCTTTTTTTGGAAAAAATTATTTAGAAACTGATTTATATATTAATTTTTAGAGACTGAAAAGTTAGTCTCTAATTCAGTCGCTAAACACTAAATATATTATATATTTTTTAAAAATTGATCGCTAATTCAGTTTTAAATTTAGAAACTGAAAAATTAGTCACTAAATCAATCTCTAAAACAGTCTTTAAATCAGTCATTAAGTTTGAATATTTTATATTTTTAACATCTGTCTCTAAATTTCAATTTTTTAAAACTCAATCTTTAATTGGTGTTATGAATTTTTAATCATTATTTATTTATTAAAATCCAATTTTTTAAAATACCTAATAAACAACAACATACCAATAGTTAATAATCATATATATATAACAAAACACATAACTTTTTTCATAGTAAGGGAATGTTTAGGTTAGTTTTGGTGTGTTGAGAATTTAAATGTTAGTGAAATGTAAGTGAAGAAATATCACATTAAAATGAAATAAATAAAATGATAACTATATAAGTGAAAAGACCTATTGACCAAATGTTTTAAAGATTTGGATTAAGAAGTGGCGTTAAGCCCATTCATATGATTCATTAAGTAGCTCATTGTTGGCTTGTTGTTGATCTTCCTGACTTATTGGGTTCTTAGACAATAAATCATTTGTTTTCAAACCTTTTTGCATAAATCTTAGGTAACATGTCATTAAACTAATTTAACACAAATAAGAAAAATATATATATATATATATATATATAAAAGTTTAATTAAATAAAATATTTATGGATTATGTTTTGATTAATGTAATAGTACTCCTCTTTTTTCCTACAAATTGGAAAACATAGGATAAAATTGGAGAAGTTCTCATTTCGAATATTTTGTTGATAATGTGTTTTGGTTGGAATTTCATTGATAACTTTGACATTTGTGTCTTTTACATATATATATATATATATATATATATATATATATATATATATATATATATATATATATAATTTCTAAAAATTTTGTAATTTAGGGAAAAATATCATCAGTTATGACTTGTATTTATAAGTACAAAATTTCAAAATTTGATTGATTAGACTATATAAATTTGCAGATGTGATCAAAGAAAGTGCACAAGGCTGAAATAAGTTGTTAAAGAAATACCTTCATGGTTTTCTTGTTTCTCTTTTGTTCTGGTATTTTTACATACCTAAATTTATTATGGAGGTATAGATTTTTTAAGACTCCTATAGATGCGTGTTGATAAAAATTAAGGAGCGTAATATTTTTCACGTATTGTAAGTTAATTGCTTCTTGTTTATTGTAACAAAAATCTCATGTGTCTGCAACCATTTAATTTTGAGTATTTGTCAATTTGGAAAGGAAAAAAAATAAAATATATAATAGCACTCAAACTTTAAAGACACATGACAATGATTCCTATGCTTATAAATTTTAAGCACACATTTATTTAAGGCACGCATGACACTCTATACTTTCAACTTTCAAGTGGAGCAATTTAGCACCATTAAATCACAAGATGGTGTAAATAGGCCCATCTACTTAAAATAATATCAAATAAATAACAAAATATGCGTGTGCAACATCTTCCACCCGCCTCTTCCCACCACCATATCGCACCCTATAATCAGTTTCCTCTTAAATCGCCATTGCTGGTGAAATAATGTCAGTATGCCAACTCACTAGAATTGTGATGGCCACATCAGTGAGTTATAATGTGACTTTCTCCATGTTTGAGTACCCTCCATGTTATGATTAATTGAAACTCAGTTCAAAATTAGTCTAAAACCCATTGCATTTCATGCTGTTTTGGAGATGCACCCATCGTGGAACAAAGAATTAGAAGCAGCCATTCTTAAACATGTTGTGTTGCTTCTCTTCTTCTTCTTCTTCTTTTTTCAGCTAAGGCTCTCATGATTTTTCCTATTTGATATGTAGAAATCGATTTTGATCAGCCCCCTGTGCTTTATGCTTGACATTGGAAACTGATTTGGTTTTTTAATATGAAAATTGAAAGCTTAAATTAATATATGGTATGTGAACAAATTGATTTTAGTTCGAGATTGGATGATTTAAATTTAAAGGTTTGCCACTTCAATTTTTGATGGCCAATGTGGTGCATACGGCCCGAGTTACCATGTTGATTTTCTCCATGGGAGATTTTCTTTTTAAACATTTTTTTTTAATCCTTGTCATCCCTACCATTCATATTATCAACGAACCTTTCATTTTTAAAAAATTACATACATCTTAACAACAGAATTTATATTTCAAGTAAAAAAAAGAATTTATATTTTAACCCACCAAACCCATATAAATTGCAGAAAGAATAGTCTATTTTAAATTAATATGTATATAATTTTTTAAATTGAATATCTTCAGCTTATTATCAACAAATCTTTATTTTTTCTTAATCCATCAAATATAAAAAGTTGAGTGATTTTGACTTAAAAATCACAAGCTAAATTAAAAATTTAGAGATGAAGAGAAAGGACTTTAATATTTAGGAATTGCTTAATTTATTAAAAATAAAAAATAATTGCTGTCAAAAGAAGAAAAAGAAAATAATCATTCAGCTAGCAATAAATGAAAGACTGCTACTATTATGCTTGGCAATGGAGCACGCACGGGTGGGTTTTGGTTAATCCAACCTCGCTCCGCATTCTTTGAGATCAAAATCCAATCGAATTTTGCTAGCAAAAAATATTATAAGATGCATCCTAAACACTACTATAATTAAAAGACATATTTAGGATTAGTATTACCTCGGTAAAGGCTAGTTATAATTTACAGAAACTTAATATATATAAATAAGCATGTAACTTCAATGCATTTTAAACTATAAATCAAATGGAATAAGATCTACATTCTGAATGGTTTAAGATCTTCTCATTTCTTCTTCTTCTTCTTCTTCTTAAATGAGTATCTTACACTCTACATAACTACTGATAAATAAATAAATAAATAAATAAATAATATATATATATATATATATAATATCAAAAGTATTTATTGTAAGAGATGATATAAGTGAATCTTGATTATTAGATCTTACATGATTGATTCGATTCAAGATAAAGATTATCTAAACATAAACATAAATACATGTGACTTTTTTAAGTAGTTATATGACCTTTAAGTAACTTTTAATCTTGATCATTCATGTATGGTTGTATGATTAAGATTTACTCCTCTCACTCTCTCACAATAAAAGCTCCTGTCACTAGATATGTTCCTTATATATATAATCTTGATCATACAACTATACATGAATAGTCAAAATTAAAAGTTACTTAAAAGTCATGTAATCATTTAAGAAAATTACATACATTTATATTCTAATATAATATTAGTTATTCATGTAAGATTAAATGGTGAAGATTCACTTTCTCTCATTTATTACAATAAACACTCTTCTCATATGATACAAAATGTGTGTGTGTCTATATATATATATATATATATATATATATATATGCAAAGTGAATTAGATGAATTTTGTCTCGCTTTTTATTTGGAAGTTGGAAGGTTGAAAATTCTGTTTAAATTGTTAGAAAGGCCAGTTTAGGCAAAGTGAATTTGATTAACCTTGACTTGACATTAAAACATGTTTAGTTTGAGTAAATGGAATGAAATAGGAATATATATTGAATTTTTTTTTTTTGTTTTTATGTTTAGTTAGGCTATTAGAATGGGAATGAGCATTTCTACACTTGCACGAATAACCATTTCATCACAAAAGTAATGAAATCTCTATTTCATTTTACTAAAATATAAGTATAAACGGTGATCTGGTCCATTGGACTTTGAAAATGTTATTCTTACACCCTTAAAAAAGAGATGTAAGTACTATTTATACTTTTTTTAAAGGGTATGATTAAGTGAGAGAAAGTGATAGAAAAAAATATGTATAATGAATAGTATTAGATGAGGTGTGAAAATAAATGTATGCATTATTTAATGTAAGAATATAAGAGTTGATTTGACTTAGGTGGGCTGGGTTGGGGCGTGTTTCCCCCACTCCCATTCCTAGCTTGGTTCTCATTGTGGTATGATGTCCATGGGAACGTGAATATCGAGTATTTATGGATATTTAATAATTTAAAATAAAATTTTAAAAATAAAAAATATAAATAAAATAAATTTTAATATTATATATAATAATATCTTTTAATAATTTAAAAATCTTATAAAATTAAAAGAATATCACAAACAATATATCAAGTTTTATTATATTTTATAATAATTAATTTACATAAATAATTATTATAATAATGATATATATTCATTAAAAAAGTCATTATAAAATAATAAAAAATATAATTTTTCACCTCATCTAAAAATAAAAGAGAAAAAAAAGCATAATTTATATAAAATACTACTACAACAACAACAACTACCAAGCATTTTCCCACTAGGTGGGGTCGGTTACATGGATCAAACGACGCCATTGTACCCTATCATAAACCAAGTCTTCAGATATGTTATTCAGATTTAAATCTTTTTTAATCGTTTCACCTATAGTCTTTCTTGGTCTTCTTGTAACTTCTAACTATGGGCTATTATTCACCGATCTACTAAACATTTTTTACGGGGGCTTCTAAAAAGGTCTTCTCCTTACATGTCCAAACCACCTAAGGCGAGATTCTAAATTGTTAGAAATCTTTTCCAAATAAGTGCTACCCCTACTTTCTCTCTAATGCATTCATTCCTAATCCTATCTTGTCTTGTATGGTTACACATCCAACGCAACATCCTCATCTCTATTTCATTTTACATATAAGATAAACGATGATCTTATGCTGTTGGCTTTTTACCCCCCAACATTCAATACCATACAACATCGCAGACCTTATAGTTGTGCGGTAAAATTTACCCTTAAGCTTGAGAGGCACTTTTCTATCACAAATAACTCCTGAAGCACTCCTCCATTTCATCCATCCAGCTTCAATCCTATGATTTACATCTCCCTCTATCTCTCCATCATTTTGTATGATAGATCCAAGGTACCTAAATAAAAAATATGGCCGAATTGCGGGTACTCACAAGATAGGGTAGTATGATCTTCACCTTGTCCCATTTATTAAATGAGTTCTAAGTGGTGGTTGATGGTGGAATCCTTCTTGGTGTAGTAGTGACAACGGCGAAGTGAGAAGAGGTGTACCTACAAGGCACTTTGATGCTTAAGTTAGGGTTGTGCACTAGGAGAGAAGAATGTATGTGAGTATATGTATACATGAGTGGTTTAGCCCTGTATTTATAGAGGGGGATTGCTTGTAGGTTAAGTAGTATCTAAAGAGATATTATTTAGTTAAGATTAGGATTTGATAGTTGTTAGGAGATAAGATCCCAAAATCTCCTATTCTATTAGGGATTAGTTGGGAAAAGATAATAGTTTGTTAATGTATAATAATTGCTTCCCTATGAGGACTCATATAGTTGGAGACCGTAATTGGTCAACTGTGTTTGGATTGCTCATGTTGGGCTTAAACTCGAAAAATGATCTAAAATAATTGCCCCTAGTTCAATGCTTTGACATGATAGTAGAGTGTCAAGATACTTTAGACAAAGGCCAATAGGAGCGATTGATGCCCTAATGCACTGGAATCCATCTTGAGGTGTTAAGGTCAGGATTTACTTTGTGATGGGATGTGTGGCTATTATTCAATATCTGGCATAAAAGTTCCTTCATATAATTACCCCTATTGAAGGTGTCTTCCTGAGATCCATTGAGTGGAGTCATAATGCTCATCTTACTATGGATTGTTATGATGTTTGCTTCAAGGTCCCATAGGAAGTTGTATATGACATTCAATAAGATCTAGAATATCTTGAATTTGCTTACCTCAATGTCAAGCTTGCTCAGAAATTTAAGGTGTACTAGGTCGTGATCCTAGATAGTATCCGTTGACAAGATTTGGGATTCATCATCAGAGGTAAAACTTGGGAGACAAGAGCAGCAGACTCTGGTATGGTTGCGGAAGCAGATGAGTCTCCTGAAATGCTTAAGACAGCATTGCCCATTATGAGAAATCAAAGTAAGATGACTAAAATAAAAAGAAAACATATGGAATAGGTCCAAAAATGACTGGGCAGGTATGGAATCAACAAAATGCAGCAAAAGAACGTAGCAAAACGCCCAAAAATACAGTGGTCGCGGCACCCACGATCAGAAACACCCCAAAAATGGCCAAGATGAGACCCAAAGAGGCTTGGGACGTCTTCCACAGTGAATTTCATCCAAGTTTGTGGAAGAACAGCGCCAGAAAGAGCTCTCATGCTCTCTCACGCCCCAACGCTTGGATTCTAGTGCAGCGGCGCGTGGAAAGGTGGATGACGGCACAGTTTTTGGGATCTGGACAGTTAGGGTGGTGCAATTCTAATGCAGTGGGTTTTGCACCCAGATTTGCAGGTAGGTCTGTCACCGAAAAGTGACATCGCCAAAAAATCTGCTGGAAAGAGGCTCGGTAGTGAGAGAAATTCTGTCGGAAGGAGGCACGACAGTGAGGGCTCACTAGAATTGAGTTGCGACGAGGAAGGGAAATTTGCCGCTGAGTAGTGGGCGTAGTGGATAAGGATTTAGATAGAGATGGGTCAAAACCCGCTTTGATACCAACTTGAAGAAAAAGGAATTATTGCTGAATTGTGTGTCTAATCAGACCACACATGATCTCTATATATAGATGTTAATATTAATTATAATAAATCATAGTGATACAATCTTGATATCCTAATTGATATATCCATGATATACTGCTATATTTAAAATTTCTAAACTATTCTAACAACTCTTTTATTCACAGCCTCATATCTTGATAGAAACCAATAGCAAATAGTAGGAAAACAAACTAGAAATCAAGTAAAATACTAGGAAAGGTTACTGTATTATTTAGAGGAAGAAGAAAATACAAAGGAATCAAGGTTCCACTGTGAAGACTTCCCGAAAAAACTTTGTAGTGCCACTTGACCTGAAACTCCCTTTCTCTCTCCCTTCAGTTCTACCCAATGATCATTCAACTGGAATTTTATGTTCTGTTTCCCCCAATCGATCCACATTTCCCCAAGAGAAACCAACCAGGACATTCCAAGAATGACATTAATTCCCTCCAAATCAAAGAGTAAAGTATCAGTTGTCATCTTGCTAGTCCTACACGCCCCTTGTGCTATTGCCTTATACCTGTCTCCTAACTTGATTCTCATTGGTTTGGTCTCTTTTACGGGCAACCCTATCGCTGTCACTAACTTCTTAGATGGTGATGAGAACTGTTGGATCGTGATAAGTCCTTGTGCCAATTGCAACATCATTTGTTAAGAGCTTAGGGAAGAATGAAGGCTCAGGTTGATCTTCACAGGAAAGAGAGGTGCTTTGAGATAGGAGATTGGGTTTTTCTAAAGCTATGCCCTCATGGGCAGAAACAGTAGGAGCCAGAATCTGTCCCAAGCTGTCTCCTAGGTACTACGGTCCATTTCAGGTGCTGGAAAAAATAGGAGCTATAGCCTACAAGATTTAATTATCAGAATCAGCCCGGATTCACCCTGTGTTCCATGTCTTGCTGTTAAAATACTGGGAGAGGTTACTGTATTATTTAGAGAAAAAAGAAAATACAAAGGAATTAAGGTTCCCTTGCCTAGAGCCAAGCTCCTTCAGAGAAAAAGTTCTCTGCCCAATAACAAACCAAATTATGATTTAAGCTCCTTCACCCCCTCCTCTACATGCCTACTATAACCGAATTCCCACATCACACACCCTGCTCTCCTCTCTCTCTCTCTCTGTGCTACCTCAACATTTATTCCATGTCCCTTCCTATTTTTCCTGACATAAACTCTCCAAGTTGTGGGCTTGGTCAACTGCTGTGTTGCTGGGCTATTTGGGCCTAAGTTAACATGAGAGGTTCTATCATTGCCCTCCTCTTGAAGAACAGACTTGTCCTCAAGTCTGAGATCTAGGAATTGGCTACGAATATTGAGTTCATCCTCCCATATAGCCTCTTTGTGCCTCTCCTTTTCCACCGCACCGATGGCAGCAAACCAAGTCTCCTGCCATGGTGACTATACGAGCTGCCAGCACTGCCTCAGGTACAAGGGAAGTTGTTGTATTACTCTCCATGTCTTGAGGAAGATCCCCTTCTACCTTATATTCACCAATAGTTTTTTTTAACAATGAGACATGGAACACAGGGTGAATTCGGGTTGATTCTGGTAACTGAATCTTCTAGGCTACGGCTCCTATTTTTTCCAGCACCTGAAACGGACCGTAGTACCTAGGAAACAGCTTGGGACAGATTCTGGCTCCTACTGTTTGCTACCTATGAGGGCATAACTTTAGAAAAACCCAATCTCCTATCTCAAAGCACCTCTCTTTCCTGTGAAGATCATTCTGAGCCTTCATTCTTCCCTGAGCTCTTAACAAATGATGTTTCAGTTGGCGCAAGGCCTCATCACGATCCAACAGTTCTCTTTGGACAGCTGCAACCTTGGTTTCCCCTGCTAGGAACCGAGTCATAACTGGAGGTGGCATTCCATACATGGCTTCGAAAGGTGTGGTGCCCGTAGACACATGGAAAGTAGTATTATACCAATATTCAACCTATGGCAGCCACACCACCCAAGTCTTTGGCTAGTCAGCTATGAAACATGAGAGAAAAGTCTCAAGACACCGATTGACAACCTCCATTTGCCCATCTATTTGGGGGTGATAGGCGGTGCTCATTTTCAAATAAGTACCTTGCAACTTGAACAATTTTCTCCAGAATCCACTAACAAAAATAGGATCCCTATCACTCAAGATAGAGGCTGAAACACCATGCAACCGTACGGTCTCTTTGGTGAAAATTTTAGCCATTTACTTAGCCATGTAAGGATGCTTCAATGGAATAAAGTGGCTGTACTTAGAGAGGTGGTCCACTACCACGAGTATTGTTGTAAAGCCCTTGGATTTTGGAAGTCCTGTGATGAAATCCATAGAAATTTCCTCCCAAACCTTATTAGGAATGTTTAGAGGTTGTAACAAACCTCCCGGGGCTGTAGCTAAATATTTCTGCCTTTGAAAAACATCACACTCTCTAACAAACTGCTGTATGGAGTGTTTCATGCCAATCTAGTATAAGTTAGCTGCTACGCGTCTGTATGTACGATAGAACCTGGAATGCCCTCCTTGTGGAGTAGAATGGAACTCTTTGAGCAAGGTCGGGATCCATGATGGCTTGGCTGAAATTAACAGCCGCCCCTCATAGAATAAGACCCCATTATGGTAAGAAAAACCCTTCCTAGCCTCTCTGTTCTGCTGTAAATTAGCAATGATGCTCTTTAGTTCTTCATCCTGATGCACTTCCTTTACCACATTATTACCTTCTGACTAATTGGGATAATGAATGAGGGCAGCGAACTCTCCCTCTCCATACATCCGTGATAGAGCATCGACCCCTCTATTTTCCAAATCGGGCTTGTAAACAATGTTAAATCTGTACCTGAGGAGTTTAGCCACCCAATTTTGTTGGTCCATTGTTGTGACTCTTTGCATCAAAAGCTGCTTCAAACTCTTTTGATCAGTACACACAGTGAATTTTTAGCCAATTAGATATGGTCTCCAATGCTGAATGGCCAAAGCTACAGCCATAAGTTCTTTTTCATAAGCTGATTTAGTCAAATTTCTTTCTCCAAGTGCCTTACTATAGTAAGCTACAGGTTTGCCTTGTTAAATAAGAATAGCACCCAACCCTTGGCCGGAGGCATCACTTTCAATGGTGAACTCTTGGCTTAAATCCAATAATGCTAAAACTAGGGCAGTAGTCATTATTTTCTTGAGAAGATTGAAGGCTTCTTGTGCCCGAGGTCCCCATTGGAACCCTTCCTTCTTAGTGAGTTCTGTTAACGGTTTAGCAATCTTGCCATAGTCTTTGATGAACTTCTGATAGTAGCCAGTTAAGCCCAGAAAACCCCTTACTCCCTTCACATTCTTAGGTTGTGACCATTTAAGCACACTGTAGATCTTATTTGGATCTATAGCCACCCCCTCTTTAGAGATGATATGTCTTAAATATATTCCACGAAAGTCTAAGCAAAGTAACATTTCTTTTTGTTGGCCACCAGCTGCTATTTTTTTAGTACTTCAAGAACTACAGTTAAGTGTTGCAAATGAGTTTCCCAATCAGGGTTGTACAGTAAGATGTCGTCAAAGAAAACCAACACATACTTGCGCAACATAGCTCTAAAAACCTCATTCATTAAAGCTTGAAATGTAGATGGTGCATTCATTAACCCGAATGACATTACTAAGTATTCATAATGCCCTTTGTGAGTTCTAAATGCTGTTTTGTGGATATCTTCATTTTTGACCCTCACTTGATAGTAACTTGACTTAAGATCCAACTACGAAAAGAACTTAGTGTGTTTGGTTGCATACTTTTGAAGACTTCTTTTGATGATAACAAATGGGAAGAATAAATGAAGATGATAAATAGACCAAGTCCAAGTTTATATTAGAATAGCATTAGGACTTAGGATCTATTGTACGGAGCTCACTTTGATATCTCTTTGTTTTTGAAAGAAAAGATAAAAACTGTTTTGAAACAAACTCAATGTCTTTGAAAACATCTTTGTCAAAATAGTTTTGATCTGAGTTATTTGAATAGAGCTTAGCCTATTCGAATAAACACCTTCACGAGGATCTATTTTTTTAAAGTGGCTATTCGAATAACTATCCTGTTATTCGAATAACTAAGGATTTCAGAAATGAGTTTTTAAGTGAGTTATTCGAATAACTGAAACATTATTCGAATAAAAGCTTTTCTGTCTGAACTTCTTTTTACAACTTTATTCGAATATGACAGCTGCTATTCGAATAACCGTTCATTTTTAAAACTCTGGTTTTAACAGAGTTATTCGAATAACACTTCTCAGATGGCTTTTTATGATGGTTTCAGACACAGTGTTATTCGAATAAGATTTTGCTCTATTCGCATAAACACGGGTTCACAGTCATGTATATGGAAACAGACAGGTTTTCAAATTTGTTTTAAATGCTCTTAATTATACCTAAATGACTATCTCATGTTTTTTCCCTATAAATAGCAAGCTTGGGTCACGAATTTCATTACCCATAACTCTGAATTATTTTCTAAATGCTATAATCTGTGAAAACTATTTTCTATACTCTTTTTGATTAAAAACTTTGAGATATTTCTGTGAAAGCTCCATTAGCACTTCAATTTGTATTACTTACTCTAAGTGAGAGTTTCTCTTCATCTATCTTCTGATATTCTGTATCGAGGGTGAGATATCCGTCAAGGTTTGTATAAGGGTGAGGTATCCCTGCAGGCTGAGACTTTAGCACAAGGGTAGAGTGTCCCTGTGTGTGAAAAGTGCTCTATTTTGTAACGGTAGCAAGCACCTATTGAAGCTTGTATACTTAGTGAAAAATCTCGGCTTTCGAGGATTGGACGTAGACCACAAGTGGGTTAGTGGTCGAACCAAGATAAATATCGTGCCTACTCTTCTTCTCTTTATCTCTTTATTTTATGCAATTTATTTTATCGCACATTTATTTTCTGCAGATCTTTTCTTCGTCTCATTCCTTCTGTGCATTTATTTATATTTATATTTATATTTTTACTTAAAAGGGTTTATAAAAAGTTTTATACTCAATTGACCCCCCTCTTGAGTACTGGAAGCCACTTGGTAACAAGTGGTATCAGAGCTTCTCTTATATAAAGAGCTTAGCAGCTTCAAGAGAATATGGTTTCTTCAAATGATTTTTCAGAAGGATCTTCCATAAACCGACCACCCTTTTTCAATGGGGATGGTTATGCATATTGAAAGGAAAGAATAAAAATTTTCATCGAAGCTATTGATCTAGATGTATGGGATGCTGTCGAAAATGACGCTTTTATACCCACACATGAGGTCGATGGTGTAAGGACCGAAACACCACAAAATAAATGGTCTGATGAAGACAAAAGAAAAGTTCAATATAATTTAAAAGCCAAAAATATTATTACTACTGCTTTGGGATATGATGAGTTTTTTAGAATTTCAAATTGTAAAACTGCTAAAGAAATGTGAGATACTTTGTAAGTTACCCATGAAGGTACTAGTGAAGTTAAGAGGTCGAGAATAAATTCTCTAACTCGTGAATATGAATTATTCAGAATGAACCAAGGAGAAAGCATTCAGGAAATGCAAAAGAGGTTCACCCACATAGTTAATCATCTTGCATCTTTAGGCAAAAGCTTTTCTAATGAAGATTTGATTAACAAAGTTTTGAGATGTCTTAGCAGGATTTGGCAACCCAAGGTAACAGCAATATCAAAATCAAGGGATTTGTCCACAATGACTTTAGCTACCCTCTTTAAAAAGCTTCATGAGCACGAACTGGAACTGAGCAGACTAAGTCAAAGCGAAGAAAATGATAAAAAGAAAAAGGAGATAGCGCTCAAAGCCACTTCCTCAACATTTGACAATGACGATGAAGAAAGCTTAGAGAACATCGAGGTAAGTGAAGAAAATCTAAGTTTGTTGGTTAAAAGGTTTGGTAAATTTCTTAGGAAAAAGGGAATGCAAAGAAGACCTCACTTTCCTCCGAAGAAGACTCATTAAAAAGGCAAAGGAGCTTCATCGACTCCAACTTGCTATGAATGCGGCAAACCTGGTCACATGAAAATGGAGTGCCTAGTTTACCAAAAGAAGAAGGAGAAATTTGAAAAGAAGCCCTTCAAGGAAAGGAAAGGAAGAAAAGCCTATATAGCATGGGATGAGAACGACATGGATTCAACTGACAGCTCAGATAGCGAGGAAGCTCAACTATGTCTCATGGCAAAAGGAGAAGAAGAAGAAAGCGAAAATGAGGTAAGTTCTAATACTACTTTATTACCTTCTTACGATGAGTTACAAGACACTTTTGAAGAATTACATGAAAAATCTTTAAAATTGACAAAAATTATTTCTTCTTCTAAGAAAATAATTTCTTATTTAGAAAATCAAATTCTTGTTTTAAATAAAGAAATAAAAGAATTGAAAATTGAAAATGAAACTTTGGGAATCATTGATGCTTGCACAAATCATTCTTCACATGCTTCTACTTCTTCATCTTGTTCTTCATGTCATATGCTTGAAAAAGAAATTGAAGACTTAAAGATCACTCTTTCTAAATTCACCTTTGGAAGGGATAACTTAAATATTTTATTAGGAAGACAAAGAGTGGTTTTTCAAAAAGCCGGGATAGGTTATAACCCAAAAAATCAACAAAAACTTTATAAAAATTTCTTTGTGCATTCTAGTGTTTTAAACAGTCCTTTTATTAAATGTTTTTATTATGGAAGAAAAAGACATAGTGCATCAACATATAATACAAGGAAAAACATAAATACAAAAATTGGAACAAAAATGGTTTGGGTTCCCAAGGGTACTATACCCAAAACTGACACACAAGGACCCAAGAAAGTTTGGGTACCAAAAGTTAAAAACTAAACTTGTACTGTAGGTGTGCTTGAAAGCCAGGAGTTCAAATTGGTATCTCGATAGCGGCTGCTCCAAGCACATGACCGGGGACGACTCAAAATTCACTATGTTTATTCCCAAGAATCATGGATACGTTACTTATGGTGATAACAACAAGGGAAAAATTCTTGGAATTGGCAAAGTCGGTAAGAACCCTAACCCCTCTATTGAAAATGTGCTGCTTGTTGAAGGCTTGAAACATAACTTGCTTAGTATTAGCCAATTATGTGATAAAAGAAATAAAGTTATATTTGATTCAAACTGTTGCATAATTGAAGATAAAAATGACAAGCATGTTAAATTCATTAGTCATAGAGTAAACAACATCTACATGATTAGTCTTGATGATATATCTTCAAATGATGCGAAATGTCTTTTAAGTAAGAATGATGATTCATGGCTATGGCATAGGAGAATTGCACACATTCACATAGATCACTTAAAGAAGTTGGTCTCTAAAGAGTTAGTAATTGGACTACCCAAGCTTAATTTTATAAAAGATAAATTGTGGGATGCATGTCAAAAGGGTAAACAAATAAAGGTTTCCTTTAAAGCAAAAAATATAGTTTCAACTACTAGACCTTTACAACTTTTGCACATGGATCTGTTTGGACCTTCTAGAACTATGAGCTTTGGTGGGAATTACTATGCTTTAGTGATTGTGGATGATTTTTCTAGGTTTATATGGACTTTATTTCTTGCAAATAAAAATGATGCATTTCTAGCTTTTAAAAGACTTGCCAAAGTTATTCAAAATGAAAAAGGTTTTCAAATCTCTTCTATAAGAAGTGATCACGGTGACGAAATTGGAAAAAATGTTTTTTGAAAATTACTGTGATGAACATAGCATTAATCATAATTTCTCTGCCCCTAAAACTCCGCAATAAAACGGAGTTGTAGAAAGGAAAAACCGTTCTTTAGAAGAAATGGCGAGAACTATGCTTAATGAGGCTGCTCTTCCTAAATACTTTTGGGCGGATACTGTAAGTACAGCTTGTTATGTAATGAATTGGGCCCTTATAAGGCCTATTTTAAAGAAAACCCCATATGAGTTGTATAAAGGAGGAAAGCCGAATGTTTCACACTTTTATATTTTTAGATGCAAATGTTTTGTTTTAAATAATGAAAAAGATAACTTAGGCAAGTTTGATGCTAAGTCTGATGAAGGTATATTTCTTTGCTATTCAAATCATAGTAAAGCTTTTCGCATATATAATAAAAGAACTATGACTATTGAAGAATCTATACATGTTGCATTTGATGAAACTGACCCAAATGGATCGAGAAAGGATCTAGTTGTTGATGATGTTGCAGAAGTCTTGGCGGAAACACATTTGGATAATAAAGAAAAAGAAATCAAGGAGCAAAAGGATAAACAAAGATAAGAAGATTCGCAAGCTTTGGAACTTCCCAAAGAATGGCGAACTTCAAAATATCACTCCCTTGATCAGATTATCGGTGATGTATCTAAAGGCGTAAGTACTCGTACTCTCTCAGAAATACTTGTAATCACCTAGCGTTTGTTTCTCAAATTGAACCTAAGGATTTAATTGAAGCTTTTGATGATGAACATTGGATTTTAGCTATGCATGAGGAATTAAATTAGTTTGAAAGAAATCAAGTTTGGAAATTAGTTGCTAGACCTAATAATCACCCCATAATTGGAACTAAATGGGTTTTTAGAAACAAACTTGATGAAAATGGATTAATAACTAGAAACAAAGCTAGATTGGTTGCTAAAGGATATAATCAAGAAGAATGAATAGATTATGAAGAAACCTATGCACCTGTAGCTAGATTAGAAGCTATTAGAATGTTACTTGCTTATGCTTGCATCATGGATTTCAAATTATATCAAATGGATGTCAAAAGTACTTTCCTAAATGGATTTATTCAAAAAGAGGTATACGTTGAACAACCTCCAGGTTTTGAAAATCATGAACTGCCCAACCATGTTTTTAAACTTAAAAAGGCTTTATATGGTTTAAAGCAAGCTCCTAGAGCTTGGTATGAAAGGTTGAGTAAGTTTCTTTTGAAAAATGGTTTTTCAAGAGGAAAAGTCGATACTACCCTCTTTATTAAAAATAAAAAGCATGACATTCTTCTTGTGCAAGTATATGTGGACGATATTATCTTTGGTGCTACTAATGAATCCCTGTGCAAAGAATTTGCTAAGTCAATGCAGAAAGAATTTGAAATGTCGATGATAGGAGAATTGGATTTCTTTCTCGGATTTCAAATCAAACAAACGAACGAAGGGACATTCATAAGTCAAACTAAATACTGCAAGGAATTGCTCAAGAGATTCGAAATGGAAAATGCTAAACACATGGCCACTCCAATGGGCACTTCTTGCTACTTGGACAAAGATGAAGGAGGTAAATTAGTAGAAATAACGAAATATAGAGGTATGATTGGATCTCTCCTTTATCTTACTGCTAGTAGGCCAGATATTATGTTTAGTGTATGCATGTGTGTTAGATATCAGGCAAACTCTAAGGAGTCTCATTTAAGTGCTGTTAAACGGATAATGAAATACCTAGTAGGCACTTCACAAATGGGCTTGTGGTACCCTAAGGGTGCCTTTTGTAGCCTAATAGGCTATTCGACTCGATTTTCTTTGGGTGCAAATTGAATCAGAAAAAGTACTAGTGGGACATGCCACTTGCTTGGTAGCTCTTTAGTTTCTTGGCATAGTAAGAAACAAAATAGTGTGGCTTTGTCTACCGCTGAGGTTGGATATGTTACAGCCGGGAGTTGTTGTGCTCAAATCCTTTGGATGAAACAACAACTTTTAGACTACGGTCTTCAGCTTGATCACATCTCGATAAGATATGATAACACTAGTGCAATAAATATCTCTAAAAATCTCATACTGCATTCTAGAACAAAGCATATAGAGATAAGACATCACTTTATCAGAGATCATGTACAAAAAGGGGATTACATTCTTGAGTTTGTTGAAACATCTAAGCAACTTGCTGATATCTTCACTAAACCTTTAGCAAAAGAAACATTCTTTTATATTCGAGGAGAATTGGTCATAATTGATCAATCCAATATCTAATTGCTTGTTTATTGTTGAATATTATCACTTGAATATATGCTTTCAATTTCATGAACGTATGTTTTTCTGTGCTTCTTTGTTAGATTTATTCGAATAAACAAACCTTTATTCGAATAAACCTCTTTACTGCTTATTAAAATATGTGTTGAACATCAGCCTTATTCGAATAGAACTCAGTTTATTCGAATAAACTGATTCCTGTGTTAAATCCTGTGTGTTTTTCATCTCTGTCTATTCGAATAAACCCTTCTTTATTCGAATAACCAGATTCCTTCTTTTATCAATTTCTGTTCTTGGCCTCAGTCTATTCGAATAAACCTAAGGTTATTCGAATAACCAGAGCCCTGCTTTTATCAATTTTGACTGATAGGCCTCAGCCTATTCGAATAACTCCTATAGTTATTCGAATAAACCCTGTCAACTAGCCAAAACGGTTGGCTTTCCCAGTTTCTCTATTCGAATAGAACCCCTTCCTATTCGAATAAACCCTAGCTGAAGCACCTTTTCAGTTTCCTGCGCGCCTGACTTTTCAAGATTCCAACAAGGTTTATTCGAATAAACCTATGTTTATTCGAATAAACCTATGTTTATTCGAATAAACACGGGTTTTCTTTAAATAACCCCTGCGTGCCCAAACGTTTTCCACCTTTTTCTCTCTTCTATGCTCTTCAAGCCTCCATTGCTCCTACCTCTCAAAACCTTTTCACCCCTACGTTTTCACTCTCTCTCACATTCTTCCACCATGGCCTCCTCGTCCAGCAAGCGTCCACGCACGAAGAATGCTCCAGGCAACAACCCTCTTGATCTGAGAAGGCTCTCCTCCAACGAAGAGCATCGTGCACGCTTCATCACGCACTTCTGGGAGCGTAACTTGGTCTAACCCAAGTACCTTGACCTCTCTTTCTTCCAGCAACATCGAGGCTTCGACTTTCTGACCCTGCTGCAAAACCAGGGAGTTCTTCAGCTTTGCTCTCACCGGGCCACTCTCTATCCTGCTCTAGTGAAGATGTTCTTCTACAATCTGGCTTTTGATGGCCAGAACCTTCTCTCCAAGGTCTGTGATCAGAACATTGTGATCACACCGCAGGACTGACTGACTTTGTTCGGGCTGTAGTTCACTGGCACCCTTATTGAAGATGATGACACGCCCTTTCTTGAAGACTTCAACAAGCTTCAGGCGATTGAGGACCTGCTGAAGCCTGGTCTAGCCCTGCCTGACAAGGGTCTCAAGAGTGGAATGCTAAAGAGCCAAGATAGGCTTCTGCATTACGCCTATGCTCAAATCTTGGCTCCCTGCAGTGGCAACTACGCCTACCTCAACGAGGAAGACATCTTCATGCTGTGGTTTCTGAAGAATGGCCATCAGATCAACTGGCCTGTATTTATCATGAGACACATGATGAGGGCCAAGGGCAAGGAGAAATCTGACCTGCCTTATGGGATTCTCGTCACTACCTTGCTGAGCAAGTATCCTCGGGTCTTGAGGCGGCGAGCCATTGCTACGACTCACCACAACGTCTTTGGCGCTCACACCTTACGGAAAATGAAGATGATCTAAACTGATGAAGGCTGGGTGTACCCAAATGAGGTTGCTGAGGATGATCTTGACCCTGCTGACGCCCTTGCTGCTCCTGCTGCTGGCCCTGCTCCTGTCACTTTGGAACAGATCATGGCTACCTTGCAAGATAAACGAGCTTATATGGAACATACCTTCTCTATTCTGTTTGATAGAATAGAAGGTGTTGAACGTGAGGTTGCTGCCCTTCGATCTGCTTCACTTGCTCCTGCACCAGTTTCTTCACCACCACCTCCGGATACTTACTTCTAGGAACTTTAGTTCTTAGGCTATCTGTTTTTGGCTTCATGTTATTTATTTCTGGCTTATGTAATTGACTCTCCTTTTTATTAATGCATAAATAAAATTTTCTGTTGATCTACTGATATGAGTATGTTTTCTTTTATGCATTCTTATATATATGTTTGTGGGACTTACCCCTCCTTTTTGCTCATGACAAAAGGGGGAGAAAATTTTGATCATTTGACTTTAATTAAGACAGGTAAATTTAAAATGAGATTGGATTCAAATTAAAAGGGGGAGCTGCGCACATATCTGATATACATTACCTCTTATAAATAAAGAGGGGGAGTAAGTTTTTATACCTTTTTGTGAATTCCAATTATATGCACTAACACTTTTTTCATTGATAGTTTGTCATCATCAAAAATGGGGAGAATGTGTTTGGTTACATACTTTTGAAGACTTGTTTTGATGATAACAAATGGGAAGAATAAATGAAGATGATAAATAGATCAAGTCCAAGTTTATATTAGAATAGCATTAGGACTTAGGATCTATTGTACGGAGCTCACTTTGATATCTCTTTGTTTTTGAAAGAAAAGATAAAAACTGTTTTGAAACAAACTCAATGTCTTTGAAAACATCTTTGTCAAAACAGTTTTGAACTGAGTTATTCGAATAGAGCTTAGCCTATTCGAATAAACACCTTCATGAAGATCTATTTTTTTAAAGTGGTTATTCGAATAACTATCCTGTTATTCGAATAACTAAGGTTTTCAGAAATGAGTTTTTAAGTGAGTTATTCGAATAAATCAAACGTTATTCGAATAAAAGCCCTTCTGTCTGAACTTCTTTTTACAACTTTATTCGAATATGACAGTTGCTATTCGAATAACCGTTCGTTTTCAAAACTCTGGTTTTAACAAAGTTATTCGAATAACATATTGGTTATTCGAATAACACTTCTCAGATGGCTTTTTACGATGGTTTCAGACACAATGTTATTCGAATAAGATTTTGCTCTATTCGAATAAACACGGGTTCACAGTCACGTATATGGAAACAGACAAGTTTTCAAATTTGTTTTAAATGCTCTTAATTATACCTAAACGGCTATCTCGTGTTTTTTCCTTATAAATAGCAAGCTTGGGTCACGAATTTCATTGCCCATAACTCTGAATTATTTTTTGAATGCTCTAATCTGTGAAAACTATTTTCTACGCTCTTTTTGATTAAAAACTTTGAGATATTTCTGTGAGAGCTCCATTAGCACTTCAATTTGTATTACTTACTCTATGTGAGAGTTTCTCTTCATCTATCTTCTGATATTTTGTATCAAGGGTGAGGTATCCCTCAAGGTTTGTATAAGGGTGAGGTATCCCTGCAGGCTGAGACTTTAGCACAAGGGTAGAGTGTCCTTGTGTGTGAAAAGTGCTCTATTTTGTAACGGTAGCAAGCACCTATTGAAGCTTGTATACTTAGTGAAAAATCTCGGCTTTCGAGGACTGGACGTAGACCACAAATGGGTTAGTGGTCGAACTAGGATAAATATCATGTCTGCTCTTCTTCTCTTTATCTCTTTATTTTATGCAATTTATTTTATCACACATTTATTTTCTACAGATCTTTTCTTCGTCTCATTCCTTTCCGTGCATTTATTTATACTTATATTTATATTTATATTTATATTTTTACTTAAAAGGGTTTATGAAAAGTTTTATACTCAATTCTCCCCCCTCTTGAGTACTGGAAGCCACTTGGTAACACTTAGCCCCATATAACTCATCCAATAATTCATCTATCACAGTATTAGAAATTTATCCAGTACAGTAACCTTATTTAAAGCTCTGTAATCGACACATATTTGCCATGTCTCATCCTTCTTTTTCACTAAAATTACTAGACTAGAAAAAGTACTTTGGCTGTGGCGTATCATACCTGAATCGACCAGCTCCTTCACTTGTTTTTCAATCTCGTTCTTATGATGATGTGGGTAGCGATAGGGCCTCACATTCACAGGTCCCTGACCCTCTATAAGGGTAATGGCATAATCCTTACCTCTCTTAGGTGGTAGTCCTTTTGGCTTTTTAAAAACCTCGTGGAATCTAAACAATAAGTTTTCAATTTCATGCTTCTGTTGGGGCGTAACCTCTGATGTACTTGTTTCATTTCCCATAACAAACCTGACCTGTAATTCTTTAGCAAAAAATAGCCCTTCTATCCACTGTGAAGACTTCTCGAAAAAACTTTATAGTGCCACTTGACCTGAAACTCTCTTACTCTCTCCCTTCGACTCTACCCAATGATCATTCAACTGGAATTTCATGTTCTGTTTCCCCCAATCGATCTACATTTCCCCAAGAGAAACCAACCAAGACATTCCAAGAACGACATCAATTCCCTCCAAATCAAAGAGTAAAGTATCAACTATCATCTTGCTAGTCCCAAATTCCAGCTCAACGTTCTTACACGCCCCTTGAGCTATGGCCTTATACCCGTTTCCCAACTTGATTCTCATCGGTTTGGTCTCTTTTACGGGCAACCCCATCACTATCACTAACTTCTTAGAAATGAAATTATGGGTAGCTCCACTATCGATCAAGATAAGAATGGGCACTTGATCTGTCGATTATTCCTATATTTTAATTGCCTTGTAATTGATTCTTTGAACTCCATTTGTGCTTAATTGTCATCATTTAGCTCAGTTTTTGATATCAAACCCTAATTGGAACATTACTGTGAAACTTTGCTTAAATGTGTTCATTAGCACTCATAATTGAATTATGCTTTTTAGTCACTGGGCTTCTTAAGGTTCAATTAGATTTAATTAAGTTGGTTTTGACACATTTTATGATATTAAGCCTAATTGGATCATTGAAAGAATTATTGCATGAATTAGCCTTAATTTATCTCTTTGACAGTGTTCAGTAAACTAGCTATAATTTGAGTTTCAAATATCTGATTAATGTGATTTTGGTCTTGTAGGAAAGCTAAGACAATTCTCTACTACTTTCATGAAGACCTCAAAGGCCCAATCATACGTTTGGATAACTTAAATTGGAGTTGAAGCAAGAACTAGGGTGCTGATCCTGATAGCTTGACCTTTGTATATTGTTCATAACATAGCTCGAGCTACAAGTTATCAAATAGGCTGAAATTTTTATGGTTGATAGTTAAGATCCAAATTTACAACTTTTATGTTGAACACTTTTCCAGATTCGGAGGTCTAATGGGTCATATTGGGCTTGGAAGTCAAATTACAGGGCCTGCGTCAAAATATAAGGCCTGCGTAAGATTACAGGGCCTAGGCCGCGTAAAAATACACGGCCGTGTGAGAGTACACGGCCTAGGCTGTGTACTCCTCTGACTTTTGCAATTTAAACAGCAAATTTTGATCTTCCAGACAGTGTCATACATGGCCTAGGTCGTGTATGCATACACGACCGTGTATTTATGTCAGAAACTCAATTATTGAAACTTCTGCGCGAAGTTTATGTTAGGGGCCTATATATTGACACTCTTGGCACGTTTTGAAGGGAGTTCTGACCTAGGAGAGCAGCTGCAACTCCTTGGAGAAGGAGAGGGGAGTCTTGGATCAAAGTTTGAAGTCTCGGGTTCGAGCAATCGGAGATCCATCATCCTTAATCCTCAGAAACTCGTTTGCTATTTAGTTTTTCTTCTGCACTTTGTTTCTTATGTTGATCTCTTTCAGTTTTTATTGTGATTTCCTTCTAGCTATGTGTAACTAAATCTCCCTTGGTTAAGGGGGTATGAAACCACTAGTATTGATGTTGTGAATCTTACATATTTGATTATTTCAACACAGTTATGTTTTTATTCATATATTTCTGAATCTATTGTTGGTATGAAGGTTTTTGTACTTGTTCCCACTTTAAAAGTGGTAGATCTGGGTTTATTATGCGCAATTGCAGTAGTAGATCTAGCGGAATGCATGATGTTCATATGGGTATAATTATCTTTGTACTATTTTTCAGTTATAAAAGTGGTAGATCTGGGTTTATTATGCGCGGTTGCGGTAATAGATCTAGAGAAATATATGTTCTAAGTAATTTAATCTCGGTGTGTGATTAGATCTTAGGTAATTAGTTTTATAAAACTTAATGCAATTATTGGATAGTTGTAAGAGCAGTTGCTTTATAACTAATCAGTGATTAGGAGTTGAATTGAGCGGTTGCTGAATTGGCCAACACGTAAGGAAAACAGAGATTTACTCTCACAATTGCGTAAAAACATAATTGAGCATGATGGAATAAAAGGATATGTGGATTTACATCATCATATAAATCTAGTGGTGGATTCAATCTCTTAACCAATTTTCTTATATTGTTAATTTTAGTTCATTTATTGTTATTGTCTTTGAAGCTATTCATTGTTCATCAAAACTCCAAAACCCCCTATTTACTGTTTATTGTTAATCAGAGTTTAAATTAAAAATTATTTAATAGTGTTAATTGAATTGGTTCTTTGTGGATCGACCCTTACTAACTACAACTAGTTGTAAGGTTTTTATTTTCTGGTAAGCCTGACAACTGATTTTTATCTTGAAATTTTAATCACTATATCCTTACGGATCAGCACTCCCTTCACTACACCCCTCAGTTTCATAGTTTGTGGTATTCCTCCTTTTTCAGCAAGTAGACTCTTCAAATTCATCACACTACACTCTCCATCAACATCTACTTCCTCCTCCTCCTCTATGGCCAAAACTTGGGCTTCACCATCCCCCTCCTCCTCATCGTCTATCACCATGATTCTTAATTGACGATTAGGGCACTGATGGCGAGGGTGGAAAGCTCTGCCACATCAATAGCACAGCCCCTTCTGTTTTCGGTCCATCAATTCGTGATAGGGGAGATGTTTGACGTCTCGATCCCTCTGCTGAGTATGATTCTGGTCCCGTATTGGATCTTTAGGAGGCCCTGGTCTATTATGCCCATTCTCCCTCACCTCCTTACTACCACGCACATACACCCAATCATTCCCAGGTGTGCGACTCGAACCCATTGGGCCAGGCAGAGCGTTCGGGTTGGGCCGATAATTGGAACCTGAATCAAAACCACCCCAAAACCTGGTAGCCCGTTGTACGTACCCACCTTTCTTCTCCAATAATTCTTGCTCCACTATTCTCGTCAAGTTCAGTAGCAGTGAATATGACAAAGGACCCAATGTCTTCATGCTTCGTACTCTCCCTTTTATACCTTCCTTCAACCCATGAGTGAAATACCCATAATATTGTTCATCCGGAAGACATGGAATCTGGGTAATCAGTTTCTCGAACTCTCGTATGTACTCCTCCACACCTCCTACTTGCTGGAGCGTCACCAGCTACTCGTAAATATTCCCTTCGCTGATTCTATCGTATCGCTCTAACAGCTCTGCTTTGAGTTGTTCCCAAGTGAGTTCTACTTCGTCGTCGAGCAACTATTTGAAGAATTGGATTGTTGGCCCCTCCATACATAGCTGGGCCAAGCTCACTCGTATCTCCAGGCTCGTCTCCTGGATCTGAAAATAAATCTCCGCCCTCGCAATCCATCCTGCCAGGTCATCGCCATTAAATATAGGTAACTCCACCTTCTTCACGGATTGACGAAACTCATCTAAAGAATCTCCCTGCAATTTCTTCACTCCCGATCCTCCGATACTACTCGCCTCCAAACTCTGAGCAAGCATGGCAATAAGCTTCTCCTGATTCTCATCTGCTTTGGATTGCATTGTTACGAGAGCGTTTCGAAGATTGGCGACTTCATTTTCCAGAGCTGCAACCTTTGCCTCCATCTTCTTCGGTGGCATCCGATTCTCCTCCACACTGGTCCCTTACTAAAAAAAACAAAGTTTGTCTTCCCTACGTATCCAATAGGTCAGACCAGTTTGATAGAAACCAATAGTAGATAGTAGGAAAACAAACTAGAAATCAAGTAAAATACTGGGAGAGGTTACTGTATTATTTAGAGTAAGAAGAAAATACAAATGAATCAAGGTTCCCTTGCCCAAAGCCAAGCTCCTTCAGAGAAAAAGTTCTCTGCCCAATAACTAACCAAATTATGATTGAAGCTCCTTCACCCTCTCCTCTACGTGCCTACTATAACCGAATTCCCACATCACACGCCCTGCTCTCTGGTGGGCGTAAAATACACTAAAAGCAAGTGCACTCTATCACCAAGTAATATAAGATTTGAGTCCCAGTTATCGATCCCACGAAGAATAATTGGTAATTACTAGATTCGCTAAACTCTTTGTTATTCAAACAATCGAAAGTGTATGAAGAAATTCAAGTTAAAATCAAAATAAATAAATAAAGAAAAACAATGAACAATTAAATAAAGAAAAGATAATCAATGAAAGAGAGACTAGGGCGCAAGGTTCACTTAAATCCAATTATTCTGATTTTCTTTCAATTATGATTAAGGTAATTCTTTTGCCAAAATTCTCTTATTTGCTATTAAATCTCAATAGTCATGGATGAAATAATATTATATTCCTAATTTAATTCACCTATTTGATCATTTAGTTGAATTAATCAAGAATACATTAAACTTCAATTCAAGAGATGAATTAACATACCTGTCAATTCCAATGGTAGGAAAAATTGATGTTTTGTCATTCACCAATCTAATCTTAGGCTTACCATATAGATCCACTCATTGAATGCGGATGGTCATCGGTCAAACAATGAATTAACACATGCCAAAAGTGATCAAATTCTGACAAGAATACAAGTAATATGATAAACCCAAAAAGAAATTATCATAATCAAATTAGAAATCAAATCCAAATAATAAGAAAAACAAGATCCCCCATAGCCCTAGCTATAGGTTTAGCTACTCATGTTCAATAAAAACAAACCCATATCAGAATACAAACTCATAGAAAGAAAACCCAAAGAAAAGGGAAAACTAAAAAGAAAGAGAAATCAAAATCACTTTTATGGAGATTATGATCTCTGAGCCTTCAAGAATCAATTCCTCCTTCAAGTCTTCCTCTAAGGTCTGCTGCCGCAAAACAACTCTCTCAGGATTAGGGATTTTCTGTGTAATATACTCAATGTGTTGTTTGTACTGCAACTTTTCCATTATATTGAAATTCACGTCTGCTGTTACGCTCTTAGTGCCTAGGCGCCCAGTTCTGAGCGCTCAAGCACTTAGTCACTTAAGTCAATACGCGCACTGCTCCACGTTGCACGCTCAGGCGCTAAGACACTAAATCACTGTTACTGCATACGCTTTGGGCGCTCAGGCACCCCAACACCAGTGCTCAAGCGCTAGACTCTGTTATTAAATTCTTTTTTTCTTGCTCCTTTGCATATTCAATCTTCTCCCTGTACAATTACCTGACAAAAACACACAAAACACTTAATAAAAACATAATTAAACAATACTAAAAATATAACAAAACTAACAAATAAAATTCATTAAAAATAAATAAAAGGAATATGAAAAACTAAGGAATTGAACCGTAAAAATAGGACATGTTGACGGTTCATCAACTCTCCCACACTTGAGCTTTGCTTGTCCTTAAGCAAAGAATAGGAATCAACAACAAGATCAAACTCAACATCAAGAAACATGAATCAAAGGGAAATTCCACAATTACAAGAAATTCAAGTTTAGCAATCAAATCTAATCAAGTAAGATCATTTAACACTTAAACAATTAGAGGCTTAAGTCTAGCTTGCAACTGTTTTCTTCACTAAACATTTGAGATCACTCATCTTTCCATCACTCAAGTGTTTAAAGGACAAAGAGATCATTCAAATTTTTCTTGAAAAAATGCAATAACATAGGCTTGCTTATCAATCTCATCTCCACTTCCAAGTTCACATACAACACAAGAATCAAAAGAACTTTTCTTTGGTTGTAATGGGGCTAAGGGTAAAATGGAAGGTAGGAAGAAGGGATAAAATAAGGTAAAGAATACTTATGAATAAATTAATACAAAATAGAATCAGGCTGAAAAGATGACAGATAGAGCATGATGCACAAGAATATAACAACTTCTCACTTTCAACCCAATATTTTCATTATTCTTCACCAATAATTTCTTTCTTTTCTTTCTTTTTCATTTTTTTTCCTTTTTTTCCAAACTTTATTTTTTTTTTTACCCTTGAAGACAAAAGCAACTTTTCAAGACTTTTCAATCAACATATCAATTGCTCCAAAGAATTCAACCTGATTATTTGATTGGGTATTCAAAGAAATCAATTTCATGCTCAAATGGGGCAACAAAGGGGCCATTTAATCAATGCAACTCTAGAAGTCAAGAAAGAATTAGGCCTAATTACCTTAATCATATTCAAGTATGCATGTGAATCATTAAAGTCTCAACAAGATATCAAAGCAAGTTCTAGTGCACATTAATCAAGAGAAAACTCACTCCAGAAGAAAAATCCAATTATTAAGGCTCAAAACTCACTTTCTGGCTAAAGTTAATAAAGAGAACAACAGCAAGCAGACATGGCTAATTTTCAACTAAAGATGCTAAATTTCACTTTACTTCAATAAAAAAGATTGCTTCACACATTATCAGCTCATGATCAATTTGAATCCCCTTTAAAACATATCTCCATCAGCTCAGAATAAATAAGAAATCAATACACAATTCCAGTTTAATTACCAGCATTATTCAAGTGCTTCAACAAATTTTATTTTTTTTGCACAAAAATTGTAAAAGTACCCCTCACACTTAATATAAACATTATTCTCAATGTGGAAGAAAAAAAAATAAAAAGGGTAAAGAAAAGAACAACACAACCTGATGAAAAATGACACAATGTCAGGCAAAGGAAAAGTACAAGAGTCAGCACAGCAACAAAATTTGAAAAATAAAATCCCAAAACACATAAGTAGAAGAAAAACAAAAATAACTAAAATAAAATAAAGGAAGAAGAAACATAGGTTGTCTCTTGTGTAGCGCTTGTTTAACGTCATTAGCTCGACATTGCCTTTTCAGATAAATCAGGGTGGCTTAAAGTAAGAGAAATAGGAGGACGTCTTCTTCTTTTCAAAACAGTTCTTCCTCCCTTCAACAATGGCCTTGGGACTACTTCTAACAGAATTATGAATTTGACAAGAGCCTAACTATCCTAATTGCGCCTTAACTCTACTAAGCCAAGGTGGTTGCACTCGATCAATAGATGAAGGACCAATCTGTGAAGAAGTATGGATCTTAGGAGGACCTTTATCTATTTCAGCAGCTTGACATTCCAACAGATCAACATCAGCACTGTATAATGGCGGGGGTCTTTGATAGTTAAGGTTTCCTGCTTCTTAGCTTGAACAAAATTGATAGGAGGATGAAGATTTGACATTGGGGAAGATTTAGCCTCCCTAAAGACATTAATGATCATATGATCTCCATCCACTCTCAATATGAGCTCATCCCGAGGTACATCAATCATAGCTCCAGAAGTGGCCAAAAATGGTCTTCCAAGAATGAGAGGAATATCAGCATCCTCTTTCATATCTAGCACCATAAAATCGACTGGGAATATGAATTTATCCACATTCACTAAAACATCCTCCACCATATCACACGGGTAAGCGAAGGATCTATCAGCCAACTGTAGTGAAATGTTGGTGGGCTTTGATTCCTGCATTCACAATTTCTTAAACACGGAGAAAGGCATCAAATTAATACTAGCACCCAAATCACATAATGCCTTATCAAAATAAGAGTTACCAATAGTGTAAGGAATAGTAAAACTCCCTGGATCTTTCAATTTTGGGGGTAACTTCTTTAAAAGAGTGGTAGAACACTCCTCAATAAGACATACAGTCTCAAATTCCTCAAGCTTGCGTTTCTTTGTAAGTATTTCTTTCAGAAATTTTGCATACTTGGGCATTTAAGAGATGACTTCAACAAACGGAATATTAATTTGTAATTTCTTGAATATCTCCAAGAATTTGGCAAATTGCTGATCTGGCTGATTGTTCTTTAGCCTCTGAGGGAATGGAATCTTGGCATATGGGGATGGTTCATAAACTGCGCTTTGCTCACAATCTTTCTTCGCTCTCTGCCACTTTGGTGCTTTCTTTTCAACCTCTCTTTCTTGATTGACATCTTCAGTAAGGACATCATTATTCTTTGTCTCAATTCTTGATGAGCTAGATGCTTCAGTTGCCTTTTCATCTTCATGCACTGACTGAACAAGAGAATCTCTAAGCTCTGGCATTTCCTTCTTTTGAGAGGACTCCTCAAGTTCCTTACCACTTCTAACGAAAATTGCATGGGCTTGTTCCCTTAGATTAGTCTCAATAGTGCTAGGCAATGTCCCTGGTGCCCTCGCTATCATCAATGTAGTCAGCTGACTGATCTGAGTCTCCATGTTCTTCATTTTGGCATCGAAACTCTGCATGTACTTCATAACCAGATCTTCAAAACTTGGCTTCTCTGCAAGTGCTTGGAAGTTGATTCTGCTGATAGCCTTGCTGATTTCTCCATTTGAAATTCGGGTGGTCCTTCCAACCAGGATTGTACGTATTTGAATACGGATTGTACTGTTGCTGGTTGAAATTACCAACAAAATTTGGTACTTCAGGCTCGGGGGTAAATGGACTACCAACTTGACAATTTGCACTTGTATGACCCTGTCCTCCATAAGCTTCACAAATGATTAGTGAAACTGCACTATTTGTCACCATCAGAGTCTCCACTTTCTTCGTCAAAGTTTCCAATTGACTCAGAATTATTGTAGAAGAATCAACAGTATGTACACCTGCTTGTTTCTTAGGAGCCTGGCGCTCATTCTGCCACTGATAACTGTTCAGTGCTATTTCTTCAATTAATGCTTGGCTCTGATTAGGTGTTTTCCTCCATATTGTCCCTCTCGCAACAGCATCAATAAGTGAAGGTTTGCAGGCGACAAACCATTGTAAAAAGTCTGAACCTGCTGCCATATAGGAAATCCATTATGTGGGCATCTCCTCAACAATTCTTGAAAGCGCTCCTAAGCTTCATAAAGAGTGTCCATTTCAAACTGCACAAAAGAAGATATCATTCCTTAACTTAGTAGATATAGAAGGAGGAAAATATTTAGCCAGAAACTATTGTGTCAACTGATCCCATGTAGTGATGGAACCCCTCGGTAATGACGTTAACCATTGGCTTGCTTTGTCCTTAAGAAAGAAAGAAAATAGTTGCAATCGGATTGCATCATCTGTCACTCCATTGTACTTGATAGTATTACACAACTATTAGAACCTGGCTAAATACTGATTTGGATCATCCGAAGGTAATCCACTAAACTGAACTGAATTCTGAATCATGGAGATCAATGCTGGTTTGATCTCAAAATGATTAGCCGCCACAGCTAGTATTATAATACTCCCCCTATACCCTTCAATAGTGGGCATAAAGTACTCAAACATGATTCACTCTACTGGGATACCTCTTTCTTCACGATTGGCCTCAACAATATTAGTAATTTTTGTGGATACAACACGCAGCGGAAAACAGGGATTCCCACCGAGGATCCATGCGAAAAAGTCATAATCCGAGTTTTTAAATGATTTGTCTCTTGAAGCATGAATCACTAACACTGTAATAGAAACGATGTCTCTGCGGTATCCACACGAACAGACTCACGAACGTCCAACGTCCGCAAAGAGGAGCCTCACGTCTCTCACACAGTGCTAGTTGCGAAGAGAAGAGAAGAAACCTGTCACTCACTCACTCACTTTTCTGTAGGTGCGGCTAGGGTTCAGAATTGTATCTCTTAGCAGCCCCCTTAGCAGTACTATTTATAATAGTGACTGCCTTAAGTGAGTGTGAGCAGCAGCAAGGTAAGCTGTGCAACCCTAGACCCATCTGTTATGAGTCTGGCCCATATTTGAATCCGAATCCAACTTGGATCCATTGCTCCAATTTTAGTCTGCTCTATGTGTGTGACCCTGCAGGTTCTTATTACGTTGGCAGTAATATTAAAATCTCATTTTAATATTACAAGCAGTGAGCGGTATCTAGCAACACATCGTTGCTACCCAAGTAATAAGAATGTCAGTGATTTGACATAACCTTTTCTTGACCAATGTTTCCATGTCGTTTAGTCCCTTTGTCAAGATATCTAGATTGAACACAAGGCATGGAATGCGTCACCCTTGTATAGTCCAATCATTCGTTTCCTGATACTCGAGTAGACTTTGTAACAACAAATGAGATCAATATCTCATATTGACTCATTTGAGCATGGTCATGCATTTCGCAGTCTCACTCAATCAGGGGGCCCGAAGATATCGCTCCTATTATGTAGGAGTGACAAATCTCATCTAGGTCACTCACATCCCTCTGCATGATTTGCGGTATGTCCAATAACCAATTTTATAATCACCTTATTACAGATGACGTTTGATGGCATTAAAACACACAACTCCTCATGTAGGAATCGTAGGGATTTCAGGTCAAAGGACCACAAACACCATTGTCACTATGAGAATCGCTTATGACACTCACGTAACGATCCATGTAGCGTTCTCATGCTGGGTCAGTCCAGTACATTATTATTCTAATATGTACCCATGTGAAGACTTGATATCTCATATCCATGACCCGTAAGATGTGGTCATCAGTCTCTGCACATACTAGTCTCAATGTATTATTGTTGTCCTAATTAATAATAATACTTGACTAGGGACATTTAAGAATAGTGTTGTAACCAAAAAGATCTCACGATCAAGTCATCCACTTGATGTCCTATGGCATCAAACTTACTATTCTAAGAACTTTATTATGTTTATCAAAAAGACCACAATAAATGAAATGCCTCATATATAAAATAGCATAATAGAATGTATGTAAATACAGAAAATGTATTAGCCTCTAGGGCATACACCAACAAACAATTGGTTGCCTCTCCATCTTGCTTATGTGTACATTACAAATTTTGCAATAAAACTCGCTTCTTTAACTTTTGTGAGTTGTTTTCTTAATTTACGGATCAAAAGCCAAATCAGAAAGCGAGATCGAGTAAGAATAAACAAGAAATAGGAAGTGAAAAATTAAATAAAAATAAAAATAAAATAAATAAATAAAAATAAAATAAAATAAAATAAAAAATAAGAAATAAAAATAAAAATAAAATAAGGAATAAAAGAAAAAAGCATCTAAATTAACTAGAGTTTTTTACTTCTAATATTACCAAACTTATTCCCCGGTAACGGCACCAAAAACTTGGTACGCGTAAAATACACTAAGAGCAAGTGCACTCTGTCGCCAAGTAATATAGGACTTGAGTCTCAGTTATCGATCCCACGAGAAATAATTAGTAATTACTAGATTCGTTAAACTCTTTGTTATTCAGACAATCGAAAGTGTATGAAGAAATTCAAGTTAAAATCAAAATAAACAAATAAAGAAAAATAATGAACAATTAAAGAAAGAAAAGATAATAAATAAAAGAGAGACCAGGGCGCAAGGTTCACTTGAATCCAATTATTCTGATTTTCTTTCAATTATGATTAAGGTAATTCTTTTGTCAAAATTCTCTTATTTGCTATTGAATCCCAATGGTCATGGATGAAACAATATTTTATTCCTAATTTAATTCACCTATTTGGTCATTTAGTTAAATTAATCAAGAATGCATTAAGTTTCAATTCAAGAGATGAACTAACATACCTATCAATTCTATTAGTAGGAAAAATTGATATTTGGTCATTCACCAATCTAATCCTAGGCTTACCATATAGATCCACTCATTGAATGCGGATGGTCACCGGTCAAACAATGAATTAACACATGCCAAATGTGATCAAATTCTGACAAGAATACAAGCAATATGATAAACTCAAAAAGAAATTATCATAATCAAATTAGAAATCAAATCCAAATAATAAGGAAAACAAGATCTCCCATAGCCCTAGTTATGGGTTTAGCTACTCATGTTCAATAAAAACAAATCCATATCAGAATACAAACTCATAGAAAGAAAACCCAACGAAAAGGGAAAACTAAAAAGAAAGAGAAATCAAAATTCATTTATGGAGATTATGATCTCTAAGCTTTCAAGAATCGATTCCTCCTTCAAGCCTTCCTCCAAGGTCTGCTGTCGCAAAACAACTCTCTCAAGATTAGGAATTTTTTGTATAATGTGCTCAATGTGTTGTCTGTGGCACAACTTTTCTATTATATTAAAATTCACGTCTACTGTTACGCTCTTAGCGCCTAGGCGCCCTGTTCTGAGCGCTCAAGCGCTCAGTCACTTAAGTCAATACGCACACTGCTACACGTTGCGCGCTCAAGCGCTCCTCATGGCGCTCGGTTCGGCTGAGACACTAAATCACCGTTCTTTGCATACGCTCGGGCGCTCAGCGCCCTAACACACTGGCTTCAAGCGCTAGACTCTGTTACTAAATTCTTCTTTTTCTTGCTCCTTTGCACATTCAATCTTTTTTACGTATAATTACTTAACAAAAACACACAAAATACTTAATAAAAACACAATTAAACAATACTAAAAATATAATAAAATTAACAAACAAAATTTATTAAAAATAAATAAAAAGAATATGAAAAATTAAGAAATTAAAGCTGTTAAAATAAGCATATTGATGGTTCATCACTCTCCTCTCTCTCTTTCTCTCTACCACCTCAGCATTCATTCCCTGTCCCTTCCTATTTTTCCTAACATAAACTCTCCAAGTTGTGAGCTTGGTCAGCTGCTGTGTTGCTGGGCTATTTGGGCCTAAGTTAACATGAGAGGTTCTATCATATCTATTATAGACTGAAGCTACTGATTTTCCCCCTTCATCTCCCTTTATTCTCTAATATTTTGCCGCTGTTTTTCTCACTTGGCCTCTTGATTTGCATTTAGTTGGATGTACACTTAAATTATTATGTTTCTAGCATTGTCAATTTGCATTACATTATGTTTTTAAAGTATTGTCATTACTTAATTTGCATTTAAATCTTATGTTGGTTATGATTTATCATTAAATGAATAATTTTGGATTTTTTAAAAAAAAAATCCGCATCACTTCAATGATGCGGCCACGTTTCCTCGCCGCAACAAAGTGATGCGGTTTTGGGGGTGGCCACCTCAACGCGCTTTTTGCTTCGTCATAACACTGATATCTGTTGAGGAAATCCCCTTAAAAAGACATGTGACATGTGCTTTACACCAAATACAAGCCAAATGTCAAATCTTAATTATTAATCATAATTATTTGAAGATGTTTATGTTTATTCGTGTGCATCACAAATGAGAAGGGACTTGTGTTGTTTGGCTGTTCAGAGATGATAAAGAGTTGTGTATGACAAGTTTGGCTTCTGCTATATATATCCCTTAATTATTTACCCCCTGGGATTTGTTTAAATATTTTTAGCATGTTGTAATTACATAAATGTATACTAAGTATAGTGTAAAATGTTGTGGACCAAAGATCTATTGTTGGTCTGACTACAATTTAGATAATTTATTATTGTTTTATTAACTTAATTCATTCTCCAAAAGAAATTTAAGATTAATATTTCTTAGCTCTTTCTCCCATTTAAAGGAACTGTTCCCTTCCATACACCTCACTCATTATGGCTGACTCTTTTTGGCTTTATCCATTAGCTCATTTAAATCTCTAATGAAGCTAATTGTCACATATTGATGATTTCTGACGAGCTAATTCATTAACAAACTTGTGCTATATTCTTTCTTTATATTTTACTCTTCCTGCTGCACATTTCTTACCTTTGTTGTTGTTAATCAGGCAATCAAATATGTGCACAATGATTTCCATTTTGCTATTATATCCAATTAATTATGAACATGGCTCACAGATCCACACTGCAAAAAAATAAAAGTAAAAATCTGGGTCCAATATATTGTTCAAGGAACTCTTGAGCTGGAAAGTATTAAAATGCTTGTCTCCTCTTATGTTCATATGTCAATGCATTCACTCACAAGCATGTGTTTTTCAGTTTTTAGAATTTCACACTGCATATTTTGTTTTTTCTGCTAGTTTACACTACATATTTTCATATTAGAATTGGATGTGTTCACTGCATTTACCAGTTTGATAAATATATGTTGTTTGGAAGATATTGACTTCTAATAATTTAAATTTTCATCTTGATGATAGGAAGCTGTGCATCAAACTGTTAGTGTAATATTTGAAGATCCTGGAGTCCAGGAGTTGCTGGTAAAGCTGTACCACAAAGGTAAAGTAATTTTCACCATCACCTAGCTAGCTTCTCTGTGGGCTTATTCTAATGGTTTTTACTGGGGGGTTTTTTGTCATGTTTGCAGAGGGATTGAGGAGCTCTTTTTCTGTTAGGAGGATTACTAATTTTTGAGCTTTATACTCTTCTATCATATTAATCTTTTATTTAAACAGGAAATGCATTGCCTTGAACATTAAGACATAATAGGCAGCAAGCTATTGTGAATAGTTTAAAGTTTGTGAATAAATTCCAGTTTCCCTTTCTAGTACTTGATACATGCTGCTAAGTAATTGGGTATTTAGATTCATTTTACCATTGTATCCAATATTGTATTGTACTATTGCTGAAGTTCAATGTTTTATCAAAAGTAAATTTACTATGTTTCCTTTTATATCTCATCAAGCACATGCTTTTACACCTTATTTGATGTTTGAATAAGAAAATTGACTTTTCCTTTTCTTGTATATATCAGAATGGAGTGAGGGGCAGGTTACCGAGTACTTGGTTGCAACATTTGGCGATTATTTTACTGATGTAAAAATGTGAGTAAATTTTCTGATCTTGGTAATTTTGTTTGTTAATTCTTCCACATACGCCATATTACCTCTGTCAGCTGTCTTTGGTGTCTCTTAAGAAAATGGTAATGCTGAAAGCTTAATCTGTGAAGCAAGGGCCTAAATACAGGTTTTATAAACCATCAGACCTCTGTTATTTTGGTTGTCAACCCATATAGATTTTCAAATGATAACTACTCAGTGAGATCTCTGATGATTTATAGCTCCTTTACCGCCGTCCTATACCTACAAACATATTACTTGATGGATGCTTGAGCTCATTTCTGTGTCTTGATGGCATCATATATTTATCATATAATTCCCTTCTTGAAAAGAAGGAGAAAAGATTCTTGCTGCAACTTTGGAAGTAATAAGATCTAATTATGAATGTAGACATCCTTCTTACTGTTATTATGCCCTTTTCTTATTTGGGAAGGGGGAAATCAACAAAGAAAACATGGATTTGGCTTAATTACCATAAACCTATCCATGCAGTGGCAGAACTTGGCTGGAAATTTTTGGGGCCAAACAATTGGGGACTGAGTGGGTAAGTAAAAAGAATTTGCGTAGTGGGGGCAAAATTACATTTTTAGGGTTATTCTATATTCTATACAGGATCCATCATCGATATCATTAATTCTATCTATTTACCTTTTCCATGCTTTATTGACAGGTTGATATTGATTGATGAGCTGCCTATGCTGTAGTTAACTAATGCAAGTTGAGTCATTAGCTTTAATGGAAACCATATGCCTTCTTCTAAATTGACCTGAAACTACTTCTAGAATTGTAATCACAGCACATCAAATGATTTTTTTTCTTTACACTTGATGTTAACTATACTGGCAAGTGTCCCGCAGGCTAGCAGCATGTGCATCCTCGTTAAAAGCAAAGGGGTCCAAATTAAGGGTTCGAACAGGGGTATCCCTATGTTTGTCGTCCTTTTTAACAATTGTCACCTACCAGTTTTAATTTTTTTAAGATTTGTGGAAGTGTGGTGCATTCAGTTGGAGAGTAACAGAGGAACATTTTTAATGGGGGATGTCCATGAGAACCTCAAGTGTGGCTTTTCTATGAATTTTTTGAACTGGATTTTGTTTCTCCCATCTGGTAGATCTTAGTTTTCATTTCTAGAATATTAATGGCTGGTGAGACTTGATTTTCTTACTTTGTCTTTTCTTTTTACTCTTTTTCCTCTAGCCTTGAGATAGTCATTTTGTAGTATTCCACTGTACTTGGTTTCATTCCTGGCATTTAGCTATACACTTTGCCATGTGTACAGTATCTAAAGTTTGTTTATGAAGTTGCTGGTGCGAATGGCTTCTTTTGAATTTTTCTGAAGTTTGATTGTTTAATATTTGGTTTGTTGTGGAAAACTTATAGTTATAACTTCCCCTACATTTAAGGTACGGTGATGTCTAAGATACACATTAAACTTTGTGGTGCATCGTACACCTAAAGCCTCCAGTCGGTGATGCCAATTCTCGGCACTCACCGAGAACAGTTCCTTCGTAGCCGCCACGACGTCGTTCTTGCCTTCCACCAGGAAGGCAACTGCGGTTCAGATATGCAGAAACGAAGTTCGGATCTGGAGCTGCTGTGTTTCAGTGCTTGATGCCGTCGTTCCAGCGGTTCCTCCGTTCGGTCGAGTCTGGGTCTGGAGCAACTGCGGTTCAGTCTCCACGTCGGCGTTCTAGTGCTGGGTTTTGGAGAGATCGAAGCAGACGCCGCCGTCGCACGCCCAACACCAACGCCACCGTCACTCCTTCACCGCCAACAGGCGCCCACCCCAGCCACGTCACCACGGCACACAACCCGTCACCCACACCGCTGTGCCGAACCCTGCAATCCTGCAAGCCGCACCAGGTGCCCACCCCTGCAACCCATAGCCGTGAACCACCATCAACAGAGCCTTCGCCTCAAGCCACTGCGCAACCCACAACTCACCGGCTCAACAGCATTTGAACCACCGCGAGCCAGGATCAAAGCGATCCAGATCAGGACTCAGAGTTTCATGGCCCACACACACTCCTCGTTCTTGCAATTTTCTGCCTCCATGCCACTCTCTGCCCTGTTCTACATGCGGTTCCAATAGGTACCAACAAAATAGATAATATGATATCTACCTCTATCCTCGTTTATTTAATCGATATTCCTCTTCCGTTGTATCCTGAGTATTCCCTACGTATACTCATACCGGTACAAATATTTTTTACATCCCCAAAAACCCTCGATGTCGCTTTCCCAGTCCCCCACTCGTTTTGTTTTCTACTATGGGAAATTGCCAACAAAATATCATCGTAAGTTCCTATATGCATCCACTCACGTAAGATAAAAATTAAATCTTTGTTGTAAATTCAATTTTAAAGCAAATTCCTTATATATAATAATATATTTGATATATCTCAATGCCTCAACTTAAACCATGGTATGGAGCATATGGACTTACACATGGCCAGAAAAAAATAAAAAAACCATGGACTTGCAAGATTTAATTAAATTTTATAAAAGAACATTACACATAAAATGAATCAAATCAATCAACTTAAAAAAAATTGATTAAAAAGCTTATTAGATTAGAGGCCTTGCGCTCATTATGTAGGGACTTCATTCTATACCTTCGATTCCTGGCTATAGCCTTTTCATGTCTGCCCTTTTTTTTTATTATGAGCTGCTGCTGATGAAATTAGAGGAAATTCCACTCCACGCTCCTTAATTTTAATTTGTTTTATATAAGGATCGGGTTCTTGGAATTATTTATTCCTTTGTTGTAAGTGTTAAACGGTTGTGGTACCGGAGAGGGCCACAGAAGAGTGATTACAATTTATGTGATTCTCTTAGAGTGTGTTTGGAATGTAAAATAATAAGAAATGATTTGATTTGTAAATCAAATTTAATTAAATTTTGTGTTTGAAATATTAAAAAATAGGAAATGATTTGATTTCTAAAATTCTATGGATTTCAATCCTTTTGTTTTAGAAATTTCATCAAATTTGATAGGATTTGGTAGGATTTGATTTGATTTGAAATGAATAGACTATTTTACTCTTAATAATTTTCTCTAATCACCTCTCATAGGGGTTAAAGTGTAAAATAATAAAACCAAATTAAATCAATTCTCATTTTAATAAATTTCAAATACAAAATTTGATTTCTAAATCAATTCAATTCCTATATTTTTTTTAAAGTTCCAAACATAAAATTTGATTTCTAAATCAATTCAATTCAAATCAAATCAAATCAAATTATTTCCCATTTTAATTCATTCCAAACACAACCTTATGATTTCTTTGCCAGACCTCCAATCAAACAACTTCCAAATATTATAAGTTTGGAAACAAAATAGCAACAAGGAGCATACTTTCTCACTAACAAATATGAACTTTACGCGGTTTAAAGTTTGAAAACCAAAACACTTGGAAAAAAGTCACCAAACACGGTTTGTGGTTTAAAGTTTCAAAACCAAAATCCGTGCTCAATTTTGTCTGTTTTTTATAGAAAGCTTCTCAATCAAAAATAAATATATGATCGCCTGTTATGAATAAGAAAAAGTATCTTCTTTGTCAATTAAATTTTATCTATTTTTTATAGAGAGCTTCCCAATCAAAAATAAATATATGATCACATGCTATCATGAAAAAGAAAAAAGTATCCCCTTTGTCAATTAAATTTTGTCTATTTTTTATAGAGAGTTTCCCAATCAAAAATAAATATATGATCACATGCTATCATGAAAAAGAAAAAAAATCCCCTTTGTCAATTAAATTTTGTCTATTTTTTATAGAGAACTTTTCAATAAAAAATAAATATATGATCACCCGGTGTCATGAAAAGGAAAAAATTATCCCCTTTATTAATTAAATTTTGTCTATTTTTTATAGAGAGCTTCCCAATCAAAAATAAATATATGATCGTCTGTTGTCATGAAAAAGGAAAAAATATTCCTTTTGTCAATTAAATTTTATCTATTTTTTATAGAGAGCTTCTCAATAAAAAAATAAATATATGACCGTCTGCTGTCATGAAAAAGGAAAAAGTATCTCCTTTGTCAATTAAATTTTGTCTATTTTTTATAGAGAGCTTCTCAATCAAAAATAAATATATGATCGTCTGTTGTCATGAAAAAGGAAAAAGTATCCCCTTTGTCAATTAAATTTTGTCTATTTTTTATAGAGAGCTTCCCAATAAAAAATAAAATATATTATCACCTGCTGTCATGAAAAAGGCAAAAGTATCCCCTTTGTCAATTAAATTTTGTCTATTTTTTTATAGAGGGCTTCCTAATCAAAAATAAATATATGATCGCCTGCTGTCATGAAAAAGGAAAAAGTATCCCCTTTGTCAATTATATTTTATCTATTTTTTATAGAGAGCTTCCCAATCAAAAATAAAAATATGATCGCCTATAGTCATGAAAAAGGAAAAAGTATCCCCTTTGTCAATTAAATTTTTTCTATTTTTTTTATAGAGAGCTTCCCAATCAAAAATAAATATATGATCGTCTGCTGTCATGAAAAAGGAAAAATTATCCCCTTTGTTAATTAAATTTTGTCTGTTTTTTATAGAGAACTTCCTAATTAAAAATAAATATATGATCGCCTGTTGTCATGAAAAAGGAAAAAATATCCCCTTTGTCAATTATTTTATAACTCTGATATTCTTATCACAAACAGTATATATACTTCTTTTTACATCTTATCTAATATCATTTATCATACTTATTTTTTTTTTCTCTTCCAATCACACACCCTTAAAAAGAGTGTGTACAGATGTATAAGATCATCTTTTTCTATTATTTTATTGCCATTGATGATCAATTTGGCATGAAGATTTTCATAGAAATTCATCAGCAATTCATTAGCAAGACAGAGAGATATCACAGGGAACTTGTTACGAAACCAGAAAGAAATTGGGCACTCCCCTGCTATAGTACTAGAACCAAGGCCATTTCTAAAATACACCCTCCAAAGGAGGGTGTATCATACACCTCATAATCTAAGCCATTGATTTATTTATAAAATAAATTAGTGGCTTAGATCAATTACAGGAAACCTGCTAACCTGCTAAGCAGGTTTCCTTTTTTTAAGATTTTTTTTAGTTTTATTAGTATTATATTTTTTTTATATACTACCACCACTATTATCATTGGTTACGCTGCTTGCCGACTACCACCTGTCACCTCTAATTTTTTTAAATTATATAACTGTATAAATATTATCAGTTCAAATTTAAATTTTTTTTCAAAAAACACAGTTATAATTTTAGGAAACTCAATCACCTTCAATTTTTTTAAGTTGTATAACTATATAAATATCATTAATTCAAATTTATAAGATTTTTCAATAGTAATAGTTTTAGAAAAAATTTCAGTATGCACAGTTATTTATAAAAAAATATAAAGACTGACTAATATAATTTTAACTGGTATTATTTACAGAACTGTGTAATTTTAAAATATGTAAACAGTATCCTTTTCCGATTTGAACAGTGGTTTTCTGGCATGAACAGTATTTTTTTCGGTGTGAACAGTGTTTTTCTGGTGTGAACAGTGTTTTTGTCGGTGTAAAATAGTGTTTTTTCCAGCATGAACGATGTTTTTTCTGGCATGAACAGTATTTTTGACGTGAACAATATATTCTGCCAGTGTGAACAGTGCATGCTCTCTGAAAAATAAAAAAGGTAACCTACCAAAAAAAAAACCTGCTATAGCAGGTAAAAGTCAAGGGTATATCATAAACCCAAACTTGATGCAGTGTATATTAGCAAGCGCCTTAAGGTACATTGAAGAAAGATCTTTTAGGAGATTTGTTGAAGCCTGCCTAGAGGAGACAGTGATTGTTTATGTTGATCATCTTTTAACTCAGGTTCTGATGTCAATAAAATAATTGTTGGTTCTTATTTATGGAATAAAATTGTGCATATATTCGTCTGTAATAGCTTTCTTTTCGTATGACTTAATTGTATCAATGATAATTTGAATTGCAGAAAAACTACATCAAGGAAGAAACTATTGAACGAATGAGGCTAGATGAGGAGGTTATCATGGACATTTTTAGGGAATATATCAGTGTTTCTGTAAGTTCTGTTTTAGACATTTGGTCACTGTTATCCTCTAATGTGAAAATTATGCTAGATCAATATGTTATTAGCTGTAAGTCTTGGTATTCTGCTCCAAAGCTTCTTACTCTAATTTCTTTGACATTCTGGATTAGAAAGTTGAAAACAGAGTAAGTATACTTAGCGACTTGAGGGAACTTGCTTCAGCAGAGAGCCTGGATACCTTCACGCTCATCTATACAAATAAACTCGAACATCAACCTGACTGCCAGGTAAAATTATGCCCAATATGATTCCAATAATTTATTCAATTCATTTTTTTCAATAATAGCTAATTTGTTAGAGCAAATAGAAGTATTAATTCTTTATGCAATTGAAAGATTTTTTTCAGTGTATTTATTAAGTTATTATAATTTTGTCTTTGGCTTGCAAAATTTACTTTTGAAAGGTTTTTATACGATTTAAAGTGTATGAAGATTTCTACCTCAAGTTGTCCTGGTTGATGAATCTGTGTTTTTATCTACTATTGCAGCCTGAAGTTGTCGAGAAACTTGTTGGACTGCGAGAAGGCATTCCTCGGAAGGATGCCAAGGAGGTAAATAAACTTCAGTGTTTATTTTGCTTAACATTGAACTCAAGAAATATCTTCACAGGCCAATAATATAAATAGAGCATTTATTTGGTAATGTTATCTTCAATTGTGATCAACTTACTGCAGGAGATTGTAAACGTTCCTGTTTTTAGTGCTTGTAAATTTCTTAATTAAAGATATTCATACAATTTAACAAGGTTTGTGTATTCTAGTGGATCTAATTTTGGAAGATTGTCTAGAATAAATTTGGTGGCAACATACTGAACTCAATTTGTATGGACTTCATTTTTGGGGTAACCAGTTGTCCCAAACTTCAAAGAAAAGGGGATAAAAGAGAGAGATAATATATGTCTCAAAGTTTTCCATTAATTAAAAGTTCTTGTCTAGATAAATTTTATGGTTATTGATTTCGGAATTTACAATGTTATTCTTGTTAATCAGATCGTACAAGAGTGCAAAGAGATATATGAAAATTCTCTTGTTGATGGAAGACCTCCAAAGGCAGGGTTTGTTTTTCCACGGGTGAAGTGCTTAACAGCATCTAAGGGGGGCCTCTGGCGTAAACTCACTTGAAGTTTGATTCCATTCACTTATTTTTATTGTTTGTTTTGCCGTTGTTATTTGTGCATAAATAACAAATGTTATGCTGTCAAAAGAGTAGTTTTGTTAAATCGACATTTATATAAGTCGTTACTTCATAATATGTTGGCAATTTATTTCAGCTGCGATTCTCAGTTTCACTTTGCACTTTATGTGGTTGACATTTTCAAGATTTCCCTTCTTTGTTCGGAACAGCTGCTTTTGTTTGCTTAACTTACAAATCACGTAGCGTCTGTGTAATATTGCAATGTTTTTGGTTGTCTTTGGTTTAGGATTACAATTATAAATGGCTAATATGCATTATAAGAGAATTTGGGATTAAGGGACTCAGACATCTATCTGGAAGAATACGAAGATCACAGATTTTCGCATGGTTTGACTTTCTTTACACGTTCATCAGCATTCTCCATTTGAGCGTTCATTTTTTTAATTAAAATTTCCTTGGTTTGAGTATAGTAAAATCTCGTAAAGGAGCACCACCCTCCAAAAACTCGAAATTACATGTCATGTAAAGTGAGCGAAATTTGAAATTTAGTGTTTAAAATTTGATCTACACTCTAACAAAGTGCCTTATCGTTGTAGTAACTAGGTTTTCACTAGAAGTAAAATCTTTTAATAGTTTGTTTTTTTAAGTATGTAGCAGGACGTGGTTCACGGATAGTGTAAACCTTTACCTTGTTAATGGATTAAAATTAAACTTTAAACTCATGCCCAGTGACAATTAATATAAAATAAAAATAGAGAAATTTGATTTCCTTGATACTAGTGAACTCAGCAGTGAGGTTATATAGCTATCAATCTTCACTGTCCTTTTCACATAGTTGAATAGTGTTAATTTTACACTTAAGTCACACTTTTCTCACTTTAGTCATTGGATAACAGCTGGGCTCTTCGTAATTTGGAGAAAAAAAATAACCCAAAAGTGTAGCTTTTGATGTTGTTCTTATCAAACTGAATAACTAATAATCTACCTACAATTAACAAATGAAATAATGTATCAAAAAGTAAATAAATTATTAGTTAAATTAGTTTAATTGTCGGTTAATCAATTTACGAATTAAAAAGTAAAAAGCATACTCATAAATTAATTATGATTGTATTTTGGGTTAAATTATGTTATGATTTAGTTAAGATAGTTATACGAACTAAAATGAAAGTTTTTTTTTTTTGAGCCAACTCTATCTCTATGGGTCATTTTTCCTAAACTTTTCATGAGCCATTTTGGTTATTCATGTAGGAACAGACTTGCACCTCAGATCTACTTGCTTGGTTGCAACTCAAGTTTCTTATTGTCTAGAAGCGGAAATAGATGTTCGCTTATTGGAACTGATAGTGGTCGAGATCTTAAACAGGACTTCCAGGAAAAAGGTTTGTTGATTACTTAAAAAAAAATATCTGATTGTCAATCCCAATCAATAAATTTATTTTGTTAGATTATATTTTTCTTATCTGGACTTCTTCTTTTTCTTTTTCTTTTTGTACAAACTACAAAGAGGGGTGAAGCCCAACTATATATATATATTGTCTTAATTGATTTATTGTGGCGATATAATTAGGAAATAAATGCAACAACATTTCATAAATTGATTATATAAAATAACATTTTTCTTGTACTATTAATTAATTTATTAATTGTCAGGATTCATTCAAGATTTCCTTCTTTAATTTTGCTGCAAATTAAATATTAAATTAATTTTTCATTAATTAGAATGGGTCTTCATATGTGTCACATTCCTCTTCTAAACTTTCCAATTAATCAATATCAATCTTAAATTAATAGAGATTTAATTCCTCGATTTTATTAGGTTAATTTTTTTCTCATGACTTCATTTTTTAATTATTTTACCTAATTTTTAGTGCCAACACGAGTCACATTACTCATTCAAATATTCAATGCACTAATATGTCCTAAATTAAATATATTTGAACATATTTTTTCTGTAGTATATTAATTCTTTAATTGTCAAGGGCTCATTTTAGACTTTCTTTTTTAATTTTGCTTCAAACTAATCAATTCCTAAATTAATTATTAATCAATTAAAATACTAATGGGTACATTCATATTATATCCTTTTGTTGATTAATTTTTCAATTAATCAATATCTTTTCTTTTTTTTTTTACTTAATTTCTCGTGTCAACAAATGTCACATTTCTCATTTAGGCTTTCTAATTAATCAGTATCAATCTTTCTCAAATATTAACCTTGAATTAATGAGTTTATTTTTTCCACTTTCATTTTCTTGATTTTACATTTTTATTTTTTTCTTATTTTGTTTTATTTTTTTTGCTTAATTTTTTGTGCCAACATAATTATTTATTATTTCTTACTTTTTTTCCCACTTGATTTGGTCTGGACATCTCTAAGTTGATTGTTCAGGAAAAGTCACAATGTGAAATTCATCAAAAACAAAAAGAGGATCCCACAAGCTCAATCATTTTAGTAAATATTCGATTGTCAAGATGTATAGCCTCTAACTTTGGAGGAAAAACAAAAAACAAAATCAAACTCACATAATAATTTTAAGAAAAATAAAACAAAAAGTTAATTAATTATTTTAAGAAAAATTATACGGAAACAAACTCATAAAGAATTAATCAGAAAGAGAATATGTACCCAGTAACTAAGGGTAGAAATGGGCTGAGTTAGGCTAACCTTATCAAAATAGGCTTAAACCTATTTTGTAATATGTTTGTAATATGTCAGCCTAAGTTTGATTTGTTACTTATCATAGGCTTTTCTCTAGGACTCAACTTGGTCTCTTTATGAAAATATAGAAGTCTAGCCTAACTCAAAAGCTTATTTAAAGACGTACATTACATGAAAGCCTTCATATGACTCAAGAAACTTAAACTTTTAAATTTTTAAATAAATATAACCTTTGACAAATTTATTATATTTTATATAAAACAAATATATTATACTATATATAATTAATAAATTATATAAATATTATAAATTCTTAATTATATATATAAATATTAAAGAAATAAGTTGACCAAGTAAGACAAATAAGATTTCTTTAAAAGCCCAAGCCTTAGCTTACATATTCAAATAGGCCTTTTAAAAAGGCAAAGGCTAACTTGATTGTTAAAATATGTTAAACTTATGTAGGTTGAAAACAAGTTAAATTATAAGTCCATGATAGACCGCTTGACCTATTCCCACCCCTACCATTAACATAGAACTCTACTTATATGCGTGTCAGTAATTGCATTGCTCTCAACTCATATTTGCTTAACAGCTAGCTATACATCATTTAAACAAAATAGTTACAAAATTAGTTTTAAAAAAATATGAGAAAGCATGTAAGAAAAGATCTCTTATGCTAAAAAAATAACTATAAAATAATGATAGTATAACCTTTATTGCTTTCAGCAATTTTAAAACCCAAATATAAGCATTCCAATCCTAATCAATTTGCTCCGCATTCATGCACGTTAAACGACTTAAAATACATCCATGAAACATGAAATAGGAAAGTTGTGAGAAAACATGGAAAATAGGAAGACATCTCATCTCATACTAAAAATAACAATAAAAATATGATGTTATGAGCTTTCTTGAGCAATTTATAGAGAAAGCATATGAGTATCCCCACATAATTGAATCATAAATTAATTATCTAATCTTATCAAGTTTTTTTATAATATATTCTAAATTGATTTTATTAGATTATATTTTCTTTTATTGTTGATGTTCATTTATGATCTTCTTATGAAGATTATTAGGATGAAATTTTTAGAGGATATAACAAAACTCATTTAGTTTTGAATAATTCTATATCTTTTTATTTAATCCTCCTAATAATCTTTTTAAATATTAAACAAAGAAAGTATTAAATAATTTTTATGTTGTCAAGATGTTGAATGTATTTATTTTTTATTTAATTTTTTTATTAAAAGAGTTATTAGGACGAAATTTTATGAGATATAGCAAAACTTGTTGGTTTTATACCAAATTAATTCTTAAATTGATTTTCTAATCAATCAAAATTAATGCTCAATATTGTCACATTAGTTCTTTAATTATATTATATATATATATTTGCAATATTCTTCTCTTTTTACTAAAATATAAAAGATTAAAATATAATTTTTATGCCAAAGGCTAAACCTCATGTTGGCACATATCACTTTCCTCATTTTATTTTATATATATATATATATATATATATATATATATTCATAAATTGTACGAAAAATAAAATATTTTATTACTTATATTAATATTTACATTTTTTAATTTGTTATCTAACTCCTTTTTCTCTTACATAGTAATTACTCACATAATTTTAAATTAGAGATAATAGTTAAATAAAAGTCACCTCAAAGTGTCGATTTGATGATTCGAACCCCTAATTTTTTAAGTAAAGTTTGCCACACTTATGGGCCACTTCCACATTAACCAACTATTGTTGGATATTATTATATTTAACCACTTTGAATAATATTAGGTGGGATCTTGAGAAATAAAGTTTGTTAAATTTAAGTTCTTGTTATAACTAATCTTAAGTTTATGCGTAAAATGCAAAAACTACTCTTAAGATTTCTTGGTATAGCACTTAACCCCATTTTCCTATCAAAATTACACCTCAGCCCATTAAACTAGAGGTGCTAAAGGCTAAGTAAGGTTATCCCATTAAAACCTTTAAAAAAAAAAGAGGGTGGACCGTTACACCAATGTACCATAAATACACTTAACAAGCACAACATCTCTCACCAAGTTGCGAAACAGGGGAGTTGCACAGGTGAATAAGGGATTATTCACCTATGGGATAAGGTGCGCTTACTGACAGTGAGATATATGAGTTTCAGGACCCTCATAAGTGGCTCTATTACTTTCCTTCTTTGGCTCTATTACATTTATTAATCAATTTGCGAATCAAAATGGAAAAAGCATATTCAGAAATTAATTATGTTTGTATTTTCAGTTAAATTATGTTATGATGTATTGATGTTGTTAAGAAAATTATATAAACTAAAATGAAAGTTTTTTTGGTGAGCCAGCAAACTCTATCTCTATTGGTAATTTTTCCTAAACTTTTCATGAGCCATTTTAGTTACTCAGGTAAGAAAAGACTTGCACATCATATCTACTTGTTTGGTTGTGACGCAAGTTTCCTATTGTCCAAAAATAGACATAGTTGTTCACTTATTAGAACTGATAGTGGTCGAGACCTTAAACACGAAGAAAACTTGTGTCATTGTAATGTAAGAGAAGTGTTAGAGGGTTGGCCCGGCCCAACTCAGACCAGCTCATATTCGAGTCGAGTTAGAACCCCATGACCCAAAATTCCATCATGACCTATGCCGGTATGCCCAGCTTCACTCGTGACTAACTAAAAAGTAAAAACCTAGTTGAGTTAAGCCACTTTGCCCATCCTATTCCTAAACGCATATGTTGTTGCACTGCACACACCCAAACACATAGCCAGCCACACTCTTCTGCTATTGTACCCATATTCATGTGAGTTGAGGCAACCACACAGAATGAGAAAGGAAGAGGTTCTTGTCTGGGCTTTATTTATGTATGTATGTAATGTCCCTCTTTAAGGTGCTTTGCCAACTTTGTTGTATTGATTCATTAGTGATGGCAATATAAATTTCTTTTACTTGACTATATAAACTATAAACTACTTTCTCTGCACTGTCAAGATTGTTTGCAAGTTCTCTCTTCTCCTTTTTTTTTAATTTTGTGGGATGTTTTAAATGCTCATAGCACTGGTTTGTCTATGATTTTGAGGTTGAAATGAGGTTTTTTATGCTTTGTTTAGTTATGGGTTAATGGTCAGTTGGCATGCCTGTTGCCTTCATTGTGCGTTTGTGCCTGCCTGACTTGGGGTTTGTTTCAGCTAGATATTTAAATTTTTTGGATCATGAATCTCTGGAAACTGAGGAATTAACAGAATGCTAAAACAGAATCCTTTGTTTTGTGGATGAAGCCCGTTTTCATTTGTCATATTTTCGTGTAGTTTGTTTGATAGTAAGCTACTAATCAAATGCCACATTCTTTATCTTACATTATTGTTATGACTAGTTTGTTGACATATACTCAACAATTTATATTTTTTAATTTTTTTAAAATATAGAGAGAGAAAAAAAGAATGTATAAAAATGAAAGTTGTATGCATTCTGCCATCTAATTCTACTGCTTTGTTCTTAAAGTTAGCAAAAGAGACACAAGAAAAGATAGAGTAATGTAGAGGAAACTGCATTTGGTAAAGCATAATTGGAGAAACTAGAGTGAGTGTCTTGCCATGTGTTGGGGCCACGTGTTGGGAGCACATGTTGTATTCAACAAGGTATGTAATCCCCAAATTTCCTCGCGTTCTTATGCCATCATCTACCTTCCTTGTTTTTAAGCCATATACTCAACATGCGAGGGTACATCTTCATTCGAAGCTGCGACTACCACAAAATGCCAACAAATTTGATAATATTGATGATGCTGTAGCTTTGTTTCATCATATGGCTGATATGCATCCTCAACCATCGGTTGTGGGATTCACCAAAATCTTAGGAACACTTGTAAAGATGAAATACTATGTCACTACTATTTATCTTTATACCTATATGAAGTTTAAGGGTATCACGTCATTTATAGTTACTTTGAACATCTTGATGAATTGTTACTGCCATGTGGGTCAGATGGGTTTTGCTTTCTCTATAATGGGTAAAATTCTCAAGTGAGGTTATCGACCGAGTGCTGTAACTTTGACTACACTAATGAAGGGGTTGTGTGTGAATGGTAAGATGTTGGATACACTAGATATTCATCATGAACTAGTGGCGAAAGGGTTTCGGTTTGATGAAGTTACGTATAGAACCTTAATCAATGGACAGTGTAAAACTGGAGAAACAAAGTTGCCATTCAAATGCTTCAAAAAATGGAGGGACTATTGGTTAAGCCCAATCTTGTAATGCACAATATAGTTGTTGATGGTTTGTGCAAAGATGGACTTATAAATGAGGCACATGATTTATGTTCTGAAATGATTGGTCGGCGAATTTCCTCTAATATTATCACTTACAGTTCATTAATTTATGGTTTCTGTAGTGAGGCCTAATGGAAAGAAGTTAGTTTATTGACAAATAAGATTGTTGATGAAAACATCAACCTAGATGTTTGTTCCTTTAACATAATAATTAATGCATTATGCAAAGAAGGGATGCTCTTACAAGCCCACGATATGTGTGATGTGATGATTGAAAGAGGTGAACAACCTGACATTATTACTTACACTATTTTGATGAACGGATATTGTTTAAACAATAAAGTGGATGAGGCAAGAAAATTATTTGAGATGATGATTGAAAAAGGTTTGGTGCCTGATGTTTGGACTTATAACATCTTGATTAAAGGTTATTGCAAGATTAATTGTAACTCCTTTTGCTTTATCAATTTAGTTCCATGGGAACCAATTGAACTGAAAACTAAGAGAAACTGAAGGGAGAATAGGATTGGATGAAAACTTGGTTTTCATTCTGTTACGTGTTCCTTACTTTTCTGATACGATTAAAGTTGTAAAACCACTCACTCATTTAAAAATCAACAAATATACTATATCATTCTTAAAAAGACTCTAGCAATTATTAATAATTTTAGCCCAGTCATAAAAAGACTTAAACCAAAAGCCCAACTAAAAAGACTCAAAGCCCATAAAAATTAAAACTTTTTTGTTGATAGTCTTTGATGCTGAACCTGAGGCACTAAGCTAGATTGTGCTGGTACAACTCAACCTGGCCCAAGTCCAAAAAAAAAAACACTCAACCTGGCTCTAAAAAGAACTGAACCAACAAAGCTCAGAAAGCACTGCAGCCGCAAAATAGGGGGGAGCCAGCCAGAGGGAAGATCCTTGAACTGATATAGCTTGAAGGCTACACGAAAGCATTATAGAGATGAGCCTTGAGACAGGAACTCCTCACCTCTAAATTTAAGAGGTTAGCTAATAACTACACGAGGGATGCTAGCAACATGTTTATTTGAACACTTATTTTAATATTTATTTTATTATCAGTTTATTTTATACACTTAAAAAATTATTAAAAAATATTAATAATACTTACTTTTGAATCAATAGTAAAATAAATATTTAAAAAAAGTATTCAAAAGAGAATCTTACTAACATTTTTCATACCTACTAAAGGTTTGTGTCATTGTAATGTAAGAGAAGTGTTAGAGGGCTAGCCTGGCCCAACTCAGACCAGCTCATATTCGGGAAGAGTCAAAAACCCATGACTCAAAATTCCATCATGACTTATGTCGATATGCGTAGCTTCACTCGTGACTAACTAAAAAGTAAAAACCCAGTTGAGTTAAGTCGCTTTGCCCATCCCATTCCTAAACGCATATGTTGCTGCATTGCACACACTAAAACACACAGCCAGCCACACTCTTCTGCTGTTGTGCCCATATTCATGTGAGCTGAGGCAACCACACAGAATGAGAAAGGAAGAGGTTATTGTCTGGGCTTTATGTATGTATGTATGTAATGTCCCTCTTTAAGGTACTATGCCAAATTTATTGTATTGATTCATTAGTGATGGCAATATAAATTTCTTTTACCTGACTATATAAACTATAAACTACTTTCTCTGCATTGTCAAGATTGTTTGCAAGTTTTTTCTTTTTTTTTTTTAATTTTGTGGGATGTTTTAGATGCCCATAGCACTAGTTTGTCTATGATTCTGGGGTTGAAATGATATTTTTTATGCTTTGTTTAGTTATGCATTAATGGTCAGTTGGCATGCTTGTTGCCTGTAGCCTTCATTGCGTATTTGTGCCTGCTTGACTTGGGGTTTGTTTCAGGTAGATATTTAAATTTTTTGGATCATGAATCTCTGGCAATTGAGGAATTGACAGAACGCAAAAATAGAATCTTTTGTTTTGTGGATGAAGCCCGTTTTCATTTGTCATATTTTCGTGTAATTTGTTTGATAGTAAGCTGCTAATCAAATGCCACATTCTTTATCTTACATTACTGTTATGACTAGTTTGTTGACATATACTCAACAATTTATATTTTTCAGTTTTTTCTAAATATAGAGAAAAAAATGTATAAAAATGAAAGTTGTATGCATTCTGTCATCTAATGTTGTTGCTTTGTTCTTAAAGCTAGCAAAAGGGACACAAGAAAAGATAGAGAAATGAAGAGGAAACTGCATTTGGTGAAGCATAATTGCAGAAACTAAAGTGAGTGTCTTGCCATGTGTTTAGAGCACATGTTGTATTCAACAAGGTATGCAATCCCCAAAATTCCTCGCATTTTTACGCCATCATCTACCATCCTTGTTTTTATGCCATATGCTCAACATGTGAGGGTACATCTTCATTCGCAGCTGTGACCACCACAAAATGCCAACAAATTTGATAATGTTGATGATGCTGTAGCTTTGTTTCATCACATGGCTGATATGCATCCTTGACCATCGGTTGTGGGATTCATTAAAATCTTAGGAACATTTGTAAAGATGAAATACTATGTCATTGCTATTTATCTTTATACCTATATGGAGCTTTGTAATGTACAATATAGTTGTTGATGGTTTGTGCAAAGATGGACTTATAAATGAGGCACATGATTTATGTTCTGAAATGATTGGTCGGGGAATTTCCCCTAATATTGTCACTTACAGTTCATTAATTTATGGTTTCTATAGTGTGGCCCAATGGAAAGAAGTTAGTTTATTGATAAATAAGATTGTTGATGAAAACATCAACCTAGATGTTTGTTCCTTTAACATAACAATTAATGCATTATGCAAAGAATGGATGCTCTTCCAAGCCCATGATATGTGTGATATGGTGATTGAAAGAAGTGAACAACCTGACATTATTACTAGCACTATTTTGATGAATGGATATTGTATAAATAATAAAGTGGATGAGGCAAGAAAATTATTTGAGATGATGATTGAAAGAGGTTTGGTGCCAGATGTTTGGACTTATAACATCTTGATTAAAGGTTATTGCAAGATTAATTGCAACTCCTCTTGCTTTATCAATTTAGTTCCATAGGAACCAATTGAACTAAAAACTAAGAGAAACTAAAGGGAGAATTGGATTGGATGAAAACTTGGTTTTCATTCTGTTACGTATTCCTTACTTTTCTGATACGATTAAAGTTGTAAAACCACTCACTCATTTAAAAATCAACAAATCTGCTATATCATTCTTAAAAAAAATTTCAGACTCTAGCATTTTTCAAGAATTTTAGCCCAGTCATAAAAAGACTTAAACCAAAAGCCCAACTAAAAAAACTCAAAGCCTATAAAAATTAAAACTTTTTTTTGTGGTCTTTGATGCTGAACCTAAGGCACAAAGCTAGATTGTGCTAGTACAACTCAACCTGGCCCAAGTCCAAAAACAAAAACACTTAACCTGACCCTAAAAAGAATTGAACCTACAAAGCTCAAAAAGCACTGTAGCTGCAAAAGAGGGGGGAGCCAGCCAGGGGGAAGATCCTTGAAATGATATAGCTTGGAGCCTGCACAAAAGCATCACAGAGATGAGCCTTAAGACAGGAACTCCTCACCTCTAAATTTAAGAGGTTAGCTAATAACTACATGGGGGATGCTAGTAACATATTTATTTGAACACATATTTTAATATTTATTTTATTATTAGTTTATTTTATACAATTAAAAAAATTATTAAAAAAATATTAATAATACTTACTTTTCAATCAATAATAAAACAAATATTTAAAAAAAATATTCAAAAGAAAATCTTACTAACATTTTTCATACCTACTAAAGGTTTGTGTCGTTGTAATGTAAGAGAAGTGTTAGAGGGCTAGCTTAGCCCAACTCAGACCAGCTCATATTTGGGTCGAATCAAAAACCCATGACTCAAAATTCCATCATGACTTATGCCGGTATGCCCAGCTTCACCCGTGACTAACTAAAAAGTAAAAACTCTATTCAGTTGAGCCACTTTGCCCATCCCATTCCCAAACGCATATGTTGTTGCACTACACAAACCCAAACACACAGTTAGCCACACTCTTCTGCTGTTGTACCCATCTTCATGTGAGCTGAGGCAACCACACAGAATGAGAAAGGAAGAGGTTCTTGTCTGGGCTTTATTTATGTATGTATGTAATGTCCCTTTTTAAGGTGCTATACCAACTTTGTTGTATTGATTCATTAGTGATGGCAATATAAATTTCTTTTACTTGACTATATAAACTATAAACTACTTTCTCTGCACTGTCAAGATTGTTTGCAAGTTTTTTCTTTTTTTCTTTTTTAATTTTGTGGGATATTTTAGATGCTCATAGCACTAGTTTGTCTATGATTCTGGGGTTGAAATGAGGTTTTTTATGCTTTGTTTAGTTATGGGTTAATGGTCAGTTGGCATGCCTGTTGCCTGTTGCCTTCATTGTGCATTTGTGCCTGCCTGACTTGGGGTTTGTTTCAGCTAGATATTAACATTTTTTGGATCATGAATCTCTAGAAACTGAGGAATTAATAGAATGCTAAAATAGAATCCTTTGTTTTGTGGATGAAGCCCGTTTTCATTTGTCATATTTTCGTGTAGTTTGTTTGATAGTAAGTTGATAATCAAATGCCACATTCTTTATCTTACATTATTGTTATGACTAGTTTGTTGACATATACTCAACAATTTATATTTTTTAATTTTTTTAAAATATAGAGAGAAAAAAAATAGAATGTATAAAAATGAAAGTTGTATGCATTCTGCCATCTAATTCTATTGCTTTATTCTTAAAGCTAGCAAATGAGACACAAGAAAAGATAGAGAAATGTAGAGGAAATTGCATTTGGTAAAGCATAATTAGAGAAACTAGAGTGAGTGTCTTGCCACGTGCTAGGAGCACATGTTGTATTCAACAAGGTATGCAATCCCCAAATTTCCTCGCGTTCTTACGCCATCATCTACCTTCCTTGTTTTTAAGCCATATGCTCAACATGCGAGGGTACATCTTCATTTGCAACTGCGACTACCACAAAATGCCGACAAATTTGATAATGTTGATGATGTTGTAGCTTTGTTTCATCACATGGCTGATATGCATCCTTAACCATCGGTTGTGGGATTCACCAAAATCTTAGGAACACTTGTAAAGATGAAATACTATGCCACTACTATTTATCTTTATACCTATATGAAGTCTAAAGGTATCATGTCATTTATAGTTACTTTGAACATCTTGATGAATTGTTACTGCCATGTAGGTCAGATGGGTTTTCCTTTCTTTATAATGGGTAAAATTCTCAAGTGAGGTTATCGACCGAGTGCTGTAACTTTGACTACACTAATGAAGGGGTTGTGTGTGAATGGTAAGATGTTGGATGCACTAGATGTTCATCATGAACTAGTGGCGAAAGGGTTTCGGTTTGATGAAGTTATGTATGGAACCTTAATCAATGGACTGTGTAAAACTGGAGAAACAAAGTTGCCATTCAAATGCTTCAAAAAATGGAGGGACTGTTGGGTAAGCCCAATCTTGTAATGCACAATATAGTTGTTGATGGTTTGTGCAAAGATGGACTTATAAATGAGGCACATGATTTATGTTCTGAAATGATTGGTTGGGGAATTTCCCCTAATATTCTCACTTACAGTTCATTAATTTATGGTTTCTGTAGTATGGGCCAATGGAAAGAAGTTAGTTTATTGATAAATAAGATTGTTGATGAAAACATCAGCCTAGATGTTTGTTCCTTTAACATAATAATTAATGCATTATGCAAAGAATGAATGCTCTTACAAGCCCACGATATGTGTGATGTGATGATTGAAAGAGGTGAACAACCTGACATTATTGCTTACACTATTTTGATGAACGGATATTGTTTAAACAATAAAGTGGATGAGGCAAGAAAATTATTTGAGATGATGATTGAAAGAGGTGTGGTGCCTGATGTTTGGACTTATAACATCTTGATTAAAGGTTATTGCAAGATTAATTATAACTCCTCTTGCTTTATCAATTTAGTTCCATGGGAACTAATTGAATTGAAAACTAAGAGCAACTGAAAGGAGAATTAGATTGGATGAAAACTTTGTTTTCATTCTGTTACGTGTTCCTTACTTTTCTGATACGATTAAAGTTGTAAAACCACTCACTCATTTAAAAATAAACAAATATGTTATATTATTCTTAAAAAATAAAAATCTGACTCTAGCATTTTTTAAGAATTTTGGCCCAGTCATAAAAAGACTTAAACCAAAAGCCTAACTAAAAAGACTCCAAGCCCATAAAAATTAAAACTTTTTTTTGGTGGTCTTCGACACTGAACCTGAGGCATTACGCTAGATTGTGCTAGTACAACTCAACCTGGCCCAAGTCGAAAAAAAAAACTCAACCTGGCTCTAAAAAGAACTGAACCAATAATGCTCAGAAAGCACCGCAGCTGCAAAAGAAGGGGGAGCCAACCAGGGGGAAGATCCTTGAACTGATATAGCTTGGGGCCTGCACAAAAGCATCGCAAAGATGAGCCTTAAGACATGAACTCCTCACCTCTAAATTTAAGAGGTTAGCTAACAACTACACGGGGGATGCTAGCAACATATTTATTTGAACACTTATTTTAATATGTATTTTATTATTAGTTTATTTTATACACTTAAAAAAATTATTAAAAAAATATTAATAATACTTACTTTTGAATCAATAATAAAACAAATATTTACAAAAAGTATTCAAAAGAGAATCTTACTAACATTTTTTGTACCTACTAAACGTTCGTGTCATTGTAATGTAAGAGAAGTGTTAGAGGGCTGGCCCGGCCCAACTCAGACCAGCTCATATTCGGGTCGAGTCAGAAACCCATAACCCAAAATTCCATCATGACCTATGCCGGTATGCCCAGCTTCACTATTGACTAACTAAAATCTAAAAACCCAGTTGAGTTGAGCCATTTTGCCCATCTCATTCCCAAACACATATGCTGCTGCACTGCATACACCCAAACACACAGCCAACCACATTCTTCTACTACTGTACCCATATTCATGTGAGCTGAGGCAACCACACAAAATGAGAAAGGAAGAGGTTCTTGTCTGGGCTTTATTTATGTATGTATGTATGTAATGTCCCTCTTTAAGGTGTTATGCTAACTTTGTTGTATTGATTCATTAGTGATGGCAATATAAATTTCTTTTACTTAACTATATAAACTATAAACTACTTTCTCTGCACTGTCAAGATTGTTTACAAGTTTTTTCTTTTTCTTTTTTAAATTTTGTGGGATGTTTTAGATGCTCATAGCACTGGTTTGTCTATGATTCTGGGGTTGAAATGAGGTTTTTTATGCTTTGTTTAGTTATGGGTTAATGGTCAGTTGGCGTGCCTGTTGCCTTCATTGCATGTTTGTGCCTGCCTGACTTGGGGTTTGTCTCAGCTAAATATTTAAATTTTTTGGACAATGAATCTCTGGCAATTGAGGAATTGACAAAATGCAAAAATAGAATCCTTTGTTTTGTGGATGAAGCCCATTTTCATTTGTCATATTTTCGTTTAGTTTGTTTGATAGTAAGTTGCTAATCAAATGCCACATTCTTTATCTTACATTATTGTTATGACTAGTTTGTTGACATATATTCAACAATTTATATTTTTCAATTTTTTCAAAATATAGGGAAGAAAAAATAATGTATAAGAATGAAAGTTGTATGCATTCTACCATCTAATTCTACTGCTTTGTTCTTAAAGCTAGCAAAAGGGTCACAAGAAAATATAGAGAAATGTAGAGGAAACTGCATTTGGTGAAGCATAATTAGAGAAACTAGAGTGAGTGTCTTGCCACGTGTTTGGAGCACATGTTGTATTCAACAAGGTATGCAATCCCCAAATTTCCTCGTGTTCTTACACCATCATCCACCTTCCTTTTTTTTTGCCATATGCTTAACATGCGAGGGTACATCTTCATTCGCAGCTGCCACCACCACAAAATTCCGGCAAGTTTGATAATGTTGATGATGCTGTACTTTGTTTCATCACATGGTTGATATGCATCCTCGACCATCGGTTGTGGGATTCACCAAAATCTTAGGAACACTTGTAATGATGAAATACTATGTCACTCCTATTTATCTTTATACCTATATGGAGTCTAAGGGTATCACACCATTTATAGTTACTTTGAACATCTTGATGAATTGTTATTGCCATGTGGGTTAGATGGGTTTTGCTTTCTCTATAATAGTTAAAATTCTCAAGTGGGGTGATCGACCGAGTGCTGTAACTTTGACTACACTAATGAAGGGGTTGTGTGTTAATGGTAAGATGTTGGATGCACTAGATGTTTGATAACAATATATTTTATACATTTTATAATTCTCTCACTGGGCTTCTTAAGGTTCAATTAGGTTTAATTAAGTTGTTTTGACACATTTTATGATATTGGACCTTATTGGATCATTGAATGAATTATTGCATGAATTAGCCTTAATTTATCTTTTTGGCAGTGTTCAGTGAACTGGCTATAACTTGAGTTTCAAATATCTGGTTGATGTGATTCTAGTCTTGTAGAAAAGTTAAGACAATTTTCTACAACTTTCATGAAGACCTCAAAGGCCTCATCACACGATTGAATAACTCAAATTGGAGTTGAAGTAAGAACTAGGGTGTTGAACCTGATAGCTTGACCTATGTATACTGTTCATAACATAACTCGAGTTATAAGATTTCAAATGAGCTTAAATTTTGATGGTTGATAGTTACGATCCAAATCTACAACTTTCATGTTGAACACGTTTTCAGAATCTGAGGTCTAATGGGTTATCTTAGGCTTGGAAGTCAGAACAGATGAGCTATTGCTGGAGCTGAGTAGTATGCAGTAATAAGACCATATCTTGAGTTGAAGAAATGATTTTTGACCCAAACTAATGGAATTTGAAATCTAAGATCCAAACCTACAACTTTCATGAAGACCACTTTGTTAAAAAATTATGAATGCAATGACTTCAGAACTAAATAATTTCGGAGACAAAGAATCTCCATAATTTTTTCACTCACCAAAAGTCATTTGGTATTTTTCACTCATTTTCCACTGATCTACTAACTCATGACTCAGGCCCCTTGTCATTTTATATCCCTAATCCTCTATAAAAGGCACCATTGGCAGATCATTTAGGAGTCTTGGTCCTAGAGGTCAAGATCATGCTATTGTGTTGTTTTTTTTTAATCAATTTAGAAACTCTCCTTGTAAAGTGGAGTTCTTGATTTGTTGTAGACAAAAGATTAACACAATGAATGCTTGAACTCATTTACAATTGTTGGTGTTAGAAACTCTCCTTGTAAAGTAGAGCTCTTGATTTGTTGTAGACAAGAGATTAGCACAATGAATACTTGAACTCATTTATAAGTGTTGGTCTTAGAAACTCTCATTGTAAAGTGGAGATCTTGATTTGTTGTAAATAAGAGATTGACACAATGAATGCTTGAACCCATTTACAAGTGTTGGCGTTAGTGGATAATTAAAGAAACCATAATATAACTAATATAACTTTTAAAGAACTTTGAATGTTGTATTTTTCAATTGGAACCTCCGTTATGCGTGGATTCTAATTGAGTTATAAAAGAATTAATCTTATCCTTAATTTATTTACCAAGAGTGGATCTCCAAGCCTAAACAATTCATTTTTACTTGTGAACAATTTTATTTATCATCTTTATTTTTGTGACAAATCTTTTCCTTACCTCAACAAATTTTCTTCATCAATTCCCTGTGGATTGACCTCGGACTCCTGAGAACTTATTACTTGAGACAACCTGCACTTGGGTTTGCAACTTTTAATCCGCATCAATGTTCATCATGAACTAGTGGCGAAAGGGTTTAGATTTGATGAAGTTACGTATGAAACCTTAATCAACGGACTTTGTAAAACTGGAGAAACAAAGTTGCCATTCAAATGCTTCAAAAAATGGAGGGACTGTTGGTTAAGCCTAATCTTGTAATGTACAATATAATTGTTGATGGTTTGTGCAAAGATGAACTTATAAATGAGGCACATGCTTTATGTTCTGAAATGATTGGTCGGGGAATTTCCCTTGATATTGTCACTTATAGTTCATTAATTTATGGTTTCTGTAGTGTGGGCCAATGGAAAAAAGTTAGTTTATTGATAAATAAGATTGTTGATGAAAACATCAACCTAGATGTTTGTTCCTTTAACATAATAATTAATGCATTAGGCAAAGAAGGGATGCTCTTACAAGCCCACGATATGTGTGATGTGATGATTGAAAGAGGTGAACAACCTGACATTATTACTTACACTATTTTGATGAATGGATATTGTTTAAATAATAAAGTGGATAAGGCAAGAAAATTATTTGAGATGATGATTGAAAGAGGTTTGGTGCCTGATGTTTGGAGTTATAACAACTTGATTAAAGTTTATTGCAAGATTAATTGTAACTCCTCTTGCTTTATCAATTTATTTCCATGGTAACCAATTGAACTGAAAACTAAGAGAAACTGAAGGGAGAATTGTATTGGATGAAAACTTGGTTTTCATTATGTTACGTGTTCCTTACATTTCTGATACGAGCTCCTTTATTCGAATAACAATATAGTTATTCGAATAACAATATAGTTATTTGAATAACATGGTTAAGTCTTAGGTACTAATATAGCTAGTTATTCGAATAACAGAGAGCTTATTCAAATAAAATGACATTTTCTCCTATCTTTTTGCACAACAGCAACTTTATTCGAATAATTATTTGATTATTTGAATAATATGACTTATTTTTATTATATATTTTTTAGGGATGTTACAGTCTGTGCGACATCCTGTCCTGCAACAACTCTTTTGTTATGTTAGAGAGCAATAATGGTTCCCCAAATCACTTTGCTTAGGACTTTGCTTTGATACCAAACTATAATGTCATACTCTAATTTTGTTTATATTATTATCACTATTCTAAAAATAGTTTAAAATCCCAAAATATGTTACAGAACAAACTACTGACGTTCTCATTTGATTATATGATATTATACATCAAGGATTAAATCCCCTTAAAAGTTAGGTTTATATACACCTAACAATTTTTGAGTTAGGCACCGATTGAACAAAATTAGGCTTTACCAAAGCCTTTATGGTGCCACTACAGTCACTATTTATATTTTTACATATTTACAATATGTTCTCTTTTCTTTTAACTACTCATCAAAGAGTAGTATAATCAGAAACTGATGTCCAAAAGTAAGTGTAAAGACATAATCTCCAAGGTTAGACATTTAAACTTGTTCCACTCTGAAGTCAACAAGAACCCTGACTATTGGCATTTTCTGAAATATTACACGACAAAAAGAGTGAGATGAAAATCTCAGAAGGAAAATGCAAAAATATGTAATATAAATTTATCATTCATTCTTTATAATTCTCTATTTCTAATTCCATAACTTAAAGTCCAACCAACAAATGAGAAGTAGTATAACATCATAAAAAGAGTAAACGTAACCTTTATAAAATAAATAACTGATCAGTCATTTAAAATTTCTTCTTTATCTCTTTGTTATCTCATTTCAATATTCTTAATCAAATGTGTCTCTTTCTCTTCATCAGGGCGTCCCTCAATCCTCTCATCATGACTACAATCATTAAAAATGATTAGGGCATTTCCTAATCCTCTTATCATGGCCACAAGGCGTCCATTGATCTTTTCATCATGGTCACAATAATAATTTTGATTAAAGCGTGCCTTAATCCTCTCATTACAGCCGCAATAATTCTTTTTTACACATTGATTCATTTTTATCCATGAACAAAGTTTTACTTTTAATAACCAATTATAGTATAAATGCCTTGATAAATGTGGATAAGTAAACAAGTATTAAAATAGTTTTTAATATTTCTAGAAAGAATAGTTGGTGTAATAGGATAGTCAAATATAAAAATAGTTGGTATAAAAAAATATTGACGAATCATAGAAATTCACTTAACTATAAATCTTCGGAATGAGAGGTTGGTATAATAATATAATTAAGGATTAAAATAGTTGGCGTAATAAAATATTGATGAATAGTGAAAGTACATGTACTATAAATAAGGTGATAGTCTTGAATAAATGACCAAAATGGTATAAAAGTGGGTTACGTATAAAACTTTTAGGAATAATATTTATTCGAATAATTATTGTACCATTCGAATAATCCCCTAACAGAGTTTTAGTTTTTTTTTCCTACTGCAAAGCTTTATTTGAATAAACATTAGTTTATTCAAATAAAGTAATTTGCAAACACATTTTTACAGTGCTTTTGTTGGGTTTATTTGAAAAAAAAATGTTTTATTCGAATAATACATTCGAAAATATCATTTTTCAGAAAAAAATTGCTATAGAGCTATGTAAATGGGTGAGCAATATTAGACTAGAAGATATGAATAATAAAAATAAAGAATAAAAAATGGTATTTTTGATACTTCCTACCTATTCTTTCAGAATTTAGTTGCTAGGTAATGAAGTTGAAAATGATGAAGTTAAAAATGGTAAAAACAGAGACTGATTCTTGTAGCTTGGTCTGGATATGTTGTGATAAGGTGGTGAAATTGTAAGACTATTTATTGAGCCCTTTCCTGATAGCTTAACATAAAAGAATAAAGTGAGAAATGACATCATGTGAATTACTTGGCAAAACGGAGTTCATTCTGCAGAAGTTTTCACTCCCCGTAATCATTCTCATAACCTGATTTTTATCAAACTAATACACGTTTCAGCTGCTTTGGTTTCAAGAATTTAACCTCCTTCATCCACATGTCTTCATGGTAATTAATATTTGAATACTTGGTCATGCTTCTCTATTGTAGGCTGGGTCTCTAAAGTCCATGCTACGTATATTTGTTGCTACTTGTCCTTTTAGCAATTATTGTCTCATATCAAATCTTGACATATGTTCAAGTTAGTCATTGTTACTTTGGTTAGAGTGACACCGGGCTCTGTGGGGACTATATCTTTGATTTCGTTTGCCTAGATCTATTTCTATTGAAACTAGTTTAGTTAAAGATCAAATAGGTAAATAATTGAATGAAAACCAAGTTTAAATTTATGATTCCAGGCTGCGTTTCTGTTATTTTTTTTTTGATATTTTGATCCTTTATTTGGATAACATTACTGTTATTCGAATAAAGTAACATTTTTACTCCTATTTATTTGTTCGATAGAGACATTATTCGAATAACAATATTGTTATTCGAATAAAAATCTCTTATTTGAGCATTATGGTCGTTGTTTTATATTTTGTTTAAATATTATTTATTATAATTATTTTAGGAATGTTACAAAAATGCATATTTTTTGTTTTATTATTTAAAAAGGAATTGATGTAAAAATGATATAAAGTTTTTAATGTACAAGTATCATTACTTAAGAGGAAAGGGAAAAAATGTTGCAGGATTAAAATAAATATTAAATATATAATAATTTTAAATAATTTATATTCTTTTGAATGGAATAGTTTATATTTTTTAATAAAATATATAAATTTTCTTATCTTTCTTATTTATCATTAAATTATTTTTGCTACTAATTTTTAATATATATTTTTAAAGTTAAATATAAAAGTTGTGACAAAAAATGTTGTGAAAATTTCACAATAATTAGTACTACATAATGCAAGCTAAGATTTTGATATCAATCGGTTGAGAAATCGTGTAAAATAAATATTCGTTTTATTACAGATTGTACATGTTATGATAAAAGTTAGTCTTGCATATTTTAAAAATGTACAAAGCTATATTAGATTTATATAACTTGATTGAACCAACTTAGAATCAATATTTCTTTGAACTTTTTAGATACTGACTTTCTAATATTCGAAATTTGAAATAATGGCATTTTCTGAAATAATGAGTAATCAAATATTTTGTCTAGAGCTGTCAATATGAGTTATAACCTATAGTACAACTCATTAAGTCCCTTATCTTTAATTTATTTTTTTAAACCCACTATGTGATAGAACTTTTTTAACCCAAATTCATTAAATCCACTAATTTAATGAGTTAAGATAGGACTAACCCACAAAACCCAAACCCAAATCTCAGAAATCCTTAATCCCAAATTCACACAAAATCAAAAAATCCATTTTGAGAATCAACTCTGTTCTTGCTCATTCTCGCTCTTCTCTCACTCCCTCTCAAATCTCGATCTTGGAGCTCGGTCAATCTAGCTCTCTTAACTCTGTCTTGAAGCTCGCTCGATCTCAGCTCTCGATCTCTCAACTCTCAATCTCATAGCTCTCTCTCAATTTTACAACTACATCTCAGATTCTTCAATTGTTCTTCAATTATTTCAATTTGTTTAGCTATTGTTATGGTTGTTTATTTATCGCTTTGTGAATCTATGATGGTGTTATTCGATTATATTGGCAAAAAAGTACTTTATATTGGGAATGAGTTGTCTAAGGAAATAACAAAAATTCTGGTTTCTCATCTTGTGAATGCTAAACGTGTTGCAGAAGGGAAGAACATAGCAAATGTTCTTTCAATTCATATCAGAATTTACGCATTTATCTTTCAAACATTAAAGTGGGTCTTAAGAAAACCAAACTGTGTTACTTCTTAATCCATTTACATATTCTGATACTTCAAAGGAAGCACATCAAACATGTAGCAATTATTTAAGAATAATTTAAAATAGTTCTAAAATAACAATGGTAATTTGCATGTTCTGCAGTTGAGTCTTCATCTCTTTTTCTTTTTAATCTTGTGGAATGTTGTTTATTCAAATATTGTTAACTTCCAAAAGGTAGGGTCTATGAGGTTAAGTTTGTCTACACAAGTGGTCACTCTATAACTTCAGCACTTTCTGTTATTCTGTGACTTCGGCATTATACTCTAAAAAATACTCGGATAAAAAATTAAATGTAAGTTGGTCTGTCAATTGTATCCTATCCTCTGTCTGAGCCAATAAACTATTATATGATGAACTGCAATCTATGTTATAAATGCTAATGTGTGTCCATGTACTAGTTATATGCATTTATCACTTTTAAATTGTATATTACAGGTTCCTACATTTATAAATGAACATGGTTTGTGGCCATGCATGGTACTTATATGCTACTTGTTAGCCAGAATTTTGTAGTCTTATCATAAGGGTGTCTTCTGTTCTTGTTCTAGTTTTTTTATGCAATAGGAGAGCATAGAATGATGTTTGCAGTAATCTGACCTGCACCATCTTATTGCTCTTGAAGTGGTACTTGTGTTCTGGATTTAATGCTTGGATATTTGTCCCGAATTTTAAATGAATGCAATAAAGAAGTAAATCTGATTGTTAACAAACTTTGCATATGCTTGATGGGGTCCTTTGGTCAAAAAGAGTTCTAGCAGTTGGACAGTCACCCCTGTTGTTGAGTACCCCTGCATTCCTGAATTTATTTGGTTAAATCCTTGATGAATATGTAGTTGGAATCTACATGGACCAAATTTCTAGGTGACTGTTAAAGACCACATTTTCTGCTATCCTTTTTTGGGTCAAGGTTTCAGATTTTAATCGAAGACTCTGTTTCTTGAAGAAACTCTAATAACAATATGATGTTGTTTTCTAGATGAAGAAAACTTCATTGTTGATTTTGGCTGTGTTCTCTTTGCAACAGTTTCTAAATTTTTGTATATACAAATATTAATATATCACAATTTGGGATAGATTCTCCCCATCCTCTTATATTGGAAACAAATAAGCATTGTGTGGAACTTTGTAAACCTAGTGCCAGTATTCGGCAAATACATAACTATTCAGTATCTCCTTTTCTTATCCATTTGTTTTTTCAAATTATTAGTCATTATTATCAGAAACTGCGTTTGTTTTCTATTATATTACTCTTTTATTTGCCAGTTCATGAAGGGATTGAGAGGAAAACATGTCCTTATATCTTTGTCATTCTCAATCTCAAAACTTTCTAAATGATCTGCTTTGGAATAAGCAGTAATTTCTTAAGCAATTTTTTAAAAGTATGAAATAATTTAGGAAATATTTAACTATGTGTAGAATGTTATGGTAATTAAATAAAAATAATTCATCTTAGCTAGTAGCAACTTACACCAGCATATATTTGGTAATAATATAGCATGCACAATTGCATATTTTAAAGAAAATGTTTGATTAAACAACATTTGCTCTTGTTTCTTTTCCAGTATTAAACAATAATTGCATATTTTAAAATGCATATTAAGTTGGATGCTTTCTCCTGCAGTTCTAATGCAAAGAAAGAATATAATAGAGGTCCGTGTCCAAGAGTGCAAGTTTGGTATGCCAAACTCTGGCCCTTACAAATATTTTAATTAAGATATTTTCCAGATTCCGCAATCTTGACAACTTGCATGCAGTGATAGAAGAAAAGGAAAAGCTTGTTTCCCTACAACAACAATACCCTTGTTTACTGCTAATTTGGGTTTAGTATTCTGTAAGTTAAAACTGGTAATGGTGGTTTTGTCAATTTAGTGCATATATAAAATTATATATACTAGCATGAACCTTTCTCCTACAGCTGGCACCAGTTTGTAGCCACTATGGACTTTCAATGGGAAGAGAATAACTTAGAATAAAAGGATAATCAACTTCTGTTTAAAAAAACTATTGTTTCAATATTTGGTGCCCCTTTTGCATGATGGACACTATCTCATAATTAGTACTAGGCATTAGAGTGTGCTACTTGTTTGATTATCTCCTTATAGATTTGTCTGTGTTTGTTGAGTGTCATCTTACCTTTTCTTCACTTGAATGCTATCTTGTTGTTTACTCAACTAGCTGCTTGAAGCTTTTTTAGCTATAAAGTAGTAAAACATGTGAAATGGTCTGGTTGCATAGGTTGAAATGCTGCAGAAGGGATTCAAGGAGATTCAAATTTTGAGAGATGTTGGAAGCATTTCCTACCATAAGTTGAACCCAACTTCTATAGGTATCTTTGTACACCCCTTGACATACAACTTGGTTAATCTTTTTGCTGACAAAGCAGGAAAGATTTGGCCTTCAGAAGAATTATTTGTTACTATAGATATTCATAAGCTAGTTTGAAGTTTGAATTATTAGGGAGTATGAGGAGCTATGGGTCAAGTTTTGATTCATAAAACAGGTGGGTCAAGTTTTGTTTTTAGTAGGCAAAGGCCAGCCCATTAAATAAGAGGGCCAAATTTTAAAAAAAAATTATTATTATTGTGGGCCAGCCCTAGCCCACTTGGTCCTATGGGCTTTTGGCCCAGTAGGCTTTTTGGCCCTAGCCCACATGGGCTAGGGCTTGATGGGTTGGGCTGGGCCTTTTTGACAACTCTAATTTTGTCTACCTGATTTTTGTTTGTATAAAAAATATAAGGGCCAAAATAAAAATTTAAGGAAATTGAACATGGCCCTAACACTTTTGCCTTTTTAAAAACTAATGCAAATGGGGTGTGCTTAATTTGATTCAAGTTGAATAAAAATTGGGACCTATGGTTCATTTCATAATTTTCCTGCAAATATATAATTATCCATGATATCAAGTTTTTTGCATGCCATGTGTACTTGAAATTTAAGCTATACCTGAAATAGCTCTTGTATAATAAATCTCCTCTGTTACCAGCACTTTATATGGTGCCAATGTAAGTAATGTTAAGATTTGTTGTTTTGGTGCTAAAAAATTAGATGCTAATAATGGTCTGCTTTGTGCTAAAACATGATCTGTTAATGTTGGTTACTTGGTTGATTGTGCATATGGCAACTTTACCACTAATACAAATCATGCATTCTGGTTTGAAAAACTCCATACAGTGTACTACAAAACAAAGAGAGAAAAGGGGAGTGGGGGTAATTTGATTGTGGCATTCTGCTTTGTGTTTTTTTGTATGCCTCTAGTTAGTGGCCGCACGACTGGGTCATTGATAGTTAATAGAAAAGGTGTTTTTTTTTATAAAATTTATAATTAACTCTTATCATTATCCCCAGTAGTCAAGTGCTTCAGAACTGACATTTTCTTAGTTGAGACTGCTTGTTTTGCTCTGACATTTATGTTATTTGGTTTTCTTGTTTTATCTAATGTTTTGAGCTCAATTCAGAATAATAATGTTGTGTATGCATTAGTGTCATTATTTCTAGTGAGAAATTAGAATACCAATTGTAGCAAATAATGAACTTTACTGTCATACTCATGCTTGATGTTTTTGGTAGTTTGATATGAAATTGGTAGCAGAATTATTTATCATTTTTATTGGTTTGTTATTTGGCAATCATGCTTGAAACTTGTTGTTTGCTTGGTATCGTTGGGGAATCCAAGAGCCTACTAAAGCCAAAGATTTTCCCCTTCTTTCTTGAGCTCATTGAAGCAAATGCAATAACATGTTCCCATTTTCCCCTTCTTTCATTATCTAATCGAAGCAAGTGATATCCTTAAGTTTGAATGTGAATTAATTTCAGCCTATTGAAACTGTATGGTTGGATGAATCACACATGTGATGTTTATCAATATCTAAACCTAATGCAATAGTTATTGAATTTGCCATTTTTATTATGCACTTAGGCTGAACACTTTCTCAAGTGAATAGTAGGGTGATTTACACCAAAATTGGGTATTTTGGCTGAATGATGCAATTGTCCTGGCTAGTTGAGAAACTGTAAAAATTGATAACCTTGAGTAATAATAGGCAGTCCAGATGTTTGATTCTTTAGGAAAAACACCTTTTTTTTCTGCTAACACAGAATCTAAAATGTCAAGCTTCTACTATTCGAGATTTTGAAGTTAAACAAATGGTGTAATGAATTTCATGGCTCTACTTGTTGATAGGATACAGTATTGAAAACTTGTTCATTAGATTGGGTTGTATGTTTTTCTATTTCAAGTCATTGAAAACTTGGTCGTTAGATTGAGTTGTATCATTGTTTGTTTTGCTATTTCAAGTCTCCTAGTGTTTGAGTCAGAAGAAAATGTTGCACAAAACTTTTGGAATAAAATGTGTTGGAAATAGGTGAATGAGCAATTTAAATAAACTTATGGGGGGAAACCTTGGTGAATTATTATGTTGATTGAGGACAGGATCTATTTTTCAGTAATTCATTTTTTGGATACGTTCTTCTTTTGTCTAATGTCTATCTCAAAATAGGACATCTAAATGTATCTCCCTTAGAAGTGTAGTTGGTTGAAACTTTTGATTGTAATCCTTCAAGGCTCTTATATAAGATTTATAATATTAGAGGGAACTTAACTTTTTGGTGTATGTTTGCAAATCTTTAACAGATCATTACTATTTAATACTATTATGAGTGTTGTATATAGTATTGCAGTACCTTTAGCTATATGTGCTCTCTGGCTAAGAATAGTCCTTTTATTTATTTAAGTTGAATAGTTGACTACTAAATTTTTGTCGTTGGGTTGGTCACTACATAATACAGTAAAAAGTATGTCAGGAGGTAGCATTATAGATATGCATTATTATGTTTTCATATTATATCCCTATTCATGCATAATTCATATCTTAATTCATATGTAAGGTTGGACTTTTTTTTTAATTTTAGGCATCATAATTAATTTAATTATTATTTATTATAACTGCACTAGTTAACGTGCTTCTATCTCATCCATGATTAATATAACTATTTAAAATATGTGTCAAGTTTTTTTTTAGTAGGCCAGCCCATGAGTGGGTCAGGGCTAGCCCATTAAATAAGTGGGTTAAATTAAAAAATTTGTTGTTGTGAGCTAGCCCATGGGCTAACCCTAACTCACTTGTGTAACACCCCAACTTTTGGGATAATTATAATATTATCCTAAAATGTACTGTTTTGTGAATTCTGTGAGTAGTAAAATGAATTTGACTGTTGTATGTGATTTGCTCTGAGCTAGGGAAATAATAATTTTCTGGCCAAAAAAATCTTATTTTAATTAATTAGAGCTGGGAGATCTTACTAAACCCAATTCTGATTGATATATATATTAATCTTGTAATTTTTAAGATTTAACTGTACAATAAAATAATTTTATATTATTATAATATTATTTTATATTACAGTACCTACTGTCTCAAAAATAGTAGAAATCTGCTTCAAAATGACCACGGATCCTTAAAAGTTTGTGGGACCCGCATTTAGGAAAAATAATCAACGATTCTGATTGGACAAATTCTAAACCAATGGGAGCGAGTCAACGAAAGTGGCTTGACTATTTTGAACTAATAGGAAAAGGTCAACAAAAGGAGCATGGACTTTAATATGGACCGTTGGATGAAAACTTAGTTAGGAAGCCTTTGATTTTAACCGTTGATGAAATCAATGGTGTGGATGTGAACTTGATTAGCAAGCATTGAATATTGGCCATGGATCTAATCAATGGATAGGAATTAAAGTTGAAATCAATGGTTAGGATTAAGTCAAACATAGTGGCTTGAATTTAATTAGTAACTAATTAAACCTAATTTGGTTAATCTAATGACCTAATTAACAAGCTAAGTAAACTAACTTAATTATTAATTAGTTATAATTTAATTCTTAATTAGATATCCTAATTTTAATTAGAGATTATAATATATGTAATTATATGTTAAATTAATTAGTTATGTAATTGGATAATTGATTAAGATTGGTTAGGAAATTAAACCTACTTAATTAGCTATTTAATTAACAAGTAATTAGACTTGAATTAAAAGTAAATTGAGTCCCTAAATGCCCTTGAACCACACGGTTTTGCAGCAGCCTTGGAAGGCAAAATTTGACAAGTTCTACATCATTCTTGAACCATCTTGCATGCACACTAGGTGGCCAAATGGTGACATAAGCCATGTGCACCCAAATTGGATATTTTGTTCAAGTAAATCTCTTCATTTTTCCTACCACACCTCACGGCAGCCCCCCTCCCTTTTTCACTCTCAATATTCATTTTAAAACTTTTCCAAATCAAAGCTTTCTATTCTCTCCAAAAATACCAAGAACATTAAGCACCATTTCTCTTTTATTTTCTCCTCTATATTTCGGCCAACACCCTAACACCACTATCCAACTTCTATAATTTTATCACTTCATATTTCCTAAACTAAAATCATATTCTAAATACTTTTCCTTTACAAGGTTTTGCCAAAAACCTACTCTATCTAGTTCAAAATCCAACCTTTTGTTCACTTTCCTAATGGTAAGTTTTGATTCTTTGGTTTAAAGTTTGATTTTTAATTTTCTAAACCATATTTGCTCCATGGTTTTTCAATCTTGATCCTTGTATGTGTTTTTACTAATTGTTTAAGAATTTTAGGGATTTGTTTTAGAGGTTACACGAAATTTCAAGGTGAGGTGGAGACTAACCGATTATTGTCTTTGACACTTGTCGAGATTACCAAATTTAAATCAATTTATAACCGATTTACCAAAACTACTTGTAGCATAAAGTAACACCGGGTCGAGCCCATAGATCATTCTAATTATGAAGTCAGATTAAGAGATTAATGAACAGGGGGGAAAATTTTGCAAGATTAAACAACAAAGAGCAATTAAAATGAGTAAACAAAATTAGGAAAATAACCAATCCAAGAGAATTAACCAATCTTGATTTTAATCCATCCTTGATCTTTATAGATCTATTCAACTATCAACCAAATCCTTGGTCTTAGATCACATTAAGACGCCTATCAATGATCTATGAATCTTCTACTAGAAATGCTTCTAGAATTCAATTAATTAAGGTTAGACAAATTAAGCATCCATCCAACACCCAAATTAACTTAAAAATCAAGATCCAACCAAGCTAAATATTTCATCAAACACCTTTAATAAATTATTTAACCTCTGAATTCATCTCTTGGCATATGACAATTACGCAATTAATATATACAAATTCCAATCAAATTAAGCATTAAATCAGAATTTAAACAAGAGAAGAAGAGAAAGAGAAACTTGATTAATAGATGAATATATAACAATTAAAACAAAATCTCAAGATTAATCATCAAGACTGTCAATCTCTTGGATTGATTAAAGAAGTTTAGTTCTCCATAGCCATCACCATTGGAGAACTTTCAAGAGCCATGAAAAATATCAAAGAGAGAGAAGGAGAGAAAAAGAAAAAGAGAAATCTTCAAAATCAAAAACTAACACTTTAATTATAACAACACTTCTACATAGAAGCTCTACATCCTTCAATGATCTGCATAGCCTCCCTTTTATAGAGAGTTAGAGGTACAAAATGTCAAAGGGGGCTGAGTCATGGTGGTTGGTGGAGTAGGTGGAGTAGTGGAAAATGTTGAATGACTTTTGGTGAGTAGAAAATTCTGGAGATTCTTTGTCTCCAAAATCATGCAGCTCTGAAGTCATTGCATTCGTTATTTTTGAGCCAAGTGGTCTTCATGAGATTGTAGGTCTGGATCTTAGCTTTCAAATGGCTTTAGTTTGAGTCTAATATCATTTCTATAGCTCCAGATATGTTCAAATTACTGTACACTACTCAGGCCCAGTCGCAACTCCTCTGTTCTGACTTCCAAGCCCAATATCACCTCCAAGGAGTCTGAATCAGGAAGAGTGTTCAACATGAAAGTTGTATATTTGAGTCTTGACTATCAACCATCAAAACTTCAGCCTATTCTACAACTTTCACTACAAGCAGTGTAATGAACAGTACACAAAGGTCATTCTGCCAGGAGCAACACTTTAGTTCTTGATTCAATGCCAATTTGAGCCATCCAAACGTGTGATTGAGTCTTTGATGTCTTCATGGAAATTGTAGATCTCTCTATTATCTTTAAAATGACATAAGATTCACCTTAAACATCCACCTACAGCCCAAGATATGACCTAAATACAGGATTAGTGTAAGACGTAAATCATGCTGAAAAATTCAATTAAATCCATTTTGAGTTCAAAACATACAAAACATAACCAAACTTAATTTATTAAGTGCATGGAGAGTGTAAATGACTAAAAATGAAGGCTTATTAATGCATCAAATATGTGAACATCAAATTCTCTCACACTTAGCTTTTTGCACTCCTGGGCAAAACACACAAAAACAAAATGAAACAGACTCAAAAGTTAAACATTCTAAAAGACTCAATTTTTAATAATATTTAAGAATGAAGAGCAATTAATAATTCAAGTGATCAAAACATTTATGAGGTAACACATCTTCACATCTCAAATCAACAAGTAAGGATACTTCAATTGAAAAGCATGAGTAAAGAATGATAGATCCTCACAGAATTCACTTTCAATCTCTCAAGTGTTTAAAAGGTAGGTATTACACTCAATTCAACTTATGAAAATTGCACTACCATAAGCTTGCTTATCTTCTACTTCTCCACTACTCAGAACACATGCACACACAAATCATGAGGACTTTATTCAAGGTTGTAATGGGGTCAAGGTAAAGGAAAAGGTAATATGGATATGACAAGTTAAACACCAAAGAGAATAAAAGAACATGAAAGCTGAGTTCAATTATCGATCATGACAAATTCCCTTTATATATTATTTTTCATTCCTTTATTGCCTTGTTGACCCCCTTTTTTTTTACATATATATATATTTTTTGAATTTTTTTATATACATATATTTTTTTCTTCTTTTTTTTTCAAAAAGAACATCATATATACATTTTTCAACCATTCTGCATACACACCCCCACACTTGTTCATGAACTCATCTAATGATAAAGCTAATGTTCTCTTATTCCCTAAGACTAAGTAAGAACATGATTTTTTTCATTTAAGAAACATAATGAGTTCGAGACAAAGAATAATCAAATAAGCTCAAAGGGATTAAGCAAGGGAAAATATGCAAGGTTGGCTATTTGGTCAAAGTAGTTAATTGAAAAAAAAAATTGCCTCAATCATTTTTATGTATGCATGTGAAAACGTAGCTTTAAAAAGAATCAAAGCAAGTTCTAAAGCAACAATTTCATGAGTGAAATTCACACAAGAAAGAAGAGAATGGTGTAGATGTTCAATTCATTCATCAATAGGCTCAAGATCTCACAAGGTATAGTTCTATCATTCTCAGTCCACCAATTCAACATCCATAACCAAACATATGATTTTTAAGAAAGAAGACAATTAACTCAATCATGCAAATTTCCCTGAATTTTAATTGCTACTTCCATACAAACTAGTTATCTACCCCAACTAAAATGCGTCTCAAGAGTAAAATTTACTCCTTACTCTACCATCCTTAACTGGTTTAGAAAATTACTGACAAACATATAAACACAATAAACATATTAATACATACACACATTTTTTTTTACACAACTCTACACACGACAAACATAAACACACTTACTATTTTTTTTTTAGTCACACAACTATCCTTCCCCCAACAGATCATAACATTGTCCTCAATGTTAAAAAATAGAAAGGAAAAAGATAGAGGATAGTACACATTCTTGCAATTACGGAAAAGAGAAACCTTACACAAATATAAACAGAAACAAAGTACGATGAATAAAACTAAAGATAAAGGAAAGTCATAGATGAAGTGTCAGGTCACACTGTTGTTTCTTGCTGCCTCCCTTGTTGTTGTCTCTCTTGCTACTGTCTCCTGACTAATCTATCCGGAGAACATTCTTGGATCAGGTTCATAAACAAAGGCTTCTAATTTATCAATTAACTCATCAACAGTGGAAGCCGAGATAAGGAGTTGTCTTGCAGAAGGTGTGACAAATTTCTGTTCCACAGCATGGTCAACAAAAGATAACAAATTATCAAAGAAATTATTAACATTCAACAAACCTATGGGTTTATGGTGGATGTTCAGTTAGGCCCAAGAAACAACTTGAAAGACTTCTTCCAAAGTACCAAAACCACCAGGTAAGGCTATGAAGGCATCAGAGTTTTCAAGCATTGCCTTCATTCGTTCATGCATAGATGATACTTGAATTTCCTGTCCAATTGTCTTTCCAACGAAGTTCCTTCGAGTTAAAGGTTCAGGAATGACACCTAAAACTTGACCACCTCTTAGAAATGCAAACAGTGATACAGCCCCCATTAACCCAAGGCAACCTCCCCCATATACTACACGAATGTTCCTCGCAGTAAGTGTTCTACCAAGAGTGCTTGCTGCGTTGACAAACTCTAAACTCTTCCCATAATTTGTCCCACAAAATACACAGATACTGACAAGTCTACAAACAGAAGAAGAAGAATCTTCCTCCATTTCTACACTCACACGCTCTTTGAATGATTAAGAGTTGCAGGAAAGTGAAGAAAATGGAGTGTTTAAATAGGGAAGAGAATAGAAAAAGTAATAATAGCTCCTATATGAGTAGGTTGGCTGTTGTTAGAAAACTTTTGAAATTTTTGTTTTGTTTTGTTTTGTTTTTGTTTTGTTTTATTTTTTTTAATAATAAATGCATAAGATAATATATACAAATTGTTGTGATTGTGGCTCACATCTTCCTCTGGTTTTACCTCCAGAAACGGCTTAAACGCCTTCTATAAGTCGGGGATAGGCTTCCTATCCAATTTTCTTATAAATTGGCAAACAGGGTCTTTTTGAGTCAGATTCTGAAGACTATAACGCTCTTGCTTGTCCTTGAAGAGATTCCACAAACTAAGAAGTTCACGCTGCACAATTTCACAAGAATGCGTCTCAAGAGTCAATAAGATATTATCTAATGACTCCTTACTCAGTCCATTCTTAATGAAGAATATTTTATCTTCTCTGTTTACAGAAATCATTTCCAAAGAATGACATCGCGTGTTGCAATTCCATCGTGCACACTTGTAACAAACGTGCATTCTTTTTGCTCTTCTCTTTTTTGAAAATGAACTTTTACCGAGACCAGGCATGTATCGGACAAATGAATCGGAAGATTCACCAGCTAAACGAACCTTTGCTTCGATTATCCAGCGTGTATCTTCTGGGATGCCCTTATACATTAACAGTCTCAATCTCTCACGCCTAGCTTTGTAGATTTTGGTTAGAACATTTTTATGAACAGAAGGAAAATACTTTTTTAGATTTGAAAGAATGACATCCATTTTGAAAGAGAAGAAATCAGTTATTATGGGAAGCGAAAGACAAACCGACTCGAGAGTCACGGAGTACCGATTATCCACCGTTTAACCTAGGAAGCGAAAGAACGCAAAAAAAAAAAAAACAAAATTAAAATAAATTCTACTCATAACAAGGATTAGAAAGGAGATGGATTCTACCTCAAGACTTGATATTCGAAATGGTTTGAGTTTTTTTGCTTTATAATTTTTTTATTTTTTTTTTTTTTTTATATGCATCATTTATTGATTCCGCAAGTTCATTCAATTGCAATTTGCGTAACTTGGAAGCATCATTTTTCTTTCAGAAATGGACCCCAATTTTTGACAATGTTCGCAACTTTTGTAAAAAGTATAACTGCCCTTGAATAATATGGGCCAATAAAATCCACACTGCAATATTTTACAACTGTTTTCTTTGAAGAAAAATGACCTCCACATGCTTCTGAATGACAAAATTCAATGACACTACTTATGTCATTGTCGGGTACAAATCTCCAAAAGATTTGATCAGGACAATAATTGAACAAATATGGGTCATCACAATAAATTTTTTTTTACCTCAATCAAAAACTTTTTTTTTTGTGTCCATTGAGGCGGCATCTTACTTATCAAGTGGGGTAGACGACTTCTTACAAGTGGACCTCCTCCAAAATATCCTCTTGAGCTCCCTCATAAAATGGTTTGAGGCGATGTCCATTGACTGTGAAAGCTTTTGTAGTAGTCTCACTTGTAACCTGACAAAGACCATAAGGAAAAATCTTAGTAACAACAAATGGACCAAGCCACCTAGATCTGAGCTTTAGGGCATGAGTTTGAGGCGGGAGTTATAGAGGAGAACTTTTTGACCAATCTTAAATGTTTTTCTCATGATCTTCTTATCATGGAAGGCTTTGGTCTTCTCTTTATAAAGTTTGGAACTCGATAAGCCTCCAAGCGGATTCCTCCAATTCCTGCAGCAACTGCACTTCCGCTCCATGCCCGCTTGATTTAGGTCCAAGTTACACCTTTTACTTGCCCAAAATGCACGATGCTCAATTTCCACCGGCAAGTGGCATGCTTTGCCAAAAACAATCCGATAAGGAGACATCCCAATCGGAGTCTTATAGGCGGTCCTATAAGCCCATAAAGCATCCTCAAGCCTTTTGCTCCAGTCCTTCTTCGTTAGGTTGAACTGTCAAGTATCGCTTGATCTCTCTGTTGGAAACCTCGGCTTGCCCATTAGTCTGGGGATGGTAAGGTGTAGAAATTCTATGCAAGACTCCATACTTTTTCATCAAGACTTCCATGCTTTGATTACAGAAATACGAAACCTGATCACTAATGATGGCTTTTGGGACTCCAAACTTGTAGAAAATATGTGATTTAACAAAATCCACAACAACCTTGGAATCATCAGTCCGAGTGGCTTTTGCCTCCACCCATTTAGATACATAATCCACAGCAAGCAGAATGTAAACAAAACCAAATGACACAGGAAAAGGACCCATAAAATCAATACCCCAAACATCAAATATTTCACAGAACAACAAAGGTTGTTGGGGCATCTCATTCCTACGAGAAATATTCCCTGTTCTCTGGCATTGTTCACAAGATTTACAAAACAAATATGCATCACGAAATAGAGTGGACCAATATAATCCGAGTCCAAAACTTTCCTAGGCATACGAGTAGGTCCAAAATGTCCCCCACAGGCAAGTGCATGACAAAAACTAAGAAAGAATCAAACTCATGATCAGAATACATCTCCTAATAACTTGGTCACTACAAAATCTCCACAAATAAGGGTCATCCCACACATAATATTTTGACTCACTTTTCAATTTGTCAATCTGTGCCTTAGTGAAATGTGCGAGGTAGTGCTCTAGCAACCAAGAAATTAACCAAATGCAAACCAAGGGATGTTACCTTGCATCTTGAAAAGTGCTCATCGGGAAGACATCATGGATAGGAGAAGAATCGCTCTCTCTCAATCCGACTCAAGTGATCTCGCCACCGGGTTCTCTCGCTTCACTCTTATCTCTCGATATCAATATCAAACTCTTGTAAAAGTAACATCCATCTAATCGGTCGAGGCTTTGCATTGGGCTTTTTCAAGAGAAACTTTAAAGTGCATGATCGAAAATGCAACCACTCTAGAACTAAGCAAATATGATCGAAATTTATCTAAAGCAAAAACAATTGCTAAAAGTTCCTTTTCGGTTGTAGTGTAGTTGGCTTGCAAAGCATCTAAAGTCCTCGAAGCATAGGAAATGACATGAGGTACTTTGCCGACTCTCGTGCAAGGACAGCTCCCAATGCATAATTAGAGGCATCACACATGAGTTCAAATGGGAGTGTCCAATCGGTGACCTGGATGATAGGTGCACCGGTCAATGCTTGCTTTAAGTGATTGAAGGCATCCTTGCATCTCTGGTCAAAGTGAAACTCTACATCCTTTTGTAGCAAGTTGAACAGTGGAAGGGCAATTTTGCTAAAATCCTTTATGAACCGACGATAGAAACCTGCATGACCAAGAAAAGAACGAACCTCCCGCACGCATGTGGGGTAAGATAGACATGAAATGACATCTATTTTTACAGGATCTACCTCAATACCCTTGCTAGATACTACATGCCCTAAAACTATACCTTGTTCTACCATGAAATGACATTTCTCAAAATTCAGGACAAGGTTACTTTCAATGCACCTTTGCAAAACTCGATCCAAACTATCTAAACATGCATCAAAGGAAGAGCCATAGACAGTAAAATCATCCATATACACATCCATGCAACTCTCTAAAAATTCAGAGAAGATACTGACCATACATCTTTGAAAGGTTCTGGAGCGTTGCATAGACCGAAAGACATTCTCCGTATGCAAATGTTTCAAATGGGCAGGTGAAAGTGGTCTTCTCTTGGTCTTCTGGGGGTATATGAATCTGAAAATAGCCCGAATATCTATCCAAGAAACAGTAATGCGACTTACCAGCCAGTTTCTCCAACATCTGATCAATAAAAGGCAATGGAAAATGATCTTTCCTAGTGGCCTGGTTAAGTCGCCTATAATCAATGCACACCCGCCAACTGTTCGGATTCTTGTGGGTAGGAGCTCATTGTTCTGATTTGCAACTACCGTGACTCCAGATTTCTTTGGAACAACTTGCACGGGGCTCACCCATTTACTGTCAGATATGGGATAAATAATGCCAGCTTGCAGTAGCTTGGTCACTTCCTTCTTCACCACATCCAGAATCAAGGGATTTAGTCTCCTTTGGGGTTGCCTCACTGGCTTGGTATCTTCCTCCAATAAAATCCTATGCATACATGTGGAGGGACTAATACCAGGAATGTCTGCAAGTGTCCATCCAATAGCACGCTTATATTGCCTCAAAACCTGCAGTAATTTTTCTTATTGTTCAGGTTACAGATTCTTAGCGACAATTACTGGCAGCTTCTCTCTATCTTCTAAATATGCATATTTAAGGTGGTCTGGCAAAGTCTTTAACTCTAAGGATGGGGGATGCACAATGAAAGGCAGCAAGCTATTTGAAACAAGTAACTCAGCAGCATTAAATTCGACATAATTTTGACTCACATTTTCATATCTTTGCATCAGTCAAATAAGTACCTGTATCATCACTCATAACCGCATAAATCTCAAAGACATGCAAAGACATGGTTCAAGTACCACGCTAACACATATATCACAAGTGATTTAGACTGCGGAAAGTCAAGAATATCGGGAATTCAACATTCATATCAAAGATAAGTATCATCAACCAGCATTTCAATCACATCAACATGAAAAACTGAATGCTCCTCAAGGGGATGTCTCATGGCATCAAAAATGTTAAACTGTACCACATCTTCTCCAAATTCCATAGAAAAGGTACCAGCATGCATATCTATCTTGGTCTTGGCTGTCTTGAGGAATGGTCTTCCTAGAATCAATGGAGCATGATTTATTGAAGACTCATCTTCCATGTCCAGAATGTAGAAGTCTGCTGGGAAAATTAGCTCATTTACTCGCACCAACACATCTTTCAGCACTCCTACAGGGTGAGCAGTAATCCTGTTTGCTAGCTGAATCACTATACCAGTGGGGTGTAAGGTGCCAATGTTCAAAGACTTATACACTGACGTAGGCATGACATTAATAGAGGCACCCAAATCTAGCATTGCATGGTCAAATCTGGAATTACCTATAATGTAAGGGATTGTGAAAGTTCCAGGATCTTTACATTTCTTTAGCATGCTTGGCTGAATCATCGCAGAAACATTTCTGCCCATACTGACTTTCTCAGTATCCTTAAGTCTTCTCTTGTGAGTACACAACTCCTTGAGAAATTTGGCATACTTGGGAATTTGTTTGATTGCATCTAGGAGGGGAATATTGATTTCCACCTTCCTGAATGTCTCCATGACTTCCTTCTCTGTTTCTGCTTGCGCTATCTGCTTGGACTGTGTCACTCTATTTAGGAAGGGTAGTGGAATGGGAGCTCTGGTTGTGACCAAATCTGAATTCTCAGCACATTTCTTTTGGACTGATTCAGTATCTGGTTATTGCAATGGGAGCTCTGGTTGTGGCAAATTAGAACCATCAATTTCTCTGCCACTTCTCAAAGTAATGGCACTTACATTGCCTCTTGGGTTACTGACTGTTTGTGAAGGCAATTGGCTCGAACCTTGACTTTTCAATTCACTCACGGTGGTGGCCAATTGCCCAATCTGAGTTTGCAGGTTCTGAATGGTGGCATTGACATTCTGCTGGAATTGAATATTATTTGTGGCCATTTGTTTTATCAAATCTTCCAATGATGGCTCGGATGGATTGGTTGTAGGACTTGGCAACATGAGGGGCTGCTGCACAGGTGGCTACACAGTTTATTGTTGTCTGAATGCAGGTGGTTGGTATTTATTGCTAGGACCTATAGCTTGGTATCTAAATTGTTGTTGTTAGGGTTGTTGCTGCTGACTAGAATTCCCATATCTCAAGTTAGGATGGTCCCTCCAACCAGGGTTATAAGTATTAGAAAATGGATCATATCTTGGCTGCTGGGACTGCTGATATTGAGGTCTACTAGGAAAAATGTCAGCTGCTGCAACTGACTGTTCTGGAAACGCGGAACCACCATCCTGAAGTGTGGGATATGCATCAGTAGGATGAGATGAGCAAGAACAAATGCCACACACCCTTGCAGGCTCTTGTACAGAACCTGGTACATGTTGTCCCACTGCTAATTGCCTTACCAAAGAAGTCAATTCATCAAGTCTATGTTCCATTCTCTGTTGATCTACATGAGACGATTGAACTTCATTAACTCCTCTGGTTGAGGTAAGGACTCTTGTGCCAAATTGTTGAACATTGGTTGCCATATTTGCTATCAAATCTCTTGCTGCAGTAGGGGTTTTATCCACCAATGCACCTCTAGATGTGGCATCCACCATACTTCTATCCATCGGCAGCAAGCCCTCATAGAAATATTGAATCAAGAGCTGATCACTAATTTGATGGTGGGGACAACTCGAACACAGCTTTTTGAATCTCTCCCAATACTCATGCAAGGTCTCACCAGTCATTTACCTTATACCACAAATGTCTTTTCTAATGGCAGCTGCTCTGGATGCAGGGAAGAACCTCTCCAAGAATAATTTCTTCATATCATCCCAACTCGTGACAGAACCTGGTGAAAAGTAGAACAGCCAATCCTTGGCTACATCAGCAAGAGAGAAAGGGAATGTCCTCAACTTGATATGCTCCTCAGAGATTCCATGTGGCTTCATGGTTGAACAGACCATATGGAACTCCTTTAAGTGCTTATGGGGATCTTCACCTGTAAGACCATGAAACTTGGGCAACAAGTGTATCAATCCAGATTTTAACTTGAAGTCAGCATCAAGATTAGGATATTGAATGCACAAAGACTGGTAAGTTACATAAGGAGCAGCAAGTTCTTTAAGGGTCCTATTTTGCCTGTTATCAGCCATGATTTTAGAATCACTTAAGATCTCAAGTGCACTTTCAGATTCAATGTCACAACTAAATTCAGACTCAATTCTTTCATTTAGCCTACGAGTTCTAATCAACCTATGCAATGTTCTATCAATCTCAGGATCAAATTCAAGCAAGATATCAGGATTAGACCTAGTCATGCATTAATCAAAATACAAAAATAAAATAAAATAAAATAAGTAAACAAGTAAAATACACTAGACAACTCTAAAAATATACCAAAATAAATCTAATTGACTAATGAAATGATTTTTAAAAATTATAGGACTTGTACAGCATGAAAACTACACAAAAATGAAACTAAAAAATGTAATAAAAAATATTAAAAAATTGAAAAACTGGTCTAAACGATGGATTTTGGAAAAACCAGGGGTGACCTCACAATTAATTGTGAGTCTTGTTTATTAGGCTGTTTTCCTTCAATTGACTAAGTTTCAGCTCATTCTGGGCACATTTTCTGTCAATACGAAATTCTTGTAAAATGACCTGTAATCACCCGTTTTCGCCTGAAATCCACCAAAACACAGCAACATAAAGGTTAGTGAGAGATTAGTAGTTAAATAAACTCTTAATAAGATTGAACAAAATCAGAATGATCCCCGGCAACGGCACCAAAAATTTGACACTTGTCGAGATTACCAAATTTAAATCAATTTATAACCGATTTATCAAAACTACTTGTAGCATAAGGTAACACCGGGTCGAGCCCATAGATCATTCTAATTATGAAGTCAGATTAAGAGATTAATGAACAGGGGGGAAATTTCGCAAGATTAAACAACAAAGAGCAATTAAAATGAGTAAACAAAATTAGGAAAATAACCAATCCAAGAGAATTAACCAATCTTGATTTTAATCCATCCTTGATCTTTATAGATCTATTCAACTATCAACCAAATCCTTGGTCTTAGATCACATTAAGACGCCTATCAATGATCTATGAATCTTTTACTAAAAATGCTTCTAGAATTCAATTAATTAAGGTTAGACAAATTAAGCATCCATCCAACACCCAAATTAACTTAAAAATCAAGATCCAACCAAGCTAAATATTTCATCAAACACCTTTAATAAATTATTTAACCTCTGAATTCATCTCTTGGCATATGACAATTACGCAATTAATATATGCAAATTCCAATCAAATTAAGCATTAAATCAGAATTTAAACAAGAGAAGAAGAGAAAGAGAAACTTGATTAATAGATGAATATATAACAATTAAAACAAAATCTCAAGATTAATCATCAAGACTGTCAATCTCTTGGATTGATTAAAGAAGTTTAGTTCTCCATAGCCATCACCATTGGAGAACCTTCAAGAGCCATGAAAAATATCAAAGAGAGAGAAGGAGAGAAAAAGAAGAAGAGAAATCTTCAAAATAAAAAACTAACACTTTAATTATAACAACACTTCTACATAGAAGCTCTACATCCTTCAATGATCTGTATAGCCTCCCTTTTATAGAGAGTTAGAGGTACAAAATGTCAAAGGGGGCTGAGTCATGGTGGTTGGTGGAGTAGGTGGAGTAGTGAAAAATGTTGAATGACTTTTGGTGAGTAGAAAATTCTAGAGATTCTTTGTCTCCGAAATCATGCAGCTCTGAAGTCATTGCATTCGTCATTTTTGAGTCAAGTGGTCTTCATGAAGATTGTAGGTCTGGATCTTAGCTTTCAAATGGCTTTAGTTTGAGTCTAATATCATTTCTATAGCTCCAGATATGTTCAAATTATTGCACACTACTCAGGCCCAGTCGCAGCTCCTCTATTCTGACTTCCAAGCCCAACATCACCTCCAATGAGTCTGAATCGGGAATAGTGTTCAACATGAAAGTTGTAGATTTGAGTCTTAACTATCAACCATCAAAATTTCAACCTATTCTACAACTTTCACTACGAGCAGTGTAATGAACAATACACAAAGGTCATTCTGCCAGGAGCAACACTTTAGTTCTTGATTCAATGCCAATTTGAGCCATCCAAACGTGTGATTGAGTCTTTGATGTCTTCATGAGATTGTAGAGCTCTCTATTATCTTTAAAATGACATAAGATTCACCTTAAACATCCACCTACAGCCCAAGATATGACCCAAATACAGGATTAGTGTAAGACGTAAATCATGCTAAAAAATTCAATTAAATCCATTTTGAGTTCAAAACATACAAAACATAACCAAACTTAATTTATTAAGTGCATGGAGAGTGTAAATGACTAAAAATGAAGGCTTATTAATGCATCAAATATGTGAACATCAGTCTTCAAGAGGTAAGAGGGAGATTTAATCTCATCAACCTTGTATGGTGATGAGAAAATAGATTTGTATGTGTGTGAAGAATCCACAATGATTCATTTGTGTGGTTGTTTATTGTTTTTATTATTTATGTGATTGTTTAAATGCTTTCCTAATTGTGATTGATTTAATTTCTATGCATGTTTATAGTTTTTATTATTGATTTTGATTGCTATGTATGTTTATAGCTTTAAAATATATTGTATGTATATTGTATATGTTTATAGTTGTATGTGTTTATAATTGTATAATTATTAAAGTAGGATGTGAATAACATGTAACGATTTGCATGAGTGTTCCAAAGAACACATTGAGGCACACGGCCTTATCATGAAATAGAGAACCAAAATGTTCTCAACAATTTTCTAAACCAATGATTTAAAGAATCTAGGTAAAATAATAAATTTAAAAATGATTTTGATTAATTATGGCCAACATGCCATTTAGTGTATAATTGAATGCCAATTTATTTTCTAAGATAGGTTAGGTAATGGATTTACAAAATAAATTGATTCCAATGAATCTTTGAGAAAATAAAAGGAATGAACTCAGTTCTAGAGTTTTAAAATTAGCAGAATTTATTCTAAGTAAGAAATAAATCAAACGCTTGAAAAATACTAACGTAGAGCTCACTTTCTAAGTTTTGAAGCGCGTTAGCAAGTTTCAAAGTGTAACTATTGGGTAAGATTAAAATAAATAGAATTTAGAAGAAAACATTGAAAAATACATTATACTGATTTTATAGGTAAAATGCAGCCAAAATTTACTTAAATCAGGCGAATAAAATGAAAAGATTCCATACTATATCTATAACACAAGGGAAATACTCTACGTATTTTAAATGTACTAGATATAGTCTACACATATTTAAAATGATGATTTTAAGCTATTCGGTTAAGAAAATGAATTAAAAATCTTATGCGATTTAAAAACATTACGCGATGTTCAAAAATGTTAAAATATATTTATGCGATTTTAAAACGTTTGTGAAAACGATGCGATTGTGAAAATACGATAAAATTTCTACGCGATTAAACGATATAGTGAGTTTTGCTGTCGGGCGAAAGTGGTAGACCCGGACATGTTGTGAGATAGTACTGTCAGGTGGGACATATTATATTTTGGAGTATTGTTACTAAAGGTATTTTTTAAATTATGGTAAAATATAGATATTAAGGGTATTTCTGTAATTTTAGATCATGTTTAGAGTATTGTGCCATTTTGGTTGATAATTGGCGATTGATTGACGAGATGAATTACACCGGGTTGTGGTGTGATAGGCATAGTGTGGTTCATTATTTGAACTTGGAGGCATTAGTGTGTGGAGAATCCCATATGTGGACAGTGGTAGCACCTCTGGGCCGTGGTAACGGGCAACACACTAATGATCTTGACAAACACTATTCTTAATCGAGATCTTGAGGAGACTATTAAGTACTATGCCTGTAGTGCACGATGTATGGACTGCGTACTACTACACGATGTTTGGACTGTGGGCTATAGACACGATGTTAGACAGTGCAATAGTTTGGTTGGGCAGCCATAAAGTATTATTAGTTTCTATTCGGATCATTCTCTCAGATATCCGTGTTTAGCTCCATGGAGTAGGAACGAGTCAGTGTGTGTTCATTCATTATCTGCATTTTAATGTTTATTATAATCTGTGATAAAATGCATAATGTATTCATTTGCTATACTGTATGTGATATAATGGTATATATTATTTTGCTATATTATGCATGATATGTTGGTATGTACTGTTGTGATAATTGTCTGTATTGTCATTTTCTTTATTTGCCATGCGGGTAATGATGTAGATTGTCTCACCTCTTCATTGTATTGTTCTATCTGTTTCTATTTTATGTTTATATCATCGAAGACTACAATGGCGGCAAGAGGAGGTCAATTAGGTTTCTTTAGACTTTAGTTTCTCGAAGGCGCAGAGGCTTGATATGTCCACTGGGACACAGGACACATAGAGTACAGTGGTGACGTTACTTTATCAGTAAGTAGGACTTGACATAGGTTCATTACTACACGTTATACGGTTACTTTCATGCAGGTTATTTTACCTATTAGGGAGTTGTGGGATGAGTTTCACTATACTCCTAGAGAGAACTTTGACATAGTTTAGGGTCGAATTTCTGTCGATCAAGACTTTCCCAACTAGGGAATTTGTCTGATGACAAGGGCTCATGTTTTAAGGGTTATATTCTAGTAGTATGTTGTCTTTTACTATTTCTATTAAATATTAATAGTTGTAAATTAACTGTGTACTTCAGACAAAAATCATATGTATATTATGGTGTGATTATGTTTTGTTTTATTTGGTGTTCCATGTTATTTTATTTAACGTTATAAGTATAAAAAGGAAAAATTTTACCACTAATATTATTTATGTACCAAACATTTTACAACTTGGGTAAGAATTTTATTTTATTTTATTTTACTACATCATAAATGTGACATCCCCACAAGTGTGTTACATTAGTTGGTATCAGAGCCCAAGTTAGAGTCTTTTGGGTTTGTGGGTAGGTTTGTCTTGTTTGTGCTGTGTGAATCTCTGATGTTAAACACAGAGATATGTTTCGATTTCTGAAAGGAAACGATTTTGTGTGAAATTGCTACGTTTAGTTCGCTGTGTGTTGGTTTTGTTTATCTTTGAAGAAAGATAATGGAACGTTACGAACATGAGCGTGTGGACGCGAAACGTGATGAAGATCGTATAGCCGCAGCTAGAAGTGTGATGCAAAAGGTGATTGAAGTAGCAGTACAACAGAGATAGATGATCTCTCAGCAGCAGGAATTGATAATCGAACTTCATAGCTTATTAGGATTGGAGTAGCCATCGGATGCAAGGAGCTGTAACTTAGAACCTTCGATAATCCAAAATAGAAGGAAGCGTAAGGTCAATCATTTTCAGCGAAAGTTGTATGTACAACCACCGGGAAAGCAACAACAAACAAAGAAAGGAACTACGAGTGGCAACGATTTTGGTCAGACTGTGGCATCACCAACAAAGTGCTTGAAGTGTGGAAAGAATTATGTGACAAGAAACTGCACGATTAAGAGTATAATTTGTTATAAATATGGAAAGCCTAGACACTTCTTCAATGAATATGATCAGCTGAAGATGGATACTTCCATTAGTAATACACGTGTTTCAAAATCTTAAAAAGAAGAAAGAGTCGGTGCAAAGAGTGTAATGAGAACGTTCAAATACAAAAACTTAAGAAGCGAGAAAGTCGTGCCATAGAGGGTAATCTTAAAGCTGTGTTGTATAATTCGTGAGGTAACTCATTTTCTTATGATCTGTGATTGTGCAAATTTTTTGGGGTTATCTGTGTTTTACTTCTTTTCATAATATTACTTCAATTTTTAAACTTGTTATTCCTACTTGAGCCTGTTTAAAACTATCCTATTATAATTAGAGTTTGAATTTTTTCTATTAATCTGGTTTGTCTATTTCTTTCTCAAATAGACTAAGTAAATCAATTTGATTTATCTGTGTCTTTGTTATAGTATGATCTAAGTATTTCTACTCTTCTTGATTAAACTTGTTGTTTATACTCAAAGTTTTCTAAATTCTACCCTATATTTATTTAATATCAAATCTTTTCTGTTGATTTGATTTGTTTATCTAAAATCACATCTATTTGAGAGCCTGACTTTTTAAATGGATTGGTTATTTTTCAACCATATCCTACTAGATTGTTGCAAAGCAATTTTAGTGCTTCTTTGACCTGAGATTTTTGTATTTGAATCCAGAAAGTTCATTTATAAAATTATTGAACTATGTTCATTTCGAAATCTATTAGACCATCTCGAATTCTTTGATTGGATTAATCTAGTAACCTATTGAATAGTCTTATTACTTTTCTTTATAACCTTTATAGTGTCTTTCATGTATCTCAATTAAGAAGGATTATTCTTGATCTAACTTATGTCATAATACCAAATACAGTACACTTAGAAGAAAACTTGATTTATGAAACATTTTCTGTTAAAATTTAAAATAGGTAAGTAGAACAACTTCTCTGGATGAAGAAAATCTGGAATGATGTGACGACAGGGGAACTAGAAGATCAAATGAAGAAACTCGTTGTTCGTTCCAAGATCGATTTGCGTACTGGTTATTATTAGATTCGTATAAAGGTAGGGAATATCCTAAGACCATTTTTCAGATGCGTTGCAGGCACTATGAATATCTAGTACTACCATTCGGAGTAAGGAATGTTTTGACGAGGTTCACGAATAATATAAATAGGATCTTTCTTTCTTATCTAGGCAAATTTGTCATTATCCTTATTTACAATATTTTGATCTATTCTTGAAATTCAAAGGAGCATGCTGAAGATCTTAATACAGTTCTTCAATTTCTGAAGAAGAAGGAGGAGTTATGCGTGAAGCTAGTCAGATGCAAATTCTATTAGAAGAAGTTCAACTCATGGATTTAGATTGAGTGTTGGGATTAAATAGAAAGGTGGTGACGTATACTTCAAGGCGGTGGAACGTGCATGAGAAGAATTATTCGATTTATATTTTAGGATACGCGATAATCATTTTGCAAGGAAAATCTGAAGACGTTTTCTTTCCTATAAAATTTACAATGATTTCAAGGGCTTGAAGTACCTGTTCAATCAAGAAGGGCTTGGATATAAGGAAGAGACGATGGTTAGAATTTTCAAAGGACTTGTTAAGATGAATTTCTAGCATTGATAGAGTTCATATGCAACAATAGTTTCGTTCAAGCATAGGGATGGCGACTTATGAGGTATTATATGGGAAATGCTGTCGAACACCATTGTGTTGGTATCGTGATGGTGAAAGTACTGTGGTAGGACCAGAATTTGTGCAGCAGACAACTGAGAAAGTGAAGATGATCCAAGGCAAGATGAGGACAACTCAGACGCGGCAAAAGAGTTATGCTAATAAAAGATGAAGATCGCTTGAATTTAAAGAAGGTGATCATGTATTTCTACGTGTGACACTTATGACTGGAGTTGGACGAGTGATCAAGTTGAAGAAACTCATTTCAAAGTTTATTGGGCCAAATAAAGTACTTCATCGGGTAGGTCCGGTAGCTTATCAGATTTCACTACCACCATTCTCATCGAATCTTCCTAATGTATTTCACGTATCACAACTACGGAATATATTTCTGATCCGACTCACGTCGTCAAATCAGACACCGTACGACTGAAAGAGAATTTAACCCATGAGACGTTTGTAGTCAACATTGAAGATCGCAGGACAAAGCAAATTTGAGGAAATGAGGTCGCATTAGTTAAAGTAGCTTGGAACGATGTAAGTGTCGGAGCCACATGGGAGCTAGAAAATAAGACGAAGGAGCAATACCCTCAACTGTTCTGAGGTACGATGAATTTCGGGGATGAAATTCTTATTAGTAGGGGAGAGTTGTAACACCCCAACTTTTGGGATAATTATAATATTGTCCTTAAATGTACTGTTTTGTGAATTCTGTGAGTAGTAAAATGAATTTGACTATTTCGTGAGTGTATTTGATTGTTGTATGTGATTTGCTCTGAGCCAGGGAAATAATAATTTTCTAGCCGAAAAAATCTTATTTTAATTAATTAGAGTTGAGAGATCTTACTAAACCCAATTCGATTGATATATATATATATATATTAATCTTGTAATTTTTAGGATTTAAGCGTGTAATAAAATAATTTTATATTATTACAATATTATTTTATATTACGATCTCATCTGTCTCAAAAATAGTAGAAATCTGCTTCAAAATAACCACTGATCCTTAAAGGTCAGTGGGACCCGCGTTTAGGAAAAACAGTCAACGATTCTGACTGGACAAATTCTAAACCAATGGAGCGAGTCAACGAAAGTGACTTGACTATTTTGAACTAATAGGAAAAGGTCAACAAAAGGAGCATGGACTTTAATATGGATTGTTGGATGAAAACTTAGTTAGGAAGCCTTTGATTTTAACCGTTGATCAAATCAATGGTGTGGATGTGAACTTGATTAGCAAGCATTGAATATTGGCCATGAATCTAATCAATGGATATGAATTAAAGTTGAAATCAATGGTTAGGATTAAGTCAAACATAGTGGCTTGAATTTGATTAGTAACTAATTAAATCTAATTTAGTTAATCTAATGACCTAATTAACAAGTTAAGTAAACTAACTTAATTATTAATTAGTTATAATTTAATTCTTAATTAGATATCCTAATTTTAATTAGAGATTATAATATATGTAATTATATGTCAAATTAATTAGTTATGTAATTGGATAATTGATTAAGATTGGTTAGGAAATTAAACCTACTTAATTAGCTATTTAATTAATAAGTAATTAGACTTGAATTAAAAGCAAATTGAGTCCCTAAATGCCCTTGAACCACACGGTTTTGCAGCAGCCTTGGGAGGCAAAATTTGACAAGTTCTACATCATTCTTGAACCATCTTGCATGCACACTAGGTGGCCAAATGGTGACATAAGCCATGTGCACCCAAATTGGATATTTTGTTCAAGTAAATCTCTTCATTTTTCCTACCACACCTCATGGCAGCCCCCCTCCCTTTTTCACTCTCAATATTCATTTTAACACTTTTCCAAATCAAAGCTTTCTATTCTCTCCAAAAATACTAAGAACATTAAGCACCATTTCTCTTTTATTTTCTCCTCTATATTTCGGCCAACACCCTAACACCGCTATCCAACTTCTATAATTTTATCTTTTCATATTTCCTAAACTAAAATCATATTCTAAACACTTTTCCTTCACAAGATTTTGCCAAAAACCTACTCTATCTAGTTCAAAATCCAACCTTTTGTTCACTTTCCTAAGGGTAAGTTTTGATTCTTTGGTTTAAAGTTTGATTTTTAATTTTTTAAACCATATTTGTTCATGGTTTTTCAATCTTGATCCTTGTATGTATTTTTACTAATTGTTTAAGAATTTTAGGGATTTGTTTTAGAGGGTACATGAAATTTCAAGGAGAGGTGGAGACTAACTGATTATTGTCTTCAAGAGGTAAGAGGGAGATTTAATCTCATCAACCTTGTATGATGATGAGAAAATGGATTTGTATGTGTGTGAAGAATTCATAAAAATTCATTTGTGTGGTTGTTTATTGTTTTTATTATTTATGTGATTGTTTAAATGCTTTCCTAATTGTGATTGATTTAATTGCTATGCATGTTTATAGTTTTTATTATTGATTTTGATTGCTATGTATGTTTATAGCTTTAAAATATATTGTATGTATATTGTATGTGTTTATAGTTGTATGTGTTTATAATTGTATAATTATTAAAGTAGGATGTGAATAACATGTAACGATTTGCATGAGTGTTCCAAAGAACACATTGAGGCTCACGGCCTTATCATGAAACAGAAAACCAAAATGTTCTCAACAATTTTCTAAACCAATGATTTAAAGAATCTAGGTAAAATAATAAATTTAAGAATGATTTTGATTAATTATGGCCAACATGCCATTTAGTGTATAATTGAATGCCAATTTATTTTCTAAGATAGGTTAGGTAATGGATTTACAAAATAAACTGATTCCAATGAATCTTTGAGAAAATAAAAGGAATGGACTCAGTTCTAGAGTTTTAAAATTCGCAGAATTTATTCTAAGTAAGAAATAAATAAAATGCTTGAAAAATACTAACATAGAGCTCACTTTCTAAGTTTTGAAGCGCGTTAGCAAGTTTCAAAGTGTAACTATTGGGTAAGATTAAAATATACAGAATTTAGAGAAAAATGTTGAAAAATACCTTATACTGATTTTATAGACAAAATGCTGTTAAAATTTACTAAAATCAGGTGAATAAAATGAAAAGATTCCATACTATATCTATAACACAAGGAAAATACTCTACGTATTTTAAATGTATTAGATACAGTCTACACATATTTAAAATGATGATTTTAAGTTATTTGGTTAAGAAAACGAATTAAAAATCTTATGCGATTGAGAAAATAATTTAAAAATATTATGCGATGTTCAAAAATGTTAAAATATATTTATGCGATTTTAAAACGTTTGTAAAAATGATGCGATTGTGAAAATACGATAAATTTCTATGCGATTAAACGATACAGTGAGTTTTGCTGTCTGGCCAAAGTGGTGGACCCGGACATGTTGTGAGATAGTACTGTCAGGTGGGATAGACTATATTTTAGAGTATTGTTACTAAGGGTATTTTCTAAATTATGGTAAAATATGGATATTAAGGGTATTTCTGTAATTTTAGATCATGTTTAGAGTATTGTGCCATTTTGGTTGATAATTGGCGATTGATTGACGAGATGAATTACACCGGGTTGTGGTGTGATAGGCGTAGTATGGTTCATTATTTGAACTTGAAGGTATTAGTGTGCGGAGAATCCTATATGTGGACAGTGGTAGCACCTCTGGGCCGTGGTAACGGGCAACACACTAATGATCTTGACAAGCATTATTCTTAATCGAGATCTTGAGGAGACTATTAAGTACTATGCCTGTAGTGCACGGTGTATGGACTGTGTACTACTACACGATGTTTGGACTGTGGGCTATAGACACGACGTTAGACAGTGCAATTGTTTGGTTGGGCAGTCATAAAGTATTATTAGTTTCTATTCGGATCATTCTCTCAGGTATCCGTGTTTAGCTCCATGGAGTAGGAACGAGTCAGTGTGTGTTCATTCATTATCTGTATTTTAATGTTTATTATAATCTGTGATAAAATGCATGATGTATTAATTTGCTATACTGTATATGATATAATGGTATGTATTATTTTGCTATATTATGCATGATATGTTAGTATGTACTGTTGTGATAATTGTCTGTATTGTCATTTTCTTTATTTGCCATGCGGGTAATGATGTAGATTGTCTCACCTCTTCATTGTATTGTTCTATCTGTTTCTATTTTATGTTTATATCATCGAAGACTACAATGGCGGCAAGAGGAGGTCAATTATTATTTTGATAATTGTTGTTGCTATGCGTGCGCTTGAGTTTGTGATTTAGTGTCATTAGATATTTTTAGCTTTATTTTAAGCTACTTGGAGCTTTGATTTGGTTGTTGTAGCCTATAGATGTGGTCTTAGTGATGTGACAATGAGGTTTTAGATTGTTTGATTGGATGTTAACTTAGAATGGGATATATGGGTTTTGGCCATAGTTTGAATCTCTTTATGGATTAGACATTTGATTGCTGAAGTTGTTATTTATCAAAATTGAGTCACTTTGTAGCACTTGTCAGAGGTAGGAATATAATTATGCATACTACATATTAAAAAAAATGGCTTTGGGGCTTTGGGGGGTGCCACCACCCCTACACACCACAACATAGTTTCCGTCATCAAAGTGAGTCTATAGGAGAGGGAAAAAAATATATGAAGGATTGTTTCAGTTGATGTTCCCTTGTTGATTCAGTTTTCTTATCCACCAAGAAGGAAGAATGTTTTGCTAGTATTATCGACTTTATGTTCTTCGCTATCTTTTCTATCCAAGGTCATTAAAAAGCATACTTCAATTCATTCTTCGGCATTCCAGAATGGACGATTTTACTGCCTTTTCTTTTAGTGTTTCCATTTTATTTTATCCCCTCTCACATGAAAATTAATAATAATATATCAATGCTTAAATCAAGTGAAGACAAATTGCTAACCTTCCTTCCTCCCATTTGTGACCGAACAATCCATTATAATCATTGTAAGCTTATCTGGGCAACAACTTTTATTCTAGTGAAACTTTTGTGGGGTATGGTCATTGTATTTTAGAGAAAAAAAAGTCTTTATTCTTGGTTGAAAAGAAGTTTCAATCAATTTTCTTAGGTTTATATGACCACTTTTGATTTAAGTGGTATCTTATGTTCAAAATCATGTTGAAAGGTGTTTTTTTTTTCAATAATTTTCTTTGCAGAAAAATAAATACTATTAGAGAGAAAGGAGGGAAATTAAGGATAAGACATCGTTCAAAAGGTTTTTCTTTGCCTATTTGATTTGGTTCTCCCCTTATTTGGTCTCTAAACATGAAAACAAGTTAAACTGATATTAATGCTTCTTGGAAAGGAAAAGAAAAATATTGGAATGGAGATAGCTATTATGGGAAGAAGTAGAAGATCCTTTCTGGAGGTAGCTATTTCTTAGTAGTTTATAGCTGGACATCAGAGTTAAATTACATAGGAGGGATTATTATTATTACGTTTATGTATTTTCTATTTTTATTAAATATTTATATATTTATTTAATTTTATGCGGTTCAATCAATGACTTACCGTTTGAACCAATGATGTAGTGACTCAGTACCTCTCCTAAGTTGATTACCAGTCCATGTTTTCTAACACTGGCCTATATATAGCCTATAGCCTGCATGTAATTATGCTTTTGATGGGTGTCTTCAACTACATTTATAATCAGGGGTGGAACTACTCACGGAGTAGGGGGTTCAACCAAAAAATATTTATTAAGTTCTATGTGTAATTTTTTGTTATGCCCTGCTTAATAGAGGAATTCAGCCCCTCTCCTAAAAGTTTTTAGTATACATGTGAGTGAAAGTATATTTAACACCCCTATCCAAAAAACTCTAGTTCTGTCCCTGCTTATAATTATTAGATAATGTTTGATGTCTCACTTTTCATTATTCATTAATGTTGCAACTATTTTATACAGAATTTTAGGAGTTGCCAATTCTGAGTGCTTTTATTTTGTTTTTTGTTTTTTTTAAGGCCAATGATGCACAGCTTAGTACAACAGTTGTAGAGCAGGTAAATAGTTTCTTTTCTAATTAACTAAATATGTAGGTCATTTAAAAAGTTTAATCTTTTAGCAGTTGTGATTTGTGAACCTTTACTTTCAAATTCAAAACCACCCTTTTTTTTTGGGAAATTACACTCACCTTCATTAAGGTTTACCTTAATTACACCCGATACCCCTTTGATTTTGAAATTACACTGGCTCCCCTTAATTTATATGTGGTTTTTACATTCAACCCCATGTAGGTAACACACTCGTAGTGACACTAACAGATGACTAAGCACATTTATTCACGTGACTCATAATGTCAGTGTAGGCTTGCAATCAAAGGGGGTATCGAGTGTAATTTATGGCAAACCTCAAGGGGGATCAGTTAGCATGTAAATATAAATTATTGGGAAGGAAAGACAAATAAGTAAATTATTTTGTAGAGAAATCAAAATTCTGAGCAGATTTTTTGCTTTTTATTTTTTAATTAAGGAGAGTATAAAGAACTAATAAAGATGACAAATAGGGTTTAAAAAGCTTAATTAGGTTCTTCTTTTGAAGCTTGTTGGAGGCAAAATGGAGTGTTGTTTTGTGTTTATTTTTGTATTAGTTTTTCCTTTTTGTTGCGTGGTTTTGTGGAGGGAGCTTCCTTGGAGGGTTTTGGGGCAGTTGTGGTGGTTCATTTTTCTTTTGGTTGTGTTTGTTTTATGGTTTTAGATGGGTTTTTTACTTTTTACTTTTTCTTCAGCCTTGTGGTTTCTTTTGGAGGATACCTTATCCTCTCTTGTATTTGCCCCATCTTGTCTAATAGTATTTCTTTTTCTATAAAAAGAGAAAAAAGATATCGGTGCTTATAAAAGGAAGTTTTTTCTATGGAAGCAAAAGATCATCATGAGTATTGTTGAAATAAAGAAAAGAGAGACATATGAAGAAAACTGTGTGTTTGAATTACGCAACGGAGACTGAATTATATAGAGTTATTGTAATAAATATAAAGATTACAAAAGATCCTAATTACCGTAATTACATGATTTGGTTATGATTTAGTTTGCTTATACAACGAATCTAAATACTATTTACATAATTTTCAACACACTCCCTCAAGCTAGAGCATATAGGTCATATGCACCAAGCTTGTTACAAATATAGCTTATCCGAGGACCTCTCAAAGACTTATTAAAAACATTCATCAGTTGATTACTTGAATTGATGAAGCTAGTGGTGATGTCTCCAGATAGGATCTTCTATCCAATAAAATGACAATATCTCTCTGTGTGTTTGGTTCTCTCATGAAACTCTAGATTGGAGAAGATATGCAATGCAACTTAGTTATCACAAATGAGCGTCATTTGCATAATATCACCAAATCGAAGCTCCTTAAGCATTTGTTTTAACCAAATGAGTTCACAAGTGGCTAAAGTCATTGCTCGATATTCTGCTTCGGCACTTGATCTACCGACCATATTTTGTTTCTTACTCTTTCAGGATATCAAATTACCCCGATGAATACACAATACCCTGAAGTGGATCTTCTATCAGTAAGAGAGTCTGCCTAGTCAGCATTTGAATATCCAATAATCTAAGTATGACCTTTATCTTCATAGACGAGGCCTTTTCCTGGAGCTCCTTTAATATACTTCAGGATACGAATGACTGCATCCCAATATCCTTCACAAGATGAGTTTAGAAACTAACTTACCACACTCATTACAAAAGAGATATCTGGAGGGGTAACAGTGAGATAGTTTAATTTTCCAAACCAATCTTCTATATCTTCCTAGGTCTGAAAGTCGCTCCCCTTAATCCGATAGAAGCTTGACATTAGGATTCATAGGAGTGTTAATAGGTTTTGCATTCAACAAACCTGTTTTGCCAAGGATGTCCATAGCGTACTTCCTTTATGAGATAATTGTATTATTCTTGGATTGTGCCACTTCGATTCCCAAGAAATAATGAAGTTTGCCAAGATCTTTAGTCTGAAAGTGATGACAGAGGTGCTGTTTTATCTGAGTTATGCCCTGGTGATCACTGCCAGTGATAACAATGTCGTCCACATACACAATTGAATAGATGCAACCTTGGGCTGTATGGTGATAGAAGACAAAGTGGTCAACCTCACTTTGAATTATACCAAATTACTGAACTACAATATTGAATTGACCAAACAAAGCCCGAGGAGATTATTTGAGACCATACAAGGACTTGTGAAGACGACAAATAAGGCCAAAAGACTCCCTTTGAGCAACAAACCCTGTTGGTTGCTTCATATAAACCTCTTTTTCTAGATTACCATGGCGAAAAGCATTCTTGATGTCCAGTTAATGAAGGGGCCAATGGTGAATAGTGGCCATAGATAGAAAGAGTCGAACAGAAGCCATTTTGCCACTGGCGAGAAAGTATCCCCATAATCTAAGCCAAAAATCTGTGTATACCTTTTTGACACCAGACGCGTCTTAAGACGATCAAGCTTGCCATCGGGGCCAACCTTGACCGTATAGATCCATCGATAGCCTACAGTAGACTTCCTTGGAGGAAGAGGAACAAGTTCCCAAGTATCACTATTCTGAAGGGCACACATTTTATCAATCATAGCTTGTCTCCACCCAAGATGAGTTATGGTATCACCTAGAGATTTAGGAATAGACACAAAAGACAAGGAAGAAAGACATGCATAATACAAAGAAAATAGGCAATGATTGTAACGTCCCCGGGACTGCCTGCAGGATTGATGAGTGTCCCCACATACTAACACGGGTCTTTTCAACGTGCTTTGTCCTCACTCACACGCATCCTAGGAAACTTCCCAGGAGGTCACTCATCCCACAAGTGCTCTAAGTCAAGCACGCTTAACTATGGAGTATTTATGTTCTTGCCTCTTGAAAAGAAGATGCATCTTGTTGATATAAGTGGTGCTAATCAATTCCTTTAAGCCATCCTCAACTATGCAGTCCCATACCTGCATAGTCTCCGAATCTCTCTCATTCCAGTGTGTATTTAGTTCATTCATGTGTCCCTTCGCCTAAAAGCCTGCTAGGAGCTGCTCCTTGTCTATGCTTCATCTTTTGCACCGGTGACCACTCCCCGCCCTTGTCAGCCTCGGGTGGAGCACTTGTGGGCTGGGTGACCTCCTGGGAAGTTTCCTAGGATGCATGTGAGTGAGGACAAAGTACGCTGAAAAGACCCATGTTGGTTTGTGGGGACACTCATCAATCCTGTTGGCAGTCCCGGGGACGCTACAATGATAACTCAAAGTAACATTGTGAGGAAAAGGGTTACGAGTAGACCGTATACCTTTTTGGAGAGTAATAGGAAGGTCAGGCTTAGGAGGCAGTACTAGAGCTGACAAAGGAGTTGGTTCTGTAGGAGAGTCTGTAGTGACCTCTACAACTTCTGGTGGAGGTAATGGCGGTGGAGGTGGCTGGGGCTGATGATGATAGACTTGAAAGGGGCGCATAGTCGGTGGGGGTCCTCCAACAGGAGGTGGCTGAGGGGTATCTGATTCAACAAAGACAAGAAGAGGAGGAACAGGGAAGATCTTAGTAATGGGTTTAGGAGTCAAACTAGAAGAGTCAAAGAAGGGAACGGACACGAAGAATGTTACATTAGCAGAGACCAGGTAATAGTGGAGAGTAGGTGAAAAACAACGATAACCCTTTTGAGATTGATTGTAACTGAGAAAAACACATTCGATGGAGCAGACAGAAAGTTTGTCAAGACCGAGAGTGAGATTATGGACAAAACATGTCGACCTGAAGACACAAGGCAAAAGAGAATGGAGGGGTTGACAAGGAAACAACACAGAATGGGGTACTTAGTTATCAAGCACATAAGAGAGCTTTGAACCCTTTTATTATTATTCTTCAAAAGACTAGCAAGAGGCTCATACTCATCCTTATCAGTAGCAACAAGAGGAGGCCTATAGGGATTGTCCTTTGCACTTTCATAATTATCACTAAAGGAACTTGAACTAGGACTATCAACAACTACAGGTTCAGTTGCATGTTGGTCTTGCTGAGGGTCACTTGCTGGTTGGGGTTGGACTTCCTCTGGAATGTATGTCTCAGGCTGACTCTTATTGCCATCATTTGGTGGCTCCTCATAAGAGAATGACACAATTTCGGGGCCAGTAATTATAGGGTGTTCATAGTATAAGTGAACAACCCCATTGCTCAACCTTGAAGCCTCAACCATCTATAGGAGATGGGAATCTGTCTTCATGTCAATTAAACCATTTTCTAGTTGTTTACCAGGCATCAGCAAATAGCAGTTGTCCACCTTATGATAACCAATCTGTTTAGAAAAATTGATTAAACTAAAGACATCCACCATATCCTCATCAGCTTTAGGCCACCACTCTTCTCCACCTCCTTGATAAAAAACTTTGCCTCTAATTTCTTAAATCATCTACACAAATACACATAACACAACTTATTAAACACTTATACATGTGCGCTGTATATATATATATATATATAAATGTGAAAGTGTAACAAAGGAACAACGTTGTGCTGTGCATAAATGTAAAAGTACAATACATGATAATGTAAAAAACAAATCAATATATGAATTTAAAAGTGAAAGTTGTGTTGTGTTGTGTTGTGTTGTGCGTATCTTCAATACATGATGGATCAATATATGAATAATTAAAAAAAATCAATCTGTGTAAATGTAAAAGTTCAATACATGATAATAATATATATAAAAGAAAAGAATTGTGAATTTAAAAGTGTTTAAACATGACATAATCAGGATGCAAAGATGTGCTATCAAGCAGGACCACAATGCAAAGATGTAACCAAGGACCACACACATCAATCGTAGGGAACAACATTGTGTGCTGTGCTGTCACAATGTAAAGATGCAAGGTAGGATCACACACAAGGGATCACACACAGCAGAAAGGGAAGACAAGCAGGACCACAATACTAAAAATGGAACACAATGACCACTCAACACAGGGAATGTTTAGAGTTTAGAGAACATACCTTTCTGAAACTCCAATCTCAGCAAGAAGATAATGAATTCAACGTTGGTGGGAAACCTTAAGAGCAAAACAAGGTTGATTGTAAAGAGAAATCAAGTGGAATTTGAGATTAGAAAATGAATTGGGAACGTTAGGGTTTGGGAAACATATGCCATTGCAATTGGGGGAAAATGAAAATTTTCCCTCCACCTCTAATACAACATCATTTAAGGGTTGGGGGAAAGTTGGTCATTAGATGATTTTGGGTCCAAACGAGGTGCAAAAGCGAAATTGCGTCATTTTAGAGAGGTAGGAAGCTACATCAGCGTCCAACTTGACACTTAACGTGACACACGTGCGTGTCCGTCAAGTTTAACTGATGGAAAAAATTGCAAGGACTAACGTGACTGACGTTTTAAAGTTTCAGGGATTAAGTTATCACTTGGTAATTTTTAAAATTCAAAAACTAATGTAACCAGTGCATGAAATTTCAGGGACTAAAGTGAAAAATTTACTCAAATAAAATCCTTGCAAGTGATAAATATAAATATCATGGAGGGAACGTTTGGTATAAATTGATCTCAGCTATTTTTGTGTGTTTGGTTTAGAATTAGATAGATCTCACCGCAAATGGAAAAAATGTGCGTTACGAGGTGCTTATGCATTACGTTACGAGGCACTTTATCTCAAAGGAAATATCTCCTCATTCCATCAAGTAGCTGTTTGGAGGAGTTGAGAATCTGAAACAAACGAATTGTCTCCCCGTTACAAACAACTATTTCTTAATGCTCTAAGTAACCCAACATCATAGAAAATGCAAAATGCAGATGACTATTCAAGTTGTGTAGAAGCTCATTTCATCCGATGCAAAGGTAAAATAAACAAGCATTAAATCTTTATAAGAATATATATTATAATTTACTTTAGTAATTTCCTAAAATATTGAGTTAAAAATAATAAAAATGTACTTTTTTTAACTGAATATTTCCAAGGAAACCATTTATTTAGACTGTAAATTGTTTAGATTGTAAAATATGCCTCAAGTTGCATTTTATTTCTATTTCTGCCAATCATTTTTAGATAATTATTTTTAATTTAATTTAAAGTGAACTATAATCTTAATTTACTAAATAAGAATGAATATGTCTTTATTTATTTATTTTATAAACTCCTTCACTTTTGAGCAACTTATTCTATTTTCTCATTAGAAAATTTATTATTGTATATGAATAAAACATTTTATAAAATTATTTTGATTAATTTTAGACTTTTTTGATTAGTAATTTCAGACTTTTCAAACAAAATAAAAAAAATTTAAAACTTTTATTATGTACCAAAAAAACCAATATTTATCGTAAAAAAACATTTTTTTTATTTTTTCTATTATTTCACCCCTCTTGCCACCTGTTTCTCTCTCTAGCTCGCTTGCTTTCGGTTAGTGTGCAGTACTCATCGATCTCCATTCCCCTTTGCCACCACCAAGTTGCTCCTCAGTTACTCCATAGCCACCGCCGCGCTCTCTCTCTAGAACTTTCTCTTTCTAAAACTTTTTAGAACTTTTTTTCTCTCTCTCTCTTCTAAGCATTCGGCTCCAATTCTCAAATTCGCAGCTCGTCAAAACCACAATCTCGTGCTATTTCATGTTCAATTTTCATAAAATTCGATCAAATTAATGCTTAATTGAAAAATCACTTGAGAATTAATTTGTGTACACAAACTCAAAATCTGTGCATATTTTGGGATGGAGTATTTTAAAATTTAAGAGAATTTAATTATTTTATTTAAAAAATATTTTATTTAGGTGAAATAATTAAATTTTTTAACATTTTAAATTTTTTGTTTAGATACAATAATTAAATTCCTTCATTTTAAATGCTAGGAGATTGAAAACATGATATGGCATCCATTCTCTATGTGTGTCATTAATATTATAATTTTAACATAAATAAAAATTAAAAATAAACTAATTAATCAATAAAAAATCAAAAACAAAAAAACATGTTCTTCCTCACTGGAGAATAATGTTCTTCCTCCAAAGCTTTTATAACACCTCGCTAAACTCCTCTCCCTTGTCGGAGACTTTGCCATCCCCTCTTCGATGATCAAGTGGGCATCATCGATTTGATATGGCACAACCTCTGAAAATTTGATCTCTTTCACAGAACCATAGATCTGGTTTCCACCCACAGATCTCGAATAGGCTCCAATTTTAGATGCCATCAGAGAATGAGAACGTTGCTAGATCTAAACCTTGCGATGGAGCTCTAGTGCAAGAGCTTGCTCGCCCAAGTCTCATCTCTCCGTTCATGGTGTTAGTGGCGAGATTCTAGCAGAAGATGGTAGGCCGGCTGTGGTGTTTGAAGTCTGAAGTCGATTGAGTTCCTGAAAGATGATAGAATGACAATGGGTTTTAGAAATTCTGTCTCCTTAGGTGGTATTTCAAATTCTTCGATTTCTGTTAAACAAAATACCAGTTGAAAATACTAAGCATTTTCAAATTCTTTGGTGTAATATCCAAACAAATTATTTTATCATAAATCATTTTAAATCCTCTATAAAAATACATTCTCTCCTTAAAATACTCTATCCAAACACACATTTAGGTAGGTTGTGTTTGGATAATGTATTTTAAAATTTTAAGGTATTTGAAATTCAAAAAATTTTAATTACATCAATTTAATCCCCTTCGTTTATAAAATATTTTGTTTGGATAAAACAATTAAATTTTCTTGAATTTCAAATTCCTTGTTTGTCAATTGTAGACTTTTGTAAAATCTCTTTTTAAGATATTTTTATAAAATTGGGATTTCAATAGAAAATTATACAAAACAAAATAAATATCATATAACACGAGAACAAAAAATAATTTTGGCATGACATAATAGAGATTCTACTCTTACATATCCCTAAGTGCAATAAAAAATTCAAAGTCACATTATTTTTTAGAAAATAGTTGTGGGTTGATTGTTTTTAATTTTGAAAAAATTGTTGTTTTAAAAATTCACTTGATTTTCCTTTTTTTCTTTACATTTTTTTAAAGAAAACGAATTATTAAATTATCACAACTTAGATGACTCTAAAAATATAGGATTAATAAGTTGTCACTTATTGTTCTCAATAAGGTTCAATTAGGATCAAACAACATGTTAACAAATAAGTGCATCAACAAAGTAAATAAATAAACTAAATTCAAATCAAACCAACTAATAGAAATCAAATTATTATTATTATTATTATTATTATTATTATTATTTTTAACCCAAAAAACAAAAGCCACAGTTTTGAGAAATCAAACTTAACCTCATTTGTTCAAACCCACCTCAATGACATCTTTTCTTAGAAATTATAAGCTGATATGAATCAAACCCCTAAGCCCAAATCTATTTAACACATAAGCCCAAATTACCAACAAGTTAATAGTAGTAAAAGGACCTCATTCAGATAAGAAACAGAGAGAAAGAAAAGGACAGAGAGAAAGAAAAGAAACGAACAACAACAGGGAAAAGGGTTGGTCTTGTCGGGTTGCTGAGGAACCGGAGGTGGCTCGACGGTGCGTGGAGGAGGGTTTACTGCGGCTTGGGCATAAGGAAGTGGTGGAACGAGGCTAACGGTAGAAGGCTCTACGGTGCAGGGAACTGGTCTGGTGCGGACTTAGGTTGATTGGTGCGTAGTGGACGGATCTGGGTGTGGCGGGCGGCGTGGTGGCGCAAAGATGATGGCTGAGGATCTCGGTGTGGAAGCGAAGGAGGCGGCGGTTCGCGAGGTCGCGAAGCTGTTGCCTCTTCCGGAGCTTCTACAGTCAATCTCCTCCATCAAGGCCGATTACATTTCACGCCAACAGGTATCTGTTCGATTCAATTCGATTCGGTTATTATTATTATTATTATTATTATGATAATTGCTGTTGCTGTGTGTGCGCTTGAGTTTGCGATTCAGTGTCATTAGATATTTTTAGCTCCGTTTTAAGCTACTTGGAGCTTTGATTTGGTTGCTATAGCCTATAGATGGGGTCTTAGTGATGTGACAATGGGGTTTTATACTGTTTGAATGGGTGTTAACTTAGAAGGGGATATATGGGTTTTGGCCATAGTTTGAATCTCTTTATGGATTGGACATTTGATTACTGATGTTGTTATTTATCAAAATTGAGTCACTTTGCAGCACTTGTCAGAGGTAGGAATATAATAGAATTTTAGGGGTGGGGGCAGATTTTATCTTTATGGGGGTGCCTGGCTAAAGAATTATGTATACTACACAAAAAAAAAGATTGCTTTGGGGCTTTGAGGGTGCCACCACCCAACATAGTTTCCGCTGTCGAAGTGAGTCTAAGGGAGAGAAAAAAAATGCGAAGGATTGTTTCAGTTGATGTTCCGTTTTCTTATCCACCAAGAAGGAAGAATGTTTTGCTAGTATTATCGACGTTTTGTTCTTCGCTATCTTTTCTATCCATGCTCATTAAAAGGCATACTTCAATTCATTCTTTGGCATTCCAGAATGGACGATTTCACTGCCTTTTCTTTTAGTGTTTCCATTTTATTTTATCCCTCTCAAATGAAAATTAATAATCATATATCAATGCTTAAATCAAGTCAAGACAAATTGCTAATCTTCCTTCCTCTCTTCACTGTAAGCTTATCTGGGCAACAACTCTTATTCTAGTAAAACTTTTGTGGGGTATGGTCATTGTATTTTAGAGAAAAAAGTGTCTTTATACTTGGTTGAAAGAAGTTTCAATCATTTTTCTTAGGTTTATATGACCACCTTTGATTTAAGTGGTATCTTAAGTTCAAAATTGTTGAAAGGTGTTTTTTTTTATAATAATTTTCTTGATACAAAAATAAATACTATTAGAGAGAAAGGAGGGAAATTAAGGACCTTCAAAAGGTTTTTCTTTGCCTATTTGATTTGGTTCTCCCCTTATTTGGTCTCTTAACATGAAAACAAGTTAAACTGATATTAGTGCTTCTTGGAAAGAAAAAGAAAAGTATTGGAATGGAGATAGCTGTTATGGGAAGAAGTAGAAGATCCTTTCTGGAGGTAGCTATTTTTAGTAGTTTTTAGCTGGACATCAGAGTTAAATTACATGGGAGGGATTATTATTATTACTTTTATGTATTTTCTGTTTTTATTAAATATTTATTTAATTTTATGCGGTTCAATCAATGACTCACCTGTTGAACCAATGATGTAGTGACTCAGTACCTCTCCTAAGTTGATTACCGGTCCATGTTTTCTAACACTGGCCTATATGTAGCCTATAGCCTATATGTAATTATGCTTTTGTTGGGTGTCTTCAACGACATTTACAATCAGGGGCGGAACTACTCATGGAGTAGGGGGTGCAACCAAAAAATATTTATTAAGTTCTATGTGTAATTTTTTGTATATGCCCTGCTTAATAGAGGAATTCAGCCCCTCTCCTAAACTTTTTTAGTATACATGTGAGTGAAAGTATATTTAGCACCCGGATCCAAAAAACTCTAGTTCTGTCCCTGCTTACAATTATTAGATAATTTTTGGTGTCTCACTTTTCATTATTCGTTAATGTTGCAACTATTTTATACAGAATTTTAGGAGTTGCCAATTCTGAGTGCTTTTTTTTGTTTGGTTTTTTTTTCAGGCGAATGATGCACAGCTTAGTACAATGGTTGTAGAGCAGGTAAATAGTTTCTTTTCTAATTAACTAAATATCAACTGGTTGGATGCAGGACATTTAAAAGTTTAATCTTTTAGTAGTTGTGATTTGTGAACCTTCACTTTCAAATTCAAAACCACCTGTTTTTTTTTGGGAAATTACACTCACCTCCCTTAATGTTTGCCTTAATTACACCCGATACCCCCTTGATTTAGAAATTACACTGGCTCCCCTTAATTTATATGTGGTTTTTACATTCTGCCCCCTGTAGGTAACACACTGTTAGTGACACTAACGGATGAATAAGCACATTTATTCATGTGACTCAGTGGTTCAGTTGTAATTTTTTCACTCTCTGTATATATGAAATGACATTACTAACCCCCTCCTATATATTAGTTTCTTTAGTTTTCTCCTTTGCCTCCTCTCTTTTCCTTTTCCTCCCCAAACACTAGGTACATGGCAGCCACTACTTCACATTTGTAGCCAACACCTTGGCCTCTTCCTCCAACGAAGCTGCCCTGCTCCCCATTATACCTCTGCACCTACAACACTACCATGAACAAGGCTGCACTGCCCCCGTCCATTTCACATACACGCACTTCACTCCCTCATGACAGGCATCTCACTCGTTCATCAAGAGTACAATCTGTGCCTATATATACCACTGGTGCAAGAGAATTGAAAGGGGGGGGGGAATTGAGAAGGAGAGGGTTGAGTTGGAAAGGGGGAAGAAATTGAGAGTGGAGTTTGAGAGGAAGTTTCTGATTTTAAGTTTTCTGTGGGAGTTGGGAGAGAGTGGTGAAGTGCTGGATGAATTGAATGACGGAAACAGAGAGCTTGAGTGAAGAGGAGTGAAAGAGGAAGCAACTCTTGATTAAGAGTGAAAATCAGAGCACATACATTCTCCACATCACTCACTTGCTCTGTTCTCATTAACATACAGAGCCATGCACAACAGCGTACACTTCCCTGTAACACTAAAACCACAAGCTAAAATCTCCCTGGAAACCACACTAGAACCCTCAATCATCCAAAATAGAGACATATTCAATCTCAAGTCCACCATCGTACACAATTAGAAACAATAGCAAGTCTCATCACAAGAGGTGTTACAGAAACCCCAAACCTCTATTAACCCATTTTTGAAAGCCAAGAGCACCCACACTTCCGTAATGAGAGAACTCAACACTCACAACTGAGACCCAAATGACCCCAATCCCAAAACAGAGAAACACAACCTAGATTTCATGACCCCAGCCACCTTCCAACCACCCAGAAATGGCTGCCATCCCTGCAACTCGAATTCCCATCACGCAACCACCTGAGTCGCAGAAGCAGGGCAACCACCAGACCTGCCGCCGAACCCAGCACTAACGCCTAGCCCCCAACCACCGATGGTCCCAAGTGGAGTTGTGCCTCCATAGTCAAACCAGCACCCACAAATTGCTGCATCATCGCACCTACCTCCACCATGCGCACCACCACCACCAACAAAGAGGGTAGGGTGGGTGGAGTGAAATTAGGATTAGGGTTTGTTAATTGTTAAGGTAAAAGGGGTTTTTGTTGTTTTAGTGTTTTTAATTGTAAGATTAAAAAGGACATTTTCGCCATAACATGGATGACAGCAAAATGTTGTTTCAGATAAGGGATGTCAGTGTAGGCTTGCAATCAAAGGGGGTATTGGGTGTAATTTACGGCAAACCTCAAGGGGGATTAGTTAGCATTTAAATATAAATTATTGGAAAGGAAAGAAAAATAAGTAAATTGTTTTGTAGAGAAATCAAAATTCTGAGCAGATTTTTCGCTTTATATTTTTTAATTAAGGAGAGTATAAAGAACTAATAAAGATGACAAATAGGGTTTAAAATGCTTAATTAGGTTCTTCTTTTGAAGCTTGTTGGAGGCAAAAGGGAGTGTTGTTTTGTGTTTATTTTTGTATTAGTTTTTCCCTTTTGTTGCGGGGTTTTGTAGAAGGAGCGTCCTTGGAGGGTTTTGGGGCAGTTGTGGTGGTTCATTTTTCTTTTGGTTGTGTTTGTTTTGTGGTTTCCTATGGGGTTTTTTACTTTTTACTTTTTCTTCAGCCTTGTGGTTTCTTTTGGAGGATACCTTATCCTCTCTTGTATTTGCCCCATCTTGTCTAATAGTATTTCTTTTTCTATAAAAAGAGAAAAAGGATATTGGTGCTTATAAAAGGAAGTTTTACCACCGACCTATGGAAGCAAAAGATCATCATGAGTATTGTTGAAATAGAGAAAAGAGAGACATATGAAAAAAACTGTGTGTCTGAATTACACAACAGAGGCTGAATTATATAGAGTTATTGTAACAAATACAAAGATTACAAAAGATCCTAATTACCGTAATTACATGATTTGGTTATGATTTAGTTAGCTTATACAACGAATCTAGACACTATTTACATAATTTTCAACACACTCCTTGAAGCTGGAGCATATAGGTCATATGCATCAAGCTTGTTACAAATATAGCTTATCCGAGGACCTCTCAAAGACTTATTGAAAACATCCATCAGTTGATCACTTGAATTGATGAAGCTAGTGGTGATGTCTCTAGATAGGATCTTCTCTCCAATAAAATGACAATCTATCTCTATGTGTTTGGTTCTCTCATGAAACACTGGATTGGAGCAGATATGCAATGCAACTTAGTTATCACAAATGAGCGTCATTTGCATAATATCCCCAAATCGAAGCTCCTTAAGCAGTTGTTTTAACCAAATGAGTTCACAAGTGGCTAAAGCCATTGCTCGATATTCTGCTTCGGCACTCGATCTTGCGATCACATTTTGTTTCTTACTCTTTCAGGATATCAAATTACCCCCGATGAATACACAATACCCTGAAGTGGATCTTCTATCAGTAATAGAGTCTGCCCAGTCAGCATTTGAATATCTAATAATCTGAGTATGACCTTTATCTTCATAGACGATGCCTTTTCCTGGAGCTCCTTTAATATACTTCAGGATACGAATGACTGCATCCCAATGTCCTTCACAAGGTGAGTTTAGAGACTGACTTACTACACTCATTGCAAAAGAGATATCTAGAGGGGTAACAGTGAGATAGTTTAATTTTTCAAACCAATCTTCTATATCTTCTTGGGTCTGAACGTCGCTCCCCTTAATCCGATAGAAGCTTGACATTAGGATCCATAGGAGTGTTAATAGGTTTTGCATTCAACAAACCTGTTTCGTCAAGGATGTCCATAGCGTACTTCCTTTATGAGATAATTGTACTATTCTTGGATTGTGCCACTTCGATTCCCAAGAAATAACGAAGTTTGCCAAGATCTTTGGTCTGAAAGTGATGATGGAGGTGCTGTTTTATTTGAGTTATGCCCCGGTGATCGTTACTAGTGATAACAATGTCGTCCACATACATAATCAAATAGATGCAACCTCGGGTTGTATGGTGATAGAAGAGAAAGTGGTCAGCCTCACTCTGAATTATACCAAATTGCTGAACTACAGTACTGAATCGACCAAACCAAGTCCGAGGAGATTGTTTGAGACCATACAAGGACTTGTGAAGACGACAAACGAGGTCAGAAGACTCCCTCTGAGCAACAAACCCTGGTGGTTGCTCCATATAAACCTCTTCTTCTAGATCATCATGAAAAAAAGCATTCTTGATGTCCATTTGATGAAGGGACCAATGGCGAATAATGACCATAGATAGAAAGAGTCGAACAGAAGCCATCTTCACCATCGGCGAGAAAGTGTCCCCATAATCCAAGCCAAAAATCTGTGTATATTTTTTTGCCACCAGACGCGTCTTAAGACGATCAAGCTTGTCATCAGGGCCAACCTTGATTGTATAGATCCATCGATAGCCTACAACAAGTTCCTTAGAGGAAGAGGAACAAGTTCCCAAGTACCATTGTTTTGAAGGGCACACATTTCATTAATCATAGCTTGTCTCCACCTAGGATGAGATAAGGTCACCTGGAGATTTAGGAATAGACGCAGAAGACAAGGAAGAAAGACATGCATAATGTGAAGAAGTTAGGCGATGATAACTCAAAGTAACATAGTGAGGAGAAGGGTTACGAGTAGATCGTATACGTTTTCGGAGAGCAATGGGAAGGTCAGGCTCAGGAGGCACTGACAGTGCCGAAGCTGGCAAAGGAGTTGGTTCCGTAGGAGAGTCCGTAGTGACCTCTGCAACTTTTGTTGGAGGTAGTGGCGGTGGAGGTGGCTGGTGCCGATGATGATAGACTTGAAAGGGATGTATGGTCGGTGGGGGTCCTTCAACAGGAGGTGGCTGAGGGGTATTTGATTCAACTGAGAAAAGAAGAGGAGGAACAAGGAAGACCTTAGTAATGGGTTCAGGAGTTAAACTAAAATAGTCAAATAAAGGAACGGATTTGAAGAATGTTACATCAGCAGAGACCAGGTAACGGTGGAGAGTAGGTGAAAAACAACAATAACCCTTTTGAGATCGATTCTAACCAAGAAAAACACATTTGATGGAGCGGGCAGAAAGTTTGTCTAGACCGGGAGTGAGATTATGGGCAAAACATGTCAACCCGAAGACACGAGGCGGAAGAGAATAGAGTTGTTGACGAGGAAACAACACAGAATGGGGTACCTGGTTATCAAGCACAAAAGAGGGCATACAGTTAATCAAGTAGCAGGCAGTAAGAATCGCATCGCCCCAAAAATGGAAAGGGACACGACCATGAAGCAAGATTGTTCGAGTTGTTTCAATTAGGTGTCTATTTTTGCGCTTAGCAACCCCATTTTGTTTAGGGGTATAGGCACAAGATGTTTGGTGAAGAATGCCATTAGATGCCATAAAATGTTGAAGAGGCCGAGATACAAATTCACAGGTATTGTCACTATGCAATGTATTAATAGGAACACCAAATTGTGTTATTATTTCATCATAAAATTTTTGAAAAATAGAAAACAACTCAAACTTGTTTTGCATTAAAAATAACCAAGTACACTGAGAATAGTCATCAATATATTTGAAACCCAAAGTAGATTCGATACAATTAGGATCCCAAACATCAGAATGAACTTTAGTAAAGGGAGATGCAGCTCGACGACAGACTTTGTTGGGAAACGGACTACGGGTGTGTTTCCCTAGTTGACATGACTCACATGGTAAACTAGATAACTTAGATAAGCTCGGCATCATTCGTTGTAGTTTGGCAAGGCTCGGATGACCCAACTGAGCATGGATGGTGAGAGGGGAATCTGTGATAGAGCAAACACGAGAGGTGGTAAAGAGTTGGTAGAGGCCATTGGACTCACATCCGGTGCCAATCATCTGGCCCGAACTCCGGTCCTACAAAATGACAGAGTCTTTAGTGAATGTAATCTTACAATCTAAAGAATAGGTCAAACGACTAATGGACAGTAAATTAAAAGGACTTCCAGGAACATAAAGTATGGAATCAACAGACAAGGAAGGGAGGGAATGGACAATGCGAATCCCTTGCGACCGAGTTTGGAAACCATTTGCTAAAGTGATCATAGGTAAATAGCCAGAATTAGAAATTTTGTAGAAAAGGTGCTTATTACTAGAGGCGTGATAAGAGGTACCAGAATCAAGGAACCAAGGATGGCAATTGAGAGAGACAAGCAAATGTATTACCAGTGTGCTCAACAAATGTAGTGGAACTAGAGGCCTGATGTTGCTCAACCCACTTCAGAAAATTTGCATAGGCAATGAGAGAAGTGGTTGGTTGGGCAAAGGGCTCAGGTGGATTCGAGATAGCAGTTTGTGCAACATTGGCAGCTCGTGGACGGTCATGTAAAATCCAACACTTATCAATGGTATGACCTAGCTTGTTGCAATGATCACATTTTGGATAGGGTCTACCCGAGTTGCCTGAACGAGAACGACCACGATTGTTGCTCTGGGAGACCAGGACAGAGGTATCAACTGGAGTTGGAGTAATGACAGAATCATAGGGCTGCTTTGCTTGGACCCAGAGCAAAGTGGACAAAGCTGTGCTCAGAGTAGGGATAGTGGAAGAACCCAAAATATGATCACGGCTGGCAGAATATTTTGGAGGCAAACCATACAAGGCCATGAGCATGAAGAAAGTACTGCGTTGCTCGAGTTCCTTTGCCAAGGTATCAGCAGGGGGTAGCAGCTCATTGAAATCATAGAGAGCACCATGGACCTTCCCCAAATAGGCCAACATAGAACCATCAAACTTCCGAGGAGCAACAACACTCATGAGGTTGTGACACATCCCATATAGCTGTTGAGTGTCATTGGTGTAAAGAACCTTGGCCTGCTTCCAAACAAACTCACAAGTAATATAAGCGCGAAAGATCTGCTTGAGGGAGAGATGAATAGTGGATTTGATGACACTGCATAAATGGGCATCAATCTTTTTCCACCTTGATTTGTTAGCCTCGGGCACAGACTCAAGCTTTGTGGTGAGGTGCTCTTCATAGCCTTGGCCGTTGAGCCACAATTTGACGTCCGAAGCCCAAGTATCATAGTTATTGCCATCCAATTTGTTAGCGGAAAGAGGGGCATTGATGTAACTGGTGAAAATAGGAGGCTCAGCCTTCGAGAGGTCTTTAGAGCTAGCTGATGAGGTAGAACTAGCCATGGGTCAGAACACAAGAGGGTAAAAACCGAAACCACAAGTACCTGAACGTTTCTGGGCAAGTGTACAAGGCCACACAAAGGTCGGTTGATGGAGGTGAGCTCAGATCCGTGTAGAGGAGGCTGGGGCGAGTTGAATGAGACCAGCAGCTATTGGAAAGGTGGCTGGAAGCGCCGGAGGAAGGGGTGGGGCGTGGTCTGCGCGCTAAGAGAAGAGGGCGCGCGTGGGTTACCTGCAGAGAGAAGAGGGTGCGCATGGGTTGCCTGCAGAGAGAAGAGGGCGCCCATGGGAGCGCGTCGGACGGTCGCCTGAGTTGCGCCTTTGGGTGTTGGCCGAACTTAGGCCGGTGGTGCGACTGGTGAGGTCGTCGGCCGGAAAAACTGATGGTGGACGGTGGAAGCAACAAGAAGATGGTGTTTACCGGCAAATCGGAGTGGAAACACAGTTGGCTGAAAAATTTTTTCACTGGAGAGCAGCGGGCTCACCGGACGTGTACGATTTTAGGGTTGCCTCTCTTTAGGCTCTGATACCATGTTGAAAGAGAGAAAAGAGAGACATGAAAAAAACTGTGTCTGAATTATACAACGGAGGCTGAATTATATAGAGTTATTGTAATAATAAATACAAAGATTACAAAAGATTCTAATTACCGTAATTACATGATTTGGTTATGATTTAGTTAGTCTAGACTCTAGACAACGAATCTAGACACTATTTGCATAGTTTTCAAAAAGTATAGTTTTCAACAAGTATAACTTCTAAAGATCCACTTGTCTCAAAATTTTAAGAATTATGATGTCGAACAAGGGCCTAAGAATGGTTTTCATAATTCTATTATTAGTTTATTACCCTTTCTCCCTCGTCAAATCCCAGTAAATGTGGACAAATTACAGGTTTATACACTTGACTGAAACTAAAGACTAGTTTATAATAAAATTTTATTATTATGTCTCAAGACTTGGACAACAAGGATTTAATTCTAATCACAACAGATGGCATAGTTTATAGAATTTGTGAGACCACTGTGTCATTATTATGTCTAGCTCATTAGACATGCATCACCTTGTACATTCTGCTCCTCTTGACATTGAATGAATTGGGGCACCACAATCTCATATCTTCATGTGCTTTGCACAAAAACACTCTACTGCAGGTTGAGCAGGCACAGGCAGGATTGAAATCACTCTCCTCATCTGAGAAGACAGTAAACCAGCTTCGTGAAAACTTTGTCTCCATTGAGAAGTATGTTAAAAAGGAGATAGACTGAAAAGTGTTATGACTTCTTAGAGGGTGGTTGTTTTCTCTTGCATAAACTTGCATCATTTATATCTTTCACTTTGAGCTTACTGTGATTTTCCTGTTGCATCAGGTTATGTCAGGAATGCCAAACATTAATTGACAACCATGACCAGATAAAGCTACTTAGCAATGCCAGAAATAACTTAAACACAACCTTAAAGGTGATTTTTTTGTCCTTAATTAAACCTATAATTCATTATTAAAAGAGTACTTGGCTGGGACTCTTTTTTATTGCTGCCTCTTAAGAGTTGTTATTTTGTACTTCCCCTCCCTGTTTTCTGCATTAGTATTGAGTTTGTTATCTTCAAGTATTACAAAAAGTTCATTTTCCCTCTCACGTTTCCTGCTGAATCATGGTTAAAGTAGCAGATGTAGTGCCGCATTCCCTAAAATGCTGCTTTCACTGTATCAATTGTTTCCTGCTGAATCATGGTTAAAGTAGCAGATGTAGTGCCGCATTCCCTAAAATGCTTCCCTCACTGTATCAAACATTTGTAATTTAGTTGATCTTTCAATGTTAGAATGGGATTGATACAACCTGCAGATTGCTAGTCATTTGTCCTTGTTGAGTAAACATGTTTGCAACCTAGTTGGAGCGATTGGGGCATAAGGGCATTTTTATGTGCATACCCTGCCTTGCTTTGTGGTTTTCACTGAGTTCTTGGTCTTCTGATAGGATGTTGAAGGTATGATGTCCATCTCTGTCGAGGCAGCAGAGGCTCGGGATTCTTTGAGTGATGACAAAGAAATTGTCAACACTTACGAGGTAAGGCTGGTCTTACTTATAGTGCAAAATATTGGTTTCATCATAAAATGTAGTAATGCTTGTCCAAATGTCACATCATTCACGTGTGGTTGAAGCCTTATTTTTCATTTTATGTCTATAACTATTCCCTTTTTTTTTACAGAGGTTGACAGCTCTGGATGGAAAACGGAGGTTTGCATTAGCAGCTGCAGGATCTCACAAGGAAGAGGTTGGAAGACTAAGGTCTGTTTCTTCTTAAGTGCACTGTAATGTTCATGGGCTATGTGAGCGAGAATCACGGGGCTGCCACAGATTTTGGAATGAATTCCAATCTGCGTAAGCCCCCATCATATAATTATGCAAAGACCCACTAGTTTTTTTTTTTCTTAATCAGTGGTATATACATTTAGGTTATCTGGGCATTTCGGCCTTGCAATTGATAGTTTTAGATCTATGAACCAATTTGCAGCTATTTTATCAGAGACATTGTTAGTGGCTATTATAAATCTTCGAAGTAGTACAGGAATTTGGAGCTTTCTTTTACAGAAGAGAAAAAATTGTATGTTACCAAATCAAGCGAATTAGTCATCACATAATGAGATTCCTTAACTTTTCTTAATGAAAGTACAGATAATTGAAGTTCCAATGCTGCTGTTATATGCATGATCCGAAACTCTGTCATGAAAAATTCTTCTATCTGGCTCTACTGGTGTAGACTCTCAGTTCTTTCTATGGTCAATTAATGGTGTTGAAGGGATTTTAGAAATCTCTCTGTGGGGTTTTAAGAATGTGGTGGCATTAAGGTTCTAAAGTATGTTGGCCTGGGAATTTTAGAAGAATATCTTTTGATGTTTTTATCCTCTAGGAATGTGCCACGTTGTTTTGTGCCTTTTGTATTATGTTTGTGTATGCTTTGCATTATCAAGTCCCGATAGTGATATGACACTTTGAAACAGTGTTATTAGTGGCAGATAGTGTTGTGGCAAATGGCGGACACATGGCGGCCATTTTAAAAAACTATAAAATATACTGCAAGACCTGCATAATATACATTAACAACAACAACAAAAGCCTTTTCCCACTAGATGTGATTAGCTACATAGATCAAACGATGTCATTGTGTTCTGTCATGAACCAAGTCTTCAAAAAGGTTATTTGGAACTAAGTCATTTTTAATGTTAAAGTATAAAAATAATAAACAACTTATATCAACATACTTATATCAAACATTACCTAGCATAATATAAATAAAAAAAAATTGAACAACTTAAATCAATCAATAATAATAAACATAATTCAAACATTATCTAGCATGTCAAACTTACTTAAAGTATCAAAATCTCAAATACAAAATTTGTAAAGAAGCAGGTAAAAAAATTAAAATCCTGAGCAAAATAACATTTATAGAGGCTGACATACTGGGTTGCTAGGTTAAGGATGGGTGGGTGGGCTAATGGTTATTGGGTGGGTTAACAAATTAGTGAAAATAGAAGGGAAAACAGATGTACGTGGGTCAATGGGTGGGTGGGTGGGGGGGTGATGGGTAACGGGTGGTTAGGTTTCAAACTTTTTTCTTTTAAATAAGGAAGACAGAAAAATTGACCTGAAACTGAGACACCAAGACTGTGAGCTATTTGGTGTGAGACATGAAAACAGAGGATGTCAAGTCAAGGTGATTCATGGTGTGGATATTTGGGGCAGGGGGTATTCATGGTGGATTTGATGGGTTGTTCTTGGCTGAAGAGAGTCAGCTGTTTGGGACTTTGTGGCTGTTACAGGAATCCAAGGAGAACCACACCTCAAAAGCTAGCTCGTGAGCTATTTGGTGTGAGACATGAAAACAAGCTAGCTTGTGAGGTTGGAGAGTATAGGACCATATAAACCCCACACTAGGCTGATGAACACCCAATGTGGGACTCCTGCACCAGACTCATGAGCACCTGATGCGAGAGCAAATGGACTGTAACAGTGGCTTCTTGGTGTTGGGTGAGTTTGGTGATGGGTGATGTGAAGACTCTGTTTTGTTAACGTGAAAACAGAGCATGTGAAAAAGAGAGGTACTGAGAACTGAGATGTGAAAACAGAGTGAAACATGAAGCCGATACCTGAATGAGAGACGGTGAAACAGTTGCCGGAGAAGGATTTGCCGAAAAACACGGTCGCCGGAGAAGACACAAACAGAGATGTAGACACAGAGAAGAATTAGGGAGAGAGGGCTTCGTTCAGTTTCACAGAAAAACTCTAAAATACTCCTAAGTAAGGGTAATCATCTGTCATTTGAATCATGGATCTGCCATATCATCACACCGCCATAGCTATGGCGCTGCCATCAACAAGCCGCAACACCATGCACATCTTATGGCGTTTTGGGCAATTTCCACCTCGTCATTCTGCCATGCCAGCAATTTAATAACATTTCTTCGAAACTACTTAATTAATAGATGTTGAATACAAGAAAGATCCCCATTTCACTATGAAATATAATGTGCTGAAAATGAGCTAACAATGTGAGATTTGCTAGCAGTTACACTGTTATTGTTTTGGCACTGAGAACAAAATGAAATAACCATAAAGAAGAACTCAAGGCCATCAATAGCATGTGCCATTTGACTAAACTCGAAATTAAAACTCGGGATTTTTACAACTGAAAATTTAGTATTCAACAATTGGTCCAATTTCTATTCTTTTGTTGCATTACTCTATCCTCCCCATATGCATGAAGGTAACTACTAGTTTTCCTACATGTTTCTCTTGGTTTGTATTGGGTAACTAATAACGGGGGTCTTTGGCTTGTTGATTTGGATATACTAATTCACTCATCACTAAAGTCATTGTTTATTGGTTAGGCCTGTTAATGGTCATTAATCCTCTCATGTTGAAATTTACTACAGTTTCATTGAATCAAGGGTTAAGTACTATCGTTGTGTTAGTTGAAGTTGAAATGTCTCATATGCTTTTGGAACTTGAGAGTGACTATTTGAAAGATGACTGTTAAAGTAATTTATTTTCAGATTTGTGATTAATTATCTTGTTTCCTCCTTGTTCATTTTATAGTTTCAGGCTAAGAATCTATTTTTCCACATCTTATCCTTGTATTTTATTCAGAGAATATTTTGAAGATGTAGATCGAACCTGGGATACATTTGAGAAGACACTATGGGGCCACATTTCCAATTTTTACAAACTTTCTAAAGAAAGGTTTGTGCCATGTTTTGAATATGAACATCTCAACATAACTTTTTCATTAATTTCTTGCAATAACACTGCATATTCTTACTATAAAACTGTTTCACTTACTCAACCTCTATCAATTGAGTGCTACTTGAGATTTGAAAGTGTTACATTCTTGTTGATTTTAGGGTTTGACATCTTTATGTCATTCATTTGTTTAATTACTTATTTAGTAGGTTTGGAATTTCTAGGCCAAATCCCAAGCCAGAAAGAATTTCAAGGGTCTTTGTCACTTTCTCTAAATCGTAAAATCATGAAAGTTTCAGTTTTTTTTTTTAAATAGTGTGTTAAAATGTAATTTTTATTGTATTAAACAAAAGTGTCACTTTTGAGCATACATAGAATGTTGGGCTAATGCCCAACTTAGTAGTTTGATATAATCTCTGGGCATGTTTGGTAGAGTAGGGATGAATGTTGGAGGAGTGAATTGTGCTTGCTTGGTAAGAAATTCAAGATTAAGGAATGAAAATCTGGTGGATACGATTTATATTTCCATTCCTTACCACATTTGGCTGCATTGCATTGTTAAACATGAAGTTATGTGCTTTCATTGTGATATGATCCACGATTCTCATTTCTTTTTTTTTTATTTGTTCTTTTTCTTTTTTTTTGCAGCCCGCAGACTTTGGTTCGTGCTTTACGGTATGTTGTTGACGGACAATTGCATTTTCCTTCTTTTTTCCATCTCTTTATTCTTTTCATCTTTTCTTTAGACAGTGGGTTGTACAGTTGGAACTAGGAATCTGCTGAGCGGAGTTTACTCTTACTAAAATTAATGCAATCTTGTTTTGCCTTTGTTTTTCCTATTATAGGGTTGTTGAAATGCAAGAAATCCTTGATCAACAGGTTGCAGAGGAAGCTGCTGAGGCTGAAGGGGATGGTGCAATGGCATCAGTCACAAATCCTACGCGTAGGAATGCCATGTATGTTGTAATATTTTCAATTGATTTACATTATCCTAGATACATTCTGGTCTTGAAATTTTATAATAATGGAAACAGCAAACTGAGTTGCCATCTTTATATATGATTTACTTCATAGTTTTACTGGGTACGCTTTATATACTACTTTTGGGAGCCCTCTCAACTACTTAGGGATCCATTCAATTTCTCAAATGATGTGTTTTCTTTATTTTTTATTGTTTTTTCTTCTAAGAAGATTTCTAATCCTGTATTCCTGTACCTCTTTCTTTCTTTACTCTAATAAACTTGTTTTTTTATCCCAAAAAGAAAGGGAAGAGATTGGCTTGATGGTGTTTCTTTGGTAGACATGCAGAGAGATTGACTTGCTTTATTGCATGATACAATCTTATAGGTTTTAATTGTGTTTTTTGTGAGGATTACTTATCCTCCTTTGTACTTTTCTTCTCTCTTCTAATAATATTTCTTTTTTTATCTAAAAAAAAGAAAGGGAAGAGATCCATTAAAAGAACCTGAAGACTAATTATATTGGAAGGCTCATTACTTCAATTAAGATAATAAAAAATCATTTCGATTTTCAGTTGGAACTTTAGAAGGTTCTCTAAAAGAGATAGTGTTTATTGTTTTTCTTGATACCTTTTTCGAGTCCAATCCTACATAATCTTCTTCAATATATATATATATTTTTATTGGTTTGAGTGAGATGATTAATTATCTACTCTACCCTTATATTCTACTCTCTCTTGATTTCAAGTCTCTACGAGAAATATTTTTTCTGATGGTCTTAAAATATCTACCTGTTTCTTTCTAGTAATACTTTACTGTTTTCACTGACTTTTTCCTTTACATTGAAAAGAAAGGAATTTGTTTGGTATGTGTAGAAATAGAGACGATCTTGAGCGAGAAACCTTATTATGGGAATTCGCATGTGTTATGTCCCATATGTTTCTCTTTTATTTATACCGAGAGAATGGGCTCTCTACATCCTGTTAGTGTAAGAGTACAGTACACTGGGTACAGTAATATTACTAGTCAACTATGCAGTGCAAGTCGGTGTTGTCAGCGGCAACCATGGCAGCCACTATTATGTAATGGCATGGTGGGTTTGATGCTCCCTGCGATAAAAATCTCCGGGCGTGGCAGGTTGTTTGTGGTGGGTTGCATATATGGCGACTGAAAGGCTGGATTGAGCATAGAAGGAAAATTCCTCATCTATCCACCTTTCTGACCCATGTGATTGTAATTTTTTTTTGGGCCATTTGTGTTTTTTAACCTTGTGTGTCAATTAACAACATATTAATTTGACACAATGTCTTCGCATCTCCTCTCTCATGGACTGAGGTTGCGATGGCGGAGGATTTCCAGCTCCACTAAGCTTCTACTTCACTTGTAATAGCCACAGATTTGGACAAAATCGCCTTCTAATTATTCCAAATCTAACACATCAGTTTTTTCTTCTATCTTTTTCAGTATTTTCTTCCTCCTCTCTGATGCTCTGTTCATGACCGGTCGTCCCTATGTCCATTTATTTATTTATTTTTTTACTTTCTTCTACTCTGTTCTTTTTTTGGGTGGTTGTATGGATGGTTGGGTATGATGATGTTTTCTTAGTCCTCTTCTCCGTTGCAGTTGTCATTATCAAGTCAGTCGGAGTTTGCCATGACATGTTTTTTTCTTTCATGAATTGCTAGTGTGCTTTTGACACTTGGATGGTTGCCCCATTTCCCCCCTTGCATTATAAAAGGTTCTAGCTTATACAAATCAATATGTCTGATTTTCCTGATAATTTCAATTCTACCCCCACTCAGAAGAAAAAGATTTCATTTAAAAAGAAAATTGGTTTGTGTTAGTAGTTGTGAAGAGACTTAATAAAGAAAAACAAATTTTTGTGGTTAAGGTATCAGAAGATCACTGCTCCTTTTCTTTAATTTCAAGTTCTTGATTTAAACAATTTGCCTAAAAACATTATCATGTTTATTGTTTTTTATATAAAGTATCAGGTCTTTTTATTTACTTTCTATGAGTGTGTTTATTAAATTTTTCATTTTTTCTAGCATGGCCGCCTTTCTACAGCATTGGCCACCACATGATCCACCATAATACTATGGTGGATATTTGGCCTCTGCCATTGGCCGCCATTTGCCATTGACAGCTATGCTACTAACTCACTAACTCTATAGCATGATCCATGTGTTATTCATAAATGCAATATAAAATATAATTTTTTTTGAGAAGAAACAAAAATCCGGAATTAATATACTTGAAGAAGAAGGGATTATTGCTGAATTATGTGTCTAATCAAACCACACATGATCTTTATATATAGATAGTAATATTAATTACAATTAATCAGTGATACAATCTTGATATGCTACAATTCTAATTGATCCTAATTGATATATACATGATATACTGCTATATTTAAAATATTCTAAACTATTCTAACAAATATGAAACAATTTGTATTTTTACATTCATTCCCATGTTACAAAAACATATGTATTATTTCTCCTCATTATGCCTACTTGTTTTGTCGTGAAACTTATACCTGGAGTTTTGTTGTGTATGCTTCACAACATTTTCATCTCTTCTTAATGTGCGAAAATTTCCCCCTCTCCAATTACTCAAAATTCTGTTAATGCTAATGAATCACAGAAAATCTACAAGTGCAATGGCTTCTTCGAAAAATTTAACGCAGCAAAAATTCAAAGTTCAGGGGAAAGGCTATAAGGATAAGTGCTATGAGCAAATAAGGAAGACTGTAGAAGGACGCTTTAACAAGCTTCTCACTGAGGTAGGTCTTACATACTTCTCTACGTGCCTCCTCTCATGCTACCAAAATCACAGACACCCATATGCTCATACACACCTGCAGAAAACTCATGAGAGTATATTATTCTGTATGCTACTCACTACCAATTTAATTTATGCATCAGCTTGTGTTTGAGGACCTGAAAGCTGCTTTAGAGGAAGCTCGAGCGGTATGTTAGACTGAATTTAAGCTTCTTAGTTTTTTACTTTCCATTATCCTCTTTGGAACCAATTATCCGATTTTCTTTTGTTCCTCTTTCTCCTGCCCTATATCAGTTGATTGCTGTTTTTTCTTATGATAGATTGATCATCATGCATGCTAATATTTGTATCATCGAAAAACTAAAGTGAGATTATTTTCATTCTAATGAATTTTCTGTGATATATTGTATGACCTGGTCACTTTTTAGCTTACAGTGGTTGGAAATATGAGTTTGAGACTAGGATCTTGCTCTTGGAGACTATTATATGGAATTAACCTGTGTTTCATTTGACAAATGGAAATATTAGAACCTATTTTTTAATATTTTTTTTTGTTTTTCATTTCTTTTGTTTTTTTTGGTGTTGAAAGTATATGAAACCATCAAGGGAAGTCTTATGAATTAAAGGAAGTTTTGACCCTAAAATGATATCAGCGGTGGTTAAGTGAGGATTGATTCTAGGTGATTGATTGAAGCTTGATCGAGGGGTGATTTATTGACAACTATATAACTGTATACTCTTCCTTCTAGCATAAAAACTGATGTGGGCTAGAGGCATTGTGTGCTTCATCTTATACTCTTTCTCTCTCTCTCTCCCTCTCTCTTCCAAACCCTTCTTTTCTATCTACTTTTTCAACAGTTTGCATGGTATGCCCAAGAATTCTCTTTGACTATGGATCAATAAGCAAGAGACGACAACATCAACAAGTAGCAAGCCTTATTCCACTAGGTGGGATTAGCTACATGGATCAAATGACGCTATTAGGCTCTATCAAAAACAAAGGTTTCAATAAATCCATTTTGAGTATGGTCTTTTGGTTTCTTTGCAGTTCTTCTACCCCTTGTATTTGGACAATTTTTCATTTGTTCTACTATTAACACTGGGGCCTCTGTTCCTTTTCTCCTCATATGACCAAACAACCACTTTAGATGAGTTTTTGTCATCATCTCCTCAGTAGGTGTTGCTCCTATTTTCTTCTGAATACATTTGTTCTTAATTGTATCTTCTCTTGTATGTCCAGTGTCCATTCATCCTCCTCAACATTCTCGTCTCTGCTGTACTTATTGTTGTTTGCTCTTCTTGTTCACACTTTACTGCCTAACATTCACTATCATGGAGCATTTCTAGTCTTATAGCTGTTCTGTAGTCCTCCCTTGCATAAAACCAAATTGATTCCTTGAAATGCAGGTCTCTTGTGTTAATCTTTTGTCAATCACTCTTTTCCATAGTTTCATAGTGTGGCTCATGAGCTTGACCCCTCTTTAGTTTGCACAATTTTGTATGTCTCCTTTTTTTCTCGTAAATGGGTATCAAAGTGCTCCTCCTCCACTCATTTGACTTCTTTTTATCGAACAACTTAGAGCTTGTTTGTTTTGGATTTTATCCAACACAAACGACCTTTTGCATGAATTTCTAGAGCGATGGGCATCAGGAAATCAGGATTTCCTTTTCTCGAACACTTGGTGGCATTGAGAGGAATCTCAAACAAACATGCTATTAGTAGGCCAAGTTATGCCTTTTTTTCTCTAAATAGTTCCGAACTTTAGCTGTGCAATATAAAGTTTAAGTGGTGAAGAAAATTTTGTTTTCTTTAAATTGATTCATATTAAGATGTCTGTTATGTTTTATTATGAGCATGAAATATCACCCAAGTTGAAAAGGGAGCATAAAAGTTGTTGCTTCAGGCAAGGCTTTACTTATTAGCTTAAAGTTCATACCACTAGATACCACTAGATACATGTATTAAGGAACTTGTATTTTGACATGCACGTGATAATAGAGAATTTTATAACTTCAACTAACTTCCCACTGGACAATTTTTGTTCTTTAGGATGAATTTCATATCTTGAAAACACCAAAGACACTAGACCCATGTTTTGCCATATTACATTATATAAATGTTGAAAGATGTTGATGGCCGGTGGCCAGTGTTGTTGGTCGGTGGCTGTTTGAAAGAGTTGATGGTTGGTTTCACGTTTTTTATAGGCCTTGTTTTTAGAGCTTTATTATTGCTTCTTTTCTAGGACTTGATTAACTAGTTTTCTAGGCCTAGATTAATGGACAACTCCCTATATATACTACCTTCTTGTAAACATACAGATTAATGCAGAAACATACTACTCTTCATCCTACTCTCGTTAATTTTCCTACTTTCTTCATGGTATCAAAGCTTCGAGTCTGACTGGAGCCTTGATAAAGACGGCCATGGTAGGAGCTAATCGTGCCCAGTTTCTTCTGGGGAGGTTGCGGACAACTTTTCCACCACTGCTCCAGCAACTGGGGTTGATCTCTTGTTCTCTATAGGATCTAGTTCCATTCAATTAGGTGTTCAAAAATTGATTGGCAAAAATTATCTAGAGTAGGCACAAACTATGAAGCTTGTAGTTGATGGAAAAGGCAAGCTTGGACATCTTATTGGCGAAGTGAAAAAACCAGCAGAAAATTATCCCAATTTTGCGGCATGGAGATCAGAAAACTCTGTGATAATTGCATGGTTGATAAATTATATGGAACCTGCAATAGGAAAGCCCTTCCTATTCCCGCCAACATCCAAGGAAGCGTGGGACTGTGTTAGAGACCTACTTTGACGTGAAGAATTCATCTTACAATTTTGCCCTTAAAACCTAACAAGCATGGAGATCAAGACCTAACTATATACTACAACAAGATGCTGATATTGTGACAAGAACTTGACCTTTGTTATGAGGACAAATGGGACTGCCCTGCAGACAGTGCAAGACATTTGAAGAGGGAAGAAAACGATAGGGTCTACATGTTTCCTAGAATAAGCAACCTCAATTCCAAGAAAGTATTTTAACCTCCCCAATGCTTTAATTTCCAGCTCCTTGGCTAAGCACTGACTCAGAATATGTTTCTCCTTAACATCATCTCCTGTTACTATTATGTCATCAACATATACCAAGAGAGCTGTGACTTCCCCTGAAGGAGAGTGTTTAACAAATAGTGTGTGATCCCCTTGGCTTTGTTTGTACCCCATAGCCAACATAATTCTAGCAAACCTTCCAAACCACGCTTGCGGTGATTGCTTGAGGCCATATAAGGCCTTTTTCAGCTTACACACAATATTAGCATGCAAATTCCTCCCATATCCTGGTGGGACCTCCATGTAGACTTTTTCGAGATCTCCATGTAAGAAAGTATTCTTGACATCAAACTGCTGTAAATCCCAACCATAATTAGCTGTCAATGCCAATAATACCCGAACTGTGTTCATTTTTGCAACTGGTGCCAAAGTCTCTTGGTAATCAATTCCATAAGTTTAGGTATACCCTTTGGCAACTAATCGTGCCTTATACCTCTCTATGGATCCATCTGCTCTATATTTTATAATGTACACCCATTTACAATCCACAATTTTCTTTCCTACCGGTAATTGCACTAGCTCCCAGGTTTTATTCTTTTCCAATGCCTCCATCTCCTCATTCATGACTTGTTTCCATTTTTAATTGGACAAGGCCTCAGGTAGGGTGGTAGGGATTGCAATGGTATTTAGGCTTATAAGGAAGATTTTATGAGATGGTGAAAAATTCTCAAAGGACAAGAAGTGTGAAAGAGGGTATAGTGGCCGTTTTATGCACTCTCTGGTTCATTTTCTGATGGCTATAGGAAGAATTTGGTCATTACTATCCATATGAAATTCAGTTTCATCTTGCAATAAAGGGTTAGATACTATTACCTCATTCGAAGGCCCTGAGTTGGACTCTTGGGCCTGCACAGGTTCAGGAACAACCATCTTCCTTCTTGTGAACACCTTGCCTTTACCATACCTTACATTCTCAAGAGCAGACTTAGTCACTAGGTCAGGAATGATTTTGGACACAGGTTCAACATTAGTGACTTCAGGAGGAGGATTAGGGACAACAGGAAGGTTATGAGAAGGACCATGAGACACAAGAAGTAAGGACAAGTCAAACAAGGAATCTTCCTTATCTTCCCTTATTGACTTCTCCCCCTGAAGATAAGAATGGGAAAAATAGGGTTCTTCTTCACTGAATGTAACATCCTTGGAGACATAGAATTTTTTGGATGGAGGGTGATAACACTTGTACCGTTTCTGGGTCGAAGAATAGCCCAAAAAAATACATTTTACAGCCCTCGGATCGAGTTTCCCCCTGTTTGGACTGTAAATCTATTTGTTTCATATAGTCCCTGTGTAGGAAATAAGAAAATTAGAATAGCAGATGGTTCTCTATCTGCTATTGCAGGAAAGGGTTCTATTACTCTGCCCTAGAACTTGTAGTAACTATAGATTTGGAAACAAATACTTCTGAAATAGAAAACTTGGATAATATTCCCTCAGTGCCATTATAATACAAATTTGGAATAGAAATAGAGATGTGTGAGAAACCAAGGGAGAAAGAAGAGGAGCTACGTGTCTTCACATGGAAGAAATATCTGCCAGAAAAAGGCCTCTTGCTGAAACAATGCCAAAAGTCCAATCTAGGTAAAATTTCTGCTACCCCTAATGATTCTGAATCCTTAGATCTTCCTATTGCCCATAGGAAAGGTGTCTGAACTTGTACTAGTCATCCTATTTCCAAATATGTGTCATATGATAAATTGTCACCCTCATTTCATGCCTTCACTTCATAGCTGTCTAGTGTGGAAATTCCAAAAACCTTACAGGATGCCTTAAATGTTCCATAGTGGAAGGAAGTTGTCCTTGAGGAGATGAAGGCCCTTGACAAGAATGAGACTTGGGATGTAGTTGACTTGCCCAGAGGGAAAAGAATTGTGGGATGCAAGTGGGTGTTTACAGTCAAGTATAATTTTGATGGAACCGTAGAAAGATATAAAGTGCGACTAGTTGCAAAAGGGTTCACTCAAACATATGGCATAGATTATTCATGAACATTTGCACCAATAGCCAAGCTCAATACTGTCAGAGTGCTTTTATCAATAGCTGCAAACTTGGATTGGCCACTACAACAATTAGATGTCAAGAATGTATTCTTGAATGGAGACCTAGAAGAAGAGGTGTCCATGGAATCTCCACCTGGCTTTGATAAGAAGTATGGTTCCAAGGAATGCAAATCGAAAAAATCCTTGTATGGGCTCAAACAATCACCTAGAGCATGGTTTGATAAATTTACTCAATCTATAAGGAAACAAGGATATTCTCAAGGTCAAACTGATCATACTCTGTTTATGAAGTTCTCACTTGTAGGAAGAGTTACTATCTTGATAGTTTATGTAGATGACATTATCCTTACGGGAGATGATGTTGATGAAATAGAGAGATTGAAGAAATGCTTAGCATTAAAATTTGAAATAAAAAATTTGGGATCTCTGAGATATTTTCTTGGCATGGAGGTGGCTCGAACAAAGAAGGGAATTGTGATCTCACGAAGGAAATATATACTTGATATATTGAAGGAGCTAGGGATGAGTGACTACAAACCCACTGAAACACCAATGGAAGCAAATCAAAGGCTTGGAGATGGTGAAAAGAGAGTTCTAGTCGACCCCACAAGGTACCAAAAACTTGTTGGTAAGCTAATCTATCTTTCTCACATTCGGCTAGACATAGCATTTGCGGTTAGTGTGGTCAGGCAATTCATGCATTCTCCTTGTGAGGAACATCTAGAAGCTGTCTACCGAATCTTGAGATATTTGAAAAGTACTCTGTGAAAAGGTCTATTCTTCAAGAAAAATCAACAAAGAGGGATTGAAGTCTACACTGATGCTGACTAGGCAGGATCTGTAATTGATAGGAAATCAACCTCTAGTTATTGTACTTATGTTTGGGGTAATCTTGTCACTTGGAGAAGTAAAAAATAGAATGTAGTAGCAAGAAGTAGTGTAGAAGCAGGGTTCCGAGCAATGGCAAATGAAATTTGTGAAGTGCTATGGCTAAAATGAGTTATGGAAGAAATAAAAAGGGCAGTTGAAGGAACTATGAAGTTATATTGTGATAACAAAGCTGCAATTAGCATTGCTCATAATCCAGTGCAGGATGGCCGAACTAAGCATGTGGAAATTGATAGACATTTCATAAAGGAGAAGCTAGAAGGAGGAGTGATCTGCATGCCTTTTGTTCCTACAGCTCAACAAACTGCTGATATTTTAACTAAAGGACTCCCAAGGCCATACTTTGAACTTTTGATAAGCAAGTTGGGCATGCTTGATATCTATGCACCAACTTGAGGGGGAGTGTTGAAAGGTGTTGATGGCCGGTGGCCAGTGTTGTTGGTCGGTGGTCGTTTGAAAGAGTTGATGGTCAGTTCCACGTTTTTTGTAGGCCTTGTTTTTAGAGCTTTATTGTTGCTTATTTTCCAGGACTTGATTAGCTAGTTTTCTAGGCCTAGATTAATGTACAGCTCCCTTTATATACTACCTTCTTGTAAACATTCAAATTAATGCAGAAACATACTACTCTTCTCCTTACTCTCATTAGTTTTTCCTACTTTCTTTAATAAATTAACAGCGATTTCCAACTAGGTTTCGTATAGAGCAGAGTGTTGAAAATTAATTTTTACTAAAGTAATTATCAACACCTTAAGAGTTGGGAATATGATATGGAAATTTATTTACAATTATGCTACTAATTTTCTATCTAGATTTGTAGATTTATTTGACATTTCCTTTATTAAGTTTGTACAAGTGCTGATTATTGTATGACAGTGCTTTTGAACGTACCCTAAAAGACGTAAAATAAGACCCTGTTTTGAGAATGTTGCAATAAGAGTTGGGACATAATTTAAGAGGACATTGGAGATATGCTGCTGAATTGGAGAGCTTTAGTGTATTGAATATTGATGTTTTCTTTTGGCTATATATGTTCTTTGTTTGCATTTTCTTCTTTGGGAACATACCTTATTCTGATTTTGCATCATTCTCTTGTTTTTTGTGAATGGATTTCTATAAGAAAACTAAAGTAAATGTACTTATGTCACTAGGAGAAAGAAATTAAATTGGATGGTGATGTTATTGACTTTAATATCATATTCTACATTTTATTTAGGCTTGCATCGGTGCTATTTAATGCATAAAATAATTCTGATACTTTAAAGGAGAACAATCCAATGTTTAAACATATTGATTGCCATACCTGCCCCTAAAAATCCCTTTGAGTTAGATCAGTATTCAGTAACTATTTTCTGGAAACTATTTTGTTTGATACTTTAGACAATGAGAAAAGTGGTTAGGGTTTAATAATAGAAAAGATGGAATGCTTTCTTTAAGTTTGAGTTGTATAATACCAAAAACAGATTTTATGGTGTCAACCACCTGTATGCCAAAAGAGTAATTTAGAACAGTCAACAAATGCTCAAATTTGGATTCAGATTGAGTTGGGGTAATTGACGTGTATAACTAAATTTTTGCATAGTCAAAGTATTTTAAAAGTCTACTATGTAAAGATTGGACAATTGGGGTGACACTTGGCTGTACTTGTAAAGAATGGATTTTGTTCTGGAAGCACAGCAATATGTCAATCTGCCAAAACTTAATGGTCATTCCTTGTGAAACCATAATATTTTGTGTTTTATACAAAATGGCATATTGGCATGAGAATAAACTTTTTTATATTTTAATCTGAAATTAAATGAGGGAAAAAAGGCTACTACACCCCTTTTAAAATTATAAATGCCGTATTCCCCCCGAACCCTGTTGAAGCTGTTAGTCATACAACTGAAATGCCAGATTTCTGTTTCACTTATTATATACATATTCGTATCAGTTGATATGTTACTGTACAGAAAATTATATTCTATCATTTTAATGTCTTCGATAATACAAGAACGTTTCTTAGTCACCTTCTCCTCCCCTACCCTTCCTCCATTCTTTGAATTGCTGAAGTCAATTAACACCAACTGGTTAATGCAATGAAGTTGTTCCATAATTCTTCTCCGTATCTCATATTTAATTACAGTATAATTGTTTCTGTAAATTATTGAAAATGTCATATCATTTCCAGCTTCCTGCACTTGAGATCCAGTTTTATTCCCCCTTACTGATGGAACCTTGTTTCTTTTATGACATACAGATTGGAGACGAACTTGGAGATGTCTATGACTATGTAGCTCCCTGCTTTCCTCCAAGGTTTGCTCTGTTTAGAATATGCTACCTTTTTCTATCTTCTCTGCTTTTAGACAGGCTTTTTGCTAATGAATAATCTCATTATAAGATTTGGATGTGCTTCCTGCTATAATTTCTTCTTTGTCTAGGTATGGTATGTGCTTTATGTATGTTGAATAGTTTTTTTAACATGATCAAACGTTTTTTAAATCTTTTTAATTAAATTTGCTGGTTGGTAGGTTTTGTTGAAATACAACAGTGTTTTAGAGAGAGAGAGAGAGAGAAGGGTAAAATAGAAAAGATGCAAGACAGAGAGATTACAATATTTTACTGGTTACTCTGAATGGTTGTAAGTCAAAAGCTGACCCTATGCCTATACTGGACTGTAACATGACTCTTGTACCCTTCATATTGGATGCACTACAAGTAACTAATTACTTGAGCGCAAACCACTTTCCTTGTTACTGTTCTATCTCCTTAACACTGCCTCCTCGAGTTGAAAAGCTTACTAAATTTTCTGCTTGTTAGAAATGGAAACCCAAATTAAAATAAAACAAAGAACATAAAAAAATCAATCCATCAATCAAAGAACTTAGGCAACTAGCACTCTCCAACAAAACCATTGGTGACATCATTGGTAGATAGATCCTACAGGTCTTCGGCTTTTCTCTTTAGTGCTCCCTTGACCTTTTATCAGCTTTTCTGAGGAACACATCCTAAACACATGACACAGCTTCTAAAAGTCTTTGAACTTTCTCCCGGTCCCCTCGACCTCATCCTAGCTGGTCCTCACAATTTGGGTCTCACATCACCAGCACCATAGAAACACCCTTACTAGAAACGCACGGGAAAAGGTGAACACAGCCACTAATGTTGGCTGGTAAGGTGTGTGGCAGTCACTGGTAGGAAGAAAAGCTAACTTTCCAGTGGTCGAAGTAGGAGCATATCCAATAGAAAGGAGAGAGAGAGTCATGGGACAGAGATATCGTGAGGGGGACAAGCAAAGGAGTTCCAGATTTTGGGAACTCAGCAACAGAAACAGTAACAGGTTTAGGTCATATAGGATGATACCATTTTGATATCATGTTGAAATAGTGTTTGAGAGAAAATTTGTCTCTAGGCTGCATACTGATATAATTTCAATCAACCCTGTAGCTAATCAGTAGCTAACTTACAGTTTAGCCACTAATTTACAGAAATTACCATAATTACAATTAATCATTATTTACACGTGTGCTAAATCAAACAATTATTACAAATAGAAGTATGAGTTTAGTGTTTTATACTTCTATATCCCATCACAATTATTCTAGTTTAACTAGTGAAATGTATTCTTTCTTTTTCCATTTCCATCTAATCCCTAAAATGTCAGCATAGTTCATAAGCTGACCCTATTTCTCTATTTATACTAATACTTGCATTTAAGATGGCTCTTATACCCTTCACTTTGGGTGCACTACAAGTAACTAAAATACTTAAGCCCAAAGCACTTTCCTTGTTACTATATTATATTCCTGAACAGGTTTCATAGGGATTGATAGGTATCTATAGACTAAATCTGTATATATTTATGTATAAACCTTCTGTATGTGTATCCTGAAGCTGATATTAGTTCAGATAAGTTACAAACTCTGATGAAAGGAAATACAAAGAGAAAAGAAAGAGACGCTGCAGGTGCTTCGAGGGACCTGCTTCCTCCATCCCAAATGATCACTCAGTTCATGCCTGCCTTCTCTCTTGCCTCCACTCCCTCTTATTCTTTCCCTCCACCCAAAACCACCTCAGGCCCATTCTCTCTCTGCCATGTGTATATCTTTTATGCTCCAGAATCCAGATCCCCATGGTCAATATCCCCCATGATTTCCTCATCACTTACTTCATTACCCCTGAGTGATAATCTGCTGCTTCGTACCTTACTCCTTCTGGAAAATACGCACTCATGCTCATAAATATATCATTATCTTGTAATGTATGGGTTTGTTTGGGTCTGTTTCGAGGAAAACTACCCATTTTTCACTTCATCTAAGGAAGAGGCTTTCTTTTTAAACATGTTTTGTTTGTTCTAATGCATTTTTTTAATGCTGGCAGATATGAAATATTCCAACTAATGGTAAATCTGTACACTGAGAGGTTTACTCAGATGCTAAGGTTGCTTAGCGACAGGGCGAATGAATTAACAAATATTGAGATATTAAAGGTATTTCACTGGAGTTGTTATTTATGAATAACATGTTATCACATACTTCCCTAATTCTTTGTAATCTTCTTCTTTTCGTCTTGATGAATTTATTCTTTAATAAAAAAAAATGTTATCACATACTTAGAATGCCATATTCCTCCTAAATAAAGGTGAGCCAGCCATGCATTTTCTACCTCTGTAGAATTGGGGAAACTTTGTTACTAGCTTTCCAATTTGTTCGTATTGCAGAAACATGTTGTGATGTGACACTTATTATATGTTATAAGTGGCTTGTATTTAGTTTTGTGCTTGACTCGACAAACCTATGGTGGACCCAAAAAGTAATTTTTATGGCAATTAGGCGGTGCAGACCTATATATATATATATCTTTTAATTTAGTAGTTAAATTATCATATATTATCTTTCACAGTGAGCGTTTGGTGTATTGGGATTTGGGTGTGTTGAGTGGCTACTCCTTGTAGTCTTCATTTGTCATAGTGAATTTTCTGTGTTTCGCCCATGGATGTAGGCCTACGGTTCGCTGTAGGTTTAACCATGTTAAATTGTGTGCTGATTTCTTAGTTTCTGCTGTGCATCTAGTTATAACATTATATAATGCTCGAACTGATGCCTCTTCTTTTCAGAATTCTAGGGTACTGAGAAAGTGAGGGAATCTGAGGGAAAATGAGAGAAAGAGAAAACACACAAAGAGAGAGAGAGAGAGAGAGAGTGCGATAGAGAAAGAAGAAGAATCTGGAACTGAAAATGAAACTGTAACTGAATTAACCAACCAACAAAATGGTACAAGTCTGATATTTATACGTGACTAGAATGAGATTCTAAAGCCTAGAATATTCTAACTAACTGAGTGGAATATTCTTTCCTAACTAACTGTTCTGGAATATTCTTTCCTACTCTAGCACACTAGTAATATAACATACTCTAACACTTCTACTAAGATAAATGAATAATATCTTACAAGACAATTTTATTAGGACAGGATGCAATTCATCGATATACATGCATCTCATTAGTGTATTTATTTTGCGCCCTTGTAGCTTAAACATTATTGTCAAGAGTCAGCTAATTTTTTTTTAAGAAAACTGTTAAGAGTCTCACATTACCTGTCTCAATATTTCGGGTGCGGTTTGTATATCTGTTGGGCCACTCCACTTAATGCCAATTAGTTTTAGGGTAGAATCTCACAAAAACAATAAAATTTAGGAACTTCTATGTGCATTAGGAGATGATTTAATGTTCATGGAAATTTGGTTTTCCTTTGCTATTATCCATGCTCTTTGCCGAGGACCAAAACTAATTCTCCTAAAAGCTTAAGCTATTAGGTGGAGACACATGTATGTCTTTAACACGCTCTCTCATGCAAAGTCCTTTGGGCTTGAAGTGTGACAATGCACATGTCCTTTAATTTAATTAAGAAGAATGGGGGTAGCAATGATCAAACTTCTATCCATTTAGTCAAAGAGGCTCTGATTGCATGTCAAGGACCAACTCTCCTTAAAGTTTCAGCTATTAGGTGAAGGCACATAAAATATATATATATATATATATATATATATTCTAAGATTAAAAATTCGATCATGAGTTTCACACTTGTAAATATAAGAAAAGCTAAAACTAAAGTGCCTAGGTGTTGTAACTAGGTGTGCAAACTGAAAATAAGGAGCAGTATGTGATTCAACTTATAGCGAAATGTAGGCCTATGTCTACGAGCGAAATAGAGAGAAAATTCACTTTGATCAATGAAGATTACAAGGAGTAGCTGCTCAACGCTCAAACCCTAATCCCAATACACCCAAGTCTGCATTGTTATTGAGATTGGCCGCACTCTATCGACCTGGTCCCTCTCCCTCCACAACAAATCTCCTATTTAGTGTCAGGTTGCATTGCAAGCTTTTCAGGTTAGGTCAAAAGTTGGTCAAGCCCATAATTAAATACAAGTCACTTTATAACTCGAGGGATGAAACTGTGGTTTCATCATTTCTTTAATACATTTATCGTTGATGTGACAAATAGTTGTTATATTATTATTTTGATATTTTTTTTTGTTTTTTTATCCATTACTTATTGTTGGAATATTGGAAATTAGCGATAGGAGTTTATGAAGATTCATGTATATATAGGTTCATGTATAGTGCCATAGGAAATAGCCACGCTCATTATTTCTGTCTTGTAAATAGCAAATGTATTTAATCTCTTGATACCTATAAATAAGATGCATGCTAGGTGATCAACACTTAAGCATATTCAGTAAATCTTTTCTTCCTCTAAATTCAAGTTGGTATCTGAGCGGGTTTCCACCCTGTTCTGGTCCGCTATCCCAACCTCGGCTGCGCTTCCTACCGGCCAACCCAGTCTCTAGCCTCCACCGCGCATCCTACCGGTATTTTTTTCTGGTGACTGCCATACTACCAGCGCAGGTTCAACCACCTTCGTTGGAGACACAACCACCATAGTCAAGATCAGCGTCCACCGATTTGTCCAACCGTCCAAGTCGCGCCGTCATCAGAGCCACCACGCGCCGCCACCATCTGTCAGCACTGTTCACCACCGCCAGCGCGTGAAGGCGCGTCCGACGACTTTTCCGGCCGCCGTTCACCTCGTCGGGCTCGCCTCGTCATTTCTGGTCCGTCCTTATTCTCAGTTTTCACATTGGAGTCACTTCATACCGCAGGTTTCTTCCTAAGGTGTTTCGGGTCCTCTCTTTTGTTGCCCAGCGATGAGTTCCTCCACCTCCTCTGATCAGAAGGAGCAATTTACCCTTTCCAACCTTTCTATTCCATCCATCACAAGTAAGAAATTGACAGGTTCTGCTAAGTCATGGTCATCTTCTGTGAAAATTTGGTTTGCTGGTCAGGGTAAGTCAGAGCACCTTTTAACTACACCAGAGGATGTTCCCATAGAGAAGTCATCCAAATGGAAACAAATTGATTCACAATTACTCAATGTTCTTCTTCTTTCCATTGATCCATCAATTGTGGACTTCTTCCAGCCTGTTGAAACTTGTTACGAGGTATGGCAAGAAGCTTCTAATTGTTATGCAAATGATATCCAGCATCTTTATTCTATTGTTTCTGACATGATAACATTGCGACAACAGTTTACGAAAATGGAAACTTTTCTTGGCAAGGCTCGTTCTTTGATGTAGGAATTCTCGACAATGATGCCCTATGCTAAAAATCAGACTGAGCACAAGAAACAACAAGAAACATTTTTTGTGGTTTTGACTTTATCATCTCTTCCGTCTGATCTGGAGATTGTCCGACAACAAATTCTGATAAGTGCTGATACTCCTACATTATCCCAGACCTTTCGCAGATTACTGAATATTTTTTATATGACATCTCCTCCTGTTTCTGCCTGCCCGACTATTCCATCAGAATCCTCAGCTCTTGTTTCTCATATTGATAATTCTGGTAGTCGTGGCCGCGGTCGTGGAAGAGGACGTGGTGGTAATAGGCCTAGATGTGCTTTTTGCAATAAGTTGGGACACTTGGAAGAACGCTGTTGGACAAAACATGGTAAACCTGTTGTTGCCAACTTCACTCAAATTGAATCAGTTTCACCGCATCCGGCTATGACTTTCACTCCAGCAAACTATGAGGCCTCCCTTCGCTTTAAGGCTAGCTCACAGCCTTCAACATCTGCCACAGTGGTTGACCAGACTGGTAATCCTGTCGCTTGTATCTCTCAGTCATCTCTTGGACCCTGGGTAATTGATTCCAGTGCTTCTGATCATCTATGTGGTAATAAAGAACTCCTTACTTCTCTGTCCCTTTACAATTCCTTATCTTCTGTCACACTTGCAAATTGGACCAAAACTCCTGTCCTTGGCATTGGTCAAGCCTAACCATGTCCTCTCTAACCATTAACTTTTGTTCTTTATGCCCCTGGTTGTCCTTTTAATTTGATATCTGTCAGCAAATTAATTTGATCCCTCAAGTGTTCAATTACCTTCACTAAAAACTTTATTCTTGTGCAGGATCCGAATACGGGGAAGACAATTGGAGTACGTTGTGAGTTTAAAGGGCTATACCATCTTACCATGCCAAATTCCCCAGTAGCATGCACCATAACTGAATCCTCAGCTGTCATTCATAGTCGCCTTGGAGATTCTAGTCTTTCCAAACTTCAGAAGATGATGCCACATATCTCTAGTTTAAAGTCTTTAGAGTGTGAATCTTGTCAAAAAGGAAAACACATTCGTACCTCTTTTTCTTGTAGTCTCAATAAAAGAAATGAGCATCCTTTTTCTCTTATCCATTCAGATATTTGGGGACCAAGTCGTGTCAGTTCTTGTCTTGGATTCTAGTATTTTGTTACGTTTATTGATGATTTTTCGCGTTGTACTTGGGCCTTTTTAATGAAAAATCGTTCTGAGTTATTTTCCATTTTTCAAAAATTTTGTGTTGAAATTAAAAATCAATTTGGTCAAACCATTCAAGTTTTACGCAGTGATGATGCACGTGAGTATTTGTCTGATCAATTTCAAGATTTCTTTGCAAAACAAGGTATTTTACATCGAGCAACCTGTCCTCATATTCCACAACAGAACGGAGTGGCTGAACGTAAAAATCGTCATTTAATTGAAATAGCCAGGACTTTACTCATTCATATGAATGTTCCTTTACGTTTTTGGGGGGATGCTGATCTTACAACTTGTTATTTAATTAATCGCATGCCCTCCGCTGTTTTGGATAACAAAATTCCTCACTCTTTATTGTTTCCTAATACTCCAGTCTACAATATTCCTCCACGAATCTTTGGTTGTACCTGTTTTGTTCACAATCTTTCTCCTGGAAAAGACAAACTCACTGCTAAAGCTTTCAAGTGTCTCTTTCTTGGTTATTCTCGTCTTCAGAAAGGGTACCGTTGTTATTCTCCCGATCTAGGACATTATCTAGTGTCTACTGATGTCACATTTTTTGAACAACAACCTTTTTTTACTTCATCTACAGAACTTTCTGAAGTAAACACTATACTTCCTGTCCCCGTCTTTGACCCTTCTCCTATTATTATCTCACCTAGCACAAAGAGTTCATCAAGTCCTAGTCCCTCTCATGGTCCTCCACGATCCCTTATTGTCTATCGTCGTTACCCTCATCCATCAACTATTACCATGCCTATTGTGGAAGATGTGCCTGACAGCTCACCACCTTCACTAATTACTTCTCCTGCTTTGGATCCTGCATCAGAGAGTCCTCCCATTGCTCTTCGAAAAGGTACAAGGGTCTACCCGTAATCCTCATCTTGTTTATGCTTTCTTGAGTTATGATCATCTTTCAACTTCGTATTATACTTTTGTTTCGAATTTGTCCTCTATTTCCATTCCCAAAACCACAGGAGAAGCATTATCTCATCCCGATTGATGACAAGCTATGATTGATGAGATGTCTGCCCTACATTCTAATGGAACATGGGAACTGGTTTCTCGGCCTTTGGTAAGTCAGTTGTTGGCTGTCGGTGGGTGTTTACAGTGAAGGTTGGTCTTGATAGCTCTATCGATTAGTTGAAAGCTCGTTTGGTAGCTAAAGGTTACACCCAGATCTATGGCCTTGACTACAGTGACACATTTTCTCCAGTTGCCAAAATTGCTTCTGTTCGTGTACTTACTGCCTTGGCTGCCATTCGTCGCTGGCCTCTTTATCAGCTTGATATAAAGAATTGAATGCAGAGATGAATTTTAGGAAAAAATGTAATGTATTACACATTATAAGGTATCTACATATACAAATTGACAACTAACTAATCACAACATATAGCTAACACACAGCTAACACTATGTCCTACTAACAGCTCACTAACAACTCACATTCCACTAATACAATAATCAACACTCCCCCTCAAGCTGGAGCATATAAGTCTGGTGCAACCAGCTTGTCACATATGTATGTTATCCTAGGACCTCGTAAGGACTTAGTCATCATGTCTGCAAGTTGATCTTTAGCTCCCACAAAAGAAGTCTTAATGATGCCTGAGAGGATTTTTTCTCTGATGAAGTGACAATCAACTTCTATATGTTTAGTCCTTTCATGAAAGATTGGATTCGAAGAGAGATACAAGGCTGATTGGTTATCACAAGCAAGTTCCATAGGTCCTATTTCACAAAACTTCAACTCTTGGAGCAAATATTTTAGCCACAAGAGTTCACAAGTAGTATTAGCCATAGCACGATACTCTGCTTCTGTGCTCGATCTTGCAATGACAGTCTGCTTTTTGCTTTTCCATGAAATCATGTTACCTCCAATAAGCACACAATAGCCTGAAGTAGACCTCCTATCACTAGCATCGCCTGCCCAATCTACATCTGTATATCCAATAATATTAGTATGATCCCTGTCCATATAAACAAGCCTTTTACCAGGTGATCCCTTGATGTATCTTAGGATCCGAACAACTGCATTCCAATGACTGTCACATGGTGAGTTGAGAAACTAACTCACAACACTGATAGGAAAAACAAGGTCTGGTCGAGTCATGGTGAGATAATTTAACTTCCCAACTAATCTTCTATATCTTCCTGGGTCAGGATAGGGCTCCCCCTGATTAGGTAAAAGCTTTACATTTGAGTCCATAGGAGTATCAATAGCTTTACAATCAAGCATCCCTGTTTCTTCCAGAATATCAAGGGCATATTTCCTTTGAGAAATAGCAATACCTGTTCTTGATTGGGCTACTTCAATCCCAAGAAAGTATCGCAATCGGCCAAGATCTTTAGTTTTAAAATGTTTAAACAGGTGTTGCTTCAATTTCTTAATGCCTTCTTGATCATCACCTGTAATGACAATATCATCCACATACACCACAAGATAAATAAGTTTATTCAATGGTGAGCATTTAAATAATACAGAATGGTCCGCCTCGCAATGAATCATGCCAAACTGCTGAATGACTTTACTAAACTTCCCAAACCAAGCGTGAGGTGACTGTTTTAAGCCATATAAGGACTTTTGTAGCCTGCAAACAAGACCTGACTCTCCCTGGGCAACAAACCCAGGTGGTTGCTCCTTATAGATCTCATCCTCTAGATCACCATGTAGGAAGGCAGTTTTAATATCCAGCTGATACAAGGGCCAGCGTCTCATGGCAGCCCTAGACAAGAACAAACGAACAGATGCCATCTTAGCAACAGGAGAAAAGGTATCACTGTAATCCAAACCATAGATCTGAGTGTATCCCTTTGCTACCAGCCGAGCTTTCAATCGGTCCACCTGCCCATCAAAGCCAACTTTAACAGTAAATACCCATCGACAGCCAACTATAGATTTTCCAGGAGGAGGTGAAACAAGGGTCCATGTATTATTAGATTCCAAAGCAGTCATCTCATCAATCATTGCCTGTCGCCATCCTGAATGGGCTAGTGCTTCCTGAACATTCTTAGGAATGGTAACAGATGACAAAGCAAACACAAAGGCACAATGGGAAGGAGATAATCAATGGTAACTCAGAAAATTATAAATCAGATGAGGATTGAGAGTAGAGCGTTTACCTTTACGGAGTGCAATAGGTAGGTTAGCGGAAGTGTCAGGTGGGACCGCAGTGGGAGAAGTGATTAGAACGGGAGCTGAATCATGAGAATCAATAGTAGGTGTGAGCTCAAAAACTTCAAGATTTTGGCGCTCATAAGTAATACCAAATTGACGCAACAGACGGTCATCCTGTGACTGTGGAGCTTGAGGATTAGAAACAGGTGTTGAGAAAAGAGGAATGGGTAGTACTTGAGATGGAGTAGAGTCGGATGTGGCTGATGTGACAAAAAAAAGGGGTATCCTCAAAGAATGTAACATTTGCAGATACATAAAAGCGATGTGTAGAGGGAGAATAACATCGATATCCTTTTTGAACACGAGAATACCCAAGAAAGATACATTTAACAACTCGAGCAGACAATTTATCACGGCCAGGAGAGAGATCATGAACAAAACAAGTGGAACCAAACACACTAGGGGGAACAACATAAAGAAGATTGTTAGGAAATAAAAGAGAGTGAGGAATCTTATTACCCAAAACCGAAGATGGCATTCGATTCACCAGATAACAAGCTGTAAGAACAGCGTCACCCCAAAACTTCAAGGGTGCATTAGCATTTATTAAGAGAGTCCGAGCTGTATCAACAAGATGACGATCATTGCGTTCAGCCACACCATTTTGTTGTGGTGTGTGAGGACAACTGGACTGATGTATGATACCATGAGAACTCAAAAAGGATTTAAAAGACACAGAAAAATATTCCTTTGCATTATCACTGCGCAAAACACGAATTGTTTTTCCAAACTGATTCTTTATTTTAGAACAAAATGTTTGAAAAGAATCAAATAACTCAGAACGATCTTTCATTAAAAATAACCAAGTACATCTTGAAAAATCATCAATGAAAGTACATAATACCTATATCCTGAAACAGAAGGAACACGACTGGGACCCAAAACATCAAAATGAACAAGATCAAAAGGAGATATAGTTCGACGATTGACACTACTAGGAAAAGATACTCTAACATGTTTTCCAAGTTGACACGACTCACAGTTCAAGGACTTAAAATGTGAAAGATGGGGGACCATCTGCTTTAACTTATCCAAACTTGGATGACCCAGACGACGATGTAGGAGATCGACAGACTCTGAAACAATACATATGGTGGAAGAGGAAGGTTGAAGGTAGTAGAGACCTCGTGATTCAGATCCAACTCCAATCGTCTGTCCCGTACTCCGGTCCTGTATAAGAAAGGAATCAGAATTAAAGGTGATGGAACAATTTAGAGTACGAGTAATTTGGCTGATTGAAATTAAATTAAAGGGACAGCCAGGTACAAACAAGACTGAATTTAAAGGTAAGGTTGCAAGAGGTGAAGCTTGACCCATACGAGCAGCCTGTGCCTTAGACCCATCGGCAAGAGTAATATTGTGAGATGTTTTGGGGAATGACAATTTAGAGAAAAGAGAAGGATTACCAGCTAAGTGATCAGAAGCACCAGAGTCTATAATCCAGGATCCAACTGATGCAGATTGAGAGAGACAAACTGTAGAATTATTGGTGTGAGCAATAGTGGCCGAAGAAGAAGAAGCCTGTTGAGTGGCTTTAAACTGAAGGTACTCCTTATACTCATTGGCAGAAAGTAGATGATTTTTTCGAACTCAAGAGATTGAGCTACATTAGCAATTTTATTCGGGAATCCATGTAGGGAATAGCACCAATCTTGAGTGTGTCCATCTCGTTTACAGTAAGAACAGTGAAGATTACCTCTACCACCTCTGCCACGACCACCGCCTCTACGACCACGACTTCGACCTCCTTGGTCAGTTGAGTTGGAGACAAAAACTGAAGACTCGGGTGCTGTTTGAGAACCATCAAGGGAAGCTGTCGGAGAAGGAATTCGAAGCAAACGATCAATTAGTTCCTCCACCGTAGGAATATTAGGATTTGTCAGAGTCTGATTTCGGACAGGTTCAAAGTCTTTGTGGAGGCCATGAAGAACAAATACCATAAGCATGTTATCAAGCTTATCCGACATCTTTTGTGTATCATCATTAACGAGCATCAATTTAATCTTTTCACAAATGGATTGTGCTTTGTTGAGATAGGAGGGCAAGTCAAGATCAATCATTTGCATTATCGCCAAACTATTAATCATCTCATATAGTCGCTGTATATCATTAGCATAAACAGTTTGAGTCTTCTTCCAAATTTTGCAACATGTCTTGTAAGGACGGAAATGCACCATTAATCTAGGTTCAATAGACTGCCATAACAACGATACAAGTTGATAATTTGCCTGCTGCCACTCATCCTTCTCAGATTCAGCAATGTCAGTAGCTTTTTTAGTAAGATGGTTAGACAACCCTTGACCCAAAAACCATATCTCTACAGCATTACGCCAATTTAAATAATTCTTACCGTTCAACTTCTCAGTAGTAATGATGGGGGATCCAGAAAAAGAGAAAGAAATCAGACCCTTTTTAGTAAACTCAGCCATGGATGAATTTTAGAAGGCCGAACAGCGGCCAAACAGCGGCCAAATAGCGGTGAACAAGGGAACAGAGGCCAAACAGAGATGAACAGAGACCAAACAGCGATGAACTGAGGCCAAACAGCGATGAGAAGGCAGAAAAGTACCTAGAAATTAGATACCAAACCAAACGAGTAGAAACAGAAGCCAAACAGCGGTGAGCAGGGGATTCAACGACAGGCCCAGAAACCATACCGGGCCGGTGAACACGACAGTGGAAGCGGGGACGTCAACGGCGGCCGGGAGGGTGGCACGTGGATCACACGCGCCAGCAAGTGAAAAAGCTAAAGACGGCGCGTGGAGGCGGCGTTGGCGGCGGTGCTTGGGCGGACGGCTGGTCGGCGGCGTCTGAGGTGAACCCTGATGTCACTTTAGGCACCAAAAAATAGTGGGTCGGCGCTACAGTAGCTAAAACCCAAATGTTAGGAACAAACCATGCTCTAGTACCAAATTAAATGCAGAGATGACTTTTAGGAAAAAATGCAATGTATTACACATTATAAGGTATCTATATATACAAATTGACAACTAACTAATCACAGCATATAGCTAACACACAGCTAACACTATGTCCTACTAACAGCTCACTAACAACTAACATTAACAGCTCACATCACACAGTTAACACTATGTCCTACTAACAGCTCACTAACAACTAACATTAACAGCTCACATCACACAGCTAACACTATGTCCTACTAACATTAACAACTCACATTCCACTAATACAATAATCAACATAAAGAATGCTTTTCTTCATGGTGATTTGCAAGAGGAGGTCTACATGGAGCAACTACTTGGGTTTGTTGCTCAGGGGGAGTCTGGGCTAGTCTGTAAGCTCCGCAAATCTCTATATGGACTAAAGCATCAACCCGCGCTTGGTTTGGCCGTTTTAGTACTGTTGTACAAACTATTGGCTTGACCGGAAGCGAAATTGACTACCCTATTTTCTATCGATGTCATTCTCTCGATAAATACATATATCTTGTTGTCTATGTGGGTGATATTGTTATTACTAGTAATGATTGTGTTGGTATTGAACAGTTGAAACAATATTTATTCAAGCATTTTCAGACTAAGGATCTTGGTAAACTCTGATATTTTCTGGGTATAGAAGTTGCACAGTCTAGACATGGTATTTTTATTTCTAAGAGGAAATATGCCTTGGATATTCTTAAAGAGGCTGGTATGACAGGGTGTAAGCCTATTGATACTCCCATGGATCCCAATGTCAAACTTCTTCTAGGACAGAGGGAGCCATTATCTGATCCTGGACGGTATCGAAGAATGATTGGAAAATTGAACTACCTCACAATAACAAGGCCAGATATTTCTTTTGTTGTAGATGTGTTGAGTCGATTCCTTGACTCTCCATGTGACTCACATTGGGGTGTTGTTGTTCAGGTACTTAGATATATCAAAGGAGCTCTCGGAAGAGGATTGCTCTATGAGGATAAGGGTCATATGGAGATATGTGGTTATGCAGATGCTAATTGGGCAGGTTCTCCCTCAGACAGGCGTTCTGCCTCAAGATACTGCGTTCTTTTTGGAGGTAATCTTATATCATGGAAAAGTAAGAAGCAAACTATTGTTGCCAGATCAAGTGCAGAAGCTGAGTATCAAGCAATGGCAGTGGCAACATGTGAACTTATATGGTTAAAACAGTTACTAAAAGAATTAGGAGTCTTTAAAGAGCAATCAATGAAACTTATGTGTGATAATCAAGCAGCTTTGCATATAGCCTCAAACCCAGTATTCCATGAAAGAACAAAACATATTGAGATTGATTGTCACTTTATGAGGGAGAAAGTTCAGTCCGGGGAAACTGCTACTGCTTTCGTCAACACCAATGAGCAGCTGGCCGATGTCTTCACCAAATCTCTCAGAGGTCCTCGAGTTAACTATATATGTAACAAGCTTGGAGCACATGACATATATGCACCACGCTCATTATTTCTGTCTTGTAAATAGCAAATGTATTTAATCTCTTGATAGCTATAAATAAGATGCATGCTAGGTGATCAACACTTAAGCATATTCAGTAAATCTTTTCTTCCTCTAAATTCAAGTCTTATCTTTGGTACCTTTCCTTGCTATGTTATTTTAGTCGTAACCATTTCTCTCTTTCACTCTCGCTTTCTCTTTTCTTTAGCTCCCTTTTAATGTTTTACGGCAAAAGATTACACCTATCCTTATGTTTTATTATCAAGCAGGTAACTGGTTGGGTGGTTGAATACCAAGATAATCTGATTGGGCTTGGTGTTGACGAGTCTCTAGCCCAAGTGTGCTCTGAGTGTGGTGCCATGGATCCTCTTATGAACTCTTATGTTGAAAGAATGCAAGCTACAACAAGGGTAATCCTAGCTATCTTGTTTATTCTTTTAGCTTTGGTAATCTATGATGTTCCTTGGACGACTTCTTTATCATAATAACATTAAGCTTTATCTTTAATGTTTTCTAGAAATGGTACTTGAATATCTTGGAGGCTGATAAAACTCAGCCCCCAAAGAAAACAGAAGATGGGAAGCTGTATACCCCTGCTGCTGTTGATCTATTCAGGATACTTGGAGAGCAAGTACAAATTGTTCGGGATAATAGCACTGATGTCATGTTGTACAGAATCGCATTGGCAACCATTCAGGTAATATCATATAAGATATAGACATAATTGATGCGCATTGTAAGTTTATCTTTTGCAAACTAAGCTTTTGGTAAATAAAAGGTAAAACGGACAGAGCTTGGAATAACTCTTTCTAGTGCAACAATATGCTCAAATATCTTCATTGTTGTAAGGATATCATCAGAAATCCATGAAGAGCCCCTCCTAGCACATTGTGTTGTGCTTACTGCTTATATCAGTTGCTTCTGTAGTCCTCTTGTATCTATGTTGCTACTCTCTGTCTTTTTACAGGTGATGATTGATTTTCAAGCGGCTGAAAAGAAGAGACTCGAAGAACCTGCTTCTGAAATTGGTCTGGAACCTTTATGTGCTATGGTTAGTGTAATATTTTAAATGTTTTAAGTGTTGACTTATTATTTCAACATGGGATTGTTATTCAATTGGGACTTCTGTTGACATGAGATTCAATGTAACATTGTATTCAGATTAACAATAATTTACGCTGCTATGATCTTGCAATGGAGCTAAGTAATAGCACCATAGAAGCCCTTCCACAGAACTATGCTGAGCAGGTTTGGAGCTTTATTTTTTGTTGGTGTTCCTAGTTTCATTAATTTGATTACTGTTGCTTTGTTGATGTGTTAGAATATTTGAAAAATATCTCAAAATGTCTGTATTGTATCTTGAAATATTTTAAAGTATCATAGAAGATCTCTTAGGATTTATTTCTTATTTATAACATTTCCTGATTTATTTCCTTATTTAATTAGGATTAGGAGTTTAGAATTAGTATAAATAGGACTATTGAGTTTGTCTTTTGTATCACATTATTAACACATCAAATCAATATCAATATCCGTCTATATTCTCTCTTTTCCTCCTTCCCTACCTAAAACCCCCAATTCAACATGTTCTTTTGTTGTTATTGCATTTTCATTAAGTGATACCCACACAATTCTTTCTTATTGATGTTTAATGGAATAAGTTATCATAATTCATTACTACCTTATGAACTGAGATTCTTGAAATCTTGTTTGGAAACATCGTATATTTTTGTTCTAAAGGCAAGTTTTGAATGATGAATCACCAGCCAAAACGGTATTGGCTTTTTATCCTTTTGAATCTGTTAAAGAATTAGGGCCCATTTGATACGCATGATAGGGTAAGGCCTGATAGTATTAAACCTAATAGTATGAGATTTGATAGTATAAGATCTGATAGTATAAAGCCTGATAATATAAGACCTAATACAAAAGTGTTGGAGGTATCTAAGTGTAAGAGTCGTAATAGGAAAGTTTTTACATAACTTATACATCAATACTTAATCAAGCCTAATCCCAACCCCCAAGGCATGATTAAGTTATCTATTATTTTAATGTATAAGAGGAGTTTGATGGATAAATTTATGCAATACATTATTTGCACCAAACAACTGATAGGGTTGTAATGTATTATATTAACTTATCTTATCAGGCCTAATACAACATGCTAAACAAACCCTTAGAATTTGAGAGTTATAGGGAAGCAGGAAAAGAGAGAGACGAATTACATATAAAACTGAGAATATTATTAATATAATAATGTGATACACTCAAATACAATAACCTAATGCACCTATTTATACTATTAATTAGGTTAAGTACTAGTACTATTAGTACAAGCCCAAGCTCAAGCCCACTACTAATAAGACTATTAACCTAATATCTTCTAACACTCTCCCTCAAGCTTAAGCTTACTAAACTTAAGCTTGTTGCAACTAGCAAACCCATAAATTGAAAACAAAGAACACCTCCAACATTTAAAACTCAGCCGATCCCAACAAATAACTAATGAAACTAGTGCTCCCCCTGAATAACAAAGCCTTGGCAACGCCCTTGGCAGATAGCTCTTTGCTTCTCCTTGGCACACGTCCTAAGCAAATGAGACCTATTTTGGAGTCTTCGACCTTTCTCTTCAATGGCTCCCTCAACCTCCAAACTGTCTCCAAAACACTGAGTCGGGTGTCATACCACCTAACAATGGCCTCCAACCAGGTCTCTGAAATAGTGAGTCAGGTATTATACCACCCAGTAACACAAATGGTGTCCTTTACTAGTGACCAAAGTCTTCAATCTGCAAACCCTTAACAGCAAAAGAAAGAAACTACGAAAAATAATTTCCAAAGTCTCGAACAAAACAAAATAGAGGCAGACCAGTAGCTAAACAGGCCAAACATAGGCAGAACAACAATCAACTAGAACACCACTGCCACCGACCGAATGCTGCCACACACCTTCTACATGAAGTCCTCGACGTGAACTCCTCAAGTCTCGCCGCTCCGGTTGCAGCCACACATGGGTTGACAATGATGAACTTTGCTATTCCTCCTTAGACACTGGTTGACACAACCGGTCTCCAAACAACGACCAGTTCTAGATCGCCATGAATTATAGACAGATGAGAAGACAGAAGAAATGAGAAGAAATTGCAAGCCATTTTCATAGGAAGCTATCACCTATAAGAGAAGAGAAACTCAACATAGCGTAGACAAGAAGAATAGAAGCAATTCCAAACCACCCAATGTCCAAACTCCAAACAGAGCACAGAGGAGGAGGAGAAATGCAAAAATTTCATTTGATAAGAGAACAAGAGAAGAGAAGTCTCTGGAATAACCACCGACCAACCCAGAATTTACCACCAGATTCAACAGAAAGTACACAGAAGAACATTCAACATAGGTCCACACCAAGAAGCACCAAAACTACAGCCAGAAGAAGGCATGAACTGCAAACCAGAATAAGAATCTTTCGCCTAATTGAAGTGGCAGCCAACTAAGTCAAGAGAGACTGAAACACCAATGCCGAAGCTCTAGTCACTGGCTTTCACAGACAATGCCTGCAGCCAGAGAGAAGAGAAGCCCAGAAGGCAAACACTCCATGTGCACATTCAGAAGACCTCCAGACTCCATGAACACTTGGCGATGGTCTCCATGATTACCAGACCAAGCTCAAGTGCAGTATAAATAATAGAGCACTCACCAAAAGGATCCAGATCAGCAGCAGAGGAGAGAACAATAAATGTCACTGCAAGAGGGACAAGTTCTGAAACAAAAAACTGACAAAAAACAGATCTCGCGAAAAAACTCGCCGGAGCTCTGACCAACCGCCACTACCATTTCCAGCGAGTACTCCAGGCCAGTCACCGGTCCCTGTTGCACTCCACCATGGCAGCTCTGGCCACCTGCAACCTTCTACAACAACAACAACAACTAAGCCTTTTCCCACTAGGTGGGGTCAGCTACATAGATCAAACGACGCCATTGTGCCCTATCATAAACCAAGTCTTCATGCATCACAGATAAGCTAAAATAGAAAGCTTGGAACACTGGGCAAAAACAGAGTGTGCATCACAGAGAAGCTTTGCTACCATGTGACTCACTGATCTCTGCCCAGAAACAGAAGGCCACAACCAGCCTATACCCACCAACAACCACTGCTGGGGTCACCTGAAAATTGGAATGGAGCCACCAACAACCACAGAAAGTGCGTACCTCAGACACACGCCCAAAAGCTTGAGAGCCATCTACTACTGCCAACCATAGGATCCTCCGGATATCTTCCATCACCGGCCGACCATGACCAGCCGACCAACTCCAGCGACCACCCACAGGTCACCCAAATAATTGAATGGCTACGAAAGGAGATGCTTCCCAAGGACTGAAATGTGATGCTAGGTCGCGTTTTGACCAACCTTTTTTGTGTTTTTTTTTTAAACATAAAAATTACTCACTATTATGACAGAGAAAGAATAAGGCTTTAGGAATGACAAAATGACAAAACAGAGCATATACAAAGAGTTCCGTGAACTCAATACAGTGGAAGGGATAATCCATCCTCAAGGTGGATGGTACCGGTTTGATACCATGTTAAAGAATTAGAGGTTTAGAGTTATAGGGAAGTAGGAAGAGAGATGGCTTACAATAGAAAACTGAGAATATTATTAATATGATAATGTGATACACTCAAATTCAATAACCTAATGTTTATACTACTAATTGGGTCAAGTACTAGTATTACTAGCCCAAGCCCAAGCCCACTACTAATAAGACTATTAACCTAATATCTTCTAACAGAAACCATTTGAATAACAAACCTCAACAGAACACAATAATACTAAACTACCGCAATCATCTGATAAGAAAACTCTAATATGACAGTACCAGAGAACTTGAGAAAGAACAAATGAAAAGCACAACCCAATCAATCAACCATTAAATAGTCACCATTATTCCAAATTAGAAAACAATGGCTTCATTAACATTAAACAATCCAGCAGACAAGTATTAGTAGAATCCAGAGATGGATAAGAGAACACGATACCCTAGTCATGGAATTACCATAATGCACGATCCCGATGATAGAGGCGAGGAAAGGCCTTTGAGATGGGAATGTTTCCCCATGCAAATTTCCTCATAAAAATCTAATATGAGAATCATTATCCAAACCCAAAGAAACTAGTGGTATATGTGAAGCAGATGCCTGAGAAATAAACTTCAAACGACTTACATGAGCTACAGTGAACATTGGGTTTGCTTCCCCCCATCCCTCCACCCTCCAATTCTGTTGTAAAAAATATTCTCTCAATTGCCTAGTTCCATAATGCTGTCTCTAACGGAAAGTGCCATAGCTATTTAGCTGCCAAAGCAATGCTTTTGGACCCTGAATTCCCAAGATTCAAACTTTCTTCCTTCTTAAGCCAGTAACAAACCTCCCAACCAACAAAATTACCTCTTCTCTGCTTCTGTACACCACACCAAACAAAGTCCCTCATGAAGACAAGCAGGTCTGAGTAAAGAGTAATTTGACCATCCAAAGAGTAAAAGGCATCCTTCCAACTATCCAAGTGCTTAGCGATATTTTGAAACTACTGAACCCCAACAAGAATTAGATAAGTTAGTGGCCATTGCAATATTTTGACAACCAATTGTTGATGCATATGAAGAAAGAGTGTGAGCGTCCACAATCAAAACCTGCCAAACTGCTATTACGAAATATTATTTGATGAATTGATGATCAATATTCAAAAGCACATTGATTTGCTTAATGATTCGAATGCACCAATATACTGTACTTACTCCTTCCACTTTTGATCTGTATGTTAACTTGGGGCCTGATTGTGAATAATTACCCAATCTTTTTCTTGACTTTGTAAGCTTTCATTTGCTGTTTCATTACAGGTTAATTTTGAAGATACCTGTAAGGGTTTTCTTGAGGTTGCTAAGGTATGCATGGGTGTTCCATTTTTTTTTTCTAATTCTTTTATGGTGGATATTTGTTAAATCTATACGTTTAATTCTTTAAAATTCTGTTTTTGTACTGCAATTGTTCAGCACGATGCATTTAATTGACATTCATCTTCTCCGACTTCTATATGCAGTTTTCTTTTATACGGAATTTTCTGAATTTATCTTTATAGCATATGCATGTATAGATCAATTTTCGCTCAAATTCAATTGGCATGGGTCTTGCAAAGACTAATATGCATGCGCTGCATCAGGCATCAAGTGACTGCTTACTTAACTGAACAGACTTTCCAAATGACATAATAATAGTTTATATTTCTCAACATTCCCCCTGAAGTTGAAGCTTATAAAGATCTCAGGTTGTTACAATGACCTACCTAATGACATAATAGTAATTTTTATTTATTGACACTTGTCATTCATTTTTTGGTGTTATTGATAATGCAAAGCTCTCTACACGCTGTTGAAGTATGTCGGCAGTAGAGTTGGTGGCAATGGCAGCAGTGGTTGCAAAGATGGTCACAAAGTTGATATTTATAATATTGAAAGTGTTTCCATATGATGCAAATCTAGAGATCAGTCATGGATTAAAACCAACTATGCCAGATTTTATGAGAAGTTTAAATTGATTTCAAGTGGAAGTATGGGATTTCTAGGAATCTTATTTTAATTCTTGAACCAAAGGTCAAAATATTTAATTTTCCTGATAGGTTTCTACAGAATCTTTATTCACATACGGAATTCATCTTGGGTTTATTGTAGATCTCTACCATCTAAAGTTGTTTCTATTTTTTTTTTTTTATAAATGAAGAAATTCATTAAGATGAAGAAAAGAAATTACAAAGAGTTTGGAGGATAAGGAATCCTCCTTGACATAAGAGCAAAACACAAGGCAACAAAGAAAAAAGAAAACATCAATAGAGCAAAGCTGCCCAATCCCTCATCATATCTGTCAATGCTGTCAAAAGCGGCTGATGCGGGGCGGAAAACAACTTCACCTCCTCAGATGGCCTGAGGTGAAGCGGGTTTGATGATGCGGCCTCAATGTGGCTGCATCATGCATTTTCATCCAGCTTAATTATTTATCCTCACTTAAAATGCTTAGTAGTCAATGGGTATCTATTTTATAGGGGTTTTTCAGTCTACTAACACCATCTAAACTTAATATTACCTAGCAATCCAAGAAAAAACCCTAAAAATAGGATCTGAACTTACCTGTTGTGCGTGACCTACAGTCCAGGCTCCCATTATCCTCTGATTCAATGACTTGAAGAAGAAGGGATTATTGCTGAATTGTGTGTCTAATCATACCACACATGATCTCTATATATAGATGTTAATATTAATTACAATTAATCATAGTGATGCAATCCTGATATCCTAATTGATATATACATGATATACTACTATATTTAAAATATTCTAAACTATTCTAACACTTCCCCTCAAGCTGGTGCGTATATATCATATGCGCCAAGCTTGTTACATATGTAGTTAACCCGGGGACCTCTAAGAGCCTTAGTAAAAAGGTCTGCAAGCTGGTCATTCGAATTCACAATTGCAGTAGCAATATCACTAGACCGAATTTTCTCCCTAACAAAATGGCAATCAATTTCAATATGCTTAGTTCTCTCATGAAAGACAGGATTTGAGGATATATGTAGTGCAGCCTGATTATCGCATACGAGTTTCATTGGTTGTGGTTCACATATTTTCAACTCTTTAAGTAACTGGCTTAACCAAATGAGTTCACAAGTTGTAGTGGCCATCACTCAATATTCAACCTCTGCACTTGACCTGGCGACTACACTTTGCTTCTTACTCTTCCAAGATATCAAATTCCCCCCAAAAAGAACGCAGTACCCTGGAGTAGAGCGCCTATCTAAGGGAGAGCCAGCCCAATCAGCATCTGTATAACCACAAATTTATATATGCCCCTTATCTTCACATGGTAAGCCTCTTCTTGGCGCTCCTTTAATGTATCAGAGTATTCGAACAACAGCATCCTAGTGAGAGTCACATGGAGAATCAAGGACTTGGCTTATTACGCTCACAGGAGAAGAGATATCTGGTCTTGTTACTGTGAGATACTTCAATTTTCCAACCAATCTTCAGTAACGTCCAAGATCCGCTAGTGGCTCCCCCTGTCCTGGTAGAAGCTTGACATTAGGATCCGTGAGTGTATCAATGAGTTTGCACCCTAACATACCAGTTTCTTCCAAGATATCCAAGGCATATTTTCTCTGGTAGATAGAAATGTCATGTCTAGATTGTGCCACCTCGATACCTTGGAAATAACGAAGCTTAACAAGTTCTTTGGTTTGAAAATGAGTGAATAAATGTTGTTTTAATTGTTCAATGCCAACTCAGTCCTTCTCGGTAATGAAAATATCATCCACATAAACCACAAGGTAGATGCATTGATTGGGAGATTGATGACGATAGAAAACAAAATGATCGGCTTCACTGCGAATCATGCCGAAGGTCTGAACAATTGCGCTGAATTAGCCAAATCGAGCGAGGGGACTGTTTTAGGCCATACAAGGACTTGCGAAGTTTGCACACCAATCTAGACTTACCCTGAGCAACAAAGTCAGACGGTTGCTCCATATAAACCTTCTCCTGTAAATCACCATGTAAGAAGGCATTCTTTATGTCTAGCTAGTAGAGGGGCTAATGGCGAACAGCGGTCATGGCGAGGAAAAGACGTACAGAGGCAATCCAGCAACTGGAGAGAAGGTGTCACTACAATCAAGACCAAAGATTTAAGTGTAGCCTTTGGCGACTAAATGAGCCTTCAACCGATCAATGGAGCCATCTGGACCAACTTTAATGTTAAAAACCCATCTGCAGCCAACAGTAGATTTGCTTGCTAGTTTAGGAACTAGCTCCCATGTGCCATTAGAATGTAAGGCAGACATCTCATCTATCATCGCCTGACGCCAACTTGAATGAGACAGTGCTTAACCTGTGGTTTTAGGAATGGAAACAGAAGACAGACTCGAAACTAAAATGTAATGTTGTGAAGAAAGACGGTCATAACTAAGAAAAGCATAAAGCGAATGATGGTTACGAGTAGAACATTTACCTTTCCGAAGAGCAATAGGTGAGCTGTCTGATGCAGGAACCAAGGCGGAGGGAACGATTGGCGAAGGTGGTGAATCATCTGAAATTTCCTCTAGAACAGGGTTGACACCAGTAAGCAGTTGTGGTCGACGTTGATAAGTAACTAGTGGACGAGAAGAACCATGGGTAGGCACTGAAGCAAGAACGAGAGTAGGATTACTGTTAGAATTAACAGGAGAATTGTAGATAGGAATAGGAAGGATTGTGTTTACTTGTGAAGCATCTGCCGGTAAAGAATAAAAGGGTTACTGGTCAAAAAATGTGACATCAGTAGATACAACATAGCGACCTAATTCTGGAAAGTAGCAGCGATACCTTTTCTGAAGGCGAGAGTATCCAAGGAAAAGACACTTGAAGGCCTTGGCAATGAGCTTGTCCTTTCCTGGAGTAACATTGTGGACAAAACAGGTACAACCAAACACATAACGAGACACAGGATAAACAGATGTATCAAGAAATAATATAGTGTACGAGACTTGGTCTTTTAGAACAGAGGAAGGCATGTGGTTTATCAAATAAAAAGACGTAAGAACAACATCCCCCCAAAAACGGATTGGAACATTCATATGGAGTAAAGTCCTAGCTGTTTCAATTAAATGTCAGTTTTTGCGTTCAGCCACTCCATTTTGTTGTGGAGTATGAGGACAAGTTGTTTGATGCAAGATACCCTGTTTAGCCATGAATTCCTGAAAATTAGAAGACAGATACTCGCGTGCATTGTCACTACGCAGAATATGGATAGTTTTCCCGACTTGAGTACGAATTTCCTGCACAAAACTTTTGAAATATTGAAAATAATTCAGAACAATTTTTCATTAAAAAGACCCAAGTGCAACAGGAATAATCATCAATAAAGGTTACGAAGTATTGAAATGCTAAACTAGAACTGACACAACTAGGTCCCCATATATTTGAATGAACAAGGGAGAAGGTTGAATCGGCTCTTTTATTGACTCGATCAGGAAAGGATCCACGGGTATGCTTCCTTTTTTGATAAGACTCACAATCTAAAGACTGTAAACTAGACAAGTGAGGAACCATTTTCTGGATCTTGGAAAGACTTGGATGTCCAAGATGACTGTGAATGAGATTAGGAGAATCTGTCATGGTACATGCCGTTGGAGAACTAGGCACAACAAGATGGTAAAGTCCTTGTGATTCATGACCGACTCCAATCGTCCTCCCCGTACCCTGATCCTGCACAAGAACAAAATGTTTAGTGAAGGTAATGGAACAGTTTAGGGTGCGAACTAACTGACTAACAGATATCAAATTCAAAGGACAACCAAGTACCTAAAGAATAGTTGTTAAGGGTAGAAAGGGACATGGTCGAGCTTGGTCAATACCGGTGACAACAGTTTTGGTTCCATTAGCAACAGGAGTAGGTAAGAGAGGTGAGAAGATCCTTATTATCTCAAAGGTGATCAAAAGTACCAGAGTCAATTATCCATGGTCCAAGAGATGACTGAGATAAACAAGCAGTGGGATTATCAGTTTGTTCAACCGAAAATTGTAAAGATGCCTTAAAGCGGAGGAAGGCCTCATAATCTGTAGTAGGAATGGTCACTTAGGAGGTGTATGATGAGGATTCAATCTTAGCAAAGTTGGCGGAAGTTGGTTTACCATGTTTCACCCAACAGCGCTCCTCCAAATGTCCCAACTTGTTACAAAAAGAGCAACATGGCTTGCTGCTACCACCACGACTACTACCAGAGTTATTAACTTGGGAGACAAGAGTAGCAGACTCTAGTATGGTTGCGGAAGTAGATGAGTCTCTTGAATCGCTTGAGACAGCATTGCCCATTGTGACAAATCAAAGTAAGATGACTAAAAAATAAAGGAAACACATGGAATAGGTCCAAAAATGACTAGGCAGGTCTGGAATCAATAAAACGCAGCAAAGGAACGTAGCAAAACACCCAAAAATACAGTGGCCGCGGCACCCACGATCTAAAACACCCCAGAAATGGCCAAGATGAGACCCAGAGAGGCTTGGGACGTCTTCTACATCGAATTTCGTCCAAGTCTATGGAAGAACGGCGTCGGAAAGAGTTCTCATGCTCTCTCACGCGCTGACGCTTGGATTCTGGTGTAGCGGCGCGTGGAAAGGCAGATGACGGCGCAGTTTGTGGGATTTGGACGGTTAGGGTGGTGCAATTCTGATGTAGTGGGTTTTGCACCCAGATTTGCAGGTAGGTCTGTTGCCGGAAAGTGACGTCGACGGAAAATCTATCAGAAAGAGGCGCAGCAGTGAGAGAAATTTTGTCGGAAGGAGGCACGACAATGAGGGCTCACTGGAATTGAGTCGCGGCGAGGAAGAGAAATTTGCCGCTGAGCAGTGGGCGTAGTGGATAAGGATTTAGACAGAGACGGGTCAAAACCCACTCTGATGCCAACTTGAAGAAGAAGGGATTATTACTGAATTGTGTGTATAATCAGACCACACATGATCTCTATATATAGATGTTAGTATTAATTATAATTGTAAAAATCTAAATAATTCGTATATTTACTTGGAAATCAGTACATCATTATATACAACTAGTCTAGGCTATATTAGGAAGGTATACTAATGAGTATCCCTATAAATCAGCTAATCAATCAAGCCTAATTATATCTAATTACATTCTGTAACAGCCTACTAATTACATCCTGATTATATGCTAATTATAATCTGTAACACTCCCCCTTAAGTTGGAGCATAGATATTAATCATGCCCAACATGTTACAAAGATAATCAACCCTGGCCTCAACTAGAGACTTTGTGAAGATATCTCCCAATTGTTCTCCAGTCTTCACATACCCTGTGGAAATCAACCCTTGATGTATCTTCTCACGGACAAAGTGGCAATCAATCTCAATATGCTTAGTTCGCTCATGGAACACAGGATTAGATGCAATGTGAAGAGTAGCTTGATTATCACACCATAACTTGGCTGGTATTGAAGTTTTAAACCCAACTTCACTCAAGAGATGATATATCCATATTATCTCACACACAGATTATGCCATAGCCCTATATTCTGATTCTGCACTTGATCGTGACACAACTGTTTGCTTCTTGCTTTTCCATGAAACCAAGTTTCTCCAACAAAAACACAATAGCCTGATGTGGATCTTCTATCCATTTTGGAACCTGCCCAATCTGAATCTAAGAAACACTCAATATGAGTATGTCCATGATTTGCATACAAAATACCACGTCCAGGTGCTCCTTTCAGGTAACATAAAATATGTTCTAAGGCTGCCCAATGATGAACTGTTGGAGAAGACATAAACTGACTAACAACACTAACAGAATACGCAATATCTGGCCGAGTCACTGTGAGATAGTTCAACTTTCCGACCAATCTTCTGTATCTCTTAGGATCTTCAAACAGTTCTCCTTCTCCAGTAAGCTGCATATTTGGAACCATCAGAGCACTACATGGCTTTGCCCCCAATTTTCCTATCTCAGTCAGCAAGTCAAGTACATATTTCCTCTGAGATAGAAAAATACCTTTATTACTTCTTGTGACCTCAACACCCAAGAAGTACTTTAGCATTCCTAAGTCTTTCGTGTGAAACTGAGTATGAAGGAAAGACTTAAGAGATGAAATTCCTGTAGTATCACTCTCAGTAATGACAATGTCATCCACATATACAACTAGAAGAATGTTGCCTGCTGTAGATTGCTTATAGAACACTGAGTGATCAGACTTACTTTTCTTCATGCCAAAGGTCTCAGCAGCCTCACTAAACTTGCCAAACCAAGCACGGGGACTCTGTTTCAAACCATACAGAGATTTCCGAAGGCGACAAACTTTCCCATACTCCCCCTGAGCAACAAAACCAAGAGGTTGCTCCATATAAACCTCCTCCTGAAGATCACCATGAAGAAAAGCATTCTTGATATCAAGTTGATGCAAACACCAATTATGAGTAGCTGCCATAGAAATAAGCAATCTGACAGACGTCAATTTAGCCATAGGAGAAAAAGTGTCAGAATAATCTACACCATAGGTTTGAGCATATCCCTTAGCAACAAGACGGGCTTTCAGTCGAGCAACTGACCCATCGGGATTTACCTTAACCGTGAAGACCCATTTGCATCCAATAGCTCGTTTTTCGGCAGGTAAAGTAACCAAGTTCCAGGTACCATTGCCATCTAAAGCATTCATTTCCTTTATCATTGCCTTATGCCATCCAGGATGAGATATGGCTTCATGAACAGTTTTGGGGATAGAGAATGAATCAAGGGATGCAATAAAAGAACAAGATGAAGGTGACAAATGATGATAAGAAATAAAAGAGGAAACAGGATACGTACACTGACGTTTACCTTTGTGTAAGGCAATTGGAAGATCATCACCTAATGACAAAGGAGAAATTGGTACTGGACATGAATCAGAAGTGGAACCCGAATCAGGATGTGGTTGTCATCTGGTGTAGACCTGAGTGATAGGAGGCCGAGTAGGAGCTGGTGCCATAATGGGTGCAGATGGTGTGGTAGTATAGACTAACACATCATCATCCTCCCCCTGTTGGGGTGTTGGAGCAGATGAAAAATATGGTCTGTCTTTTAGGAAAGTGACATCAGTCGAGATAAGGTACTTATTAAGATTAGGATAAAAACATCTATAACCTTTCTGAAGGCGAGGATAACTGAGGAAGACACACTTCAAAGATTTTGGATCCAACTTATTGACCTGCGGATGAACATTTCTGACAAAGCATGTACTACCAAATATCTGAGGGTCAACAGGAAACAATGACTTGTTAGGAAATAGGATACTATAAGGAATCTCACCATGAAGAACTAATGAAGGCATGCGGTTAATCAAGAAGCATGTTGTGGAAACGGCATCAGCCCAAAAAGATTTAGGAACTCTCATTTGGAATAAAAGGGCTCGGGTAGTTTCAAGAAGATGTCTGTTCTTTGGCTCTGCTACTCCATTTTGGGATGGAGTATCAACACAAGAAGTTTGGTGAAGGATGTCACTCTGAATCATATAATTTTGGAACTTGGATGACTTATATTCTTTGGCATTATCACTTTGCAATGTATGAACAGAGACATTAAACTGTGTTTTAATCTCAGCACAAAATGCACAAAAAATTGAAAACTCAAAGCGATTTTTCATTAAATATAACCAAGTAACACAAGAAAAGTCATCAACAAAGGTAACAAAATACTTAAACCCAGTTTTTGAAGTGATAGGACAAGGACCCCAAACATCAGAATGAACTAATTCGAAAGGAAAACTAGCTCTTTTATTGACTCTAGGACTAGAACTAAGACGATGGTGTTTGGCAAATTGACAGGACTCACAATCCAATGACATCACTTTATTAAACTGTGGACAAAGTTTCTTGAGCAGCAGAAGAGATGGATGGCCCAGCCTATAGTGTGCTTCAAAAGGAGATGGAACACCAGTGCAAGTCAATGATTTTGGAATTTGCGTGTCAAGGATGTAGAGAACCCCAAATTCATGTCCTTTACCAATAATCGTCTTCGTCATAAGATCCTGAAATAAGCAATGATCGGGAAAGAATGAGATACAACTGTTAAGATTACGGGTGAGCTGACTTACTGAGATCAAGTTAAAAGATAATTGTGGCAAATGTAAGACAGAGGACAAAGGAAGTGAGGGAGATGGTGTAATTGTGCCAGACCCAAGAGCACAACATGTCGACTCATCTGCTAAAATTACTTTAGACATGGAGGTGTGTGACTGAAAAGTGGAAAAGAGACCAGAATTACCTGTCATATGGTCTGTGGCACCAGAATCAATGACCCATTTGGAGGATGATGAAACAAGACAGGTATTTGATTTACCTGAATCAGCAATTGCAGTGATAGGAGTAGATGAAGACTTTAGTGATTCTTGGTACTGAGAAAACCTGGCAAATTCATCTGCAGAGATAAGAACAGATTTTTCAGATGCTTCATTAGTGGATGCAATGTGAGCTGAGGGCTTATAATGGTTACTAGGAGGCTGATGTTGATGTTGATTCCTGTACTGAAGTCTCTTGCAATCCCACTTCATATGTCCTGGTCTATGGCAATAATGACACACAATTCCCCCTGAATCTTGTGTGCGGGTGTCAGAGCTACCACTGCTAGTTGATCCTCCCCCACCCTTTTTATTGCCGTGTCTCAAATGTGGTCAACCAAAAACATCGGTATTTCGACTGACAAGGGCATTGCTGATTAGAACGGATGAGGTACTTTCTGTGCGAAGTACCCTACTAAAGACTTATTGTCAAAAAGAAATCTCAGAACTAGACAAGTTCTGTGACTTAGCAGTCTCAAATTCAGAAGGAAGACCAGCTAGAAAACTCATGATGGCCATCTGCTCGCGCTGTGTTTGCTGAACCTTCACATCAGAACTGAATGGCAGCAACATATTCAGCTCCTCATAAGTTCTTTTAAAATCCATAAAATAATTTGTAAGAGACTTGTCTTGTTTTTCTGCACGGTAAAAATCTTGGCATACCTCATAAATGCGAGAAATGTTCTTTTTCCCAGAATACAAAAACTCTAGATAAGTCAGCAACTCCTTAACAAATTCACAGTGAGTAATTAAACCAATTACCTCGCTGTCAATGGAGTTTCGTATTTGTAAAAACAATCGGGCAGCTTCCCTTAGCAATATTTTCCGAGAATCATCAGTGGGGGGGTCATCAGTCATATGATTATCCTTATCAATGCTCCGCAAATACAGTCGAACTGACTTACTCCAATCAAAATAATTATCACGACCATGGAGTTTGTGATTTGTGATTTTGGATACCACCGGGATCACATCGGGCATAACCACTGTTTTGTTCTCCGTTTTATCCTCAGCCATAACACCAAACAGATCCAAATAATCCACAAAACAAATTTCAAACAACAAATACAGTCAAAATATACTTGCTGTATGCAGGAACAAAGGGATACAAACTACTGAAAACAAGCCCAACAAAAACAGAGGCAAAACTGAAACCAAGCCTTACAGAACAGGGCAGAAAGTAGGCAGAAAAACAGGGGCAGAACTGAAATCTCAGGCGACGGCGGTGGCGGGGCTGGACGGAGACTGTTACTGCCGGAAGGTCGGCGATGCGCCTTCACGTGCCAGCGCGTGAATCGGAGGTGAAATGAAGAAGCGGCCCGTGAGAGCCACGCGCAGCTGTTCTGGTGGCCAGACTTCGGGACGGTGGTCGCCGGAGACTGAGTGAGCGGCCTAGGGTGGCGGTGCAACACCAAGACTGTCGCTGGAAGAAATCTCAGGGATACAAGAGAAGAAGAAGTGGTCTTCTTCCCTTTTTCAAATGACGAAAAACAAACGAACAAAAAATGCTGGAGCTCTTGATACCATGTAAAAATCTGAATAATTTCATATATTTACTTGGAAATCAGTACATCATTATATACAACTAGTCTAGGCTATATTAGGAAGGTATACTAATGAGTATCCCTATAAATCAGCTAATCAATCAAGCCTAATTATATCTAATTACATTCTGTAACAGCCTACTAATTACATCCTGATTATATGCTAATTATAATCTGTAACAATAATAAATCACAGTGATACAATCTTGATATCCTAATTGATATATCCATGATATACTGCTATATTTAAAATATTCTAAACTATTCTAACAGCTCTTATTCACAGCCTCATATCTATTATGGACTGAAGCTACTGATTTTCCCCCTTCATCTCCCTTTATTCTCTAATATTTGCCGCTGTTTTTCTCACTTGGCCTCTTGATTTGCATTTAGTTGGATGTACACTTTAATTATTATGTTTCTAGCATTGTCAATTTGCATTACATTATGTTTTTAAAGTATTGTCATGACTTAATTTGCATTTAAATCTTATGTTGGTTATGATTTATCGTTAAATGAATAATTTTGGTTTTTTTTTTGAAATATCCGCATCACTTCAATGATGCGGCCACATTGCCTCGCCGCAAGAAAGTGATGCGGTTTTGGGGGTGGCCACCTCTACCCGCTTTTTGCTTCATGATAACACTGATATCTGTTAGGGAAATCCCCTTAAAAAGACATGTGACATGTGCTTTGCACCAAATAGAAGCCAAATGTCAAATCTTAATTATTAATCATAATTATTTGAAGATGTTTATGTTTATCCGCGTGCATCACAAGTGAGAAGGGACTTGTGGTGTTTGGCTGTTCAGAGATGATCAAGAGTTGTGTATGACAAGTTTGGCTTCTGCTATATATATCCCTTAATTATTTACTCCCTGGATTTTGTTTAAATATTTTTAGCATGTTGTAATTACATAAATGTATACTAAGTATTGTGTAAAATGTTGTGGACCAAAGATCTATTGTTGGTCTGACTACAATTTAGATAATTTATTATTGTTTTATTAACTTAATTTATTCTCCAAAAGAAATTTAAGATTAATATTTCTTAGCTCTTTCTCCCATTTAAAGGAACTGTTCCCTTCCATACACCTCGCTCATTATGGCTGACTCTTTTTGGCTTTAACCATTAGCTCATTTAAATCTCTAATGAAGCTAATTGTCACATATTGATGATTTCTGACAAGCTAATTCATTAACAAACTTGTGTTATATTCTTTCTTTATATTTTACTCTGCCTGCTGCACATTTCTTACCTTTGTTGTTGTTAATCAGGCAATCAAATATGTGCACAATGATTTCCATTTTGCTATTATATCCAATTAATTATGAACATGGCTCACAGATCCACACTGCAAAAAAATAAAAGTAAAAATCTGGGTCCATTATATATATATTGTTCAAGGAACTCTTGAGCTGGAAAGTATTAAAATGCCTGTCTCCTCTTATGTTCATATGTCAATGCATTCACTCACAAGCATGTGTTTTTCAGTTTTTAGAATTTTACACTGCATATTTTGTTTTTTCTGCTAGTTTACACTACATATTTTCATATTAGAATTGGATGTGTTCACTGCATTTACCAGTTTGATAAATATCTGTTGTTTGGAAGATATTGACTTCTAATAATTTAAATTTTCATCTTGATGATAGGAAGCTGTGCATCAAACTGTTAGTGTAATATTTGAAGATCCTGGAGTCCAAGAGTTGCTGGTAAAGCTATACCACAAAGGTAAAGTAATTTTCACCATCACCTAGCTAGCTTCTCTGTGGGCTTATTCTAATGGTTTTTGCTGGGGGGTTTTTTGTCATGTTTGCAGAGGGATTGAGGAGCTCTTTTTCCGTTAGGAGGATTACTAATTTTTGAGCCCTATACTCTTCTCTCATATTAATCTTTTATTTAAACAGGAAATGCATTGCCTTGAACATTAGGACATAATAGGCAGCAAGCTATTGTGAATAGTTTAAAGTTTGTGAATAAATTTCAGTTTCCCTTTCTAGTACTTGATACATGCTGCTAAGTAATTGGGTATTTAGATTCATTTTACCATTGTATCCAATATTGTATTGTACTATTGCTGAAGTTCAATGTTTTATCAAAAGTAAATTTACTATGTTTCCTTTTATATCTCATCAAGCACATGCTTTTACACCTTATTTGATGTTTGAATAAGAAAATTGACTTTTATTTTTCTTGTATATATCAGAATGGAGTGAGGGTCAGGTTACCGAGTACTTGGTTGCAACATTTGGCGATTATTTTACTGATGTAAAAATGTGAGTAAATTTTCTGATCTTGGTAATTTTGTTTGTTAATTCTTCCACATATGCCATATTACCTCTGTCAGCTGTCTTTGGTGTCTCTTAAGAAAATGGTAATGCTGAAAGCTTAATCTGTGAAGCAAGGGCCTAAATACAGGTTTTATAAACCATCAGGCCTCTTTGTTATTTTGGTTGTCAACCCATATAGATTTTCAAATGATAACTACTCAGTGAGATCTCTGATGATTTATAGCTCCTTTACCGCAGTCCTATACCTACAAACATATTACTTGATGAATGCTTGAGCTCATTTCTGTGTCTTGATGGCATCATATATTTATCATATAATTCCCTTATTGAAAAGAAGGAGAAAAGATTCTTGCTGCAACTTTGGAAGTAATAAGATCTAATTATGAGTGTAGACATTCTTCTTACTGTTATTATGCCCTTTTCTTATTTGGGAAGGGGGAAATCAACATAGAAAACATGGATTTGGCTTAATTACCATAAACCTATCCATGCAGTGGCAGAACTTGGCTGGAAATTTTTGGGGCCAAACAATTGGGGACTGAGTGGGTAAGTAAAAAGAATTTGGGTAGTGGGGGCAAAATTACATTTTTATGGGTATTCTATATTCTATATAGGATCCATCATCGATATCATTAATTCTATCTATTACCTTTTCCATGCTTTATTGACAGGTTGATATTGATTGATGAGCTGCCTATGCTGTAGTTAACTAATGCAAGTTGAGTCATTAGCTTTAACGGAAACCATATGCCTTCTTCTAAATTGACCTGAAACTACTTCTAGAATTGTAATCACAGCTCATCAAATGATTTTTTTTCTTTACACTTGATGTTAACTATACTGGCAAGTGTCCCGTAGGCTAGCAGCGTGTGCATCCTCGTTAAAAGCAAAGGGGTCCAAATTAAGGGTTCGAACAGGGGTATCCCTATGTTTGTTGTCCTTTTTAACAATTGTCACCTACCAGTTTTAATTTTTTTAAGATTTGTGGAAGTGTGGTGCATTCAGTTGGAGAGTAACAGAGGAACATTTTTAATGGGGGATGTCCATGAGTACCTCAAGTGTGGCTTTTCTATGAATTTTTTGAACTGGATTTTGTTTCTCCCATCTGGTGGATCTTAGTTTTCATTTCTAGAATATTAATGGCTGGTGAGACTTGATTTTCTTACTTTGTCTTTTTACTCTTTTTCCTCTAGCCTTGAGATAGTCATTTTGTAGTATTCCATTGTACTTGGTTTTATTCCTGGCAGTTTAGCTATACGCTTTGCTATGTGTACAGCATCTAAAGTTTGTTTATGAAATTGCTGGTGTGAATGGCTTCTTTTGAATTTATCTGAAGTTTGATTGTTTAATATTTGGTTTGTTGTGGAAAACTTATAGTTATAACTTCCCCTATATTTAAGGTACATTGAAGAAAGATCTTTTAGGAGATTTGTTGAAGCCTGCCTAGAGGAGACAGTGATTGTTTATGTTGATCATCTTTTAACTCAGGTTCTGATGTCAATAAAATAATTGTTGGTTCTTATTTATGGAATAAAATTGTGCATATATTCTTCTGTAATAGCTTTCTTTTCGTATGACTTAATTGTATCAATGATAATTTGAATTGCAGAAAAACTACATCAAGGAAGAAACTATTGAACGAATGAGGCTAGATGAGGAGGTTATCATGGACTTTTTTAGGGAATATATCAGTGTTTCTGTAAGTTCTGTTTTAGACATTTGGTCCTTGTTATCCTCTAATGTGAAAATTATGCTAGATCAATATGTTATTAGCTGTAAGTCTTGGTATTCTGCTCCAAAGCTTCTTACTCTAATTTCTTTGACATTCTGGATTAGAAAGTTGAAAACAGAGTGAGTATACTTAGCGACTTGAGGGAACTTGCTTCAGCAGAGAGCCTGGATACCTTCACGCTCATCTATACAAATATACTCGAACATCAACCTGACTGCCCGGTAAAATTATGCCCAATATGATTCCAATAATTTATTCAATTCATTTTTTTCAATAATAGCTAATTTGTTAGAGCAAATAGAAGTATTAATTCTTTATGCAATTGAAAGATTTTTTTCAGTGTATTTATTAAGTTATTATAATTGTCTTTGGCTTGAAAATTTACTTTTGAAAGGTTTTTATAAGATCTAAAGTGTATGAAGATTTCTACCTCAAGTTGTCCTGGTTGATGAATCTGTGTTTTTATCTACTATTGCAGCCTGAAGTTGTCGAGAAACTTGTTGGACTGCGAGAAGGCATTCCTCGGAAGGATGCCAAGGAGGTAAATAAACTTCAGTGTTTATTTTGCTTAACATTGAACTCAAGAAATATCTTCACAGGCCAATAATATAAATAGAGCATTTATTTGGTAATGTTATCTTCAATTGTGATCAACTTACTGCAGGAGATTGTAAACGTTCCTGTTTTTAGTGCTTGTAAATTTCTTAATTAAAGATATTCATACAATTTAACAAGGTTTGTGTATTCTAGTGGATCTGATTTTGGGAGATTGTCTAGAATAAATTTGGTGGCAACATACTGAACTCAATTTGTATGGACATCATTTTTGGGGTAACCAGTTGTCCCAAACTTTAAAGAAAAGGGGATAAAAGAGAGAGATAATATATGTCTGAAAGTTTTCCGTTAATTAAAAATTCTTGGCTAGATAAATTTTATGGTTATTGATTTCGGAATTTACAATGTTATTCTTGTTAATCAGGTCGTACAAGAGTGCAAAGAGATATATGAAAATTCTCTTGTTGATGGAAGACCTCCAAAGGCAGGGTTTGTTTTTCCACGGGTGAAGTGCTTAACAGCATCTAAGGGGGGCCTCTGGCGTAAACTCACTTGAAGTTTGATTCCATTCACTTATTTTTATTGTTTGTTTTGCCTTTGTTATTTGTGCATAAATAACAAATGTTATGCTGTCAATAGAGTAGTTTTGTTAAATCGACATTTATACAAGTCGTTACTTCATAATATGTTGGCAATTTATTTCAGCTGCCGTTCTCAGTTTCACTTTGCACTTTATGTGGTTGACATTTTCAAGATTTCCCTTTGTTCGGAACAGCTGCTTTTGTTTGCTTAACCTTACAAATCACGTGGCGTCTGTGTAATCTTGCAATGTTTTTGGTTGTCTTTGGTTTAGGATTACAATTATAAATGGCTAATATGCATTATAAGAGAATTTGGGATTAAGGGACTCAGACATCTATCTGGAAGAACACGAAGATCACAGATTTTCACATGGTTTGACTCTCTTTACACGTTCATCAGCATTCTCCATTTGAGCATTCATTTTTTTAATTAAAATTTTCTTGGTTTGAATATAGTAAAATCTCGTAAAGGAGCACCACCCTCCAAAAACTCGAAATTACATGCCATGTAAAGTGGGCAAAATTTGAAATTTAGTGTTTAAAATTTGATCTACACTAACAAAGTGCCTTATCATTGTAGTAACTAAGTTTTCACTAGAAGTAAAATCTTTTAATAGTTTGTTTTTTAAGTGTGTAGCAGGACGTGGTTCACGGATAGTGTAAACTGCTACCTTATTAATGGATTAAAATTAAACTTTAAACTCATGCCCAGTAACAATTAATATAAAAGAAAAATAGAGAAATTTGATTTCCTTGATACTAGTGAACTGAGCAGTTTAGTCATTGGAAAACAGCTGGGCTCTTCGTAATTTGGAGAAAAAATATAACCCAAAGGTGTAGCTTTTGATGTTGTTCTTATCAAACTGAATAACTAATAATCTACCTACAATTAACAAATGAAATAATGTATCAGAAAGTAAATAAATTATTAGTTAAATTAGTTTAATTGTCGGTTAATCAATGTACGAATTAAAAAGTAAAAAGCATACTCATAAATTAATTATGTTTGTATTTTGGGTTAAATTATGTTATGATTTAATTAAGATAGTTATACGCACTAAATTGAAAGTTTTGTTTTTTTGAGCCAACTCTATCTTTATGGGTCATTTTTCTTAAACTTTTCACGAGCCATTTTGGTTACTCATGTAAGAACTGTGAATGCTTATATCTTAAAGCATATCAAATGAAGTTTTTGATGATAACAAAGCCAAGATGAAATACCAACAACAAAGTCAAGAAGAAGTAACCAAGATCAAAAGAAGAAAATCAAGATCAAAAGAGGTATATTTGATATATAAGTTTTAAAATATCAATGTAAAATACCCTCTAAGTATCTCAATGATTTTCAAATAGTTTTTCAAATATCGTTTTCAAAATCAGCTTGTAAATTCAAAGTTAAACATGTTTTTCAAGAAATGTTATTTTTAATCTTGGATTCAATATTCATGAAGGCATTTATGTTTAATCCAATGATCTAAGTGTTAGAAATGACTTACATACTCAATTGGACTTGAAAAATGTGTTCAAAGGTCAAAGTAATCGATTATATGATGTTTGTAATCGATTACATAGCAAACAGAGGCCTTGTAATCGATTACATGTTCGTTGTAATCGATTACAAGCAAGTCTGTAATCGATTACAAGCAAGTCAGGGGCCTTGTAATCGATTACACCAATCTGGTAATCGATTACAATGAACCCAGAAAGGCAAGAATACGTTCAAGAAGCCTTGTAATCGATTACATAGAAATAGTAATCGATTACAAGCAAGCCAGAGGCCTTACAATCGATTACACCAAGCTGGTAATCGATTACCAAGTGCCCAGAAAGCCAAGAACACATTGGAACAGCCATGTAATTAATTACATAGATTGTGTAATCGATTACCAGTTGTTTGTTAGTGCCCAACGGCTATTTTATCAGCATTTTAATGCTACCCATTAAAGCTCCCAACGACTCTTTTCTTCCAATAACTTATGAATACTTGCCTTGGGGCTTCATTAAGGGTTGATCTTCAATTCAGAACATCAATCTAACACTTATATACGAGAATCAAATTCTAAAAACATTTTTGCTTTGTTTTTGTGAAAATCTTGAGATATCTTTTGAGAGCATATTAGAGTTTCAATTTGTATCAATTACTTTTGTGAGAGTTTTATTCCATCAATCTAAATTGCTTTGTAAAGAAGGTAAGACATTCCTCCTAAAGTGTAAAGGGTGAGGCGTCCCTTAGTTAAAGAGGCTCAAGCTCAAAGGGTGAGGTATCCTAAAGTGTTGAGTGCTCAAGTTTGTAAAGGTTGTCAAGCACCTATTGAAACTTGAAGATATAATAAAAAATCTCGAGTGTTTGCTTGAAGACTGGACGTAGATCACAAGTGGATTGGTGATCAAACCAAGATAAACTATTGTGTTTGTTTCTCTAAATCCTTCTCTTTATATTTGTGCACTGTTTTATTGAATTGCTTGAATATTGTCTCCTTTGGCTATTATATTTATAAGTGAAAGTGTTTATCTCATTTATCCAATCACCTCTATCCATTTAATAGCTTCAATGAAAATTGATTATCAAATGTTTTGAGAAAGATTTGCGAACTTATTTTACAAACTTAATTCACCTCCCCTCTTGAGTATTGAGACCACTTGGTAACAAGTGGTATCAGAGTTAGACTCTTGTATAAAGAGCTTAGCAGCTTCAAGAGAAGAAATGACTTCAAATGGTTTTTCTAATGAAAGATCTTGTATAAATAGATCTTCCTTTTTCAATGGGGATAATTATGCATATTGGAAAGAAATGATGAGAATTTTTATTGAAGCTATTGACTTAAATGTGTGGGATGCAGTTGAAAATGGTGCTTTTGTTCCTACACATACTAAAGATTGTGTGAAAATTAATACACCTAGAAATGAATAGACTGATGAGGACAAAAAGAAGGTTCAATATAATTTGAGAGCCAAGAACATCATCACCACATCCTTGGGGTATGATGAATTCTTTAGGGTGTCAAATTACAAAACCACTAAAGAAATGTGGGATACTTTACAAATAACTCATGAAGGTACAAATGAGGTAAAGCGATCTAGAATAAACACTCTCACTCATAAATATGAATTGTTTAGAATAAATCAAGGTGAAAGTATTCAAGAGATGCAAAAGAGATTCACACATATTGTTAATCATCTTATCTCATTGGGAAAGACATTTCCTACTGAAGATCTTATTAACAAAGTCTTGAAATGTTTGAGTAAAAATTGACAACCAAAAGTAACAGCTATTGTGGAATCAAGAGATTTATCAACAATGTCTCTAGCCACCTTATTTGGGAAGCTTCAAGAACATGAGTTGGAGCTAAATAGGCTCAATCTAAAAGAAGAGCATGATAAGAAGAAAAAGGGAATTGCACTCAAAGTCACCTCTTCTACAATTGAAGATAATGGTGAAGATGGTGAAGAAGATGCAGAAATTTTTGAGTTAAGTGAGGAGAATCTTAGTCTCCTTGTGAGGAAGTTTGAAAGATTCTTGAAAAGAAGGGATTTCAAATAAGGCCACTCTTCCCTCAAAAGAAAGCCTACCACAAAGGAGAAGGATCCTTAACTCCTCCAAAATGCTATGAATGTGGAAAACCGGGGCACATGAAAATGAAGTGTCCTATATATCATAAGAAGACGGAGAAGTTTGAGAAAAAGCCTTCCAAGGAAAAGAAAGGAAGAAGAGCATATACAGCATGGGAAGACAATGACATGAGCTCCTCCGATAGTTCAGAAAATGAAGAAGCTCATCTTTGTCTCACGGCTCAAGAAGAAGAAAGCGAAGAGAGTGACACCGAGGTAACATCTTCTAACTTAGAATCTCCACCTTCTTATGATGAATTGCAATATGCTTTTCAAGAATTGCATGATGAATCTATGAGGCTCACAAAAATGCTTTTATCTTCTAACAAAACAATCTCCTTATTGGTAAACAAAGTTTCTATTTTAAACAAGGAAATAAATGAGCTTAAGATTGAAAATGAGACCTTAGGACTTATTGATGCTAACTCATTATGCATGACTTGCTCCTCACATGATAAAATATTCATATCATTACTTTGTTCATTATCCAAAGCATTTGAAAAAGAAATTGAAGATTTGAACAACACTCTTGCAAAATTTACTTTTGGAAGAGACTACTTGAATGTGTTGTTAGGGAAACAAAAATATGTTTTTCAAAAAGTCGATTTGGCATATAATCCTAATAACCAACAAAAATCTTACAAAAATTTCTTTGTTTCCACAAATACTTCAAATAGTCCCTTTATCAAATGCTTTCATTGTGGGAGAAAAGGACATAGTGCATTCACATGTAATGTTAGAAAGAACATCAATACTAAGATTGGAACTAAAAGGGTTTGGGTTCCTAAGGGCACTTTACCTAACTCTAACACACAAGGACCTAAGATAATTTGGGTACCAAAGGTTAAAATTTGAATGTGTGTTGTAGGTGTGCTTGAAGACCAAAAACTCAAGTTAGTATCTTGATAGTGGTTGGTCCAAGCACATGACCGGTGATGGCTCCAAGTTTTCCTTCCTTGTCCCCAAGAAGAATGGTCACGTGACATATGGTGACAACAACAAAGGGAAGATCCTTGGAGTTGGTAAAGTTGGTAAGGACCATTCTTCATTTATTGATAATGTTTTACTTACTGAAGAACTCAAACATAATTTACTTAGCATTTGTCAACTATGTGATAAGGGGAATAGAGTAATATTTGATTCTAATTGTTGCATAATTGAGGGTAAAGATGATAAGCATGTTAAGTTTGTTGGTCATAGGGTCAATGATATATATATGATTAGTCTTGATGATATTTCCTCAAATGATGCTAAATGCTTTATGAGTAAAGAAAATGATTCATGGTTATGGTATAGAAGAATTGCTCACATTCACATGGATCACTTAAACAAATTGGTTTCTAAAGAATTAGTAATTGGTCTTCCAAAACTCAAATGTGAAAAAGACAAACTTTATGATGCATGTCAAAAAGAAAAACAAGTATAGGTCTCTTTTAAAGCTAAAAATATGGTTTCAACTTGTAGACCTTTACAACTTTTGCACATGGATCTTTTTGGTCCCTCTAGAACTATGAGTTTTGGTGGGAATTACTATGCATTGGTGATTGTGGATGATTTTTCTAGGTTTACATGGATATTATTTTTGGCTCACAAAAATGATGCTTTTCAATAATTTAAAAAGATTGTCAAAGTTATCCAAAACGAAAAAGGTTTTTGTATCGCATCCATTAGAAGTGACCATGGTGGTGAATTTGAAAACCATGAATTTGAAACTTTTTGTGATGAACATGGCATTGAGCATAATTTTTTTATCCCTAGAACACCACAACAAAATGGTGTTGTAGAAAGGAAAAATTAATCTTTAGAGAAAATAGCAAAAACTATGCTCAATGAAGTCAACCTTCCTAAGTACTTTTGGACAGATGCGGTTAACATCGCTTATTATGTTATGAATAGAGCCTTAATAAGGTCAATTTTAAAGAAAATCTCATATGAATTGTACAAAGAAAGAAAGTCAAATGTGTCATATTTTCATGTCTTTGGATGTAAATCCTTTGTTTTGAATAATGAAAATGATAACTTGCGGAAGTTTGATGCAAAATCTGATGAGAGAATATTTATTAGCTATTCTATACATAGTAAGGCCTTTAGAGTCTATAATAAATGAACTATGACCATAGAAGAGTCTATACATGTTACATTTGATGAACCTAACCCAAATGAGCCGAGAAAGGAGCTTGTTGATGATGTTGCAGAAATCTTGGCAAAAACACACTTGGAGAATCAAGAGAAAGAGTCCAAGAAACAAGAAGAGAGACCTCTTGATCACTCATGGCAAAAGAATTTAGAAATCATGGATCTACCCAAAGAATGGAGGACATCAAGATATCATCATCTCGACAAGGTGATAGGTGATATATCAAAAGGAGTAATCACTCGAAATTCACTTAGAGATGCAAGTAATCACTTGGCTTTTGTCTCTCAAGTTGAACCTAAAGACATAAATGAGGTCATTAATGATGATCATTGGATCTTGGCCATGCAAGAAGAACTAAATCAATTTGAGAGAAATCAAGTTTGGGAATTAGTTCCAAGGCCCAATGATCATCCTATAATTAGCACCAAATGGGTCTTTAGGAACAAACTTGATGAAACGGGTGCAATAATAAGAAACAAAGTTAGGCTTGTAGCTAAGGGCTATAATCAAGAAGAAAGCATAGACTATGAAGAAACTTATGCTTCTGTAGCTAGATTAGAAGCCATTAAAATATTACGTGCATATGCATGCATCATGGATTTCAAACTCTATCAAATGGATGTTAAAAGTGCATTTTAAAATGGTTTTATACAAGAAGAGGTGTATGTGGAACAACCTCCTGGTTTTGAGGATTTTGAAATGTCCAACCATGTTTTTAAACTGAAAAAGGCCTTATATGGCTTGAAACAAGCTCCTAGAGCTTGTTATGAAAGGTTAAGCAAATTTTTTTTAGAAAAAGGTTTTTCTAGAGGCAAAGTTGATACTACCCTTTTCATAAAGTATAAAATGCATGACATACTTCTAGTTCAAATCTATGTTGATGACATTATATTTGGAGCTACTAACAACTCTCTTTGTAAAGAATTTTTAAATATTATGCAAAGTGAGTTTGAGATGTCCATGATGGGTGAACTCAACTTCTTCCTTGGTCTTCAAATTAAGCAAACAAGAGATGTGACATTCATAAGTCAATCCAAGTATTGCAAGGAGTTACTCAATAAGTTTGGAATGGACAATGCCAAGCATATGGCTACTCCTATGGGCACCTCTTACTATTTGGACAATGATGAATGAGGTAAATCTATAGAAATTACAAAATATAGAGATATGATTGGCTCACTCCTTTATCTTACCGCAAGTAGGCCAGATGTCATGTTTAGTGTATGCATATGTGCTAGGTTTCAAGCAAATCCTAAAGAATCACACCTATGTGCTGTTAAAAGAATAATGAAATATCTAATAGGCACTTCACAAATGGGTTTGTGGTACCCTAAGGGTGCCTCTTGTAGTCTAGTTGGTTACTCTGATTCTAACTTTGCTGGATGCAAAATGGATTAGAAAAGTACTAGTGGGATATGCCACTTGCTTGGAAACTCACTAGTTTCTTGGCATAGTAAGAGACAAAATAGTGTGACATTGTCTACAGTTGTAGCTGAATATGTTGCAGTTAGGAGTTATTGTGCTCAAATCCTTTGGATGAAGCAACAACTCTTGGACTATGGTCTTGAGCTTGATTACATCCCAATAAGATGTGATAATACTAGTGCAATCAACTTGTCTAAAAATCCCATTCTGCATTCAAGAACTAAACATATTGAAATTAGGCATCATTTCATAAGGGATCATGTTCAAAAAGGTGATTGCATGCTTGAATTTGTAGAAATCACTAAGCAATTAGCTGACATTTTCACTAAGCCCTTGGCAAAAGAAGCATTTTTCTATATAAGAAATGAACTTGGTATATTGGATCAATCATGCATAAATTAATTATTTGCTGCATAAACCTAAAATTGATGCATAATATATTACTATGCTGCATAATGCGATATCTTGCTGTATAATATGATATCTTGATGCATAATATGTTGCTTTCTACATAATCATGACTTTTTACTACATAATCTTTGACTTTAATCATATTTGAATCCAATACTGACTTAAGCGTCGGTGATTCCCCCTAAGTTGTTTTGCAGGTGCTTCCTCATGTCAAAGACTTCCAAGAAACTCAAAAACTTCACAAATCCATCCAAATAGTGTAATTCTTGGTAAAAGTAGTAATTTTGCACAATTATGTGTTTTGGATCACAATCTGATTAAGCTATATACTAACATGATGTTTGGAATTGATTTGAGATGTTCTGGAACTAATTTGAAAGATTCAAAATTGATCCTTTGCTGTTTGGAATGCAAAATCTACGTTTGAGTATGCTGGTAATCGATTACAAAACCTTTGTAATCGATTACAAAGGTTCTGTCAAGTATGTAATCGATTACACAACCATTGTAATCGATTACAATAGACCCAGAATTCAGGCAATCGATTACACCGATACTGTAATCGATTACAAGGTTCTCAGAAGCATGGTAATCGATTACACCATAATGTAATCGATTACAAGGGTAACAGAAGGCTGGTAATCGATTACACAACTAATGTAATCAATTACACAGGGGTTTTAAAAGATTTTCTGTCACGCGAAAGCTCATTTCTTCATAAACCTTCTCTTCTTCTCCTCTACTCTCAAGAAGACCCACCCACCAAACTCTCTATTTCTCACTCAAATCTCACCTAAATCACTCCATATCTTCCTCTCACTCGAAAATCACCTCTTTCCACAACCCATCCACCAAAACTCATCAAAATCCACCCAAATCATTCTCATCACCCACGAGCCTCACCACCTAAAACCCTCATTCTACCATCCTTCCCTTCACCACACATCTCCAAACACCATTCCATTCATCCCATTCACTCATTTCTCATCAAATGGCTGAAACCTCTCAACTAGGGATGACAATTTTACCCGCCCCCGCGGGTACCCGCGGGTAATACCCGTGACGGGGCGGGTAATACCCGTCAAATTCCCCCCGCGGATATAAATACTCGTTTAGTGTTATCCCCGTTTAATAAACGGGGCGGGCGGGGGTGGTTCCCCCCGTACCATCGGGTATCCGTAAAAATTTTATATAAATATTTTATATAAAATTATTAAAAAACTTAATTATATAAATTAAAATATTATAAAGTTATATAAATTAAAAGTATTTTAAGTATTTGACATTATTTTTAGATTAAGTTGTGTTGGACAAATTTTGAAAAATTATAGTATTATACTTTTTTATTTTTCATTTTTTTATTTTATTTTTTTGATTTTTTTGAATTTTTTTTACAATTTATTGGGTACCGCGGATACCGTTTACCTTGCAGGAAAAGATGAACAGTCCCGCACGGATATGGAGGCGGGGGCGGGGGCGGATATTATTCGCGGGGGCGGGGGACGGGGGGCTACTACCCGTCCCCGCCCCGCCCCGTTGCCATCCCTACTCTCAACGTGCAAAACGCCCAAGAACAGGGGTCTTCATTGGAGAGTCTTCCAGAGGTTCTTCACGTGATATCTCTGGGCTGGACCTCACACGCCACTTCTCCACCACCAAAAAGGCGGAGTTATTCAGAAAGAACTTCCAGTTGAGGAAGCTAATCTCCCCACGATATCTGACTCAGAATTTCTGCTTCAGTGAGCCCTTGGAGTCCTTTAGATTGATTGAAAGGTTAGGTCTGATTGGTTTCTTCAGCATTCAGAAAGTTATTTATCCTAACTTGGTTAGAGTTTTCTATGCAAATTTAAAATATGAAGATGACTGCCTGATTTATAAGGTGAAGAAAACTCAAATTAGGATCACTAGGGAGGAATGGTGTAGGTTAACTAAGCTCACCTATAATGGAACAAGCTTTTATGGAAATGAGAATGCTTGGGAGTTGATTTTGAGTATAGGAGTGCTCTGTCATCCCTGATACGTTCTGGATATGAGCTTCCAAGAGATAAGAAGAGGGTGATGGCTACTGGTCTGACTATGGAAAACAGGGTCCTTCACTATCTGGTTATTAGAGGACTAATTCTTAGGGGAGGTAATTACTCCCAGGTCTTAAGAGATGATGTAGTGGTCTTGTGGGCAATGATCACAAATAGGCTAATCAATTGGGCCAACTACATCATTCAACACATGTTGGATGTGAAGAAGAAGCAGAACTCTGTTCTTCTATATGTCATGCTAGTGACAGCTATATTGGAGCATTGTCACATTTCCTTGTCTGAGGAATCCAATGACACAAGCTCCAAAGGTCCACAATCCATTGGCCTGCACACATTGAAAAAGCTTCAGCTATACAAGGTCGATGATAGATGGCACTACATTACCCATGGTAGCCATGGGCATATCCCTCACGGTTCGGAGAATGACGATGAAGAAGAAGACCAGTAGCTTGCTCCAACTCCAACAACATTGGACCTTCTGCTCCAAGAAATGCGAAACTTGGCAACTACGGTGGAAACCCGGCTGGATCGCCTTGAGCAGAAGGTGGATCACCTTGAACTGAGGATGGATTACTCCGATGAGGAGCTTGCTTCTATTCGTTGCTTCTTGGAAGGACCAAATTATGCACCACGAAGAGCTGTTGCTACACCTACCACCTCCTCTGCCCCTCATGCTCCTCTATCTTTTGCTGATCCCTCTGCCACTCCAGCTGGAGTTCTTGATGATGATGAGGAGTTTCTTGGTTCCGAGGATGATCTTGAACTTGGTGATGATGATATTAACCTTGGAGACGTCGCTGCGGACGAGGATAGTGATAACGAGGCGACTGCTAGTGACCATGGACCATTGCCTTGATATTTTAATTGTTTTCTTATTAATATATTGTATATGACATTTTTACCAGACTTGTAAATACAAATTTTCACAATATAACTTCCTCACCAGGTTATAAGTAATAGTTCTTGGTCATTGATGTAAAAGTCTTCATGATTTATGGCTAAAAGTAGTTGGTATATGGATGCACTCACTCTTTTTAGGTGCATGTTAGACATTACCCTCATTAAACAAAGAAGAAACTCAACCCAAAAGGATCCAACTTATAAGGTGCAGTTCTTTGTCTTAACAAAAAAACAAACAAACAAACATTGACCCATAAGAACTTTCGTTGAAAAGGAGAAGAAACTTAACCCAAAAATGATACTTAGGAGGTGAAACACTTTGTTTTAACCAAAATAAGAAACTTTGACACACAAGAACTTTGAGTACTGCTACACAATTTAAAAAATATATATATTTAGAACTTTGACTAGATATAGACTGATTATTGAATAGAATAAAGTTGTAAAATCACACATTCATTCAAAAATTAACAAATATGCTATATCATTCTTAAAAAAAAAATTCTAACACTAGCATCTTTCAAGAATTTTAGCTCAGTCATAAAAAGACTTAAACCAAAAGCCCAACTGAAAAGACTCAAAGCCCATAAAAATTAAAACTTTTTTTTTTGTGGTCTTCGATGTTGAACCTTAGGCACCAAGCTAGATTGTGCAAGTACAACTTAACTTGGCCCAAGTCCAAAAAAAAAATCCTCAACCCTAAAAGGAATTGAACCAACAAAGCTTAGAAAGCACTGTAGTCGCAAGAAAGGGGGAGCCAGCCAGGGTGAAGATCCTTGAGCCGATATAACTTGGAGTCTGAATGAAATCATCACAGAGATGAGCCTCAAGATAGGAACTCCTCACTTCTGATGAGGAAGGTGATCCCCTCTTGTAATTTCTTTTTTTTTTTTTCTTTTGGGTTGCCCTCTTATAATTTATGAGTTCTGAATTTAAGAGGTTAGCTAGTAGCTACAATTAAAAATGTTGGTAACACATTATTTTCAATACTTCTTTTAATATTTAGGTTATTATTAATTTACTTTATACAGTTAAAAAATTATTAAAAGAAACAATAATGATATTTATTTTTTGACTAATAATAAATTAAGTATTAAAATAAATGTCTAAGAGAATGCATTCCTATCATTTCTTTATCTAGTGATTATAATGTAAAAAAAATGTTAGAAATGTAATGTAATAGAAGTGTTAGAGGGCTGGTCCAACCCAACTCAGGTCGGCTTAGATTCGGGTGAAGTCAGAAACTCATGACCCAAAATTCCATCATGACCTATGCTAATATGCCTAACTTCACCCATGACTAACTAAAAAGTTAAAACACAGTTGAGTTGAGTCACTTTGCCCATCCCATTCCCAAGGATGAGTTTAATATGAACCTGCAAGTGAAAGATTTAGTACTGGAACTTTGATTTTACTCATTATTATAGGTTTTTAAATTTTGTAGAAATAAAAATTATTTTATTATTAAAAAACCCTAATAGTGTATGTATTTTTACTCACAACTTTTTGTTATCTTAACTCTTTTCTTTATTACTCCCCTGCGGTCACCAAACTGCTACAAAATCCAAAAACTCCTCATCAACCGCGCCTCACACCACCTCCCAGCGGCCATCCTTTGTAGCTGTGCCATCTTCTAGCCACCTTTACAGCAATGTCCACCCATCTAGCGAAGCTACCCAAGCCAACAACTACCAATCTTCACCCATACACACCATCGTCATCATTGTAAATCAACACCCCTGCAACCCAAACCAACATCTAGTTTCAAACCTCTTCACCCCAAATCAGACCCAACCTCAACACGGCCCGGAGTCGCACAGCTTCGTCCCCTCCAACCTCGTGCCACCACTTTCCTCCAACCCAAAACCACCAGATCCGCGACCCACAACCCACCAGCCACTTCAACCCGAGACCACCGTCAACCACTGCCCAGATCTGCCCATCTCAGCAACACCTAGCAGAGCCTCCCCCCCTTTACGAACGAGCCACCACATCGCTTTGGGGTCAAGATTTCAATCCTTCAAGGTGTTCATTGCAATAATTTGACATAAACAATTTTATTTTTGTTAAGGATCTTTTAGAAATTTATCACTTCCTTTTCAACCTGATTAACGGGTAACGAGTAATGCCCAACAACCGTCCATTTAATTTTCAAAACATCCAACGACTTAGACAACAAGGTTCATCAATGGACCCTAAATAGGAGAGTCCATATTAAAACGACCCCATTCCCAAACGCATATGCTGCTGGCTGCACTGCACACACCCAAACACAACACACAGCCAGCCACACTCTTCTGCTGCCGTACCCATATTCATGTGAGCCGAAGCAACCACACAGAATAATGAGAAAGGAAGAGGTTCTTGTCTGGGTTTTATTTATGTATGTATGTATGTAATGTCCCTCTTTAAGGTGTTATGCCAACTTTGTTGTATTGATTCATTAGTGATGGCAATATAAATTTCTTTTACTTGACTATAAACTATAAACTACTTTCTCTGCACTGTCAAGATTGTTTGCAAGTTTTTGCTTTTTTTTTTATTTTAAAAAAAATTTGTGGGATGTTTGTTTTAGATGCTCATAGCACTGGTTTGTCTATGATTCTGGGGTTGAAATGAGGTTTTTTGTGCTTTGTTTAGTAATGGGTTAATGGTCAGTTGGCATACCTGTTGGCTGTTGCCTTCATTGCGCGTTTGTGCCTGCCTGACTTTGGGTTAGTTTCAGCTAGATATTTAAATTTTTAAGATAATGAATTTTTGGCAATTGAGGAATTGACAGAATGCAAAAACAGAACCCTTTGTTTTGTGGATGAAGCCTGTTTTCATTTGTCATATTTTCGTATAGTTTGTTTGATAGTAAGCTGCTAATGAAATGCCACATTCTTTATCTTACATTTTTGTTATGACTAGTTCGTTGACATATACTCAACAATTTATATTTTTAAGTTTTTTTAAAAATATAGAGAAAAAAAATGTATTAAAAAGAAAGTTGTATGCATTCTGCCATCTAATTCTACTGCTTTGTTCTTAAAGCTAGCAAAAGGGACACAAGAAAAGATAGAGAAATGTAGAGGAAACTGCATTTGGTGAAGCATAATTGGAGAAACTAGAGTGAGTGTCTTGCCACGTTTTGGGAGCACATGTTGTATTCAACAAGGTATGCAATCCCCAAATTTCCTCGCGTTCTTACGCCATCATCTACCTTCCTTGTTTTTATGCCATATGCTCAACATGCGAGGGTACATCTTCATTCGCAGCTGCCACCACCACAAAATGCCGACAAATTTGATAATGTTGATGATGCTGTAGCTTTGTTTCATCACATGGCTGATATGCATCCTCGACCATCGGTTGTGGGATTCACCAAAATCTTAGGAACACTTGTAAAGATGAAATACTATGCCACTGCTATTTATCTTTATACCTATATGGAGTCTAAGGGTATCATGCCGTTTATAGTTACTTTGAACATCTTGATGAATTGTTACTGTCATGTGGGTCAGATGGGTTTTGCTTTCTCTGTAATGGGTAAGATTCTCAAGTGGGGTTATCGACCGAGTGCTGTAACTTTGACTACACTAATGAAGGGGTTGTGTGTTAATGGTAAGATGTTGGATGCACTAGACATTCATCATGAACTAGTGGCGAAAGGGTTTCGGTTTGATGAAGTTGCGTATGGAACCTTAATCAATGGGCTGTGTAAAACTGGAGAAACAAGAGTTGCCATTCAAATGCTTCAAAAAATGGAGGGACTGTTGGTTAAGCCCAATCTTGTAATGTACAATATAGTTGTTGATGGTTTGTGCAAAGATGGACTTATAAATGAGGCACATGATTTGTGTTCTGAAATGATTGTTCGGGGAATTTTCCCTGATATTGTCACTTACAGTTCATTAATTTATGGTTTCTGTAGTGTGGGCCAATGGAAAGAAGTTAGTTTATTGATGAATATGATTGTTGATGAAAACATCAACCTAGATGTTTGTTCCTTTAACATAATAATTAATGCATTATGCAAAGAAGGGATGCTCTTACAAGCCCATGATATGTGTGATGTGATGATTGAAAGAGGTGAACAACCTGACATTATTACTTACACTATTTTGATGAGTGGATATTGTTTAAACAATAAAGTGGATGAGGCAAGAAAATTATTTGAGATGATGATTGAAAGGGGTTTGGTTCCTGATGTTTGGAGTTATAACATCTTGATTAAAGGTTATTGCAAGATTAATAGAGTTGATGAAGCTATGAATCTATTTGGAGATATGCTTTTTAAGAATTTAGCTCCAAACATTATAACTTACAATTCTCTAGTTGATGGCTTTTGCAAATATGGGAGAATATCAGATGCATGGAAGCTTGTTAAAGAAATGCATTATCGCGGGCTACCTCCTGATGTAACCACTTACAATATCTTGTTAGAAACTTATTGCAAAATTGAGCATCTTGACAGGACAATTGCATTATTTAAACACCTCATCTTTGAAAGAAGTTTTGCACCTAATGTTTGGAGTTACAACATCTTGATTAGTGGTTGTTGCAAGAATAAAAGAGTAGATGAAGCCATAAATCTTTTTAAAGATATGTGTTTAAAGAATTTGGTTCCAAATATTGTAACTTACAATTCTCTAATTGATGGCTTGTGCATGTCTGGGAGAATCTCAAGTGCATTGGAGCTTGTTCATGGGATGTATGATAATGGCCAACCCCCTGATGTAATCACTTATAATATCTTGTTAAATGCTTTATGCAACAGGCAGCAACTTGACAAGGCAATTGCATTATTAAGCCAAATTTTTTATAAAGGAATTTGTCCTAATTTGTACACATACAGTATACTTATTGATGGTTTGTACAAAGGTGGATGGCTAAAGACTGCACAGAAGATTTTCCAGCATATTTTCATTAGAGGCTGTCGTCCAGATGTTCAAACATATAATATTATAATCAATGAGCTTTATCAAGTTGGACTGATAGAAGAAAGAAAGGCCTTGCTTTTTATAAACAGAAGACAGTGACTGCCTCCCTAATGCCACAACCGTTGAGACAATTATTGATCTCTCCTAGAAAAAAAAAAGAGAGAATGATAAGGCTGAGAAACTTCAGGAAATTATCTCTAGACGCCTGGAAAATAATAAGGTCAGACACTTTAATTCCAATTTAATTATCTTTTATTAATGCTGAATTTATCTTAATGGTTGCCAAATGCTTGTTTCTTTTGGGCTACAGAAGTTAGAATAGATAATGAATTCATTGTTCTTAAAGAAGTTTTGATCAAGTCATGTATTTATTAAAAAAAATTTGATAGTGTTGTTGCCAATTTTTAATATTTTTATGTCTTAACATTACTTTGATCCTTGTTACTGTAGTAGTAATATGCTTATCAACTCTTGGGTGCTTCTCAGTTTTTGCTTATGGATTTTATCTCTTCCATCTAAATAGGATCTAAAATATTGAGTTTTATTCGATATTGTTTTACTGAATAAAAAGAAAAAGATTTTACATCTAAAATTAAAACTCTTTTATTTTTTAATAATAGTATAATACAATGATCCTGTAGAAATTAACATGGCTGTTTTGTGTGCCACTACCTCAAATCCTAAACTTTTTTCTTTACCAATATATTATACGTGTGCTCTTTTTCTGTATTCATTGGAAGAATGACTTTTGGGCAGCATGGTATGGGAAAAGGGTTCTTCGATGTATAATTCTTACGGATGCTAGACCTGCTCTCTCTGCACTTGTAAATCATCTTGGATTGTTAGCTGAACAAATGCTGTCATTGGATGCAATTGCAATGCATATTAACTTCTCTTGTGAAGGGTTGCCCCCTGTGCCTCCCTTGCAGAAGCTTGAAAAATCACCAAGTATTGGCTCCTCCTTTTAGTTCTAAGTTTTGAGTCATGTTTGCTGAGGTTCCATACAAATTATACTTTATTAGACCTTAGGATATGGTTATTATGGTTATTCATAATGACGACAGTTCTTCACTCTCCCTGCCCCCTGTTTCCTAAGAAAAACGAAAAGCTGAAAATACATTTTTTTCAAACTTAAATGATTTATCTGTTTATTAATCCATTTCAGGTCAGAATGGTGACACACTGACACTAGGTCTCCAAAGCGACTCTGCACAGAATATCAAAGTGTATTAGCAGAACAAAATTCGTTTACATCACCGGTGAAGGATTGGCTTCTGCCCTTCAGTAACCTTAAGTCAAAGGTAGCCCCTCCTCCTTTATAGACTTGCAGTCAGCATTTGCCAGGTATAAGTAACTTGGATTTTGAGTCAGTTAGTAGGAATCTTTTTAAATTCACACCTTACGATTGCCACTTTTGGTCCTGTACAGTCCTACAAGACCAATTCCAGGAAGTGGAGGGGAAACGTGCTGAAATTGGGATCAATATCTTTTTTGGCAAGGATTGCACTTTAACAATACGATGAGCTTTATCATTTTTTTACGTTTACACCAGTTTAATTATTAAAAGAAAGAAACTTACAAGCTAAATGTACCATGGATGTGGAAGTGTACAGATATTTATACCTGTTCATTTGGTGGACTGAGGAAGGGCACTTTTTTATATATGTTTATTCAGAATCTATGTGGTTGTGGATGTGACAAGACATCTAAATTGGATTGTTAATGAGTTGTTTTCATGGTGATTGGGCTGCTGACTATGATGCATGGGTACTCCAAAATGGTTGGTGTACCCAATACTGGTACTTATTGGGGACACGGTTACTTACCCATTACTCACTTGATGAGTAGGTATCCAATATCAGTCAAGTACAAGTCATTAGTCCTTGCAAAACACCAAGTTTGGTTGCTAAGTTGTTTGATTTGCTATAAAATGAAACAAACTACTACTTCACTCCCTTCAAATCATGCACTATCTTGATATATTTTTGCTTACTTGAAATACTTTATGGCGTTTTGTTGAAACCTTATAGAACATTATGAAAATTGTATTTATCTTATGATTTAATTACTTTATTGTTTATGTTTTTATATTTCTATATAATATATCCTGCATTACCTGTACCCTAGTTTTTAGAAATTTTGTCGTACCCCATACCAATACCCATATTGGTACCGGTACTCGTACCCGTATACATGCAATGTAGGCCGCTGAGCATTCACATTTTGTGTGCATTTCCTGTTTTTTCTTACATCATTAAGTTGGCTGCAGTTAAGTTGCATGATTGAAAGGCTGCAATTTCTCAGCAGATAAGGGAGAAAGTATATGGTCGTTTCCAACACATCTTAAATCAAAGAATATCTCTCTTCTTCAACTGTCACATCGACCAGAATATTTTCTGTTGTTTCTTTGGAGTTGCAGAGGTCTGTTTTAGCTACTTGAGAGTTTATACAGTGTTCTTCAGTTATTACCTTTTTCTCATTCTATTCTGTTTTGCAGATTTCTCAACTGAGCCTAACTTTTAAGGAGATCATTGACAACTATAGGAAGCAACCACAACGCAAACAGCAAGTTTTCCATAGTGTCTTTGTTGATTGGTATTGGCATGCCATAATGGGGTATGTAATCAAATTTCACTCTCTTATGGTCTTACCTTAGCTTTCGTGAGAAATCTGACCCTATATGTGATTTGAAAACAGAGATCAGGGCAGGAGCATGTTGGTATTGTAACATTTTACAATGACATATTCATTCCCTCTGCGAAGCCTCTGCTTGTTGAGCTTGGCCCTGGGAGGACATCAGGACAACTACAAAATGTGACCAGATACTTGATGTCAACAATAAAATGGTGCACTTTTGTTTCCAGAGTTATTTCTAATTGTATACATGGATTCTTCTGTTACGCAGTTCCTGCAATCCATTAACTAGTATTTTTCTTTCTTTTTCTAGGGCATTTAGCCTGTGAATTTCCTAAAATATCTCCTTTTCCAAGCCTTCCTGGTATGTCCCCAAAAGAAGTCTCTGCGATGCACAATGTGTATGTCTTTCCCTTGTGGTCATCTAAGGTACTTATTTGTTTTGCATTCTTCTTTGGGAGTATTTATGTCTGTCTTTTATAGGAAAAGTGTAAGTTTTATTGTTGATTTTTTTATCTGAAGGTGACCTTATTGTTTGAATCCATTTCATTGACAAATCAATATGATGGTTTGTGATACAGAAAAAAAAAATTGTTTGGAAACATTATTAAGAGAAAAAATTAGTTGCTTTGGCGGATCAAAGCATTAGGAAGTGTTTACGGTTGTTAACTCCTCCTGTATTTATATATTTTTTTCTATACTATTTGATGTCGGAATAATCTCTTCATATCTTGACTTGTCATTACTGAAATTTATTTATTCCACAATGGTGATGTCCTCATTTGCTCTAATTCTATTGTCAGCAACCGGAACGTCAGAGGTCCCCTCAATTTCGGTTTTGATGTTGGCTTGGTTAGTGATTCGATAGTGGACAGCCTCTTTCTTCAGAATGGCAGTAGTGCATCCTCATCAGGTGCACCATTGAAGTCCTAGCAACCTGACTCTTGAAACAAATGGCTGATTTCTGTGTATATAGAATTCTATCCATTGACCATACACTTCTAGTGTGTATGGCACGAGCGGTGTGTGACATTGTAAAATGCTGCCACTACTTTATTGTATATTTGTGTAAATTAGGTATTGAAGTGAAAAATTTAGCTCTCTGATTAGCCTAATCAAATAAAGTTTCCTCTTCCTCCTCTAGTTGGCATTTTCTTGGAGATTATCTATTTTCAGTGTGGTGAGACGCCATAGTTCAGAAGGAAGTGTTTGACAATGACAAACTCTACATAGAATTGGGCTTATAGAAAGTTTGTTAGGATGTAATTAGTCCTAATTAGTCCTGTGATCTCTCATTGTCTCTTTTCATCTATTGTAAACATTGTGTAAATAGCAAGACACAATTTAATGCAGGCCAAACCCGTGGCCAAACTGAGGTGAAACATGAATTTTCATTGTGAATTTACACTAAAAATAACACTTTTTGTCTTTGCAATTCTGAGATATTAACTTCTAAACTACAATTTGCCGAGGCCAAGGCCGGAGAGTGGATACAATCCACAAAGGAGTCTTCCTAGGCTCATGCTGCTGCTAAAACGAAAGGGCAAACTGCTCAACAAAACGAGGAAGCTGCTGGTTTTCTCCAGCAGGTTATTAATTTGTCAATATGACTCATAATAGGAGCGATTCTTTTCTGTTCACGAAATTTTGTGAACTTTTGTTTTTATGTTTTGTTGCTAAAATTATCTTGTTGCTGACTGGGGAGAAAGTGAAGACCATGGCTCAAAGTGCGGTGAAGAGTGGATGCACACGTTTGGGATGGACATAAATTGAAACAAGGTGGTCTTGGTTCACGTGTGAATTTGTGTAGGTACTCCTTCAAATGAAATACATTTATGAGTTTCTTTTTTTCTTTTATGTAGAGTTCTTGCTTTTTCCTATTCATTAGGGACCAGCAAATTAGGTATCTAGTGATCAGCTTCTCGAGAAAATCAAAGTTTCAAACAAAATGCAATAACTTGAAAAAGAACCACGGTGCACTACCATGCCCATGTAATAATATACTACTCAAGGATGCCTTTGACTAACCTACTTTAATGGTTTCCATTTGTAAGGACCGGTCAAATGTGGTATCATCATTTGGCGAAAGAAACAGCTGTAGGCTGAGTGCACCACACAATATTTAGCTATAGGAATAATATTAATACACTTTTTAAAATATTTTTAAATATTTATTTTATTATTAATTCATTATATACACTTATAAAAATTATTAAAAAAATTAATAATACCTATTTTTAAACTATTAATAAAAAAAATATTTAAAAAATATTTAAAAAATGTATTATTAACATTTTCAATATCTTTGTAAAAATGGTAGCTTCGGGGTTTTCATTTTGGATGCCAACAGATCTTGAAAGTGAAGAAGAGAGCGAAGTTGAAAATATTTTGGAAGATTTGTGAGCGAGCAAGAGAAAGAAAGCAGAGAAGGAAGGAGTTGAGGGCAGGTTGCCATGGCAGGGTTTGAAGTTGAAAAGATAATGATTAAGGTTGCAGACAACGGCCCAATTACAGAGCTCGCTGACAGTGGGTTCCGGAAGAGGACAAGGGTACAAGTGAGGTGAAAGGACTAAAGTAAAAATAAAAATAAGTACAGGGTTCAAACATTAATAAATAATGGACTTGATTATAAAATATAGAAACTTGTAATAATAAGTGCGTCAAAGAAGCATTGATGTACCTTTTACTAAAATGAATCGAGAATCGAGAATCGAGTTTTGAGTTAGTAATTTGTGATTAACTTGATCTGTTAGAGTTAGATTTTAGATATTTGTGAGCAGATAACTATTAAGGTTTTAGATGACGATTAAGGTTGCAAACAACGGCCCAATTACAGGGCTCGCTGACGGTAGGTAGGGGTGGAAATAGATATGGTCTGGCCTGCCTGAGGCTGACTTGATCTAAGCGTGTTTATTAAACAAGTTAGGCCAAAACTTTTTTAAAAAGCTATTTAATTAAAAGGTCGGGCGCTCGGTATCTAATTAGTCTTTTAAGCGCAGTAGTAAACTTTGATCTATTTAATTATATATAATATAATATATAATATTATAATAATTATAAATTATAATTATAATTATTAATTTATTATAATATATTAATATATTTTTTAATTAAATTTTAATAAAAGTCAATAATTAAAACTTAAGTTAGTAAGTTAGAATAAAAATAACATATTTATTAATAAATTTAACGTAATATATTTATTAGAATGAAAATAATAAATTAACACTCACTCCTTACTTTTATAGACTTTCTTTCTTTCTACTACGATCTTTGATCGATGTGAGACTTGAAAGACTAGAGTAAGAAAATGAGCAACTTGGTATATCTCTAAATCTCACATCGACCAAAGACTAGAGTAAGAAAGTAGTGAACATCTATAATACTCACCAGAAAGTAGTGAACATCTATAACACTCACCCCTTATTTTTATAAATGCTTACTATTTTCTTACTCTAATTTTTGGTCGATGTGGGACTTGAAAGACTTGAGTAAGAAAGTGAGCAATTTGGTATATCTCTAAGTCCCACATCGACCAAAGACTAGAGTAAGAAAGTAGTGAGCATCTATAAAATTAGAAGGTGAGTGTTAAATTATAACAAAGACGTATTGGCTTTGAGTAGGCCCATTGACTTATTTCAAGGCTTAGGCCTGTTAGCTTATGTAAAAGCATATTGACTTATTTAAAGGTAAATCTGTTAGCCTATGTAAGACATGTTGACCTATTTAAAGGTAGGTCTGTTAATCTATGTAAAGGCCTATTGGCCTATTTAAAGGTAGGTCTGTTAGCCTATTTAAATGCATCATTGCAAAGTAGGCCTTTAAATAGGGGATCAGGCCAGGCTAGACTTTTAAAAAGGTCAGGTCAGGTCTTAAAAATTAGCCTATTACAGGCTCATAAGTCAGGCTCAGGCCTTATCATTGGAATACAGTCCAGGTCTGTTTAAGGCAAAACTTGGCCTGACCTGGCCTGTTTCCACCCCTAACGGTGGGTTCCAAAAGAGGACAAGGGTACAAGTGAAGTGAAAGGACTAAAGTAAAAATAAAAATAGGTGCAAGGTTCAAACATTAATAAATAATGGACTTGATTATAAAATATAAAAACTTGTAATAATAAGTGAAGTGAAAGGAGCATCGATGTACCTTTTACTAAAATGAATTGAGTTTTGAGTTAGTAATTTGTGAGTAACCTGATCTGTTAGAGTCAGATTTTAGATATTTGTGAGTGCTATTAGATAAATAAATATACATATTTATGATACGTAAATCTTTAATAGAATCTTTCATAGATATAGGAGTTAATTGTATTTATCATAAATAAAGAAGACAGTTATAAATAATAACAATCTTATTGGATTGTTATTCTGATTAATAACATTAGCTATCCATCCATTAATGCATATTTAAACATGATTTTTATCTACCAAAATGCTCCTATAAATTCTATACAAAGTTGCAAATGTATACATCTAATTCCAAACATTACCCACCTTGTGCACGGTCTAACTTGAGCATTGGAATACCTTTTGCAGGCACTTATCCCTCGCACCATCATTGCAACCACCGTGGATCAGAGGAAACTACCTTCTTCAACATTATTCAAATAATTCTCTAAAGCTCATTCAAAACATTAGCACAATCTGTGGGAACACGATAAACTCTTATTCCCATCATTACCACTATGGTCACCACCAGGTGAAACCAAGTTTCTATCACTTATAATCAACCTTCCTCTGGTCGCCGTCTGGCATCTGCATCCATCCAAGAGTCTGTTGTTGCCCAACTAGAACATAGGCAAGACAAAGAAGAGACTTTGCATACTGGCGAAAATTTCTCCCCTCAACCACGACATATTTCGATGATGTAGTCACTTGGCCCTCAAGGAGGCCCTTCAGGAGATATTAGACAACGGGTATTAGTATTACAGCGCTTGGGAGCATGGGGTGAATAACGATGAAGTTCAGTCCCACCAAGGGAAGAGCTTATTTCTCTATTTATACTCTAGGACGAACAGATCCATAACTTGGAAAAAGCTGTTAACTAAAAGAAGGAGGACGAGAATCGTGTTCCCCACCAAAATCACAAAAACAAGAAGGAATCAGCCCGCGATGAGGTATGCAATCTGGAATACTCAAGGATCACAGAACCCAGTTGGATAGTTGAGAACTTGACTCGTGGGAATAGAAAGCAGGATCTAGGACAAAAAAAGTAGGTTAAGCAAAACTAATATTTCTCCGATGAATTGATGACCTACCAGATCCCTAGGCGTTTCATGTACCCAACTAAAATTGACGCCTATGATGGGACCACGGATCTTCAAGAACACTTACATTTCTATGTCTCTGCTTTTACTATTTATTGGAGGAGATGATCTATTCATGTGTCGTCCTTTTCCTAGTTCGTTGAAAAAGGCTACCCTAAGATGGTTCACTACCTTAACTCCTAAATTAATTGTTGATTGGGAAGACTTGTCCTCAAGATTTTTGCTACACTTCATCACTAGTAAGGTACAACCAAAATCCATTTCATATCTTTCCCATGTTAAGCAAAGAATGGAGGAATCCTTTTGAGACTTTATATCCTGGTTTAACAAAGAAATGGTGAATATTCATGACTGAGATGAAAGACTCGGATTACATTACATTAGGAAATGACTCTGCCCTAGGTCATTTTCCTTTTCTCTTACCAAAAGAGAACCCAAGACGATGGATGAATTCTAGGCTAGAGCTGACAAATATATTAATACGAAGGACACTTTCTAGGTTAAGAAGCATTTAGAAAAAGGAGAAGCTGTCAAGCCTAAACCCAGACATGCTCCACAACAAAATCAGAATTCGAGACCACCATTAAAAGGGAAATATGAAAGTTACACCCTCTCAATACCCCTCGGACTCAAATTTACCAAGAAGTGATGAACATGAAGTTCAGAGATGTGCAAAGACCTCCCCTATTGAGAAAACATATGCAAAAAGGTAAATCCAAACACTGTGCATTTCACGAAGGTCACAGACATAATACTGAGGATTGCATCAATCTGCAAGATGTTATCGAGTCTCTGATCTGAGATAGCTGTTTAGTTTGATATGTACGTCAACCTTGGAATGACAATAAAAGGGGAGGATGTAATTATAGCAAGCAAATCTATAGTCCTTGGAGAAGCCCATCTTCGCCATACCAAAAGAGACGCTCACCTGTGAGGAATAAAAATCCTAGAACAAGCTTATCCCAAGATAACGCCTAGAATAAAAATCCTAGAACAAGCTTATCCCAAGATAACGCCTAGAATAAGGAAAAGACACAACCCCAGGATAATCCTAATCAGGATAATGAACATCGTCACATAGAAGTAACCCGGATAATTAACATCATTTCAAGGGGCTTTGCTGGTGGCGATAAATCAAGAAATGGAAGAAAGAAAGCACTCTGGGCTGTGTTAAGCGTAACTTCCTATTCTGGATCAAAGTTAGATAACGGACCTAAGAAGACACCATTGATTTCTTTCTCGAATGAAGATTATGGTTCTATTATCCTAGATCATGAAGACCCCATGGCGATCTTCGGGATAATAACTAATGTCGATGTTCATCGTATATTTATTGATCAGGGAAGCTTAACTGACATTATATTCCTAAATCTATTTCAAAAGCTCAGACTATCAAAGAAGGAATTGATCCCGTATACTAGCGAGTTGATTGAATTCACTGGAGACAAGATTACCTCGGTAAGATACATCAAAACTTAATTGATTTTGGGGAAAGATTTTCTTTTCAAGACACTCAATGTCAAATTTCTTGTGGTAGATTATCCTTCAGCCTATAATGTCATATTGGGTTGCCCTTCACTTAACGCTTTTGGGGTTGTGATCTCTACACCCCACTTGGCCATGAAGTTCCTTGACTAGCATGACAGGGTCATTACAGTTAACAAAGACTATGCTATAGCTAGGAAATACTATAATGAAAGCTTGAAGATTGCTAAGAACCAAGGACCACAAACCAATGCAACAATCCAACATCAGTCATTATGGACCACGTTAATGTCCTCATGACTGAGCTTGATGTCATGAAGAGATCTATGGTACGCGCCCTCAACTTGATGGAAAACTTCAGTCACTTCAACTTAGTGTCAAACTAGACCAGGTAATCAAAATTAGGGGGCATTTAAGCTAGGAATAAAGATTCAAGCTAGTTGATTTTCTTGTGAAAAACAAGGATCTCTTTGCTTAAATGTCTGTAGATATACCGGGATTAAACCCCAAATTCATTTGCCACCAACTTTATATCATGAAGGATGGGAAGTTAGGTGGCCCAAAGAAAGAAGAAAGTTTGACATGAGAGGCAAAAGGTAATTCAAAAGAAGGTGAAAGAACTCTTGGATGCTGGATTCATCAGAGAAGTCTCTTATACTACTTAGCTCTTTAATGTGGTCCTGGTAAAAAAGGCTAATAGGAAGTGGTGTATATGTGTCGACTATACTAACTTGAATAAGGCTTGCCTAAAGGACCATTATCCACTTCCCAACATAGATAAATTGGTGGATAATTCATCTGGATTCTGACTACTCTTATTCATGAACGATGATAAAACTTCATTCATAATCAAGTTGGGAAGTTATTGTTACCATGTCATGCTATTCAGATTAAAGAATGTAGGCGCAACTTACCAGCAGATGATGAATAAAGTCCTTGAAAAAAATTGGCAACATGTTAGAAGTGTATATAGATGATATGATAGTCAAGACAACGAAGACCAGTAACTATGTGAAAGGCTTGAAAGAAGTATTTGCCTAAATACGAAAGCATAACATGGGATTGAACCCAGAAAAATGTGCTTTTGGAGTACATACTAGTAAATTTCTAGGTTTTTATTAACAAATTGAGGTATTGAAGCCAACCTAGAGAAATGTTAGGTCATCCTAGATATGTGTAGTTCACTAAAGAGGTACAACAATTGACAGGTCGAATAGCGACCTTTACTCGCTTCCTAGCTATGATTGCTCAAAAATCTTTTCCCTTCTTCAAAACCCTTAAAAAGGGAAGAGATTTTGAGTGGGACTTAAAGTACGAGGCTACATATCAGGAATTAAAGAAGATGCTAACAACACCATCAATCCTAACGAGACCAGATTTTTGCACTCTTGGGCAAAATACATAAAACCAAAACTAAAAAAATGAAATAGACTCAAAAGCTAAACACTCTAAAAGACTCAATTTCTAATAATATTTAAGAATGAAGAGCAATCAATCATTCAAGTAATCAAAACATTTATGAGGTAACGTTTCTTCACATCTCAAACCAACACGCAAGAAAATTTCAATTGAAAAGCATGAGTCAAGAATGATAGATCTTCACAGGATTCACTCTCAATCCCTCAAGTGTTTAAAATGTAGGTATTTCATTCAATTCAACCCATGAGAAATTGCATTACCATAAGCTTGCTTATAGTCGACTTCTCCACTACTCAGAACATATGCACACACAAATCATGAGAATTTTATTCAAGGTTGTAATGAGGTCAAGGTAAAGGAGAAGGTAATATAGATATGACAAGTTAAATACCAAAGAGAATAAAATAGCATGAAAGCTGAGTTCAATTAACAAGCATGAAAGTTCATCCCAACTCCACCTAATACAATTTTCCCTTTATATATTCGTTTCTTTTCCTTTATTGCCTTGTTGGCCCTTTATTTTACATTTTTTTATTTTTGATTTTTGATTTTTTTTTACAAGAAGAACATAATATATACATTTTTTAATTAAACATTTTTTAAACCATTCTGCACACACACACCTCCACTTGTTCAAGAACTCATTCAATGACAAAGCTAATGTTCTCTTATTCCCTAAGGCCGGATAAGAAAATGATTTTTCATTTAAGGCACATAATGAGTTTGAAACAAAAAATGATCAAATAAGCTCAAAGGGGTTAAGTAAGGAGAAATAGGTAATTTCCAATGCTTTACATTGGTAGGAATCAAAAAATTTTCAAGAAGACATAAGAGTACTTGATATCATATTAGGAATCAGAGAATTTTCAAGAAGCCATAAGAGTACTTGATATTATATTAAGACAATATGCTGCTGAACAAGACTGCCTATTTGTGCACTAGTCATTCTTGGCTATTTGGTTAAAGTAGCTATTTCAAGAAAAATGTCTCAATCATGTTTATGTATGCATGTAAAAATATAGTCTCAAAAAGAATCAAAGCAAGTTCTAGAGTAACAATTCATGAGTGAAAATCACACAAGAAAGAAGAGAATAGTATAAATGTTCAATCCATTCATCAATAGACTCAAGATTTCACAAGGCATAATTCTATCATTCTCAGTCCACCAATTCAACATCCATAACTAAGTATGTGATTTTTAAGAAAGAAGGTAATTTACTCAATCATGCAAATTTCCCTGAATTTGAATTGCTACTTCCACACAAACTAGTTGTCTACCTAATTACTCCTTACTCTGCCACCAATTTTGATACGTCTCAAGAGTAAATAATTTACTCCTTACTCTGTTATCCCTAATTACTTTTATTGTTAATAAATTACCGACAAACATATAAATACAACAAACATATTAATAAGCATATTTCTTTTTTTTAAGTTTTTTTTTACAACCATCCTTCTCCCCAACCAGATCACAACAGTGTTCTCAATGTTAAAATATAGATAGGTAAAGGATAGAAGATATTACTTGTTGCTACAATTACTGAAAAGAAAAACTTTATACAAATTTAAATAGAAACAAAGTATGATAAATAAAACTAAAGATAAAAGAAAATTATAGATGAAGTGTCAGACCACACTCTTGTTCCTTGCTACCTCCCTTGCTTCTGCCTTTTGACCAATCTATCTGAGCTATAATTGGTTCAGGTTCATAAACAAAAGTTTGTAATTTATCAATTAATTCATCAACAGTAAAAGCAGAGATAAGGAGCCGTCTTGCCGAATGTGTGATAAAGTTTTATTCCACAGCATGGTCAACAAAAGATAACAAATTATCAAAGAAATTATTAACATTCAACAAACCTATGAGTTTATGGTAGATGTTCAATTGGGCCCAAGAGATAATTTGAAAAAGTTCTTCCAAAGTACCAAAACCACTCGGTAAGGCAATGAATGCATCAGAGTTTTCAAGCATTGTCCTCATTCGTCCATGCATAGATGATACTTAAAATTTCAGCTCAATTGTCTTTCCAATGATGTTCCTTCGAGTTAAAGGTTCAGGAATGACACCCAAAACTTGATCAGTTCTTAGATGTACAAAAAGTGATACAGCCTTCATTAACCCAATGCTACCTCCCCTATATACTACATGAATGTTTCTTGCAGCAAGTGTTCTACCAATAGTACTTGTTGCGTTTACAGACTCTAAACCCTTCCCATAACTTGTCCCACAAAATACACAGATACTGGTAAATCTACGAACCAAAAGAAGAAGCTCCCTCCATTTCTACACTCACACTCTCTTTGAATGATTATGAGTTACAGGAAAGTGAAGAAGATGAAGTGTTTATATAGAGAAGAGAATAGAAAAAGTAATAATAGCTCCTATATGGGTAGGTTGGCTGTTGTCAGAAAAGTTTGAAAATAAGAAACACAATTTTTTATTTTTTATTTTTTTTTATTTTTTATTTTTTGACTTCAAGAAAACCCTTAGGGTAAAGAAATCTAGAAACCCTTGAAGGACTCCACTCAAAGGATCGTCTGTCCAAAACTAAAATATAACAAAATCATACAAAGATAAAATTATAATAATAAATGATGGCATACCTTTATGTATAATTTTCATGGCGTATCTTTATATTGCGCGTCATGAGTGCAGTAATACCAAGACGGCCTAGCCAATCTGGGAATTCTTCTCCCTCCCTCTTGTGGGATATTTTGGATTGAGCTACGATGCCATTAACTAAAGTGCGTAAATCTGACAGCTACCACCAACGACCACAGCCAGTGAGAGGTTGCTAAAAAGCCCATGACATTAAATCACAAGATCTAGCTTAGAGGCATTGTCACGCGAGAATGCAAACACAGGACGCTTCTTTCTGTCCATCAACAAGCAGAGCCTACGGTTAAAACCTGGGAATACTTGCGCGGCTCTTTATAGAGCATGACACACGAACCTTATTTATAGACCGGTGTGCGAAGGTCCACCTAAGCCAATGACGGGTCTGCCACTGGCAGGAGCTCCTAATCTAATTAAAGACCAAGTACAATCGAAGTTTCGCCCTTTTTTATTTCTTTTATTCTTTTTTCTTCTTCTTCTTTTTTTTTTTTTTTTTTTTTTTTTTTATTTTAAAGATGTACAAGATAATATATACATGTTGTTGTGATTGTGGATCACATCTTCTTCTACTTTTACGCCCAATAATGACTTAAACACCTTCTATGAGTCGAGGATAAGCGTCCCATCCAATTTTCTTATAAATTGGCAAACATGGTCTTTTTGAGTCAGATTTTGAAGACTGTAACACTCTTCCTCGTCCTTGAAGAGATTCCACAAACTAAGAAGTTCACGCTGCACATATCCACAAGAATGCGTCTCAAGAGTCAATAAGATATTATCTAATGACTCCTTACTCAGTTCATTCTTAATGAAAAAAATTTTATCTTCTCTGTTTACAGAAATTATTCCCAAAGAACAACATCGCATGTTATAATTCCATTGCGCACACTTGTAACAAACTTTCATTCTTTTTGCTTTTCTCCTTTTAGAAAAAGAACTTTTATCGAGACCCGACATGTATGAGACAAATAAATCTGAAGATTCACCAGCTAAACGAACCTTTACTTTGATTATCCAACGAATATCTTCTAAGATGCCCTTGTGCTTTAACAGTCTCAGTCTTTCATACCTAACTTTGTAGATTTTTGTTATAGCATTTTGAGGAAAAGAAGGGAAATATTTTCTTATATTTGAGAGAATGACATCCATTTTGAAGGAGAATGAATCAGTTATTATGAGAAACTGAAAAATAAACCGACTTAAGGGTCACGGAGTACCGTTATCCGCCACTTAACCGGGAATACAAAGAACTGTAAAAAGAAAGACATAAAATTAAAATAAATTTTACTCATAACAAGGATTAGAAAGGGAGATGGATTCTACCTCAACAACTTGATGTTCAAGAAATGGTTTGAGTCTTTACCCATTGACCTTAAATACATTACCATTCCTAGGGTTCTCAATGTCTATGGCCCCATGAGGATACACATGTTTGACAATAAAAGGACCAGTTCACCTAGATCTAAATTTTCCAGGGAATAGGTGAAGACGAGAATTATAAAGCATAACTTTTTGACCAATTTCAAAAGATTTTCTCAAAATTGATTTGTCATGAAAAGCTTTTGTTCTAACTTTATAAATCTTTGAGTTTTCATATGCATCATTTCTCAATTCCTCAAGTTCATTCAATTGCAATTTACGTAACTTGGAAACATTATCAAGACTTAAGTTGAAAGCTTTAATGACCCAAAATGCTTTATGTTCCAATTCTACAGGCAAGTGACAAGGTTTTCCATAGACTAACTGATAGGGTGACATCATTTAATCTTAAAGTGCATCATTTAATCTTAAAGACCAATCTTTACGATTTTGGTTAACCGTTTTTTTAAAATTTGTTTAATTTCCCTATTTGCTAATTCTACTTGTCCACTTGTTTGAGGGTGATAAGGGGCAACAATTTTATATATGATATCATATTTCTTCATTAAAAATTCAAATTATTTATTGCAAAAAATATTTTCCCCCATCATTGATGATAGCTCGAGAGATTCCAAATCGACTCAAAACATTTTCTTTTAAAAATTTAAGAAAAGTTTTGTGATCATTGTGTCAACATGGAATCGCCTCAATTCATTTTGAGACATAATCAATTGCAACCAAAATATACACAAATCCAAATGATGATGGAAATAGACCCATGAAATTAATTCCCTAACAATAAAAAATTTCAATGACAATGATAAGGTTCAAAGGTATCATGTCTCTTTCAGAAATGAAACTCAATTTCTGACAACTTTCACAACTTTGCAAAAAATATAGATGTCCTTAAATAATATGGGCCAATAAAATCCACACAGCAAGATTTTTGCAACTGTTTTCTTTGAAGAAAAATGACCTCCACATGCTTCTGAATGACAAAATTTAATTACACTACTTACCTCACTGTTAAGTACACATCTCTGAAAGATTTGATCAGGACAATATTTGAACAAATATGGGTCATCCCAACAGAAAATTTTCCCCTCAATCAAAAACTTCTTTTTGTCTTGATGCGTCCATTGAGGCGGCATCTTACCTGTTACAAGAAAATTGATAATGTTAGCAAACTAAGACATGGAATTGACAGAAAATAAAAATTTATTAAGAAAAGAATCATTGATAGATGTGTTATCAAAAGATGAGCCTGTTGTAAATCTGGACAAATGATCTGCAACAACATTTTTGGCCCATTTCTTGTCTTTTATTGTGATGTTGAATTCTTGAAGTAACAAAATCCACCGTATCAACCTAGGTTTGACATCCTGCGTAGACATTAAATATCTAACAACAACATGATCAGTGAAAATAATAGTGGAAGAACCAATTAAATAAGTTCAAAATTTGTCTAATACAAAAATTACAGCAAATAACTCTTTTTTAATTGTGGTGTAATTCATTTATGCACTATTCAAAGTTTGACTTGCGTAATAAATTGCATGAGACTTACATTCCTTTCTCTGTCCTAAAACAACGCCAACAACAAAATCACTAGCATCACACATCAACTCAAAAGGTAAAAATCAGTCAGGGGATTGTATGATAGGAGTAGAAGTCAAAAGACTGATTAGTTTTTTAAAAGATTTCTGACAATATTAGTTCCAATCAAATGGTGCATCTTTTGTTAGAATATTACATATTAGTCTAGATATGACATTAAAGTCCTTAACGAATCTTCTATAAAATCTTGCATATCCTAAAAAGGAACGAAATTCTCTGACTGTTTTTGGGGAAGGCAAATGAGCAATTAATTCAAATTTAGCCTTATCAACTTCAATTCCCTTAGAAGATATCACATGACCTAACACTATTCCTGATGTAACCATGTAATGACATTTTTCTTAATTTAAGACAAATCCTTTTTCTTCGCATCTTTTAAGAACCTTTTCTAAATTATCAAGATAATTTTCAAAAGAATTTCTAGAAACTGTCAAGTCATTCATGAAAATCTCTAAATAATGCTCAATCATGTCACTGAAAATACTTAGCATGCATCTTTGAAAAGTTTTCGAAGCATTACAAAGACCAAAATGCATTCTTCTATATGTAAAAGTACCAAAGGGGCATGTAAAAGTGATCTTTTCTTGGTCTTTTAATGCAATTGGTATTTGATTATACCTTAAATAACCATCAAGAAAACAATAGTAGGGATGTCCTGCTACTTTCTCCAGAATCTGATCAAGAAATGACAAGGGAAAATGATATTTCCTAATGGTTGCATTCAATTTTCTAAAGTCAATACACATACGCCAACTGGATGAGACTTGGGTAAGTATTAATTCACTTTTTTCATTTTCAACCACTGTTATTCTAGATTTCTTAGGCACAACTTGTGTAAGGCTTACCCACTGGCTATCAAAGATGTTGGTGTATGCCCTAGAGGCTAATACATTTTCTGTATTTACATATATTCTATTATGCTATTTTATATATGAGGCATTTCATTTATTGTGTTCTTTTTTGATAAACATAATAAAGTTCTTAGAATAGTAAGTTTGATGCCATAGGACATCAAGTGGATGACTTGATCGTGAGATCCTTTTGGTTACAACACTATTCTTAAATGTCCCTAGTCAAGTATTATTGTTAATTAGGACAACAATAATACATTGAGACTAGTATGTGTAGAGACTGATGACCGCATCTCACGGGTCATGGATATGAGATATCAAGTCTTCACATTGGTACATATTAGAGTAATGATGTATTGATGACCTACCATGAGAACGCTACATGGATCATTACGTGAGTGTCATAAGTTTATTCTCATAGTGATAATGGTGTTTGTGGTCCTTTGACCGAAATCACTACGATTCCTACATGAGGAGTTGTGTGTTTTAATGCCATCAAACGTCATTAACAAGGTGATTATAAAGTTAGTTATTGGACATACTACAAATCATAGAGGGATGTGAGTGACCTAGATGGAATTTGTCACTCCTACATAACAGGAGCGATATCTTCGGGCCCCCGATTGAGTGAGACCGCGAAATGCATGGCCATGCTCAAATGAGTCAATATGAATATTGATCTCATTTATTGTTATAAAGTCTACTCGAGTATCGGAAACGAATGATTGGACTATACAAGGGTGACGCATTCCATGCCTTGTGTTCAATCTAGATATCTTGACAAAGGGACTAAACTACACGGAAACATTGATCACGGATAGGTTATGTCAAATCACCGACATTCTCATTACTTGGGTAGTGTTGATGTGTTGCTAGATACCGCTTTTGTTTGTAATATTAAAATGAGATTTTAATATTACTTTAGGTCGCACACTTAGAACAGAACTAAATTGGAGCAATAAGGATCCAAGTTAGACTCTGATTCAATTGTGGGCCTAACTCATGACAGATGGGTTTTAACCTGACTTACCTTGCTCGCTCACACTCACTTAAGGCGCCCACTATTATAAATAGTACTTGTTAAGGGGCTGCTATAGATGTCACATCATAACCCTAGCCGCACCTAAGAAAGTGAGTGAGAGACAGTGAAAGGTTCTTTCTTCTATTCGCACTAGCTACACCGCGAAACAGAGGCGTGACTCCTTTTGCAAGTCTGTTCGTGTGGATACCGCAGAAACATCGTCGCTATTACGGTGTTGGTGATTCACCTTGCTTGTGTTTATCACGCTTCAAGAGGTAAATTTTTAAAAAAACTCAGATTATGGACTTTTCGCATGGATCCTGTGTGGGAATCCTATTATTCCGCTGCGAGATTTTTGATCCGCAATTCCCAACAAAAGATAGGATAGATAATTCTAACATTAAGTAATTTAATAACTTCAGCTCTAACTACCTATTTCATGTGTGGATTTAATCTTCTTTGAGGTTATTAAGATGTTTTAGCATTATCCTCTAAATGTATTCTATGTGTACAAATTAATGGATTAATACCTTTTATATCCTTTAATGTTCATCCAATTACATTTTTATGCCTTTTAAGTACTTCTATCAACATACCTTCTTGTTCTTAAGTAAGGGATGAGGAAATTACCACCAGAAAGCTTTGTTCTTCTCCCAAAAATGTATACTTTAACCCAGCAGGTAATGACTTTAGTTCCAGTGTGGGTACTTCTTCATGGATATTATCATTCATGAATTTTAGCTCTTTGAATCTTAATTTCGTCTTTTGTATTTCATTACCAGTGTACAGTCAAGCAAATAGCATATTTCAGAAATATCATCATCTAATTGTGTAGCTGAATCAAATGAATTAATTAAACAAATTTCTAATGGGTCAGAAGAACTCCTGATTTGAAGATGATCATCTATAATGGCCTCAATCCCTTCAACTTCTTCCTTTTCATCATAGACTTCTTGTGGTTGCTTGCACATGTTGAAAACATTAAGCTCTAGTGTTATATTTTCAAATGTTAGCTTCACCACTCCATTTATGCAATTTATCAAATCATTAGATGTTGTTAAAAATGGGCGACATAAAATAACAGGAATTGACTTGCTACTATTTTTCATAGGTTCAGTTTCTAAGACAATAAAATTCACAGGATGTATGAATTTATCAACTTGAACTAACACATCTTTCACTATTCCTTTTGGAATTTTAATTAATCTATCGGCAAGTAGAAGAGTTACAGAAGTTAGTTTTAACTCACCTAGGTTGAGTTACTGATAAACTGAATATGGAAGCAAATTAACACTAGCACCAAGATCAAGTAAAGCTCGTTCAATTTTATGTTCTTCAATAATGCATGAAATTGTAGGATAACCAGGGTCTTTATATTTCAACTCATTATTGTTTTGAAGAATGGAGCTTACCTGTTTAGTCAAAAATGCATTCTTTTTCACTTTATGTTTCCTTTTAACAGTGCACAAGTCTTTCAAAAATTTGGCATAACAAAGAATCTGTTTAATAGCATCTAACAGAGGAATATTGACATTCACTTGTTTAAAAATTTCAAAAATGTCACCGTTATGATTCACTTTACTTGAATTGTTTAATGCTTGAGGATATAGGGGTGAAGGCGAGGGTTTGGTCTCCTTTCGACTAGGTGGCTTATCAACTTCTTCCTTATCTTTGGGACTTGATTCATTATCTTTCTCACAAGATTCAGGAATTTTTTTTCAACAACTTTTTCACTCCTAAGAGTTATCACTGACTGGACTTGATCTATTTGTTGGCTTTCTGAACTACCCTCATTTAGGCTGTACTGACCATTGGGATTTGGTTGAGGTTAAGAGAGAAAGTTTTCTTTCTCGTGAATGGCGAGTGCAGAAGAAAGTTTAGCAAGAGTGTCTTTTATATCAATCATGACTTGAGTGTTTTAATTATTAATAGCCTCTTGGTTTTCCATGAATGCATGCAATGTTCCTTCAAGGTTTTTCCTATATGGTGGGACATAAGGTACATATCCTTGAGAATTTTGAGAGTCCTGCTGTGCTTGAGGAGGTGGTAGTTGCATAAATTGTGCCTGATTGTTAGTCCTCCAACTAAAGTTCGGGTGATTTCTTCATTCTAGATTGTATGTATCTAAAAAAAAAGATGTAAATGACTTTTTAAAATTATTCATTACATTTACTTGCTCATGCACAACTTCTTTAAAAACAAAAATTTTTGGACATTCATTTGTTGAGTGTCCTAATTCATCATAAATGCTACAAATTTCTTCATTTTGCATAGATTTGATTTTTTTTTACTTTCCCTGATTCCATGGCTTCAACCTTTCTAGCCAAACTAGCAAACCTAACATTTAAATCTTCTTCTTGACTAAGATGATATTTTCCTTTACTAGCATTTATAAGGTTATATCTAATTGAATTTTCAGAAGGATTAGTACTATGTCAAGATTGAGAATTTTCAGCCAAATGGTCTAAATAGTCTAAAGTTTCTTCAGATTCTTTATCAGGAAACTCACCATTGCACATTGTTTCCACAAATTGTTTAGTCTCAGGTGTTAACCATTCATAAAAGAAACTTATAGTGCGTCATTTTTTAAAACCATGATGTGGCAAGAATTCAACAAATCTTTAAAATGTTCTCAACTTTGAAAATATGCTTCATTTGAATTTTGGAAAAAAATTTGGATTTGTCTTTTCAAAGCATTGGTTTTATATGTTGGAAAAAATTTCTTTAAAAACTCACTTTGCATTTCTTGCCATGTGCCAATTGATCTTGGTTTTAAAGTATTAAGCCAAGTTTTTGCTTTATCTTTCAAAGAAAAAGGAAACAATTTAAGCTTAACAATCTCTTCAGTGCAAGTTTGATCATTAAAAGTAGTACATACTTCCTCAAATTCTTTTAGATGTAAATATGAGCTTTCAGATTTTAAACCATGGAAATTAGGAAGTAAAGAAATCATACTTGGCTTGAATCTAAATTGTTAGCATTGAGTGGAAAGATAAAACATGATGGACTAGAATTTCGAGATGGTTACAAATACTTATACATGGTTCGCAATGGTTAATTTTCATGTTCATCATGCACACTTTCGTTTTCAGCCATTGTGTTTAATGTGTATGATTGTGATTCAAACAAATCAATATATAAAGTACCAGGATTAGTTTTAACCAAATGACCAGAATTTAAATCACGATACCAATTAAGCATAAATAAGTAACTTAAAATATAAAATAAAATATACAAGCTGGCGGTATAAACCGTCCATTAAATATTAATAAAAGTGTGGTATAAATTAGCCACCAAATAAATATTAACAAGGGTGTGGTATAAACCAGTCATCAAATATATATTAATACGTAGTAAATAAATATTAACAAGGGTGTGGTATAAACTGACTACTAAATAAATTAGTATGCGAGATAAATTAAAATATTAGAAATAAGTAAATTAAAATGTTAGAAGTAGGTAAAGTAAAAAGTTAGATAGTGATCAAGTAAAAAGTTAGATAGTTAGTAAGAAAGTTAGATAATTAGTAAGTTAGTAAGCAAGAAAATTAAAAGGTTAGTAGGTTAGTAAGTTAAAAAGTTAGAAATAAAATACGTAGAAAGTAAAATACAAAAAATAAAGTGCGAGAAAGTAAATTATAGAAAATAAAGTACGAGAAAGTAAAGTACAAAAAGTAAAATACGAGAAAATAAAAGGGAGAGTTTTCCCTACTAAGTTAGTACGTTAGTAAGTACAAAGAAAAAAATTAAAAGAGTAGAAAAAATATATATATACAAGATCCACAGGAAAAATATAAATTTATATATATATATATATAGACACACACACACACACACACAAAATATTTACACCATAAATTTGTTCTTCAAATTAAGTCTCCGACAATGGCGCCAAAAACTTGATGTGAATTAAAAGTTACAAACTCAAGTGCAGGTTGTTTCAAGTAATAAATTATCAGAAGTCCACGGTCGATCCACAGGAAATTGATGAAGAAAAATTTATTTGACATAAGGAAAATATTTTGTCACAACAATAAAAGTGATAAAACTTAGTCGCAAATAAAAAAGATTTACTTGAGTTAGGAGATCCACTCTTGGTAAATAAAATAAAGATAAAATTAATTCTTTTTATAAGTCAATTAGAATCCACACATAATGGAGGTTCCAATCGAAAAATACAACAATTAAAATTCATTAAAAATTATATACGTAATTATATTATGATTCCTTTAATTATTTATTAATACCACCACTTATAAATAGGCTCAAGCATTCATTGTGTCAACCTCTTGTCTACAATGAATCAAGATCTCCACTTTACAAGGAGGGTTTCTAAATTGATTAGAAACAAAATACAACACGTATAATGACCACTTGAAAATATATCATTTAAGTATATGAAAGAAATAAATCTAACATTATTTCATTACCAAGAGTTTCACTCTTTCACCTAAGTAAAATGAAAATTAGTTACTATAGACAAGAAGAAAGAAAGAGAGAAAAAGAAGAAGAAGAAGAACATAACTTCAATTTAGAATAAAAGAAAACTACAACAAGATAATCAAACAACAAAATAGCATGATCTTGATATCTAACACCAAGACTCCCAAATGATTAGTCAAGGATTTATTTTATAGAGGATTAGGGATACAAAATGACAAGGGGGTTGAGTCATGAGTAAATGGATGAGTAGAAAATGAGTGAAAAATGCCAAATGACTTTTGATGAGTGAAAACTTATGGAGATTCTTTGTCTCCGAAATTATTTAGCTCTGAAGTCATTGAATGCATCATAATCTGACCAAGTGGTCTTCATAAAAGTTGTAGGCTTGGATCTTAACTTTCAAATGCCACTAGAATAACCTCAAAAGGCAGATATGGCCCAATTACTGCACAATATTTAGGCTCAGTTACAGCTCCTCTATTCTGACTTCCAAGCCTAATATGACCTCTAAGAAGTCCGATTTAAGTCTTATGTTCTTCATGAAAGTTGTAGATATAGGTCTTAACTTGTAGATACCAAAATTTTATCCCAATCTAGATCTTACAGCCCGAGTTATGCTCTGATTACTGAACATTATTCAGGTTCTAATCACAAAACTCGTATTCTGACTTCCAAGCCCAATTAGTTTCACTAGATGTCCGACTTTGACCTTGAGCTCCCGTGAAAATTGTAGAGCTCTCTTTTATCTTTTTAACAAGGTAAAATACATAATTTTTAGACATCTTGAACTCAAGATATGGCTAAAATACAAAAATAGTGTAAGACGTAAATCATGCTAAAAAAATCAATTAAGTCCAATTTGAGTCAAAACTTACAAAATATAACCAAACTCAATCAATTAAGTATATGGAGAGTGTAAATGACTAAAAATGAGGGTTTATTAATGTATAAAATATGTGATTATCATAGATCCCGGTGAAACTTTATATGCCTATCTTTTAGTTAGTAATAAAGTAATCAGTTCAGTCTTGATAAGAGAAACCAACGGAGGACAAAGGCCGATTTATTTTGTCAATAAGGTCCTACAAGGCCTTGAGCTCTGAAACTAGCCCTAGCATTGATAATTACTACTAAAAGGTTGTTATAGTACTTTCAGTGCCACCGCGTGATAGTAAGGACGGATCAACTAATTTGGCAAGTGTTACATAAGCCAGACCTCGCTAGAAGAATGGACGCTTCGTCAGTGGAGCTCTTCGAATTCAGTATCACTTATGAGCCAAGACAAGTCATAAAGGCTCAAGTTTTATTTGATTTTTTAGTAGAGCTTACACCATATTCTGGCCACCCTAGAGTGAATTCTTGGACCATTTATATTGATGAATCCTCGAATCCCAAAGGGAGTGGCACCGGGGTCATATTAGAAAATGAAGTCAAACTTATGCTGGAACATTCTTTAAGATTTGAGTTCCTGACTTCAAATAACTAAGCTAAATATGAAGCATGCATCATGGGCACTGCCATGGCAAAAGAAATGGGAGCCACAAATATAATTCTATGTAGTGATTCACAGTTGGCAACTTCCTAGATCCGGGGTGAGTATCAAGTTAAGGAGCCCCAGTTGCAAAAATACCTAGCCAAAGTGAAGAAATTAATAGAGGGTTTTGACAATGTTAAAGTGTAACATATCCGAAGAAAACAAAACTCCAAAGCTAACATCTTGTCAAAGCTTGATAGCACTAAGATCCTTGGCAACAATAAGTTTGTAATCCAAGATACCTTACTCACTCCCAGTATTACGGACAAGAAAGTCCTCCTATTGGAAGATGATAAAACTTGGATGACATCCATAATTGTTTATCTCTCTAATAACACATTGCTTGGAAATAAAAAAGAAACCCAGAAATAGTACGAATAGTAGCATGGTATACTGTCATTGATAACCAGCTATACCATTGTGGGTTCTCTTCTCCTCTCCTCAAGTGCCTCAGTTCGAAAGAAGCAGAGTGAGTTCTAACCGAAGTCCATGAAAGAGGTTGTGGTCATCACTTCAGAGGAAAATCCTGAGCACAAAAAGTGTTGAGGGCTAAATATTATTGGCCTGGTATGGAAGCTGATAGTATAGAACATGTCCAGAGATGTGACAAATGTCAACGATTCTCAAACATCTATACAGTGCCACCGAAAGAGTTATTAACGATGTCCATTCACTGGCCTTTCTATTGGTGGGGAATGGATATCCTAGGTCCTTTCCCTTGGGCACCAGGATAGATTAAGTATTTGGTAGTAGTTGTGGACTATTTCACTAAGTGGATTGAGGTAGAATTGCTATCCACCATTACCTCGGTACATATACAAAAGTTCACCTATAAGAATATTATCAGTAGATTTAGTATTCTGGAATCTATTATTACAGATAATGAAACATAATTTACTGACCAAAAGTTCAATGATCTCCTAGCTGGACTCAAAATTGAACAGCATTTTACCTCGGTGGAGCATCCAAAAACTAACGGGTAAGCTGAAGTCGCCAACCGAGTTATTCTTCATGGGATCAAAAAGTTTGATGAAGCTAAAAGGAATTGGGTGGAACAACTTGATCATGTCCTATGGGTATATCAGACCACACCTCATTCCTCAACAGAGGAAACTCCTTTCAAATTAACCTACAATTACGAGGCTATGATTCGAGTAGAGATATGAGAACTGAGCTGGAGGAGCCAAAACTTTTTAGAAGAGGTCAACCCGGACCTCATATGTCATAAGTTAGACCTATTGAAATAACAACGCTGCATTGCCCACATCCGTGAAGCAGCTGTTAAATGGAGGATTGAAACCCAGTACAATTCCAAAGTGATACCACGAAGGTTTGTTCTAGATGACTTTTTTCTACGTAGAGCGGATATTGGAGGAAAAATGCGAAAGATGAAAAATTAGCTCTTAATTAGAAAGGACCATATAGGATCACATCGAAGACAAACACAGGAGCCTATACTCTAGAAACTTTCTGTGGCAAAACCTTCAAGAATTTCTAGAATGCTAATAAACTCGAGAAATAGTTAAATGTCTTTAATTCTTATTTTTATCATGTAAGTGACGAATTCCAACATAAATAAATTGATGATTATATTTCCAATACTTGGTTATTTTATACATCTACAACTATTACAACTCACAAGGTTATCACACTTAAAGAGGTCCAAGGAATACAAGCCCCAATTAAGACCAAATATTTTGATCCGTAAGTGAAGGTCAAAAGGAGGAATTCGCTTGAACGGTCACCCAGTTCAAGAAGTAAATTCAAGGGTTTTAACTCGTACCTTAATGAGTCTGACCTTAACCCATAAACATAAAAAAGGTTTACAGAGGTTAAGTGTAGCTGACTGTCACCCGAGATAAGGCAGAAACATTTGTCATGGCTCATAAAGGATGTCACTCCATGAGGCTTCTTGCGTCAAAATCCTATTTCAGAGTTTTATACTTAGAAAATTGATTAAGTGTTAAGAACTCTAACAAGAACAAGAAATATAATTGATGAACAACTTGAGCAAAACTCAGAAAATGGGCTACTGTACTACTAAACAAGACAAATTCTCTAAGTGTCAAATGAGAAATACACCGAGATTAAGCGTTGGACCTATCTTGGCTAAAACAAGCAAAAGCATTCACTAAGTGTCAATTAAACCATCGAGATTGAGCATTGGACCCATCTCGATTACTAACAAAAACAGGCAATAGGAATATATAAGAAAATATTCTAAGCGTACAAATTTAAACAATGCCCAAAATTTGGGACTTGTCCATACAATCCAGAAATTAACTCCATGTAGGGGGCAAAATAAAAATAGAATAGGATCAAGAATCCATGGCGAGCTCTCCCTGGCCAACCTCCTCCACCTCAGCCTCCTTCGTCTAACCATCCGCCAAGGTCTCCTCATCCACATCATCACCACCCATCCACTACAGAAACTCGGCTCACTACAGTGGCATCAATGACGACATCTACTATGCATCCATCACATACCACTTTCCTTGAGCCAGTTCCATCAGTGATGAGGTCCAGGTTGAGCAGACACAATTGGACGAGAGCATTGGATAAGGAGTTGTCCACTGAGGTAGCGCATTCATATTGAAGATATAAAATGTCATTCTTCAGGTTAGCTTCGGATCGCCTGAGAATCCCATTCTCAGTTCAGAGTGTGGTTAGGGTGGACTCGATTGAAGAAATTTGATCTTTTAAATTATTTTCCCGAGCAACCCCTTTTGCGATTTTGGCCTGGAGCCTAGTTATCTCAGCTCTGCGCAAATCGAGTTCTTTGTTGACTTGAGCAAGTTGTCCATAACCACATCCAACTCCAACATCTTCCTTTCACCTTGAAAGGCGTCTAGCTCCTTTTCCAACTCTCAAGTTTTATGTATAGACTCAAAAGCGGACTCTAGAAAGTAGAGAATGGAAGCATTGTGTAGAGCTCGTACTTGAACATCCCAAATTATCTCCATCAAGTCTTGCTTAATTAGAACATCCTGGTCAGCCTAGGTTAATAGAGAGTTATAAATGATCCACCCAGGATCAACCCCTGCCCGAACTTAACTTCTAGCAAATTGAAGAGAAGCGCCTTCCAGGACTTCAGACTCCCGGCTAATTGTTAAATCAACTAGTGCCACCTCGGCCACCAGTCTTTTTCCTCTAGGCTCTTGTTGCCTATCCCCCTTTCTTTTGCAAGGCCAGAGTGGTTGAGTAGAAGACCTGACATCTGCCTCCTGGTGTTGAGATTAAGGTGGAGGGACCAGGATGGTTGGTTGGGATCCATATCCCTAGGCCCTAACCTTTCTTTGGGCCTAGCGCATTGCAAGAGCTTTGAGCCCACCAAGAGGCGCCATGCTTTTTGTAAACAAGAAACAAACATGTTATAACACTTAGAAGAAATTATGAAGTACAAGCTCATCAAATATATTTAAGATGAGGTACATAAGAACGATCTTATTGAATCAGAGGACTCTTCCAGGATATCTTTACAGTAGATGACCTCATTTTTATTGGCCTACTCATCTAAAAAGTTAACGATGTCCTATTAGCGAGGACATCAAAGTCTCAATTTCCTATTGACTCTGGTCCCAAATCGACTGCGTCCAGTATAAAAACATCCTCGGTTCGCCTTTTGAGGTAATATAAAAAGACGTTAACCTTGGGGCTCCTTCTATTATGAAGAAATCATTCTTGAAGGTCTTGAAAGATTCCTAGTATGGTTTGAATACCTTACACCCTACTTGCGCGTGCAAGGTAACTTACTCCTTTTGGAAACTATTCTCGGTGGGTGAAAATTGAGTGAAGAGAAAAAAGAATGACCCCACGATGTATGGTCATCCAAAGGTCTTGCAGATAAGCTCAAAAGTCTAGATAAAACCCATGTGTTTTGATGTAGCTAAGTTGGAGCTACACACAAGTGGTTGAGGACTTCGATATCAAATCTAGAGAATAGAAGACGGACTCCGATGCTGGTAAACAATGCATTATACATATAAATAAAGTGGTCGCCTTCTGTTCTTGTCGAGTAGACCCTTTCTTGATTAGACGGAGCTTGGATAACATATGTCCCGTCTCTTAGCCGATCTTCTATCAAATGTAATTATTCTTGCTTGACACTAGCAACCTCCGAGCTCTCTGCACTGGATGGAGTGCCTAAGACTTTGCGGTCAACCCATTGGTAAATACCGATGTTTCTTAGGAAAATGTACTTTTCTGCTTCTAATGTAGATGTTCTTCGATGCCCCATCTTCGTATTACTAGCTTTACCTACAAAGGTCGTACTCATATCAGAATCAAAAGAGGTTTTATTATGACTCACTAACTCCTTCATGAGTATGGAGAGCGAACGTGATGGTCTTTGCCTTACAAATTCCCTAGCACGATCCACCCTCCGTATCATTTCTAGGACATCAATCTCGGATACTGACCTCAGACCCCTATCAGAACCTCCACCACTACGAGAATATCTCCACCATGTCTGAGGCGACATAGCACGTAGAATTTTTAAAGAACTACTCTCTCCATCACTATTTTGTGACATTCTCACCTCCACCATGATGTTTTTAGAAGGAAAAGAGAGTGGAAAAAGAGAATACCTTGAGATTGAATGAAGAAAAGGCTTGAAAAGAGTAAAAAATGACCAAGAACCATTGCTTGAGCTCTCCAGAAATCACTTGAACTTGTCGGAGATGAAAGTAGAAATGGTGAAAAGGGAGAGAAAGTGGGGGCAAAAACCCTACTCCTATTTATAGTCACGAAAAGCCTCCCCCAACCATTGTCATAAGAAAGGGTAAAATGGAGAATTCACATTAAATTTGAAATAGTAATCATGGTGATATTAAACCCAAATGACAACTTCCAATACATTTTTTCCACGTGGTGAAACGTGCCTAACACAACAGTTGAAAGGACTATGGTCAAAAATGAAACAACGCGTGACAAAGTATGATGATATCAAGCTGGATCACGAGCTGGTACCATGATGTTATGAAAAATAATAATACGGATCATGACTTCCCTTTTAAATTGCTTTTAGAATAAAATGGATCCCACAACCAAAATTAGTATGGGGCAACTCAGTATGAATCCCAGACAACAGTGTAGCGACTTAAAGGCAGATTGATCTATATCGGATCTCAGCCTAATTCATGAATACTAGGGGGCATCCCAGTTTTAACCATGAACTTCGGCCCTTTGTAAAGACATCACGAGATCTAGCATTTATATCATGACTTGGATCTCTTTGTCCTATGCGTATCGTTTGCTCCTGATGAATTCAAATATCTTGACACTCAGTAGTCACATCTATGCGCCAAGCTGGGGGTTGATAGCAAATTCTTGGTCATTTCATAAGATAAAAACTTATTTTCTTGACCAAAAACTTGTTAGACCATTTGTACCGCAAGTGCACGAGTCATTCAAGTAATACAGATATAGAGTAAAAGATCGTTCCCACTAGGATATAGGCTTCCATAACTAAGTACCAATCAATAGTTTAACTAATTATATTCAAGAACATAAAAATAAAGAAAGTGGAGTAAAACTAATCTAAAGACATAAAAGCGATAAATGAAAGTAAAGATAATGATTTAGAGATTTAGAAAATCTTTTTTCACCTCCTATTTCATACTAATGATATGCAATCCTTACAAGCAACATCAATGAATTGTTAAGTTAGCTTGAGAATCTGATTTAGTTAAAAGCCTATGTCTAGGTTAATCAACCATAGTTTCATTTAATGAGAACTAGTGCAAACTCCACTAATGAACGATCTATTCTCAAACACACACTATACATAGCTAAAATTTATATTTCTATCCAGTTAGCGAATTAACTTATCCAAGCCAATTGAATTCATCGAACATGCATCAACCATACGTATATGATCTAAAATTCAAATTCCTACGTCTAGGTTCATCAGATTTCAGCAAATCACTCAAAAGCTTATCAAACCTTTAAGAGCATTAAAAACCATATGATTAAACATAACTAAACATCAATATATACTCAAAACACTACATAAACATCAATATTCATACAAGGATCTAAAGTAATCCCTAAATATAGCTTAACTAATCATTGAACACGAAATTACATCACAAAAATCATGTTCAAAAGATAAGGAAGAGAAGGAAAAGCATAGGGAGAATGAAGAAGCTCATGGATATCATCTTTGAAGCTTAAATCTTCTTTCATGAAGAAGATGGTCTCCAATCTTGGCTCCCCTAGCCTCTTCAGCCTCCAAAACATGAATTCCAGTTGTAGCTTCTCTAAAACCTAAAAAACTCTAACCTAAAATCTAATATAGGCGTAGAAAAACAGGAGACGCTGCGGCGCCAACCATGCCAACATCGCGGCGCGCGTGTATTAGGTCACCAATGCCCGAGGCGTCCACTCTTAACGTCGCGGTGCTCAAGCCACGAGTATTTTCTACTGATGCAGGGGATGTACCACGTCGCAACGTTAATTTGCCCACGCTGCGGCACTGCCTGTTGAGATGCAGATTTGACTTTCTCTTCCACTTTCTGTCCAAGTCCTCCACATTTGAGCTTGTTTGGAGCCCTTTCTATAATAGAGAAATCACCAAATCAATAATATATACAAATTCACTTAATCTTTTATCAAATAAGTACAATTTGCTTAATATCACATAGGAAGGTATCCAAATTAGAATATGACAAATATAAGTATAAAACTTTCTAAATATGTATTGTAAACAAAGATTAAGCATTATTTACAGCACAGAGATAGAGCACCAATAACCACATTTCATGTAGTTATCAGGGGCAACTGTTCTCGATCGGGTTTCGAGTTAGCAATTCATAAGCAACGCGACCCATTAGAGTTGGATCCTAGATATTTGTGAGCGTTATTAGATAAGTAAATATATCTATTTATGAGAAGTAATTCTTTAACAGAATCTCTGATAGATAGATGAGTTAATTATATCCCTCATGAATAAAGGAGACAATTATAAACGATAAGAATCTTATTGGATTCATATCCTAATTAAAAGCATTTACTTATCCATTAATGCATATTTAAACATGATTCTTATCTACCAAGATATTTTTATAAATACCACATAAGGTCACAAAAGATATGCATTTAATTCTAAATACTACCAATCTTATGCACAGTCTAACTTGAGTATTGAAGTGTCTTTTGCAAGTATCCACCACTCGCACCATCGCTGCAACCACCGTGCATCGAAGAAAATTACATTCTTCAACTTTATTTAGGTAATTCTCTGAAATTCATTCAGAACACATTCATACACTATAATATCTTATATAGATTGATTCATGTATTATCCTTATTGCTTAGATATATTATTGAAATTGGATGATAAGGTTATTTAGGTTCCAACTTTATGATTGTTAATTCTACGGGACATGTCATACTAGAGACAGTCCAATAACATTAGTTATTCTTTAATTTTACACTTTATATTTGACTATAGGAACACCTCCATCTTAAATATAAGATATTTTAGTATGATGAACAATATTAAAGAAATGAGGTAGTCAAAATAAGCCAAACGTTGAGTAGCAAAATTATAAAAAGTTCATAAAAATATGTACTTCTTAATCTGGTAATTTTGTGTTGATTATTGTCATTATCATTTTCAATGTCTTTAGCAATATCCACTATACTAACCTTCCACAAACTATTCAAAAAAATACGTAGAAATATGGTAAGATAATGTGGGCCCATAATAATCCCAGGCTCTCAATTACTTGCACCCTTTCTTGCAATCAATGCCTAATTTCCTCAATATACGTAGTTCATTATCTTTTAGCCGAACAAATCAAGTCTGATTTTACCTAAAAAGAGATAGCATGCTTGTACCAAACATGGTCACCACTCTTAATAAAAATTGGGACATTATTGTTGTTATTATTATAGGGAGTGTTAAGAGTTTGAATTTAATACTGTCATAAACAGCACTAATTGGAGTAAGTAAGAGACTCTGATACCATATAGGCATTGACAAAATCTCTAAACGGGAATGCACATAATCATAATCATAAAATCTCTTTTGGCCATTAATTAATTGGAGTAAAATATTGGACGACGAATCTCTCATGGCAAAAAATATATATATAATGTAAAAATATACTTTTATAATCACTTAATATAAAAATTGAGAATATACAGAAAAAGTAATGATATTTAATTTTTATAAATATTTTTTATTTTATTTTATTTTTCTTATCTTCTACTTTTTTTGGAGCTCTAGTGGGGTCACTTAAGAGTCTCAGTAGATGCTCTTTTGCTAGGCTTATAAGGTAAATCTAAGTCTTATAAAAAAATTATATTAATACATTAATCTTAATTAATATTATAAAGTAAGCACAATAATTAAAGTTTAATATAATAATAACATATAATTAAGGTAAACACGTTCAACAGGCCAACTTGTGGTCTCTAATAGGGATTGAACTCAATTTTTCATTGAGACGTAATTTAATCTTATTAGTTAAGCTAACAATAATGTAGGATTAAAAAATATTATCTTATATTTACAAAAATAAAAAAATTATTAACTTATAAATTATATATCACGTGTCTATAATAATAATAGTGTATTAAGAAAAGAGAGGTGGGACCCGTTTGACCCCAAAACGGGGGTTTTTGCCTCACGTCGCTTTCCACGATATAGCGCGAAGGCGTTTTTGACTGGGTTCGGGCAGCGGTCAGCACCGTTCGGGCAATCTCTCACTCTCTCACTCACTCACTCACTCACTCACTCACTCACTCTCACTCAATACAAGACAACAACATTCTTACACTCACCACCTTCACAGATAAAAAAAAAGTGTTCTTTCCGAATCACAAGACAGAAAGTGAAAAAAGGAAATTTCTTTTTTATTTTTTTTACTTGAAAAAAAGTGGTAAAATGTCATGATTTCTGTTTTTTTGATTTTTTTTGAAAAAATTGTTTTTTCTTTTTTGGGTTTCTGGGTTAATCTGGATTAGGTGTATTTCGATGAGATCGGGTTCTGGGTGTGTTACTAGTTGGTAATGGTGTTGATTTGGGGGCATTTGTATGTGAGATTTGGGGGTTAGGGTTTTTGGGTGCATTTTGGGTTTGGAGGAGAAAAATAAGGTGGGGTTTTGTGATGGTGTATTGGTGGGGTGTAAGGTACCATTTGGATCTGAGGTTTCTGGCTACATAGTCTTGTGATGGAGAGAAAGTTGTGGGGTTGTTCAGCTTTCATCTTGTGGCTCTTCTTAGCTCATCCATTATGGTTCATCTCTGCTAACATGGAAGGTTTTTATTGAAAATTCTTTAGCTTTGTAAGCTCATTCAAGAAGGAAAAAGCACTTGTTTTTTGAGTTTTTGCTTTTTGTTTCTTTGATTGTGTTTGAGTTGGGTAAATGGTGTTCCTTCCTTCAAATGGATTGTATTGTATTGTATATGCAGGATTGTTGTGTTGTGATACTGCTTGTTGGCACTGATCTTTTTGGTATTTCATTCATTATGCTATTTTTATTCTGTTTTATTTAGTGTGGAAAATAAAGTGTTAGAACGTTTCAGATGGAATCATCATTTTTTTGGGTACAAGATGTTCCTGAGAGATATTCCACCTCTTGACTCATATAGTACTGTTTTCATCCCTATAGCTATGGTCTTATGGGTTTTCTATTGGAGAACGTTTAATGACAATGCCTTCCCCCTGAGTACCCTATCACAATCAGGTGCTTTGAATGTGGGTTATGCCTTGTGCAATACAAACGAAGTAATGAATGATTACTCATATGGAATAGGAATAGTGTTATTCATGGAATTGCCTTTACTAGACCCTCCTAAATAAGTTCACCTCTGCCCTGCTCAATGAATCCTTAGTCCTAATCTACCAAAGCACTAGGTTTTTTTTTTCCCCGGTACTTTATTCTTATTTGTCTAGTAGATTGGCTAAGAAAAGATCCTTATGTGCTGATTCCCATACTTCAATTACTGGTAAAGGTCTGTTTTTTTTGTTTTTTTTTGGGGTGCTTGAAGTGTATTGCTGCAATCAATGGTGTTTTCTTAGCTGCAGTGTCTAACAGATTTGTCTTGCAACTTTGCAACTGGAGATGATTATCAGTGTGGATTTTATGTTCAAGTGTATTGTGATCTTTGCAGCACCTGATCTTTTGGTGTATTTTGAAACAGGTGATGCTTTACATAGCCTGAGGACAAATTTACAGGATCCTAACAATGTTTTGCAAAGTTGGGATCCTACACTTGTCAATCCATGCACATGGTTTCATGTAACATGCAACAATGATAATAGTGTCATAAGAGTGTAAGTTGCTTGTCCCTTTATATCTGTCGTATATATGTTCACTCTGTATGTGAAACCTTGTACAGCTTAATGTCATAGAAATTCTAACGTCTTTTTTCTTTTTCCCCCTGTATTCTTTCCTTTGGTCTGATGTCAGTGATCTGGGAAATGCTGCTTTGTCTGGTCAACTTGTTCCGCAGCTTGGCCAGCTCAAGAACCTACAGTATTTGTATGTTATGCTTTGATCCTTCAATGTTTCTATCTTCTTTTTCCTTTTCCTTCTGTAATTCAATTGTTTTTATGGACTTGGTTAATGATGTGATACCCATGCCACAATTTTCTTTTTTGTTATTTAATTTTTACTTGACAGTTAAATGTTCTATTACAATAGTAGCATGATAAAGGTCTTCCAATAATATAGAGCGGAACACTCCACTTTTTAGATTGTTCTCATTTTATTTGAGTTGCTTAGGGGCTGAAGTCATTTTGGAACAATATTCTTTGTATTAGAGTACTCTTAATGGCCAATATAGGTCCTCTAATTAGTCATACATGAATTAGAGTACTCCAAGGGTATGGTTATATACATGAATTATTCTTGCTTTCTGAAGTTGTCTCCTTGCTGTAATTAGTCATACAGTTTTTACAATGCAGATTTTAGGTGGTAAGATTTTTATGTAAGATACAGAACTTGATTGGTGTGTGTTATTATTGTTATTCAGTTGATTCAAAAGTTTACCATATTTTCTGTGATTGATGACTTTCTTCTCTCAAGTTATCCAAAGCGTGATGAAGCCCTTCATATTTGTAACATTAAAGATAATATGACTAACCATTGAGAATCGAGGCATGGGGGCAGGGACAAACAATTTTTATATGAGATTATCTCAAGGGGAACCTTTGTTTTTGTTCCTTTTTGTTTTTTTGTGGGTTTTTGGTTTTGATTTTGAGTAGGATAGTGAATTTCTTCCTTTTTTCTTTTTGTCTCGGGGCGGGGCGGGGCGGGGTGGGGGAGGGGGTTGAGGGTTGGTCTTGAGAATGTTCTAGTCCCTATTTGTCTGAACTCTGTTGACCGTGGGTTATAGAGAAGATATCTAAGTTGAAGATTGATTTGGCTAATGGTGGTTTAATTAGCATTATAATTGTGCATAGGTTCTCTTTGGTTATGCTATCTTTTTGAGTTTGTGAGATTCAGCAGTTGCAATTGACTTGATTGGAAGTTTCTTAAAGAGGTAATCTGAGGCCTCCTGCGTTTTGGATTCTGTGGATCATGTTCTAAATGTTCTAATATTTGAAAAGGAGCCTTTTTTGGGAGTTAATCCACAATAGAATTTTCCTGTACTTATATGTGCATTTCATTTTCTCATGAAGAAAATAGTGACTCTAATTCTGTCTTACCATTAATTTTTTATCGAATTTTTTACTTTCACAACTGTATTACTCTTATTCAGATGACTGGGGCATGCTCTTGAAGCAAATTCTGGGATTACCTAGCAGTTTCGCTGATAGAACTTTCATGAAATTATTATAAAAATTTAGCTAGAAGCTGATTTTACAAAATATTAATTTGGATATCTGATATCTTTCTATTTTTTAATGTAATTTTTTTTTCATAATAGGGAACTTTACAGCAATAACATTAGTGGCACAATTCCAAGTGACCTGGGGAATCTTACTAACTTGGTGAGCTTGGATCTGTATCTAAACCGTTTCACTGGACCTATCCCAGATTCATTGGGCAAGTTGTCAAAATTGCGTTTCCTGTGAGTATACTTATTGTTGGGATCATTTGTTCTATATATATGCTTTGGACATTCTGAAGAAATTATTTTTGTTCCAAATTCCATTCAAGATACTTAATTTGTGTTATATTCGATTCCCATTGGTGTGTATGAGAAGGTAAATTATAAATATGCTAAAGTGCCATCTTCCTGATGTAAAATGTTGAAATTGAGATGATAAAACAAACTGTTATGGATTATATATAACAAATCTAAAAATTGGAAGAAAACTTTGAATTACATCCGACTATGGTTTTGGGTTTGATGCAAATTCTGTTTATTATGTAGAATGCTATACAAACTAGAAATCTTGACATCTGTTATTTGACAGTTAGAACCTATCAAAACTCAAAAGAAACTTGTTCAGTTGTTCCACATATGCAACATTCCAGAGAGAAAACTAGCCATCAATAAAAACAAGGGTGTTATTGTTGGTTCTAAATGCCTATTGAAAGATTGGGTTAGATTAGTTACTTATAGAATAAATGTGGACGGGAATTTCATTCTCTCGTCCCAAAATTACTTCCCCAACCCCCCCCCCTCCAAAAAAAAAAAATTGGTTTTCATTTTCCCTACTAGCATCGCATGACCACTTCTCTTGGTAGTAATTTTCATTAAATGAAGCATGTGTATTTGACTCACTTCATTTGTGCATGCATACAAGCTAATTTTTAATGTGTCATACATGTTTCTTTCAAAAAATTTAAAAATAATTAAAAGAGTGAACTAGAAATGGAAAAAAAAATTACCTCTTACTTTGATATAAATCACTATCATTTTTCTGTCGAAGGGGAGCTTGTTCTGGTGCCTGTTACTCTGTATGTTATTGATTTTTGGTATCACTATAGATCTCAATACTGTTTCCCTGATCTGTCTGTCTAAGGATAGCCGGCTTAACAACAACAGCCTGACAGGTCATATTCCCATGTCGCTAACTAATATTTCAGCTCTCCAAGTGCTGTGAGTGCTAGTTTACCTTGACATATGTGGTTTATTTCCTTCTTTAATATTTGTATGCAGTGCTAATATTTGGTTCTCAATATATACATTAAAATGTAGGGATTTGTCTAATAACCAACTCTCAGGTGTGGTTCCCGATAATGGCTCCTTCTCATTATTCACTCCTATCAGGTTTTTCCCTGCACTTTGAGCTATTCTTGCATTCACTAGTTCTGATTTATTAAAGTTTTCTGAATGGACTGCCCTTCTTGCAGTTTTACCAACAACGTGAATCTATGTGGCCCAGTCACTGGGCACCCTTGTCCAGGGTCTCCTCCATTTTCTCCTCCTCCCCCTTTTGTCCCACCACCCCCAATTTCAACTCCAGGTAATCTTTATTGCTGATTTGAAGCTTTAAGTTTAGATGACACTGTTATTTATAAAATTTAGCATGTCTTCTATTGCAATTGCTTTTAGTTATCTAAGTTATTTTGTTAGCCTGGATTTTAACATAAAGCTCATGTTATACCTTTGGTTGTGGCTATTTCAACCTTTTATAATGGATGTGGCTTATAATGGCTGGCCGTATTCCATCATACTTTTTTTTAAAAAATTAATTGGCTTTTAATTATGGGCCTGAATATGGTGTTTTTTCATTCAAAATGTCAGGAGCTCTTACTGTCTCCTGGTAGACAGTTTCTATCATTTTACATAGACATGTTTCTCATTCTCCTTTACTTCAGTTGATTGTCTTGTTAAGTTTTGAATATTAAATTCTTTATTGACCCATTTGGAATGGGAAGTCATTCGTCAGTTATGTCTTCTAATAGGTTCAATTTCTGTTTGTGCTACATGGTTTACATTTGTATTTTTATGTATGTTCTGGGAAACATCAACATATAAGAAGCACTGATGTTCCACCTTTCTTCTTTATCTAATTGCAGGAGGTAATAGTGCCACTGGTGCAATAGCCGGAGGAGTTGCTGCAGGTGCTGCTCTATTATTTGCTGCTCCTGCAATTGCATTTGCATGGTGGCGTCGAAGGAAACCACAAGAATTTTTCTTTGACGTGCCTGGTGAGCTATTCCATCCGACTGATTACTACATCGGTTGAACAAATTAACTGGATGGAATTTTACTTCCTTACATCTATTTGCAGCGGAAGAGGATCCTGAAGTACATCTTGGGCAGCTTAAGAGGTTCTCACTACGAGAACTGCAGGTTGCTACAGATACTTTTAGCAATAAGAACATTCTTGGAAGGGGAGGATTTGGTAAGGTGTACAAAGGACGCTTGGCAGATGGTTCATTGGTTGCTGTGAAAAGATTGAAAGAAGAGCGCACACCTGGTGGGGAGCTTCAGTTTCAGACGGAAGTAGAGATGATCAGCATGGCTGTGCATCGAAATCTCCTCCGCTTACGTGGGTTCTGTATGACGCCGACTGAAAGGCTACTTGTTTATCCTTACATGGCTAACGGAAGTGTTGCCTCATGCTTGAGAGGTAGAGCTTTTGCATTTTTCTCCCTTGGTCTATGGAAGGCCATTAGGCTGATAAACAACAAAATAGAATATGCCTTATATAATAATATGCTTATTCTGTCTTTTTGCTATGGAGTAAATTTGACTTGAGGTTTTAAGGGGATGCTGATGAGTTCACTATGATCTCCTAAGTTTGATTTTTTTAGTTTTTCAACAGTTGTTTACATATCTTTCTTTTGAGCCCCACTCATTGCCATAGTTACTATTCCTCTCATCTTTCAACTTATACCTCTGCTTGCCACTAGGTAGGAAAGTAGATACTTGTAAGGTGCTCCAGCTCTGGCATGTCGAAAGAATAATAATGAAAAGGATAAATTATGATTTATATTTGTACACCTGTGGTTTGGCCTAGTTTATTTTCATCACCTGTGGTTTAAAAGGGACTTTGGTTCCAAAGTCCCAAGAGTTCTTTCTTTAAAAGAATGTTTGACAAAGTCAGGAATATGGTAAAATTAGTCAAAAACTACTCTAGCTTTAGCTCTCTTCTTTGCTTATTCATGTCTATATATACTTCAAAGCATGGAAGTTTAGCCATTTTTGTGTGTTTTTTTAATCAAGTATTAACTACCATTAACTTCACTGTTAGATTTTGTAATCCTTTGGCTTGGAAAAAGATTCTCGACTTTATTTTACAATTTCTTGGGAAAAGTGTCAACAGCAACAACAACAACTAAACCTTTTTCCACTAGGTGGGGTCGGCTACATAGATCGAACGACGTCATTGTATCCTATCATAAACCAAGTCTTCAAAAATGTCATTCAAATCTAAATCTTTTTTAATCGTTTCACCTATAGTCTTTCTTGGTCTCCCTCTACCTCTAGCTATTGAGCTATCCTCCACCTGATCTACTCTCATTACAAGGTCTTCTAAGGGTCTTCTCCTTACATGTCTAAACCACCTAAGTCAAGATTCTCCCATCTTTTTCACAATAGGTATTATCCTTACTTTCTCTCTAATAAATTCATTCCTAATCCTATCTTGTCTTGTATGACCATACATCCATCGCAACATCCTCATCTTCATGACACTGATCTTATGCTCTTGTTAGTTTTTTACCGCCCAACATTCAATACCATACAACATCGCGAGCCTTATAGTTGTGCGATAAAATTTACCCTTAAGCTTGAGAGACACTTTTCTATCACAAATAACTCTTGCAGCACTTTTCCATTTCATCCATCCAGCTTGAATCCTATGGTTTACATTTTCCTCTATCTCTCCTTCATTTTGTATGATAGATCCAAGATACTTAAACCGTGTAACTTGTGGTATGGTATAGTCTCTAATTTTCACCGCTAAGCTAGTATTAGCACGCTTTTTACTGAACTTACATTCCATATACTTCGTCTTACTCCTGCTTAAACGGAAGTCATGTTCTTCCAAAGCTTGTCTCCATAGTTCTAGCTTCCCATTTGTTTCCTCTCTCGACTCTCCAATTAAGACTATATCATCTGCAAAAAACATGCATTGTGGCACCGGCTCTTGGATATGCGTAGTAAGCACATCCAAGACCAAGATAAAATAATATGGACTCAAAGTTGACCCTTGGTGCAATCCTATAGTTATAGGAAAATCTTCTGTGATCCTACCCTATGTTCTCACACTAGTTTTAGCCCCATCATACATATCTTGGATTGTTCGAATATAAGCGATATGAGCTCCTTTCTTCTCCAAAGTCTTCCACAAGACCTCTCTCGGTACACTATCGTAAGCCTTTTCCAGATCAATGAAAACCATGTGTAGGTCTTTTTGCTTCCTCTGATACCTCTCCATCAATCTTTGTAGAAGATAAATTGCTTCCATGGTTAACCTCCTAAGCATAAAACCAAATTGATTATCTGAAATATGAGTTTCTTGTCTTAATCTTCGTTCAATTACTCTTTCCCATAACTTCATGGTATGACTCATGAGCTTAATCCTTCTGTAATTTGCACAGTTTTGGATATTTCCCTTGTTCTTATAAATAGGGATTAAAGTGCTTATCCTCCATTCATTTGATATTTTCTTAGACCTCATTATCTCGTTAAACAGCTTTGTGAGCCAGCTTATACCTTTCTCTCCTAGGCACTTTCATACCTAATAGGTATATTATTCGGTCCGACTGTTTTTCCATTATCCATCCTCTTCAATGCTTCTTTTACCTCAAACTCCCGGATTCTATGATAAAATGTTTTATTTTGGTTTTTTTCTCTAGTGTTTAGAATGTCCGAGTCCCCTAAAGTCCCTTGTCCTTCATTAAATAACTTGTGAAAATAATCCTTCCATCGATCTTTGATGTCTTGTTCCATAACCAAGATTTTATCCTCTTCATCATTAATGCATTTCACTTGATCCAAGTCTCTTGTCTTCCTTTCCCTACTTTTAGCTAGCCTGTAAATATTCTTTTCTCCATCTTTGGTGTCCAAAGATTGATATAACCCGTCAAATGCTTTAGCTTTCGCCTCGCTCACTGCCTTCTTAGTATCTTTTTTTGCTGCCTTATATAGTTCCCAATTTTTATCATTTTTACACGTGTCAAACTTTATAACATTCCCTTTTAACCTTAACCTTATATTGTACACTTGCGTCCCACCACCAAGATTCTTTATCTTTGGGTCCAAAGCCTCTTGATTCACCGAGTGTATCTTTTGCTAGCTTCCTAATCCCTTTGGCCATTTCATCCCACATATCATTAGCACTCCCTTGTACCTCCCAAATCTCTTCCTCCATAATCCTCCTCTGAAAGAGCATTTGTTTTCTTCCCTTTAGTTGCCACCATTTGACTCTTGGGACTCTGTCTCGATAATTTTTCCTTACTCTCATCTTAACTCGTACATCCATAACCAAAATCCTGTGTTGGGTAGTCAAGTTCTCTCCAGGGATGACTTTGCAATCCATGCAAAGCTTTCTATCATATTTCCTTATTAGAAAAAATTAATTTGCGAGTAAGAACCCCCGCTTCTGTATGTGATAAGATGCTCTTCCCGCTTCCTAAAACAAGTGTTAGCTATAGTAATTAGTAAAATCAAACGCTACCGAAAAATTTAGAATTGTTTTACCCTCTGCATTAGCTACTCCCATGCAAATCCTCCTACCCCCTAGATTCGCTCCCCACATGACCATTTAGGTTCCCTCCTAGAAAAATCTTATCTCCTAGTAGTATTCCCTGAACTAAATTTTCTAAATCCTTCCAAAATTTTATCTTGTAGTACTCGTCTAACACTACTTGGGGTGCATACGCACTGATAACATTAAAATTCTTCTGTTTCTCAACAAACTTCAGTGCTATGATCCTATCTCCGAGCCTTCTCACATTCATAACATTATTCTTCTAATTCTTATCTACTATTATGCCTATCTCATTTCTAGATTTTACCTTGCCGGTGTACCAAAGCTTAAAACCCGAAGTGTTGAGTTCCTTTGCCTTTTCTCCAACCTACTTAGTTTCTTGTAGGCACATACAATTAATCCTCCTCCTAATCATGGTGTCAACTATTTCCATTGATTTATCTGTAAGTGTGCCTATATTCCAAGTACCAAAACGCATCCTACTCTTATGAACTAGCTTCTTTATCCACACCCGTTCACGAGAATGTGGGAACCCGTGCTTTATTTTCACTACACCTAGGCGGCGATGCAGCGACTCTTGCTCATTTGACACTGTAGTCGAGCCATACAGCGCGTTGCTTAGGGACAATGACCTAGCATTAACACAATCACATTGTTTATCCATGTCATAAAGATTCGACAACATTTTACGTTGGCTGTCGACTGCCTAACACAACTCTTTTTTTATTCGGACTTGGGATCGGCTATGTAAGGATTTGCAACGAAGCTCAACATAGGCAGTAAATATATCTTCTTTATGCAAATTGAGTGTTAACGCCAAAGTTACAGAGGAAGCCCCAAGGTGATTAGTACTGTAGTGTATCGTCACATTCTATGCTACTGCAATTGAAATGAACTCAGGCCAAACCACTGGTAAGTAAACTATATTTGTACTACTGACTCAGGTATATCTTTTTTATGTCAAACATGAGCCCTCTACATGATCTTTCCATATTTATTATTGTCTTATGATCTTGCATTTGCATTATTCTAGAGCGTCCAGCACATCAACAACCCCTAGATTGGCCAACAAGGAAACGAATAGCATTGGGATCAGCAAGGGGTCTTTCATATTTGCATGATCATTGTGACCCAAAGATTATTCATCGTGATGTGAAAGCTGCAAACATATTGTTGGATGAGGAGTTTGAGGCTGTTGTTGGGGACTTTGGGTTGGCTAAACTTATGGACTACAAGGACACCCATGTTACAACTGCTGTACGGGGCACAATTGGGCACATAGCTCCAGAATACCTATCTACTGGTAAATCTTCGGAGAAGACTGATGTCTTTGGGTATGGTATAATGCTTCTGGAGCTGATCACTGGACAAAGAGCTTTCGACCTAGCTCGGCTTGCAAATGACGATGATGTTATGTTGCTTGATTGGGTATGTTTACTGTAAAAGCATATCCCTGTGTTTTTCTTAGTTATATTTACCTTTATTGTTAAATTTCGTACAACCCTTCAATAATTTTTTATTTTTCCCTATTACTACACAAAAAATGGTGGCTTAGGCAGAGTCATTGTGCCCATAGATGTTTAAGAGAAGGAAAGAGGAAAATATATCATCATTTGATTTTTCCTCTGCCACGACAGCATAATACTTTTTTTGTTTTTTTGTTATGGAAATACTTCTTTTCCTTTTTTATCGAAAGGGAAATACCTACTTACTAGATAGGTTCCTGTCCTCGGATTTTTGGAAGAAAATTTAGTCTATGCTTCTAAATAAGTAAATAGAATGAAGGATAAGCATGATGTAGAACATGGACATTTAGTCATTTGAAGTGTGCATTCAAGCTCTGCCATGAAAAAATAATGTATTCGTTTATATTGTGTTACTTGTTGACATGAATAGTGAGCATTGGTCGCATGTGTCTCCCGATGCATTTTTCTGAAACCATCTTCTTTTTCATGTTTAAAGTTGCCTTTGAAGTAATTTCATGTCCAAATCTGATACGGCTGAACATGTTTTTAGGTAAAAGGACTTCTGAAAGAGAAAAAGTTAGAAATGCTGGTTGACCCTGATCTACATAACAACTACATAGAAGCTGAGGTAGAACAGTTAATCCAGGTTGCACTGCTCTGCACACAAGGTTCTCCTATGGACCGGCCTAAGATGTCAGAAGTGGTGAGAATGCTTGAAGGTGATGGCTTGGCAGAAAGATGGGATGAGTGGCAAAAGGTGGAAGTTCTCCGTCAGGAAATGGAGCTGCTTCCTCATCCGAATTCTGACTGGATCGTTGACTCGACTGAAAATCTGCATGCAGTTGAGTTATCTGGTCCAAGATGACCGTGGTGCAGTAGTAAGTAAACTGGAAAAAGATGGAATTATTTATGACATTTTTTAACTGTAAAAGTTTTCTTTCACCTTTTCTCCTTTTGGTTCTCTCAAGGACCATATCCTGATTACATCTGTAAGTGCAGTGCATTGTATTAATTTACATTTGTGCATAGGGGGTCGCTTTGTCGAGTTGCAATGTGTATCATCTGCTGCAGTTTGATGAAGTGATGTTTACTTTAGATGAAACAATGGCAGCTTAGTCTTTTTGTTCACCTTCAATCTGCGATTCATACTTCCTCATTTTGATAAGTATGTTTTGTACAGATGAGCGTGGGAGTGGAACAGCCCTCGTGGCAAAAGTGTGGTATATATGATAAAAACTTGGCTCTAACTCTGGAAGGAGAGAATTCTCTCCAGCCGTATTTAATATGTTGTCATGTGTTTATTAACTCAATTAAATGAGGATGAAAGTAACATATGATAATAAATTAAAAAGAATTAGATATATCTCATTTATTCTAATAGGATCTTGCTAACAGACTTGCGTCAAATGTGGATTTTTTAAGTTATTATTACTTAATTTCATTATGGTCCGTGCATATGAATAAGATTAATTTTGGTAATATTTTAGATCTTTTGGTTTATGATTTTAACAACAAAGCTTTAAATGTATAATACAAGAAAGGGATATATTTTTGTAGACTTTTAAATTTTTAATAAATTATTAGTTATCCAGTCAATAATAATAATAATAATAATAAATTATTAGTTATCAATAAAATGCTAATATAATTTCTTATAGATATAAAATATGAAGTTGACTGATTAAGGTCTATATATAGGAAGACTTGTAAATCTAAAAATTAAGGGGTAGTGAATAGTGAGGTAGAAAAGTTTTTCTTTTCATATTCATAATAATTGGTTGATACATAAGTGCATTATAAAACGTTGCTCTCAAATTACTTTTATATTGAAAGAGTCATCAAAATTTGTGGAGTGAAGTGACTTATCTATTTTGTTACATTTTAATTGCAATGAAAGTATAAAATTATTGTATTAGAAGACCTTTTATGACACTTTCCTTGAGAGAAAAGTTTTTCTAAAGTGCTTTTTTTATAAAGTGAGTAAATAGGATTATATTCATCATTTAAACTTAAGGTGTATCATGATTTTAACTTATTAAATGTTTTAAGGGTATATATGTTTTTACTTACTTACTTTACATACAAGTTCATTTTAAAAGAGTTTTATTTTTTCTTGAGAACTATGATGATAGAGATTGAAAGTAGATATTATTGGTTGATTAAGTCTATAATACAATTTTGGATATTAATATTTAGAGTTTAATTGCTATGGCACAGTATGTTTGGATGATAAGTAATAAAGAGACATAATAGGAAATAAAAAAAAAGGGAAATAATTCTTGTTTGGGAGTTTAAAAATGAATAAGAAGGGAAATGAACTAAGCAAGTCTATTCCTCCTATCTTGCTTTCAAATATCTTATTCTTCTTGTTTCCTTCAAAATTGGGGTGAAATAACGGGGTTAAACTTTTATAATAACTAATTATTTTATATTCTATTTTGTTTCTTTACGATTAATTTCCAAACAAGATAATGAAGTTTTGTTTTATTATATTATTAATCTTCCAAACAAAAGGAAATGTAGTTTTGTTTCATTTCTCTCGTTTCCTTTCTAACTCATTTTTACTTGTTTCATTTTATTCCATTAATGGAAAAATATCAAAACACAGTGTTTGTGTAAAAGAGTTTTACATTGAAATTCACTAACATTTTGGCACATAATTATTTATTACCATCTTATTCTCTCTTTAAAATAAAAGCAATGAATAATGATGTATCCAAATATTAGTGGATAACAATATAAAACTTCTTTATACTGATAAGTGCATACTAATTAAATTCTAATATTTAATTTTTAACTTAATAAATGATTAACAAATATTTCATAATAACTGCCTTAAAATTAATTTATTCATAAATTGAGTTATTATTTTTTATTGTGTTTACTATTTATATTAAATTGTTAAAAATTTCAAATTTGATTAAATTAATCACAAATTTTGATTCAAAGTGTGAGATGATATGAATATTATTTAAATTTGGTTAAATTAGAGTTTTAGTCCTTATAGTTTATACTCATTTTTAATTTAATCTTTATAGTTTTTTTTAAATTAGTCCTCACACTTATAAAAGTTTTTAAAATAGTCAATGTTAATTTTCACTATAACACTGTTAATTTAGTCCACATTAGACATTTTACAGAATACAAAAGGACATTCAAACGAGCAACTATTGGACAAAAAATTATTTACTCAAGAAGAAATAAACACCTACTAAAATGAAGAAATATCTATTGAACAAAGGAGCACTTATTTGAAAAAAAAATAAGCACCTACTAAAATGAAGGAGTACTATTTGATGTTTTATAAAGAAAATGAGCATCTAAAGTAACTAATATCAGATAAAGAAATACTTATTTTATTAACAAATTGATGGTTTTATATCAGTATTATAACAAAAGTTAATAATGAGGATTATTTTGAAAATTTTTATATTTATAAGGATTGATTTTGAATTTTTTTATAGAAACTAAATTAAAAATGAGTATAAAATATAAGAATCAAATCCTTAATTTAACCTTTAAATTATAAATTGTATAATACGCTCTATCATTGATGTAACACATGTTGTATCTGCCATTATAATAAAAGTAATATAAGCTTAACTTCTGTTTTATCTAAGTTTTGGTAATATCAGCATCTGAAGCCTTTTTGTAAATGTATGGAATGCTACCATTATATTACACATTCTAAGAAAAGTTATAAGATTTACCCTACACATTATGAAAAAATAAAGAAACGTTAAATAAGAATAAATATATTAAAAAAATCAAATTGACATAATATCAAATATAAGAACAGAATAAAATATAGTGTAGAGATAGTGCGGGTGTCTGACCCAAGATTTGATGCTGTTGTCTAGAGGCCTAGACTCTCCACCGCATAAAAAATAAAATAAAGAGGGTTGTTGGCTACGCGAAAATCTTTTGTACAGAAATTTCACAAAAATTTAAATCAAAGGATGAAAAATTTTCATCCCTCGTTTCACATGCTGCCAACATAATTTTGGGCCGCTGATCTTTGCATTGTAACATATCTGTGTTTGTACTTTTGTGTACTGCAAGTGTACGGATCGTGTAAGTAATAAAATAATAAATTAAATTTGTTCCCACGAGGATTATGACAACTTTTAATATTAAATATTAACCAATAACTTAATCAATTATATTCAATAACATTAAAATTAGTAAAAGAAGTGTGAATAAATTAAACTACTAAAAAGCATTAAATTGGGGGTAAGAGATAATGATAGAGAATAGGAGATCTTTCTTCACCAACTACTTTATTTAGTAATATGCAACCCTCTTGAGCAACAATATCGAAATGGTTTTATTAGTTTGAGAAATTACATTAGCTAAAAGCCTATGTCTAGGTCAATTAACATTGGCTTCATTCACCTGGCTCACTATGTGTCCATGAGAACCAGAGTAAAAATCCACTCATTAAGAATTACTCTCAAACATTGCTATGTATGACCAAGGGGTATAATTCTATCCCACTAACGAATTAACTCACCCTTCCATGAGAATGAAATTAAACATACATCAATTATATCTATGATCTAAAACCTAAATTCCTATGTTTAGTTAAATAAATTTTATCAAATCACTTTAAATGTTGATCAAGCACTCAAGAGCATTAAAAGAAACATGGATGAACAAAACAAATCATTATCATTAACTCAAAAGGGTATAAAGTTACCAAATATACATAGAAGGATTCAAAAGAACCCCAAAAAACAGCTTACCTATCCATGAAACACGAAAATCTCATGAAGAGATTCATGTCCATGACTTAGAAACAGAGAGAATAAAGAAAAGAAAGAAACACTATGAATGTGGTTCTTGGATGCTTAATCCTCCTTGAAGAATGGTGGCTTCCACTTCAAATCCCTTCAAAGCTCTCAAAAATGATGAAAAACAAACCCTAGCTGTGTTTTCTCTCATTTTCCCTAGTTGGTTCTCGCAAAAATCTGATGGAACAATATATATAGGCTGAAAAATTAGCTTCACGTCGCGGCATGAACCACCATGTGTTGCGGCGCGCATTCACAATTAGGTCACCACGCCGCGACATGCACTCCTTTGCACCGCGATGTGCTAGCCTCTGTCTATCAGTTCATAGCAGGCAGAGCGCATTACTCTGCGGCATGATGCATCCTGCGCCGCGATGTGAGAGGCTAACTTGCTCATTGGGTTTTTTCTTCCAATGTTGGGCCTTGACTTGCTTCAATTCATCTGTTTTGAGCCCATCCTATAATAAAGAAATCACCAAGTTAAATACATGTGCAAATCTACTTAATAGATCAAAGAATTGAAAAGATTTTATCAAGATCATAAAGGAAGATATCTGTAACCCCCCTTTTTAGGAGGGAACGTCACATCATTATTTATGATGTGGAAAACAAAAAGAATAGACTTCGACCCGATTCATTATATTATAAATAAACTTACTTGATTATAGTTGTATAAATAAATTGGTGAATTATTTTTTTTTTGTTATAAAATAATAAAATATAGTGATGAGACGTAATTACAGCGAAGAGTAAAATAAAAGTAAACCATATATTCGAACAACATACATATATGTATAATTATATCAAATTAGTTTAGTTACAACACCTGATATACAAAAAGTAAAACTATGCATGCCCCAAAAGATTATACATGTACAACCCATCCAAAAGATAAAACATCAGGCCCCAAAAGAGAAAGACAGATAGTTATCAGTGACCATCAAAAGTATCAGCCCCTACTGAGAAAAAGAAGGAACTATAGCAGGATCCTCCTTAGGGTTTTCCTCGTCAGAGGAAACCCTCATCGGAGCCACCGAGTTGCGGGTGGGGGCTCGAGCAGTAGAGAAGAATGAATCCTCCCGTGGAGAGTAGTAACGTTCACCCCACATGTCACAAATGGGCAGATAAAACTCTAAGTGTAAACGAACACTACAGGTAAAGATGGGCGAATCATAACGCCCCTAAGCTAGAGACACTGTCACGTCCCCCAGATAAACACAGCGATCCGAAGCTAGGTTGATATGCCAGTAATCCAGACCTCCGAGAAAAGTCAGCCTCACGTAACCCAAAAAGCCTTACAAACGGGACGTTATGATCAGACAGGTACTAGTCGAAGTCAGGCCAGAAGCCAGGAAACTCGTGTACTTCACCTTCCTCGCCCACGTCTTCGGAGAAACATACAGATAGATAGAATAGTAGAAATACAGAAAAGAGGTGAGACATCCTATATTCAGTACCAATCATGGCAGTAAAGAAACAGCACGGTGTAAGACGCCCACATAGCATTACAAGAATAATAAACAGTAACAAGAAACAAACATTAAACAATTTAACAATTCCAGGCAGTTATAACATTAATAATATAGCAGATCAAATCATCATATAAATTAAATGCCAAATAATACAATGACTCTCTATGCACATGCATATGATATCAAAATTCTACTCCATGGAACTAGACACAAACATTCGGAAAGAAAGATCAGGAGACATGTCTGTAACTCAGCTGCCGCGGCCAAAGTACTAAAGTCATCAATTAATTCATGTGCACATCAAGGCACTGTACAAGGCATTGTACAAGACATTCTTCACTAGATCGCGACATAGGATGTCTCGGGCCGGATCATCGGTGCGTTTGTATCGGTCTGCCCCACGGATAGAAGAGCTATCAACTGTCCATTGCTAGGTACCCGCACCTCGACGCCCCCAAGGTCAACATTATGACCTACACTAGTCTACTCGCACCCTCACTAAGGCGTGTTCAATCTCCTAGGCAACATGGCCTTAACAACAGTCCATCAGAATTTCACAATGTATGATGACTCAATGCATATTCCATGTATATTCAACAATAATATTCTTTCTATAACATGCCACAATTTGGCTAAAATAAGCATCAACATATTCTTGGTCCCACTCATGGATCCACAATAAATATTATTAAGTCCTTAAATAATACATTACACTTTTAGGTACATTATGGAATTATGCCGAAATTTCTACATCCTTCTTAATAAGTTTCCCTTATAGAGGAATTCTCTCACATTATTCACTTAATTCTTTATTATTTTAATTAAATAAGTCCATCACTAAATTTTAAACATAATTCCCTTAGAGTAATTTAAATTGAGTTATTCAACATTCTTACTTACATTCATAGTCTTCCTTTAATTAAAAATTATTCCAAGTTTTAGGATAAAATTTCATTCTTAATTCTTTCCATTTTATGAATCTCTAATTAATTCCTAATTATCCAATTAATGAAGTTTCACCTCAATTTAATATTTCTTATGGAATTCTTCTCTAGAGGAATTTTCTTGAATGTTAAGTTCCTTACTTTAAGTTTCATTCAAACCCACTTAGAGGATTATTCTAAGATTTTCCAAGTCTCACACTCTTGTTCTTTAGTTAGGTCAAAAGATTCACTTTTAGGTTATCAATTAAATTTTTCTCCATCACCTTATTAACTACTTAATACTTAATTATTGAATTCCCAAAGTTACCTAAAAATTACATCTTTTGGACCCAAAATGGCCTAGAGGCCGTGGCCTCCCAAGGGTAGTAACCCTAAAATTTTTCTTAACTTCATTACATTTTATTCACTTGATTAATTATGTTTTCATATTGGTTACAAAATTTTAACCATGATCACTCCATTTGAGGGTCATGGCCGTGAGCCCCCATGAGGAAAGTAAGAGACTTTTATTTTCATTTTATATTTTTAATCCATCCAAATCAAACCAAGATTATCAATATACATTCACAATCAACCAAATAGATTAAACAAGGCAAAATCAATATAACCATACAATCAAACATCAAAGAGAGTATCCCTAACTAGGGTTTTCTCACAACCAACACAAAATCAAGTCTCTCACTACTAAGAGAGATTGAAGAGGATCATCTCCCTCTTACCTAAGAGGAAAATAAGAAAAGAGCTCCCTTGAAGCTCCTTGATGAATTTCGGCTAAGCTCACCAAAAACCTTAAGAATCACAACTCAACAAATCAACACCAAAGCTTGAAAAAGAATGGATCAATGGTCATGGTGATGGCCATGAAAACAAAAATAAAGAAAAGAATATGAGAGATCAAGAATCTTACCCTAGAGGTTCAAACTTTGAAGCTTGAAGAAGATGATGAAGATGAAAGCTTTTCAAGTAGATTCAAACTAGAAAGATGTTTAGAATGTAATGGAGATTAAGAAAAAGTGGTTGTTACAAATTTTTGTAATCTTGGAGGGCTTGGAAGAGGTGAGGCCGTGTGGTGTGGTAGAGAGAAGGAGGAGAAACTTGAGAGAAAAAGAGAGAAGGAAAATGTAGATAGAGAAGTTGATAGTAAGAAAAATGATTTCAAAAATTAGAATTGAAAATAATAAAGTGTAAAACAAACTTTTGGCTCCAAAGAGGCCTTCATGGCCGTGTGGTGTGTGGGAGCAGAGAGGGAGAGAATTTGGCTTCTCAAACAAGCTAATAGGAAACTTTTAGGAAGCTTCCTCCAAAGCTTCTTCAAGAAGCCAAATTTTGCCTTTTTGAAAAGTCAACGATGATGTCGTTAAGATGATGTCACTTAAAGTGAACAGTCCAGAAAAGATGATTAATATTCTACTAGAGTTATTATCTAGTGAACAAAAGTTACAGTTAATAAAAATGGTATTTATTGTTTATCAGATAATTTCACGGTACAACGATTTTATTTATAAGATAAAGTCTCGAAAAACATAAACTTCATAAACTGTGCCCGGCCTCGAGTTTAGTAAGATCCCCTGTTGACGCTTCCACAGTTCAAAGTTTACCAGCTTCAAGGAAAATATTTCATTTTCCCAGCTCCGCTCAGTGTACACGTAAATTGAGAAATATATTAAAATAATCAACATTTTCAAAAAAATCCATAAAAATTCTCAAAAATCATAAATATTATAAAATAATTATTTATGATGAAACAAACAATTTTCAGGGTGTTACACTGACTCTGCTCAGTGTACATGCAAAACGAGAAATATATTAAAATATTCGACGTTTCTGGAAAAGTCTATAAAAATTTTCAAAAATCATAAATATTATAAAATGATTATTTATGATGAAACAAATAATTTTCAGGGTATTACAATATCAAGATTGAATTTCACAAAATATAAGCCTAAAATCTTCTAAACATTCATAACAACAAGGACTAAGCTATCTATAAAGTACAAATATAGGGCACAAATAATTATATTTTATGAAGTTATCACACCCCAAACTTAGATTTTTGCTAGTCCTTGAGTAAAATAAAGTATGATTACACTTGCAATAACAATTCTTGCTTAACATACATTCAGCAGCTAATATGAATTCATTTTCAATTACTCCACAACTAGTATGCAATGATGATTTCATAAAGCCTCAAAGAATGCTCATGCCTCACAATCTGCTCCACACACATACAATCCTTGTCATGCCAATGGTTATGAGTTAAAGAACAAAAGGGAAATAATAAAATACAAACATTGAGAAACATAAATATGCGATTTCAAGACTTGAGCCACTAACTAGTACAACTGGGGTATGCAAAATGAATTAAATAACACTATCCAGAACCACTCAATGCTTTCCATATTTTCTTTCTTTCTTTCTTTCATTTGTTTTTGCTTCTCTTTCTTTTCTTTTCTCTTCTTTTTTTAAAAAGCATTTCCTTGTATAGCAAATGGTTCCTTCAAGCACTTTTTGTATTGACACAACCTTATTACCTTAATCATTGGACTCAAGTCAAGAAATAACATATTATGTACTCAATAAGCATAAAGGAAAGGAAAAGAATGCAATGCTTTCACATGCATAAGAAAGGTTAACAGGGTTGGGAAAATGAAGGTGATGAAGAACATATAAGGCCAAACATTTAAAAGCTTCAAAGGGGACCTATGGATATAATCATATAAAGGTAAGCTTGAAAGGCTCAATCGGTCCAAATAATGCCCTAATTATTTCATCAATCATGTACAATCTAGGATTTTGTTTCAAGAGAGTTACAAGACAATTTCAAGGATAGTGGAAGTCTCCACATGTATAATCCATAAACATTCTCTAGACAAGCATTCATATCCTTTTCAAAGCTACATGTGCATACAAGTGGGATGTAAATCATGTATAAAAAGTAACTAGATTGTTTCAGCATGCTTTAAAGATTGCATATGGATTCACCGAAATATTGAGATCAAATCGCATCTATATTTATCATAGGATAACCAACACCACACTAGCTTTTAGCAAATGCAATGCATTCCAAAAGATTTTACTTTTCAAACATGCATTAAGAACACAAATTCAAGTGCATAATATCACTTCAAAATTTAAAAAAAAAATTCAGCACTACTACCAGCAATAGTCAAAATATATTAAATACTAAATATAATAAATACCAAAATAGTTAGACACCCCCAAACCTAAGGGAAACAGTGTCCTCATTGAACAACATAACCAAAAAATTAAAAGCAAAATGACAGAAAGATGCCTTGTATGCGTCATAGCTACTCATCATCCTTAGTACTGATCTCCTCCTCCTCCTCATCACCCTCCTCAGCCGCAGCCATTAATACATTAGCTGGATCCTGCTGCTGCTGCGAAGGCTCAGCAACCGCCTCCGGAGGTAACTCAGGTATGGGAAATTCGTCCATAAGGAGGTTCAATCGCTCTGCCATCCACCTAATATATGAACCATATAGGCTTGCATGGCAGCCAGGCGCACCACTTGAGCACAAAAATCATCATCTGGAGGAGGAGCTGCTGTGGGCCCTTTGCGAGCCTGCCACTAGTGTTGGGCTCTCTAAGGTACTAGCGCTGGAGCTGCTCCTAGCCTCTGAATAATATAATCATTTAGAGGTTGTTTAACATCAACAAGCTCATCATGAGGGCCCCACTGTACTTGGCATGTGCTACAGAGGCTGTGGATGAGGAACGGGAAGAAGAGACTCCTGTACTCCTAGGAAGACTTCCGAATTTGGTCATAGATGAGCTGGGCAACATCTATAGCTCGATGATCAAGGATAGCATATATAAGAATGACCCGATCCCTGGTCACCTCAGATAAATTTACGGACGGGAGGATCTGGGTGTTAATGAAGTGGTATCACAGCCGCGCCTTTGGAGTCAAGCATGAGCGGGGGAAGTTCCTCGGCCGCTGAGTTTGTACACTGAGAGTCCACATCACAGGATGTGCCTATGGGTGCATATACGGGTCATGACTATGTTGAGGTCAATCCCCTCCTCCGGCTCCCAGCGGAGGAACTCCGTATATTTGCAAATCGCAGGGGGATCAGATAAGCCCAAAGCTGTTCGAATGGCTGTAGTGGAGTATGAGACTTGGCGCCCGCACACTCTAACTATGGAAGTGTCTGGGTCAGAGAAAGCAATATTTGCATAAAACTTGCGAACGACTAGGAGAATTACAGACTCTGGCTGATTAGCAAACACCCTCCATTTGTGGACTCGGATAGTCTTCTCTAACTCCCGGTGGATGGCCTATTTGAAAGAGAAGCCCTGCTCTGAAATTACTGGTCTGATGACCAGTTTAGCATATCTCTCCTGAGCAGCTGCTAAAATAAATATTCTCTTATCGAACTCAGCATAGGGAGAAAGCTCCCTGTTTCGTTGGCTACTCACCCTTCTAGCGCTTTGGAGGCATGGCAGTAGCAAAAGTATGGTACCTGGTCCTGGAGAGAAATGATAGGTTGGATGATAGAAAATGCAAGAAATCAACAATGAAAGGGTGAGAAACTGTGGGAAAATGAGAGAAAAAATGGGAATCTGAGTAAGGAAATAAGAGAGAGAGAAAACGGCGCAAACCAGAAAATGAGAGAACTAGGGTGCGCCGCAACGTGACCCTGTTCTGATTTATCCTCTACTGCCGTAGCACGTCGCGACATACATGTTACATGCGCCGCGACACGCGTCTCAATGAAACGCTCGTTTTACTTTAGGGTTTTTTTCTCTTATTTATTTTTTATTTTATTTTTATTCATTTATTTTGGCACGCCTCGACATGCACTTGATGCGTCGTGGCGTGAGGCATCAGACTGTAAAATTTTGTAGCAAATCAGATTCAGCAGCTACTGCTACTTCCCAGATGTCTCCACCACTTACAAAATTAGTCTAAAGGGTTAAAATTGTAGAATGTACACAAAAATATAATAAAACCACAAAATCAAACTATTAACATATTCAAGGCTAAAACTAAAGGATTAAACAGTTGAGTTCCCTCCCAAAAAAGGTCTAATTTATAGTCCCGACAAGACTATACTATCAAAAGCTTGGATTCAGCACTTGGATTCTTGCGAAATCATGTAAGTTAATACATTTCAAAACCTTGCCCTATCTAAATGCTCATATATAGATGTCAAATGTAAAGATAGGTATCTTCAATGAAATTAGCATGGACTGCATTATTAGCTACCTGATCTACCTCACCTATGTAAGAGCATACTTCATGATCATTAGGGAGTTCAATTGTTTTAAAAATCTTAAATGTTACCTCCTGATCATGAACTCTCATAGTTAATTCATCTTTTTGCACGTCGATGTTCTCCCCATGGCTAGGAATGGTCGGCCTAGAATCAGTGGCACATTATAATCTTCCTCCATATCAAGGATGATGAAATCAGCTGGGAAGATAAACTTGTCAACCTTGACTAACACGTCTTCAACAATTCCCCTCGGGTAAGTGTAGGAGCGATCAACTAATTGGAGGGTCACTGATGTTGGCTTGCATTCCCAACCTAATCTTTGAAAAATGGATAGAGGCATGAGATTTATGCTTGCCCCCAAATCACATAAAGCTTGTCCAAAGAACTGATCTCCAATAGCGCATGGAATTGTGAAGCTTCTCGGATCCTTCAATTTTGGAGGAAGCTTTTGTTGCAGAACAACATTACATTCCTCTGATAGTGCCACTGTTTCAAACTCACCCAACCTTCACTTCTTAGATAGGATGTCCTTCATAAACTTCACATAGCTTGACATTTGTTCCAATGCCTCGGCGAAAGGAATGTTGACATGAAGCTTCTTGAATACATCCAAGAACTTTTTGAACTGAGCATCCAACTTCTGCTTAGCTGGCCGGTTAAGGAAAGGTAGAGGGTGTGTATAAGGCTTGTCCTCCTTCTTCTTGTCTTCACCCTTCCTCTTGGCAATTTCTTCTTCCTTGCTCAAACTCACCTCATCTTTCTTCAACTCAACATCTTCTTGAAGTAGCTTAGTCTTGGGATTCCCTTCAATATCCTTCCACTTCTCAATGATATGGCCTTGCAAGTCTCATTTGTGCCTTATCTTGGATTGTTGTTAGTGTCGCTTGGAAGAGTCCCCGGGGCTCTATTGTTTATTGCATTTGCTAATTGCCCCACTTGTGTTTTAACTCCCCGCATTGAAGCTGATAGGCTTTAAATGTTTGAATTATTCTTGGCTAAATGAGCTTCAGTCTTAGCCATGTATGAATCTAATTTGACCATGAATTGCATAAACATGTCTTCCAATAAGGGCTTCCTCTCTTGCATCGGCGATCTTGACTGTGAAGAGAAACTAGGAGGATAATTTGGTCTCTCATTTGCATAGGATGAAAAAGCTGCTCCTTGATTGTTACTCAAAGAAAATTTGGGGTGGTTTCTCCATCTTGGATTATACTAATGCGAATAGGGGTTGTTTTGCGATTGGTGATAATCCCCCACATAATGCACATTTTCCAAGATGAAAGGGCATCTATCACTCACATGATTATCACCACATCGATCATATAGCACCAATGAGCTTTGATGAGGGCTTGCACCCAAACTGTCCAACTTTTTTGCAATTGCCACCTCTTGATCTGTTAGTGACGTTATTGCATCGACATCATGTACCCCAGCCACCTTCCTTGGAGTATTTCTAGCCAAAGGCCATTGGTAGCTATTGGCTGCCAATTCTTCCAATAGCTGAAAGGCATCATTAAAGGATTTACTTAATAATGAACCACCAGCAGCTGCATCCACAATTGGACGATGGTGTGGTAGCAGACCTATATGGAAAGAGTAGATCAGGTGCCTTGGAGGTATTTCATGATGTGGGCACCTTCGCAGAAGATCCTTATACCTCTCCCAAGTTTCGTACAAAGACTCAAATTCAGATTGGGTGAATGAGGTGATATCATTCACCATTTTAGCAGTCTTGGCAGGTAGGAAGTATTTGTTCAGAAATTTGCCACAGACATCAGTCCAAGTGCTTATTGACCCCACCAGCAGAGATTGCAACCAACTCTTGACTCTATTTCTAAGAGAGAAAGGAAAGAGCCTTAGACGAATGACATCTTCAGAGACACCATTATGCTTGAATGTATTGTAGATCTCCAGGAAATTTGACAGATGAGCATTGGGATCTTCACTAGGCAAACCGCCAAATTGCACTGAAGTTTGTATCATTTGAATTATGACCAGTTTGATTTCAAAATTATTGGCACGGATGGGAGGCCGTCTGATGCTTAACTGAAGATTATCCATTTGAGGAGTAGCAAAATCCCTCAGAGGCCTCGTATGATTATGATCACCCGCCATTGTAATAGTACCTAAAACACAAAAAGAATGAAAACTTGAATTAAAATGAACTAAAAGAAAAACTTGAATTAAAACTAATTAAACTCATTATCAATATCAACAATACAGAAATTAGCTGTAATCCTCGACAACGACACCAAAAACTTGTTTGCCTTTTTGTGTACTACAAGTGCATGGGTCACACAAGTAATAAAATGATAAGTTAAGTTCGTTCCCACGAGGATTATGGCTACTTTCAATGCTAAATATTAACTAATAGCTTAATCAATTCTATTCAAGAACATTAAAATTGGTAAAAGGAGTGTGAATAAATTAAACTACTAAAAAGCATTAAATTAGGGGTAAGAAATAATGATAGAAAATAGGGGATCCTTCTTCACCAACTACTTTACTTAGCAATATGCAACCCTCTTGAGCAACAATATTGAAATGGTTTTGTTAGCTTGAGAAACTACATTAACTAAAAGCCTATGTTTAGGTCAATTCACATTGACTTCATTCACCTAGCTCACTATGTGTCCATGAGAATCGAAGTAAAAATCCACTCATTAAAAACTATTCTCAAACATTGCTATGCATGACCAAAGGGTATAATTCTATCTCATTAGCGAATTAACTCACCCTTTCATGAGAATGAAATTAAACGTACATAAACCATATCCATGATTTAAAACATAAATTCCTACGTCTAGTTAAATAGATTTTATCAAATCACTTTAAATGTTGATCAAACAATAAAGAGCATTAAGAGAAACATGGATGAACAAAATAAATCATTATAATTAACTCAAAAGGGTACAAAGTTACCAAATATACATAGAAGGATATAAAAGAACCCCTAAAAATAGCTTAGCTATCCATGGAACACGAAAATCTCATGAAGAGATTCATGTCCATGACCTAGAAACAGAGAGAATAAAGAGAAAAGAGGGAAACACTATGAATGTGGTTCTTGGATGCTTGATCCTCCTTGAAGAATGGTGGCTTCCACTTCAAATCCCTTCAAAGCTCTCAAAAATGATGAAAAACAAACCCTACCTGTGTTTTCTCTCTTTTTCCCCAATTGGTTCTCATAGAAATATGATAGAACAGTATATATAGGCTGAAAAATTAGCTTCACGTCGCGGCATGAACCACCATGCGCGCGCATTCACAATTAGGTCACCACATCGTGACATGCACTCCTTTGCACTGTGGCGTGCTAGCCTCTGTCTATCAGTTCATAGCAAACAGAGTACATTACGCCGTGACATAACGCATCCTACGCTGCGGTGTGAGAGGCTGACTTGTTCCTTGGGTTTTCTCTTCCAATGTTGGGCCTTGGCTTGCTTCAATTCATCTGTTTTGAGCTCATCCTGTAATAAATAAATCACCAAGTTAAATACAAGTGCAAATCTACTTAATAGATCAAAGAATTAGAAAGATTTTATCAAGATCATAAGGGAAGATATCAATATTGAATTTGATAAATATAAGTTTAAAATCTTCCAAACATGCATAACAACAAGGACTAAGTTATCTATAAAGCACAGGTATAAGGTACAAATAACTACATTTTATGGAGTTATCAATTTGTACAGAAAATTTCTTTGCACTGATCTTTTCCCTAAATAGAATGCCCGTCAGAAACAACAATCAAAGTGCGTGAATGGATCCAGCTGCCAGCTTGCCACTTTCTCAAGAATGATAACTTCCATCATTTTTAAAAGAAAAATGTTTTGCGTATAACTTTTAGACACACATCATATTTACACTGTATGTTAATATGAGAAAGATGTCAAATCAACCTATATATGATTGTAGCATTCTCGCAGAATACAAAATGAGTTTGTGAGTGAGTTAAAAAAAATTAGATGTATAAAAGTTAGATGAATAACGGGACTGTTTTCAAAAATATCCATGAAGCATGGACCAAGACAATGTAAAACATGCCAATGGAGGCATCACTAAAACTGAGACAACTGTTACCTCAATTCATATGTTAAAGCCATGAAACTGGTAAATATAGAAAATGACACTAAAAGTAAATAAGATATAAACCAACATCAATTTTAACATAGACCAAAATTGAAACCATGATAATTATCCCCACGAAAACATCACTTACACTTGCATGTAGTTCTATTTAAATACCTTGCAATAAAATGAGGTAGACAGAACTCAAAAGAGATTGGTTTAGCATTGGACTAGCATGCGAAACGTGGATAGATATATTTATGGTTATAAATTTAAATCCTATCTATGCCAATCATTTGGGGACAAGCTATAAGGAATAACCCCAAGATTGTGCACATATCTCATAACTTGTACAATTAACTTCTTCCTTTCTTTTTTGGGCATTTAGCCCCTTTGCTTAACCGCGAAAACAGACCGTTGAATGACTAATATAATGAAGACCATATTTTGCTAGATGTATTACCCTTCTGCTGTATATCAGGCAGCATGTATTCTATGGTAATGCAGCCTACAACACTTAAGGTTATGTTTGGTACACATGATAATATAGTATAAGATAAGATGATAGGATAGTATAAGGTATGATAGTATAATTAATAGGATAATACATAATCCTATCTTTTGTTTGATAACAAAAGGATAAATTAGTGATTGTATAATATTTTTTTAAAATTAAAATATCTTTTAGCATAAAAGTTAAAATAATTAAAAAATAATAATAATAAAACTTTATAGTGGTGGTGGTGGTGGTGGTGGTGGTAGTGGTGGTGGTGGTGATAGTGGTAGTGATGGTAGTGGTGGCGTGGTGGTGGTGGGGTGGTGGTGGTGGTGGTGGAGGCGATGGTGGTGGCGGCGGCGGTAGTGGAGAAGTGGTGGCGGTGGCGGCGGCAATGGTGGTGGCGGTGGCGGCTAGCGGTGGTGGTGGTGGTGGTGGTGGTGGTGGCGGTGGTGGTGGTAGTGGTGGTGGCTGCGGCGGTGCCGATGGTGGTGGCGGTGGTGGTGGTGGTGATGGCGGTGGTGGTGGTGGTGGAGGTAGTGGTGATGGTGGTGGTGGTGGTGGTGGTGGGGTGGGGGTGGTGTTGGTGGCGCATGAGGAGAAAAGAGTGATAAAAATGAAATTGATGATAAAATTGAAATAAAAATCTTATCATGTTTTATCATGTACTAGGGAGAGGATAGAGTTATCACCTTAGAATAGGATAAAATGACTTGACCTGATTTCATTATACTATCAGTTGAATGCACCAAACATTGAATAAGACCTGATAGTATTAACTTATACTATCATGTCTTCTTTATACGATGCATCAAACATAGCCTAAGTTGATAACGATCAGTATATACTTCATAAGACATTATAAATAAAAAATAAAAATAATTAGGTCATTCCATTATTGAGAGAGAAAGCGGAAAAAAATTTATTCAGTATTAGTTATTATAGATACAATAAAAGACTAACATTTATCAAATTATTATGTTATCTCACTCCTATTGGCACCAAAATTCAAATATTTAAAAAAATAAAAATCATATGATGCAGACTAGCAATATCCAATAATGTTCGAAGAGCATCTGATACGATATCTAGTATTGGTACATAATGATACGACATCTAGTATCTAGTATTGGTACAAATCGACACTTGTACAATAGTCATGTTTGAAGTATCCGTGTTTCCTTGATTAGCTCTTTGCTAGTTTCTCGCCTGCATATTTTGAACCAACTAACCTGGGACTTGGAAGTATTGGTTCACAAGGATAAGTGGTTTGGACGGGTCATAATTTATTGTCTGATGCATATCTAATTGGGCTAACTCAGTTATCAGTAACACAAGACATGAACAAGCAGCCTAAAGATGTGATGCAAATTAAATGTACTAAAGAAAAAAATATAAAACCAGTAAACCGATAATATTCCACACTGTAACCTGCAACCATATTACAATAATTACAAATGATGTTTTGAACTGCATTACATGTCATTATCTTCTGGTCACCTAAAAATAGAAAGAAAAATGAAGCTGAAAGCTTTTATTCCATCACAATATTGAGTTTCTACATTCACTGGATCCTCAGCCACCAACAGGAAGGAAGGCTTCTGAATTACACCAATTAAATACTTGCAGTGCCCCGTTCATTAGGCAAAGCCAGCCATAGTATGCACTATATAGACAATAAAGCCAGGAATTGCATGCTCTTTGCAAGTAAAACAAAAATAAAGTAGATTCTACTGCGGCATAAAAACACACGAGCAAGACTTGAGAGTCATAAAGAAATGTGGTTGAATGATAATTCCCTGTCACAGATCATGAGTGGAACGGCTATTATCTGAATGAGTATGAGATCCAACATTTGAGTTTTGTGAGGTAAACAAGTTGGGGTACGAGAAATATGGGTCATCATCCATTGAAGGTAATCTCTTAGGCTGGTGACTAGAGGATTTGTCATCCACTACATGATCATTGGGTAGGGAAGAATCAGAATCTGCCTTGAGCGTGTCAAACGAAGGAAAACTTGATGAGTGAGAGCCTGGGGAAGTATAATGATCCTGGTGAAGTTCAAGATCATTTCTACCACTGCCATCAGAGTTACCTTCAACATTTTCCTTGGTGAAATGTCCCCTTTCTGTTGTTGTAGATTCATTATCACCACCTACATAAAATGGGTTCTCAGAGCTGCTGTCTGGTACATGTTCAGTATTTTTCTTGGTAAGCTCAGTAATACGGACTTGAGCAAGGCTAGCTACTGAGCGAGCTGCAGCTGCTGCACGTTCAGCAGTTTCAGCAGCAGCATGGGCAGCAGCCAACACATCCTGCAAGTCCACATTGGCTTCAGATTTTGTGCTTGACAAGGAGGGAGGTGAGTCACTATGTCTTGCAGAATATGATCCAGTTGATACTGATGGAGGGGAGATGAATGGCACAAACTGTTTACTCTCCATTTTACCAAATGAAGTATGGGGTTGATCTTGGTGAACGCTTGCTCTTTCTTCAATTTGCTCCTGCTTTACATCTGCAAAATCTCCAGAATGGCTTGATGAATGAAGAACGGCTTCAGGGGGTGGCATAGCCGGAGGTGTAACCATTTCTGTAGCTGTGGCAACATTTGCACTTGGCCGGACTGATACCTTAGGAACTTCAGGAAATTCTAATGTGTCGGAGCCAGAATCAGAATCAGGTTGTTCTTTATTGGGTGAATCATGAGCAGAGTACAACTCTTCATTGTTTTTCTCTTCAGGAAGAGGCAATTTTGACCCACTAAAAAATTGTGTGGGGCCATTCTGACAAGGAGATAACATGTAAGGTAATGGTCTGTGAAAAAGAGAATTTAACATACAATGGCCATTGGCTAGTCTTTTTCCCTTCTAGCTAGTCACTACTGCTTAACACTTACCAGTAAGTCTTCATGTTTTTTAAAGAACTCAGTTTCTGAAGCAGCTGGATCCCAATCTACCTCATGCTCAGCAGCAATTTCTTTTAGAAGGTTCAGTTTCTTTTCCGGTGAAGGAGTACGAACTGAGAGCAGTTCTATTATCTGCAATTGAAATTCACGTGGAGAATGTCATACAAGAAAATAGCTTTCATCCTAGCTAATAAGTCTGTATAAGATGTTTTGCTCACAAAAGAAAAGAGAGTCTGTATAGGATGAAAATTCATGGAACCTGACGATTAACACCACAATCTGGCCTGAGCTCAGTTGCAGCAGATAAAAATTCCTTCCCATATTTAGCAGCAAATAGCATCTGAACCTGCAACAACTCTGGCAGATCGGCGCATCTTGGTGCGGCAAAACATACACTAGATATGGCTTCCTTCAAGTCTAGGGGACATTCCCTGAACAACATTGAGAGTTTGGATACATAATTAGAGAATAATGGTTGACTTTTTATACTATGGTTACAATAATGATTGGGTCTTAATCATAACACACACTTATGAAAAATAACTTGATGACCCAAACAACGTTAAAAATCCATTAAACACTATTTTGGACTTGTCATGTTCTCATACATAAAATTGAGCAAAACCCCTAGTCTGCCCAATGATACTGATAGCAGACAGTACAAGCTCTATGAAGAAAAGAACAGCATCAATAACCATTCAGGAGTGGAACTGTAACTGTTCAACCCAATATTACTTGCTTGACTGAATATCTAGATGAAGTCGTCTAAGCCAAGCTTCTTTATTTTGCAACAACCTGGTAATGGATATCAATACAGACATGCTCTAATATAGATTATATCTGAGGTAGAATCTGACCAAGTATTCTAATAATGATGAAAAAATACTGAATATTCAGTAAATGCTAAAGCATAAGCATGTTTCTTTACAATATATATTTTCTACTCATGTTTCTTCATTTTGTGGGGATTAGGAATGAATGCACTAGAGAGAAAGTAGGGGTAGTACCTATTGTGAAAAAGATGGGAGAATCTCGCCTTAAGTGGTTTGGACATGTAAGGAGAAAACCCTTAGAAGCCCTTGTAAGAAGAGTAGATCAGGTGGAGAATAACTCAACAGCTAGAAGTAGAGAAAGACCAAGAAAGACTATAGGTGAAACGATTAAAAAAGATTTAGATTTGAATGACATTTCTGAAGACTTGATTTATGATAGGACACAATGGCGTCGATTGATCTATGTAGTCGACCCCACCTAGTGGGAAAAGGCTTAGGGGTTGTTGTTGTTGTTGTTTCTTCATTTTGTGGGAATGCATACCAAGTAATCAAGGGTGCTAATTTTCAAATATAGCAACATAATAACAGAACATCTAAAGAAGCACAAAAAAAGAAGCAGTCCATATAGGAACATAATGTATAGTGAGGCAACAACCAAGATGCTATTTGGAAAAATTAGATATTTGCAGATTAATTTTTCTTTCCTTTTTCATAAAAAGAAGAATGAGTAAATTCAACTAACATCCCCTGAGGCTTACAATACCAGTGCAAAACCCCCTCTAGTTTTAGAAATTACATTGATCTATACTATTTCAAATTTCACAGACAAATACCCCCATTTTATTATTTTCGAACACATTCACCCTGAGTAAAGTTTTCCAGACATATACATACCTGCTGAAAAATAAACTACACAAAAAACCTTTTTATATAAGAAACTAGAGAGGGTGTTTGCATTTTGTTTCTTAAACCTAAGGGAGGTCAATGTAATTTTTTAAGATTTCTTCCATTCATAATACATAACCAGAGGATCAGAACCCTGCTAGAACAGAGAATACAACAAAGCAAAGAGGAAAAAAACAAAACGAACAATATCTCAAGAGCAATCCAGCCCCTTAGCATATCAAACAAAGGCATTCCCTAAGAAAAACCATGAGTTGAAACCCATAAAGAAGCTAGAAACAAATCTATCCAAATTCCTACAGAAGGTGAGAGTTATATTATTTGAATTATGAAGAAACTTCTAAGGTATTGCGGGAAAGAAAAAACTGCACAATTGCCTTATGACATGTGAAGGGTGATTGAAAGAGTGGTGAGGGCGGTGGCCACTTGTATACAGCGACTGAAAACCATCAAAGACCGTTATCACTTGTAGAAAAATGTGGAAGCAATATTTGATGGTGAGGGCAGTAAATAAGTTTGTCAAATACAAACCTGATGTTCACACAACTAATGATCATGATAATTGAGGCAATTTTGGTAGCTGTGCAATGTTTGTAAATCATAATAGGTTGAAGGTTGAAAAGTAATGCAAATCACCTCAATAACGTACAATTCTGAAGGCTCGTAGTTGCAAATAACTAACAGCATCAACCAAGTCTTATTCCACTAGGTGAGGTTGACTACATGGTTTAGTTGACACCATTGGAATAAAACAAAAAACAAAATTTCAGTAAAACCATTCAGAGCAAGATCTTTTTTTAATGGTTTCTCATAATCTTTTCTTAGGTCATCCTCTACCCCATTTAATCGGACTACATTCATCTCCTCAATAGTCTTCTTCTCACATGACCAAACCACCATACAAAAGTTTCCACCATCATCTCCTCAATAGGTGTTACTCAAACTTTCTCTCAGATATATTTGTAATTTTATATTTTCTTATATGTCAACTCACTGACCTCAGTATTCTCATCTCCACTATAATTATTTTTTGTTCTTGTTGGCACTTCACTGCCCAAAACCAAAGAGCATCACTAATTTTATAGTTTTGAGTAGAATTTTCCTTTGAGTATCATAGGCACTTTGTAATATCAAATGAAGCCCAAAGCATTTATCCATTCATCAAATCACCACCAACTAAATCATACTGTATGAATTCAATGTTTAAGAACAAATATGCAAACACAAGTTCAACATTCAAAATTTCAAATAATTCTCACCAAATCAAGAGTCAAGCTTTCATGCAATGAATTAAGAATTTGTGCAATGACATTGAAATAGAATTGAGACAGATTGAAAAGATATGCAGACAATATTCATCATCATTTCTCAGCTTAACAAACACTGCTTTAAACAAAATGGCTTTTATATTGTTTAATATAGGTCCTGTTTACAGAACAATTGATCCTCCTTAGTCAATAGTTAGTCAGTTCAGTAGGACATTGCAACATTTTTGCCAATCCAGTTGGATAACATACCTACATTTTTATCAATACATGTTCTAAAAATGGCCAGCTTCAACGTAAATCATATTGGTATGTCATGCATATTCAAACAAGAAGCTAAGCTAGTCACCCAGATTTCTTTTTCATCTCTAAAATACCTTTGCGATTCAATTATTGGAAGGCGGACAGCAATAAGTTCACAAAACAGTTCAATGATCTCTTGAGCAGCCATCATGTTCTCCTCTCTGATAATATGCTCCACCTGCATAGATGACCACATCAAGAACAGCGCTACAAAAGAAAGAAGATACACCAAAAAGACTTTCCTTTTGTCCGGAGCCATTAGTTTAAAATTCTGAAACCGAAAAAATGCAACACTACACAACATCCTATGCAAATCGGGTATTACCCTAATGCGAGCTGTGGCTTCTTGACCAGTCTCAAGTAGCTTAGCAATATCACGTCGCATATTCTTCAGTTGAATCTCTCTTCTGTTTCTTAGCAACTTTATACGTGGAATTGTCAGTTTCAGCAGGGTTTTACTGAAAATGTAAACATTGGTAAACATCATATCACTTACAGATAAATTAAACATGAAAAAAAAACAACACCACCAAAACGGAACTCTTGTCCAGATCAGCTATTGCTACAAATAAGTAATCAAGACAAACCGAATCACGCAGTCCTCATAATTCATATATAAACAATTAAAGCATAAAAAAATTTTAAAAATAAAATGAGCAAAGAAATGCCAGAAAATCTATAATTCAGGATAAACTACCCCAAATAGTTCAACAAGGCTAAGTGATGCACAGAGTGGAAAAAAACCAAAAAAAAAAAAATCTGCTATTAAACTCATTCCAAAGATGAAAAAATATATACAATTACAAGCTGAAAAAATTTTATATATATATATATATATATATCAAAGAAAATAATCAAGCAGTACCATTTGGCAGCCTTAAAACCCTTGTTGAAGAAGGAATCGATCATCGACATGGTGCGGGTTTTCGATCAGAACCAATCCCTAAATCAGAGGAAAACAAAACCCAGAAACCAAAATCGAAAATTGCAGTGAGTTCTCGAAGTTGAAGAGAGTTTGGCAATTTAAAGTATCGGATTTTAGGGGAAAAATAGAATAAGGAAAATAGAGAAAAAGGTGGGGTGGGTGTGATATCAAAGATCAAAGATGATGAATACCAGATAGAGAGAGAGAGAGACTGAAACAGAAGATTGGATTATATGGGTAACCTGTTTGGCTCTTGCTTAACAAGCAAGTATTCTGAGTTCTGAAGAAGGATCTGTGAAACCCAACTCTCAGATTTTTTTTTTTTCTCTTTTTTTTTTCCTCTGTTTTTATTTTATTTTTATGTTTTTAAGTCTTCAGTACCGTGTGGCTGGTGTGGGTGATGCATAGGTTGTTTTGTTTTTGCTTTTTCCTGGCAAAATCTTTTCCCTCTGTTTTTATTTTAACCTTCACTCCACGTGGGTAAGTGATAAACTATTAATATGTCATATTTTTACAGTTTAATTTTTTAATTTTTATATTCTTTTTATTTTAATATAAAATTTTATTAGTAAATTTTGTTATATTTTAGTATTATTTGATTGTATTTTTATTAAGTGTTTTATGTATTTTTGTTAAGTAATTACACCTAAAAAATATTAGATGTTCAAAGGAACAAGAAAAAAAAAGGAATTTTCATCAACGTCCAGCGTCTGAGCACTAAAAGTGGAGCACTTGAGCGCCCAAAGCGTATGCAGCAGCGTTGATTTAGTGTCTCAGCGCCTGATTACTAAGTGAGGAGCGCCTGAACACGCATGGCTGTAAAATTCAGTTTAAGTGATAAAGCATTGAAGCGAGCGCTAAGCTGGTTGCTGACACGTGATTTTCTTTAAATGAGAAAAGTTACGTCAAATTCAACACAGACAGAGACAGATAGACATTGAACACATTACACAGAAAATTTCTAATCCTGAGAAGGTTATTTTGGGGTAGCAGACTTTGGAGGACGGCTTCGAAGGAGGATTCGATTCTTGAAGGCTTGAAAATCATAATTTCCATTAAAGAGGTTTTGATTTCTCTTTCTTTCTAGTTTTTCCTTTCTTTGGGTTTTCTTTCCATGAGTTTGTATCTTGATATGAGTTTATTCGTATTGAACATGAGTAGCTAAACTCATAGTTAGAGCTATGGGGGATCTTATTTTCCTAATTATTTTGGTTTAATTTCTAATTTGGTTAATGTAACTTCTTTAGGATTTATCATATTACTTGCATTCTCGTCATAACTTGATCACTTTTGGCATGTGTTAATTCATTGTTTGACCAGTGACCATCTGCATTCAATGAGTGGATCTATATGGTAAGCTTAGGATTAGATTGGTGAATGACCAAACATCAATTTTTTCTACCAATGGAATTGACAGGTATGTTAGTTCATATCTTGAATTGATACTTAATGCATTCCTAATCAATTCAACTAAATGACCAAATAAATGATTTAATTTAGGAATAGAATATTATTTCATCCATGACCATTGAGATTCAATAGCAGGTAAGAGAATATTAGTAAAAGAATTACCTTACATCATAATTGAAAGAAAATCAGAATAATTGGATTCAAGTGAACCTTACACCCTAGTATCTCTCATTGATTATCCATTCTCTGTTTGATTGTTCATTGTTTTTCTTATTTGTTTATTTTGATTTTATCTTGAATTTCGTCATACATTTTCGATTGTTTGGATAACAAAGAGTTTAACAAATCTAGTAATTGCTACTTATTCCTTGTGGGATCGATAACTGAGACTCAAGTCCTATATTACTTGGCGATAGAGTGTACTTGCTTTTAGTGTATTTTACGTACACCAAGTTTTTGGCGCTGTTGCCTAAGAATAAGTTTGGTAATATTAGAAGCGAAAAGCTCTAGTTAATTTAGGCATACTTTTATTCTTTATTTTATTTTTATTTTTTATTTTTTATTTTATTTTATTTTATTTTATTTTTAATTAATTTTTCACTTCTTATTTCTTGTTTATGCTTACTCGATCTCAATTTTCTAATTTGACATTTAATCCAAAAATTAAGAAAACAGCTTGCAGGTTAAGGAAGTAAACTTTTATTGTAGTTGTGACAGAAGACATAAATAGGATGGAGAGACAACCAGTTGTTGAGGCAAACCGTGAAGAAAGAGCTACCCCAGTAGAACGAACCATGCTTGAGTACTCTATGCCACTGCTGAGGGGTGTGGAAGGAGTATTATAAGATCAGCTGTGGCGACTAACAATTTTGAGATCAAACCAACATTGATCTCCATGATTCAGAATTCAGTTCAGTTTTATGGATTACCTTTGGATGATCCAAATCAGCATTTGGCCAGATTTTTACAATTGTGTGATACTATCAAGTACAATGAGGTGACAGATGATGCAATCTGATTGTGACTTTTTCCTTTCTCTCTCAATTACAGAGCAAGTCAATCGTTAACGTCACTAACAAGGGGTTCCATCACTACATGGGATCAGTTGACACAACAGTTTTTGGCTAAGTATTTTTCCTCCTTCTAAATCTGCTAAGTTAAGGAATGATATATCTTTTTTTGTGCAATTTGAAATGGACAATCTTTATGAAGCTTGGGAGCGCTTTCAAGAGTTGTTGAGATGTCCACATCATGAATTTTTCGTATGGCAGCAGGTTCAGACTTTTTACAATAGTTTGTTGCCTGCAAACCGTTCACTCATTGATGCTGCTACGGGAGGTATAATATGGAGGAAAACACCTACTAAGAGCCAAGCATTGATTGAAGTAATGGCACTGAACAGTTATCAATGGCAAAATAAGCGCCAAGTTCTTAAGACACAAGTAGGTGTGCATGCTATTGATTCTTCTACAACCATTCTGAGTCAATTAGAAGCATTGACAAAGAAGGTTGAGACTCTGATGGTGACAAATAGTGCAGTCCCACCAATCATTTGTGAGGCATATAGAGGACAGGTTCATACAAGTTCAAATTGCCAAGTTGGTAGTCCATTTGCCCCCGAGCCTGAAGGAGTAAATTTTGTTGGTAATTCTAACTGGCAGCAGTACAATCCATATTCAAATATGTAAAATCTTGGTTGGAGGAACCACCCAAATTTCAAATGAAAAAATCAAAAGGGCTATCAGCAGAATCAGTAGCGAGCACCGCAACCACTTCCAGAGTTCCAAGCACCTATAGAGAAGGCAAGCTTTAAAGATTTAGTAATGAAATACATACAAAATTTTGATGCTAGAATGAAGAACACAGAGATTCAGATTAGTCAGTTGACTACATTGATGACAGCAAGGGCACTAGGGACATTGCCTAACATTACTGAGACTAATCTAAAGGAACAGGTCCTTGCAATTACCCTGAGAAGTGGTAAGGAACTTGGGGAGTTCTCCCAGAAGAAGGAAATGCTAAAGCTTAGAGATACTATTGTTAAGTCAGTGCATGAAGATGAAAAGGTAACTGCAACACCTAGTCCGTCAGGAATTGAGACAAAGAAAAATGATGTCCTTACTAAAGATGTCTCAATTCAAGATGTCAATAAAGGAGAGGTTGAGAAGAAAGAACCAAAGTGGCAGAGGGCGAAGAAGGATCATGAGCAGAGCACAATTTATGAACCATCACTATATATCATGATCTCATTCCCTTAGAGGCTCAAGAACAATAATCCAGATCAGTAATTTTCAAAATTCTTGGAGATATTCAAGAAATTACAAATTAATATTCTGTTTGTTGAAGCCATCTCTCAAATGCCCAAGTATGCAAAGTTTCTGAAGGAAATACTTATAAAGAAACGCAAGCTTGAGGAGTTTGAGATGGTATGTCTTAATGACGAGTGTTCTGCCATTCTTTTAAAGAAGTTACCTCCAAAATTAAAGGATCCATGGAGTTTAACTATTCTTTGCTCTATTGGTAATTCTTATTTTGAGAAGACATTATGTGATTTAGGTGCTAGTATTAATTTGATACATTTCTCTGTTTTTAAGAAATTGAGAATGCAGGAACCAAAGCCCACTAACATTTCACTACAGTTGGCTGATAGATCCATCACTTACTCATACGGTGTGGTGGAAGATGTTTTGGTGAAGGTGGATAAATTCATATTCCCAATTGATTTTGTGGTGCTAGATATGGAAGAGGATGCTGATATTCCTCTCATTCTTGGAAGATCATTTTTGGCCACTTCAGGAGTTGTATTGATGTACCTCGAGGTGAGCTCATTTTGAGAGTGGATGGAGATTATGTGACCATCAATGTCTTTAGGGAGGCTAAATCTTCCCTAATGTCAAATCTTCATGCCCCTATCAATTTTGTTCAAGCTAAGAAGCAGGAAACCTTAGATATCAAAGACCCCTCACGATCATATAATGTTGATGTTGATCTTTCGGAAACTTAAGCTGCTGAAACAGATAAAGGTGCTCCTATGATCCATGTTCCTTTATAAATTGGTCCTTCATCTATTGATCGATCGAACCCACCATGGCCTAGCAGAGTTAAGGCACAATTGGGACAATCAAGCTCTTGTCAAGTTCAGAATGCTGATGGAAGCAATCCCAAGGTTATGGATGAAGGAAGGAGGCACTGCTTTGAAAAAAAGAAAGCGTCCTCCTATTTCTCTTGCTTTAAGCCACCTTGATTTATCTGAATGAAAGGCAACGTCGAGCTAATGACGTTAAAAAAGCGCTTCACAGGAGGCAACCTGTGTTTCTTCTTTATTTTTCTTATTTTAGTTATTTTTGTTTTAGAAGCTACTCATGTGTTTTGAGATTTTATTTTTTAGATTATGTTGTTGCGCTGACTCTTGTGCTTCTTTTATGCCTGACATTGTGTCATTGTCCATCAGGTTATGTTGTTCTTTTCTTTACCCCTTTATTTCTTTTTCTTCCACATTGAGGACAATGTTTATCTTAAGTGTGGGGGGTACTTTTACAATTTTTGTGAAATTTTTTTTTTTGATGAGCACTTGAGTATTGTTGGTAATTAAGCTAGAATTGTGTGTTAATTTCTTGATTTATTCTGAGCTGATAGAGATATGTTTTAAAGAGAATTCCATTGATCATGAGCTGATATTGTGTGAAGTAATCTTTTTTAATGAAGTAAAGTGAAATTTAACATCTTAGTTAAAAATTAGTCATGTTTGCTTGCTTTTGTTCTCTTTATCAACTTAGCCAGAAAATGAGTTTTGAGCCTTAATGGTTGAATTTTTCATAAACAAAATTTTATTTTTCTTCTGGAATGAGTTTTCTCTTAATTTATGTGCGCTAGAACTTGCTTTGATATTTCATTGAGGCATTAATGATTTACATACAGACTTGAATATGATTAAGGCAATTAGGCTGAATTCCTTTTTGACTTTTAGGGTTGCATTGATTAAATAACCCCTCAGTTGCCCCATTTAAGCCTGAAATTGATTTCTTTGAATACTCAATTGAATAATCAAGTTGGATTCTTGGGAGCATCTAATTTGTTGATTGAGAAGTCATAAAAAGTTGTTATTGTCTTCAAGGGTTACAAAAAAAAAGTTTGAAAAAAATAAAAAGAATGAAAAAAGAAGAAAGAAAAGAATTGTTGGTAAAGAATAATAAGAATATTAGGTTGAAAGTGAGAATTTGTTATATCTTTGTCCATTATGCTCTATCTGTCATCTTTTCAACCTGATTCTGCTTTGTATTGATTTATCCATGAACATTCTTTACCCGTATTTATCTTTTTCCTACCTTTCATTATACCCTTGACCCCGTTACAACCAAAGGAAAGTCCTTTTGATTCTTGTGTTGTATGTGAACTTGAAAGTGGAGATGAGATTGATAAGCAAGCCTATAGTATTACATTTTTCAAGAGAAATTTGAGTGATCTCTTTGTCCTTTAAATACTTGAACGATGGAAAGATGAGTGATCTCATATGTTGGATGAAGAGAACAGTTGCAAGTTAGACTCAAGCCTCTAATTGTTTAAGTATTAAATGATCTTGCTTGATTGGATTTGATTGCTGAACTTGAATTTTTTTTAATTATGGAATTTTCCTTTGATTCATGTTTCTTGATGTTGAGTTTGATATTGTTGTTGACTCCTATTCTTCGCTTGAGGACAAGCAAAGCTCAAGTGTGGGAGAGTTGATGAACCGTCAATATGTCATATTTTTATGGTTCAATTCCTTGGTTTTTCATATTTCTTTTATTTATTTTTATGAAATTTTGCTCGTGAGTTTTGTTATATTTTAGTATTGTTTGATTGTGTTTTTATTAAGTGATTTGTGTGTTTTTGTTAGGTAATTACACCTGGAGAAGATTGGATGTTCAAAGGAGCAAGAAAAAAAAAGGAATTTTCATCAGTGTCCAGCGCCTGAGCGCTGAAAGTGGAGCGCTTGAGTGCCCAAAGCGTATGCAGCTACGTTGATTTAGTGTCCCAAGGCCTAAGCATTGGGTGAGGAGCGCCTAAGCACACAACGTGTAACAGTGCATTCTAGTTTAAGTGACTGAGTACCCCAAGCATTCAGAACCGAGTGCCTAGATGCTGGTTGCGTAACAGACCACGTGATTTTCTTTAAATGGGAAAAGTTATGCCAAATTCAACACAAGTAGAGACAGACAAACATTGAACACATTACACAGAAAATTCTTAATCCTGAGAGGGTTGTTTTGCGGTAGCAGACCTTGGAGGACGGCTTCGAAGGAGGATTCGATTCTTGAAGGCTTGAAGATCATAATCTCCATTAAAGAGGTTTTGATTTCTCTTTCTTTCTAGTTTTTCCCTTTCTTTGGGTTTTCTTTCCATGGGTTTGTATCTTGATATGGGTTTGTTTGTATTGAACATAAGTAGCTAAACTCATAGCGAGGGCTATGGGGGATCTTATTTTCCTAATTATTTGGGTTTGATTTCTAATTTAATTAAGGTAATTTCTTTAGGGCTTATTATATTACTTGCATTCTTGTCATAAGTTGATCACTTTTAGCATGTGTTAATTCATTGTTTGACTAGTGACCATCCGCATTCAATGAGTGGATCTATATGGTAAGCCTAGGATTAGATTGGTGAATGACCAAATATCAATTTTTCCTACCAATAAAATTGACAGGTATGTTAGTTCATCTCTTGAATTGAGGATTAATGCATTCCTAATTAATTCAACTAAATGATCAAATAGTTTATTTAATTTAAGAATAGAATATTGTTTCATCCATGACCATTGAGATTCAAAAGCAGGTAAGAGAATATTGGCAAAAGAATTATCTTACATCATAATTGAAAAAAAATTAGAATAATTAGATTCAAGTGAATCTTGCGCCCTAGTCTCTCACTTATTGATTATCCATTTTCTGTTTGATTGTTCATTGTTTTTCTTATTTTTTTTATTTTGATTTTTTCTTGAATTTCTTCATACACTTTCGATTGTCTAGATAACAAAGAGTTTAGCGAATCTAGTAATTACCACTTATTCCTTGGGGAATCGATAACTGGGACTCAAGTCTCATATTACTTAGCGATAGAGTGAACTAGCTCTTAGTATATTTTACGCGCACCAATAAGATGGAAAGAGGTCAAGTTAGGGTGGATTCTATCGTAAATAGATTTGATTTGTATCTCAATTTTAAAATTTAAGTTTAACTTTTAAATTAAATAGGTTAACAGATTTTTAAATAGATTAATAAACCTTTAAATAGGGTAATAAATTTACCTTTTAAATAGACCAACAGATCTTTACATAAGTTAACAAGTTTAAGCTTTAAAATAAGTCAGTATATACTTTTGTTATAACTTAACATTTATTTCCTACTTTTATAAATAATCTTCACTTTTTTTCTCTAGTTTTTGGTTAATGTGAGATTTAGAGATATACCAAATTATAAAATTATTGAAAACACATTGCTACAAAACATTAAGATCAAACTTACACTATTCAAGGCAACCTTGGTGTAATGATCCTGTTCAAGGCATGCATCAAGCACTACATCGGAGTTCTGGTCGCACTACTTGTCAGGATGACCCTCATTAATGGATTCAAAGGTGAATAGAAAGGTCTCTGTTGGCCATTTCTCAAGCTACACAAATCAAAAAACAAAATGTTTAGTCTAACAAAGTATGAAAGCTTGAAAACCAAAAGCATAATCCCTATAATATAACAAATTGAAGGAAAATCTTGAAACTTAATTCTAAAACTGAATAAAATGTTTATCTTTACTTTTAAAAGGAATTTCATGAAAACATGAAAAAAAAGTGATGTGTTTAATATGTTTAATAAAATTTGTTGCAATTTAAAAAAAAAAATTCTCTGTGATTGGGATGAAATTTTAAGGTGGTTATATTCCTTTTTGGTACATAAAGGTGGTTCTATTTCTGCATCCTAGTATATATATGTCATATGTGACTAGTAATGAAAACAAAAAAGACTGCACATTGTTTCAAACATGAAAGTGGACATGAAGAAATGTTTCATGTTGCAATTAGGGGAGCGTAGGTTTGATCTTTATATTTTACAACTATATACCTCTAATAAATTTATAACTTAGTATATTTCTAAGTTTCATATCGACTAAAGATTAGAGTAAGAAAATAAACATCTATAAAAGTAGGAGGTAGGTGTTAAGTTATAACATAATTTTAATATATTATTTTCATTCGAACTTACTAACTTATGTTTTATTTATTGATTTTTATTAAAATTTAATTTAAAAATATATTAATATATTATAATAAATTAATAATTATAATTATTATAATATAATAATAATATACATTATATTATATATGGTTAAAGCAAGTCGGACTTTGCAGCCTAAAAAGGCCTATTAGATAATTTGAGGTTTGACCTTTTTAGTTAAACAAGCTTCTAAAAAACATTGGCCTAACTTGTTTAATAAATAGGTCAAGTCTCGAAGCAAGTCAGTCATAAGCCTCGACGACAGACTGACCTAACTTATTTCATACTTACCGCTTGGAATGTGGATTATGTGTGTTTTTTTTATTAAATTAAAATTTTGCTACTTATAATTTATACTTATTTTTAATTTCATTTTTATATATTTTTTAAAATTAGTTCTCATACTTATAAAAGTTTTTAAAATAATTTTTATCATTAATTTTCATTCTAATACCATTAATTTAATTTTTGCTAGACATTTTACGAGTAAAAAAGAAAAGAGCCTTTAAAAGAATATTTATTGAAAAAAAATTCTTAGAAGAAATAAACACTTATTAGAATGAAGAAGTATCTATTTGATAAAAGAGTACATAGAAGAAATAAGTACCAACTAAAATGAAGAAGTACATATTTAACATTATATAGAGAAAATAAGCACTTAAAGGAGTCTATATTAGATAAAGAAATATTTACTTAATCAATTGACAGTGTTAGAATGATGTTATAACAAAATTTAATGGTGAAAACTACTTTGAAAACTTTTATAAGTATGTGTAATTCGCTATTGAAGATAGTTTTGATGATGACAAGATCAAGTCTAATATCTTTCAAGACTAGTATTCAGACTTAGATCATGTGTAAAGGTAAAAGTGTTCACACTTAAACTCTAATATGTTTTTCAAAAACCCCAGATAGCACTCATGTTTTCCAAGTTGTTAAAATGAGTTTTGAATTCATAAAAAATTATTTTTAAGTGCCTAAAAGCTTCTTGAAACTTTTGGAAATATTTGACAAAGTTTTTAAAGTTGTTCAAAGAGTTTTTCAAAGGTCATAATCGATTATGGGGTTTCCATAATCAATTAGCAAAAGTTAAAATATCAAGATTTCTGTTTCTTCAAACTCTAATATGTTAAAGCAAGGCAAATAATTGATTAGATCACTTAAAAGGCATTCTGCGCCTTCTATTTCAAAAGCCCATAATCTATATAGGCCTTATGGCTAATTGATTAAGGAGTTCTAGAAACTCATCCTTACTGCGTTATCATGAAGATATTTGAATAGGCAAATGTCATAATCAATTATCTAGGTTTCTAAATGAAGAAATTAACGGCTAATAAGTTACATTTAATGCTCCCAACAACTCTTTAATAACTTGAGTTATAAATACAAGTCATTCGACATTAAAGGGAGTAAGAAAATCATTCTGCTACATCTTGTTTAGTATTTAATACAAGCTTTAACAACCTTGATCTTTAATACTCTGTTTTGAGCTTAAAAGTGTAGTCTTTCTTCTACTTGAAGCTTCAATTTGTATTATCTGCTCTTTGAGAGAGCTTATTTCAATTCAATCTAGTTGTAAACACTTGAGAAGGTGAAGGATCTCTTGAGAAACTAAGAGACTTCTACACAAGAGGTGGATGATCCTTGAAGTGTAGGAAGAGTTCAATCATTATAAAGGTTTGTCAAGCATCTTGTGAAGCTTAAAAACAATGAAAACTCCTAGGTGAATGATCCTACGGACTAGAAATATATCACAAAGGTGATTAAACCAGTATTAATCTCGTTTGTAATCTTCTCAACCCTTAACTCTTTACTTTCAAGCGTATTTATTACTTTTACATACTTGTTGCTTCTTCCTCCACTCATCCATTCACTTTAAACTTGTGTGAGAACCTTTTATTATCATAAATCCATTCACTTTTAAGAAAACATCTTCAACGAAAATTAAAAGGGGCTTATTTTTTAAAAGTTTTGAAAAATTCAATTCACCCATTCTTGAATCTTGAAGCCACTTGGTAATAGTATGGAGACTAATTTGAATTATTTTATAGAAACTGAATTGAAAATCAGTATAAAATATAAGGATCAAAACTTTAATTTAGTTTTTTTAGGAAACTACAAAATTCCCAATTTGACTTGCAAAAAATTTCTTAAACATTGGTTCTAAGAAGTTAATGATATCAAATTGATTTTAAAGTGATTTTTTTGTCATTTATTGACATTAATTTGACCCAAGTACAGCAAGATATGTTTGGTTAAATTTTTGTTTTTACTAATTTCATCACAAAATTTTGAAAGTAGAAATAAAATAAAAATAATATGTTATTTTCGTAATTATATTATAATGTAAATACATATGAATTAAAAACAAAAACAGAAAAATGAACCAAACATTCTCTAAACTTTTCATAATTTTGATGTTAAAATATTGCCATCATTCGATGAATAAATTAATGTCTTGATAACCAAATTGATATACCTAAATGTTTATTCCTCTGCTTGTTTTTTTTATTAAGTGGTGATGTGTAGGTTGTTTTTTTTAGGCAAAAGTTTAAAAAGAGAGGATTATCTTATTCAAAATCTGAAGAGGGTTTGATACTTGTATTAACAAGTAGCTTATGTAATGTACGGTTTTTTATTTTATAAATTTTAATATTTTTAAATTATATTTTAATAAAAGTTTTGATATGTATACTTTTATTTATTGGGTGGGGAATATTTTGAGAAATAAAAAAATTGATTAAGCTAATTTAGAAATATAAAATTGATTAATTAAATTTGAAAATTGATTAAGTAGATTTAATTTGTAATTGATATGAAAAAGAAATAGGATAAGTAAGAGTAAATAAAGAAAATCATTAATATGAAAGAAGAATTAATGTAAAAGAAATGACATGTAGTATAAGAAAAAAAAAGAGTACTATAAAAAAATATTCTACTCTTGTAACACCCTCTTCAACATGTTAGACTTGTAAATAGTTACAAATGTAGCTTAATATTTACTTAACATGTTTGTTTAATTTCATGATAATTTGAGTTAATTTAGACACTTTGCTGTACGCTGAAGGTGAAAAGTAGTTTAAAATAACTCATATTTTAACTTGAATGGCTTAGCTAATGGAAATAAATGTGGATAACTTATTTCTAAGTCACAAATATATATTCTGTGATGTGGTTAGAGTTTGAGAATAATTAAAGTTCATTTGGTATTTTTAGGCATACTAATTATATGTTTTAATGCCGAATTGACCAGTCACAGATATGAAAATTTATGATACTGGTGAAATGACTATTTTTTAATGAATTTTGGTATTTATTTTAAAATTGTTGGAATTTGAAAAACTTGATTTACCTAAAGTTGAGAGTTTTTAGCAGATCGGGAAGTACCAGTGTTATAATACATGACTCTTAACTGTCCACAATTTTTAGGCTTTGTGTAGACTTTTCTTTCATAATATTTGTTACTATTTCTTTGTTTCTCATCTCTTCTTCATGGCTGGAGGTAGAAGTAAAAATAGCAAGAGAGAAAGGAAACAAAGAGGAAGAACAAGAAAGAAAGAAGATGATATCAAAGGGAAAATCCAAGGCTAGTGATTGGGGATCAATCTACATTATCAAGGCAACATCAAGGAGCTTGAAGGTAGGGCTTTTTGAAACTTGAAACTACTTTTGTTCTCTTTTTCCATGTTAGGCTAAATTGAGGTTTAATATGCCAAATTGAGTTTTAGTGGTGTTTTAAGTGATTTTCTTACTTGGATGAGTTTTAAATGGTGTTTATGACTTGTTTATGCTAATAGTTTGGATTAGAAATTGAAAATCCTCATTTTGGACCAAAAATGCTCTAAGTATTGATTTTTGGGGTTTGGATGAGTGATTTAGTGTTTTGATCCATTTTTAGTGAAATCAATTAGTGTTTTATGTTTTCCTCATGTGTATGAACTTGTTTGGGACTCAAAATCACCGAGAAATGAGTTTGAAGAGATCAAATCTTAGAATTTTGCCAATGGTGTTCCATTACTGCAAAATTATTCAGCAAATGTTGCTAGGCGCTCGGTGCTCAAGTGCTCTACCCATGCACGCTCAAGCGCGTGCTGCCCAGAAGAACACGCTATGGCGTGTGTGTGCTCAAGCACTGGCGCTCAACGTGCACAACGCTCTCAAGTGCCCGAGACAGGGCAGGTCTTGTTTTTAGCATTGTGATGCTAATTTAATTCCCTACTTGTTGGGATCATTTGTGCAAGTCTTTTAGAGTGTATTGAGGCACTTTTTGGGATATTTCTTAGAGATAATTATCAACTTGCATATATAGAAAGTTTGGGAAATCTTAGTCATTCAAGTGAGATAGAATGCTTAGGTTAATGTTAGAACTTTATTCAATATGAGGTTGATTTCTAATTCACTTGTAAGTGATTTTGGGATGTTCTTAATACTGCTTAGCTAGAGATATGAATTTGGCTATCTTGGTTGAATAGGTGAGACTAAGATTCTTATGTTCTAGTGTTTGATATGTGGCTCGGATGTTTGATTTTCAAACCTGTATTTGCTTGCTTTCCTATGTATTGTGACCTCAGATGATGTGCACAACCATATGACTTAAGAATGAGGTATTGGATCCGAATTCTCTTTGTATGTTTGCTTGTATGGTCAGGGTTACCGGTATATGAAGTTGATAGCAGTACTCTTACTTTTGTAAGGGAAACTAGTCCACACATCACCAGGTAGTGTCAGGGCTTGGAAGCCTATCCTACTTAGTACATACAAGGAATGCGATTCCTAGGAAATTAAGTAAATAACCTGTATTTTTAATTTTAAAACCTGCATTGGCATTGCACATCCATAAGATGTGGACTTTGTTTGAGCATAATCATACTTCATAACATAAGACATTGCATGGTTGACACTTGTATGGGCATTTGTCATGGCTTAGTTGATTGATTGTTTAGTTGCTCGTTCGATAATATCTTAGGATTGTATAAACGATTCTTTGTTATTATTGATTGTAGGATATTCTGTTACATCGCATGTATTTTTGGTGTTTAGTTGTATTATTTATTATAAATGATTAACTACTGGCATTGGTATGCTTATACTGAGAAATTGTATATTCTCACCCCTGTGTATTCCATGTTATCCCTAAAAAAGGTAAGGGTAAGGAAAAAAAGAACTAGAAGACTTAGTTTAGTATTTTGTTTCTTTGTGGACTAGTTTGTATATGTGTATATTTCTAGTTGTTTAGAGAAGCTTATATATACTTTTTGGAGTGTTAGCCAGTGAGAGTTATATATATGACTTTTTGATCATTCACGACTCTCTATAATGACTATGTAAGTTATTATGAATTTTTATTTTCTAAATTTTTAGAAGTGACATGTCTAATGTGATTTATTTTGAAATATTTTGTTTATTTTATGATAATTCGTATTAGGGTATTACAACTCTCAATAAAAAAAGAGTATAATGAAAAGATATATCACTCTCAATAATGAGCACTCTCATTTATAAAATATAGGGTTGGATATGACTTATATCAATAAAAAAATACTATTAATAAAAATCTCAATTTAAAATTAATTTTCATGGTAATTATTATTGTTTGATTAAGATATTCAGAATTGATGATCAATTTTATAAAAAGTTACTAGAGAGTAATTTTGAAGTTGGTCAAGTAACTTTTAAAGTAATTATACTTTCTAAGGCTTAAATAAATTTGAAATTTGAAATAATTATCTTAATAACAATTTTTTTATCTAGCATGAGAGAGAGAAAATAAGAAAAAGGCAATAGGATTGAGCTAGTAGTCCTCGGCTTGGGAAGTGTATATAAAGTTATAGGTTCGAATCTTATTGCCACCATTGTACCAAAATATAAGAAAGAACAAAATTTAAAATTATTAAAAAGGAAGAAAAATTTCCCTTATTTGAATGGAGAGAGCAAAAAATAAGAACGAAATTTTAAAAAATAAAAATTCAAAGTTTTCTCCACTGATGATCACATATTTGATACATTAATAAGCTTTCATTCTTAGTCATTTACACTCTCTATGTACTTAATTGATTGAGTTTTATTATATTTTGTAAGTTTGGACTCAAATTGGACTTAATTGAATTTTTCAGCATGATTCATATCTTACACTGTTTCTGTATTTGGGCCATATTTTAGGTTGTAGGTGGTCTTTGGAGGTGATTCTAGTGTCATTTGAAAGATAAGAGAGAGTTCTACAACTTTTAAGAATACCTCAAAGGCCCAATCACACGAGTAGATAACTCAAATTGGGATTGAAGCAAGAACCAGAGTGCTTTTCCTGATAGCTTAACCTATGGGTACTGTTCATCACATATTTCGGGATAGAAGTTGTAAAATGGACTGAAATTTGGATGCTGAATTAAGACTAATATCTACAACTTTCATGTTGAACACTTTTCCAGAATCGGACTCCTTGAAGGTGATATTGGGCTTGGAAGTCAGAACAGAGGAGTTGTGACTGGGCCTGGGTAGTGTTCAGTAATTTGAATGTATCTGGAGTTATAGAAATGATATTGGACTCAAACCAAAGCCATTTGAAAGTTAAGATATAGGCCTACAACTTTCATGAAGACCACTTGGTTCAAAAATGACGAATGCAATGACTTCAGAGCTGCATGATTTTGGAGATAAGGAATCTCCATAATTTCCCACTCACCTAAAGTCATTTGGCATTTTCCACTCATCCAACCACTAATGACTCAGCCCCCTTGTCATTTTGTATCTCTAATCCTCTATAAAAGGGGGCATTGGCAGATCATTAAGGGTGTTAGGTGTTAGTTACCAAAATGATGTCATTTTGTTACTAGATTTTCTTGTAGTAATTTTCCTTTGTTCTAAATTAAAGTCATGTTCTTCTTCTTCTTCTTCTCTCTTTCTTTCTTCTTATTTATGAGTAACTAAGTTTCATTTTACTTGGGTGAAAGGGTGAAGCTCTTGGTAATAAAATAAGGTTAGATTTATTCTTCTCTTGTGCTTAAATGATTTATATTTTCTAGTAACCATTATACGTATTATAATTTGTTTCTTATAATTTAGAAACCATCTTTATAAAGAGGAGTTCTTGATTTGTTGTAGACAAAATATTGGCACAATGAATGCTTTAACCCATTTATAAGTGGTGGTAATATTTTTAGGAAACATAATATAATTACGTATATTATTTTAATTGGACTTTTAATGTTGTATTTTCCGATTGGAACCTCCATGTTGCGAGGATTCTAATTGAGTTATAAAAGGAATTAATCTTACATTTATTTTATTTACCAAGAGTGAATCTTTTTACCAAAGTAAATAATTTTAATCGTAGTAATAAAATATTTACTTCACCTTAATTAATCTTCAACAATTCCCTGTGGATCGACCTCGGACTCCCGAGAAATTTATTACTTGAAACAACCTGCACTTGGGTTTGCAAATGTGATAATTGAAAATTGTGCATCAAGTTTTTGACGCTGTTGTCGGGGACTTGATTTGAAGACTGAATTTCTGTTGTAAAAATTTTGTATATATACTAACATACTAACTAGTGGGGGAACCTCTCCCTTTTTAATTTCTGTGCATACTAACTTGTGGGGGAAACTCTCCCTAATTTCTCTATAATCTTTAATCATTAATGAAATAATCTTTCTTCTTCTCTCCTCTCTCGTTGGAGCAAAAAATCGGCTTTACCGATTCTCCGATTTTCATATTTTAAATTTACTTTCTACACTTTATTTTTGTATTTTAATTTTTGTCTTTGTGGGGATAATTCTCCATTTTATTTTCTTATATATATTAACTTAGTGGGGTAACTCTCCCTTTTATTTTTTTTTTACTTTTTTTCTGTATTTATTTTTTGTCATTTTTATTATTATTTATTTTTTGTCATTTTTTCTTGTTTACTAACTTACTAACTCTCTTACTAACTATCTAACTTTTTACTTTTTCTACTTCTAACATTTTAATTTATCTGTATACTAACTTTTTAATTTTTATGCTTATTAACTTATTTGGTGGTTGGTTTATACCACACATTTGTTAATATTTAATGGACAATTTATACTGCTAGCTTGTACATTTTATTTTTTCTACTGTAAGTTACTTCTTTATGCTTAATTGGTATCGTGATTTAAATTCTGGTCATTTGGTTAGAGGTAATCTAGGTACTTTACATATTGATTTGTTTGAATCACAACCACACATATTAAGCACAATGGCTAAAAACGAAAGTGTGCATGATGAACATGAAAATCAACCGTTGCGAACTATGCGTGAGTATTTGCAACCATCTCAAAATTCTAGTCTATCATGTTTTATCTTTCCACTCAATGCCAACAATTTTAGATTCAAGTCAGGTATGATTTCTTTACTTCTTAATTTCCATGGTTTAGAATCTGAAAGCCCATATTTACATCTAAAAGAATTTGAGGAAGTATTTACTGCTTTTCATGATCAAACTTGCACTGAAGAGGTTGTTAAGCTTAAATTGTTTCCTTTTTCTTTGAAAGATAAAGCAAAATCTTGGCTTAACGCTTTGAAACCAAGATCAATTGGCACATGGTAAGAAATGCAAGGTGAGTTTTTGAAGAAATTTTTTCCAACACATAAAACCAATGTTTTGAAAAGACAAATCCAAAAATTTTCCCAAAATTCCAATGAAGCATATTTTCAAAGTTGGAAACGTTTTAAAGATTTGTTGAATTCTTGCCCACATCATAGTTTTAAAAAATGGCACACTATAAGCTTATTTTATGAAGGGTTAACACCTGAAACTAAACAATTTGTGGAAACAATGTGCAATGGTGAATTTCTTGATAAAGAACCTGAAGAAGCTTTAGATTATTTAGACCATTTGGCTGAAAATTCTCAATCTTGGCATGGTACTAATCCTTCTGAAAATTCAATTAGATTTAACCTTACAAATGCTAGTAAAGAAAAATATCATCTTAATCAAGAAGAAGATCTAAATGCAAGGTTTGCTAGTCTGGCTAGAAAGGTTGAAGCCATGGAATCTGGAAAAGTAAAAGAAATCAAATCTGTGCAAAATGAAGAAATTTGTGGCATTTGTGATGAATTAGGACACTCAACAAATGAATGTCCAAAACTTCCTATTTTTAAAGAAGTTGTGCATGAGCAAGTAAATGCAATGAATACTTTTAAAAAGTCATTCACTTCTTTTTTTTCAGATACATACAATCCAGGATAGAGAAATCACCTGAACTTCAATTGGAGGAATAGCAACCAGCCACAATTCATGCAACCACCACCTCCTCAGGCACAACAAGATTCTCAAAATTCTCAAGGATATGCACCCTATGTCCCACCATATAGGAAAAATCTTGAAGGAACATTGCATGCATTCATGGAAAAATAAGAGGCCATCAATAGCCAAAACACTCAAGCCATGATTGACATAAAAGACACTCTTGCTAAACTTTCTTCTGCACTTGCCATTCATGAGAAAGGAAAATTTTTCTCTCAACCTCAACCAAATCCCAAGGGCCAGTTTAGCCTAAATGAGAGTAGTTCAGAAAGTCAAAAAATAGATCAAGTCAACTCAGTGATAACTCTTAGGAGTGGAAAGGTTGTTGAAAAATAATTTCCTGAACTTTTTGAGAAAGATGATGAGTCAATTCCCAAAGATGAGGAAGGAGTTAATAAGCCACCTAGCCAAAAAGAGATTAAACCCGCATCTTCACCCCCATTTCCTCAAGCATTAAACAATTCAAGTAAAGTGAATCATAACAGTAACATTTTTGAAATCTTTAAACAAGTGAAGGTCAATATTCCTCTGTTAGATGCTATCAAGCAGATTTCTTGTTATACCAAATTTTTGAAAGACTTGTGCACTGTTAAAAGGAAACATAATATGAAAAAGAATGCATTTTTGACAGAACAGGTAAGCTCCATTATTCAAAACAATAATGAGTTGAAATATAAAGATCCTGGTTGTCCTACAGTTTCATGCATTATTGGTGAACATAAAATTGAACGAGCTTTACTTGATCTTGGTGTTAGTGTTAATTTGCTTCCACATTCAGTTTATCAGCAACTCAACCTTGGTGAGTTAAAACTAACTTCTGTAACTCTTCTACTTGCTGATAGATCAATTAAAATTCCAAAAAGAATAGTAGAAGATGTATTGGTACAAGTTGATAAATTCATATATCCTGTGGATTTTATTGTCTTGGAAACTGAACCTATGGTTGATAGTTCTAAGTCAGTTCCTGTTATTTTGGTTCACCCATTTTTAGCAACATCTAATGCTTTGATAAATTGCAAAAATGGAGTGGTGAAGCTAACTTTTGGAAATATGACACTAGAGCTTAATGTTTTCAACATGTGCAAGCAACCACATGAAGTTTATGATGAAAAGGAAGAGATTGAAGGGATTGAGGCCATTATAGATGATCATCTTCAAATCAGGAGTTCTTCTGACCCATTAGAAATCTGTTTAATTAATTCATTTGAATCAGCTACACAATTAGATGATGATGTTTCTGAAATATGCTCTTTGCTTGACTGTACACAGGAAATGGAATACAAAGCATGGAAGTCAAGATTCGAAGAGCTAAAATCCATGAATGATGATGCCCATGAAAAAGTACCCACACTGGAACTGAAGCCATTACCTGATGGGTTGAAGTACACATTTTTGGGAGAAGAACAAAGCTCTCCAGTGGTAATTTCCTCATCCCTGACTAAAGAACAAGAAGGTAAGTTGATAGAAGTGCTTAAAAGGCATAAAAATGCAATTGGATGGACATTAAAGGATATCAAAGGTATTAATCCATTAATTTGTACACATAGAATACATTTAGAGGATAATGCTAAAACATCTCAACAACCTCAAAGAAGATTAAATCCACATATGAAAGAGGTAGTTAGAGCTGAAGTTCTTAAATTACTTGATGTTTGAATTATCTATCCTATCTCTGATAGCCAATGGGTAAGCCCTACACAAGTTGTGCCTAAGAAATCTGGAATAACAGTGGTTGAAAATAAAAAAGGAGAATTAATACCTACCCGAGTCTCATCTAGTTGGCGTATGTGTATTGATTTCAGAAAATTGAATGCAGCCACTAGGAAAGACCATTTCCCTTTGCCATTTCTTGATCAGATTCTAGAAAGAGTAGCAGGACATCCCTACTATTGTTTTCTTGATGGTTATTCAAGGTATAATCAAATACCAATTACATTAGAGGATCAAGAAAAGACCACTTTTACTTGTCCCTTTGGCACTTTTGCATATAGAAGAATGCCTTTTGGTCTTTGTAATGCTCCGATAACTTTTCAAAGATGCATGCTAAGTATTTTCAGTGACATGATTGAGCATTATTTAGAGGTTTTCATGGATGATATGACAGTTTTTGGAAATTCTTTTGAAAATTATCTTAATAATTTGGAAAAAGTTCTTAAAAGATGCGAAGAAAAAGGATTTGTGTTAAATTGGGAAAAATGTCATTACATGGTTACCTCAGGAATAGTGTTAGGTCATGTGATATCTTCTAAGGGAATTGAAGTTGATAAGGCCAAAGTTGAATTAATTGCTCATTTGCCTTTCCCAAAAACAGTCAGAGAAGTTCGTTCCTTTTTAGGACATGCAGGATTTTACAGAAGATTTGTAAAAGAATTTAGTGCCATATCTAGACCTTTATGTAATCTTCTAACAAAAGATACACCATTTGATTGGACTCAAGATTGTCAATAATCTTTTGAAAAATTAATCGGTCTTTTGACTTCTGCTCCTATCATGCAATCTCCTGACTGGTCTTTGCCTTTTGAGTTGATGTGTGATGCTAGTGATTTTGCTGTTGGCGCTGTTTTAGGCCAAAGAAAGGAAGGTAAGCCTCATGTAATTTATTACGTAAGTCGAACTTTGAATAGTGCACAAATGAATTACACAATTACTGAAAAAGAACTAATTGCTGTAATTTTTACATTGGACAAATTTTGAGCTTATTTAATTGGTTCATCCACTATTGTTTTCACTGATCATGCTGCTGTTAGATATTTAATATCTAAACAGGATACCAAACCTAGATTGATACGGTGGATCTTATTGCTTCAAGAATTCAACATCACAATAAAAGACAAGAAAGAAGCCAAAAATGTTGTTGCAGATTATTTGTCAAGGCTGACAACAAGCTATCTTTTGATAGCGCACCTATCAATGATTCTTTTCCCGATGAATTTTTATTTTCTGTCAATTCCATGTCTTGGTTTGCTAACATTGTCAATTTTCTTGTAACAGGTAAGATGCCGCCTCACTGGACACACTAAGACAGAAAAAAGTTTTTGATTGAGGTGAAAAATTTCTTTTGGGATGACCCATATTTGTTCAAATATTGTCCTGATCAAATCTTTTGGAGATGTGTACCCGACAATGAGGTGAGTAGTGTCATTAAATTTTGTCATTCAGAAGCATGTGAAGGTCATTTTTCTTCAAAGAAAATAGCTACGAAAATCTTGCAGTGTGGATTTTATTGGCCCACTTTATTCAAGGACAGTTATACTTTTTGCAAAAGTTGTGAAAGTTGTCAAAAATTGGGGTCCATTTCTAAAAGAAATATGATGCCTTTAAACCCTATCATTGTCATTGAAATTTTTGATTGTTGGGGAATTGATTTCATAGGTCCATTTCTATCATCTTTTGGATTTGTGTACATTTTGGTTGCAGTTGATTATGTCCCAAAATAGATTGAGGCGATTCCATGTCAGCACAATGATCATAAAACTGTTCTAAAATTTTTAAAAGAAAATGTTTTGAGTCGATTTGAAATTCCTCGAGCTATCATCAGTGATGGAGGAACACATTTTTGCAATAAACCATTTGAATCCTTAATGAAGAAATATTGCATTACCCACAAAATTACAACCCCTTATCATCCTCAAACAAGTGGACAAGTTGAATTGACAAATAGGGAGATTAAACAAATTTTGAAAAAAATGGTTAACCCAAATCGTAAAGATTGGTTTTTAAGACTAAACGATGCACTTTGGGCTTATCGTATTGCTTTTAAAACATCTTTGGGCATGTCTCCCTATCGGTTAGTTTATGAAAAACCTTGTCATTTGCCTGTAGAATTAGAGCATAAAGCATTTTGGGCCATTAAAGCTTTCAACCTAAGTCTTGATGATGCTTCCAAGTTACGCAAATTGCAATTGAATGAACTTGAGGAATAAAGAAATGATGCATATAAAAACTCAAAGATTTGTAAAGTTAGAACAAAAGCTTTTCATGACAAATTGATTTTGAGAAAAACTTTTGAAATTAGTCAAAATGTTCTGCTTTATAATTCTCGTCTTTATCTATTCCCTGGAAAATTGAGATCTAGGTGGATTGGTCCTTATATTGTCAAACATGTGTATTTATATGGGGCCATAGACATTGAGAATCCTAGGAATGGTATTATATTTAAGGTCAATGGACAAAGACTCAAACCATTTCTGGAACATCAAGTTGTTGAGGTAGAATCTATTTCTCTTTCTAATCCTTGTTATGAGTAGAATTTATTTTAATGTTGTTTCTTTCTTTTTGCAGTTCTTTGTGTTCCTGGTTAAATGGCGGATAACGGTACTCCGTGACTCTCAAGTAGGTTTGTTTTTCAGTTTCCCATAATAACTGATTTCTTCTCCTTTTAAAATGGATGTTATTCTCTCAAATCTAAGAAAACATTTTCCTTCTCTCCCTCTAAATGCTCTAACAAAAGTCTATGAAGCTAGGTGTGAAAGACTGAGATTGTTAATGTATAAGGGCATCCCGAGAAGATATACTATTTGGATAATCGAAGCAAAGGTTCGTTTAGCTGGTGAATCTTCAGATTCATTTGTCTCATACATGCCTGGTCTCGGTAAAAGTTCATTTTCAAAAAGGAGAAGAGCAAAAAGAATGAAAGTTTGTTACAAGTGTGCACGATGAAATTGCAACACGCAATGTCGCTCTTTGGGGATGGTTTCCGTAAACAGAGAAGATAAAATATTCTTCATTAAGAATGGACTGAGTAAGGAGTCATTAAATAATATCTTATTGACTCTTGAGACGCATTCTTGTAGAATTGTGCAGCGTGAACTTCTTAGTTTGTGGAATCTCTTTAGGGACGAGCAAGAGCGTTACAATCTTGGGAATCTGACTCAAAAAGACCCTGTTTGCTAATTTATAGGAAAATTGGATGGGAAGCTTATCATCGACTCATAGAAGGCGTTTAAGCCGTTTCTGGACGTGAAACCAGAGGAAGATGTGAGCCACAATCACAACAACATGTATATATTATCTTGTACATTTTCCAAAGAAGAAAAAAAAAAAAAAGAAGAAAAAAAAGAAAAAAAAAAGAAAAAAAGGAAAAAAAAATGAAATAAAAAAGAATAAAAAATGGTGAAACTTCGGTTGTACTTGGTCTTTAATTAGATTAGGAGTCCCCGCCGTGGAGTGGCGGACCGTCATCGACTCGGGTGGACCTTCGCACGCCGGTCAGTAAATAAGATTCGTGAGCCATGCTCTGAGAGAGCAAAGCACAAGCATTCCCAGGTTTTAACCAAAGGCTCTGTGTAACACCGATGGACAGAAAGAAGCGTCCGTGTTTGCATTCTCGCGTGACAATGCCTAAAAATGGAAAACTCGTGATTTAATGCCATGGGCTCTTAAAACATTTGATACTTACGTTGTGGTCGTTGGTGGTAAGCCGTTTTTTACTTTTTAATTAGTGGCGTTGTAGCTAAATCAAAATATCCACGAAAGCGGGAGGGAATAAGAACCCCATTAAACTCTTGGTATTACTTGCACTCATACTATACATATAAAGATCGCCATTTGTACATAAAGGTATGTAATCATTTGGTATTATAATTTTATCTTTGTATGATTTTGTTGAATTTTGGTTTTGGATGACGATCCTTTGAATGGGATCCTTCGGGGGATTTCTAGACTTCTTTACCTTGATGGTTTTCTTGAAGTAAAAAAAAAAAAACAAAAAAAATTATTTTTAAATTTCAAACTAGGCGCATCGACAACGCCTAATGGTCAACCTACTGCATATAGGAGCTATTATTACTTTTTCTATTCTCTTCCCTATTTAAACACTCCATTTTCTTCACTAAGATAATATCTTATTGTGCAGCGTGAACTTATTGAGACGCATTCTTGTAGAATTGTGCAGCGTGAACTTCTTAGTTTGTGGAATCTCTTCAGGGACGAGCAAGAGCGTTACAATCTTGGGAATTTGACTCAAAAAGACCCTCATTTGCCAATTTATAGGAAAATTGGATGGGAAGCTTATCATCGACTCATAGAAGGCGTTTAACTCTTTATGAATAAATAGAGGAAGATGTGAGCCACAATCACAGGTGAGACAACATGTATATATTATCTTGTACATTTTCCAAAAAAAAAAAAAAAAAAAAAGTTAAAAAAATGAGAAAAAAATGAAATAAAAAAGAATAAAAAATGGCGAAACCATTGTACTTGGTCTTTAATTAGATTAGGAGTCCAATTTATCCCGTATGGAGTGGCGGAAATGCAAGTCATTGACTCGGGTGGACCTTCGCACGCCGGTCGGTAAATAAGATTCATGAGCCATGCTGCTAAGAGAAGCGAAAGACAAGCATTCCCATGGTTTTAACCAAAGGCTGTCGCAATCTTTGATGGATAGTCCATAGTCCAAAGCGTCCGTGTTTGCATTCTCGCGTGACAATGCCTACGAGGTGGATCCTGTGATTTAATGCCATGGGCTCTTCGACAAGACCTAGTGCTTGTCAAGGTCGTTGGTGGTAGCCGTCAGTTACCACGGCACTTTAATTAGTGGCGTCGTAGCTCAATCCAAAATATCCCAAGCACGGGAGGGAGAAGAATGAACCCAGATTGGTGACGTCTTGGTATCTTGCACTCATGACGCACGATATAAAGATCGCCATAAAACCAATTGTACACCAAAGGTATGTAATCATTTGGTATTATTATTTTATCTTTGTATGATTTTGTTGAATTTTGGTTTTGGACAGACGATCCTTTGAATGGGATCCTTCGGGGGTTTCTAGACTTCTTTACCTTGATGGTTTTCTTGAAGTCAAAAAAAAAAAAATTATTTTTAAATTTCAAACTTTTCTGACACCAGTCAACCTACCTGCATAGGAGCTATTATTACTTTTTCTATTCTCTTCCCTATTTAAACACTCTATTTTCTTCACTAAGATAATATCTTATTGTGCAGCGTGAACTTATTGAGACGCATTCTTGTAGAATTGTGCAGCGTGAACTTCTTAGTTTGTGGAATCTCTTCAGGGACAAGCAAGAGCGTTACAATCTTGGGAATCTGACTCAAAAAGACCCTGTTTGCCAATTTATAGGAAAATTGGATGGGAAGCTTATCATCGACTCATAGAAGGCGTTTAAGCATTTCGAACGTGAAACCGAGAGGAAGATGTGAGCCACAATCACAACAACATGTATATATTATCTTGTACATTTTCCAAAAAAGAAAAAAAAAGAAAAAAAGAAAAAAAAGTAAAAAAAAGGACTTTTAAAAAAAATGAAGTAAAAAAGAATAAAAAATGGCAAAACTTCACTAAATGTTGTACTTGGTCTTTAATTAGTTTAGGAGTCCACGGTGGAGTGGCAGACCGTCATTGACTCGGGTGGACCTTCGCACGCCGGTCGGTAAATAAGATTCGTGAGCCAAATTTAGAACTGAATTGACAAGCATTCCCAGGTTTTAACCAAAGGCTTGGACGCTGGCGATGGACAGACCTAAAGCGTCCGTGTTTGCATTCTCGCGTGACAATGCCTCGAGGTGGATCCTGTGATTTAATGCCATAGGCTCTTGGCGACCTCTCAACGGCTATGGTCGTTGGTGGTAATCCATTATTTGCTGCACTTTAATTAGTGGCGTGTAGAAAATCAAAATATTGGCGGGAGGGAGAAGAATGATAAGATTGGTGAGCCGTCTTGGTATTCTTTGGAACATGCACTCATGACACACACATGTATAAAGATACGCCATAAAACACTGTACATAAAGGTATGTAATCATTTGGTATTATTATTTTATCTTTGTATGATTTTGTTGAATTTTGGTTTTGGACAGACGATCCTTTGAATGGGATCCTTCAGGGGTTTCTAGACTTCTTTACCTTGATGGTTTTCTTGAAGTCAAAAAAAAAAAAAACAAAAAAAAAGTATTTTTAAAGTTCAAACTTTTCTGACACCAGTCAACCTACCTGCATAGGAGCTATTATTACTTTTTCTATTCTCTTCCCTATTTAAACACTCCATTTTCTTCACTAAGATAATATCTTATTGTGCAGCGTGAACTTATTGAGACGCATTCTTGTAGAATTGTGCAGCGTGAACTTCTTAGTTTGTGGAATCTCTTCAGGGACGAGCAAGAGCGTTACAATCTTGGGAATCGACTCAAAAAGACACTGTTTGCCAATTTATAGGAAAATTGGATGGGAAGCTTATCATCGACTCATAGAAGGTGTTTAAACGTTAAAAACACATACAAGGTGAAATAGAAAAAGAGGAAAGATGTGAGCCACAATCACAACAACATGTATATATTATCTTGTACATTTTCCAAAAAAGAAAAAAAAAAAAAAAAAAAAAGAGAAAAAGGAGAAAAAAATGAAATAAAAAAGAATAAAAAATGGCAAAACTTCGGTTGTACTTGGTCTTTAATTAGATTAGAGATGACTTTAATTTGGAGTGGCGTGAAAAGTCATGATTGGGTGGACCTTCGCACGCCGGTCGGTAAATAAGATTCGTGAGCCATGCTGCAGAGAAGCGAGACAAGCATTTTGGTTTTAACCAAAGGCTCGCTGGCGATGGTTTAGAAAGAAGCGTCCGTGTTTGCATTCTCGCGTGACAATGCCTCAATTTGGATCCTGTGATTTAATGCCATGGGCTCTTGCCGACCTCTCCTTATTTGTGGTCGTTGGTGGTAGCCGGTCTTCACTTTAATTAGTGGCGTCGTAGCTTAATCCAAAATATCCCATGCGGGAGGGAGAAGAATGCCCAGATTGGTGAGCCGTCTTGGTATTCTTGCACTCATGACGCCTTGATATAAAGATCCGCCATAAAACCCGTACATAAAGGTATGTAATCATTTGGTATTATTATTTTATCTTTGTATGATTTTGTTGAATTTTGGTTTTGGACTAGACGATCCTTTGAATGGGATCCTTAGGGGTTTCTAGAATTCTTTACCTTGATGGTTTTCTTGAAGTCAAAAAAAAAAAACTTAAAAAAAAAATTATTTTAAAGTTCAAACTTTTCGACACTAAGGTCAACCTATGCATAGGAGCTATTATTACTTTTTCTATTCTCTTCCCTATTTAAACACTCCATTTTCTTCACTAAGATAATATCTTATTGTGCAGCGTGAACTTATTGAGACGCATTCTTGTAGAATTGTGCAGCGTGAACTTATTGAGACGCATTCTTGTAGAATTGTGCAGCGTGAACTTCTTGGAATCTCTTCAGGGACGAGCAAGAGCGTTACAATCTTGAGAATCTGACTCAAAAAGACTCTGTTTGTCAATTTATAGGAAAATTGGATGGGAAGCTTATCATCGACTCATAGAAAGCGTTTAAGCCGTTTCTGGACGTGAAACTAGAGGAAGATGTGAGCCATAATCACAACAACATGTATATATTATCTTGTACATTTTCCAAAAAAAGAAAAAAAAAAAAAAAAATGAAAAAAATGAAATAAAATGAAATAAAAAAAAAGAATAAAAAATGGCAAAACTAAGATTGTACTTGGTCTTTAATTAGATTAGGAGTCCCCGGTGGAGTGGCGGAGCCGTCATTGACTCGGGTGGACCTTCGCACGAAACGGTCGGTAAATAAGATTCGTGAGCCATGCTCATAGAATTCAGCAAAACAAGCATTCCTAGGTTTTAACCAAAGGCTACACGCTTGCTAATGGACGAAAGAAGCGTCCGTGTTTGCATTCTCGCGTGACAATGCCTCTGAGCTGGATCTGTGATTTAATGCCATGGGCTCTTCAGTGACCTCTCACTGGCTGTGGTCGTTGGTGGTAGCCATCAGATTTACACACTTTAATTAGTGGCGTCGTAGCTCAATCCAAAATATCCCACAAGCGGGAGGGAGAAGAATGCCCAGATTGGCTGAGCCGTCTTGGTATTACTGCACTCATGACGCACAATATAAAGATCTGCCATAAAAATTGTACATAAAGGTATGTAATCATTTGTTATTATTATTTTATCTTTGTATGATTTTGTTGAATTTTGGTTTTAGACAGACGATCCTTTGAATGGGATCCTTCGGGGGTTTCTAGACTTCTTTACCTTGATGGTTTTCTTGAAGTCAAAAAAAAAAAACAAAACAAAAAACAAAAAAAAAAAAAAAAAAAGAAAAAAATTATTTTTAAATTTCAAACTTTTTCGACACACCAACCAACCTACTGTATAGGAGCTATTATTACTTTTTCTATTCTCTTCCCTATTTAAACACTCCATTTTCTTCACTTTCCCGTAACTCATAATCATTCAAAGAGAGTGTGAGTGTGGAAATGAGAGGGAGCTTCTTCTTACGTTCGTAGATTTGCGATATCTGTGTATTTTGTGGGACAAGTTATGGTAAGAGTTTAGAGTTTGTAAAGCGTAGCAAACACTTGTTGGTAGAACACTTGCTGCGAGGAACATTCGTGTAGTATATGGGGAGGTTGCCTTGGGTTAATGGAAATTTGTATCACTTTCTGCATTTATAAGAGGTGATCAAGTTTTAGGTGTCATTCCTGAACCTTTAACTCGAAGGAACATCGTTGGAAAGACAATCAGACTGGAAATTCAAGTATCATCTATGCATGGACGAATGAAGGCAATGCTTGAAAACTCTTATGCATTCATTGTCTTACCTGGTGGTTTTGGTACTTTGGAAGAAGTCTTTCAAATTGTCTCTTGGGCCCAACTGAACATCCACCATAAACTTATAGGTTTGTTGAATGTTAATAATTTCTTTGATAATTTGTTATCTTTTATTGACCATGCTGTGGAACAGAAATTTGTCACACCTTCTACAAGACGATTCCTTTTCTCTGCTTCTACTGTTGATGAGTTGATTGATAAATTAGAAACTTTTGTTTATGAACCTGATCCAGTAACAGCTCAGATAGATTGGTCCCAAGGAAACGGTGAAGGAAGTGGTGAGGGAAGCAAAATAAAAAGAAAGCCAGTCAAGACACTCCAACTATTTAAATAATTACAAGCTTTGGTTTTATTTATTATACTTTGTTTCTGTTTAAATTTGTGTGAGATTTTTCTTTTCAGTAATTGCAGCAACAGGTAATATATTTTATCCTTTTTCCTATCTATGTTTTGACATTGAGGGCAATGTTGTGATCTGGTTGGGGGGAAGGATGGTTGTGAAAAAAAAAACCAAAAAAAAAATTAGGAAGTGTGTTTGTTAATATGTTTGTTGTGTTTATATTAGAAAAAAAAACTAAAAAAAATATAGGAGTGTGTTTGTTAATATGTTTATTGTGTTTGTCATCAATTTATTAACAACAAAAGTAATTAGGGATGACAGAGTAAAGAGTAAATTATTTACTCTTGAGATGCATCAAAAATTGGTGGCAGAGTAAGGAGTAATTGGGGTAGTAGCTAGTTTGTGTGGAAGTAGCAATTCAAATTCAGGGAAATTTACATAATTGAGTAAATTGTCTTCTTTCTTAAACTTCACATGCTTGGTTATGGATGTTGAATTGGTGGACTGAGAATGATAGAATTATGCCTTGTGAGATTTTGAGCCTATTGATGAATGGATTGAACATTTGTACCATTCTCTTCTTTCTTGTGTGAATTTTACTCATGGAATTGTTACTCTAGAACTTGCTTTAATTCTTTTTTAGACTACATTTTCATATGCATACATAAATATGATTGAGGCATTTTTCTTGAAATAGCTACTTTAATCAAATGGCCAGCCTTGTTTAGTAGCATGTTGTCTCAATATGATATCAAGCACTCTTATGACTTCTTAAAAATTCTCTGATTCCTGCCAACATAAAGCATTAGAAATGACCTATTTCCCCTTACTTAACCCCTTTGAGCTTATTTGACTATTCTTTGTTTCGAACTCATTATGTGCCTTAAATGAAAAATCATGTTCTTACTTGACCTTAGGGAATAAGAGAACATTAGTTTTGTCATTCGATGAGTTCTTGAACAAGTATGGGGGTGTGTGTGCAGAATGGTTAAAAAAAATGTATATATGATGTTCTTTTTGTAAAAAAAAAAAATCAAAAAAATAAAAAAAAAAAAAAAAAAAAATCAATCAAAAAAAATTTGTAAAAAGAAGAGGGTCAACAAGGTAATAAAGGAAATGAAAAGAATATGTAAAGGGAATTTGTATTAGGTGGAGTTGGGATAAATTTTCATGCTTGTTAATTAAACTCAGCTCTCATGTTCTTTTATTCTCTGGTGTTTAACTTGTCATATCCATATTACCTCCTCCTTTACCTTGACCCCATTATAACCTTGAATAAAGTCCTCATGATTTGTTTGTACATGTGTTCTGAGTAGTGGAGAAGTAGAAGATAAGCAAGCGTATGGTAGTGCAATTTTCATGAGTTGAATTGAGTGAAATACTTACCTTTTAAACACTTGAGGGATTGAGAGTGAATCTTGTGAAAATCTATCATTCTTGACTCATGCTTTTCAATTGAAATATCCTTTTTTGTTGATTTGAGAAGTGAAGATATGTTACTTCATGAATGTTTTGATTACTTGAATGATTGATTGTTCTTCATTTTTAAATATTATTAGAAATTGAGTATTTTAGAGTGTTTAGCTTTTGAGTCTGTTTCGGTTTTTTTTTTAGTGGTCTTATGTGTTTTGCTCAAGAGTGCAAAAAGCTAAGTGTGGGAGAATTTGATGATCACATATTTGATACATTAATAAGCTTTCATTCTTAGTCATTTACACTCTCTATGTACTTAATTGATTGAGTTTTATTATGTTTTGTAAGTTTGGACTCAAATTGGACTTAATTGAATTTTTCAGCATGATTCATATCCTACACTGTTTCTGTATTTGGGCCGTATTTTGGGTTGTAGGTGGTCTTTGGAGGTGATTCTAGTGTCATTTGAAAGATAAGAGAGAGTTTTACAACTTTTAAGAATACCTCAAAGGCCCAATCACACGAGTAAATAACTCAAATTAGGATTGAAGCAAGAACCAGAGTGCTTTTCCTGACAGCTTAACCTATGAGTACTGTTCATCACATATTTCGGGATAGAAGTTGTAAAATGGGCTGAAATTTGGATGTTGAATTAAGACCAATATCTACAACTTTCATGTTGAACACTTTTCCAGAATCGGACTCCTTGAAGGTGATATTGGGCTTAGAAGTCAGAACAGAGAAGCTGTGACTGGGCCTGGGCAGTGTTCAGTAATTTAAACGTATCTGGAGTTATAGAAGCCATTTGAAAGCTAAGATCTAGGCCTACAACTTTCATGAAGATCACTTGGTTCAAAAATGACGAATGCAATGACTTCAGAGCTGCATGATTTCGGAGACAAGAAATCTCCATAATTTCCCACTCACCTAAAGTCATTTGGCATTTTCCACTCATTTTTCACCCATCCAACCACTAATGACTCAGTCCCCTTGTCATTTTATATCTCTAATCCTCTATAAAAGGGGGCCTTGGCAGATCATTAAGGGTGTTAGGTGTTAGTTACCAAAATGATGCCATTTTGTTACTAGGTTTTCTTGTAGTAATTTTCCTTTGTTCTAAATTAAAGTCATGTTCTTCTTCTTCTTCTTCTTCTTCTCTCTTTCTTTCTTCTTATCTATGAGTAACTAAGTTTCATTTTACTTGGGTGAAAGGGTGAAGCTCTTGGTAATAAAATAAGGTTAGATTTATTCTTCTCTTGTGCTTAAATGATTTATATTTTCTAGTAACCATTATACGTATTATAATTTGTTTCTTATAATTTAGAAACCATCTTTGTAAAGAGGAGTTCTTGATTTATTGTAGACAAAATATTAGCACAATGAATGCTTTAATCCATTTATAAGTGGTGGTAATATTTTTAGGAAACATAATATAATTACGTATATTATTTTAATTAAACTTTTAATGTTGTATTTTCCGATTGGAACCTCCATGTTGCGAGGATTCTAATTGAGTTATAAAAGGAATTAATCTTACCTTTATTTTATTTACCAAGAGTGAATCTTTTTACCCAAGTAAATAATTTTAATCGTAGTAACAAAATATTTACTTCACCTTAATTAATCTTCAATAATTCCCTGTGGATCGACCTCGGACTCCCGATAAATTTATTACTTGAGACAACCTGCACTTGGGTTTGCAAATGCGACAATTGAAAATTGTGCATCATCCACAAATTTCTATTTTAACTTTAAATTTTTAAACTTTTTCTCCTCTTTTATTTTATTTCTTTATATCCAAACATGTGGTATGAATGTATGCCAAAAACTGGTAAGAATAGTGTTACACAAGAAAAAAAAATAGTCACATTCAATGAAAATTATTAGATAAGACTAAAAAATAGATATCGATGGTTCATTCAATACTCAATAAGCAATTAAACATACTCTCAGAGCATGGTAGTCTAACCACACTAATCTTATATTGCAGGTGAAACCAATTTAGAAATTGCAACAACCTTGTTTTCTAACACTTTGAAATTTGGTGTTTTTTATAACTAACAACCAATAAAAGCAAGCATGGTAGTACATGTCATGTCTTTGCTAGGAGCTCCCACAATCTCAATAGATACTATATCAAGAATTAACTCTCTTGTAAGCTTAAGTTGTTAGATAGGTGAAGGATGAATGGCTTAATAATATCCCTAACACCATGCTAGCATTCGTCTTGTGCTTGCATAGACTATTCCAACTTGTTTTGGACCAGGATTCAACTCCCACATCCTTGGGGGAAACCCGGTTAATGTGAGCATCCCAGTTGCGCACACTATGAAGCACGACTTGAGTTAGCTCCACCTCACCAATGACAATTATATGATCAGGAGACAATCACTCCCAACAAATTCCATGTAAATAGGAGTGATTTCAAATTTCTTTAATAGTTATAACTACCCATCAATGGCAATCCAAATTAGAATTTCCCTTCTATCCTACTTAACAACTAAGCAACACTCCCCCATAGATACCAGACTAAACCACTCAGGTATGGATCTGAACCCTAAATAGTCTCTCCTTGTGCATAGCCTAACTAGAGCATCGAAGTGCCTTTTACAAGTACACCACCCTTCTACTCCGCCACTTTGGCTACTACACCAAGGAGGAAAACACCACCATCAATCCCCTAAAATCCTTTCAGGTATACCCATCTAACTTATTTAGAACATTGGCGTCGTCTTTGAGAAAGATAAACTCTTACTTACATCACCACAACCATGGTAAACATGAGACAACAACGTGCTTCCTCGGCACAAAACCCACCCGTTACCAGCCAACACTATGCCTTTATTGCTAACAATTAATTCGTTACCAGCTAAAACTGTGTGTGTGCCACCATCCACAACCAACCAATGGTGGCTAATCCTGGATCCAGGAAGGACGAGGATGAAGCCTCTCTCTCCAATGAGAGTCTTTCTCCTCCCCCGTCGTGAAATATGGCCAGACAGTGGCTAGGCTCTAGAGCAACACCCTCAAGAGTGGCCAAAGAGCAGATCCTGGAATTGCAGCGCTTAGAAGCTCGTGAGGAGGATCTCGCCTCATAGCAGTAGGAGTCCATGCCTTATGAACTATCTCGACGTGAGATAGTGGACTTGATCCGTCGTTAAGATGAGAGATTACGAGAACAAGATAGGCGTTTGGCGGAGTTAGAGAGATTCGTCCACGTAGAATGAGAGGATGATACCCATTCTCTAAGAAGGGAACGTGAACAATGTAGGGATCTAATGCATACTGATAATCGTGATGTCGAAAGTTCAAGGGCAATAAAACCTGATAGGTAGGGGACCCTCGCTTAGCAAGTACAACTTTTCTCATATAAGCTAATAGCATTCGAGATCCCCAGGAGGTTCAAGTGCTTGACCAACATTGAGTCATACGACGGACCCCCAAGAGCACCTAGACGCTTATGTCTCATATATGATGTTTGCTGGAGGGAATGATCTTTTCATGTCTCGTGCCTTTCCGCTTTCTCTTAGAAAGGTTGCCTTGAGATGGTTCACTACCCTCCTCCTGAGATCTGTTGTAGACTAGGATGGCTTGTCCTCAAGATTACTGCTGCACTTCACCACCAGCAATGTACAATTGAAATCCATTTCATGCTTAGCCCACGTCAAGCAAGGGAAAGAGGAGTTTCTCCGAGATCACATTGCCAAATTTAACAAAGAATCCCTAAACATCAAGGACTGGGCCCAGAGATTGGCCCTACACTACACTAGGGAGGGACTCCGCCAAGGCCTACTTTTTCACTCCCTTGTGAATAAGAAGGCCCTCACAATGGATGAATTCAGAGAAAGGGCACAAAAATACATCAACGCGGAGAACGTTATTAAAGCTAGGAAGAACATGGAAAATGGTAAGTATATATGGTTAAAGCCAGCCCAGGCCCACTCATAACCACATAACTCGAAGTCGCCACCAAATGGGAGGTATCCAAATTACACGCCTCTAAATGCCCCACAAGCTCAAATCTATCAGGAGATAATGAATACTAAGTTCCTAGATGTTCCAAAACCTCCCCCCACTTAAGAAGCATGTGTGGAAAGGTAAGTCCAAGCATTGTAAATTTCACAATGGCTATGGACACAATACGGAGGACTGTGTCTGTCTCTAAGATGCAATCTAGTCTCTTATCCTGGCCAGTTAAGGCCGGAGGAGTGAGAAGAATGGGATTAATTTTAGCTTCAATGGCAGCAATTTCCCTTTCGACAACAAAAGGTTCATGAGGCTCAACTTCAGTATTATCCATTGCAGTAGGATCCTAAACAACTATATATTCCTCATCTACTTCTTCATTACGAGGAATTGTTTCTATGGAGACTTGAGGGGCAACAAGCGTTGGCTCTAGAGCAACAAAAGATAACTGGATGATGCCTACCGCAAGCACACGGTTGTATCGCGTAATAAAAGATTGTTCCCACAGAGACTTAGTATTGATTACTAGTTTTTTTTCACAATGGTGATTAGCTAAAATAAAATCGTATTTAAAAAGGCAAGTTGTTGGAAAATTGAATAAATATTTGATTTAATAACAGAGAAAATAAACTCTTGGGATTGTGGTTCTTCACAATGATGATTGACACTTAAACTAATTTTTCTAATGCTATGGATGCTGGATTTTTAAAGGTAAAATAAGATGTAATTACTGCCTTCTTTCAAAGAACAATAACATGTTTAAGCTGATGAATGAACTATTTTCATTAGCAAAAACTCATTAAGAACAGATATTTATCATAACCTCAAGAGAATAAAATCTATTTTCATGATTCAATCCCCTTGTTCAACCTTATAGTTCTAATACCAAACTTCACCTTTCGGTTCTTCGCTTAATATCTAAAATCATGCAAACATAGAACATATATTTGCAAACAAATAAAAACACTAAGGTTGAATTAAAAAGATCAACACCCATAAAAAAGGAAAAATCAGAAACAGCAACAACCCTTCATTAGAATACCTATAATCCCAAGATTAGATAATTACTCAATCATATTCATAATAGAAACAACCAAATACAATTGAACAATTATGTATATAAGAAAAGGAAGGAGATAGATAATAAAGGAGAAGGAAGGAGATTCTTAATCAGGTTACATAAATTCCAACGACGTTACAAGAACTTCTATCCAAAAATAAAGAACAATGAATCTAATTTTCTCTCCAAAAGTGAAATAGAAGAAATTCTTGTCTTTTCGTACAGTCTCTCCCACCCCCCTTTTCTATAAAAAAAACCACTCCTTTAAAGCCTATTTATAGCCCCATTTACAACCCATTACAACACCTCTTTAGTTTCTTCAAAAAATAAATGAGCTGTTATGAAACTGATCAGAATTATGGTCATAATGGTAATTACTGGCAGGTAGTAATTTGTTCTGATTGACCCTTCAAATTCTGGTTGCACGAATTACGACTATAATGGCCATTACGGCCTAGCCATAATTCTCTCTGGTTGGCTTCTTGTAATTTTGCTGGCATGAATTACGGCCATAATGGCCATTACGGCCATCATAATTCTCTCTAGTTGGCTTCTTGGCACACGAAATATGGGTGTAATCCCCAACACTGGTGAGCCATAATTCTCTCTGTTTCCATCCAACTCTTTCTTATTTTCCACCTATTATCAAAACAAAGCAAAAAGGTAGTAAAATAGAACAAAAGTAAAATAAAGTCCTAAAATCAAAAGCATAAACATATAAATCAAAAGCATAAAATTATAACTTAACAAATTCCCCCATGCTTAAACCTTTACTTGTCCTCTAGCAAAATGTTTATTCATGAATGACTTGTGGTTATTCTTTTGCACAGAACAATTAGGAACTTTCCATCCTAACAACCCAATATAAAGACAAACAAACAAATATACAATGTCAAGTCTCCATTTAGCTAGAGACAGTCCCAAGCTTTATCAAAAAATAATATAGAATGCATACCTACACTTTTAAACACTCAAACAAAATTCTCATCCTTTGGATCTCCCTAAAGTAGATGCTTGAACTTTTCTTATTCTTCTTATTCTCTTCCTTTATTTTTTCTTTTTTTTTTCTTTTGAAGAGGAGTGTTGGCGAGTGCATTTTATGCTCCATCTCACTTTCAAACCACATTCAATGGTAGGTGCATTTTATGCTCCATCCTACCTTCTACAACTTACATCCACCTAGGTACTCATACCAAAGACCTTTTTGAATTCGAAGCCTAAGTACTCAGAATGAAAGTCTTTTTAGGTCTTCATTCCCTTAACCTTCACCTCTCCTTAACTTCACATTATCATAGTGCCAAAAGCAAAGGTATGCAAACCATAATACAAAAAAATAATAATAATAAAGCTTAGGGCCCAAATCTAGATAAAAGAGACTCAACCTAGTATATTACCATTTATCATTCACGCATGGATTGTCAAAAAGTAAAGCATGCTACTGAACTGTGCAAAATGGTGTAAAAGATTTTTTTTCCTTTTTTTTCTTTTTTTATAATTTTTGTGATTTTTTTTATCAGAGATAGGGTAAATTACCCCAGCATCAAGTAACTTAAGCACCTTTTTTTTTCACAACTTCTTTCATGTTAGGATTTAGCCATCTTTGATGCTCAATAGAGGGCTTATAGTCATCTTCATTTCCTTGACCACCACTTCTCACCAAACAGACCTCCAATGCATCAGTTGAAAATTTTTTAACATGATCTTTCGTGACACATTGATCTATCATATCAATCCTGCAACAAGAATTCTCAAGAGAAGGGCATTTAATAACATTAGGCAAATTAAATTCTACCCTCTCATCACCTACATTCAAAGTAAGCTTGCCGTTTTTCACATCAATAATGGCACCTACTATAGAAAGAAAGGGTCTCCTAAAATGAGTGGGATTTGAGTATCTTCTTCCATTTCCAATACAACAAAATCATCTAGAATGAAAAACTTACCTACCTTAATAGGCACATCTTCCAATATACCAATTGGATACTTGACTGAACGATCCACTAGTTGCGAGGAAATGGTTGTGGTCTTCAAGTCACCCATCTCAAGCTTTTTACAAATCGACAAAGGCATGAGACTAACACTAGCTCCAAGATCACACAAAACTCGGTTAAAACTCATTTCACCAATAACACATTGAATAGAAAAGCTACCAGGATCTTTGAGTTTAAGAGACAATTTATTTTGAATTATAGCACTACATTCCTCAGTTAATGCCACAGTCTTATAGTCATTAAGCTTTCTTTTCTTTGACAAAATCTCTTTAAAAAATTTAGCATATTATGGCATTTGAGACAAAGTTTCAGTAAATGGAACATTTATATACAACTTGTTAAGAACATCTAGAAACATCCTAAATTACTTTTCAATTTTAGCTTTAGCCAATCTTTGGGGAAAAGGTAAGGGCGGCTTATATGGTGTAGGGAAAACATAAGGAGTTTCTTTCTCATTCTCACTTCCCTTTTCCTTCTCAACCTCCTCAAGTGATGACTGAACCATTTCATTTATCTCATTTTCACTCTATCTTTTTTCACTACCCTTAGGTTCCTCTAGTTGCTTCCCATTTCTTAAAGTAATGGCATTTGTATGCCCTTTAGGATTGGATTCGGGTTGACCAGGGAATATACCCGAAGTCCTAGAATAGGAACTAACTTGTTGAGCCACTTAGGTAATTTGTGTCTCTAGCATCTTATTGTGTGTAGCCAAGGAGTCTACCTTAGATGCTAATTACTTAATGGCCTCACTTACCACTTGATTTTGGTGCTTAAACTCCTCATTTTGCTTACTTTGAGTTAAAACAAAATTTTCAAGGAGACTTTCCAAATCGGATTTTTAAGGAGGATTAAAAACTCTTTGTCCTTGAAACCAGGAGGCTTAGAAATCGGTGGGGGAATGGGATTAAATGGAAGATTTTTATATGAAAAATTCGGATGATTCCTCCACCCTTGATTAAAAGTGTTAGAAAACGAGTCTCTTTTTTAGTTAAAATTATTAACAAAGTTAACCTGCTCATTACTAGACCCCTCATTAGAAGAAAAATTAGAAGCACCTAGTTGACACTCAACAGCAGAATGACCAACATTACCACAAACTTCACAGGATGCAGCACTTGGTGTAACAACATTCACACTCAATTTTTCAAACTTTTGAAATAATGTATCTACCTTAGAAGCTATATGTTCTAAAGCATCGACATCATACCTGCCACTTTTCTTTTGTGGAGAATGTTCACTCAACCATTAGTAATGATTTTGTGCTATGTCTTCAATAAGATTGTAGGCTTCCTCTATGCTCTTGTTCATCAAAGCTCCTTCTGCAGCGGCATCAACCATTATTCTAGTGTTGTAGCTAAGTCCATTGTAGAATGTGTGCACAATCAATCATTTTTCTAGCCCATGATGAGGACACATCCTCAACAAATCCTTGAAATGCTCCCATGCTTCATAAGACTCTTCATCTTTCTGAGCAAAATTTGTGATTTGGTTCCTAAGTTATGCGATTTTACTCGGAGGGAAGTACTTGGCTAGGATGGCTTGGGATAGTTGATCCCATGTAGTTATGGATCCCGTTGGAAGTGAGTGCAGCCATGCTCTAACCTTATCCCTCAAGGAAAAAGGGAAAAGCCTCAACCGAATTGCATCCGATGTAACCCCGTTGAGCTTGAGAGTATCACAGTATTCTAGGAAAATCGACAAGTGAAGATTAGGGTCATCCATTGGAGAACCTCTAAACTGATTTTGCTGCACCATTGAGAGCAAGGATGGCTTTAACTAGAAATTGTTGGCCTCAACTATTGGGCGCGCAATGCTAGAGTGTAAGCCACTAGTATTTGGAGCAGCGAAATCCTTCAAAGTTCTATTATTCGCTTCAGCCATGCTTGGTTCACCCTTTTGTTCTGTCCTTGCCTTGCGTTGCTCTCTTATCCTTCTATGGAAAAACCTTTCTATCTCAGGTACTGGTTCAACAAGGTCCCCAAGACTTCGAATCCTTCGCATTCAACAGAAGAATTAGCAAATAACAAGGCAAAATAACAACAGAAAAGGAAAAGTTTAGTCTAACCGGAATAGTGAAAAGAAATCGATATCCATAATAAAAAGTCTCTGACAATGGCGCCAAAAACTTGATGCCTACCACAAGCGCACGGTTGTATCGCGTAATAAAAGATCGTTCCCACAGAAACTTAGTATTGATTACCAGTTTCTTTTCACAATGGTGATTAGCTAAATTAAAATCATATTTAAAAAGACAAGTTGTTGGAAAACCGAATAAAGCTTTGATTTAATAACAGAGAAAATAAACTCTTGGGGTTGTGGTTCTTCACAATGATGATTGACACTTAAACCAATTTTTCTAATGTTATGGATGCTGGATTTTTAAAGGTAAAATAAGCAAATATAATTACTGCCTTCTTTCAAAGAACAATAACGTGTTTAAGCTGATGAAAGGCCTATTTTCATTAGCGAAAACCCATTAAGAATAGATATTTGTCATAACCTCAAGAGAATAAAATCTATTTTCATGATTCAATTCCATTGTTTAACCTTATAGTTCTAATACCAAACTTCACCTTTCGGTTCTTCGCTTAATATCTAAAATCATGCAAACATAGAACATATATTTGCAAACAAATAAAAATGCTAAGGTTGAATTAAAAAGATCAACACCCATAAAAAAGGAAAAATCAGAAACAACAACAACCCTTCATTAGAATACCCACAATCCCAAGATTAGATAATTACTCAATCATATTCATAATAGAAACAACCAAATACAATTGAACAATTACGTATATAAGAAAATGAAGGAGATAGATAATAAAGGAGAAGGAAGGAGATTCTTAACCAGGTTGCATAAATTCCAACAAAGTTACATGAACTTCTATCTAGAAATAAAGAACAATGAATCTAATTTTCTCTCCAAAAGTGAAATAGAAGAAATTCTTGTCTTTTCGTACAGTCTCTCCTACCCCCCTTTTCTATCAAAAAACCACTCCTTTAAAGCCTATTTATAGCCCCATTTACAACCCATTACAACACCTCTTTAGTTTCTTCAAAAAATAAATGAGCTATGATGAAATTGATCAGAATTATGGTCATAATGGCAATTACTGGCAGGTAGTAATTTGTTCTGATTGGCCCTTCAAATTCTAGTTGCACGAATTACGACCATAATAGCCATTACGGCCTGGCCATAATTCTCTCTGGTTGGCTTCTTGTAATTTTGCTGGCACGAATTATGGCCATAATGGTCATTACGGCCTGACCATAATTCTCTCTGGTTGGCTTCTTGGCACACGAAATATGGGTGTAATCCCCAACACTGGTGAGCCATAATTCTCTCTATTTCCATCCAACTATTTCTTATTTTTCACCTATTATCAAAACAAAGCAAAAAGGCAGTAAAATAAAGTCCTAAAATCAAAAGCATAAACATATAAATCAAAAACATAAAATTCTAACTTAACACTGGCCTTTAGCTACCGACTTTGTAGGTGGTGGCTCCAAAGAGTCATCACTTTCATCATAATCTTCTTTAGCCACCATTTGCTTTTTTCCCTAAGAAGATAAAAAAAGGGGTCCTGTAAGTGATAATTCATACAAAAAGAGATGCCTTAGAGTATGAGGCAAATTGACTTACAATTGTCACACATCTAGTAAACCTTTCTAGAGGGATTATTAGGTCTTGACCACATCTTCAATCTTTCTTTTTCCCTAAAAAGATCTAAAAGCAAGAAAACTATAGATGCAAAGAAATCATAGTAAAGAAACACATCTTACTCTAGCTTCTGTAACCTTCTTCTATCTAATATCCTCTATAGGAGAAGTGTTTATTTTGTCATGCAAACATAAAAGTGTGAAATCAGATATACACAAAGGAGGCATTAGAGGCCAAATCACTAAAAGAATTGCTTACTGGTGAGTTCTTGGGGAAGTGGAGGATGTGTAGCAAGTTTGCCTACCCTGCAACACATGATGAGAAAACAAAATACAATAATAATTTTTACATCGTTTTTGCTAGTTTAATTTTGTTTCTCAAATAAATAATTGTCAATTAAAAAATTAATTGAGAAAATTGTTACCAACTATGCGATGGGTGTATCTGTATCATAATTAGGGTGAAAATAGCATGGCGAAAAAAAATTAAAAAAATGGAGTAGTCAATTATGCATAGGAAGTAAAAATTAAATCTTATAACATTTATGATACACTCATCCTAAATTAGTTGTACAAATTAATTAATAACCTAAAAACATTTATTTTACCTACTTTTAAAGAAATAGTGAATATTTATAAGATCGGATAATTACAATAAATAAACAAACTTGTATGAGTGCATTGGAGATTGAGCATTGAACATGGCACTTAAATCCACAATACAATACCAAAAGTTAGCCAGGGAGTACATGACTCCTTTGAGACCACTAATATTATTGTAAGATTGAACGTGACATGAGTCCAAAGAACAACCCCAAAATTGCCTATAGTGTACATTACACCTTGAGACTATTGAGCATGATTAATGAACCATTTGGCCTTTGGTCTATTTATTTTTTCAAAATCAGCAAATAAAATAAAATAAGAAAAAGGAAAAAGAAAAGGATAATAAGATAACACAGACAAATGAGAGGCACTAAATATAATTTTCAAACACAAAATTTACAAAAGAAAAATAAAAGACACGACGATATTCAAAAGCAACATTGATATTACTCAAACAACTACAAATGTGCCTTTAACTTTTGTATGTTAAAAAAAAATTGTACTTTTAACTATTTGAAAATCACGACAATGATTGACATATTTAAAATGTATGTGTAAGCATTCCATTTAATCATGTTCCTTCATCATCAAAAAGTAATAGCAAATTACAATCAAAGGAATTTTAAATGACTTTGCTGGATTACCAGTAACTGATCAATTTTTAAACATTAAGTCACACAATTTGAACGCAAAAATAGAATCACCCCCCACGACACAAATGCAACTGAGGAGGACTGAACTAGACATGCCAACAACTATTAAAAAAAGACAAATAAATAACACAAGCTAGATGACGTGGAATGAATGGTGAAAATGGGGATCAAGTTAGCATTATGTCAACATTCACTACTTTGTTCATTTATAAATCAGAACTTTAATCCACTAACTAACTCCATTGATTACTAAAAATATGCATCTGTCAGCGCATCAAACAAGACAAGCAACACAAATTTCTTCATCTTTTAGAAGAAAAGTACTACCAGCAACCAAGATCAAGCATATACAACGTATTAAAAAGAGCTTCCCAAGCTTCCATTTAAATAGGACATGAAATAGAACCCACCAATGTCAACACTGACAACCACATCTAAAAAGGAAACTCAATTACGAATCACAACATATTAAAGACTCAGTCTAACTTTATCATTTCGCAGAATTTTGATGGGCATGATGGACCATAAGAAAAGAGAACATGAAAAAAAACTTAAAACTCAAAGCAACTAACATCAGAATTTTAAGGCATTTGAAAAGGATGCATTTATGCCACAAATCATTACCAAGTTGTATACAATAAGGCAGAATTCATATCACAGACATCACAAAGAAATCATTACGAATAAAATTCAGTTTCAGAATGTACTTACATGCTTCAAGTGAAGTCCAAGGAGACTAAATCATGTTACCCCTAAACATTCAGCAACTAGAAACACAAAACAAAATGCACATGCAGGGTCAAAACCCCAAGCTGGCAGAGATACCTTTCCATTTATTTGCCTGCAAAACACCAGCCTTATAGCAGGGGGCAAATTAATTGGGATTCAACCTAAAGATAAATTCAGCAATATCATCTACATCATTGTTAGCGTAATTAATTATAATTGAGATTATGAGTGATCATGATTGATTTTAAGAATGATTGTAATTGATTTAGTATAGAATTAAATTGATTTATTAAATAATTATATTTTATTATTTTCCTTTTCTATACAACAGCTTTCTTCTATAAATAGAGATTAATCCTCCTGTATATAATTATTCAGAAATATACACAAATTACTGATATTTGTTTCCATGTTTCTATTTCTAATATAGTATCAAAGACATGGTATCTACCTTGCGAAAAGTTTATCCTTTTTGCTATATAGAGTTCGTGGAGAATCATTACTAATCACCATCAAATCTAGATCTAGTTTTGTTGTTCTCTTCATCTTTGTCTACTTTAATCCAATCCTTCCACTCTTCCGTTGTGCATCTCCACTACGCTCTTCCGCTGCACTCTTCTGTTGCGCTCCTCTATTGCGCTCCTCCACTCCGTTCAAACTTCGTTCTAATGCTAAATTCTGTTTTAGACTCCATCCTAGATTCCATATTTCATTCGGATGGTAGGACTTCATTTTCGACTTCGTCCTAGATTTCAGACTTCATTCTGATGGCAGGACCCCGTTCTGATGGCAGGACTCTATTTCAGACTCAATTCCCATTGTAAACTCTAGACTTCAATTTAGACTCCAGACTCATTCATCATCTTGACTGATTTCGCACTCTAGTTTCCAAACTCAAGTTTATTTCTTCTATACCCACTTCAATTTGAGGGAGGATGTTAGCGTGATTAATTATAATTGAGATAATGAGTGATTACGATTGATTTTAGGGATGATTGTAATTAATTTAGTATAGAATTAGATTGATTTATTACATAATTATATTTTATTATTTTCCTTTTCTATAGAGCAGCTTTCTTCTATAAATATAGACTAATCCTCTTATATACAATTATTCAGAAATATACATAAATTACCAATATTTATTTTCCTATTTCTATTTCTGACAATCACAACCCCCAAATTCCTTCAATTTTACCTCATGATTAAATAAACTAGATCCCAAGTCTAGAAAATACTTTCGCCTTACAGTGACTCAACAAAAAGGTAGGGTGTACAGGTTTAATCATGTTCATGAATTTACCAAGAAGGATCAGACTAAACCATTACCATCAACAATGTTTAGATTCATCGTCTAGTGCACTAAACAAACTTAGCCATAACCATTAATCATGATGTAACATGTAACACCCTAATACGATTATCTTAATATATTTAATATATATATATAAAGATAATTGGTATTAGTTATGCTACTACTAACTTTTCTAATAAACTAGTCTAATATCATTTATACAAATAAATATGGAGAGCCGTGTTAAGAGAAAGTTATATATATTTACATCCAAAAGCCCCAAGGGCAAATGTAATATATACAACAAAACACAACTCAAAGTAACTAAATTATAAGAGTTGTTATCAAAATATGTAACTAAACTATTTATTCTTGAGTCTTTTTCTTCTTTTCCCCCTATTCTTCTTGATTCCATCAGATGATTCTTGTCCTGCTATTCATGAAACATAAAACAGGGTGAGAACATAATATTCTCAGTAATAACATACATTTCATGACTTTACATTAAGTATAATTAATATATACAACTATAAATTATAACTCATAGATTCATTATTGATATTTAACAAATGATTACTCAATTGTAGAATATCAATATCACTTGTATACTATGTTTCAACTTTAATTAATAAGGAACCAAATTACTAGGGTTCAACCTTATTGCATAAGGGAGCCAATTTACTAGAGTTCAACCTTATTGCATAAGGGAGCCAATTCTTACAAATTTTACCCTTGAAGAGCTTGAGAACTCAACTTGTTCTTATATACTCGTTGGATTATTTCCTTTGTGAAATATCCCTAGAAGTGTTGCATTACACTTAAGGAAGCTGATATAAGTGACCCCAACTAATAAGGAACATCAAAATATCAAGAGTAACATTTTTGGAGAATTCTGGTGCTCACACCTCAGCGCACGCTTCTCACGCCGCGGCATGTAGCTCTCGATCTCACTCATGCCTCAGCGTGATTCTCAGTCACGCCGTGGCGTGCTACCCTCAACCACTTTCATTCCTCGATGTGACTTTCCCACGCTGCGGCGTGAGTAGATTTTCTGGAAAATTTTGTAGCAAATCTGAGCCTTTGTTTTATTAACCCAAAAATGATTTCTAATCATCAATTCTTGGATTCTAATTGTTTTCCAACTCTAATCATGGTATCTAATTATGTTAGAATTAGTAAACACTCAAAATAACTAATCAAACTTAGGTTATGAACAAAATATAATCATTCAAAAACCTAAATCTCAACTTTGAATTCTAACACTCAAAAGAGTGTTTCTAAACTCACCACCAACAACCAAGCATAGGTAAAGCTCTAACCAACTAAACTTAGCCATTGATAGTAAGTTTTAGCTAAGAAACCACTTATACCTCAAATGCACTATTTTTCCCAAACCATTCATATGAGTAAAAATCACAAGAAATAGAGAGAAAGTTAGGTATAAGAAGGAACTCCTCTACCTCAAATGGATGAATGATCAAACTTGGCCTTTGTCTTCTCTTCTTCCTCTTCCCTTTTTTCTCATTTCCCTCTATCTTCTTTGTGTTCTTTTTTTTTTCTTTCGTTTCTTTCCTTCTGATTCTAATAACAAGAAACGTGAGAGAAAAAGAGAATAAGAGATAAAGTAAAACCACTTAAATCATGTACTGGAAGTTTCATATCTGTTAAGAACACTTAGATTTTGCTAAATCAAGTTTCTTAGCTTCCAAGAACTTTCAAATAAATCCTAGGATTCATCCAAAATATTGTTTCATCGTTTTCTCTAATATCCATATCTGCTGCTGGTCAAATCGATATTTAAGCACACTCGCAATATGCTTAAAAATACCAAATCAACTCAGTTTGCTCTTAAAAATTTACTACATCCTCTTCCACTTATTTGTAACCTAGAAATAAAGTTTCTTTATTTATTTCACTTAACTGGGCAATTATGTCACTTTTTGGGTCATTTTAAGCTATTTTTTGCATTTTGTGCAGCAACAAAGTGTTTAAATTAACTCAGTTTGTCATGAAAATAAGCGGACATGTCAAGAAAGTGTTATGCTACCTTTGAAGCCATAAACTAGCCTAACATACCAAAAGAGAATATTACATTTCTACCCTCCTTTTAAAAAATTTTGTACTCAAAATTACTTACCTCAAATGAACAACTCTGGATAATCTTGCTACATCAGGGACTCTAGCTCCCATGTAACCTCTTCTACACCTGTTTCTCCCCAAAGTACCTTTACTAGAGGAATTTGCTTACCTTTGGGCTCCTTGACTCCTTTGTCTACAATCCTCACCGATTTCACTGCATAAGATAAATCATTTCTTAGCTGTATATATTCATCTCTTATGTGTGTGAAGGGTCTGGATTGTACTTTCTGAGCTAAGTTACATGAAAAACATCGTGAATGTTCGAAAAATTGGGAGGAAGGGCTATCTGGTAGGCTATAGGTCCGATTCTTTTGAGAATTTGGTAGGGACCAATGAAACGAGTGTTTAACTTTTCTGTTCTCAATACTCTACTAATTCTCATTATGGTGGAGACCAAGGAAGCTCAAGTGGAAGCCCAACGGGCCCAATGCCCAAAGATGCACTACGAGGACTTGGAAGCTCAATGACAAGGTCAACAGCTAAGAAGGCTAAGGAGGATTTGGATAAAGAAGTCAACCACTTTCTCTCACTCAAACCCATTCTAGAAGAAGGAGCACTCAAGATGGTCCAAATGATCCAAGTTGATGAAGGGCCCAATGTGAGGGCATGATTTCTTCTTAGTCAATTTTATTTAATTATGTATTTGAACTTTTTAATTTTCTCAATTTTGGTTCTTATTTTCTTTTTGGGATAATTTTGTAATAAGGGCCTATTGATTGGGCTTAACTTGCACATAGTAGAGCTAGGGATAGGTATTGCCTTCTAATTGGGCTTGGGCCACAATTACCCTAGGATTAGGATTAAAAATGCGCTAGCTTGCTGCCTCCTTTAGCTATACTTAGCCACATACCTAATGCCTATAAATAGGCTTGTGTTTACTGCATTTGACATTTTTTGAATTAGAGAATATTATTGCACTCCTTTGTGAGTTTTGAGAGCTTAGTTCTCTTGGGTTCTTGGTAGAGCCATCTTGGTTCTTATCAAAGGTTTCCCTATCTTTGTGGCGAATCTTCGCTTGACTTATCACTCTCCAAAAGTGTGGCGTCTTCTTCCTTCCATTCCTTATTTTTTTCCATCTTTTCTATTTTTTCACTGTTCACGCACTGTTCATGCACACTGTTCATAAGTTACTGTTCATGTGTATTGTTCACACGTTACTGTTCACCCTTCCTCATTTAATTCTTTAAAACACGAAATCAACTCAGGGACGATCCGTAAAAATAATATGCATCCAACTTGGATCATATCATGTGGTATCTAGAGCCCGAATTCTAGAGTTGATAGAGTTCTTATATTTTTTTTGTACTTGTTCTTATTGTTTTCCAAACATCAAGCACCATTGCTTGAATATCATAATTATACACAACCTTGATCATCATTGATCTCGGTCATTCCTAAGAATTGGCAACATTCTTTACTTTCCGTTCTTTACTTTTTACCATTTAAATTCTAGTCCTTTTATTTTTTGCCTTTAGTTTCTGTTCTTTAATTTCTGCGCAATATTTACAGCTTTGATCTTATCAACTCTATATCCATTACTGTTATATGTTTTATAGCACCTTAATTTGAAAGGAAACTTTTAAATACATAATTGGGCACAACATTTGGAACTAAAATTGCAAGAACTAATTTTTTTTAAGTGCAAAAAGAGAACAAGGGCTTGAAAAATAGTATACAAAAAAGGAGACTGCCCTTACACTTAAGCAAGATTAAGTTTGAATGCCTAATGAATTTCATTAAGCGGTGCTATTCTACATACCTTGTGCATTTCTTTTTCTTTATATTTCTTTTGAGTTTTACCTTTCTTTTTAATTAGCTTTTCTTGCTTGTCTTTTAAATTCCTTTGAGTTTTGTCTAGAGTTTCATCCTTTCTTCAACTTCTGAGTGCTTACTCTTGTGAGGACGCTACCTTTGTAAAAGCTTTTGGTAATTGAAACGTGAGAGGGTTCATTTAAGAACTTACAAAGAGAACTTGAGTGGTAAAAGGCAAGAGCATTTTCATTAAACAAAAGCCTAATTGTGTGAAACATGAGTGGAATCAATCTAAGAGTGTATACATGTGAGAAGAGTGGTAAGGGCCTTTCAATCTTGAATTATTCTTATTACTTGTGCAAAGATGAGTAGAGGAAGTACACCCCCATCCCCTAGGACTGCAAACGTTATGCAAGCCTTAGCTAAAGAACTTGAGAAGTTTAGGGTGGAAATAAACACAAGACTCGATAATGAAAGGAGGAGAGACTTTCAACATGAAGTCTCACATGAGGATGAAGATACCTATGATTCGGGTAGGGAAAGGAGGACTAGGAGGAACCATGATAGGAGAAGGAGGCATGAGAAGAGTGAAAGGAGTTATGAAAGGAAGAATGGGAAGCATAGGAATGATGAAAGAGGAGGAGACCTAGGAGGAGTAAAGACCCAAGTACCTTCTTTCCAAGGAAAGAATGACCCCGAAGCCTACTTAGAATGGGAAACCAAGGTAGAACAAATATTTTCCTATCACCATTACAATGAAGAAAGGAAGGTGAAGGTGGCTGCCCTAGAATTTTTTGATTATGCCCTAATTTAGTGGGACCAAGTACAAAAAAATAGGGAAAGGAATAGGGAGTACCCTGTAGATACTTGGGAAGAGATGAAAATTTTGATGAGGAGGAGGTTTTTCCCTTCATGGTACTATAGGGAATTACACAATAAACTCCAAAGACTTACCTAAGGAAGTAGGAGTGTGGATGAGTACTACAAGGAGATGGAGGTGGCCATGATAAGGGCCAATGTCATTGAAGATAGGGAGGCTACCATGTCACGTTTCCTTCATGGTTTAAACCGTGAGATAGGAGACATTGTGGAGTTGCATAACTATGAAGAGCTTGATGAGTTAGTCCACCAAGCCATAAAGGTGGAACAACAACTCAAAAGAAAAGGTGCATGGAAGAAGCCTTCTTCTAACCTCAAACCTCCCACTTGAAAGGACAAGGAACCAAAGGAAGACTCCTCTACATAACCTAAGGGAGGTATGACTTCTAAAAACTCTAATGATTTTCCTTCCACTAATGCTTCTTCCTCTTCTTCTTCTAAAAATAGGAACATCAAGTGCTTCAAATGCTTGGGGAGTGGACACATAGCCTCTCAATGCCCAAAAAAAAAGGCAATGGTGATAAGAGAGGGACACCTCTTTAGTGATTCATGTCCAAATTCCCCTCCCTCAAGTGAAGGAGAAGAAGAATGTGAGACCTATGCTCATGATGATGACTTGCTAATAATAAGGAGACTTTTGGGTAGCCAAGTTGTGGCAAGGGACCAAGACCAAAGGGAAAACATCTTCCACACAAGATGTGTCATCCAAGACAAAGTGTGCTCATTAATCATTGATGGGGGAAGTTGCACTAATGTGGCAAGCACTCGCTTGGTAAGAAAACTTGACCTTAAAACTACTCCTCACCCCCGACCATACAAGTTTCAATGGCTAAGTAAGAATTGTGAGTTGATAGTGAATCAATAAATGATGGTAAGTTTGTCAATTGGTAAGTATAAAGATGATGTTTCGTGTGATGTTATTCCCATAGAGGCCGGTCATATTTTGCTTGGAAGGCCTTGGCAATTTGATAAGCATGCTATTCATGATGGTTTCACTAATAAGTACTCATTTGTTCATAATTCCTTAAAGGTAACCCTTGTACCCCTTACTCCCAAACAGGTTTGTGAAGACCAAGTGGCCTTGAAGCTAAGAAGGGAGCAAGAAAAGAAAGATGTAAAAGTAAAATCAAAGGGGGAAGCAAAGAATATGGACCAGGAACTTGTAAATGAGAAAAAAAAATGAATGTTTAATTGCTAGGGAGAGTGAGATTAAGAGGGCTTGCTTTGCAAAGCAAGAGATATACATTTGCGTATACAAGGACTTGTACTTAAATTGTAACTCTAACCCTCTACCTAGTGAAGTTGATTCTCTTTTGCAGGACTTTGAAGATGTCTTTCCAAAGAGTGTCCCTCCCGGACTACTACCCTTGAAGGGGATTAAACATCAAATGGACTTCATCCCGGGAGCCTCTTTGCCTAATAGGCCCGCCTATAGGACAAATCCTGAGGAAACTAAGGAAATTTAGAAATAAGTGAAGGATTTGATGCAAAAAGGATGGAGGAGAGAAATTTTAAGTCCTTGTGTCATGCCTGTCATACGTATTCCTAAAAAGGATGGCATTTAGAGAATGTGTACTGATTGCAGGGTTGTAAATAATATAACTGTAAAATATAGACATCTCATCCCTAGGCTAAATGATTTGCTTGATAAATTACATGGTGCATGTTACTTTTCTAAAGTGGATTTAAAAAGTGGGTACTATCAGATTAGGATAAGGGAAGGGGATGAGCGGAAGATAACCTTTAAGACTAAGCATGGATTGTATGAGTGGTTGGTGATGCCTTTTGGGCTTACAAATGCGCCTACCACCTTTATGAGGTTGATGAACCATGTGTTGAGAGAGTTTCTAAGCAAGTTTGTAGTAATATACTTAAATGACATCCTGATCTATAGCATAACCTTAGAAGAGCACCTAGAACACCTTAGGGCTGTGATGAGTGTGCTTAGAAAAGAAAAGTTGTATGCTAATTTAGAGAAGTGTGTCTTTTGCACCAACCATGTAGTGTTCCTAGGCTTTGTTGTGAGTGTTAAGGGAGTGCAAGTAGATGAAGAAAAGATAAAAGTCATTAGGGAATGGCCTACCCCTAAGTCTGTGAGTGAGGTAAGAAGCTTTCATAGGTTGGCTAGCTTCTATAGAAGGTTTGTAAAAGATTTCAGCACTATAGCCGCCCCTTTAAATGAAGTTGTCAAGAAAAATATGAGTTTTAGGTAGGGGGAGGATTAAGAGACAAGTTTCAACACACTCAAAAATAGGCTCACTCATGCACCCATACTTGTATTGCCTAATTTTTCTAAATTTTTGAACTTGAGTGTGATGCATCAAATGTTAGGATTGGGGCTGTTTTATTACAAGAGGGTCACCCCATTGCATACTTTAGTGAGAAATTGCATGGAGTTGTTTTAAATTACTCCATCTATGATAAAGAATTGTATGCACTCATAAGGGCTTTGCACACTTGGCAACACTACCTTTTGCCAAAAGAGTTTGTAATTCACAGTGATTATAAGTCACTAAAATATTTAAAAGGGCAAGGTAAGCTTAAAAAGAGGCATGCCAAGTGGGTGAAATACCTTGAACAATTTCCCTATGTGATTAAACACAAGCAAGGAAAGGTAAACATAGTGGCTGATGCGCTTTCCAGGAGGTATACCTTATTAGCTACTCTTGAAACAAAAATGCTTGGTTTTGAACACATAAAGGAGTTGTATGTGCATGATGATGATTTCTCCAAGATGTATGCTGTATATGAAAAAGGAGCCTATAAGGGGTTCTTTAGGCAAGATGGGTATTTATTCAAAGAAAAATGTTTGTGTGTGCCTAAGAGCTCTTTGCGTGAATTATTGCTTAGGGAAGCTCATGAGAGGGGGATTAATGGGTCACTTTGGGATCCAAAAGACTTTAGATGTGTTGCATGAGCATTTTTATTAGCCTGGCATGAAGCATGATGTGCATAAAATATGTGGTAGATGCATTGTTTGTAAAAGAGCCAAATCAAAGGTAATGCCTCATGGACTCTATACCCCCTACCTATTCCTGATTTCCTTTGGACTGACTTGTCTATGGACTTTATGCTAGGTTTGCCTCACTCAAAAAAAGGAAGAGACTCTATTTTTGTGGTGATGGACAGATTCTCCAAGATGACCCACTTCATCCCTTGCCATAAGGTGGATGACGTCATTCATGTGGCGGACTTGTTCTTCAAAGAAGTGGTGAGGCTTCATGAAATGCCCAAAAGCATAATCTCAGATAGGGACTCAAAGTTCCTAAGCCATTTTTGGAGGACCCTTTGGAACAAGCTTGGGACTAAGCTACTCTTCTCTACCACTTGCCACCCTAAAATCGATGGGCAAATTGAGGTGGTGAATAGGACCCTATCGACCTTTCTATTATTAATCATCAAGAGGAACATTAAAACTTGGGAAGAATGCTTACCTCTTGTTGAATTTGTTTATAATAAAGTTGTGCATGCTACTACTAGTTTTTCTCCTTTTGAGATTGTATATGGTTTTAATCCCCTCACCCCCTTGATTTATTGCCTCTACCTAATGTTTCTTCTTTAATTCATAGGGATGGACAGGCAAAAGCTGAATATGTGAGGAAGCTCCATGAACAAGTCAAGACTTAAATTGAAAGGAAGATGGAGCAATATGCTAGGAAAGCAAACAAGGGAATGAGGTAAGTTGTTTTTGAACCAGGAGATTGGGTGTGAGTGCACATGCGAAAAGAAAAGTTTCCTTTGCAAAGGAAATCTAAGCTCTTACCTAGAGGAGATGAACCCTTCCAAATCTTAGAAAGAATCAATGACAATGTCTACAAAGTTGACCTACCAGGTGAGTATAGGGTTAGTGCAACATTTAATATGGTTGACTTAAGTCATTTTGATGTAGGTGATGAAGGATCAAATTCGAGGACGAATTCTTTCGAAGGGGGAGGGCATGATGGAGACCAAGGAAGCTCAAGTGGAAGCCCAACGGGCCCAATGCCTAAAGATAGTAAGAAGTCAACTAATGAAGGTCACTAGCTAACAAGGCTAAGGAGGATTTGGACAAAAAAAATCAACCACTTTCTCTCACTCAAGCCTATTCCAGAAGAATGAGCATTCAAGATGGTCCAAATGATCCAAGTTGATGAAGGGCCCAATGTGGGGGCATGATTTCTTCTTAGTCAATTTTATTTAATTATGTATTTGAACTTTTTAATTTTCTCAGTTTTGGTTCTTATTTTCTTTTTGGGATAATTTTGTAATAAGGGCCTATTGATTGGGCTTAACTTGCGCATAGTAGAGCTAGGGATAAGTACTGTCTTCCAATTGGGCCTAGGCCACATTTGCGCTAGGATTAGGATTAAAAATGCATTAGCTTGCTGCCTCCTTTAGCTATACCTAGCCGCATACCTAATACCTATAAATAGGTTTGTGTTTACTGCATTTGACACTTTTTGAATTAGAGAATATTATTGCACTCCTTTGTGAGTTTTGAGAACTTAGCTCTCTTGGGTTCTTAGTAGAGCCATCTTAGTTCTTATCAAATGTTTCTTACCTCTGTGGTGAATCTTCGTTTGACTTATCACTCTCCAAGAGTGTGGCGTCTTCTTCCTTCCATTCCTTGTCTTTTTTCATATTTTCTATTTTTTACTGTTCACACACTATTCATACATACTATTCATGCGTTACTGTTCACCCTTCATCGTTTAATTCTTTAAAACACGAAATCAACTCAAGGACGATCCGTAAAAATAATATGCATCCAACTTGGATTATATTACATTATAAGAATGACTCTCAATAAAACATGTTCTCTTTCTTCGAACACTAGAGGTCTCCTTCTTCTATCAGTGTAACTCTTTTGCCTACTCTAAGCTACGACCATCTGATCCCTGATTTTTCTAATTTGATTTGATGTTTGCTACACTATTTCAGGTCCTAGAATAGCTCTCTCTCCAACTTCACACCAATATAATGGTGACCTACATTTCTTACCATAAAGGGCTTCATAAGGTGCCATTCCAATGCTGGTATGGTAACTATTGTTGTAGGAAAATTTCACTAAGGGCAAGAGTCTATCCCAACTACTTCGTTGATCTAACACTCATGCTCTAAGCATATCTTCTAGAGTTTGGATAGTCCTCTCTAACTGCCCATTAGTCTGTGGATGGTATGTTGTCCTAAAACTGAGCTTAGTCCTGTAGGCCTTCTGTAATGCTCCCCAAAATCTAGATATAAACCTAGGATCTCTATCTGAAATTATGCTGAGGGGAATACCATGCAATCTAACTATCTCCTGTAAGTATAACTGAGCTAGTTTGTCTAAGGAGTAGTTAGCTCTAATTGGCAAAAAATGAGCAGACTTGGTTAGTCTATCCACTATGACCCAGATTGCATCATTACCTGACTAAGTTCTAGGTAGACCTGTCACAAAATCCATTGTGACATGATCCCATTTCCATTCAAAAATTTCTAAAGATTGGAGTGGTCCTAAAGGTTTTTGGTGCTCTATCTTGACTTTTTGACACACCAAGCACCTAGACACAAATTTCGCTATCTCTTTCTTTATTCCCGGCCACTAATACAACTGTTTTAGATCTTGATACATCTTAGTGGCTCCTAGATGTATGGTGTATTGACTCCTATAAGCCTCCTCTATGATCTTTTCTTTAATTACAGAATTTCTTGGAATGTAAAGTCTATCTCTAAACTTAATCATTCCATCATCTGCTATATTAAACTCGGTTTGATCCCCTAAAAAGATTTGTTCTCTTACCTTATTTAGGGTTTCATCCTCACTTTGAGTTTTTGAATTTGAGCTCTCAGTTCACTAACTATGTCCACCCTACTCATAAAGAGACTTTGTGGTGCCACAGCTACTCTAAGGCTCAAATCCATAAACTTCTCAAGAAGATGACTCTTTTGAATAATCATCCGAGACACATGTAGGGATTTCCTACTCAATGCATCAGCCACTACATTGGCCTTACCTGGGTGATATCTAAGCTCAAAGTCATAATCCTTTAGAAACTCCATCCATCTCCTCTGTCTCATGTTTAGCTCCTCTTGATCAAATAAGTATTTTAAACTCTTATGATTGCTAAACACTTCAAATTGAACTCCATAAAAATAATGTCTTCAAATTTTTAAAGGAAACACTACTGCGGCTAATTCCAGGTCATGGGTGGGATAGTTCTCCTTATGAGGCCTCAACTGCCTCGATGCATAAGCAACTACTCGTCTATGTTACATGAGAACATACCCTAAACCCATTTTAGAAGCGTCACAAAACACCTCAAAACTCTCTTGAGGATCCGGAATTACCAAAATTGGCATAGTTGTTGACCTCCTCTTAAGCTCTTGGAAACTATCTTCACACTCTTGAGTCCATACAAAAGTACTACCTTTCCTAGTTAATCTAGTCAAAGGTAGTGCTATCTAAGAAAATCCATTAATGAATGTCCTGTAGTACCCAGTTAGGCCTATGAAACTTCTTATCTCAATCACAGTGGTTGGTATCTCCCACAGTTTACTAGGGTCTACTGAAATTCCTTCTTTAGAAATCATATACCCTAGAAACTGAACTTCTGATAGCTAAAATTCATATTTTGAAAGTTTAGCATACAACGTCTTTTCTCTGAAGATCTCTGAAACTGTTTGGAGATGCATCTCATGCTCTTCTATTGTCTTAGAATATATTAGGATATCATCTATAAATACCACTACAAACTTATTTAGGTAGGGTCTAAAAATCCTATTCATGTAATCCATGAATACCGCTGGTGCATTTGTTAACCCAAAGGACATCACAATATATTCATAATGCTCGTACCTAGTTTTGAAAGCGGTCTTAGGGATAACCTTTTTCCTTACTCGTATTTGGCGGTATCCTGATCTTAGGTTAATTTTTGAGAACATCAATGCTCTTCTCAATTTATCCATCAGATCATCTATTCTAGGCAATAGATACTTGTTTTTTATGGTTACCTTGTTTGATTGCCTGTAATCTATACAAAACCTCATGGTACCATCTTTCTTCTTCACTAACAGCACAGGTGCTCCCCAAGGAGAAACACTAGGTCTTATGAATTGTTTTTCTAAAAATTCCTCTATTTGTTTCTTAAGTTCAGCTAGTTCTAGAGGTGCCATCCTATAAGGTTCTATAGAAATAGGTCTCGTTCCCAGTACTAAATCTATAGTAAACTTTATCTCTCTTATGGGTGGTAACTCAACTATATCCTTTAGGAACACTTCCGGATACTCTCCTACTATTGGTATATTTTCCAAACTCTGCTTAACCTCTGTAGTTAGAGAGAAAAGAAGAAGATACCCTTGAGCTCCCTCCTCTATACAGTGATGCACTTTGTTTGCATTGAGAAACATTGACTCAGAAGAGGTAACTTTGGTAGATATATCTGACATAAAGACAAGGATTTTATCTATATAATTTAAAACCACATAGTTGGAGGACAACCAATCCATACCAAGAATGACGTCAATATTTACAAAAAGTAAACAAATGAGATTTACAAAGAAAATCCTACCTTCTATCTCAATATAACAATCTAATCAAACTTTAGAAGTTGTAACAAATTTACTGGTGGGAATGGGAACAATTAGGTCATATGGGAGGTCTATTATAGGTAAACTCAGTATCTTCACATAATCACAAGAAACAAAGAAGTGTGTTGTTCCCGAATCATATAAAATAGTTAACAGGTGATTATAGATTATGCATTTACCTTGGATCAGATCCGTAGACTGAGTCACCTCATTACCGTTCAAAGTATACACTCTTCCTAGAGCTTATAGTTTTGGGGTGAACACAGATTTTTGCTTCTGTGGGCACTCCTTAGATATATGTCCCGGCTGACCACACGTATAGCAAACTGATTGCCATGCCAAGAAAGGCTTGTCCCCATGGAACCTCTCACACTTAGGACATTTAGGTCCTATTGTTCCTCCTTTAACCTATTTACCCTTATTTTGTGGGTAACCTGACTTAGAAGTACTTTTTTTCTCATCCATCTTCTTCTGCTTAAGGGAATCTTCTATTTTTTGCTTTGGTTGGAGTTGGAGACAATTGCTTTCCACAATTCTACATTTATTCACTAGTGAAGAAAAATCTCTAATCTTCAACGGTTAGACCATCCTTTTAATATCTTCTCTTAATCCGGATTCAAACTTAACACACAAGGAATTCTCATCTGGGTTAAGTCTACACTGAGGTTGAAAATTTTAACAACTCATCAAACTTCACCTCATACTCACCCATGGTCATGCTTCCTTGTTCAAGCTTCAAAAACTGAACTTCTTTTGCCTCTTACACTGACTTAGGGTAGTACTTCTCTAAGAAAGTGTGTCTGAATACCTCCCAAGTAATCTGTGTTGTTGTAGCTTCTAGTAACCTTCTAGTATTCCTCTACCAACACTCCGCTTCTCCACTAAACATAAAAGTAGCAAAAGATACTCTTTGTTCATCAGACCATTGCATGGCTTCGAAAATCTTCTCCATCTCGGTCAACCACTCATCAGCTTTCACCGGATTATACTCGCCTTTAAACGAAGAAGGGTTCAACCGTCTAAATTCTGCAAGACCCTAAAATTTTTTATTTCTCCTTGCCTGCACCTCATGCACTGGAGGGGGTACTGGTTAAGGCTCGGGCTGTTGAGGTTGATTGGCTTGCAACCTCTCCAACATCCTATTTGTAGCTGTTCTTTGTTCCTAGATAGCCTTGGCCTTTGCCATTACTACTTCGGCCATGCTAGGGCTCTCACTAGAAGAATGTTCGTTTCCTCTAGTGCGCCTCGAAGAAGCCATAGTTTCCTATATACACAAAGAGACATGAAATGCATAACACTAAGTGGAATTCTAACTTGCCTAAGCCTAATTAGTACATACCCCGGCTCAACAGGATGAATTGCTCAGATACCATAATGTAACACCCTAATACGATTATCTCAATATTACACACACACACACACACACACACACACACACACATATATATATATATATATATATATATATAAAGATAATTGGTATTAGTTATGCTACTACTAACTTTCTTGATAAACTAGTCCCATATCATTTATATAAATAAATATGGAGAGCCACGTTAAAAGAAAGTTATACATATTTACATCCAAAAGCCTCAAGGGCCAATGTAATATATACAACAAAACACAACTCAAAGTAACTAAATTATAAGAGTTGTTATCAAAATATGTAACTAAACTATTTATTGTTGAGTCTTTTTCTTCTTTTTCCCCCTATTCTTCTTGATTCCCTTAGATGATTCTTGTCCTACTATTCATGAAACATAAAATGGGGTGAGAACATAATATTCTCAGTAATAACATACATTTTATGACTTTACATTAAGTACAATTAATATATACAACTATAAATTATAACTCATAGATTCACTATTGATATTTAACAAATGATTACTCAATTGTAGAATATCAACTTCACTTATATACTATGGTTCAACTTTAATTAATAAGGAACCAATTTACTAGGGTTCTTATTGGATAAGGGAGCCAATTTACTACGGTTCAACCTTATTGCATAAGAGAGTCAATTCTTACAAATTTTACCCTTGAAGAGATTGAGAACTCAACTTGTTCTTATATACTTGTTAGATTATTTTCTTTGTGAAATATCCTTAGAAGTATTGCATTACACTTAAGGAAGCTTATATTAGTGATCCCAACTAATGGGGAACATCAAAATATCAAGACTAACATTTTTGGAGAATTCTGGTGGTCACGCCTCGGCGCACGCTTCTCACGCCACGACATGTAGCTCTGGGTCTCATTCACGCCTTGGCGTGATTCTTGATAAACCATCAACATGTCATATTTTTATGGTTCAATTCCTTAGTTTTTCATATTCTTTTTATTTATTTTTATTGAATTTTGTTCATAAGTTTTGAAATATTTTAATATTGTTTGTTTGTGTTTTTATTAAGTGTTTTGTGGGTTTTTGTCAGGTAATTACACTTGGAGAAGTTTGGACGTTCAAAGGAGCAAGAAAAAGAGGAAATTTCACCAGGTGACCAGCACTTGAGCATTGGTGTTGGGGCACCTGAGCGCCCAAAGCGTATGCAGCAACAGTGAATTAGTGATCCAGTGCTTGAGCGCTGAGAATGAGCGCCTGAGCGCGTAACGTGTAGCAGCGTACGTATTGACTTAAGTGACTGAGCGCTTGAGCGCTCAGAAGTGGGTGCCTAGGCTCTAAGTGCGTAACAGCAGACGTGAATTTCAATATAATGGGAAAGTTACGCTACAGACAACACATTGAGCACATTACGCAGAAAATCCCTAATCCTGAGAGAGTTGTTTTGCAACAGCAGACCTTGGAGGGCAATTTCAAAGGAGGATTCTTGAAGGCTTGAAGATCTTAATATCTATTAAAGGGGTTTTGATTTCTCTTTCTTTTTAGTTTCCCTTTTTCTTTGGGTTTTCTTTCTATGGGTTTGTATTCTAATATAGGTTTGTTTTTATTGAACATGAGTAACTAAACCCATAGCTAGGGCTATAGGGGATCTTGTTTTTCTTATTATTTGGATTTGCTTTCTAATTTGATTATGATAATTTCTTTTTGGGTTTATCATATTACTTGTATTCTTATCAGAATTTGATCACTTTTGACATGTGTTAATTTATTGTTTGACCGGTGACCATTCTCATTCAATGAGTGGATCTATATGGTAAGCCTAGGATTAGATTGGTGAATGACCAAACATCGATTTATCCTACCAATGGAATTGACGGTATGTTAGTTCATCTCTTGAATTGAAACTTAATACATTCTTAATTACTTCAACTAAATGACCAAATAGGTGAATTAAATTAGGAATAGAATATTGTTTCATCCATGACCATTGAGATTCAGTAGCAAATAAGAGAATATTGGCAAAAAAATTACCTACATCATAATTGAAAGAAAATCTAAATAAATGGATTCAAGTGAACTTTGCGCCCTAGTCTCTTTCTCATTGATTATCTTTTCTTTATTTAATTGTTCATTGTTTTTCTTTATTTATTTATTTTGATTTTAACTTGAATTTCTTTATACACTTTCGATTGTCTGAATAACAAAGAGTTTAGCAAATCTAGTAATTATCAATTATTCCTCGTGGAATCAATAACTGGGACTCAAGTCCTATATTTCTTGGTGATAGAGTGCACTTGCTCTTAGTATATTTTATGTGTACCAAGTTTTTGGCGCCGTTACCGAAGAATAAGTTTGGTAATATTAGAAGCAAAAACTCTAGTTAATTTAGACACTATTTTCTTTTATTTCTTATTTTTTTTTATTTCTTATTTTATTTTATTTTATTTTTAATTAATTTTTCATTTTTTTAGTTTATATCTTATTTTAATTTTTATTTCTTATTTTATTTTATTTTATTTTTATTTATGCTTACTTGATCTCAGTGTCCTGATTTGGCTTTTGATCTAGAAATTGAGAAAACAGCTCGCAAGTTAAAGAAGTAGTCTTTTATTGCAGCTGTGACAGAAGATATTAACAGGATGGAGAGGCAACTGATTGTTGAGGTGAATCGTGAAGAAAGAGCTATCCTAACAGAGTGGACCATGCTTGAGTACTCTATGCCCACTGCTGAAGGGTATGGAGGAAGTATAATAAAACCAGCTGTAGCGGCTAATAACTTCGAGATTAAACCAACATTGATCTCCATGATTCAGAATTCAGTTCAGTTTGATGGATTGCCTTCGGATGATCCTAATCAGTATTTGGGCAGGTTCTTGCAGTTGTGCAATACCATCAAGTACAACGGAGTAATAGATGATGCAATCCGATTGCGACTCTTTCCTTTCTCTCTTAGGGACAGAGCAAGCCAATAGTTAACGTCACTACCAAGGGGTTCCATCACTACATGGGATCAACTGACACGGTAATTTTTGACTAAGTATTTTCCTCCTTCTAAATCTGCTTAGTTAAGGAATGACATATCTTCTTTTGTGCAGTTTGAAATGGACACTCTTTATGAAGTTTGGGAGAGCTTTTAAGAGTTGTTGAGGAGATGTCCACATCATGGATTTCCCGTATGGCAGCAGGTTTAGACTTTTTACAATGGTTTATCGCCTGCAAATATTCACTTATTGATGCTGCTGTGAGAGGTACTATATGGAGGAAAACACCTACTGAGAGTTAAGCTTTGATTGAAAAAATGATGCTGAACAAATATCAGTGGCAGAAAGAGCGCCAGGCTCCTAAGAAACAAGCAGGTGTACATGCTGTTGATTCCTTTACAGTAATTCTGAGTCAATTGGAAGCATTGACGAAGAAAATGGAGACTCTGATGGTGACAAATAGTGCAGTTCCACCTATCATTTGTGAAGCATGTGGAGGACAGGGTCATTCAAGTGCCAATTGTCAAGTTAGTAGTCCTTTTGCCCCCGAGCCTGAAGGAGTTAATTTTGTTAGTAATTCCAACCGGCAGCAGTACAATCCATATTGCAATACGTATAATCCTGGTTAGAGGGACCACCCGAATTTCAAATAGGGAAATCAGCAAGGATATTAGTAGAATCAGCAGAGAATTCCACCGCTACCTCCTGGTTTCCAAGAACCTGTAGAGAAGCTAAGTTTTAAAGATCTGGTTATGAAGTATATGCAGAATTTTGATGCTAGAATGAAGAACATGGAGACTCAGATTAGTTAGTTGACTACATTAATGATAGCGAGGGCACCAGGGACATTGCCTAACACTACTGAGACTAATCCGAGGGAACAGGCCCATGCAATTTTCCTTAGAAGTGGTAAGGAACTTGAGGAGTCCTCTCAAAAGAAGGAAATGCCAGAGCTTGGAGATACTTTTGTTAAGTCAGTACATGATGAAGAGAAGGCAACTGAAGATGTCAATCAAGAAAGTGAAATTGAGAAGAAAGCATCAAAGTGGCAGAGAGCAAAGAAAGATCATGAGCAGAGCGCAGTTTATGAACCATCCCCATATGCCAAGATCCCATTTCCTCAGAGGCTCAAGAACAATCAGCCAGATCAGCAATTTGCCAAATTCTTGGAGATATTCAAGAAATTACAAATTAACATACCATTTGTTGAAGCCATCTCTCAAATGCCCAAGTATGTAAAGTTTCTAAAGGAAATACTTATAAAGAAATGCAAGCTTGAGGAATTTAAGACTGTATGTCTTACTGAGGAGTATTCTGCCATTCTTTTAAAGAAGTTACCCCTAAAATTGAAAGATCCAGGAAGTTTTACTATTCCTTGCACTATTGGTAACTCTTATTTTGATAAGGCATTATGTGATTTGGGTGCTAGTGTTAATTTGATGTCTTTCTTTGTGTTTAAGAAATTGGGGATGCAGGAACTGAAGCCCACCAACATTTCACTACAGTTGGCTGATAGATTCATCACTTACCCGCGTGGTGTGGTGGAGGATGTTTTGGTGAAGGTGAACAGATTTATATTCCCAATTGATTTTGTGGTGTTAGATATGGAAGGGGATGCTAATATTCCTCTCTTTCTTAGAAGACCGTTTTTGGTTACTTCTGGAGCTGTGATTGATATACCTCGGGGTGAGCTCATCTTGAGAGTGGATGGAGATCATGTGATCATTAATGTCTTTAGGGATGCTAAATCTTTCCCAATTTCAAATCTTCATACCCCTATTAATTTTGTTCAAGCTAAGAAGTAAGGAACCTTAGCTATCAAAGACTCCCCGCCATCATACAGTGTTGATGTTGATCTTTTGGAAAGTCAAGATGCTGAGATAGATAAAGGTCATCCTAAGATCCATGCTTCTTCACAGATTGGTCCTTCATCTGTTGATCGAGTGCGACCACCTTATCCTAGTGGAGTTAAGGTGCGATTGGGACAATCAAGCTCTTGTCACATTCACAATTCTGTTGGAAGCAGTCCTAAGGCCATTGTTGAAGGGAGGAAGAATTATTTTGAAAAGAAGAATGAGTCCTTCTATTTCTCTTACTTTAAGCCACCTTGATTCATCAGAAAAAGGCAACGTCGAGCTAATGATGTTAAACAAGCGCTTCACAGGAGGCAACCTGTGTTTCTACTTTCTTCATTTTATTTAGTTATTTTTGTTATTTTTGTTTTTCTTTTAGATGCTACTCATGTGTTTTGGGATTTTATTTTTCAGATTGGGTTGCTACGCTGACTCTTGTGCTTCTCCTTTGCCTGACATTGTGTCATTATCCATGAAGTTGTGTTGTTCTTTTCTTTACCCCCTTTATTTCCTTTTTCTTCCACATTGAGGACAATGTTTATCTTAAGTGTGGGGGGTACTTTACTTTTAAAATTTTTGTGCAAAAAATTTTTTTTTTTATGAGCACTTGAGTATTGCTAGTAATTAAGCTGAAATTGTGTTTTGATGTCTTAATTTTTTCTGAGCTAATGGAGATATGTTTTAAAGGGGATTCCATTGATCATGAGTTGATAATGTGTGAAGCAATCTTTTTCATTGAAGTAAAGTGAAATTTAGCATCTTAGTTGGAAATTAGTCATGTCTGCTTGCTTTTGTTCTCTTTATTAACTCTAGCTAGAAAGTGAGTTTTGAGCCTTAATGATTAGATTTTTCTTCTAGAGTGAGTTTTCTCTTGATTGATGTGCGCTAGAACTTGCTTTGATATCTTGTTGAGACTTTAATGATTCACATGCATACTTGAATATGATTAAGGCAATTAGACTTAATTCTTTCTTGACTTCCAGAGTTGCATTGGTTAAATAACCCCTTAGTTGCCCGCCCCCTTTGAGCCTGAAATTGATTTCTTTGAATACCCAATTGAATAATCAGGTTGAATTCTTTGGAGCAATTGATGTGTTGATTGAAAAGTCTTGAAAGGTTGCTTTTGTCTTCAAGGGTTAAAAAAAATTAAAAAAAAAAGAAAAAAAAGTTTGAAAAAAAAGGAAAAAATAAAAAGGAAAGAAAAGAAAAGAATTGTTGGTGAAGAATGATGAAAATATTGGGTTGAAAGTGATAAGTTGTTATATTCTTGTGCATCATGCTCTATCTGTCATCTTTTCAGCCTGATTCTGCTTTGTATTGATTTATTCATGAGCATTTTTTACCTTATTTTATCCTTTCTTCCTACCTTCCATTATACCCTTGGCCCTGTTACAACCAAAGGAAAGTCCTTTTGATTCTTGTGTTGTATGTGAACTTGAAAGTGGAGATGAGATTGATAAGCAAGCTTATGGTATTACATTTTTCAAGAGAAATTTGAGTGATCTCTTTGTCCTTTAAACACTTGAGCGATGGAAAGATGAGTGATATCAGATGTTGGATGAAGAGAACAGTTGCAAGTTAGACTCAAGCCTTTAATTGTTTAAGTGCTAAATGATCTTGCTTGATTGGATTTGATTGCTGAACTTGAATTTCTTTTAATTGTGGAATTTTCCTTTGATTCATATTTCTTGATGTTGAGTTTGATCTTGATGTTGATTCCTATTCTTTGCTTGAGGACAAGCAAAGCTCAAGCGTGGGGGAGTTGATGAACCGTCAAGATGTCATATTTTTATGGTTCAATTCCTTAGTTTTTCATATTCTTTTTATTTATTTTTATTGAATTTTGTTCGTAAGTTTTGGTATATTTTAATATTGTTTATTTGTGTTTTTATTAAATGTTTTGTGTGTTTTTGTTAGGTAATTACACTTGGAGAAGTTTGGACATTCAATGGAGCAAGAAAAAGAGGAAATTTCACCAGGTTACCAGCGCTTGAGCATTGGTGTTGGGGCGCCTGAGTGCCCAGAGCATATGCAGCAACGGTGAATTAGTGATTCAGCGCCTGAGTGCTGAGAATGAGCGCCTGAGTGCGCAACGTGTAGCAGCGCGCATATTGACTTAAGTGACTGAGCGCTTGAGCGCTAAGAAGTGGGCGCCTAGGCGCTGAGTGCGTAACAACAAACGTGAATTTCAATATAATGAGAAAGTTACGCCACATACAACATATTGAGCACATTACGCAGAAAATTCCTAATTTTGAGAGAGTTGTTTTGCGACAGCAGACCTTGGAGGGCAATTTCAAAGGAGGATTCTTGAAGGTTTGAAGATCTTAATCTCCATTAAAAGGGTTTTGATTTCTCTTTCTTTTTAGTTTCCCTTTTTCTTTGAGTTTTCTTTTTATGGGTTTGTATTCTGATATAGGTTTGTTTTTATTGAACATGAGTAACTAAACCCATAGGTAGGGCTATGGGGGATCTTGTTTTCCTTATTATTTGGATTTGATTTCTAATTTGATTATGATAATTTCTTTTTGGGTTTATCATATTGTCTGTATTCTTGTCAGAATTTGATCACTTTTGGCATGTGTTAATTCATTGTTTGACCGGTGACCATCCTCATTCAATGAGTGGATCTATATGGTAAGCCTAGGATTAGATTGGTGAATGACCAAACATCGATTTATCCTACTAATGGAATTGACAGTATGTTAGTTCATCTCTTGAATTAAAACTTAATGCGCTCTTGATTAATTCAACTAAATGACCAAATAGGTGAATCGAATTAGGAATAGAATATTATTTCATCCATGATCATTGGCATTCAATAACAAATAAGAGAATATTGACAAAAGAATTACCTACATCATAATTGAAAGAAAATCTGAATAACTGGATTCAAGTGAACCTTGTGCCCTAGTATCTTTCTCATTGATTATCTTTTCTTTGTTTAATTGTTCATTATTTTTATTTATTTATTTATTTTGATTTTAACTTGAATTTCTTTATACACTTTCGATTGTCTGAATAACAAAGAGTTTAGTGAATTTAATAATTATCAATTATTCCTCGTGGGATCGATAACTGGGACTCAAGTCCTATATTACTTGGCGATAGAGTGCACTTGTTCTTAGTGTATTTTACGCGTACCAATTCTTAGTCACACCGCGACGTGCTACTCTCAGCCACTCTTATGCCTCGGTGTGACTTTCCCATGCCGCGGCGTAAGTAGATTTTCTGGAGAATTCTACAACAAATCCGACCCTCTATTTTATTAACCCAAAAATGATTTCTAATCATCAATTCTTGGATTGTAAGTATTTTTCAACCCTAATTATGGTATCTAATCATGTTATAATTAGTAAACACTCAAAATAACTAATCAAGCTTAGGTTATGAACAAAATATAATCATTCAAAAACCTAAATCTCAACTTTGAATTCTAACACTCAAAAGAGTGTTTCTAAACTCATCACCAATAACCAAGCATAGGCAAAGCTCTAACTAACTAAACTTAGCCATTGATAGTAAGTTTTAGCTAAGAAACCACTTATACCTCAAATGCCCTATTTTTCCAAAACCATTCATATGAGTAAAAATCACAAGAAATGAAGAGAAAGTTAGGTACAGGAAGGAACTCCCCTACCTCAAATGGATGAATGATTAAACTTGGCCTTTGTCTTCTCTTCTTTCTCTTCCTTTTTATCCTTTCCCTCTATCTTCTTCGTTTTCTCTTCTTTTTTTTCGTTTCTTTCCTTTTGATTCTGATAGCAAGAAACATGAGAGAAAAGGAGAATAAGAGATAAGGTCAAACCACTCAAACCTTATACTGAAAATTTCATATATGTTAAGAACACTTAGATTTTGCTAAATCAAATTTCTTAACCTCCAAAAACTTTCAAATAAATCCTAGGATTCATCCAAAATATTCTTTCACCATTTTCTCTAATATTTATATCTACTATTAGTCAATTTGGCATTAAAACACACTCGCAGTATGCTTAAAAATACCAAATCAACTCAATTTGCTCTTAAAAATTTACTACATCCTCTTCCACTTATTTGTGACCTAGAAATAAAGTTTCTTTATTTATTTCACTTAACTGAGCAATTTATGCTACTTTTCTGAGTCATTTTAAGTTATTTTTTACATTCTGTGCTGCAACAAAGTGCCTAAATCAACTTAGTTTGTCACAAAAATAAGCGAACATGTCAAGCAAGTGTTATACTACCTTTGTAACTATAAACTAGCCTAACATGTTAAAAAGAGGATATTACATAACACCATCAAGTACGCAGATTTGTCGCGTCAGGGCATCATGCACATATATTGAAAAACACATAAGCTAGATTCAGCTTACAGACCAACAACCACTCCTATAGATAACATAGCACACAACTAAAATAAAAATCGGGCATAGAAATTAAAGTAAGAAAGAAAACCTACCTAACTTAACTGGTAAGTATTGTTTGAATCAACTAAAATTAAAAATGATTTAATTTAATTTGATTTAAAAATTAAATTTTGTATTTAGAATTTATTAAAACAAGAATTGATTTGATTTAATTTTATAATTTTATAATTTAATCCTTATGAGAGATAGTTACAAGAGACTTGGAATTTTAATTTCAATCTCAATTCTTTCAATTAGAATTGGTCAAGAATATTAAATTTTATGTTTGAGGTTATTAAATAATTAGAATAAGAAATTGTAATTTTAAATTCGGCTTTTAATTTTCTTGTTTAAAAGTATGATCTAAAATATTAAAAAATTATTTACAAAATTAAAATTAATAAAAATATTCATACAATAATATTTTTATAATATAATAGTCATTTTTTAAATAAATAAATTTTTCATTTTTTTAAATAAGTAGCTATTATAATAATTTTTATATAAATATAGAATCTCAATAAATATGATTGTTCATAAATAAATGTGGGGGAGAGACAGAGAGTTTAATTTTTAAACTATGGAATTGGTAATTCTTAAGATATAGGATAAAAATTGAGAAAGACTTAACTTAGTTGTTTTTCAATTCTATGGAATTGGTTTATGGAATTACCATTTCAATTCTAAATGGCATTCCAAACATAAAAATTAGAATTAAAATGTCAAATTTCAATTTCAAACTTTAATTTCATGCTCAATTCTAATAGTCAAACGGATACTTAGATGATATTATCACAAGAAACAACTGAAGAAGCTTTGTACAATCGTAGATCAACACTGTACTCCCTAGCTAGATTATAGCAGATTAAAGGAAGAGCTTTAACCTTTTCACCTCAACCATGATAGATAATTTTGTTTCACTGAAACCAAAGAGTTGAACAACTTGTTGCAAACAAAAGAGTCTAACTCCCGTTTGGTGCTACCCAACAGATGTCATTGATATTCCATTGTATCCAATCCTGGAGATTAAGCTAAAAAAATTGAGCTTGATAATGGGCATGAACCAAGCTCTTCCACGTTCTCATGGCTATGGGGCATCTCCTAAGAACATGTAGGGTAGTTTCCATTAGGGCTGCACATGGGTCAACCCAACCCGACCCAACCTAACTCTGTATTTTCAAGTTGGTTCGGGTCATTTGGTCAGATCGGGTCAAATTCGATTAACTCGATCAATGGCTGGTTCGAGTGACGGGTTCACAAATGTAACCTGTGAACCCGACCTAACTACCCAATGAACCGAAGTTAAATGATGTCATTTTGTGCTATTTACATTTTAAATATAAACTTCAAACTTCACTTTCATTTTTGATTTCCCAAGTCCCCTTCCACGTTCCTGAACCCTAGCCTTTCTCCTTACCACCTTCGTTTGTCCATGTTCCAGATTCGTAAGCAACAGCAACCTAGCACCACCGCGCGCCACCACGCCACCACGTCACCACCTTCCTCTGCCACCATCGCAACCCATCAGACCTCCACCACTGTTGGACCAACCCCATTCTGCCACAAGCCATATCCATGTCAAAGCCTCTGCACACAAACCACCACCCATGGCCGCGATCCAGCCATTGCGAGCTTCGACTCAAGCTGCGCCACCGCCTAGATCTGCCACTTCTTTCACCCAAATCCGTAACCTAACCACCAGATCCACAAGCTAACCAACCCAGATCCGGCTGTTGCGCTGCCGTATCGGAGCACTGTGACCAAATCTGCAACCAAACCCTTCAGTTGCTTGAGCTGCCGCACATCGCCATTGTCATCTTCCCCTGCACAGCCACTACACTGTGGCATTGTGCGACCACCCCTTCAGCCACAGTCTCTGCACTGTGCCATAGGATCCGCAGAACCCCTACATTTCCTTTTTTCTATTTTATTTTTTTTATCCATTTTATTTTTATTAGTTATGATTTTAGTTTACTGATAGCTTAAGTTAACTTATTTGGGTTTGAAATATGGTAAAAAAAAAACTTTTCTAGTTTAAAGCCAAATTAGATCAATTTCTACTATAGTTTTCCTTTTTTAATTCTTGAATCTCTATGATACAAACAAGTTTTCCTTGTTGCTCACTAGAAACATGAATCATGTTGATTTATGAGTGATGAAGATGATTTGTATATTGTGGATACATTGGTTTGATTTTTAGTTATGATTCTGGTCAATTAATTGTTATGGAAATGCTTGAGTTTTCATTTCACATGTTTTGGAAATAAAATCCTATGTCCCCTACCCCTCTCTGTTTGCAAATTTGAACAACCCGGCTATCCAACCCGAACCAACCCGATTGTAATCGAGATGGTTCGATTCGGGTTACCTGAAAAAAAAATTTCAAACCCAACCCGACCTTAACTAATTAGTTTAGATTTTTTTTCCCAAACTCGAACCAACTCGACCTGTGTGTAGCCCTAGTTTCCATGGGTATGGCTATAGCCTAAATGGACAAGGCCAACCCGTTTTGTAGCTATAATTGGGTGAGAGAAAGAAATTGGGTCGACCCATACTGAAGACTCGGGTTAATGGATTCTTAGGTTAGTGGTTAGTGCAGGCCTATAATTGGTAGCTTGAAAGAGGTTGGCCCAAGTTTATGCTTTCTAAGGAGTTAAGCCATTACTTTATTTTCATTTTATTTTTTTAGATTTTTCAATTTATTTTTTTTTTATTTTTGGAATTTTTAATTTTTTTCTTTTAATTTAATAATAATAAAATCCAGTCAAAATAGGATATTCAATATATATATATATATATACACACACACATACACTTAATTATTAGGCTTTTATTGAAAACATAAAAAAAGTAATAACATATTTGATTCCTCTTGTATAATCAAATTTTATTTTTCTAAATAATAATATTTTTAAAAAAATCTTTACTTTTTAAAGTGATGCATATTACATAAAAATTTGAATTTCTTATTAGAATCAATATATATATATATATATATATATATATATATATATATATATATATATATATATATATATATATATATATATATGCATATCTAGTGAGAGAAGTTTTTATTGTGAGAAGATGAAAAGAGTAAATCTTAACCATACAACCATACATGGATGGTTAAGATTAAAAGTTACTTAAAGGACATGTGACAACTTAAAAAAGTCACATGCATTTATGTTCTAATCTTGATCATTCATATAAGATCCAATGATCAAGATTCACTCATTTTACCTCTTACAATAAACAGATACGCTCTCTCTCTCTATATATATATTGAGAGAGAGAGAGCATATCTAGTGAGAGGAGTTTTCATTGTGAGAGGAGTAAATCTTGTCCATACAACTATACATAGATTACCAATATTAAAAGTTATTTAAAGGTCATATGACTACTTAAAAAAGTCATATACATTTATGTTTTAATCTTGACCATTCATGTAAGATTCAATAGTCAATATTCACTCTTTTTATCTCTTACAATAAACACTCCTCTCATCATATACGCTCATATATAGTGAGCGTATCTGATGAGAGAAGTGTTTATTATAAGATGAGAAGAATGAATCTTGACCATTGGATCTTACATGAATAGTCGATATTAGAATATAACACCCTAATACGAACTATAGTAAAATAAACAGAAATATTCCAAAATAAATCGCATTAGATATATCACTTCTAAAAACGCAGAAAATAAATTTCATAATAACTTACACAGTCATTATAGAGAGTCACGAATGATCAAAAAGTTATATACACAACTATCACTGGCTAACACGCCATACATAGTACATAAGCTTTTCGACAACCAGAAATATACACAAATACAAACTGGTCTACAAAAAAACAAAACACTAATTTAAGTCCTCTGCTTCTTCTTGTCCTTACCCTGGTCCTTTTTAGAGACTTTACCTGGATTTATAAGGAACATACATGGGTGAGAAATCACAATTTCTCAATATAAGCATACTGTGAATACCCAATTTTGACCGGGCTAACAAAAAAAGAGTAAAATAAAAAAAAACAAACAAAAAGAGAAAAAAAAAAAAAAAAGTAAAATAAAAAAACAACAAATAAAAAAATAAAAAAATAAAAAATTTTGCTGCATGTTTGTTCTACTTTTAGAAAAAAACAAATATATTTTTGACTCTATATTCCCTTTCTTATTTTAGCCATACCTGAAGACTTCCAGGGAGGCAATATTACTTTATCCCCACTACTTTCACGTACCACCCGCACCATCCACATTACACACACATTTCACTCTGACTTTTTCACGTTCTCACCTCACTTTCTAGCACACACACACAACACACTTTGTTTTAGCCATACCACACAGCACAAACACGTAACTTTTTTAATTTATTCTCTCTTTCCATACGCTGCACCAGACTTTTACACAGTGCACAGTTTTTGCTCCCCACTCACTATTCCCACACTCACTTTTTCACGTACACACGATGGCACAGCAGAGAAGGTGGTATGCTCCCCATTTTCATTACTACAGTTGGATGCTCATTGGCACCTTTGACAGATCCCTTGCTGCCTACTTCTTTTAACAGACCCATTTTCACGTTGAGGGACCGATAACAGCCTACCACCACGTCTCAAGCTGGGGGGGGCACCTTAATCCACCTTCATTTTTCAGCATTTTCTTCTAACACCTCCATCCACCCAGCAGCATCCATCTCTCCAACCTCACCTAAACAACACCTTGGATCTCCACCCATTCTCCACCGTGAGCCACCCTCTAACTCCAAACCATCCTCTTCATCACCCTTCTCCTGTAACCATCCATAACACCTAAAGCCATCTCCCTCCTCATGCACTACGTCCAACCGTGACCACCCCCTCACCTCCAGAACCTCCATCATCTTCCCAAACATCATCTCATCATCATCTTCCTCCACCTAAACCCTTCTCCCACAAAGCAACCACCAACTTCCACGTGAACTCCACCATAGCAAAGACACCTTCATTCCACGTCCAAGCCTCACCCCCATTTCCTCTCCAAACCTCCAAAAACCGTGACCATCACAAACACTACCCCCTCATCTTCATCATTCACGTAAGCCGCCACCCACCTCTCCACTCTCATCACTACCCAACCTTCCATTATCAACTCTCACTCGGTCTCCATCCCTCACCCTTTCCACCGACCATCTCCAAAACCACGACCATCTTCAACCAAAACTCCCATGCATACGTAAACACGTAGCAGCACCCTCCTTCATCCTCTACCTTCCAACTAACCACCATGCAACCATAACCACCACCAATGACCACCCATGAGCCTCCCCCAACCGCCCACGAGCTCCACCGTGAACTCCCATGCACACGTAACCACTCCACCTTTCACCTCCCCCATCCAACCGAGTCAACTCGGTCCACCATCCCTCACCCTTTCCACGGCAGCCACCTCCTTCAAACCACTACCAACACCACCCATAAGCCTCCCCAACCGCCCACGAGCTCCACCACCATACTCACTTCACGCACACACCCCGGGCCCGAGCTCCACCACGTGACATCCGGCCTCCACCTCAAAACAGAGCGGCGTCCTCCGAGCTCGCCGCCGTCGTCTCTGCGCGAGCCCACCATCATCCATCACGTCTTCGTGTCATCCTCCACACAACCAACTCAAGCCCATCACCCACAACCACCATCTTCCCTCTTGCTCCACCGTACCCAACCTTCACCTTCCAACCCATTACCGTAAAGCTCCATCTTTCTCCACCGTGAATCCTCCACGTGAAACACCTTCCACCCCACAGCAGCTACCATGCACGTCCTCTCTCCCTCCAACCGTGACCGAGTCAACTCGGTGCAACTCAGCAACACCTTACTTTAGCTCAGCAGCCACCATCCAGTCGTCGTGGCACCACCCTTCCGCCATCATGTGCAAGCTGCACCTGCAGATCTAGGCTTTCGAATAAGAAACAATGCTGAAAACGTGAGAGTGGAGGAGTCTGGAAGGTGAGCTTTCTTCTTGTGTTTTTTTTATTTTATTTTATTTGTTACTTTGATATGTTTTGAATAAAAAAAAAACAATGATGAAAACGTAACAGTGGAGGGTTCCTGAAGCGTTTCTATTTTTTTTTTTATTCTTTTTCTTTCTTAGAAGCAAAAATATGACAAAGGAAACAAAAAAAGAAAACAAAAAAAATGAAGTAAGAAAAAATATAATAAAAGTGGGAAAAATCTGAAATTGTTAAAAAACAAAAATAAAATTTGTTTTTTTGTTTGTGAAGCTTGTTTTTTTATTATTTATGAAAAATTGTGTTTACTTGTTTGTTTTTTTACTTTTTTTTAAATAAAAAAATGGAATAAAAAATGATAAAAATGAAAAAATATTTTAATCAATGCAATGACCAATGATGATGATTGAATAGCGAATGCTATCTTCATTATCTTTTAAATCATAAGAGTTTATTGAGTAGTCTAGTGCTAACTTGAATCCTGTACAAGAAAAAAAGAAGCAAAAAAATAAGATAAAAATCTTTTAATTCATGCAATGACCAATAATGATGATTGAATGGCGAATGCTATCTTCATTATCTTTTGGATCATAAGGGTTTATTGAGTAGCCTAGTGCTAACTTGAATCCTGTACAAGAATGGATTCGCTTTCAAATAAAAATCTTTTTTTAATTAAAATCAATTAACCCACACTTATTTTATAAAGAACTACGTAACTTTGAGTTCCCCATTGCACCAGGGGATACGTAGGAGCAGAATTTTATTTCTGTCAAGCCAAAGTTAAATTTTCATAATTTTGTGGTTTTTTATAAATAGTTACAATATTTTGTAAAAAGGGTAAAGTAAATATTTTCAAGGATTGTTAATAATTTGCACAATTAACCTAAGGTACCGTCTTAGGGCCGGGTGTGTTAAGTGCGGTGGGATTAAGTTTCCACCCTTCCCTAAGCATAACAGACTCCGAATCCAATCTGGTTTCAAAGACCATTTTCAAAGAACGATTTTCTAATTTTTCCTAAGTTAAAATAAAATTGGTGACGACTCCATTTTCCATTTCCATTTTCTAAAATCCTTTGAGTTGCTATTTTTCGCCGCGATCCCGGTCGCGACAGATGGCGACTCCACTGGGGACATTTGGAGAGTCAAGCTTGTTGTTGTTAGTTGTGCAAATTGTTAATAATTTTTATTTATTTATTTTACCCTTTTTATCCTTATTTTTTGTTTTCTTTTTGTGTGTAAATGGAGTTTATTTATTTTGTTCCATGTAAATATCTGATGGCATTATCTTATGTATATTGTTACTTGTAAATATGTTGTACATAATTGTTGAAACCCTAGGATAGATGATTGCTGCCTGGCTTTTGTATATATGCTTTTGCAGGTTTTGCGTATTTTGGTCTTTTAAATTTTTGTACAAGTTTGTATGCTCCCTCACACACATCACCGTCACTTACCTCACACACTTTTTGGGCTCTATACCCGAGTCTGTGTGAACCCGAGGAGTAGGAGGGGTCTCGGCTTTTGTTATTGAGGGGCTTTATGCTCACTTGACATTTGTTGAGACACCACTCAGATTGTTACCATTATCATGGACGAATCATATTGAGAGGGTTTATCCCTACTTGTGATTAATTCATGATTTGAGACCTTGTCTTTCGAGATAAGGGCAATCTGGGAACCATGACTTTTAGAAGTTTTGACCGTCCTGAAAATTCTTGCACTGATAGATTGAACATAGTGACTGTCGAATCTTAGGTTCCACCTAACTAGGGCACAAAAGGGAGTGTACTTCTTCTTTCTTTATTTATCTGTTTCTCATATCCTTCGTTCATGCATAAAAAAAAAGGGCTATTCATTGCTTGCATTTTCATAACATTCTTAGCATTCTAAAAAAAAAATCATCATGCATTTTCATGGCATCCCTAGCATTCAAAAAAAAAGAAAGAAAAACTTGCATTTTCATGACATTGCATATAAAAAAAAATCATGCATCTTCATAGCATTCCTAGCATAAAAAAAAAGAAAAATATCTTGCATTTTCATGACATTGCATTTCAAAAAAAATCATCATCATGTATTTTCATGGCATCCTTGACTTAAAAAAAAAATCATGCATCTTCATGGCATCCCTAGCATTCAAAAAAAAAGAAAAAATTTGCATTTTCATGACATGACTTAAAAAAAAATCATGCATCTTCATAGCATCCCTAGCATTAAAGAAAAAAAAAAGACAAATATCTTGCATTTTCATGACGTTGCATTTCAAAAAATCATCATGCATTTCCATGGCATCCTTGACTAAAAAAAATCATGCATAGCATCCCTAGCATTCAAAAAAAAAAAAAGGAAAAAAACTTGCATTTTCATGGCATTCTTGACTTAAAAAAAAAATCATGCATCTTCATAGCATCCCTAGCATTAAAAAAAAAAAATATCTTGCATTTTCATGACATAGCATAAAAAAAAGGAAAGAAAAATGAAAAAGTGTTTTCAAAGTTCATTCATTTTGTGCATCTCATGCATTTCATCTTGTTCTTTGTTAAATGTTATTTTGTTTTAATAAATCAAATTGGTTTGAACCAGAGAGAGCCTAGGAAGGAAGAGACGAATCCAATCCGAATTCACAAGCCTAGATCTCGGACTAAAATGGCTGCTGATAACCCTGAGGATGAAGGAAGAAATTTGAGCATGCAAGTAGATGAGATGAAAGAGATGATGATTGAAATGGCAAAATCTCAGAGAAGAATGGAGGAAATGTTGTTGGCCATGAGGGAGACTATTAACTTGATTGGGGCTACTGGAAGTACAGGAGTGACTGGGGCACATTCGCACCTGCCAACTATCACTTTCATAAGGACAAACCCTGGGATCACCACTGAGATTCCTATTGAGGGAAGAACCTCGAACACTGCGCCGCTAGTGCTTCCTATCGGAGAAGGGTGTCGTTTTTCAGAGGATACTCGAAATGAGGTCCACGGTAATGTCAGATTCATAGGGGAGCAACTACCATATAACCATAACCTTCAATTTCCTTACCAAACACCTACTCCTACATTTCCTTATTACCCCTCCCACCAATTTGTTCCAACCACAAATAGCACCCCAACTCTCACAATTCCAAACCAGCAATGGCCCTATGCCATCACCATATATGCCAACTCGCCCATCTCATATTCGATATCCACCTGTACCTCCACAAAGTCACTCAAACCTCCAACAGCCTCAACCAAACTGCCGAAATCGAGGTCACTTCCATCCTCAAAACCTACCTCCTTTCCCAAGATTACCCATGTCAAACGCAGACTTATTCCAAAGGCTGTTTGATACTCACCTCATGTCGGGAAATCCTGTACGTCCTTTAGAACCACCATTCCCAGCATAGTATAACCCAAGTTTAACTTGCAAATATCACAGGGACATCTAAGGGCACTCAATTGAAGATTGTGAATCTTTCAAGATTGCAGTAAGAAAGCTAATAGCTTATGGAAAGTTTGACATTCAAGAAATAGCTAGGCCTAGTGTTGTCAACAACCCAATTCTTGATGAGGTAAATGCATAGGAGATGGAAGGATCACCCATAGGAAAGGTCAGAAGCTGGCGTGCGCCAATGGCTGAAGTAGTCGAGGGGCTGAAGAAAGTAGATTGCAGTATCACTGAACCAGCTGCAACTATGGAAGAAGAGGAGAAGCAGAATGAAGAATCAAGTTGTGATGAGGGTTGTTGGGATTTCAAGGTGCGAATCCAAGAATCACTCGCTTCAAGAGTAATACAAGCTAGGCAAGATATAGCTTCCTCTGAAGAGGTCAATGTGGAGTTAGAGGAAATGGTGAGGAGCATAACTCTAGGAAAAGAAAATGATGCAGCACATTCCTCATCTGAGGGAAATACTCCCTGCACCAGTCAAGATAATCATCTCTGAAGAAGTCATTCATCCTCCAGCAATTTGAAACCTCTGAGCAATGGGAGATCTGAGGCGTTAATTGATGTGATTGTCATCTTAGACTTTTGTGGTGTTGAACCTATGTTAACTTTCTTGAAGCATTGATGTAATAAATTTACATGAATATCTTGTTTCCTTTCATTTTCAGTGTCTTTCTTGACATTTATTTCTCTTTCACTTCTTTAAAGTGTCTTCCTCGTATTTGGGGGCCCATCGGACTCCAGTTCTTGGTAATTCTCAGTTTGGTAGATGTCAATAAAGTTCACGTGTGTAAGTATCCTTTGCCTAAGAAGAAAAATAAAAAATAAAATAGAGCAAAGAAATAATCACTTGGTGTGTATCATCCTTTTGTCTCTAAATTAAAGTTTTTGAAAATGAGCAATCAAGATTTGAAATGAAGATTGGCCGTGTTTCTCTATCCTTCATCAGAATTCATTATCTCTCGTTGTCCTTTTTGAGCTTGAAAATTTCTTCAATAAACCCTGGACAATGATCACCCCTACACTAGGGGGTGACACAAAGTAAAGTTGATTGTCATGGTGGCTATTTTGAAGCATAATGAAAAAAAGGAAAAATAAAAAATAAAAAAAACTAAAAAAAAGAGATAAGAGAAAGAAAATGACATGAAATAAGTCATGACAAGGGCGAATGAAAGAAAGTGAAAAGAAAAGGAAGAAATGAAGAGCAGTAAGAGAAAAGTGTACTTGAAAGTACAAAGAGAATTGACAAAGTTTAACATTGAATAAGGATCCTTAGTCCCATTCAAACCCTTAAACACTTGTTTGAGCCTTATATCTTTCCTTTCATAACCCATACCATTGGCCATGTTACAAGCCTCAAAAAGTCCATTCTGATCAATGAAGGATTGTTGTCATTTTCACTAACTTTAATTTTGAGACAAATGTTATGCTCATCTAAGAACCTAATTCATTGCTCTGAAAAAAAAATCAAAAAAATAAAAATAAAAAAAAGAGAGAAAAAGAAAAAAAGAGACTTACACCTGGGCAAGTTGCTACCCTGTCTGAGCTGGTCCCATATTGGGGCATGTTTCTCCTTAGTTCAATTTGACCCACATCGGGACAAATCTTTTGGGTCACTAGGGTGAGTTTCTGCCCTATTCAGTCCTAGATTGGGGCAAATTTCTCTTGGTTCAATTTGCCCCAAATTGGTGTAGCTTCGTGACTCACACTGGGGCAATTTTTGTTCACAAATGACATACTCTGAGCCAAATTCCTTTGATACCCTACATGAGGGCAGATTTTTGTATATACCTGATGAAAAAAATGGTCATGGTATCCAGTTGTCGAGTCAAGATCAATCACGTCCATACTGGAGTAAAAAAAAATTCTTTCTTGCTATTCTACTTCTTGTGTCTTTACCCTTTGTAAATAATACATTTTTTCCGTAGTCAAGCTTCCAAGAACAATCTGGAAGTTGTTCGCTTCTTTTCTGTTGTACTTTTTGAGTTCATGAGTGTCAGTTACGTAATGCTTCAGGTAAGGGGAACATGAGTACAACACTATGATTTGACCATCTAATGGTAATCTCCTAATGAGCAATTCAGATTGAAGAGATCTTGGAGAGTCCCATTTGATGAAAGAGGAGGCACCCGAGCAAAAAAAAAAAAGAAGAAGAAGAAGAAAAAGCCCGTTAGGTTGAAAACCCGAAAGGGCGGCCTAAGCAAAAGTTAGAGCAAAAAGAAAAAATGAAAAAGAGCCGTTAGTCTGAAAACCCGAAAGGTCGGTCTAAGCAAAAGTTAGGGCAAATAAATAGGCAAAATCTCAAGGAAAGTTGATCTGAAACACCTTGAAGGGTGCACCCAAACTGGGGCAATTTTGAATTGCGTTCGATCAGCTACATATGGGGCAATTTTGTTTGTATTCAGTTGACCATATTGGGGCAAGATTTTTGAAGGATTAAAGAGATAAGTGTTGAAGGAAGTAGCAACAGAGACAATGATTGAGTTCAAACAGTTGCAGGGAATCAACTAGATGAGGGATAAAGCGAAATGTTGGAGTAAAATTTTCTCTCAAGGAATCAGTCAAGCAATGGTTCATCTCATTTCTCAAAAGGAGAGCTAAGAGCGAAAAACAAAGAAAAAAAGAAAGAAAGGAAAAGAAGAAGGAAAGGAGAAGAAGAAGGAAAGAACCGAAGGGTCTAAGGAAGAAAAGCATGTGAACAAGGTTTGATTGGTCAAAGCTTTCCAAAGTCGTCCTTGGTTCAAATGTTTTTCAAATAAAATTTAGAAAATAAAAAAATAAAAAAGAAAAGAAAAAAAAAAAAGGAAAGAGAAAGAAAAAAAAGGAGAGAAAAACAAAAAAAAAAAAGAGAGAAAAGCAAAGGAAAAACAAAGAAAAGAAAATGAAAAAAATGAAAAAAAAAGAAGAAAAAATCTTTTTGATCAAGATGCTTATTCCATTGCCTTTTAAATTCCGGGACTCAATTGCCCATTGTCTTTTAAATTTCGGGACGCAGTTGCCCATTGTCATTTAAATTTCGGGATGCAGTTGCCCATTATTTTTTAAATTTCGGGACGCAGTTGCCCATTGTCTTTTATATTTTGAGACTCAGTTGCCCATTGTCTTTTAAATTTCGGGACGCAGTTGCCCATTGTCTTTTAAATTTCGGGACGCAGTTGCCCATTGTCATTTAAATTTCGGGACGCAGTTGCCCATTATCTTTTAAATTTCGGGACGCAGTTGCCCATTGTCTTTTAAATTTCGGGACGCAGTTGCCCATTGTCTTTTAAATTTCGGGACGCAGTTGCCCATTGTCATTTAAATTTCGGGACGCAGTTGCCCATTGTCTTTTAAATTTCGGGACGCATTGCCCATTGTCATTTAAATTTCGGGACGCAGTTGCCCATTGTCTTTTAAATTCCGAGACGCAGTTGCCCATTGTCTTTTAAATTTCGGGACGCAGTTGCCCATTGCCTTTTAAATTTTGGGACGCAGTTGCCCATTATCATTTAAATTCTGGGACGCAGTTGACCATTGTCTTTTAAATTTTGTTGAGCGCATCGGCTCATTGCATTTTAATTTCTATTAAGCGCATCGGCTCCCTACATTTTACTTTCTGTTGAGCGCATTGGCTCCATGCATTCTACTTTCTGTTGAGCGCATCGGCTCCATGCATTTTAATTTCTGTTGAGCGCATCGGCTCCATGCATTTTAATTTCTGTCAATTCTTTGAGCGCATTGGCTCCATGCATTTTAAGTTCTGTTGAGCGCGTCAGCTCCCTACATTTTATTTCTGTTGAGCGCATCGGCTCCCTGCATTTTACTTTTTGTTGAGCGCATCGGCTCCATGCATTCCATGCATTTTACTTTCTATTGAGCGCATCGGCTCCATGCATTTTAATTTCTGTCAATTCTTTGAGCGCATCGGCTCCATGTATTTTAAATTCTGTTGAGCGCATCGGCTCCATGCATTTTAATTTCTGTCAATTCTTTGAGCGCATCGGCTCCTTGCATTTTACTTTCTTAGAGCGCATCGGCTCCATGCATTTTAACTTCCTATCATTGTTCTTACTTTGTTTTGCATTTATCCTCTTATGCATTGCCGGACAAAATTGGAGTCCATTTCTCTACTCGTTTCTTACGATGATAAAATGAAAAACCATAATTTTTCTTTTTATCTAATAAGAAACAAGTAAAGAGGGGCAACTGTGAATACTTAATTTTGACCGGGCTAACAAAAAAAGAGTAAAATAAAAAAAACAAACAAAAGAGAAAAAAGTAAAAAAAAAAGAAAAGTAAAGTAAAATAAAAAAACAACAAATAAAAAGAGAAAAAAATAAAAAATTTTGCTGCATGTTTGTTCTACTTTTAGAAAAAAACAAATATATTTTTGACTCTGTGTTCCCTTTCTTATTTTAGCCATGCACTGCAGCACCCTTGCAGGGGAGGCAATATTACTTTATCCCCACTACTTTCACGTACCACCTGCACCATCCACATTACACACACATTTCACTCTGACTTTTTCACGTTCTCACCTCACTTTCTAGCACACACACACAACACACTTTGTTTTAGCCATACGACACAAAGCACAAACACGTAACTTTTTTAATTTATTCTCTCTTTCCATACGCTGCACCAGACTTTTACACAGTGCACAGTTTTTGCTCCCCACTCACTATTCCCACACTCACTTTTTCACGTACACACGATGGCACAGCAGAGAAGGTGGTATGCTCCCCATTTTCATTACTATAGCTGGATGCTCATTGGCACCTTTGACAAATCCCTTGCTGCCTACTTCTTTTAACAGACCCATTTTCACGTTGAGGGACCGATAACAGCCTACCACCACGTCTTAAGCTGGGGGGGCACCTTGATCCACCTTCATTTTTCAGCATTTTCTTCTAACACCTCCATCCACCCAGCAGCATCCATCTCTCCAACCTCACCTAAACAACACCTTGGATCTCCACCCATTCTCCACCGTGAGCCACCCTCTAACTCCAAACCATCCTCTTCATCACCCTTCTCCTGTAACCATCCATAACACCTAAAGCCATCTCCCTCCTCATGCACTACGTCCAACCGTGACCACCCCCTCACCTCCAGAACCTCCATCATCTTCCCAAACATCATCTCATCATCATCTTCCTCCACCTAAACCCTTCTCCCACAGCAGCCACCAACTTCCACGTGAACTCCACCATAGCAGCACCTTCATTCCACGTCCAAGCCTCACCCCCATTTTCTCTCCAAACCTCCAAAAACCGTGACCACCACAAACACTACCCCCTCATCTTCATCATTCACGTAAGCTGCCACCCACCTCTCCACTCTCATCACTACCCAACCTTCCATTATCAACTCTCACTCAGTCTCCATCCCTCACCTTTTCCACCAGCCATCTCCAAAAAACGACCATCTTCAACCAAAACTCCCATGCATACGTAAACACGTAGCAAAGCACCCTCCTTCATCCTCTACCTTCCAACTAACCACCATGCAACCATAACCACCACCAACGACCACCCATGAGCCTCCCCAACCGCCCACGAGCTCCACCGTGAACTCCCGTGCACACGTAACCACTCCACCTTTCACCTCCCCCCCCCATCCAATCGAGTCAATTCGGTCACCATCCCCCACCCTTTCCACGGCAGCCACCTCCTTCAAACCACTACCAACGAGACACCCATAAGCCTCCCCAACCGCCCACGAGCTCCACCACCATACTCACTTCACGCACACACTCCCAGGAGCTCCACCACGTGACATCCGGCCTCCACCTCAAAACAGAGCAGCGTCCTCGAGCTCCGCCGTCGTCTCTGCGCGAGCCCACCATCATCCATCACGTCTTCGTGTCATCCTCCACACAACCAACTCAAGCCCATCACCCACAACCACCATCTTCCCTCTTACTCCACCGTACCCAACCTTCACCTTCCAACCCATTACCGTAAAGCTCCATCTTTCTCCACCGTGAATCCTCCACGTGAAACACCTTCCACCCCACAGCAGCTACCATGCACGTCCTCTCTCCCTCCAACCGTGACTGAGTCAACTCGGTGCAACTCAGCAACACCTTACTTTAGCTCAGCAGCCACCATCCAGTCGTCGTGGCACCACCCCTCCGCCATCACGTGCAAGCTGCACCTGCAGATCTAGGCTTTCGAATAAGAAACAATGCTGAAAACGTGATAGTGGAGGAGTCTGGAAGGTGAGCTTTCTTTCTTGTGTTTTTTTTATTTTATTTTATTTGTTACTTTGATATGTTTTGAATAAAAAAAAAACAATGATGAAAACGTAACAGTGGAGGGTTCCTGAAGCGTTTCTGTGTTTATTTTTATTTTCTTCTTTTTCTTTCTTAGAAGCAAAAATATGACAAAGGAAAAAAAAAACAAAAAAAATGAAGTAAGAAAAAATATAATAAAAGTGGGAAAAATCTGAAATTGTTAAAAACCAAAAATAAAATTTATTTTTTTGTTTGTGAAGCTTGTTTTTTTATTATTTATGAAAAATTGTGTTTACTTGTTTGTTCTTTTGCTTTTTTTTTAAATAAAAAAAATGGAATAAAAAATGATAAAAATGAAAAAATATTTTAATCAATGCAATGACCAATGATGATGATTGAATAGCGAATGCTATCTTCATTATCTTTTGAATCATAAGGGTTTATTGAGTAACCTAGTGCTAACTTGAATCCTGTACAAGAAAAAAAGAAGCAAAAAAATAAGATAAAAATCTTTTAATTCATGCAATGACCAATGATGATGATTGAATGACGAATGCTATCTTCATTATCTTTTGGATCATAAGGGTTTATTGAGTAGCCTAGTGCTAACTTGAATCCTGTGCAAGAATGGATTCGCTTTCAAATAAAAATCTTTTTTTAATTAAAATCAATTAACCCACACTTATTTTATAAAGAACTACGTAACTTTGAGTTCCCTATTGCACCAGGGGATACGTAGGAGCAGAATTTTATTTCTGTCAAGCCAAAGTTAAATTTTCATAATTTTGTGGTTTTTTATAAATAGTTACAATATTTTGTAAAAAGGGTAAAGTAAATATTTTCAAAGATTGTTAATAATTTGCACAATTAACCTAAGGTACCATCTTAGGACGGGTGTGTTAGGGGTGCAGTGGGATTAAGTTTCCACCCTTCCCTAAGCATAACCGACTCCCGAATCCAATCTGGTTTCAAAGACCATTTTCAAAGAGCGGTTTTCTAATTTTTCCTAAGTTAAAATAAAATTGGTGGCGACTCCATTTTCCATTTCCATTTTCTAAAATCCTTTGAGTTGCTATTTTTCGCCGCGATCCCGGTCGCGACACATACCAATACCAGCAGTTAATCATTCAACATAAATAATTCAATTGAACATCGTAAACGCATTCTATGTAAAAGAATAGCCGACAATCAATGATATCAAAGAATCGCTCATATAATCCTAAAGTATTATTGAACAAGCAACCAAACAATTAATCGATTAAGCCATGACAATTGCCCATACAAGTGTCAACCATGCAATGTCTTATGTTATGGAGTATGGTTATGCTCAACCAAGGTCCACGTATTATGGATGTGCAATGCCAATGCAGGTTTTTAAGTTAAAACACAAGTTATTTACTTGTTTTCCTTCAGGAACCGCGTTCCTCGTATCTACTAAGTAGGATAGGCATCCTACCCTGACACTACTTAGTGATGTGTGGACTGGTTTCCTTTACAAAAGTAAGAGTAATGACGCTAACTCCATACACTGATAACCCTGACCATACAAGCAAACCCGCAAAGAGATTTCGGATCTAACACCTCATTCTAAGGTCATATGGTTGTGCACACCATCTAAGGTTACAATACATAGGAAAACAAGCAAATACCAGGTTTGAAAATAAGATATGCAACGTGTTTCACAAATACAAACAATTATCGCTAGGTCCTTTCTAACTAAGTGATTAAGAAAAACTAGCAAACTTCCCAACCAAGCTCACTTACTGCTTAAGGAACAAAGTCACGTTTCTAGTACTTCCTATATCTCAACCTCATCTCACAAGGGAGTAAAATGTCATCTATTGATAGGGTCAAAACGTGTAGCCCATTTGCTAACCGCAAGTGCATGGATTGCTCAAGTAATACAGATACAGAGTAAAAGTTCGTTCCCACGAGGAATAGATATTTCCAAAGCTAAGTACCAACCAATAGCTTAATTAATTCTATTCAAGGACATAAAAATAAGAAAGACAATAACTAAACTAAATCTAATCTATGAAAGCAATAAAGATAAATGGTTAGCTTTCAGGGAATCCTTCTTCATCCCCTACATCTACTAACAACATGCAATCCTCCTCCTTAACATGAATGCACTGATTAGGTTAGCTTGAGAATCTTCATTAGCTAAAAGCCTATGTCTAGGTCAATCAACCTTAGTTTCAATTGCCCAACTCACTAAGTTTCCTTGAGAGCTAACACAACTTCCACTCATGAATGATCCATTCTCAATCACGCACTATACATGGCCAATAGGTATATTTCTATCCCATTAACGAATCAACTGAAAAGTCGAACATGCATCAACCATACCATATCCATATTGACAAATCCCTATGTCTAGTTCATTTGCAATATTAGGATCATACAATTGATGGCCAACCAATAGCAAGCATTAAGCATAGATTTTGATTGAACAATAACCAAACATCCACACAAACTCAGAGAAGAACACATCATTAATATATATAGAAAAGAATCTAAAATATCCCTAAATACAGCTCAGCTATACAATGAACATGAAAATACAAGAAAAATCATATCCAAGGAAGATAAGGAAAATAAAAGAGAAAGGGAAAAAAGAAAGGAAGCTCATTGATTTGTCTTTGAAGCTTGAATCCTCTTCCATCCTTGTTCCTAGCCTCCAATCCATCATCAATGGAGATCTAGCTAAAGCTTTCTAACATAAAACTAACTAAACCTAAGAAAACTAAAAATGGAAATGGCTCAAACAGCCAAGACTTTGAGAAAAACATGAAAAATCCTATTTATAGGCTCAGTTTGCCGCACTGCACCACGGCCCCCATATACTTGCGCCGCGGCGCCCATAGGGCCGGTCTCTTTACGCCGCAGCGCACCCATCTTCTAGGCCGTGGCGCTAAACTCTCGAGTTCAAGTACAGAATGGCTGAGATGCACCTCTACGCCGCGGCATGCATAATTTTGCACCGCGGCGTTGACTGCTGAAAGGCTAATTTGGCTTCCTCTTGGTCTTTTAGCTCAAATGCTCTATATATCATCTTGTTTGGAGCCCTTCCTAATATAGAGAAAATACCAAATCAGTAACATATATAAATCTACTTAATCAATAACAATTAAGGCTCAATTTGCTTAATAACATGTAGAAAGGCATTAGAATCAGAATATAACAAATTTAAGTACAAAACCTTCCAAATATGCTTCATAAACAAGGACTAAGCATTCATTCTAGCACAGAGATAGGGCACCAATAACTACATTTTATGGAGTTATCACACCCCCAAACCTACATTTTGCTAGTCCTCGAGCAAAACAAAATAGATCAAGTAAACCACTTAAACATTCAAATCAACTTTCATTCAACAAATTTCATTTTTCAATCTTCTTTTCTTTCTTTTAAACCACAGCTAGTAGTGTATAATGATTGAAACATTCCTTAAAAAGTGCAAATGCCCCATAAACAGTTCTACACAAATACAATCCTTAACATGCTAACAATCCAGACAACTCTTCATGCAATTCACATTTTTCACAAACATGCAAGATAAACTTCTCCTAATCAAGTCATACATATCTAGATAAGTTTATAAACATATATGCATATGATTCACAGAATTCACAAGATTGTAAATCAACTCTCTCTCCACTAATGTAAATCACACAAGATTGAGGATCAAAAGAGACTTTATCAGCTTATAATGTTAGGCCAATGGTATGGGCAAAAGAAATGAAGGGAAATGATACAATACAAACATTGAGACACATAAACATGATATTCCAAGAAATAAGCCACCAACTGATATTAGCAGGGTATTCAAAAGTGAATGCATAAAACTTGCCAGAACCATTTTGTTGATGCTTTTCACACTTTACTTTTCTTTTGCTTAGCTTTTCTATTTCATTTTTTTCTTTTCTCTTTCTTTTTTATTTTTCTTTGTTTTGCAAAGCAATGTTTTTTTTTTTTCCTTGCATCTGGTTCCTTCAGGCTCATTTTGTATTGAATATTCATACCCCTAATCATAAGACTCACTTCAAGAAATAACATATATCATGCACTCAACAAACAAAAAGGGTAGGAAGGAAAATGCAATGTCTTCACATGCATTAGAATGGTTAACAGGTGAACGAACACAATGGTAATGAAAAACAAAAAGGCCAAACAGTATAAGGCTTCAAAATGGGACCTAGAGATATCATTATATCAGGGTAAAACTGTTTAAGGCTCAAACAGTCCAAACAATGCCCTAATCATTTCCTTAATCATGCACAATCTAGGATTTCACCTCAAGAGTTTTGCCAAACAATTTCTAGGATAATCAAAACTCTACATGTACATCCATAAACATTCTCAAGACATGCACTCTTATTATTTTCAAAGTTACACTGGCATCTAAGTGAGATGTAAATCATGCATCAAAAGCGACTAAATTGGTTCACATGCTTCAAGATCACATAAGGTTTCACTGAAAAGGGGGCAAATAGCAACCTTTCATATCATGAATAACCAAAACAACACCAGCATCACACAACAAGTTATGCATTCAAAAAGATTTCAACTTCCTCAATTCAAGCAAGCATAACATCTTTTGCATACAGTGAAAATTGAAATTCTTGTCAACAGCACATCAGTGATAGTCAAAACAATATATAATCATGAGAATATGATGACTAAGACCGCTGCATACTCAAAATACTAATACATGTTAACATTAAGCATAAAGATAATAAAACATATAAAGATACTCCCTCAAACCAAGCAAAATACCAATAGGGTCAAAACGTGTTGCCCATTTGCTAACCGCAAGTGCACGGATCGCTCAAGTAATACAGATACAGAGTAAAAGTTCGTTCCCACAAGGAATAGATGTTTCCAAAGCTAAGTACTAACCAATAGCTTAATTAATTCTATTCAAGGACATAAAAATAAGAAAGATAATAACTAAACTAAATCTAATATATGAAAGCAATAAAGATAAATGGTTAGGTTTCAGAGAATCCTTCTTCACCCCCTATATCTACCAACAACATGCAATCCTCCTCCTTAACATGAATGCACTGATTAGGTTAGCTTGAGAATCTTCATTAGCTAAAAGCCTATGTTTAGGTCAATCAACCTTAGTTTCAATTGCCCAACTCACTAAGTTTCCTTGAGAGCTAACACAACTTCCACTCATGAACGATCTATTCTCAATCACACACTATGCATGGTCAATATGTATATTTCTATCCCATTAACAAATCAACTGAAAAGTCGAACATGCATCAACCATACTATATCCATATTGACAAATCCTTATGTCTAGTTCATTTGCAATATTAGGATCATGCAATTAATGGCCAACCAACAGCAAGCATTAAGCATAGATTATGATTGAACAATAACCAAACATCCACACAAACTCAGAGAAGAACATATCATTAATATATATAGAAAAGGATCTAAAATATCCCTAAATACAGCTCAATTATACAATGAACATGAAAATACAAGAACAATCATATCCAAGGAAGATAAGGAAGAGAAGAGAGAAAGGAAAAAGAGAAAGGAAGCTTTTTGATTTGTCTTTGAAGCTTGAATCCTCTTCCATCCTTGTTCCTAGCCTCCAATCCGCTATTAATGGAGATCTAGCTAAAGCTTTCTAACCTAAAACTAACTAAACCTAAGAAAACTAAAAATGGAAATGGCTCAAACGGCCAAGACTTTGAGAAAAACGTGAAAAATCCTATTTATAGGCTCAGCTTGCTGCACTATGCCACAGCCCCCACATACTTGCGCCGCGGCGCCCATAGGGTCGGTCTCTTTACGCAGTGGCGCACCCATCTTCTGGGCCGCGGCGCTAAACTCTCGGGTTCAAGTATGGAATGGCTGAGATGCACCTCTGCGCCGCGGCGTGCATAATCTTGCGCCGCGATGTTGACTGCTGAAAGGCTAATTTGGCTTCCTCTTGGTCTTTTAACTCAAATGCTTCATATATTATCTTGTTTGGAGCCTTTCCTAACATAGAGAAAACACCAAATCAGTAATATATATAAATCTACTTAATCAATAACAATTAAGGTTCAATTTGCTCAATAACATGTAAAAAGGCATTAGAATCAGAATATGACAAATTTAAGTATGAAACCTTCCAAATATGCTTCCTAAATAAGGACTAAGCATTCATTCTAGCACAGAGATAGGGCACCAATAACTACATTTTATGGAGTTATCATCCATGCATCTCCGGCTCTACTTTCCACACAAAGAAGCAACCTATGCATGACAACATAAGCAACAAGCCAAGCACACTTAGCTTACAATACCTAATAACTCACTTCATCACTTCACAAGTGATTTCGAAGTCAATCTCATGTTGAACAAGGCTCTAAACTCTTCCTTGTTGCATTCCAACACATTTGGATGCTCAAGGTTCCCAAGACTACCCTATGGCATTCCACCACACTATGGAAGCCTAAGGTGTTCCAACACATTACCCCTTGATACTCCATCTCAATATGGTTATCTAAGGTCCCTCTAAGGCTGCTAGCCTTATAAAATGTCAAAACATCATGCATTTCTTAATCAAAAACGCATCTTGCTCAATCTCAACCTTTGACCTTTGCATAGTAAAATGAGCATAACTTGAGTTATAGAGGTCGAAACGAGGTGATTCCAGTGGCATTCGAAAGATAAGAGAAAGAGCTACAACTTTCATGAAGATCACAAGAGCTAATTCTCATTACAGAAGGAAACACGGCCCATGTCTTCAGACACGCCCCCTCCTCCTCGCGTGTCTTCCGACACGGGCCATGTTTCTCAACCAGAAACTCTGTAGCTAATTCTGCAGTATTATGACACTGTTCCATTGGCCGAATTCTTGGATTTTGGCTACTCCAATTCAATCTTTAGGTGATTTCAAGTCCCACACAAGTTCACAAACATGTAGGAAACTTAAAACACTAATTGATTTCCTAAAAAATGGATCAAAACCCTAAATCACTTATTCAATCCCCTAAAATCAAAACTTAGAGAATTTTAGGTCTAAAATGAGTATTTCTAGTTTTTAATCCAAACTCTTAGCATGAACAAGTTTCAAACACCATTTAAAACTTATCCAAGCAAGAAGATCACTTAACACATCAATAGAACTCAATTTGACATAATAAACCTCAAACAAGTTTAATAATAGAAATGAGTACAAATGAAAGTTTAAGCTCAAGAACCCTTACTTTGAGTAGCAAAGATGGTGGTGATGATGAAGATGATCACAAAGCCTTTTCCCTTTGATCTCCAATTTTTCCTTTCCTCTTCTTTCTCTTGTTTTCCTTTTTTTCTTCTTTCTCTTTTATTACTTTTGCTTCTGTTTTCCCCAGCCGTGAAGAGAAAAGAATGAAGTGAGAAATAAGAGACTAAGAGCCAAGTAAAAAGGCTGAAACCGTGGATAGCTAAGTACCAAGCATTATAACACTGATATTTCCCGATCTGCTAAAAACACTTAACTTTAACTAAATCAAGTTTTTCAAGTTCCAACAACTTTAAAATAAATACTAAGATTCATTGAAAAAATCATTTCACCAGTATCATAATTTTTCATATCTGTGATTAGTCAAACTATTATTAAAACACGTAACCAGTATGTCTAAAAATACCAAACAGAATTCAATTATTCTCAAACTTTAACCACATCACAGAAAATACATTTGTGACTTAGAAATAAATTATCTACATTTATTTCTATTAGCTAAGCCATTTAAACTAATATTTGGACTATTTTAAGCTACTTTTCACCTTTCGGCTTGCAGCAAAGTGCTTAAACTAACTCAGATTGTCACAAAATTATACAGGCATGTTAAACAAGTATTAAGCTACCTCTGTGACTATTTACAAGTCTAACATTTTAAAGATGATGTTACATAGAACATAAATACATGTGACTTTTTTAAGTAATCACTTGACTTTGAAGTAACTTTTAATTTTGATCACCCATGTATAGTTATATGGTCAAGATTTATTTCTCTCACCCTCTCACAATAAAAACTCCTCTCACTAGATATGCCCCCAGGGTGAGAGGAGTAAATTTTGACCATACAACTATATATAGATGATCAAATTTAAAAGTTATTTAAAGGTCATGTGACCACTTAAAAATGTTACATGCACTTATGTTCTAATATTAACCATTCATGTAAGATTCAATGGTCAATGTTCACTTTTTTTTTACCTTTTATAATAAATACTTCTCTCATTAGATACACTATATATATATATATATAGGAGATTGCAAACCTCCACATCTTCATGTGGAGGTTAACAATCTCCACATCTTCATGTGGAGGTTAACAATCTCCACATTTTGTCTTAGACCAAAAACTCATTCTCTTCTTTCTTAAAATAACTTTAAAATCATGACTTGTTATGACCTATGAAACATAGACACAGACACATACATGAGACATGACACAGACACGGATACGAAAACACACTAAATTCAAAAAATTATAGGACAGATCTGATATATATATATATATATACACACACACACATATATTAATATCAAAGTAAATTAAAGAACTTAGTTTATGTGTGTATATATATATATATAATTACAAAATTTAAAAAAAAGATTCATAATTTATTAATATTATTTCTATAAACTTGAAGGTTTATAATATCTTAATATATGTCATATATGTATCATTATTTGTTACTTAGTAAGCTCTTTCCAAAAAATATGAAGATAATTTATGACATGTAATCTGGAACACGTGTCAAACACCAACACATCATTTTGAGACATGTCCGTACTTCATAGGTTATGACATTTTATTCCAAACATAATAATTTAATTTATTGTAGAGAGAGAAAGTATTATACTAACATTAATGAGGAGAGAGAATAAAGAAATAAATTTTAATGATGAGAAAAACTTTGATTATTAACTCTAATTAATAATTTAAAAAATATTAATATGTATTAAAAAAATAATCCACCAATATTATTTTGAGCTTCATAACGTTATTCCACTAAAAGATCCAATTTTACATTTCTGAAGTAAATCAAAAAATAAATAAATCCATCAATCAATTATACAATTCAGACATAAATCGATAAATCCACTAATTAATAACATTATATATCCTTAAAAAAAGTTCAGTCTTATATTTCAAATGTAAATTTTCAATTATAACGTCACAATTCAGTTTTACAAATATATATTGATGAGAAAAAAAAAATTACTATGATCAAAACTCAATGACACTTACAAATAAAAAAATGATATATAAAATTTAGAAAGAGAAAGAAATAAATACAATTTATCATCTGAATTAATTAATGATTTATAGATCTATTTCTTGTCCAAAGATTATCGATTTCGGAACATCTTTCACAATGAAAACTAATACAAAAATTACAATGATGACGCCTAAAGAATAATGTGGTAATTGTAACTCAACTTTAGAGTGTTAACTCTATAAGGAGATAAATTAAAAGAATAACTAAATAAACAAAGAAACTAAAAAAAATTATTAAATGTTAATAGTAAATAAAAATTAATTTGAATGTAAAATTAAGTAAAGCAAAGTAAAATAAATTGAGTTTTATACCAAATATAAGATGACTAAGGTTTATAATCCACAAAGATTAATTTTAATATTAATTATGTCAAATTATTATACTCAAATAATTTAACTCATGAACATTTAGCGACAAACATGTGTTTACAAAAAAAATTATCAATAAAGTATTAAAAATAATAATAAAATATATGATAAAATTTCTCTAATTAATAGTAAATTATTAAATTATCAAATGTATTCTTAATAAAAATCATAATTAATATTTAATAATTATCACTAATATTAAATAATACAAATAAATTATAAAATATGAGAAAAATATGACTAAATTTATTTTAAAATTTATTCATATAATTGATAAAAAAATTAATAAACATTAAATTTTAAAATTAGATAAAAATAATTTAATATAATAATATTAAAATAATCAAAATTTTATCATTTCTTTAATATAAAAAATTTAGTAAAACATAATAAAATTAAAACATAATATAATTATCTCACTTATATTTTTTATTATAAATAACTTGTTGTATTTTTTCTTTCCTATACTGTGCATTGCTGCACTGCGCATCCTTCTTTTCTCCCATCTCGAACGTCTTGCCCTTTTTCAATTTGTTTCTCTTCCCTATATATTTTGCTTCCACCGTATGTTTTGACTTTTTTCTTTTCATTTGTTTGGCCCAATTATTTTTTTTTTTTCAATTTGTCCTTTTCTGCCTTTTCACTTTTGTTTCTTTTTCTCTCACCATGCATTGCAGTCACGTCCTGTTTCCTTGAATGGCGCGCGTCAGCGTCCTCCCAATCCGTTTCTTTCTTTCTTTTTATATATGCTTTGCCACCCAATGTTTTGTTTGTTGGCGATTATTATGATACATCTTCTTATGTTTAAATGTATTATACACCTTTAACTTTATCAATTATTATAAAAAAATTTTTTGACAAGGTTTTTTTTTGTTTTATATTTTTTTGTTTATATATATTTTTTACACATATCCACCACCATTATTATCCATCAACAATCATCTATTGTCGGTCAACTACCATCTCTCGATCAACCTCTTTTTTTAGTTATATATTTTTTTTTTATATTATATAATTATATAAATAATAATAATTAAAATAATATCAATTAAAATTATATTAGATTTTATATTTTTTATAAATAATTATGTATATTAAAAATTCTATAAATTTTAAGCGATATTATTTATACATAATAAAATTTATAAAATTTTTAGTATATCTAATTATTTATAAAAAATATAAGAACTAATATAATTTTAATTGATATATTTACATAGTTGTGCAACTTTAAAAAAATAAACAGTATAACATGAAAAAAGGTGGTGGCTGGCAGTGGTGGCCGATGACCGGAGGTGGTTGGCGGTGGTGGCCGGTGTCGACAATGGCTGACGGTGGTGGTCGGTGGCGAACGTGGCAGTGGAGCGGTGGTGGTGGTGGTTAAAAAAAACTTTAAAAAAAAAGATCAACAAGTTACAAGTTGTTGATCCTAATTGTTGATGTATTTTTCAACACAATCAACGACTAGGATTGACGAGGTGCACCATACACCCTCCTTTGGAGGGTGTATATTAGAATTCGCCATTATAAACAACCTGACAATTCTTAATGTGGCGGTTGCTATGGTACACCCTCCTATGTTTGGGTGTACCATACACCTTTAACTTTATCTGCTGTTGCAGGGTTTTTTTGTGCAGGTTTCTTTTTTTATTTTATGTTTTTTTTTTACATATCACCACCACCACTGTTATCAGCCAACATCGTCCACCGCCGGTCGGCCACCGTCCCTCAGCCACCACCTTTTTTTTAGGTTATACTGTTTATTTTTTTTTAAGTTGCATAACTGTATAAATAATACTAATTAAAATAATACTAGTTAAAATTATATTAATCATTATATTTTTTTCATAAATAACTGTGCATACTGAAAACTCTACAGATTTTAACTAGTAATATTTACACACAATAAAATATGTAGAGTTTTCAGTATGCATTTATTTATGAAAAAAAAATAAGGATTAAGACAGTTTTAACTGGTATTATTTATACAGTTGTGTAACTTTAAAAAAATGAACAGTATAACATGAAAAAATATGGTGGCTGATGATGGTGGCCAGCGGCGGACGTGGCGATGGAGCGGCGGTGGTGGTGGTTAAAAAAAAACTTTAAACAAAAAAAATAGTAGGTTACAAGTCATTGATCCTAGCCGTTGATGTGTTTTTCAATGCAATCAACGACTAGAATTGACGAGATGCACTATACACCCTCATTTGGAGGGTGCATATTAGAACCCTCTTTTGTTTCCAATTTGTTTTTCCTTTGGAGTTTTTGTCTTCTGGTTTAATTTTTACTCATTTTAATCTATAAAATAAAATAATTAAATAAGAAGATTAAATTAATTAAAATAAATATAAGAATAGAAAAATTATCAAATTTAAATATATGAAATATATATTCAAATTATTACTTAAGAATATTCTAAAGTAAATAGAAATTCAATTTAAAAATACACAATAATTTCAATGATTTTCAATAATTTCTATTCATATTTTAACATTTTAATCTAATAATAGAGTATTTAAAGAACACTTTCATACACTCATCACAACCCCAACTTGCTTATTACTATATCCTAGCAATTTTTATGCAAAAGAGATTAAAGAGACTAAGAAAATGATAAAATAGTCCATCAATTCACATTTTTCAGATTCACATATCAAAACAATCTTAGAAATTCAATAACTATATCACAAGCAATCTGCCTATAGCATTCCACAGAGTGTGTATGTGTGTTTCAAACTATATCCATCTTCAGCCATGAAGTTTGTTGAAATTTCTTCTTTATTTTTTTCTTTCTCCATGTGATAAACACCTCAATTTTTGCAATCACTAGGAATAGACATTGTAGGTTGTGTGGTCTTACTTTTTATTCCTTCGTTTGTGATAAAGCCTTCTCTTTTTAAGGTTATACTAAGGAATTGATTAACTCAAAGTGTTGTCAAGAGGATTAATATACTAATAGATTAGATATTGATTAATTTTGGGAATTTGATCATGAATCATGGAATAAAACTTAGTTAAACTAATCTTTGAAATTGTATCAAAAGAGTTCAAGTTAAATTTGAGCCCTAACACTTTGATATCATTATCTTTTATCCTTTGCCTAATTGATTTATTTTACTCTTGTTAATTTTAAATATTTTCTTGTTATTGTTTTCTTTTATTTACATTCTTATCAACTCTCAATTTTTGATAGCTTAAATAGTATTGATTTGATGAACTTAGTAATTGACAAAATAATCATTGTGGGATGATACTTTTACTCATCATTTATTACTTTTGCGATTTGGTACACTTGCCAATATCACAATAGTGTCTTTTGCAGGTACCCACACTCTCTCATCATTTTTGCTACTATTGTGCCATGGAGGTATCCACCATCTACTACCTTATTAGGTAACCCTCAGAATCTCGTTCTAAACATTAGCGCCGTATGTGGGAAAAGATAAACTTTTATTCTCATCATCATCTTCATCATGGTTAACACGAGGAGAAAACAGGCCTCAGCTAATCAAAATCGCATTTTCTGATGCGTGCAACCTACCTTTTGCTAATCGTCGTCCAGCATCCATCCCTACTCATGATCCAGTTCTAGAACCAATCGTAGCTCAACTAGCACCCAGGCAAGACAGGCTGGAGACTTCTTTCACTAGAGATAATCTCTCATCTCCTTCCCCGCGAGTTCTAATGAGGCAACATCTAGGTCCTCTAAGAACACCTTTTGGGGATGCTGAACAGTAGATACCAGCGCTGCAACGCCTTGGAGATTGAGTGGAGAATGAAATTTGATCTTGCCATGATGAAACTAATCATTAGGAGCTATCCAGAGCAGAACTACTCTCTCTGGTTTGACTTCAAGATGAAAGAAATCATCTTCAGGATGAAATAATTCATCTTCAGGATGAAAGAATTCATAACTTGGAGAGAGCCGCTAACCAAGACTTTGAAGGCAAAAACCAATCTCCAAGAAAGAATCGTGAAAATAGAATAGATAGAACTCAGGAAGATGACTGCCGTCTAGAAAACTCTAGGATTGCAGATCCTAGTCGTAATGCTAAACCTGTCCACGCAAGAGAGCAGGAACACAAAGTAAGGAACTTGATTTTCATAAAACTAGCCTTTCTCTGACAGACTGATGACTTACGAGATCCCTACGCGTCTCAAGTATTCCACTGATATTAAAGCCTGTGATAGGACCACGGACCATCATGAGCATCTAGATGGTTATGTCTCTGCACTATTATTTGTTAGAGGTGATGACTCTCTTATGTCCCGCGCTTTCCCTTTGTCACTGAAGAAAGCCGCCTTGAGATGGTTCAACACCTTAACTCCTAAGTCCATTGTTAACAGGGATGGCATGTTTTCGAGATTTTTACTGCACTTCACCACTAGCAAGGTGCAGTCTAAATCAATTTCATGCCTTTCCTAGATTAAGCAAGGAAATAAGGAGTCTCTTTGAGACTTTATATCTTGATTCAACAAGGAGATTGTGAACGCGCATGACTGAGATGAAAGACTTGGATTGTACTACATGAGAGAAGGGCTCTGACCTGGACCACTATCTTTTTCTCTTGCCAAGAAAGAGTCCAAGACCGTTGATGAATTATGTGCTAATTTTGATAAATACATCAACGCTGAAGACGTTCTCTGGGCTAGTAAGCATCTTGAGAAGGGAGATGATGCCAAGCCTAAGTCCAGACCACCCAATCAACAAGGTCAAAATTCAAAATAACCCTTATGGGGGAAATATAAAGACTACACTCTTCTAAACACACTCCGAGCCCAGATTTATCAGGAGGTAGTGAACACCGAGCTCTGCGATGTGCAAAGACTCCCCTTTTAAAGAAGCATATGTAGAAAGATAAATCCAAGCATTGTGCATGGCACGATGGCCACAAACATAACACGGAGGACTATATTAACCTCCAAGATGTACTCGAGTCGTTGATCTGAGATGGTCACGTGGGCTGTTATATGTGCCAATCTCGAAACAGCCACAGGGGAGGCCGAAACTATTGGAAACGGAGTTACAACCCACATAAGAGCCCATGTTTGCCTTACTAGAGAAGTCGTTCTCTAGCCAATGATGACCATTCCAGTGTAGGTGCATCTCGGAACGCCCAAGACCAAGACAAGGCATAACCTCAGGATGATAATTATGAAGACAACCATCGCCACGCTGAAGTAACCTAGACAATAAACATCATCTCAAGGGGCTTCGCGGGCAGTAGTGACTCTAGAAACACCAGGAAGAAAGCCCTCTGGGCTGTGTTGAGCATAGTATCCCTCACAAAAACTAAATCGGGCAGAGGGTCAAGAAAAACTCCACTAATCTCGTTCTCTGATGAGGATTATGGAAATATCATCCTGAATTATAATGACCCCTGATCATTATCGGGATAATCCCAAATGTTGATGCCTGCAGAATGTTTATGGATCAAGAGAGCTTGACTCACATTATGCTCCTAGACTTGTTCAACAAGCTAGGATTATCAAAAGAAGAACTAATCTCTTACTCCAAGGAGTTGATCAGATTCATAGAGGATAAGATCACCTTAGTTGGGTATATTAAGACTTACCTAACTTTGGGAAAAGATTCCTTCTTCAAAACTGTCAAGATCAGATTCTTAGTAGTTGACTCCCCTTTGGCCTATAATGTTATACTAGGTCAACCTTCACTCAATGCGTTTGGGACTGTGATCTCCACACCCCACTTGGCCATGAAATTTTTGGACCAATAAGTCAGAGTTGTGATAGTTAAAGGAGACCAAGCCACGATGAGGAAGTGCTATAATGAGAGCCTAAGAATCGGTGAAAAACCTCAGACCATGGATCAACGTAACAATTCGACTGCATTCACTATGAGCACCATCAACATCTTCCTGAATGAGTTGCACGTACGCGAAGAGATTCGTGGTACATGCCCCCAACCTGACGGAGAGCTCCAACCCCTTCAACTTGGTGCTGGGATAGACTAGGTAAGCAAGATTGGAGGACAAATCAGTTAGGAGCAAAGATCCCAATTAACCAAGTTCCTGCAAAAAGACAATGATTTGTTTGCCTGTACTTTCGCAGATATACTGGGTTTAAACCCAGACTTTATTTGCCACTGACTTTCTATTATAAAGAATGCAAAACTGGTGGCCCAACGTAAAAGGAATATTAGTCTTGAAAGGTAAAAGGTGATCTAAAAATAAGTGAAGGAGCTCCTAGATGCCAAATTCATCAAGGAGGTTTCCTACACCACGTGGCTCTCTAATGTGATCTTAGTCAAGAAGGCCAATGGGAAGTGGTGCATGTGTGTTGATTACATTGATTTGAATAAGGCGTGTCCAAAAAACCCTACCCATTTCTCAACATTGACAAACTAGTGGATAACTAGTCTAGTTTTAGGCTACTTTCTTTTATGGATGCTTATTCCAGATATAACCAGATCCCTATGAACCCAGAGGATGAAGACAAGACTGCCTTCATAACCGAGATAGGGAGTTATTGTTATTGTGTTATGCCGTTCGGACTGAAGAATGCAGAAGCAACTTACCAATGGATGATGAACAAAGTCTTCGAGGGACAAATCGGTAAGATGCTGGAAGTGTATATTAACGATATGATAGTCAAGACGACAATCACTAGTAACCATATTAAAGACTTGGAGAAAGTATTCGCTGAGATTCGAAAGCACAACATGCGACTGAATCTAGAAACTTGTGCTTTTGGAGTACATGCTAGCAAGTTTCTGGGGTTTTTATTGATAACCAATCGTATTAAGGCCAACCAAGAGAAATGTCAAGCCATGCTCGACATGCGCAGCCCCTAGTCCATCAAAGAAGTGTAGTAGCTGATAGGCCAAATTGTAGCCCTCACATGTTTCTTAGCTAAGGTTGCTCAAAAGTCTCTTCCCCTCTTCAAAACTTTAAAAATAAGGAAGAGCTTTGAGTGGACCTCGGAATGTGAGGTTACCTTCCAAGAGTTAAAGAGGATGTTGTCCACGCCACTAATTTTGACAAGACTAGACCCCAATGAGACACTTTACACCTACCTCTTTGTCAGTAATAAGGCAATTAGCTCAGTTCTGATAAGATAAACAAATGAGGGTCAGAGGCTAGTTTACTTCGTCAACAAAGTCTTGCAAGACCCCGAGATTTGTTATTAAAAGATTGAAAATGTGGCTTTAGCACTATTAATCATTGCAAGAAGGCTGAGACAATACTTCCAATACCATCATTAATAGTGAGGACAAACTAGCAAGTCAAATAAATACTCCACAAATTAGAATACATGGAGAGAATGTTTGCTTGGTTAGTAGAGCTCTCTGAGTTCAGAATTATCTACAAGACAACATCATCCATAAAGGCTCAAGTATTATCCGACTTGGTTGAGCTCACACCGAACTCTAGCCATCCCAGGACATATTCCTAGATCATCTATGTTGATGGATCCTCTAATCCCAAAGGGAGTGATGTCAGGGTCATGTTGCAAAATGAAGTCAGCCTCGTATTAGAATATTATTTGAGGTTCGAGTTTCTTACATCAAACAACCAAGCTGAGTATGAGGCATGCATTGCAGGCATTAACATGGAAAAGGAAATGGGAGCCACAAACATAGTTCTATGTAGTGACTCCTAGCTAGCGACATCCCAAATCTGATTGGAGTATCAAGCTAAGGAATCCTTACAACAAAAGTACTTAGCTAAAGTCAAAAGGTTGATGGAAAGTTTTGACAATGTTAAAGTGGAGCATATCCCAAGGGAACAAAACTCCAGAGCTAACATCCTATCAAAGCTTGCTAATACTAAGAACCCGGGCAATAACAGTTCCATGATCTAGGACACCCTACTCACTCCTAGTATCACGAATAATGAAGTCCTCAACCTGGAAAATGATGAAACTTGGATGACACCTATACTTGCCTACCTCTGCAGTGGCTCACTACCTGAGGATAAGAAAGAAGCCCAGAAGACAGTGTGGAAAATAGCCTATTACAACATTTTTGACAACCAGCTTTATCGTCATGGATTCTCTTCCCTTCTTCTTAAATGTCTTAGTCCCAAGGAAGCTGAATATGTCCTGGTCGAGATTCATGAAGGAAGCTCAGGGCATCATCTCAGTGGAAAGTCCTTATCATGAAAAGTGCTGAGTGCCGGATATTACTGGCCCACCATGGAAGCTAATAGCAAAGAACATGTGCAGAAGTGTGACTAATGCCAGCATCACTCAAACATTTAGGCAGCACCACCTGAGGAATTGTTAATGATGTCCATTTTTTAGCTATTCTACCAATGGGTAATGGACATCTTAGGACCTTTTCCCCTCCTGGGCAGATTAAGTACTTAATGGTGACTATTGATTATTTCACTAAGTGGATTGAGGCAAAACCGTTGGCCACAATCACTTTCGCACAAATCCAAAAATTCACTTACAAAAATATCATTAGTAGATTTAGAATCCTAGAGTCAATTATCACGGACAATGAAACCAATTCATTGATCATAAGTTCAAGGATCTTCTGGTCGGGCTCAAGATCAAACAGCACTTCACCTCAGTGGAGCATCCAAAAACTAACGAGCGAGCTGAGGTTGCCAATCGAGTTGTACTTAGAGGGATAAAAACGAGACTTGATAATGCCAATGGAAATTGGGTGGAACAACTTGATCATGTTCTATGGGTATATCGGACCACGCCATGTTCCTCCACTGGAGAAACCCCTTTTAAGTTGACCTACGATTGCGAGTCTATGATCCCAGTGGAAACAAGAGAGTCAAGCTGGAGAAAACAAAACTTCTCTGAGGAAACCAATCCTGACCTCATCTGCCATGAACTTGACTTGCTAGAAGAACAACGTCGTATTGACCATGTTTAGGAAGCCACCCTAAAAAAAAGGATTGTTATGTGGTACAACTCCAAAGTGATTCCATGTCGGTTTAACCCCAGTAATCTCGTGCTACACAGGGTGAACATTATAGGAAAAAAATGAAAAAGATAGGAAGCTAGCTCCTAACTAGGAAGGATCGTACAAAATTATGTCTAAAACCAATATGGGAGCTTACACCCTATAAACCCTCTTTGGCAAAGCAATCAAGAACTTCTAGAATGCAGACAAGTTGAGAAAGTATTATAGTTGAGTATTGTTAAATTAACACTTTTATTATGTAAGATCATATAAGAGACATCTTTCAGTATGAATAAATCAATTTTTCTTCAACATTTGCTCTCTTTGTCTTCTCTGTTCTCTATGTTCATAACTATATAACTACTTCAACCTACAAGGTTATAACACCTCGAAAGAGGTCCAAGGATTACAAGCTTCGAAAAAGATCAGTTATTCCAACATCAATACATGATGGTCAGACAAGAAAATTCACTTGGCCATTGTTCGAGGTCAAGGAGTGCATTCAAGGGCTTTCAGTCATACCTTTATGGCCTGACCTTAACACCTTAACCCATAAACCAACCGGGTTTACAATGGTTAAGCGTAGCTGACCGTAGCCTAGGACAGTGGATTCCACACCAAGCGGCTTCTGTGTCACCTTTACAAATTAACCCATAAACCTAAAAGGTTTAGCGTGACTTAAACATTAAGCCTAAACCATAAGCCTAGCAAAGGTTTAATGTGGTTATGCACTTTTAACCATTGCCCGGGATAGTGAACATTACTCCAAGAGGCCTACGTGTCACATTACACCTAAGTTTGATGTCAATTGTCATAAATGAACCCGACCATCGAGATTGTAACATCCCTGAAAAAATTAATAAATAAAATATTAAATAATTATAATCTTGTAATAATTTTAGATAAAAACCTTACAAATAATTTTTTCATAAAAAGGCTCATTTATTCGAATAACCATATGGTTATTCGAATAAAGTACTTGCTGCTTAAAAATATTGGAGAGACCACACCACTTTATTTGAATAAAGCTTTTGTTATTCGAATAAAGTGGCCCATATCAGAAAAACATGGAAAATATGTTGCATGACAATAGAATGAAAAGCTTGTTTCGTTAAATTCTTTTTGGTTCATCTAGCTACGTTGGAACTAAATGATGAAGGAAGAATTAATGAAGAAGCATGGAAAGAACAGGTGGCAAGAAGAAAGACATGGAAGACTTGGAATGTTGAAAAACAATGATTGCAGCAGACATGTGTCAATTTTAGGTGAATAAAGCATTGAAAAAATCTAGAATCATGTAAGGTGAAGCATAACTAAGTGTACAAATATTAATTACTATGAGATTAATATGAAGACATATAAATGAAGGGAAAATTCTGGAGACTTTGAAAAGCAAGCAGAAACGTGCCCAAAACTTGATGAAAACTATGATAAAACAAGACAAAAATCTGATAAAGGCATGATTACGGGAAGAGATTTTTCTTGAGAATGTTTTCCCGTTTTGACAACACAGCATCCCCATGTCATCCTCTTACGTAAGGTAGCTCAATTATAATTTTATAAATACCTCACCATCCTCTCTTTCACGTCATAAAATAGCCACCTAACTCACAAAATCAACAGCTCTATTTTTTAGCAACCAACTCCTCCCTGCCTCAACTACTTCTATTCTTATTTGAATCCCATAATAGAGGTAGGAATTAGTAAAAACACCATCCATCTCTCTATTTCTTCTATCTATACTTTCCAGTCCATTACTTAGCCTTCAAACTCATTTGCTCTGTTTTTGGTTCAATGAAACGTAATGTACTGATATTTGCAAAATATGATTTCAATGGGTTTATTCAAATAAACTTGGTTTTATTCGAATAAACCATGTTAAAACACTTCAGAAAATGTATTTTTGACTGTTTTATTTGAATAACAGTAATGTTGTTCGAATAATGTATGCTAAAATGCTTCTGAACAGTTATTTTCGACTAGTTTATTTGAATAACACTTGTTTTATTTGAATAAAGCCTGTTAAAACACTTAAAAAGCTATTTTTTGGAAGCTTTTATTTGAATAACAAAATTCAAATAAAAATAAAATTGTTATTCTGATAATGATTTTGTTATTCTGATAACGACTTTATTATTCTGATAACGCTTTTGTTATTCTGATAACGACTTTGTTATTCTAATAACAATTATGTTATTCTAATAACGATTTCAATAGAAATGCTTTAGAAATGAGATTTTAAATATAATTAATCTCTGATGAGCTATTCTTTTAACTCTTTTTATCAATCTTTCATTTAATTAATTTTATGCTATTCTTTATGTTGGAGGAGTGTTTTAGGAGTTATTTGTGATAAAAAAAAGTGCTTCTCAAGCTTAAGGGTAAATTTTACCGCATAGCTATAAGACCCGCGATGTTGTATGGTACTGAATGTTGGGCACTAAAAAGTCAGCAATAGCATAAGATCAAAGTCACTGAGATGAGAATTTTGCACTGAATGTGTGGCCATACAAGATAAGATAGGATTAGGAATGAAAACATTAAAGAAAAAGTAGGGGTCACACTTATTGTGGAAAATATAGGAGAATCTCGCCTTAGGTGGTTTGGACATTTAAAGCGAAGACCCTTAGAAGCCCCTGTAAGAAAAGTAGATCAGGTGGAAGATAGCCTAATAACTATAGGTAGAAGGAGACCAAGAAATACTATAAGTGAAACGAATAAAAAAGATTTAGATTTGTATGATATTTCTGATGACTTGGTTTATGATAGGACACAATGGTGTCGTTTGATCTATGTAGCCGACCCCACCTAGTGGAAAAAAGCTTGGTTATTGTTGTATTCTTTATATTGGATATGTTAATTATTGATTATTATTAACGTTCTTTATTAGTGTTTTATTTTTACAATATACTATAGTGATACCTATTTTAATACAAGTTTATTTTTAAGTTGAATGTTGATGCGTGAAATCCGCAAGTGTACGGTTTCATCGTCAAGTAATAAAAGATCGAATCCACAGGGACTGTGTGTATGAATACCAATTAATTATTTAACTTAATTAAATTAAACAAGAGAAAATATGATGTGTGATTGATAAGAACTTAGTAACAAAATAATTAAATAAAAATTAAGAAAATTAATTTAGAATAAAAACAAGTAAGTTATCAAGAATGAATTAAGAAAGCTTCCAAGATTGGGATACCACAATGATACAATATAAATCCTAATTGACAACCCTTTTATTAAATCTGAAATTCAATTGAAGGTGAATTACCCTAAATTAGTTAATGTTCTTTCTCAAGATACAAGATCGTGACCCAATTAAACCAATTCCTACTCTCGTGGTAATTGAATTTAAATTGAACCCATTACGCTTTGTGGTAATTCATTGAATCCTCGAAAGACTTTCTCGTGATTTAGACCTTAAGTTCAATTCTTATGATTCCAACACTTAGGTTCACCTCTCGACGTCCCTAAATGCCTATGAGATGCAAATAAGTGGCGACAAATTCACATGAATAAGAGCAATAAGAATTGAATCAAAGAACATTCAAGATCAATAAAGAGAAACAACATCAATTATTCATTATCAAAGTATCAAAGGGCATTGCCCAATCCTAGAAACAAGGAAACTACTCAGACATAGAGAAGAAGGAAAGAAAACATTGTTTAAGAACATCCAAACCCGTAATTCAAGAGAGAAAGAGGGAAGAAAGATCAAGAACAAAAGCCAAAGCCTCCAATGTACTCTCCCCAAAACCAAGATTAGATCCTTCATTGTATTGAACCCTTATTTATAAACCTAGGGTTTTAATTGGCCAAAAAGCCCCCAAAAGAAATAAAAAGAAAAACATAAAATGATGCGATCCAGAGATCGTTCCTGACCCGGCCGTGGATGTCTCTCGCAAAAACCAATGCAACATTTGAGTTCAACGTGGATGGTTCCAAGCCGTGGAACTCCCTGGAACTCCCTTTTTCCTTCTTTAAGTTATCCCTCGATCCATGGCCGTGGTTTGATCCACGGGCAGGCCGTGGATCTCTCTGGAATAGCTCTTTTTGCACCTTTATTGCTATCCATTAAGCTCCAACTTCAAACATGCGAGCATTCCATTCAATCCAAGGTCAAATCAGCACCAATCCTGCACAAGAACACCAAAAACACTTGAGTTACCCGAACTAAGGGAAAAACTAACTAAAAAGGAAAACTAAAATGCTTAAAATGCATACAAAATGCATGCAAAACAAGAACAAAACATGATGTTGTTTCACACACATCAAATCCCCCCAAGCTTAAGACTTTGCTTGTCCCCAAGCAATAATTAATGTCAAAACAAGAAGTGAGATCAAAAGACAATAAAGAATAAGGAAGAGAAAACAATATCCAAGTAATAGGCTAAGGCAAATAAAGAATCGAGAGGTAATCAAAATCAAGTCCAATTAGAGGCTAAATTCTGAAATCATGCATCCTCACTGATTGAATCAAGTTCACTCTACTAACCACACTCAAAGTGTTTAAAGGTGGAAACCATACGCTCAAAATCCATCAAAGAAAATGCACTTCCATATGCTTGATAAGAAACCAAATTTCCACTAATAATTAGTATGTATGCAAGAATCAAAAGGTCTTATAAGGGTTGTAATGAGGCAATGGGAATGATGTTAGGTAAGGTAGAGAAAAGAAGGTATGACAAAGGGCTAATCAAGATTTTCAATAAACACAAGTAATCTAATAGAACATAAATGGAGCAAAGACAATTTTTCAATCTAAAACATAACTCCACATTTCAAAGAATTTTCTTCCTTACTTTTCCTTCTTCTCTTTCTCCTCTTTTTTTTTTCTCAAGCTTCCATCTTATGATTTTCTTTTATTTGCACTTTTTTTTTGAGAAAGAGAAATGTCATTCACATATGATTCTCAACACACTTTTCACAACTTTCAAACCCACTTTGCTCCATTTAATATTCTAAATGATTGCCAACAATGTATCATCATAGGCATCAAGAAAAATAATTATGCAATAGGCTCAAAATAGGCAACTAGAGGATGAAAGTGTAACAAATTCAGAAGGCCAGAAAAATACCTAAGATGCCTTAATCATATTCAAGCATGTAACCAAAAATTTCGCCTCAAAATGGTTTCAAATCAAGTTCTAGAGCACAAGATCAATGAGGAATATCACTCAACACAAAGAATGAGAGTAGAAACCATATAATGCATAAGTCCCATATAAGCTCAAAACTCACATTTAGAGGTTTAAAAATCAATGAGAAGCATAAATTCAAAGAACATATGCTAATTATCAACTATCAAAAGATCACCTCTACTATCAATTAAAACAATGCCTGTAGCCAATTACAAGAATTAACAAATTAGGTTCCAAATCAATATCATCTCAAAATCCTTAAAAGAGAGGAGCACAAGTTCAACCAAAAACCCAAGAGATATGATGGTATGAAAATGCAACATGAAAATGCAATGCAAAACAAGATATGAGAATGCATGAAACTAATGAGAATGAAAATAAGAAAATAAAAATGAAAATACCCCCCAAGCTTAGAACTTACATTGTCCCCAATGTAAAAATCTATAACAAGAGAAGGGAGAAAAGAAAAGAACTCACTGCGATGGTGGAAAAACTTCTAGTGTTCAATCCATGGCCATAGAATTTTTCATGGGCTGAGTGTGGAACCTTCTGACTTCACTCTTCTTCTAAATTTAGCTTCAAAAAGGGTCAAACCTAAATAAGATCCATGAGATAAAGATCAAACAACAATCTAACAAACAAAATTAAAAGAAAAAGAAGAAATTAAAACAGAAAAGTAAGAAAACTTGGGTTGCCTCCCAAGAAGCGCTTGTTTAAAGTCATTAGCTTGACTTTGGTCAGGTTTCTGTGCTCAGGTGACATCTACGGAGTAGTGCTCAGTCCCCACTCCTTCAAAGTGTTTCACTCTCTGGCCATTTATCATGAAAGGTTTATGGCCTTCTTTCTTCACCTCAAGCACACCATAGGATAAAACTCGAACAATCTCATATGGTCCTAACCACTTTGACCATAACTTATTAGGACAGAAACGTAGAAGCGAGTTATTAAGAAGAACTTTATCCCCGATGTTAAATTCACGCTTCTCGATACACTTGTCACTCTAGCTTCTTAGGTCCTTCCTTGAGGGGCATAGCATCGAGCGATTCTCGCATACCTGAAAGCACAACACTATCCACAACATTAGTAGCATCTATGCGATTACATGAATTTGAGGAATTAGAATTTTTTTCAGAATTAAAAACATCAAAAACTACTTCCTCATCATTCAATCGCAAAGTCAATTTTCCTTCATGGACATCAATGATAGCCCTTCCAGTGGCAAGGAATAGGCGCCCAAGTATGATCGGCATTGTAGCATCAGCTTCCATATCAAGCACAACAAAATTCACAGGCATATAAAATTTACCAACCTTAATGGGAACATCCTCCAAGATGCCTACGGGGTACTTAACTGACCGATCCGCCAATTGAAGAGAGATAGTTGTGGGTTTCAGCTCACCCACTTCCAACTTCTTACACACAGAATGGGACATAAGACTAACACTAGCCCCCAAGTCACACAGAGCTTTGTCAAAATTAGTGTTACCAATCAAACAGGGAATAAAGAAGCTACCTGGATCTTTTAACTTAGGAGGCAATTTATTTTGAATTAAAGCACTACACTCCTCAGTTAAAGCTACGGTCTCATACTCCTCTAGCTTTCTCTTATTAGACAAAATGTCCTTAAGAAACTTAGCATAGGTAGGCATTTGTTGCAACGCCTCAGTGAAGGGTACATTAATGTACAACTTCTTAAAGACCTCAAGAAACTTCCCAAACTGCTTATCTAGCTTGGCCTTGGCCAATCTTTAAGGGAAGGGAACCGGGGGTTGGTAAGGTTCAGGGGGTACATACTCAGGCACTTTCTCATTGGTCTCTTTTTCTTCTAAGGGTTGTGTCCTAGTTATTTCTTTTTCCTCATTCCCCTCATCTTTGTCACACTTCCCTTTACCTTTGGAATCTTCTAATTTCTTTTCACTTCTTAAACTCACAGCCTTACAATGTTCATAAGGATTTATTTCAGGCTGTCCTGGAAATTTCCCGTGTGGTCTATGTGAAGAGCTAGCTTGTTGGGCTATTTGAGTCTCTAACATCTTGTTATGAATAGCTAAGTTATCTACCTTAGATGTCAATTCCTTAATAGCCTCACTAACAACTTGACCATGGTGCCTAAACTCTTCATTTTGCTTGGTTTGACTCTCTACAAAATTTTCAAGGAGAGTTTCGAGTTTAGACTTTTGTACCTGGGGGAATCCAGAAGAGGGTTGAGCACTACCTTGGCCAGCTTGATATTGATTGTTCCAATAGGAGAAGTTGGGATGAGACCTCCAACCGGGATTATAAGTCTGTGAATATGGATTATTGCGCACCTTCGGTGGAATATCATAGAAATTGTGACATGATTCCACTTACTCCACCGAAGTGCCTTGTGAGGAACCATTTTCAGCCTGGTAGTCCGCACTCATATGTCCCTGTACTCCACAAATCTCACAAAAAATGTTAGCAGCACTTATGGCATTAGCACTAGCTTTTTCAAGCTTATCAAAACGTTTATTCAATGAGTCAAACTTAGCCATAATTAAACTAACACCATCTACCTCAAACTTACCTTCCGAGAGCTTTCTCGGGTTGTTACCTCTTTCACTGGCCCATTGGTGATGGTTTGAGGCTACACTCTCTATTATCTCATAGGCCTCTGTCAGCCTTCTGTTCATCAAAGCTCCACCAGCTGCGGAGTCAAGAGACACCTTCGAAGAATATTCCAATCCATTGTAGAAGGTGTGAATAATCAACCACTTCTCTAACCCGTAGTGTGGGCAGGCTTCCAGCAAAGCCTTATATCTATCCCAAGCTTCTGACAATGACTCTCCATCTTTCTGAATGAAGCTTGTGATTTGGGTCCTTAGGTGAGCAGTCTTGGAAGGTGGAAAGAATTTGTCCAAAAAGGCTTGCTCCAATTGATTTCATGTGGTTAATGTATCGGTGGGTACCGATTTCAACCAAGCTCTAGCCTTGTCCCTTAATGATAATGGAAACAAGGAGGCGAATGGCATCAATCGAGGCACCTTCAATTTTTAGAGTCTCGCAGAATTCTAAGAACATCTCCACATGATCATTTGGGTCCTCCAATGATAAACCTCCAAATTGGTTTTGCCTTATCATAGACAGTAAGGCAGGAGGTATGGTGAAGTGCCTAGCTTCAATGTCTGGCCTAGCAATTCCAGATCGCAAACCCCGAGCATTAGGGGCTGCATACTCCTTTAAAGGTTTGTTATCCTCAGCTCCTGCCATGATAAGTGGTGAAGATATTTCCCTTACTCTTTATTGTCTTCTCCTTTGATGCAAGGTTCTTTCAATTTCAGGATTTGCTTCAATAAGAGTCCTGAAATGTCTAGCACTTCACATAAACAAGAAACAAGTTACATGTAGAGAGCCAAAGAGAAATCAAGAACGTAAGAACTAAATAAAAGAAAAAGGTTTAAAATAATTAAATTAAATATTAAATTAATATTCAAGAAAAACACAGTCCTCGGCAACGGCGCCAAAAACTTGATGCGTGAAATCGCAAAATGTACGGTTTCATCGTCAAGTAATAAAAGATCGAATTCACGGGAATTTGTGTGTATGAATACCAATTAATTAATTAACTTAATTAAATTAAACAAGAGAAAATATGATTGTTGATTGATAAGAACTTAGTAACAAAATAATTAAATAAAAATTAAGAAAACAGAATTTAGAATAAAAACAGCAAGTTATCAAGAATGGGGTTTTCAGAATTAAGAAAGCTTCCAAGATTGGGATACCACAATGATACAAGATAAATCCTAATTGACAACCCTTTTATTAAATCTGAAATTCAATTGAAGGTGAATTACCCTAAATTAGTTAATGTTCTTTCTCAAGATACAAGATCCGTGCCCAATTAAACCAATTCCTACTCTCGTGGTAATTGAATTTAAATTGAACCCATTACGCTTTGTGGTAATTCATTGAATCCTCGAAAGGCTAAAACTACTCTCGTGATTTAGACCTTAAGTTCAATTCTTATGGTTCCAACACTTAGGTTCACCTCTCAGTACGTCCCTAAATGCCTATGAGATGCAAATAAGTGGTCAGCAAATTCACATGAATAAGAGCAATAAGAATTGAATCAAAGAACATTCAAGATCAATAAAAGAGAAACAACGTCAATTATTCATTATCAAAGTATCAAAGGGCATTGCCCAATCCTAGAAACAAGGAAACTACTCAACATAGAGAAAAAGGAATCGAGAAAACATTGTTTAAGAACATCCAAACCCGTAATTCAAAAGAGAAGAGGGAAGAAAGATCAAGAACAAAAGCCAAAGCCTCCAATGTGCCTCTCCCCAAAACCAAGATTAGATCCTTCATTGTATTCAGAACCCTTATTTATAAACCTAGGGTTTTAATTGGCCAAAAAGCCCCCAAAAGAAATAAAAAGAAAAACATAAAAACAATTACATCGCGATCCACGGCCGTGGATCGTTTCCACCATGCTGGCCAATGCCGGTGGATGTCTCTCGCCAAAAACCAATTCGCAACATTTGAGTTCCACGGTCGTGGATGGTTCCATGCCAGGCCGTGGAACTCCCTAGAACTCCCTTTTTCCTTCTTTAAGTTATCCCTCGATCCATGGCCGTGGTTTGATCCACGGGAAGGCCGTGGATCTCTCTAGAATGGCTCTTTTTGCACCTTTATTGCTATCCATTAAGCTCCAACTTCAAACATGCGAGCATTCCATTCAATCCAAGGTAATCAGCACCAATCCTGCACAAGAACACTAAAAACACCGCAGTTACCCGAACTAAGAGAAAAACTAACTAAAAAGGGAAACTAAAATGCTTAAAATGCCTACAAAATGCATGCAAAATAAGAACAAAACATGATGTTGTTTCACACACATCAAATGTCGCTCTATGGAGAAAGTATTTTTGAAATATCATCCCATGGATAAAAATGAATTAATGTGCAAAGAGATATTGTGGCCATGATTAGAGATTATATGGGGATGCCTTGATTAGAGATTATTGTGACCATGATTAGAGGACATTGAGAGACGCCTCTTTATAAAGAGATTATTAGGGATTCCTTGAATGAGAAATATCGTGACCATGATTAGAGATTATTGGGAGATGCCCTGATTAGAGATTATTGTGGTCATGATCAGAGGACTTTGAGGGACGCCTCATTGTCACAAAGAAATGAGGAATTCCTCAACCAGAGATAATTATAACCATGATTAGAGATTATTGGAGGACACCTTGATTAAAGATTATTATGGTCATAATCAGAGGACTTTGAGGGACGCCTCATTATCATAGAGAAAGAAGCACATTTGATTGAGAGTAGTGAAATGAGATGACACTGATAAATATTATGTTGAAAAGATAGATAATGATGTTAATAAGATGACAACGACGCTGATAATGATAAATAATGAAAAGAAAAATGTTGATTAATGACAAAAAGAGGAATTTTGAGATTTATCACTCCTTTATTTGAGTTACTTACTCATTTATTATTGATTCATTATTTTGAAACTTCTTACTCGTACACTGGATTTACATACTTTTATATTAATGTTTTACTTGTTATTTTTAATTTGTGGACTTTATGATATGATTTTAGAAATAGAGAACTGTAAAAGGTGAAATATATAGTTATTTTTGCTATTTTCCTACTGAGATTGTATCTCACTCCTTTTTGTGGTGTATATTTTTTAGATAAGACCGACTGAAAGAATTGTCTGATAATATTTATGTAAAGCAAGTTTACAAATTAGGAACTTGGAAATTTATTTAGTTTTGTAAATTAGTGGCACCTTAAAAAGGCTTTTTTTGTTGGCCTCAATTTTTAGAAGAATAAATGCCTAAGTTAGAAGTTTTGTATGTTTTAATTAATGATGTAATCCTCAAAACTATGTAATTTTACAGTTTACATAAGCTAAGGATAATATTAGAAATTATTAGTCATGTGTTACTCTATTAGATTTAAATATTATATCGATATTTAGTGCAGGACGTTATAGAGATTGAGCTTTGGACTCATCTCGGTTAGGTAAAACGAGTGCTCATTAATAACCACCGAGTTCGAGCGTTAGAACCATCTCGATAAACTATGCGAGCAAATTACTAAGTGTAAAACGAACACCGAGATCGAGTGTTAGATCCATCTCGGCATTGCAAAGGCAAAAGTACAAACAAGTATAAAAGAGTCACCAAGATTAAGCATTGGACTCATCTTAGCGAAGATAACAATATGAAGTGAATACTAAGTATTTGCATAAACAAAAATGCCCTAGATTGGGACTTGTCCATATACATCAATTAAACCCCATATATGGGGCAATGAAATGAAAAACGAAACAAGTTAGGCATTAGAAAATGGGGCTTGAACCTTCCGGAGTCACTACGGCCATCTCGACCTCCGCCACCTTAGTCACTGCTGCCTTAACCTCTTCCCGGTCCCCTTCCAGTGTTGCTTCTTCCCCTTTCCTGCCTTCCCCCTAGTTTGCTTGATCATTAGGAGCACTCTCGAAAATAGTAGCATCAATGTTTTGGCCATTTCGAATAATCTTTAATGAACTGATCCCTTCATCATTAAGACCGAGGTTCAGAAGGCGAAGTTGGGCAAGAACATTCTCGAATGACTCCTCCACAGACCTCGACCAGTCACCTTTCATCTCCATGAATTCTTCATTCAGCTTGGTCTCAGTCTATCAGAGAAGTTTACATTTAGCCCAGACACTGGCAAGAATAGACTTAGAAGAAGCTAAGTTTTCTCTTATCGTATTTTCCCGAGCTACTGCCTCACCAAGATGGACTCGGAATGCATCAACCTCAGCAGTTTTAGCTTGAAGTATAGCAATCTCGACAACTTAAGCCCCGAGAGAAATGACCTCAACAACATCCGCAGTAAGGCGGGCGACCTCGGCCTAGATTATGCCAATCTCAGTGTCACGCAACTTAAGCTCTTTAGTCATTTGAGCCAACTGCCCATCCTTCTGGGCAACAACCACCTCAAGACTTTGCTTTTCACCCGAAAGGGTATTAAGCTCCCTCTCTAAGTCGGAAGCCTCCCGAACGGAGTCCTAAGCCTCCTCGATAAACTGAAGGAAAGAGGCGTTGTGCATACTCTGGAGTTGGGCTTCGTGGAGGAGCTCTGCCATGTCATGCTCGATTAATATGTTGGACTTAGTAGGACTCAATAGGGTGTTATCAATGATAGTGGTAGGATCAACCCTATGAGTCCACACTGATCTAGCTGGGAAACAGAGCGGAGCACCTTTAGAAATAGTAGACCCCAGACTGGATGGGATCTCGAACACCTCGAGCTCTTCTAGGATGATCTCAACGGCCGTCCTTTTCCCCTTTGGATCCTTGCTACTTTCAGCCCACCTCTTTCGGGATCGCAGGGGCTAAATAGGAGAACTGTTCTCAGTGTCTCAGACTTTATTAGGTGGGGGGACTACCTCAGCTAAAGGCAGGGAGACTGCACTGCTGAAAGGCAGAGCAACAACAGTCACCCTTAGGGCAGCTGTCGGGGCCCAAGATCCGGATGCCCCAGCTTTCCTGGCCGCCAATCTCTAAGTTAAGCGTTGAAGTTCGTCTTGTGGTTCCATGCTTTCTACAAAAGGAAAATAAGTATTACAACACTTAGACAAATATTAAATGCAAGAAAAAGAAATATGCAAAATGAGATACCTAGTAAAGCTTTTACAGAATCGGCATGCTCATCCAAGATGTCCTTACAGTAGATAGCCCCCTTTTGATCAACCCAATCTATTAGGAAACACAGGACCTCGACCTTGGAATTAAAGAGCTCAGAGATTAGACTTTCTATCTTTTCACTCCTCCGCTCTCCTACAGACTGAGTCCAGTATAAAAAGAGACGAGGTTAGCCATCTGGGGCAACAAAAAAAGGGGTTGACCCTAGAGCCCCCTCTATCGTAAAAAAATCATTTTTGAAATTTTTAAAGGATTCTTGATATGACTTGAATACCCTGGGTCCTAAATGAGCCTATAGGGTAACCCACCTTTTTTGTTAGTTATTCCCAGTGGGGGAAAACCAGGTAAAGAAAAAGAAAAAGGAATTCACAGAATAAGGCCATTCATAAACTCGACACACGAGCTCGAATGCTTGGATGAATCCCCAAGCATTTGGGTGGACTTGGGTAGGCGCCACACGAAGGTGGTTGAGGACACCCATCTCGAACTTGTTAAAAGGCAACTGCACTCCAATCCACGTAAAGAGCGCCTTGTACATGTACATAAAAGCTCGCTGTACGGATGAGGCACACCCTTTCGTCCTCAAGTAGGTGCTGAATTGCACATTCCAGATCTCTCAGCCCGTCCACAGTCAGTTGTAAGTACTGTTGCTTCTCGTGGGCGTCTTTGGTAGCCTTTACATTAGAAGGGGTGCTCAGAACTTCTCGGTCAACCCATTGGTATAAGCTCACATCTCAGGGAAGAGTGAGTTCCTTTTGTTCCGCAAGTACTACCCTCCAATTTTGTGCCATTACGTTACCTACAGAGGACACACCCGTATCAGACTCTGAAGAATCACCTAAATCTCCTAATGCTACCATCAGCTTAGAGAGCGGATGGACTGGCCTTTGTCTTGCTAACTCTCTGGCTTGATTTACTCTCCAAATGGCCTCCAAAATCTTCATCCTAGTCAAGGAATTTAGGTTTTTGTTAGAACCCCCACTATGGGCTTGAAGCCTCCACTATGGCTGAGGCAGTGGGGACGACAAAGGACTCAGAACCTCCATTGATAAGCCACTGTTTTGCACCATCTCCTCACTCCTTAACATTTTCTCCCCCTACTAAATGTTTACAGAAAGAAAATGGTGAAAATGGAGAGTACCTTGAGGATTGGACGGAGAAAGGAACTTTAAATGGTGAAGAAAGTGCAAGAAGCTTGAAACCACTAACAGCCACTGCGAGAGCTCACTGGAAATCACCTAGTTCACCAGAGAAGGAAGTTTAGAAGGCAAGGGGGTAAAAAATGGGAAGGGAAAAATCCCTTTCCTATTTATAAGCGTGGAAAAATTTCCCCAATCGCTGTCATTAATAGAGGTAAAAATGCCTTTTCATTTTGAAAAATTAATAGCAGCTAATCATGAAACCTTTGTTTCAAAATTTGAAAGCGACTAATCATGATGTTACGCATCCTAAACAACGGCTTCTACTGTTCTTCAACCACGTGGCATACTGTTTCTTAACAAAAGCAATTGAAAGGACAATGCCTAGAACGTTCTAAATTGAAACGACACATGATGTTTCAAAAGGATGCCTAAGTCGAATCATAGACTTTCACCAAGATATGGACATGGTAAGACCATAACACTAGTTTACATCTATTAGATCGATCCTATAAGCTCTATATGGGGGAAATTTACTAAGTATCCTAGATAGCGATATGATGACGTGAGTAGAGTGATCCATTCCGGATCCCGGCCTTACTCATTAACCTCGAGAGCATACTATGATACATTACAAACCTCAATCCTTTGGAAGAAACATCGTGAGATACAACGTTAACACCATGACTTGGATCCTTTTGACCATTGCGTGCCTTATGCTCTTATTAAAATAAAATATCTTGACACTTAGTTGTCCTACCTAAGCCCCAATCACTCGGAATCCCTTTAAGAGATATGAATGCTAATCATATCCCACGGACTAGGTTATGGGTCCATGGATCTAGAGCAACTCGGCCCCGTAATAGAACCGACGATGTTACTAAATAAGCTAGGCGTGCTCGTAATTGCCTATTTGCTATTTAATTATATATAATATAATATATATTATTATAAAGGCAATTATAATTATAATTATTAATTTATTATAATATATTAAATCACTAAAAGTCAATAATTAAAACTTAAATCCCTTTAAGATGTATGAATGCTAATCATATCTCACATAAACAAGGCATTAACTATAGGGAATAACGGTTTCCCTGATTTCAGTCAACAACATTCAATTCAAATTGAATGTCACAATCCTTAACGCCTAATACGCTCATACATATACCCTACAAGGTCTGGAAGGTACATATCTATTATCAAATATTATACACTACCTTCCTTGCGCATAGACTGACTTGAGTATTGGAGCGCCTTTTGCAAGTACTCACCTCCTCGCATCACCGTTGCTGTTGTCGTGTCACGGAAGTATCCACCATCTACTACCTTATCAGGTAACCCTCAAAATCTCGTCTTGAACATATATATATATATATATATATATATATATATATATATATATATATATATATATATATATATATATATATATATATGTAATGAAATAGTATTTACAAAATGATTTATGAACATATTTTAATTTATTTAAAAAAAGAAAATCAATTCTATTTGAATGATTTTTTTATCGCATGTATTTATCTAACTATATTAGAATGTTCTTTTTTATTTCTAAGATTTTAACGTTACAATTCAGCATATCAATTAAATTTTAATATTATTTTTTAAAATTAATAATTAAAGTTAATAATTAAAACTTCTTTCTTTATTAAATTTTATTTTTTTATTCTCTCTCTTTATTAATGTTAGCATTAAATATTGTTTCTCTTTATTAAATTAGATGATTGTGTTTGCAATAAAATGACATAACTACTCATAATTTTAAAGTTGTTTTAAGAAAGGATAGAATGGACTTTTGGTCCAAGACAAAATATGGAAGTTGCTAAACCCTAGAGCTGGCAAAATGGGCCGGGCTAGCTCGATACGTTAGGTCGGGTCATTTTCAGATCGGGTTAAGTCAGATCAAGTAAGTTTCAGGCTGACAGACCAACCCAACTAGCCTGACAATTCTTTTATTTTTTTAAAAAATAATGAATTTAATTTTTAAAAAAATCAAATTAGTGAAAAATAAGAAATTTGAGTTACTTAGTTTTGGGCCAATAATAAATATATTAGATAATTAGTCTAATTGTCAATTGAGTTTTGATTTTTCCAGCAAAAAAAAGTAATTTTGTTTTAGGTGTATATTATTATATTAAAAAATAATTAAAATTTGGGCCAACGGGCCAGCCCAATTTCAGGCTAGGATAGACTGGGTCGAGTCACGTTAGGCCAAATTAAGTTCAAACTTGAATTTTTCTTACCCAACCCTTACTTTTTGACAGGTTATTCGAGTCGGCCTATCAAACTTGACCTATTTTGATAGTTCTATCAACTTTAATTTTGCATGAAATATTGTTGCATGGATGTTTGAGGGGAAAATGAAAATGTGTGAAAGTTTTGGAGGGAGTACTACTTTAAAATATTAGAGAGAGAATATACACACAAATTTATTTAAATGATGTTGTTCTTTGCATATTTTTTCAAGGCTTGAGCAATGGCATGATTTGCAACACTTTAACCATTCATATTGTGTCATGTGGCACGAAGTAGGAAGTTAGCTTTTTCTCAAATCGAATGTTGTCATGAATTCTAGAATTTTTTCAAATCGTATACATAAATTTTTGGATAAATTGCATATTACACCCTTCAACTTTGACCTATGTGTATATTAAAACTTAGGGTTTGTAAATGTGCAAATAACCCCCTAAACTTTGCAATTTAAGCAAAATACACCTCTGGTTAGTAAATCTATTAACTTTAAACCAACTAGCTTGCATGTCCAACACAAAAATAACTACAAAAATAATTATAAGATAGTATGACAAGTCTGCACCAATAACTCAAAAAGAGATAAAAGAAACGCCTCCAAAAGAAACCCTCTAGAACTAAGGTGTGGCATTGTCATTGCCAAGGTGATAAAATTCACCAAATGCACTTTTGCTATTATTCCTTCTATTTCCTATTATTAAATGCTTGATCTGAATTCTAATTCCCCTTTTGTTCATTCTCCCGAAAAAAGTTCCTAGAAATATCTCTCTCATAAAGCTTGCCTATTGCATACTTTGCTACCAAACTTTAAATATAGCTTCTGAAATACACCTAAAAGATTACAACCTCATGAACCTCTTCTTTAAAATGAGACATTTCATTTGCCATTTCTTTATAATACCTGTATTTTCCTATTGATTCATATAATAATCAAAATACAAATTCATATGATAAGCCACATGGACAAATATTTTAATTAAAAACAAAATAAACATAGTAGCAAAATAAATCTCAGAATACTAATAATTTCATCTTCATTTTTCCTACTGGTTGCAATTGCCAATGCCATAATAAATTAAGAACCGAAATTATATAATAAGCCACATGGGCAAATATCCTAGTTAAAAACAAAATATACGTTCACAAAGTAGCAAAATAAATCCCAAAGTCCTATTAATCTCATCATCGTCTATAAGTCTGCAGGTGTTGCTCCAGCAGAGGTAAATGGCAGCCAAAAGCTAAGTGCCAGTGAAGAGACTTGAGTATAACTGTTGAATGAATTTTGTGTGAAGTGTTTATTGAAAGGAAATTAAGAAACCTAATTGCTTTTTTATTTTTTTCTTATATCACATGCAAGTCATTTGCCAAATTTGTCAAAGTTAATAGCCCTACTACGAGATGGTGTTTTTTTCACCAATTGCTAAGTTTAAGGGGTTATTTGCACATTTCTAAACCCTAAGGTTTAATTCACACATGGATCAAAGTTGAAGTGTGTAAGTTGTAATTTGTCCTTTAAAAAATATTTTTTTAATACGGAAATCCTTTTAGGTTTAAAATGATTCTTTTCAAAATATATCCTTTTTGGTTTTAAGGATGGCTTGCAATGCTTTAACCAATCTTATCGTGCCACATGGCATGGAGTAAGGCTTGCAATTACTCTATTGTTTGGTTGTTTAATGAGTTTAAGGAGAGAGGAAAGTAAAATTCATGTTATTCCCTCTTTAACCCCCACCCCCAAATTTGGAGGGAAAAATTGGAGGCTTTGAGTGACAAGGGAGGGACTCCTTTGAGTGACAAGGGAGGGACTCCTCTTGCCATTCCACTCACTTTAAGTAACTCTCAAACACAATTTTAATAAGTTTGGTCTTTGCATTCCTTGGCACTCCCTTCTTTGTTATCCTCTCAAACATAACCCAAGTCTTCCACTACTAGCCTACTCTTAGTGGCTTTTGAAAAATATTTTAACACTAAGATTTCTTGTGTTTTTATGTTTTGGTCCTTACTAACAAAAATAACAACTATCTAAATAGTTAAACTATTTTTTTACCACAGTGAAAATCATTAAACAAAATGAAGTGGCACTTAAAGTTCTAGTAAAACAATTGATCTATTAATTAGAAAAAGAGAAAATGCAAACAATCTTCATCTAAAACTAACTCATAATCTATAACTTTGTTCATGGTTTGTAAACTATCAACAATGACACATTTTCCTGTAATTGGCCACTTATGAAGAATTTGTTTTGATGATAACAAACATAAAAATGTTGCAAAATCAAGTCCAAGACCTTCAAAATTAGTTTATAGGACTTAGATCATTATGTAAATATATAAAGAGGTTCACACTAATGCTCTAAAATTACTTTTCAAATAAACCAAATAGCACACATGCTTTCAAGACTTCAAAATGATTTTTGATTTTCAAAGAAATAACCACTAAGTGCCGAAAAGCTTAGAAGATCATTTGGAATCAATTGATAATGTTTAAAAGCTATATGAAATGATTTTCAAATGGCTTATTCGAATAAGGGATTCTTTATTCGAATAACCAAAGTCAGAAGCCAAAATATTCCATCTAGGTAAGCTTTATTCGAATAAAGCCCTGCTTTATTTGAATAAATGTTCAAAACAAAAATGGGTGCACATGAGTTATTTGAATAACAGTCTGGTTATTCGAATAACATGTTTTTCAAAAACTTGTTCTTAATTGGCTTATTCAAATAACATTTATGTTATTTGAATAACAAGTCTTTCAAAAAACATATTTTTAAAAGGATTATTCGAATAGAATATATTCTATTCGAATAATAAGGTTCTCACATATTGTTTCTTAAAGGCCTTATTCAAATAACTAAATGGTTATTCGAATAACCAGTTTCAAAAACTAATTCAACCTGTGTTATAAAAAAGGTTTATTCGAATAGAGATTCATGCTATTCGAATAGACCAGTTTCCAGAATCAGAAATTAATGACTAGTTTGACTATAATTAATGCTCCAACTACCCCCAATGGCTCTTTAATGCATTGAGCTATAAATGCAAGTCTTTAATCACCAAAGACAAGTTAGAAATCAGTCTAAATAATCTTGTTGAGCATTAATACGAGTTCATCCAGCCTTAATCTTAAACTCTCTATTTTTGAGCTTTAAAGTGTGAATTCATATACTCGTGGAGCTTCAAGTTGTATTATCCACTCTTGAGAGAGTTTCATCATCTATACACTTTGTTTAATCTATAAAAGAGGGTGAGGTATCTCTCAAAGTTGTAAGAATGAGGTATCCTTTGTTTGTAAAGAGGATAATGTACCCCTCAAAGTTGTAAGGGTAAGGTATCCCTCAAGGTTGTAAAGGGTGAGGTATCCCTTGAAGTTGAGGCTCAAGCACAAAGGGTGAGGTATCCCAAGGTGTGATGAGTGCTTTATTGTGTAAAGGTTGTAAGCACATGTTGAAGTTTGAATATATAGTAAAATATCTCGGGTGATTACTTGAGAACTGGACGTAGGCCACAAGTGGATTGGTGGCTAAATCAGGATAAACCTTGTATTTGATTTTCTAAACACATCTCTTTATATTTGTGCTTTAATCTTATATGCTTGCTTGAATACTTTCTATCTTGGCTTATTTATTTGTGAGTGAAGTTATCAATCTCATCTATCTATTCACTTCAATCAATTAATAATTTCAACGAAAATTGATAATCAAAGTGTTTTATGAAAGAATGCAAAAATATTTTACATCCTCAATTCACCCCATTCTTGAGTATTGAGGCCACTTGGTAACAAGTGGTATTAAAGTTAGGCTCTTGTGTAAAGAGCTTAGCAACTTCAAGAGAAAGTGATGACCTCTTCAAATGATTTTTAAGAAACTCATTTTCTTTATAGACCTCCCTTTTTCAATGGGGATGTGTATGCTTATTGGAAAGAATGAATGAAAATTTTTATTGAAGCTATTGACTTAGATGAGTGGGATGCTATTGAAAATGGTCCTTTTGTCCCCACACAAGTTGTTAATGGTGTAAGAACTAACACACCAAGAAGTGAATGGACTAATGATGATAATAAAAAAGTTCAATGCAATTTGAGAGCCAAAAACATCATTACCACAACTTTGGGGTATAATGAGTTCTTTAGAGTTTTGAATTGTAAATCTGCCCAAGAAATGTGAGACACTCTACAAGTAATTCATGAGGGTACTAGTGAAGTGAAAAGATTAAGGATTAATACTCTCACTCATGAGTATGAGTTTTTTAGAATGAACCAAGGTAAAAGTATTCAAGAAATGCAAAAACGGTTCACACATATTACAAATCATCTTACTTCATTGGGAAAGAGTTTTCCTAATGAAGATCTTATTAATAAAGTGTTGAGATGTTTGAGTAAGGATTGGCAACCTAAAGTGACGGCTATTGCGGAATCAAAAAATTTCTTAACCATAACCCTAGTCACACTTTTTGGCAAGCTCCAAGGGTATGAATTGGAGTTGAATAAACTCAACCAAAGTGAGGAGCTTAACAAGAAAAAGAAAGGAATAGATCTCAAGACCACTTCCTTCATGGTCAACAATGATGATGAAGACGACAGAGATGACTTGGAAATAAATAAGGAGAATCTTAGTCTTCTAGTAAAGAAATTTAGAAGATTCTTCAAGAATAATGGAAATCAAAGAAGACCATCCTTTTCCCCAAAAAAATGCCTATCATAAAGGAGAAGTAACCACATTCACACCTAAATGCTATGAATATGGAGAGTCGGGGCACATGAAGATTGTGTCTAATTTATTAAGGAAAGTTAAAAAATATGAGAAAATATCCTCAAATGAGAAGAGAGAAAGAATAGCCTACATTGCTCAGGATGATAATAACATAGATTCAACCGATAGTTCAGATAATGAAAAAGCCAATCTATGTCTCATGGCTAGAGGAGAAGAGGAAGAAGAAGATGAAACGAAGATAACATCCTCAAACTTAGATTCTTCCCATTCTTATGATGAATTGCAAGATGTTTTTAAAGAATTACACAATGAATCCATGAGCCTCATAAAAATGATTTTGTCTTCTAACAAAATAATCTCCTTATTGTTAATTTTTTTTTATTTTAAACAAGGAGATTAATGAACTCAAAATTGAGAATGAGACTCTAGGATTAATCGATGCTAACTCATCATGCATGACTTGTTCTTCATATGATAATGCACCCACACCTTCATCTTGCTTATCATGAAAAGTGTTTGAAAATGAAGTTAAGGATTTGAAAAACACTTTTTCAAAATTTACTTTTAGAAAAGACAACTTGAATGTGCTACTAGGGAAACAAAGATGTGTTTTTCAAAAGGTCGGTTTAGGGTATAATCCCAATAACCAACAAAAGTTTCTCAAGAATCATTTTGTTTCCTCAAATACATCAAGTAGCCCCTTTATCAAATGCTTTTATTATGGGAGGAAAGGGCATAGTACTTCTACATGCAATGTTAAGAAGAACTTGAACACCAAGGTTAGGACTAAAATGATTTGCATCCCCAAAGGCACCTTGCCTAAAACTAACACATAAGGATCCAAGAAAATTTGGATACCAAAAGTTAAAAATTGAAGTATGTTATAGGTGTACTTGAAAGGCCAATAATTGACTTTAGATATCTTGAAAAGTAGCTGCTCCAAGCACAAAACCAGAAAAATGCTTCAAGCTCTCTTCCTTGTCTCCAAGAAGCTTGGACTTGCAATCTTTGGTAAAATGGAGACTTGGTTTATGCTTCTCTAGCTTATTTTCTTGAAAATGTCTTTATATGTCTCAAATATGCTAGATTAGTTTGTTTCTTATTTGAGATGACCTGCATGATGTTACTATCCTTAGGCTTAAGTTTTTGAATCAATAATGTCATACAACAAATATGCTTTATCTTGCTTTGATTCTTATCTAACATGATATCTTTGGTTGCAAAATGCCTATGTATGAATTAAAATTTTGTGATCAACACTCTCTGTTCTTAGTTGGCATTCATGATTGAATTTCTTAGTTATCCTAGAATATGTACAAAATTGATCTTTAACCTATCTTAATCCTTTGAACTGGCTATCTCTGTATTTATGATATGTTTATTCGAATATGAATATCTCTTATTCGAATAAGAGCTTCCAATAGCTCCTGGAAAATGTTTTTCTGGTGCCTCTATTCGAATGGAGTACATCATTATTTGAATAGCACCCTTCTATTCTGCGTAAAATCTGTGCTTTAAATGTATCTATCTAAATAGACAATATGTCTATTTGAATAACGCTTGACAGGAAAGTCAAGTTTCTGTGTCCCCTCGCATTCTATTAGAATAGATTTATATCTATTCGAATAAAACATGAGTTTTTAAAAGGGCCCCTACAGCCTCTCCTAATTACTCTGTTCTCCCTCTCTCACTTCTTCCTCGTTCTCTCCGTCGCAATCCTTTGCTCTCAGCACCCTAGCCCTTGCCTTCATTGCTGCACATTCTTCCACCCTATCACGCCCCTCACCATCTCTCTCTTACCTCTTCTTTTCTTTACCAACTGGTCCTGCATCACCTTTCCCTTCCACCTATTTTCCCTTTCACGCATCATCCAAGTTCCACCAAACATATAAAAATCTTTCAAGCTAATTGCCATAGCCTCCTCTCCTCTAGGGTCAATTCACTAGAGCAAAATTCGCTCTAAGCTAACAACCAATTGGACTAAAGACGTTTGGTGAAAAATAAATGACCAAAGTAAAAGGTTTTGACTAATTAAAACCAATGAAGGAAATTCTTAAACCAAAGTATATGAAGTTGGCTTTCACAACCAAGGATTACCAAGTTAAAGATCTTTTAGATTACCAAGGAGTCTCCAACTTTTGCTCCTACAAGACAAACATCTACCCTGACCTCGTGCATATGTTCTACTGTAACCTCGAGATTGAAAGTGATAATCTGGTGTTTGAGGTAAAGGGAATCAGGGTCGTAATCACTCCTCAGAACTAAGAAGAGTACTTTGGATTGCAGTGTAAATGAGTTTGTTGAGAACAACTGGAGAAATTGGGAAGCTTTCAGGCATTCAGAGGCAATTGACGGGATTATCAACGGCTCAAATTAAACCCTAACCATTAGTTATTTGCAAGATGAACTATCGGGATCATCTTTTGCACCTACCTAATGATTGCATCTTAACCCCAAGAGGAAGTAACTAACTTACTTGTGAAGATGATATCTTCATGACACACCGAAGGAAAGGATACTTAGATCATATGTTTCACTATACTTCATCATGCACTACATGATGAAGATAAAGGAAAAGATAGCAAAACAAAATTGCCCTATGCCACTCTCGCTTATATCTAGCAAGAATTCAAAATTATCATGCAATTTAAACCGAAAATCTAAAACGATATGAATAAAAACAATATTTTTGGTTAATGATCAAGAAAATGAAGATGGAGAACAAGCAAGAGTTTCATCGGGTGTAACCAATGATGAAGTTACAAAGACTAATGTCGAGGAAAGCGAGGAAGGAGAATTAAAGAAAAACATAGTACCCCGGGATAAATGAACAAATTAGAATGCTAGAAAACAAACTTATATGGAAAACACCTTGATGTGATGTTTGATTAGCTCGAAGCCGAGACTGTGATCTTGATCGGGTCCTTTTACGAAGGATCATAGCGCATCACTTTCCTCCACCACCACCCAATGCTTAGTTGATAGGAACCTTAGATTTAGGATCTTTGTTTTGACTGATGATGTTTATGCATTTTTTTTTATTGAAAAATACCAAAAGTAATTGGCTGAAAAAATTAAATGAAATGAGTATTTACCTTTGAAAACCACTCTGTGTATACTTTGGCCATTGTTATTGTATCTTGCTGGTTTGAATGCTTATAATTTTGGCAAAATAATTGGTCTTACTGAGTTACTGCCTTAAAATACAAATAGCATGCACTTAAATGAATGACAAAATCAATCTTTGCTTGCCTTTGCTATGTTCAAATTCTTATTCTTGTTTTAGGCTTGTTCTAAATGTGATAAATTTGCTGCCCTCAATAAAAGTAGAATGTTGAACTTAATTGCATATCATTTGCTTATGTTTTGGCTTTCTCTTGCCCTATCTTTTTTATCATGACAAAATGGGGAGAAGAAGCTAAAGAGTGATCCCATATATCTTTAGAATGTTTTTGAGAAAAGTCAAGAAAATATAAACAAGATCTTGGGATTTCAAAAGTAAAGGGGAGCTGTGCGTAACTCAATTTAATTCACCTCTTATCAAAAATAGGGGGAGTAAGTCTCTCTAATGACACTGTGAATTCCAATTTATGAAATTGACTCTTTTCTCAATAATTGTTTGTCATCATCAAAATAAGGGAGAATGTAATTGGCCATTGACATATGAAGAATTTGTTTTGATAATAACAAATACAAAGATGTTGCAAGATCAAGTCCAAGACTTTTAAGATTAGTTTTTAGGACTTAGATCATTATGTAAAGGTATAAAGAGGTTCACACTAATGCTCTAAAATTACCTTTCAAAGAAATCAAATAGCACACATGCTTTTAAGGCTTCAAAATGATTTTTGGTTTTCAAAGAAATAACCACTAAGTGCCCAAAAGCTTATAAGATCATTTGAAATCAATTGGTAATGTTTAAAAGCTATATGAAATGATTTTCAAATGGCTTATTCGAATAAGGGGTTCTTTATTCGAATAACCAAAGTCAAAAACCAAAATATTCCATTTAGGTAAACTTTATTTGAATAAAGCCCTGCTTTATTCGAATAAAAGGTTCAAAACAAAAATAAGCGCACGTGAGTTATTCGAATAATAGTATGGTTATTCGAATAACACGTTTTCTAGAAACATGTTCTTAATTAGTTTATTCGAATAACATTTATGTTATTCGAATAACAAGTCTTTTAGAAACACATTTTTAAAAGGATTATTTGAATAGATTATATATAATATATTCTATTCGAATAATAAGGTTCTCACATATGGTTTCTTAAAAGGCCTTATGCGAATAACCAAATGGTTATTCAAATAACCAATTCCGGAAACCAATTCAGCCTGTGTTATAAATGGGTTTATTTGAATATGGATTCATGTTATTCGAATAAACTAGTTTCTAGAATCAGAAATTAACAGCTAGTTTGGCTGTAATTAATGCTCTAACTACCCCCAACGACCCTTTAATTCATTGGACTACAAATACAAGTCTTTGGACACTAAAGATAAGTTGGAAATCAGTCTGAATAATCTTGTTGAGCTAATACGAGTTCATCCAGCCTTAATCTTAAATTCTCTATTTTTGAGCTTTAAAGTGTGAATTCATATACCCATTGAGTTTCAAGTTGTATTATCCACTCTTGAGAGTATTTCATCATCTATACACTTTGTTTAATCTGTAAAAGATGGTGAGATATCCCTCAAAGTTGTAAATATGAGGTATCCTTTTTTTGTTAAGAGGGTGAGGTATCCCTTAAGGTTGGAAAGGATGAGGTATTCTTCGAAGTTGAGGCTCAAGCATAAAAGGGTGAAGTATCCCAATGTGTGGTGAGTGTTCTATTATGTAAAAGTTGCAAGCACCTGTTGAAGCTTGAAGATAGAGTGAAAAATCTCGAATGATTACTTGAGGACTAGACGTAGGCCACAAGTGGATTGGTGGCTGAATCAGGATAAACCTTGTGTTTGATATTCTAAACTCATCTTTTTACATTTGTGCTTTAATCTTATATGCTTGCTTGAATACATTCTATCTTGACTTATTTATTTTTGAGTGAAGTTATCAATCTCATCTATCTATTCACTTCGATCAATCAATAACTTCAACAAAAATTGATAATCAACGTGTTTTGCGAAAGAATTGCGAAAATATTTTACATACTCAATTCACCTCTCTCTTGAGTATTGAAGCCACTTGGTAACATTTCCTATGGAGACTGACACATAATGTGGTGGCATATGAAGATGGTATTGCATCTGGTATCTTAATCAATGTTTTAAAAATTGAACTGGATCGGTCAGTTTGACTGATTCAATTGTGAACTAGACCATTGGCCGATCCAGTCAAGCACTTTGAACCAATAAACCGTTTGAACCACCAACAGTTCTGTTGTTGGATCGGTTTGAGCAATCACTAAAAATATTTCAAAGTTCCAGGTATTGGGTTCAAACTATGGCCCTGAGAATGTAGTGTGTTCGCCACCACCAAGCCATATTTGCTATTTGGTATATATATATATATATATATACCTTTTATGTTATATCACCTTGTGCTTCAAATATATAATATTTAAAACTTAATATTCATATTGTAACATCCGAAATATAGTTACCTCATTATTCCCGCGACCTATATTGAAGTAATTAATCCAGACACATCACATATTACCTCAACACTAAACTAGATGTGAAAGCCCTTTTTTTTAATTATATATCATTACTCATGAATTGTGACTATAGTAAGCCTTGTGATAGATTGTTTTGCTTATTTTGGAACAAGCAAGGTTAGTTGCCTTTCAAATTAAAAGTCAACTTAGTTATAATTACCAATCCATTTATTAGTTCCATTTCAAATACTCATGAGTCATCTTTAGAGAACTCTTGCGGGTTTAGTTTCATAAGGCGGATTGCAAAAACACAGCTCTACCCAACAAGCAAGATAATATAGAAATTGATCATCATATATGTGTATATAAGGGGTTAAGGTGCAAGCATCAATACCTACACATAGTCACATATGTTAGGCCCTTGGTCATACATACATACATCAAAAAAATACAAATATCACTAAGGGCATCAGTGCCCTGTACATCAGTCAAGATCAATATCAATACCAGCATCAGCTATACAAAAGTCCTAATAGGCATACATATATCTAACATACACCTATACATTGATGTGGTACATTATGATAACCAAAAACAACTATATCCTAGGTGTAAGCTTATCACAAAAAGAGGTATAGTAATCTAGCAACAACATCAAATAGGTAGAAAGTGGATGATGAACCCTAGTGAGTAGCTCATATAGTTTTATATTCATGTAGACTATGTATAAGTTAATCATTGGGTCATACACCCATCAACAACATTCAGAGGGCTCCTTGTAGATTGATAATAGTGTAATCGTCAATTTGTAATGGTAGGAGCTAGAATACCATGGAAGCATAAATGGGGTGAGAATTCTAAGAATTCCTAATAATTTTAGTAAATAGGTGTTATTATGATAATTCCAGCTACTTCAGGATTTTTGCAAACATTTATAGATAACAATTAAAGTGGTGTATGCCAAAACAGTTAATTATCCTTGAGATAAAGGTTCATTTTAATATCAAAGTCCATATAATTTACTTACACGTTTATTATTAGATAATTCTAATATCACAAATCAACAAACATGAATAATTCCAACGCACAATCACATCCATAGAAATTCATAGAGATAATTATAGAAAACACATAAAATTGTTATTCATAATCAGAATACCATAGATATCCACAACAGTCAGTCAGAATGATAACACCAATGCTTAATGGCATGCAAATGCTATTCATGTTTTCTTTAATTAATGCAATGCAATGCCATGACTGTTTTTATACTTTACAGTGCTCATTTCATTAATTCATCTTTCCATAGGCTCATTCCTAGTGGATCCTATATCCTTATAATCATAAGTAGGGAGTCTCTTGCTTAACCTACACACACTTAGTGATAGACTGCTTATTAGGCATGAGTTTATCCTATACGTAACTGTACTTCGCCATACAGCTCTATCCCATAATAGTAGGGCCTCACCCGTAGTTTAAGAATAACACATAGGATCACCTCCGTGCACAAGAAGATCATGTCCAACATCTTTTTTAACTCTGAGCACTTAAGGATTTTATATTACCATACCATTCTTTATCTTTCTGGCTCAACTTTAGCAATTTTAAAGAGCATTTCAACTTTTTTCTTGTATGCTCATCATTGATGGAATTGTGTCGTATTTCCAAACAATCCAAAATATCCAACAATCATGAACAATGTATATATCACAAAAGATAACACAATTTCAATATAACAAATTTGGTCATATCATATCATGTACCTTATTGTTGAATCTTTCATCAAGAAGTATATCAAATCTCATATTCATGATATAAAAAGGACATGAGTCAGCTCATCGATTTTGTAAGCCATCTTATCCAAGTGTTCATGAGTCAGCTTATTACTTTTAGTAGTCATCTTATCTAAGTGTGATGAGTCATCTAATACCTCTTAGTAGCTATCTCATTATGGCTTCAAGCATCATCCAATTAACTAAAAATCTATACTAGGGTCACAGCCAAGGTTCCAATTAGTGCTTTAATCATAATTCAACCTAGTCAATCAACCTTACCTTAACCTGATTAGATTCTAATTAATCATATTATTATTAATTTTACCTAATTAGCTAATTTTCTTATATTATTAGCTTATCCAAGTGCTAATTCAATTTTCTAAGTTCACCATTAAATGATTAATGATCTATTTAGCTTCTAATCAATGTCATTAAGTTAGGTTAAATCTAATTAGCCTAATTAAATTTTAGAATACCTTCTTTGGTGCATCAACACCCTGGACCCGAGACCTCAACCAACCTAGGCTTCCAAAATTTCTACTTGTAGTTAACCATTAATCACTTAATTATGCCAAACTAGGTGAGATTAAGGTTCAATTATCATGATTTTAATTCAAACACCATATGATGCATTTCAACCTATGGAACCTGAGACCTCCATCAACACCCACATCATCATACACTAAAAAATTATCATATAATCCATCCTTTTCGTCAAGTTTAAGCATGATATCATTATTAATTATAATCAAACATAAAATTGGTGCAATATGCCCCTTGGACCCAAGACCATGTGTAACACCCTAAAAAATATGAAAGACTTGTATGTGGTTACGGAGGTAGCTCAATACCTGTTTATCATGTCTGTTAAGTTTTATGACTATCTGAGCATGTTTAGTCACTTTGCTATAATACTATGTGTGAAATATAACTGTTAATTGCTCCAAAAGTGACTTAAACTACTTAGTTAGTGGAAATAAATGTAAAAAGTTTGTTTTTAAGCCACAAATGTGTGAAATGTGTTACAGTTAAAATTTGAGATCATTCAGAGTCAATTTGGCATTTTAAGGCATACTGAGTGTGTGTTTTAATGTTAGATTGACTACCAGTAGATATGAAAAAATATAAAAATGGTGAAACGAGATTTTTAAGGAATCTTAGATTTTATTTGAAGCTTGTTGGAAGTTAGGAAACTAGATTTGGTGAAATGTAAGTGTTCTTAACAGATACAAAATTTTAGCAAAAGACCAAACTACCCTTAATGTGTATCTTTAAAGTGAGATGAAATCTTACTTTACTCTCGTCTCCCTCTCGTGGGGGTTTTTACTAGAAGAAATGAAGAAAGAGAGATAGAGAAACCGAAGGAAGGAAGAGAAGAAGAGGAAGAAGGAGGAGGAATCAACTGGAGTTTGGATCTTCCATGGCCCATCCTTGGCTTCACCTTAATCTTCAAGACCTTGAGGTAGGGGAAAAACTTCTTCTTAACTCATTTTCCTATTCTCTTCATCTTGTTCATGAGATTTGGCTTAATGTTTGATTTTAGGATTTGAGTTGTTTTGGTTGTTTTGGCTTGAATCTTGTTGTGAACTTGAGGATAGCATGATTTTTAGGTTGTTTAATGTTTGATGACGAGATTTTATCACTTAAACATCTAGGTTTTTCTATTGAGATAGAAGATGAGTTTTAGGGTTTAAGTGGATGATTTGATCTAAGAATCCAAATTTGGTTTTGTGAGTTGATGGTTTATATTTTCTATGTGTTATTGAACTTGTTAGGGACTT